>OX438801.1:24262947-25636280 GCA_949316475.1 Hypomecis punctinalis | reverse complement strand
CTCACCCTGGAGTGCACCTGTGCATTTAGTGCCAAAAAAAATAGATGCATCAGGTGAAAAGAAGTATAGGATGGTCATAGATTACCGACGCCTTAATGAAATAACAGTAGATGATAAATACCCTTTACCTAACATAACGGATCTTTTCGATAAAATAGGTAAATCGCAATACTTCACGACAATAGATCTCGCCAGTGGCTACCATCAAATTGAAGTAAATGAACGGGATAGGGCTAAGACCGCGTTTACGACACAAGCAGGACATTTTGAGTTCAAAAGAATGCCATTTGGCCTTAAAACAGCACCGGCAACCTTCCAAAGGGCCATGGACAATGTACTACGAGGCCTACAGGGTATGCATTGCCTGGTATATCTTGACGACATAATAGTGTTCTCTAACAGCCTAGAAGAGCACGTCGAGAAACTCCGGAAAGTGTTTGATAGGCTTAGGAAGACTAACCTAAAAGTAACTCTAGATAAATGCGAATTTCTACGAAAAGAGGTCCTTTACCTTGGACACACGATCACTAAGGACGGTCTCATGCCTAATGACGATAAAATAAAGGCAGTATTAAATTTCCCACTCCCGCGAACTGCTACGGAAATTAAGAGCTTTCTCGGCTTAGTAGGATACTATAGGAAATTTATCAAAGATTTCGCCAAGCTCACTCAACCCATGACCGCGTGTCTGAAAAAGAGAAATAAAATAGACTGTACAAAACAGGAATATATAGACGCGTTCGAAAAATGCAAAGAGCTTTTAACAAACGCACCGCTCTTGCAATTCCCGGATTTTTCCAAACAATTCGTCCTTACAACCGATGCGTCAAATTTCGCTATAGGTGCAGTCCTTTCTCAAGGACCTATAGGAAGCGACAAGCCCGTAGCTTACGCGAGTCGCACGCTAAACGATGCAGAAACGCGATAAAGTATTTGCTCTGTGTCTGGGTGTTATTTAGTTACTATCTATATAAGTATGTATTTAAAAATAAGTAGTAGTATATCAGTCTCCGTCAGCCATATCACAAGCATTGCAAAGTTTGGGGTCAGAGGCCGTGTGTAATATGTCCCAAAAATATTGATTTATTTATTTTATTTAACTAATCACCGACGGGGTCGACAAGTTCTCGAGTGGAGACCACGTACCTACCGGCAAGCGCAGCATAGGCCCTCCCAACCCATGGTACACCTCATTGGTTCACCTGGGTGGACCACGACCAATTATTTTTTTCCGTGGTACACGTTAATCAAACGTATATTTTTTAAAATAAATTATGTTGGTCATGGTTCACCTGCGTCTGCGTAGACGGTAAGTAGGTACTTAATTTGAAATTAAACGCCTTTATCATTTAGGATTAAATGTTTAACACTTAAAGAACTAAAATAAACTAAATTCTAATTAAACTAAATTAAGCTACATAAAAATAAAATTAATAATTAGGTATATGAAAACTATCAGGCGTCAAAGAATTCCTTAATTCCTTAAGAACTACTTGATACTTGAATGAATTATCGCAGTTTCTCTAATGCGTAACCAACAGAAATATCATTATTTAATAATTGCATCTGTATGTTAATAATATCGTCGTCGTTTTCTACATATGTGCTTTTCCGCTTCGCATATGAATGGGACATAGCGAAAGACTCGATAGTTTTTAAGCCTGCTAATAACCGCAAAACTGTGGTGTTTCTTTTATTGATAGTTTTGCGTAACTTTGAGTGAAATGCTTCAGCGACGTTATTAGTACGATGCCTTTCGCGATACGGAATGTTAATTTATTTCTATAAAAGGTTAATTATCAAGGTGGACCATGGGTAAAAAATTCTGCCTGTAGTACACCAAGGTGGACCAAGGTGTACCACGGAAAAAAATAATTGGTCGTGGTCCACCCAGGTGAACCAATGAGGTGTACCATGGGTTGGGAGGGAGCATAGGACGTCCACTCACGAGGTGGAGAGATGATCTCATCAACACCGCAGCATTGGAGATCCATAAGGGAGGACTATGTCCAGCAGCGGACGTCTTTGGCCAATGGATGTATAGATGAATGGAGCTTCAAAAAATATAAAAAAAATATTTAATATTGGGGCACATCTTACACACGGTCTCTGACCCCAAACTAAGCAAAGCTTGTGATCTGCCAGAGACTGATATACTACTTAATTAATATACATATTTTTAAATACATACTTTTATAGATAGTACCTAAATAGCACCCAGGCACAAAGTAAATACCTATGTTCGTCACATAAAAGTTTGTAAACACCATAAACACCATCAAACCCACGCCTCTTTGATCCAGAAGTCAGGGTCACTAACCACTTAGCCACCGAGGTAGTCGGCAAGTGATGCAAGCGGCTTTCAATTGTTCTTATTGTAGATCTACTTAGGAGGCCTATGTCCAGAAGTGGAAGGTCTATGGCTGAAATAACGAAACAATGTGCTACTTACCGGACAATGAAGGTCAGTCTCATATTTAGCAGTAGCGTAGTCAAAGTGATTCTTCTCTGTATGAAGTACGTGTTTTAGCACTATTACGTCGTTTTTCCTGTCAAACTTACCAATGTGGAAATCATTACAAAATATAGAATTAAACAGAAATGTCGAGATTACTAAGCATAGTTGCATTACGATAGACATTATTGAAATAATTATATTTTTATGAACCTATTGCAAAGAAAATATTTACCTCCAACCAATTGTACTCGTACCATCGTGTACAGTAGCTTGCTTGTATTATTTTCTATTCTCAAAATTGTTTACTTCACATTAGGCCCAATTATGAAGGCGCCATCCTAATTATAATAGCTAATTAGAATATTTCTGTTTCGTTTTCACTTTAGGCATTCGATAAAGAGAACATTTTTTACATTGCTACTAAATTTACGATGGCGCTTTCATAATTGGGCCTATAAAATCTGTATACAATTTAGATATTTAAATATTTTTGGATACGTAGTTATAATAATTTCAAATACCTTTTTCTTCGATTATTTCAATTTTGCTTTAGAATAAACTATAAAAACCAGAAATAACAGATTCTTTTTGAGTCTATTTGATTTGGAATAGATCAATTAAATTAAATGATCAGATGTTTAAAAATATTGCTATGAGCTCGTATGAGACCGCTTGGCAGCGGTCTCATTGGTCTTGCTTCCAGTGCGATCCTACAATCTGTATATCTAGAGCTTGGATTATTTACTTGTCATGTTACATAAAACTATTCACAAAAAAAAAACAAACAAACGAAACACAACAAACGATTCATCTGTAAAAGTTATATTTAAAGAGTTGAAGGGCGGTCTTGCAAGTACCGCATTTTTGGACCTTTTAGAGGTCCTGAGAAGGCCGACGTAGGCACTACCCCGAAAGAAGACTAAGTATATCAAAATCACACCATTTCAGATCATAACTGACTCTAGTATGACTCTTTGTCAAGAGAAAACCCGTTGTTTGGCTAAACAAACGGAAAAATTCAGATTTTTATAATCCGAATGAAATTCAGTAACGATTTCTTTATCAAAAATGTAGGAATAATTTCCTACAAATCTTAATGAAGTCATTGACTCATCTTGTGGGTTTGTATCGTCACATCTAGACGTGCGGAAGCGCGTCCAGCCATATGTTGAAAGAAAACTGACGACGCAGCGGCCGTGTGTAATATTACACGAACCATTTGCAGCTACTTTTGACCTCAACTCAAAAACTAATTAACCTACATACATGAAATTTGGCATAAAAATTAATTAAAAACCCTTAGCTCATAATCAATCCAAAATTTTATAAATTTTGCTCAAACGGTTACTGATATGGGTAGGGTTTGAAAATCGGGGTTTCATTGTCTGAGTCACTCACTAATAAATCAAAAACCTAACCCACTTCCAGATGACATAGAAACTTGATATTTGGCACTAAGGTAGACTATCACCCGTGTACAAAGGAATAAATCTAAAAACTAAAAATTATTGATAACTTATAATAGTACTATGGACAAAGCAATTGTAAAATTTAGGTAACCAATACTCCACTAGATGGCGTTAGAGTCACCAAGCGCTATGTCTAGATCGCGGTAACAAGATTTTTGATAGATCAACCATCCCATTTGTGATGATTATTACTAATATTTATATCTGAACAAAAAGTAAAGATATCTCATCAAAAACATAAATGTGAAATATGAGCCATGCGTTTAATATAAGAATCATAATAATTATGCGTCGTTCCCAACTTCCCAACAAAAGAATTAACATCTACATAGGGGCCATGTGCTCTGTAGGAAATCCTAAAATGTCAGCAACAAGAACACACAACATTCTAAAAGGATGTACTTAAGTAATTCAAGCTCAAGATTTGACTTGGCTAGTTTTCTCGTACCTGCTAAATTATGTTTGTATGAAGAGTGTTTGTACTGTACAAAACTTGCCAAGTTAAATCTTGAGCTTGAATTACGTAAATATATCCCTTTAGAACGTTGTGTTTCTTGTAGCTAACATTTTAGGATTTTAAAGAAAAACTTTTCACCTCCTTCAGTCAAGTGATATCTTTTTCTCGAATTCCTGTTTGGCCCTATAGTAAAAGTCTTTCACAATGATGGTCTCAATCTTCTACTTTCGTCTGAGTACAGGACAAGCAAATAACCTTGTAGATAGTACACGTTCATAATTTTGCTTATATTAAATAATACTTGTAGCTGACTGTACTTCCATTAAAAGAAACAATCAATTTACTTGTCCATTATTATTAAAGTTATTAACTCTACCGATAAGAAAATATTAAGTAAAGTTAATTTAATGACCTTAATGTATTGTTAAAAATCAAGCAAGCCGCTTGCCCAGCATGCTGGCAGCATTGCCACGCTGAATGGCAATGCTTATACGTTGAGCCAAATAAACACCAGCATTTTGGTCACGCGTCGCGTCCACCAGACGCTCAGAAAGACTTTTGAAAACGAGATGAGCTCCCGGCCCCCACGGACCCAAAGTCTCAACTCCAAATGGCTCAAATATGTAACCACTGCCGAGGTTAGCATATTTGCGCCGCTTGTGCTGCTCAGCCGAATTGGCCGCCGCTCCAGCCCTACTCTGAGTCTCAGGAAGATGTGACGGTGCCAAAGTATCGACGCAAGTTGCGTCCCATACTAAGGGCCGTCCACACTTAGTATGGGACGCAGTGGGCTTGAGCACTTGGATTATCTTTAGACCTTCAAGGGTCTGTGGATGATCCAATTGCTTTCTATGTAGTAGTAATGTAGTATTGTCATTATATTAAAATAAAAAAAAAATCTTAAAATAAAATAATAAAAAGCAAGCCGCTTCCAACCGGTCTTATTAGATATCCATAGGAGAAGCCTATGTCCAGCAGTGGACGTCCTATGGCTGATGGATAGATGTTATATACAGCATGACTTTTTATTCAGTGCACAATTTTTTATCGTGCAATAGATATCATTAATAGAACATATTTTGCTCATAAAAAGATCGACTTTTTTCATCCATTTTTTGTCAAACTATTCCAAAGAAAATTATATTGCATGCACCCTACACTCCAGACAATAACTACCTACCAAAACGTCTCCGGCGTAGGAACGGCGCGGCCGCGTAGGCAGTCAGATGTAGGGTGACATTGATTACTCCATATCGGTAAACTTTCTCTTGGAGTTATTTCAATATTTTTGTACTAAAGTGAGTAAAACAAATGTAGGGGTTTAACGGTTATGGCTGAAATTTAGTATAAAGAAAGCACTCAGCATGTTTTAATACAGGAACTATAAAATCCAGGAAAATATATAGGGTTCCTTAGGGATAGCCAAAATTAAGCAGTTGAAGCAACAGCCCATACCTCTGAAGACACAAACTTGAAATTTGGAGTATGCGTACATCGTACGACATAACGAAGCACTAAGGATGAAAATTTTGAAAAATCAATCTCTTACGAGGTAAGACGGGCCCTTTTCGTTTGCATGTGACTTTTTATTCCCTTTAGCAATTGTCATGAAACTTTGTATAGATGCTTTTGAGATTAAATAAAAGATATGGTCAATCATGTTTTTATGAATTTTCCTTAAAACATTTCTTTAGGGGTCAGATACGTCCCAAAGTTGGTAAAAAAAACATCGATTACAGCTAACCAGCTGAACGGTTACGAATGAAAACGGGTATGTAGAAAGCACACAACATGTTTTAATACTGGAACTATTTTTATCCCGGAAAATCTACAGGTTTCTTAGGGGTAGCCAAAATTAATTAGTTATAACACAAAGCTAAGATAAAATAGGTAAAGAAATCAATTCAATTTTGTTTCAAAATAGCACCAATTTAACTAATATATGACTATTGACGTCATGGAAAAAGTCCCAGAATCCTTCTTTGCTTTACCAATCGTAAACTCGAATAAGCGTAAAAATAACATGAATGCCCTTTTTAATAACGTAGTACTTTACTAGAATATAATTATTATAATGATTTATCCTTAAATGGGGCAAAATGGGTCCCTAAGAAATTACGATTTTTTTTGTGACCCAATAGTCCTAAACTTAGGGTACATACGGGTCAATATACGTATTTTACTATGGGATCAATCCTGAAAAGCGAAAATTACCTACCTATTCGATTTTTTGATGGGATTATGTTTAATTAGTCGTGATTTTTTCACTGTCAGCCTAGCTAGGCGCACATTAGGCAACACGCGACAGCGATAGCTCGGCGACTACACGGGACGACAGGTTAAGGCCGACAATTTTCATAAATTTTGTTCAAAGCTCTGCACACAATCTGCACAGATGCCAGACGGGCGGTGTCGCCGCGACATCACACCACGGCGGCGGCGGCGCGCCGCGTCTTCGCGGCGACACCGCGGCGCCCAGTGTTGCCTTTGTAGCGTCAGCGGTCCAACTTTTCCTCGCTAACTCTTTCTAATATTATAAATCAGAAAGTGTATTTTTTGTTTTTCGTTTGATCACAGATATACTAGATGAATAATGTGGTCGATCGATAAAATCTGAAAGAGATGTATTGATTTAATATGACACGCATTGAAAAGTGAGATGAAAATTATCTCATAAGCCCATCGAGTATGAACTCTGTGATTTGTCACGACGAGTGTCACAGTAACAGTTGTCAAACTTCAAAGTGATTTATCTCGGTCGTTATCGATTCTAGACTACAGCTGTCTTCACAAAAGTGATGTAGCTCAACGAGATCTACATTTTGGATGACAGCTGTCAAACTTCAACTCCAAACAGAACTTTAAAAATTGGTGAATTTAGTATTCCATGGCGTAAATCTGTTAAATATTTAGGAACGCTGATGGACACTAAATTAAATTGGTCTGAAAACATTACAAAACTACACACCAAAGGAATTAAGGCCATCAATGCCCTCAACCCTGTACTAAACAGACGCTCTAGCCTAAGCAGTCGCACAAAATTTCAAATTTACTGCACCTTGGTTCGACCATGTATTACGTATGCATGTCCAGTCTGGAGCAGCACATGTAAAAGTAATAAAAATAAACTACAGGTAATACAAAATAAAGCTCTTAAATATGCTTATAATACCCCTTTCCGCACTAACCTTCAAAAACTACACCTACAAATAGGCTTACCGAAAATTGATGCATATATCTACAAATTATCGGAGAAATTCTACATTCATAAAAATAGTAGCAAAAATGAATTGATCAACAATCTTTGTAAAACCAGAATGTACCATCTTCCTTTTATCGATAAATACAATCGGTATAAGTTGCCCCATCACTATTTCTTAGAGCGTAATGATTAGGCTGAGTGACTCACGTTAGTGCGCGCGGCCGGCCGGTCGCCGGCGCTCGCGCGACTCCCGCCCGTATTACGAACGTATACGAAGGGCGAAGGTGGCGCGCGCGCCGCGCGGCTGCGGCCCGAGCGCGCTTTTGTGCGACATACCAACACTGCAGGTACATTATGCCTGTTGCTAGCTGTGGACCGCCGACTTCGAGCGATTATTAGAATATTTCTAATACCTACCCTCATTAAGGTATTTTTTTTTTCCTGAACCCAAAACATAATTTTAAAATGTAATGCTTCTTCTAAAAGCTTACAAAATTTTTATAAAAGTAGTAGTTTAGTATAGTTTTTGTATAGTTTTATTTAGTTTATATAATTATCATGTTTGGTATGCACATTTTCTTAAGTTTTGAACGAACCAAGTGTTTGCAAAACAACATTATAATAGCATATTTCTTTGTAATACTAGGATATAATGAACACTGGTATTTGTACATATGTAATTATTTAGTGTAAATAAAGATATTTTGAAATTGAAAAATTGTCAAACTTCAACGTGATTTATCTCGGTTATTATTGCTATATCTGGTTGAGTTCTATCACTTTTGTGAAGACAGTAGTAATCTAGAATCGATAATAACCGAGATAAATCACTTTGAAGTTTGACAGCTGTCACTTGGGACAGCTGTTACTGTGACATTCGCCGTGATAAATTACATGATCCGATTTCTAACGTGTACGAGGGATTTTTCTCATCTTCAGTTTAAGACTGAATGGTTGCCGTCAAAACCTTTTTTCCCGCTAAATATTCATAGAATACTCGAATACTCTAGATTTAATGTCTAAAACGCTACCGGCAACACTGGTCGCCGCGGTGTCGCCGCCGCGGTGCAATGTGGCGGCGGCATCGCCCGTGTGACATGTCTGTTAGCGTCGCGACGACAAGAATGAAAATTTTTGCCCTCACCTCCCGGGCTATACTCGCAGGTGAGGTGAGGGCAAAAATTTTCAACTACTTTCTAAGAGCTGAATTTTTGGTATTACGTTGTCATAGTGGTGTATAAGAATACTCCGGATTCAGTCAGCTGGGATGCGTTTGGTGGGGAGATCCGTTTGAATTTAAAGAGTACCTAAGTACACAGGCAAAAAAAGGGTTAAACGAATAAAAATAATCAATTTTTATTAATTGATATATTTTTTTATTTCATCTATTAATTCAAGCACTCTCAATTGATTCAATTTAATCTTATTTTTAATACAATTAAACATCTTATTTATTTGAAAGACTTTTTGGATCTTTTTCACATAGGAAAGCGGTTGGAACGTTACACTCGTAGTCGTTCAGTCCCATAGAGTCTCTTTCGATGGTGCCACAGTCCTCCGTGGGGGCGGGGTTGGAGTTATTTCCGTTGTTTGGTTCTCCAGACATCCAGGTATTGTAATTCATATTTAGAGATTCACCTAAAATGTTAAAAAAAAATTTTAGTTACATCTGGAAAGAATCTTAAATATTGGCAAAACTAGCAGTTTAGATTCGCATCTAAGTCATTTGATAAACATGTGTAAGCATTAAAGTTTGAAACGCCCGACATTGTATTATAGAGTTATGCGCACAATTACACCCATATTTGGCTACTCCGTGGTATTACGCACGCCTTATTAGTAACAAAGAACTCTAAAATCCAACTCGATTAAAAAATCCATGGAGCACTGCTCTCACGTTTGAAATGGCTCTGCCAATACCAACTGGAGGCTCTGGAATCGATTGAGAGGCGAGCAAGGAGGCTGATAGACAACGAAACCTTGACTAAGTTGCAGCTGCAAAGTCTCAAGCACCGATGTAAGGTGGCGTGTCTAACAGCATTCTATCGGATACACTTCGGAGAATGCGCCCAGAAGTTGTCCCACCCGCCCCTTTCTTCTATCGTAGGCTAGACAGACGCGACCAAAGCGCCACCCATTTATGTGGACATTCCGCGCGTTAGAACCAAACGTTTCGAATCCACATTCCTCATACGAACATCCAGAATGTAGAACGCTATGCCCGAGTCTCTCTTCCCGCTTAAGTAATACGAAGGTGTCTTCAAATCCCGAGTAAATAGGTAACTCCTAGGTAAACGTACCCTAGACCGCATAATCTGCCTAACATCAGGCAGTATGTAGTCAAACGCAAAGTTATAAGGAATAAAAAAACTGGACAAGTGCGAGTCAGCTCGCACATCGAGGGTTCCGTACAAATCCAGAAAATTTCACAAAATTAGGAAGTAAGTTGTTAAAATCACTATACTTTACATGATACCATTAACTCGCTTTGAATTTTGAACCCAGATTTTGTGTATTTTGAGGCTCTATTTTTTTGTGATTTAAATGAAAATGTACAGTTTTCAGATTTATTCCTATATGTGTACTCTAAAACAATGCTTCTCGTCAAATTTCATAGTTCTATGTCAACAGGAAGTACCCTGTAGGTTTTGATTTTTGTGAGTGTCGAAATATGCGGTTTTTTACGACGTAAATGGCTCTAACTTTTTTAAACGATAACTGAGAAGTTTTCTTTTACACAACTGCAAGAATTCATAGGTTTACGTATACAGTTTAAATTGCAACTCAATATCTTTACACGTTCCCGAGATAAAGAGTCTTGACATACACTCAGACGGACAGACGGACAACAAAGTGATCTTATAAGGGTTCCGTTTTTTTCGTTTGACGTACGGAACCCTAAAAAACGATTGTCATACATCTAAATCGATGGAAATAGTAAGTAACGCCCAGGTTGGTACCTACCTACAAAGAAAACAGTAAGTACTTGCGTGGCACGCAACTGCTCTCTTCACTCTGAGATATCAAGATCAAATGTCCCCTAAAATTACGGTGAAAATATTGCTATCCAAATCGAAACCAGTTCTTTCCTACCATCCAACTCCCGAGACCACCTGGGTGAACAGTGGAAAGTTTTTTTTTACATCGGCTCACCTTAATCAACCTAAGCGTGAAATGAGCACACTAGAAAATTTGCGTCAAATGAGTTTTTATCCTACGAAACAAGTTTATTGAGTTTTTAGTTTATGGTTTTTTTTTTATTTTTCTTTTATTAAGTAAAATAATGTTTATTACCTAAATAATGCAAAATTAAGACATGTGATTAATAATAAGAAAAGTGAGATGAATGGCTAATTACATAAAATAGGTCTAGGAATATATTTTATAAGTCAAACGTTACACTGTCAATTTGTCATCCATAGATGGCCAGCACCAAATTTCTCAGGTGTACCGTCACCAATATAAAGTAAGGGGTTTTCAAGTTTTATCTGAGAGGTGAGCCGTTGTAAAAAAAAACTTTCCACAGTTCACCCAGATGGTCTCAGGAGATGGACGGTAGGAAAGAACTGATCGAAACACATTAATCCTTATAAATTACATCTATGCGGTAGCATAACTGGCCAAAGTGTACCTACTTCCTCACAAGCTCTGCAAAAGAGCCCTGCTGCTACAGCAGTCGAGATGATTAGGTACTGTTCTATTTCGACGGTTTCTAAAAATACTTACCACTAATAGTTCTAAAATCTTTTCCATTTTGATTCCAATTGAGAAATCCAAGAAATGTAAGTTCTTTTAGCCTAGCGTCCATATCCTCCTTCGGGAACTCATGAATAATATCTTTGACGACATTGGCTTCCACTTGGTTGTTGATGATGACGAGGTAGCCTCCCTCTGCCATACAAGTCATGTGGGCCTCGGACCAACTCAAGCCTTTCTTATGAAGCTTGTAGCAGCTGCCCGTCTCGGACTTGAATTGGTATTCTGTAAGAAAAATCATGACAGTTAATAAACAGGTGCAATGTTAAAAAAATGGTCAAACGTGTAGTGGGCTAAAAAGCTATCAATTGCACAAAAATCAGCACTACAGATAAATAGACAGTAAATATAGCCCCAAAGTACGACTAAAGTGTGAGCTTACAGAAGGTATTAGAAAATGGACCCAGAAAATCTTAAGAAAAAAAAATAAAGGTAAAACAGTTTTGCAGACCTAATGTGGTTCGATGTCGGCGTTTCAGCCGTAGGACATCCATTACTAGACTTAAACCTCTTTTATAATTGATATCCAATACAACCAGTTACAAGCAGTTTGCATCCAAGGCGATCCTGCGGTCTTAATAGGTTATCGAATTAGCTCAAGACTAAAAAAATATAAAACCTTTATTATTTTATACTACGGGACTAATCGCGCACTAAAATTACGAGATAAATAAATACCTCCTCATCCCGACGTTTCGGCCGAGTTGCAACGACCGTGGTCACGGGTAGACTGGAATGTAGAACAGATGGTACCGCCAATTCAATTTGAACTTGAAAAATTGTCATTACGACACACAACACTGACGGTATCTAACAATGTCCTTCTACCTACACTACGCGATTTGCATTTGTTCACAACAGGATTCCACGACGCCGATAACTTAAATCCATCCTCCCGGTTGAAATTCTTATGTTTTTTGATTTCCACCGCTTCACGAACTATTCTTGAAAAATAGTGTCGATCCGTGGAGAGGACTTTTGGGTCGTGGAGCTCGATCCAATGACCAGTACCTCCGTCAAGCAAATGCTCAGCTATAGCAGACTTCTGTATCTGGCGGTTTTTGACTGCCGTGATATGTTCTTTGATCCGTTCAGCAATAGTACGCTTCGTTTGACCTATGTAGGAACTACCGCAGCTGCAATCCACCTTATATACACCAGGAGTCTGAAACGGAATGACATCCTTCGGCGTTCTGACTTGGCCCATTAGTTTGGATAAGGGAGTATACACTGTCTTGATGGAGTAATCCTTTAACAAAGTTCCCACCTTATCCGTCACTCCTTTAACATAAGGCATGAAAGCCGGCTGCCTTTCAACGTCGAAACCGTGTTTCCGATACCTGCGTCTACCTAGGTCTCGCTTTTTCACATTATAACCATTTCTCTTTAAAACTTCCTGCAGATGCGCTTTCTCAGTCGCTACATGTTCAGCGTCACAGAGGGCATCCGCTCTGTCCAGCAGCGCTTTGGTCACCGACTGCAAATGGCGCGGATGATGGTGTGAAGTTGCGTGTAGGTATCTGTCTGTGTGCGTGGGCTTCCTGTAAACTGTGTGTGCCAAGGACCCATCGGACCTCACCATCACCTTGACGTCTAAGAATGGCAAAGTTTTCTCCACCTCCATCTCATAAGTGAACTTAATGTTAGGATGAATAGAGTTGAGATAATCCACAAACTGGTCAACCCCTTCTTTGTCTGCCTTCATTACGCAGAATACGTCATCCACATACCTCTTCCAAACCTGTATCGCAGCTGATTGTAAATTTATGGACTTTTCAAAATGTTCCATCCAGATGTTTGCCATTACCGGTGCCAGCGGGCTCCCCATGGCAACACCATCAATCTGGAGGTAGTGCTGTCCACGATAAAGAAAGAAACTACCTTCAAGACAGTTCCTCAGCGGTATCATTAAGTTTTCTGAGATGTGGTTCTCTTTTAACAATTCTCTGATCACTTCGAGACACTCCTTTACCGGAACTTTGGTGAACAAAGATTCGACATCATAGCTCACCATAATGTCATCTGGTTCCAGATTTAGGCTCTCAATGATTTCGACAAAATGACGGGAATCCTTCACGAAAGACGAGGTCCTACCTACCAATGGCTGTAATTCTGACGCCACATACTTAGCCAAATAGTAGGTAGGCGAGTCTATCTGACTTACAATAGGTCGTAAAGGCGTGTCAATTTTATGAATTTTTGGTAACCCATACAATTTCGGAGATTGAACAACCCTTGGTCTGTGTAAGCTTTCGAAAACGTCTTCCGTGAAAACCTCCTTGAAATCTTTTATTACGGCTCGAATGCGACGAGTCACTCTGGCAGTAGGATTATATGATACCGGTTTATAAATGCTGGTATCACTCAACAAGCTCCGTAGTTTTAAATCGTAATCAACAGAGTTCATTATTACGGTGGCGTTTCCCTTGTCGGCCTTTAGCACTGAAACTTCCTCGTTCTCACAAATCTTTTTTAGAGCTAGACGCCCTTCCGGTGTAACATTACTCCTAGGTGGCTTTGCTTTACGCAGTATTCGCGAAACATCTTGTCTAAGCGATTCAGCATCAGTAGACGGGACTTTGTTTCGTAATATTGCTTCTTCCACACTACAAATTACCTTTTCATACGGAACCCGTTTGGGTGTAAATGCAAAATTCATCCCTTTTGCCAGAACACTCTGTGTTGGATCATCTAACGTAATGCTCGATAAATTTACCACTATATCTTTTTGCGTTGAGGGTAAACTTGCATTAGACTCAGTGTTGTACTCACGGCGATCCAAAAGCTTTTTCAACTTTTTCTCATGGCCTTGACTGCACAAGACAAAAGTCCGTGAAGCTTGTTGGTATGTGATCCGGTCATACAACTCAAAATCTTCTCGAGATAACACAACACTACATTCCGTATGCACTTAATATAAATCACAGTTCACTTTGTCTAGATTGTAATGACAATTACGTATCAATTGTTTTAGCAAACGGACACTAGTATTCCTTAGAATTTCTCTTGAACGTGGAATATCACTACGCGGTTTGATTCGAACACATGTAGTTTCTTTCTTTATCGTGGACAGCACTACCTCCAGATTGATGGTGTTGCCATGGGGAGCCCGCTGGCACCGGTAATGGCAAACATCTGGATGGAACATTTTGAAAAGTCCATAAATTTACAATCAGCTGCGATACAGGTTTGGAAGAGGTATGTGGATGACGTATTCTGCGTAATGAAGGCAGACAAAGAAGGGGTTGACCAGTTTGTGCACGATTAACATCTCAACTCTATTCATCCTAACATTACATTAAGTTCACTTATGAGATGGAGGTGGAGAAAACTTTGCCATTCTTAGACGTCAAGGTGATGGTGAGGTCCGATGGGTCCTTGGCACACACAGTTTACAGGAAGCCCACGCACACAGACAGATACCTACACGCAACTTCACACCATCATCCGCGCCATTTGCAGTCGGTGACCAAAGCGCTGCTGGACAGAGCGGATGCCCTCTGTGACGCTGAACATGTAGCGACTGAGAAAGCGCATCTGCAGGAAGTTTTAAAGAGAAATGGTTATAATGTGAAAAAGCGAGACCTAGGTAGACGCAGGTATCGGAAACACGGTTTCGACGTTGAAAGGCAGCCGGCTTTCATGCCTTATGTTAAAGGAGTGACGGATAAGGTGGGAACTTTGTTAAAGGATTACTCCATCAAGACCGTGTATACTCCCTTATCCAAACTAATGGGCCAAGTCAGAACGCCGAAGGATGTCATTCCTTTTCAGACTCCTGGTGTATATAAGGTGGATTGCAGCTGCGGTAGTTCCTACATAGGTCAAACGAAGCGTACTATTGCTGAACGGATCAAAGAACATATCTCGGCAGTCAAAAACCGCCAGATACAGAAGTCTGCTATAGCTGAGCATTTTCTTGACGGAGGTACTGGTCATTGGATCGAGCTCCACGACCCAAAAGTCCTCTCCACGGATCGACACTATTTTTCAAGAATAGTTCGTGAAGCGGTGGAAATCAAAAAACATAAGAATTTCAACCGAGAGGATGGATTTAAGTTATCGGCGTCGTGGAATCCTGTTGTGAACAAATGCAAATCGCGTAGTGTAGGTAGAAGGACATTGTTAGATACCGTCAGTGTTGTGTGTCGTAATGACAATTTTTCAAGTTCAAATTGAATTGGCGGTACCAGCTGTTCTACATTCTAGTCTACCCGTGACCACGGTCGTTGCAACTCGGCCGAAACGTCGGGATGAGGAGGTATTTATTTATCTCGTAATTTTAGTGCGCGATTAGTCCCGTAGTATAAAATAATAATGTGTTCAAATCGCGAAAGTTTAAAAACAACATATAAAACCTTTTTAAAAAACATAGGTTTGCGTCATTTAGAGTTCCTTAAGACCAGCTTCCAGCTCCATCATCAGACCCTGGTTACCAATGAAAGACAAATTGCTGGTCTAGACGATTCAAATGAGCCCAAATTCGATAAGGTTGAGTCATTTCATTGCAAAGTTTCTTTGGTCACTATCCAGCTCCATCATCAGTTCAGCACATGTCATAATATTGCATCGTCACGCGATTTACACATGTATGCAAAATTTCAGCTCAATAAAGAAGTGGATCAAATTTAATTTTCAAATTTTGATGACAAACATTGGATATGTGAAACTAAATAAAAGCCAGTAAAATATTTCTTACCAGGGTCTGCCCCACACGTAGACACGGTCACAGTAGTATCTGGTTTATAGCAGACATAAGGTAGAGGTGAGTCGCAGCGCGTGTCTGCCATAGCTCCAGTGTTGCCTATCCTCATCGCGATGCAGCTCTCAGAGTCAGTGTTGTGAGGCTCTCCCGGCAGCCAGTTGATAGACAGCTGCTGCAAAGGCTTCCCTGCAAAAATATAGCTTATATATCAGAATGACATAGAGGCTATAAATTATAATGATATATTGCGTATGCAGGCGAAACCGCGGGTAAAAACTAGTATATATTTATATATATATGTCGGATAGTGGAGCAGCGCCATCTAGTATTAATAATAGACATAGCATAGTTGGAAACGTCAAATGTCAACTGTCGTTTAAACGTTGAGTAGCAACTGTCATTTGGGTGAGGTCGACACAGAGCCTGTGGTATGGAAATAACAACTTCGGTCTCGAGTAATTGGTTCACTCATTTCTGGTTGATCTATGGTGGAAGAGATTCGTTCGGTTCGTTTGGTGGATGCCGGCAGTTTAGATCTGGGACTGGAACGGGCACGTGGTTCTAAAAAGGTTTCTGTGTCGAACTTTCCACGTTTCCATAATCTTAAATTATCGTAGTAATCTTGCTGTAAAATTAACTTCATTCGATTAAAACTAGAGAATAAACGTGTAAACTACAAAGCGCATTGTTAATTTCGGCGTTCCTGACATGTTGGACCCACATGATGACGGGTCCCGGAATGCAACCCTATGCACCCACGTGAAGAGGATGACTCAGATGAGCAGCATCACCGCAACGTACGTGCTTCCAGCAATTATCCGAGTGAAGAAAAATGGCGCCTGATTTTCGAACAACAGAATCACAGCATGCTGGCTTTGTTGCAAGCAATAAAACAATCGACACCGTCAAGTTTTCTTCGTCTACCTATTGTTGACCCGGCGAAGAATGACAGTGATGCCCGTGCTTGGATTACGACAGCAGACATGTGTGTGACTGACTAGCATCGTAAAGGACTATTGCTGATGATTGCTTTGAGAAACGCATTTAAAGGAGAAGCGTCTTCCTGGCTGTCGTCTGTATCATTCCCTGGCATGACCTGGAGTGACTTTAAGGATCTTTTTGTGGTAAGGTACGACTCTCCAGAAACTACAGCATCTTCGTTAATCACTCTAAACGCTATGAAACCAAAAGAAAACGAGTGCTTAGCCGATTATGCGGCTACCCTCATGGCTTCAATCATGTCAAAATGGAATGGGCTTACTACGGAGCAGATAGCTATAGCTACAGTCTTGGCGCATATCTCAAAATTTGAGCCACGTGTTCAGAGGTTAGCAATTACTACGGATATCCAAACCTGAAAGATCACCTCCAGAAAGAATTGAAGGCTGTTTCCTTTTTGAAGCAAAATAACTCCACGATGAATGAAAATGAAGGATCTCACATCAAAAGGAGCAGGCCCAGTGGAACGGCTACTTCCGTCGAATGTTTTACTTGTGGAAAAATAGGCCACAAGTCCTGGCAATGCCAAAGCGGAGAAGATTCTAAGAAACTAGATGACCTGTACAGACCCAAATCCTCTCACGGGAATACTTTGAGTAACCAGTCTACGGGCAGAGCAGACCACATCACTTGCTTTCTCTGTAAGAGAGAAGGCCACTACGCATCCAACTGTCCGGAGAGAAGCAACAAAGGGCGCAGCAACGCTGGCACTGGAAGCGGTCCGCCTAAAGAAAAGCGAGTGGACGTGTGCATTATGGATGCGCCTGTTGGTACTCTGCGTCACTCTGGTGAGTTATTTAGCTTCAATTACGATATTTTGACACTGTGATAAGAGTAGGTGAATTTTCCTGCCTATATTTCAAAAAACCTTTGTGATTTGCTCTGGAGTTATCGCAAAACTAAGCTGAGAGGTGAGACTCATTGTTTTCTTATAATACCCTCCTAGTCGTTCTGATGTTCCGTGATAAACAATGTTTACGAAGTTTTGCTGCACTTAGGATATACCTACCAGAAAAAAAACTGCATACAATAAGGTACGATTTGATGTTTTTGTTTTGTTACTAAATAAGGAGTGAAACCAGACTAAGTTCGAACCCAGGTACTGGGTTATTTTCAAGAAAAATAGTATTTTTGAAGGTAAGTCATGGACGAGATCAATAACGGGCTCGTAAAAACTGTCCAAACAGTGGATTCTAAGTTCTTTAGACCCCGCCGTTCAGATAGACTTCAGAAATACTCCGATCATACTCTAAATCTCATGGCCGAACGACGCTCGCTAAGACTGCAGTCTGCCGATGATGCAAAGTCATACAGGCGGCTCAATAGAGAGATTTAAAAATCGGTGCGGTGCGACATTCGTCTTTTTAATACTAAACATGTCAAGGAGACAAAAGAGCGTAACAAAGGCTCCAAAGTGTTCGCTCAGACCTGGCGGCTTCAAGACGGGAATATTCGCAGAAACGAAAGCCCTTCGGACTATGTCGTTAAGGGCATGGTGACGCGGAAACCTTCCTGTGCACCGACGACAACTCAACGCATGATGGCCATCGGCCTCCACCATGGAACCGCAGGTGCATCTATGAGGTTCACACACCTTGCAGCCCAGGCGAAGGGCCACCACCACACGCAAAGAGTCATCGTCTAACAGGGTACTCAAATGAGGCGAAGGAAGCGCGTGCAACCATGCCCCAGATTCTGACTGCGACACAGCCTTCAGTCTAGCCAGATCAAACCCCGCGGCAACGCTCAGCAACCGCTCGTGAATTTGCTTAGCTCCGGCATCATTCCAAGCCCTCTGAATATGAGGAGATACAGGACTAACATCACCCGAGTTCAGATCAGCCCAGACAGTCTTAGCCCCAGCCACAAAAGGTATGCTCACCTCGACACCTTCGTATTTCAGAATGTTGAGTGACAAGGTTCGCAACCCCATGAGCCGAGGCCAAAAAAGCCGGCAAGCCAAGATCACTCATGCGTCTAACTCCAAGGCCCCCAAACCGTATTGGCAGCGCCGCCTGTGTCCAATGTGATTCACTAAGCGCGACGTTGAGTATCGACTCGACAGTGCTCTTCAACGCCTCGTCAAAACTTGTAACCTCATTGGGACAAAGCCCTACTTGGCTTTGTCCCAATGAGGTTACAAGTGTAACGAAACACGTGCGCAACAATACCAATGCAACATGCGCTGAAAGATCCTGAATACGTTATTGATGGTCAGGAGAAGTTGCTTTTGTGACAGAATTGTCTCAGGTAACAAGTCTAAAAAAATCGGGGACCCTAAAAGGAAAAACGAACTAGGCGACAGTTTCTTGAGGCCAGGAAGAAGGGAACTAAAACGTTCGAAGTGAGAATCAACTTCGGCGCCACAAGGAAAGAATTCACATTTAGAGGGATTTAACTCCAAGCCCAATTCTCTAAGGCGGGGAATGAGAGCCTGTAGATCTTGGTAAACTTGTTCAGGCTTCCCTCCAATAGTACCGTCATCAAGGTACCACAAGTTTAAGGAAGAGTTGATTTCCGCAATAACCCCGTGGATACCCAGACTAAACACCAACGGACCAAGTGGATCCCCTTGTTGCGCACCGACCTGTGAAAGAATGAGCTCGTCATTGAAAAAAAGCTTTGAGGTAGCCTCATAAACCTGACGCAAAAAAGGATAGAGCGACGGAACCAGGTCCCTAACCTCACTCAACAGAACATCTCTCTCCAATGTATTGAAAGCGTTGGCAATATCCAGTTTAAGTACGACACAGCCACGGTTTTCTGCATCCTGCACGAACGCTCGAGTAGCGTGGATAGCAGCTTCACATCCTAACTGCGTTCCAAAACCCAACTGATGGGGCCTAAGATATTCGGCCATTTCTTCTTTGACAGCACGACAAGCCAATTTAGCAGCCAACCTTCGAAAGACACTACCAATGGCAATAAGTCTAACCCCTCCATTCCTTTTCCTTAATGCACAAAGTGACGCTCCCTATTAGTACGGACATATATCTGCATTAAGTTTGCCATGGAGCAAAAAATTGGACAGCCTTGTTAAAGACGCCAACAAACGCGGCCCGTTGTCTCTCGCTGAACACGATTTCAGTTCTTTTAGATGTCCAGGGCGAATCCCATCCAGGCCCGCAGCCGAGCCACTATAAAAAGAATTAAGCGCCAGCGTCACCTCATCCAAAGTCGATGATACTGAATCAATAGAGGCATCCGGCGCTGGCGGGAAGTTAAGCGGCCTCGACGGACCCGGATGTTTCGCTTTCATAGCAGCCAGTGTTTCTGAGTTTTGTTGTGCAAAAGAATCATCTGACGCTAGCAGACGGGCAGCTCCCCTCAGATCGCCGTCAAACACTTTTGATTCAATAACTGACCGACTCGAGCGAGACCCAGAGACCCGGCCCGCACATCCACATTCACCGCAGCGATGACAGGATCCGTAGGACTCAATGTTTGCTTTCACCTTCGCTGTCATGTTACCAGGTAATTCTTTTGATGGTACCTTAAGCGCACTGAAAGCAAAGGTAAGTAAAGAATACCAGTCCCCCACGCCATTGCAATTCACACACCTGTCAATAATTTCACACAGCCTACTTGCTGCTTGGCTCCTTGCACCCTTAGGAATATGCCTAAGAACTGGTGTTGACACTTTTAAAGTGGCCACCTCATCCAAGGAGCAGGCCTGAGACTGTGAAGTGAGTCCACCACCGGCTAGTTGCGGAACTGAAGGCGGTACCGTCTGTAAATAGGTTTAGGTTTAAAGATATTTATTCTCATTATAAGATGTACATCGCTTCTATGAGAACACTACTAATTATAAAAAAAAATTAAATAACAATTCGTCGTCGTTGAATAAACAATAATTACAATATTATGTGCATGACAACATTTTTTAAAATACCTAGGTAGGTAGGTACATCACACGCGTATACGAGTACCTATGTAGGTATGTACCACAAAAATAAAAACAAAAACTCGCTCAATGCATAATAGGTATGACGATGCTAGATTTACCTGCGTAACAATTGTTACCTATAATGAATTGTCGGCAATAATGTATTCTGCAAGTTTCTTTTTAAATACGTTGAACGAGCTTATATTTTTAATATCCGAGGGTATATTATTGTAAAGGCGCGCACCGTCAAATGTTATCGAAGTTTTACCATAGTTAGTACGGATCTTTGGCAAGACGATGAAGCTACCACGGCGAGTGCTGGGGTACGCGACATTTTGTTTGCGTTTGGTGAATAGCAAATTTGTATGAACTTTGTTGTTCATAGTTTTCCTTATAAAAATGCAAATGTTATAATTGTGTAGTTGTTTTATGGTCATTAATTTTGTTTCTCTGTATATTTTTTTAGTTTCTGTTAGGTAATGGTAGTTAAAGAGTAGTTTGATGATTTTATTTTGCAATACTTGTAGTTCAGCTAATCTTGTTTTAACCGCAGTTCCCCAAACTTCAACAAGATATAACAAGTGTGGTTTCACAAGTGTGTTGTAGATTGTAAAACGAAGCTTAAGGGGGATGCATCGCACTATGTTTCGAAGTGAACCGCGCAATGAGACGAGTTTAGTTTTTATATGATCGATGTGGATTTTCCAAGTTAAATTTGAGTCTAAGTGTAAGCCAAGATACTTTTCATTGAGTTTTTCTTTTAAGGGAGTGTCATTAATTTTGAGAGGTATGTGTGTAGGTAATTGTTTGTTCTTTGCTTTAAATATTACATAACATGTTTTGCTGATATTGATAGTCAAAAGATTATAATTTAGCCAACTATAGATAGTATTAAGATCGTGTTGGGCTAGAGAAAGTATGTTACTAAGTGAGGGGCCGAAATAGAACAAGCAAGTGTCGTCTGCGTACAGAGTAATATGCCCGTTAAGTCCTAATTCGTGCATGTTGTTTATGTAGATTAGAAAAAGCAAAGGACCTAAGATTGAACCTTGTGGAACTCCACACGTTATTGGTTGTGGATCACTTTGGACTTTGTTATCAATTTTTACAATTTGTGATCTTGTTGCTAGGTAGGACTCAAACATCTTCAACGCCTGACCCGTAATTCCAATTGCCTTTAGTTTTTTCAGAAGCAGCTTATGACGCACGGTGTCGAAGGCTTTTTTCAAGTCGATGAAAATGCCTAAAGCTACATTTTTATTGTCTATGTTATGTTTTATTTTAGTGATAAGATCTATTGTTGCAGTGAGAGTGTTACTCTTAGATCTAAAACCGTACTGCTGTTCAAAAATGAAATTAATGGAGCCCAAATAGTTATCTAATCTTGTATAAAGAACCTTTTCCACGATTTTAGATAACACTGGCAACACAGAAATAGGCCGGTAATTGCCAGGGTCGATTTTTGATCCAGATTTGTGAATTGGGCTGATTTTTGCTATCTTTAGAGAATCTGGGAAAATGCCATCAAGTAAAAGCTTGTTGATGCAAATTGTTAATTTGTTTACTATTAGGTCCTTTATGCATTTAATTACTTTTGTACTTATGCCGTCTAGTCCAGTGCTGCAATTAATGTCGAGGTCGCTGATTATGTCTGAAATTTCTTTGTCAGTGCAAGGCTCGAAATTTTGAAGTTGTGTATTTTGTGATGAGGATTTAGGTAAAATATGATCATAATTATTGTGATTATGAAACTCTTTTGGTATTTCACTTGCCAATCTTGATCCTATAGTAGAAAAATAGTTGTTAAATACTTGAGCGATATCATATGGATTGGTAATTTCATTCGAATCTACTAAAACTTTTGAGGGAGCGCACCTTTGTTTAATTTTGTTGTTAGCAAGATTGTTCACTAGATTCCACATTTTCTTTGGTTTCGTACTACATTTCTCAAATTCTCTGTTGTAGTAAGATGCCTTCGTGTCTTGAATAATTTTAGATACTTCATTTCTTTTTGATCGGAATTTTTCTTTTAAATTATTGTCATGTGGGGTTTCTTTTAGTTCTTTCCATAATATGTTTCTTTGGTTTATTTCCTGCAAGACGTCTTTATTAATCCAATCTTGTTGTGGCTGATTCATAATTTTGGTTTTTACTATTTTGCTATCTTGTGTAGACTTTTTGATAGTATCTTCTAATATCGTAAAATCATTGTCTAGGCTGCATAATTCTGCTTGTTTTACTGTTTGATATAATTTATCGTAATTTATAGCTTCGTATTTAGAATATACCTTTGGTGGGGATTTCATTTTCTTTATTTCTAAGTATATTTGCTTATGGTCAGATAACGATGAATTAATAGTTATCATATGAAAATTATCATTCTTTAGATTAGTGCTGACGTGGTCCAAAATAGATTTTTTGGTATCACCTTCTCTTGTACAGTATTTTCTATTAATTTTGTTTAAGATTTTATGACCAGATTCCTTTAAAAGCTGTTTATACAGTTCAGATTTTCGGTTTTTCGTTAGTAAATCAATATTAAAGTCACCAAAAACAATCGCTCTGTTTCGGTGGGCTAATTGGGACTCGTATTCTTCAACAAATTCTTTGACATTTGTGTGCCCAGGATTATACACTACACCCACGTCAAGTCCATATTTCTCAATTTTTATCCATAAGAAATTGTTACCGCCGATGTATTTAGAATCTGACAAATTATGTTGAAGATTATTGTGGACATATGCTGACACTCCGCCTCCACTAGCATCAGTTCTATAGTTATAGTAGTGTGTGTAATTGGGAAGTTGGAATTGTTGTGCTTGGGTTTCTGACCGGATCCAAGTTTCTGTTAATAAAATTACGTGGACTGTGTTTGGTATTGCTCGGATAATACATTGCAGTTCGTCAAATTTGCCTTTTTTACAAATACTTCGAGCGTTGAGGTAGAGAAATGTGAAACGTGATTTGTTGATTGGAAAGTTTTGGTAATTGTCAAGTAAATCGTAGGTATTACGAGCATCGTTTCTGGTAGTTGTGTATAGCGTTTCTAGTTTTTTGGAGTTAGTTTTACGATAGTTGGTGTTCCATTGACATATTTGATGGTAATATCTTTCTCACCATTACTCTCACGTTGCTTCAGCTCATCCTTTAAAGTTTTGAGATAGTGTTGTTGTGCTGGAGTTTGGTCTGAGTAAATCTTTATTCCATCTGGTAATTTATTTTTGCTGCGTAGTAATTGCTTGGCAGGTTGAGTTGACTCAAAGCATACTTTAACACTGCGGTTTTTGCTAGGAGAGTATTTGCCAATCCTGAATATTTTGATTGGTTTTGAGGTTTCCTTAGTTAGTAGAGAGATGATATTCAAGACACTAGCTTCATCTTGTGCTGCTCTTTCTTCTGCTCGAAGGGAGGTTGTTTCAGGAATACCAGTAATAATTATATTTTTCTCCCTGTTAGCACGGTACTGCAATTCTTGTATTACTTTCTCTCCTAAGCTTAATTGGTTTGCTGCGTTGAGATAAGTGGCTTGAGTGGAATGTTTTATCGTGTTAAGATCCGATTCTATAGCCACGATTTTGTTTTCACCGAGTCTGATCGACTCTTCAAGTTTGGCAACATGGTGTTTAATGTCTTTTTGCTCTGACAGCATGCTATTCGTTGATGACTTAATATCGTTCATCTGTGTAAGGACTCCATCTATTTTGCTATGCATAGTGACTATTGTTAGTTCGTTAGAAGATTTGAAATCAGTAATTTGGGATTTTATTTCAGAAATGTTAGCTTGCATTTGTTGCATGATTTGTACATTAGACCCAACATATGTTTCTAATAGCGAACTGATGCGTGTCATTTCAGACCGCATCTCCGTTAATTCACTATGACATTGACAGTCGTCTGCCCACTTACGCTTGATGCGCTGGGAATGTAAATTCAAAGTCGGTGCCACCCGTGACGTTACCGCAGGCTGGAGCGCCCCTTTTTGTGCATGCGACCAATATGGACTCTTAGACCGTGGGCGCTGAAGGACCGAGAAGACCCAGGGTAGTGTGGACAAGTTAAAGGCACAGAAAGAGAACTCATCATCAATAATACGTTAAAAATAACAAATAAAGCAATAAATTATTGTCACAATTATATAAAATAATCCAACTTGGAGACCTACTAGAAACGAGTTGTTAACATAAAATATTTAAATAAAGTCAGAATAAATTAAATTATTTCAACCAAAAACAATGCTCCACAATACAAAAAAAATCAGAATGCAGTTGAATTATAAATAAGACACCAATAACAAAACAAACACGAGTGAAAAAATTTAAAACAAAGGTCATTGATATAAATAAGGAATAAAAGGAGTCCCAGAACTGATCTTTTGGGGTACTCCAATATCAACTTCACCTGCCTTTGATTTATTTTCATTAATATAAACCCGCTGTGTACTATTTGAAAGATATGACTTCATCATTTGAAATTCTTTGCCATCAAAGCCATAGTGCTCAAATTTCATCGTCAAAATATCGTGCTGCAAACAATCAAAAGCTTTGGACAAATCGCAGTAAGTATATACTGGCACATTTTTTTTATTCGTCCATCACTTTTGAAATATAATACACAACTTCTTTAATGGCCAATTCGATAGACCAGTTTTTTCGAAAAAAAAGTTTAACTTTAAAATGGCTCTAATATTTTAGATAAAGTAGGTAGTATAAAAATTAGCCTGTAATTACTTAACTCACAATGTTTTCCTTTTTTAGGGTTTCGTACCTCAAAAGGAAAAAAACGGAACCCTTATAGGATCACTTTGTTGTCCGTCTGTCCGTCTGAGTGTATGTTAAGACTCTTTATCTCAGGAACGCGTCAAGATATTGAGTTGAAATTTAAACTGTATACGTATATCTATGGTCTTTTAGAGTTGTGTGAATGAAAAACTGAGTGCAGTTATCGTATAAAAAAGTAAGAGCTGTTTATGTCATAAAAAACCGCATATTTCGACACTCACAAAACCAAAACCTACAGGGTACTTTCCGTTGACATATAAATGTGAAATTTGGCCCGAAGCATTGTCTCAGAGTACATATATAGAAATAATTCTGAAAACCGAACATTTTTATTTGTATCACAAAAAATAGGGCCTAGATTCACACAATATGGGTCGAAAATTCAAAGTGAGTAAATCGTATCATGTAAGGTATCATATAAAAGAGCTTCATTAGTACATGCTAAAAAGGTTTTTAATTATTTTGACAATGTGTATTTTTTGAAGTATGAAGAGAAAAGTAAAAAAAAATATCGATAAAATCCCTATACTATAATTATAGTATAGGGATTTTAACAATTTACTTCCCAATTTTGTGAAATTTTCTGGATTTGTACGGAACCCTCGGGGTGTGAACCTGACTCGCACTTGTCCGGTTTTTGTATAGTGGAACCACACGGCCATTTTTAAGATAATCAAGAAAAACACCTTCGTCCAAACATACATTAAATGTTTCAAGGAGTAATTCCAGTAACATGTCATTGTTAAGAATTAGTTGTTTAACTGTTTTTGCGCTCATTTCGTAAATATCTAAGGACTTTGTATCCTTCATTTCTCTTACTATAATTTTTAATTCTTTTTTAGTTATAGGGTCAAATTTAATTTTATTGTCTCCAAACTGATACATGATGATCTGACCTTCGATGGATGTAAAACTTTGCTCAGAAGTCTTCCGAACTCCAGTGAATATGATCACTCCTTCTTCGTTGACTACCTCTTGTCTCTGTACATAAGCCACAATAGCTGCCTCTAGCTGGCTTGTCAGTGGAGATGCCAAGACAGCTCCTGCAAGTAAAAATCTTTGGTTAAATATATCATTTTGTCTTCTATAATGTCAGAAAATATAAAGTAAGATATACCTAATGTAACATGGATGATGTGAGGTGATGGCGACTAATGGGGACTAAAAGTTCTCCAACAGACATCTCGCACATACAAGCGCATAGTTCGCGACGTTTTCAGCGAGATCGCGTCATGCATGCTGCTTACAATGAGATAACTCATGATTTCGAGCAGGCTTTTGTGAAGTTGTGTTTGAGTCATTAGTCGTACATTAAAACAGTCAACTTATTACAAAAATGGTTTCTTACCTTCAGCTTGACACCGTGGCTTGGCCTTCTCCCAGGTGGAAGGTATCACGTGGTACTTCAACCAGCCCGCTGCCCGCTCGCTCCACTCGTAATCAGATCTGAAATTCTTTTCTGAAACACGTTTAACAATTTCAATTTATGTGAGTTTCGTATTCAGATTTGTAAGTAACTAACGCAGACGCTATATCTTGATTAATGACAGGCTTGATAGCCGAGATAAACATCATGTAATGTGAGACCAATTCTGAATTGGGAACAAAAAAAATGCTGTACCATACGAAAGGTTTGACAAAGTGTACAGTCAAAGGTCTTGTAAAGTCAACTACTGACTACACGCACTGGTCAATGGAAAAGATATCCAACGATTTGGTAACAAACGAGCTGAATGAGAATGATGAATTTATTGTTATAGACTGGAAAGCTTAACCACGGCTGGTTCATACTAATGATGATTAGACTGTACAAATGTAAGGTTCAATGCAGATTGCACTATAAGAGAGAGGCCGATATGTTGTTTTTAAACTTTCGCGAATTGAACACATTATTATTATGTACTACGGGACTAATCGCGCACTCAAATTACGAGATAAATAAATACCTCATCATCCCGACGTTTCGACCAAGTTGCATCGGTCGTGGTCAAGGGTAGACCTTTCAACTTCGGATAATTTGATGAATCACTTTTAATTTTGGCCTAAAGATTTTCGGTGTTGCTTGTGGTAATCCAAAATTTTTAAAACTTACGTAGGCATAGTTTTATTCGTACCAGTATCTTTTTTGTAGCAAAGGTAAGGCAGCGTTTTCTCACAGCGCGTGTCAGCCACAGTTTGGAAGTAACTGTTGACCGTCATCGCGAGGCACCTCTCAGAGTTATTGCGGTTGTCGGGCTCTCCTGGTGCCCAAGTGATTTCCAGCTGTCGCAGAGGTACCCCTGGAACCAACATAATTATAGTTGACTGCAACAAAACCAGATTGTCTGATAGGAGAGAACATTAACAAAGGCAGGTCAGTGAGTAAGCATCACAGGTTATTGTTTGTTAGTTGTAGAGCCGCTACCCAAAGTGACGGCCCTAAAACATACGCCGAAAGGCCAGACTATGACAAATATTGCTTACTTGATATGAGTGGTTGTAAAATTTTCTAAGATTGTGACATTATAGCACAATAGTTGCACTTTAGCTCAAAATAAAAATTTAGTTATTTTTAAAAATTACCTTCAATGCTCGAGTAGTCCCCTTCGGAGAAAGTAGCGTGAACTCCAATAAAAATAGTATAGCTTTGTTGATAGTATTTTGATGACCCTCGATATATTTTCAGGAGAAAAGACGTCACGGCTGAAGACAGTTTTTTGCTCAAAGGCGACACCAGAGTAGCACCTGCGAATAAATTTTTTGAAGAAAATTGAAATATCGTATGTACCTACTATCCTTGAAACATGGATAAAATACATGATGTTGTTTTATTTTTCATAAATAGCTACTTATTTGCACAATTTCTTACTCCTATTGTACTTGTATTTTTATTGTGAATGTTGAAATAAATATGTGGTGTTTTTACCATAAAAGACTGTATTTTTTTACGAGTGATCTTTTTACAGCTGCTACAAATCTGGGTACAATTAAAAGTTTTTTTTTATTTATTATTAAGATACACACTTATCACAACAAATCAATTAAGTGCCGTAAAACGACAGTATGTTTGTCACGGTACTGTTATTCCCACACAGTTCACGCTCTTTGTAACACACGTTTTTGAATTCTACACAGTCTAAATCGTGTTCCCGAAATAGATGGTCTTATCAGTCAGACACATAGACGTACAGACGAAAAGATGGACCACAAAGTGGTCTTATAAGGATTATTAAGGATTCAGGTTTCTTTTCTTTTTTTCCTTTCTGGTAACAAACCCTAACAAAAATTCGGAAGGACTGTTCACTCATTAAATTTAACAGATCAATAAAAAAGCGCAAATAGTTACCATCCGCGTGGCAGGCTTGCCTGGCGTTAGCCCAGGAGGCGGGGGCGGAGTAGTACTTGAACCAGCCTCCCGCTTGGTCGTTCCTCTCGTAGTCCGATCTAAATCTATTTGCTGTAAAGTAGAAAGGTGTAATATATATAGCAACAATAATTAATAGTCTGCGTATCTAGGATGGGTGATTCAGTACTATAACAGTCTTTCAATAGTCTAACAATAGTCCACTACAGAACGTAGCCCTACCCACGAAGGGTTATTGGGCCATTTCCCCCACGCTGGCCCAGTACGGGTTGGCTGCGCAACGCACATACGCTATTAGAATGTCTACGGACATAATATTATGCAGGTTTCCTCACGATGTTTTCCTTCACGGAAAAGCCAGTGGTGTGAAAATTATTGGTACGGGAAGGGGATTTGAACGCACGGCCTGACGATTGTAAGGCGTGTGTTACACCCACTAGACCACCACGGCTTGGACACAGCATGTCTAGGACGGATGATAATTTCAATGTTATTTTATTATATATTCATCATCATCATCATTTCAGCCATAGGACGTCCACTGCTGGACATAGGCCTTCCCTAATGATTTCCAATAAGACCGGTTGATAGCGGCTTGCATCCAGCGTGATCCTGCGGTCCTAATAAGGTCATCCGTCTACCTTGTGGGTGGACGTCCTACGCTGCGCTTGGCGGTACGTGGTTTCCACTCGAGAACTTTTCGACCCCATCGTTCATCAGTTCTCCGCGATATGTGCCCTTTCCAATGCTATTTCAACTTGCCAATCCGCTGGGATATGTCGGTAACCTTGGTTCTTCTCATTCCTGATTCGATCTCGCTGAGAAACTCCGAGCAAAGCCCTCTCCATGGCTCATTGGGCTACTTGGAGCTTACTAATAAGGCCCATAGTGAGAGACACACTGGTCGAAAACTTTCGACTTGAGGCACTGAAGTATGTCGGACGAGAAGACGTTACGCAATTTTCCAAACGCTGCCCGACCGAGTTGGATTCGGCGATTGGCCTCTTTCTTGAAGTCGGACCTACCTAACTGGACTACTTGTCCTAGGTAGACGTACGAGTCAACGACTTCAAGAACCTAGTTCTCAACTGAAATAGGGGTGGGTACAACATGAGAATTACACAAGACCTTTGTCTTGTCCATGTTTATTTTAAAACCCACCTGTTGAGAGACTCGATTAAGGCCTTCGAGCATCGTGCTGAGTTCTTCCATCGACTTTGCCATGACCACGATATCGTCGGTAAATCGAAGGTGAGTGATGTATTCGCCATTGATGTTGATGCCGAATCCTTTCCATTCCAGGAGTTTAAAGGCGTTCTCCAGAGTAGTAGTAAACAGTTTCGGAGATATAACGTCTCCCTGTCTTACGCCTCTCTTCAAATGGGTCGCCTTGGAGCTCTCTTCCTGTACTCGAACCGACATAGTGGCGTTATTCTACAAACATTTCAGCACTTCAATGTACCGATAGTCAATACGGCATCGTTGGAGAGACTCAAGCACAGCCCATGTCTCGACCGAATCAAAGGCTTTCTCATAGTCCACAAACGCCAAACAAAGTGGCAGGTTATACTCCTCGGTCTTCTGTATAACCTGCCGCACCGTATGTATGTGGTCCATGGTGCCAAAACCCTTCCGAAAACCGGCTTGTTCGGGAGGCTGGAAATCATCAAGCCTGCGATCGAGACGATTCGTAATGACCCTTGAAAACAACTTATAAACATGGATCAGAAACGAGATGGGTCTGCAGTTTTTCAATAAAGTGTTGTCACCTTTTTTGAAGAACAACACCACCACGCTTCTGTTCCACGCTTCTGGCGTTATGCCATCGAGGACGACGGTGTTAAATAGCTTCTGAAGGACTTTTAGTACCGGCGTTCCACCCGCTTTCAGAAGCTCTGAAATGATTCCGTCGTCACCCGGCGCCTTATTGTTCTTAAGTTGGTTCAGAGCCATCCTAACTAATCTTGTACGAGACAGGCTAATGTCCGGGATGTCTTCGGTGAAGTGTCGGGTCAGCTTTGCTCTTGGGTCTTTGGCCGCGCTGTTTACAGGCTTTGCTATCGAGGCGTATAACTGTCCGTAAAACCTTTCGACCTCCTGCAATACCTCTGCCTAGGTTGACGCTATACTGCCATCTTCTCTCTTCACCTTTGTCAACTGGCTTTGACTAATAGACAAATGCCTCGTAGGTCGGAGCGTAGACTTCATCAGGCGGGACCTTTCGAGTTTGACGTTGATATTCAGTTTGCCTTGCGCGATTCTGTGATCACTGCCGGTTTTTACCCTGTGGATCACGGAGACGTCGTTGAATATCCGTTTCTCGCTGTCATAATGAAGTCTATCTCATTTCTCGTGGTACCGTCGGGACTCATCCAGGTCCATTTCCTGCGAGGTGGCTTCTGGAAGAAAGAGTTCATCATGAAGAGTTCCTCTTTCTCCAGAAAGTCTGCCAGCATGTGGCCCCTGGGGTTCCGTTGCCCATATCCAAATTGCCCCACTCTCAACTGATCATCGCTTTTCTTGCCTAACCTTGCGTTGAAGTCTCCCATAACAACCGTGAAGCGGGTCTTAGACGTATGTATGGCCCGACTTACGTCCTCATATATAGCCTCCACGTCATCATCTGGGTGTGACGAGGTCGGTGCGTATACCTGGATGACCTTCAACGAATATCGTTTGTATATTCTGAGTATCAGGTATACAACCCTGCTCGACACACTTTCGAAGGTAATGATGTTGTTAACGAGAGACCTGTGAACGAGAAAGTCGACAACACCTTGGGACCGTTGGTCACCTTCCCGGTAGTACAGTAGGTTGCCGGATTTCAGGGTTATCTCTCTACGGACTTCAGATAACCCCATAATATCCCAACGCAACCTATCCAACTCTTCTTCTAGTTCCGCAATCTTCTCATCAGTCCTCATAGTGCGCACGTTATATGTTGCCAGGGCCAGTCGTCGTCGGTTGGGGTGGTAGCCGGATCTCTTCCGGGGATACTTAGCACCCCTTGCTCCGCCGTTACCGTGGTCGCTGCCGGAACCAGGACTAGCGGAGCTGCCGGGGACTGGGGGCCTGGTTTTATTTTGTGCAATCATATCTGCCGGCACCCGACGGCCCAATATTATATTATTAAATTAGAAATGACAAGATCTATTGTGGCCTGGACAACTGAAATAGCTTACATAAGATTAACCATTGAAACTAGGGTGGTAAGAGCATCGGGCATGACTAATAATTGACTAGCTAAGGGTCGGAATAGGTACCTAGTTCAATTTTACGTACTTGCGATTTTGTGATATCAATAATATGGATATGCCCCCGGCATCACGCGGAACTTACTATTTTCTGATGTTGTTAATCGAGTACGAACTTTGAAAATAGTATTTCATTTTTGTAAAGTTGTACACTAATCATTTTCTAAATAATTATTTTTCGCAAAAAATGGCAAAACTGATTTCCATCGAGTATATCTAATATATCGAAAAATTCGTCCGAATTAATGCGTACAAATTTAACATTATTGTTCATTTTTCGGCAAAACGGCTCGGCTGATTTAGATAAAGTTTAAATGGGACCACCTCGGAAGTATACATTTTCAAACTAAAATTCGATTCACGATTGACGAAAATATCGATGAATATACACAAAAAAACATACATACAAACGAACATAGAACTTCCCCCTTTTTGGAAGTCGATTAAAAAATCAAAACACTTATTAGCGCTTTACCAAAAAACCTTCTTTAAAAATTATTATGTTAAGCTTTGTTCTTCTTTTTTTAGTGAAATATTCCGGAATTCATACTGATTTTGGGGATTTTAGGTCTTATTAATGTTGTGCTTACGTTGACTGTCATTTTTCAAATTCATTCCGGCCCCTACTAATAACGAATAGAGTCGTTCTCGAAATGTGAGCACCAGGAAACACAGCGTAGGAAATTCGGTCTCTTGATTGAGGCCACAAGAAAGCGTTGGATGCGAGGAGCTTTTGTTCATATTACTAAACCTGCTGCGGCTGATAATATTCATTAACTAATAATATTTCATCGATAATAATAATGCCAAGTCGATGACTTTGGTACATAACATATTAGCTATTGCGGGAACTATAATTCCCTTATAATACAATAAGTTTTCATTATACATCTGTCTAGATTGACAAACATAATCAGTAATCACAAAGAAATTTGACATTGACAACGAGCGCGTACTTAATATGTCAAACCTGTCAAAATTTGTATGGATCATTGAGGAAGGAATCAGAAGGAGATGGTGTAATGACATTTAGATACTTTGACATGTAATAGTTTAAAAACCGAAATAATAATCATATAGGCGTCTCTTTCAAATGTACGTAATAAGAATAGACCAACATTATACAGCACAGTTTCGCTATAGTGTCTATATTTTTCGTGACGTGTCGCGCGTGCCTGGTCCGCCATATTGAGTCGAAAAACAATAGCGATGTTCTTATTATATCAAAAAAAAACTATCGATATTTTGGTTAGTTTTTATTTGTGTTATTGATTAGCTGAAATTTTGAATTTTTATTTCATTTCACTTTTCATGTCAAATTTGACAACTGTCATTCCAGAATTAATACAAGTAAAATGGCATGACAGGTGTGAAAGTAACAGCTGTCAAACTAAGAAGTATTATTATCTCCGTAACTATCGAAGCAAGACCATTACTGTCTTAATAGCAGTAATAACACTCAATGAGATCTATTAGATTGTCCTAATGACTGCTGTCAAAGCTTAAAAGTGAATTATCTCCGTAACTATCGAAGTTAGACTACTGCTGACTTCACAAAAGTGACAGAGCGCAATTAGATCTATATTTTAAATGACACCTGTCAAACTTAAAAGTGGATTATCTCCGTAACCATCGAAGTTCGACTATTGCTGTCTTCACAAAAGTGATAGAACTCAACGAGATCTAAATTTCGGATGACAGCTGTCAAACTAAAAAGTGGAATGCCTTTGTAACTATTAAAGCTAGACTATTGCTGTCTTCACAAAAGTGATAGAGCTCAACGAGACCTACATTTCGGATGACAGCTGTCAAACTTAAAAGTGGAATATCTCCATAACTATTAAAGCTAGACTATTGCTGTCTTGATACAAGTGATAGAGCTCAATGAGACCTACATTACGGATGACAGCTGTCAAACTTAAAAGTGGAATATCTCCGTAACTAATAAAGTTAGACTATTGCTGACGTGACACAAGTGATAGAACTCAACGAGACCTACATTTCAAATGACAGCTTTAAAGTGAAAAATCTGTGTAACTATTGACCCTAGACCATTGCTGTGTTTACAAAAGTGATAGAGCTTAAAAAGATCTACATTTGATGTGACAGCTCAAACTTAAAAGTTGATTATTTCCGTAATATTGATAGCTGTCATCTGAAAGATATCATATCTCTACTTGAGTTTTATCACTTTTGTGAAGACAGCAATGGTCTAGCATCGACAGTGACGGAGATAATCCACTTTTAAGTTTGACAGCTGTCATCCGAAATGTAGATCTCATATCAGTTTAGTGAAGAAAGCAATGGTCTATAATACATAGTTATGGAGATATTCCACATTTAAGCTTGACAGCTGTCATCCGATATGTAGCTCTTATTAAGTCCTATCACTTTAATTCTAAGTCATAACTCAGTAAAGCAGTGGAGACTTTTCTAGAGGTGTCTATGGAGTTTTGGTAACAACACGGAACGACATGATACGTCACATTATATCACTTGCCCACACTTATGCACGTAATTCAGCTCATAATCAATGAAATACCACAATTTTTCACTAATTATCACTGATAAAAACACAACTTTAACAAAATAATACAATGAGGCGACATGTCTTTTCCGCGTTCCCGCCAAAAAACTCGTCCTACCATTCTAGTGTGGATTCTTGAATATGACAGCTGCAACCTTGACATCTGTAATTTTTAGGGTTCTGTACCTCAAAAGGAAAAAACGGAACCCTTATAGGATCACTTTGTTGTCCGTCTGTCCGTCTGTGTGCCTGTCAAGACTCCTTATCTAGAGAACGCGTAAAGATATCTGAAATTTAAACTGTATACGTATATTAATGAACTCTTGCTGTAGTGTAAAAGAAAAACTTCTCAGTTGTCGTTTAAAAAAGTTAGAGTCGTTTATATCGTAAAAAACAGCATATTACGACACTCACAAAAATCAAAACCTACCGGGTACTTCCCGTTGACATAGAACTATGAAATTTGGCGAAAAGCATTGTCTCAAAATACACATATAGGATCTGAAAACTGCACATTTTTATTTACATCACAAAAAATAGGGCCTCAAAATTCACAAAATATGGGCTTAAAATTCAAAATGAGTAAATCGTATCATGAAAGGTGTCATATAAAAGAACTTCATTAGCACATGCTAAAACAGGTTTTTAATTACTTTAACAATGTGTTTGTACGGAACCCTCGATGTGCGAGTCTGACTCGCACTTGTCCGGTTTTTTAAATAAAAGTTTGCCATTATGTTTGATTCGGCTAAAATTAATTAGTGTCGATAGTTTTATCGATAAGTACGGGGAAATCGATAAGTGTAGTGTGGTAGTAACAACACTAATCCGCCGTATTATGTGCGGTGGGTATGCACGTTTTTCTCGTCGTTAGGGCAACTCCTTCTGATTCCTTCCTCAATGGTATGGATAGGCACCATATATTGTTGGGTTTTGTTCAAAAATTGCATATTCTAAATGTGTGGTTTTTGGACGAAAACTACAGTTCGAGGCGGTAGTCAACCACAGACTTTTCAAAAAGTAAATGCAGCAAGTAACTGGCTGTGGTTGGTTAATTATAGAGGAAGTGGGCGGATATTTTTTATAACATCGTGGTCAGGGACTGGCAGGGTTTTTGGAGACCATTCTGGTCGAGCCGTCGGAGTAGGGAACAAGTCTAGATTAGTTATTTTTAGAGCTTAAAGAACACTGTAATGGAAGAAATAAATCTGCAAAGTTTCATTGTAATAATATTGGTGTTTCTACTGCATCGAGTCCTCGGTTTTCCTTACAATATGGACTATATTTTTGGGACGTTTTGCTCAGCTAATTCGGTATCTAGACTGATACTAAGATACATAATCAAAGACAATAAGCAAGTATAAGTTTTCACACTCACCAGAACATCTGCTCCCTAACGCCAGCAGGAGAAGTAAACAAAACTTTATCTGAAACATTAATGACGGCAATGGTAAATATTAATTAAGGACCAAAGTATAAGATAAGATAAAGTTTATTTTCCAACAATTTGCAGCTATGTACATTATTCTTATTATTTATTATATTACACTATTACACAAATTATTTAACATATTTGTAGGTATACTGCCGCACTTATTATAATCAGAAGTCGGATTTTTCACTTATGAGTAAACGGCGATCAAAGTTTTTTTTAACCTTTTTGCCGCTACTCCCGATGTATGAGGAATTATCAAAATGTTTTTTGTTTGCCATGTACGATCAAATTTGCTTAATTTTTTGTATACATTACTTTTAAATTGAATAAAGTATTTATTTTTATAAACCTTGAAAATGTGATTATGACTAGGAGTAAAATAATTCGAAAAATATGTTTAATTAGCATAAATAGGTACAGTAAGTATGTGACTTACTTTGAATATGATTGTGGAGAGAGACTCACTGTGATTACACTAAATGAGTAAGCATAATATTAAGGAAGTGTGCAATATTTACGTGACTTACTGCACTCAAAGTTAATACACTGAAAAAAATCACAACATAGAAATGTAAAAGTTTATGAGTGAGGATTTATGTTTATTTCTCATTCACGCAAAAACTACTGCTCGGATTTTGATGAAACTTAGCAGTGACGAAGCCTATGTATGCATTATAAAACAAAATAATCTATAAGTTATAGGGATAGTGTCAATTATGGTAAAAAAAAGTCATTTTATACAATAAACATATACCTACCTACCTAATATGTTACTTTATCAATAGGTTTTATAGGTTTAAAGATATTTATTATCATAAAGACAAAAATAGTTTGTCACCTACATGATAATTAACATAACATAGTTACAAATATTTTACAATTTTAGTCGTACCTATTCAATTATCAAAGTAAATTAACTAATTGAACATACAACATAATACAGACTTACTTCACACTTCTTTTATTTTAATTATTATAACAGGTTATTAAATAAAATGTCACTTAAAAATCCTTCACACTTTGTAAACATCTTTTAAATCACCACTTTATCAAACTTACTTAATAAATTGTTAATAATATAAAATTTTCCGCACACAGTTTCATCTCACAATGAAACATTAGTAACGACATTGTTTAAAATTCTGATAAGCTAAAAACATGGTGATAATGTTATTACATATCTATATATTTTAAAAAACACACAGGGTTGACCCTAAAACTAAATTACAAGTTAATACACTGTACGTACAGTACAGCGTTACAGTACTTAACCGAAACTATAAATGTTTTAGGTTTTAAATGCCATTTCAATCAGTTTAATCAAATTACAAATTATTCAATAATAAATATAAAATCAGTCAAATAAACTATATCGTAAGTATTAATTAAGAAGACTTCGGCAGTTTTATCTTACAACTAATAAGGAGTACCCTGTTTACAGTCATATGTTATTATTAAACCTATGAGATTTTGTTTTAACCATAAGTATGAAATTAATCAGTCTACGTAAATAATACCTACCTTACTACTAACTAATCTTATTTGAAGTATGTTAAAGTAAATGAAAATATGAAAACAAAACATAATAAAGGTAAGACGTGTTACTGCAGAAATGGTTGGCAAATTGTTTCAAATTATTGAAAGTCCATTTTAAATTGAAATGTATGATTACAGCCTGTAATAATGATAAAGAAATCCCTCTTCTAAACGAGACTTACTGTGGTTGTGCATATTGAAATATGAGGTTCTGGGTCGAATTTTGATAATCTGAGTACCTATACAGAAATGTAGATCTTGTTTCAAGGATTACGAACATGTATCTAACTCAATACCGCCAAAAACTCGACTTACTGTGATTATGATTAGCGTGGCAGTATAGTACCGTAAGTTTTAACACATTTTTAATAATATAAGTAGCAGCGATTATAACATTAAACATAAAAATTATTATATGTAAAGGAACTTACCATTGACTCCATTTAAATTTCACAATAGACAAGTTATCCACAAACCCAAATTGTTAACTACAAAAATATCACTGTCCTAATCGCTTTATATAATGAAGTTAAGGTAAACATATCATTTCTCTATGTTATACAGGGTGTCCCTGAACTCAACGTCAAGCCAGCACGGGGTGAGAAAGGGGGTAACACCAGACCTGGGAAAAATATTAAAAAAAAATCCTAGTCGGTTATTTGAGGTTTAACAGCCAAAATAAAAAAAATGAGTAAAATCAATACCTTGAACCATATTTTTAGGTACTGTTACCACTAATTTCAAGATTCAACGGTGATTTTTGCATTTACATGATTCTTAATAAACGTACTATTAATGAATTGCTGTTATAAATTAAGCATAAAATATTACTAAGTTAGTTAAAATTACCATAGTTTCTTCAATTCGTGATTTAATAAATAATACCACCGAACTTTGACGGGTATTGCGGCGTTTCGCCCCGCAAGCTGTTGGTCCCGCGGGGCGAATCGACCATTACTCTTTTTGAAGGCCCCCATTGGGCCCGCGGGGCGAAACGCGGAGAACTATGAAGGAAGAGGTCGTTTGAGCCCACGTTGATAAAGATCAATTTTCCGAATCAGTATTACGTATTTCTTATGGTACAGCCTCGCATAAAATTACATGACATAAAATAAAAATCCGACTAAAAAAATCAACAGATGTGCAACGCTATAAAAAGAATTGTTAGTATGTTTATGAGCCTTTATTATCACATTGTTGGACTAAGGCCTCCTCTCGAGATTTCCAGTTTTGTCGGTCTTGTGTTGATTCCTGCCAATTTGGATCAAAGGTGTTCAGTTACAGACATGCCACACGGGCGGTGTCGCCGCAACATCGCACCGCGGCGACCAGTGTTGCCGGTAGCGATTTAGACACTCAATCTAGAGTATTCGAGTATTCTATGAATATTTAGCGGGAAAAAAAGGTTTTGACGACAACCGTTCAATCTTAAAATGAAGATGAGAAAAATCCCTCGTACACGTTAGAAATCGGATCGTGTAATTTGTCACGACTAATGTCACAGTAACAGCTGTCCAAGTGACAGCTGTCAAACTTCAAAGTGATTTATCTCGGTCTAATTATCAATTCTAGACTACTGTTGTCGTCACAAAAGTGATAGAGCTTGACGAGACCTACATTTCTGTTGACAGCTGTCAAACTTAAAAGTGATTTATCTCGGTTATTATTGATTCAAGACTATTAATGACTTCACAAAAGCGATAGAGCTCAACAAGATCTACATTTCAGATGACAGCTGTCAAACTTAAAAGTGATTTATCTCGGTTATTATTGATTCTAGAATACTGCTGTCTTCACAAAAGTGATAGAGCTCAACAAGATCTACATTTCAGATGACAGCTGTCAAACTTTAACGTGATAGATGTCGGTTATTATTGATTGTAGACCATTGATGTCTTCACGAAAGTGATAAAGCTCAACGAGATCTACATTTCAGATGACAGCTGTCAAACTTAAAAGAGATTTATCTCGGTTATTATCAATTCTAGACTACTGCTGTCTTCACAAAAGTAATATAGCTCGACGAAATCTACATTTCGGATGACAGCTGTCAAACTTAAAAGTAATTTATCTCGGTAATTATCGATTCTAGACTACTGCTGTCTTCACAAAAGTGACAGAGCTCAACAAGATCTACATTTCGGATGACAGCTGTCAAACTTAAAAGTGATTTATCTCGGTAATGATTGATTGTAAACTACTGCTCTCTTCACAAAAGTGATAAAGCTTAACAAGATCTACATTTTAGATGACAGCTGTTAAACTTAAAAAGTGGTTTAGCTCCGTAACTGCCGGGTACTATCTTCACAAAAGTGATATAGCCCAACAAACTTATAAGTAGTTTATATACGTAACTGTCGTTGTAATCCCCCAAACTTCTAAAGAGCCTCATGACAATTATATTTTTATTCTAGATAAAATTAAAAAGTATACATATTGTAGATAAAAAGACATCGAATGGTTCATTTGTTTGCTTCAAATGAAATATTTATGTTTACAAAACACGTGAAACCAATTTGGCACATTAGTTTCATGTGATGATCATTCAATCATCAATTGCATCATTCAAACAAATGCATTTTTGTTCATACACTCCCATAGGACTCATAGAATGACGCCCTCAAAATAATGCAATTGTTTATTTTTTCCATTGACTACTTTTCTACTTAAATGTACAGATAAAAAAGTGAATCGCGGGGCGAATCGGCCAAGACTTTTTTTGAAGGTCCCCATTCGGCCCGCTCCAAACAATGCGGGGCGAATGGGGAAAAAGAGTCTTGGTCGATTCGCCCCGCGGGACCAACCGCTTGCGGGGCGAAACGACGCAGTATCATACTACCCTCGGCGAGTTACATCAAATGATGGCCCATTGAGTTAACATTTTGAAATAGTGTAACACTAGCTACTTTTAAATCTACATCACTTAGTAGATTTTTTTTTCAAAATAATATAGCCTTATTAAAAATCGAATACCTTACGCCATCAATGCTGATTAGCGCTCAAAAATTCGGAGTAATAGGCTATTTGACAACATTGAAAATATTCTATTAATTTTGGTAATCCATACTGAAAAAGACATATTTCACTTTATTTATACTAAAATATGTCTAATTTTCGCAAATCGAAAAAAATAAATTACGATATTTTTTTGATATTTTATCTGTGACGTAAACGCACTAAGAAGGGCGGCAACTCTGGTGACGTCACGTGCTGGTAAACAAGAATTTCTCGATTGACTGTTGTTTGTGTAATTTGTGTTTTGTGATTTCGGAGTAATATTATTGGGTCTGTAAGTTACTTTTAGAGTACGAGTATTTTTTGGTAATTTTTAGATGTGAACTAGCGTATTTACCAGTATTCACTAACGTTATTTACTCGTGAGTGACGTCAAAGACCAGCGCCATTACAGAATGTCGTTTTTGGTAGGATCTTGAATATCTATTCTTTAACACTGATTTTCATTTTTAATACAGTAGATCTCTCGGAAATATAAATGTAGTGTGCTTAGTATGTACTAACGAATAATTTAAAACGATTTCCAAAAACTAGTCAAATAGCCTATTTAAAAGTACAGCGGCCGAAAAAAGACACTTAGCGATAAAGAGATGTGATAGAGCGAGATAGCTATGATGCTATGTTACATGTGTAAGCGAGAAGGATAATGTAGCCGATAAATTAGTTTCTATTTCTAATCATAGCAGTTAGATCATTTTCGTAGGAACTAAATTGCATAGGCACAAAATAAGAGAAAGAGGCCTATACCCGGCAGTGGATAAAGAAGGTTACGGATGATGATGTCAAAGTGCACCATAACGCTGCGATCCTTTGTTTTCTGAGCATATCCACGTAATCGTGTTACGTTGTACAACGACTTTGGCTTGTGTGTACCCCGAACTTGATTTTTCTTAAACGAAGACTTTGGCTTTGTTTCTCTGCACTTAATTTGCGCTGTGCAGACTGTGTTACTTCACTAGGCACATGCCGTATGAGTATACAGCAGAAGAGTTCGCAAACATGTACTTCATCTACGATGAATATCGTGATAATGCTTCTGCCGGGGCTGGATTATATCGCGAAAGATACCTAAATGCACATTTTCAGTCCAAATGCATGCGAAACACAAATTATTGTGCCTGATGCTCTGTAGTTACTAAAAAAATGATCTAACTGCAATGATTAGAAATAGAAACTAATTTATAGGCTACATTATCTTTCTCGACTACACATGTTATATAGCATCATAGTTATCTCGCTCTATCATATCTCTTTATCGCTAGGTGTCTTTTTCAGCCGCTGCACTGTTAAATTACTCCGAATTTTTTAATGCCAACCAAAATTATCAATTTTGGTTAAGTATTCGATTATTAATATTGATGGTTGAAAGCCAAAAGGTCGTAACCGCCATATTGGGCGATATTGAGTTATACCTATACATATTCGGAATCAGCGAATTTTTCTGCGTCGTTTAGTTTCACTTTCATAGCACGTCGCGACGGCATACTTTTTGGCGCTTAGGCACGTAGAGAATTGACCTCTCTTGTCTAATTTTTTTGTCATAACAGACACAAATTTTGGTCTTTTTTTGTATATTTGGTAGTTAAGCCGGAAATCATTTAGTTAGGGTAATAGAAAAAACGGAACCCTTATAGGATCAGTTTGTTGTCCGTCTGTCCGTCTGTGTGTGTGTCAAGACTCTTTATCTCGGGAACGCGTAAAGATATCGAGTTGAAATTTAAACTGTATACGTATATCTATGGTTTCTTGCAGTTGTGTAAAAGAAAAACTTCTCAGTTATCGCTTAAAAAGTTAGAGCCGTTTATGTCGTAAAAAACCGCATATTTCGACACTCACAAAAATCAAAACCTAGAGGGTACTTCCCGTTGACATAGAACTATGAAATTAGGCGAGAAGCTTTGTTTCAAACTACACATATAGGAACAAATCTGAAAACTGTACATTTTTATTTAAATCACAAAAATGAGGGCCTCAAAATTAACAAAATATGGGTTAAAAATTCAAAGTGAGTAAATCGTATCATGTAAGGTATTATATAAAATAACTTTATTAGCAAATGCTAAAACAGGTTTTTAGTTATTTTAACAATGTGTAATTTTCGATGTATGACGACGAGAAAAGTGAAAAAAAAGAACTTTTTTGTCGATGGTTATAGTATAGAGATTTTACCATCTTACTTCACAATTTTTGAAATTTCCTGGATTTGTACGGAACCCTCGATGTGCGAGCCTGACTCGCACTTGTCCAGTTTTTTAAATGTTGCTTATGTTGTAAGAGCCCGCAAAAAAATACCGATATTAAAACTTATTAGCTATTAAGGCTGGAACGCAAATTTTTGTAGCTAGTCAGTTATCTAGTTTTGAGCTATTGCCAAATTTATTTCAAAAGGAGGTAATGACATTTCGACCATATCTCATAACAACATGTTTTGGCGCTTAGCATTGTTTATCTTGCCACGAAATCAGTTACCAGCGGTACTTAGTATGTTACGCCTCGGAAAATATAATCGGTTATTTAATTTTGACCGGCCGATTTATGCATCAATAATGGCGGTTACGGCAATTTGCAATGTATCATTTATGCACTTAAGCGTATTTGCTATAAAAAACTTGTCAATTATCTAGTGCGTCGTTAACGAAATCTGTTCGGTTACTCGTTCAGTCGCTCGATTTAAAAACTCGTAAGGTTCTGTGGAGACCGCTCGCTGTGCGAGCATACGCGACGCAAGCGCCACGCGTCTTAAGTATTTTTGTTTGCCAACCAATTTCAACCGCATTCTTTCATTTGGATTTTTCTTCTTCCCGTATATTATTGTACCTAATTTAAGAACTATCTCCAAAATTATTATGTATTTATATTTTAGTATCTAATTTGTAATGTACTATTTGCAACACCCTATAAACAGGGTTATAATGTGTGTAACGTTACATTTTCATAATTATCTGTAACAAGACATTATAAGGCAATGTATACTTAAATAAATAAATATTGTGAGAAGATAGGTAGCAGTTCCAAGGGATGTCATTCAGAATGCGGCTGGATGCGCCGAGAAGTTTCTCGGGGGGCATGTTAGGAGAGTACCCAGACGCCCGTCAGGGCAAACAGCTTCTCTCGTTACCCTCGGAGCCATTTCGGTCGCGAAGGCCGTTGCCGGCCGAGCAGAGGGTGTAACATACCGACAACCGTAGGTCAGTATCGTTCTAATGTAGGTTTTGTAGATACTGAGATGAGTCTTCAATGGCAGCTTCAATTAGAGAACCAGATTTATCAGAGCTCGAGCAGCCTTCTCCTGGTTATAGGTCTATGAGGACGCCCAGGTACCTTACAACCCTTTTCCACTTGACGTCCTGTCCTCGAAGCTGCAGTAAAGGCGGGTATGTTGAGCTACGCACGCTGCCGGTTACAAGGGCGGCTGTCTTCCCGAAATTCACGGCTATGCACCACCTGTCCAGGCATTCCGACAGAATGTCGAGATCTCCCTGAATCCTGCCTGTAGTAATGGTAACTCGACGTGACTCTGCTTGCACCTGGAAGCTGGTATTCTGGCACCGTTATATCGTCCGTATAGGCATGTAATAGACTGGTGATGTACAACTCTCCTGTAATACACCGGTTTCGATTATTTTGTACCCAAAGATGACGTTCTTGACGGACACGTAGAATCGGCGGTCAGTAAGGGTTGGGTGGTTGGTTGGTTCCTCAGGTAATGAGGAAGCTCTTCACGTCATCCACTATGTGGCACTTCGGTGGTTGCTTCTTTCAATGCAGTGACAATCTCTTCAGTTAGTGCAGTCGATCATATCGATCTACCTCTTCTGTTACTGACAGCTTTCGGACTTGAAGAGAACAGGAACTTATTGTGCTGGAACAGGGCCAATTGGCCTTCTTTTTTTGTGGACGTGATGCAGTGCAGGACGTCGTTCCTCCCACAGTTATCAGAAGGGAGATGTGCTGCTCATCTAGGTCTTAAAGCACTTTGATGGAAATTGATTGATACACCCAACCCCTTATGCACGACGACATCCTACATATCCGCTTTGGGTTCGATGGGAAAATTTTAACTGCTATTTTAGTCAAGCAGTGTTTTGTTTTTATTATCTTAATTAAGATTTTTTTATATGTGTGATCTTGTGACTTGTTACATTTTTAGATAACTCAAAGTTTAGGGTTCAACGAAGATTTTGATAATTGTTAAATTTACATACTTAATTTTGATTTTTAAATTTAATGTTATAGGTACTTGGGGGAGGCTTATAACCAGCAGTGGACGTCCTACGGCTGATAATGACAATGATGATGAGGTACTTGAAATTTAAGATACTGCCAAGGCCATACATTTATGACATTACAACAATTTAGATGCCAACTATCATGTAAACAATTAAGATTTTAATGTTTCTAAAAATAGCTGAATGTTTTTTTCTCAACTTAATCTACTAATTCAATTTTCATAGTTGTATTACGCAAAACTAATGGCAGTTATCTTAAATGGTCTCAAAATTTATAGGTACAAACTTATGCTTGAGCTATTTTTCCCCGTTGTAAAAATAGCTAACCATGCACATAGTGTGTTTTCTCTTGAAAGTGATCGAGGTGTCAGATGTCGTTTAAGAAGTTTTTGCTGAAAACTAATTCAGGTCCATTTTCGGTAACTGCCCGTAACATGATCTTAGAGGTTGAATTGTTCCTACCAAATCCTGCAATAATTTCGAGAAAAAATCGATCAATATTATGGTAAAAATTTGGTTTCTAACTACAAGTTATGATTATTTTTCGAAAATTTTCAACTTTAAATTATCTCCTGTAAAATTATGGAAATGTCGCTTACGACCTTTTGGCTTTCAACCATCGAAGAGAGATATTTCGAAAAAAAATCTACTAAGTGGTGTAGATTGAAATGTAGCTAGTGTTGCACCATTTCAAAATCTCAACCTAACGGGCCATCTTTTGATGTATAAAAATTAAAAATTTTAGTGCGACTAGTTTTAGTTTCGCGCGAATGTCGCCGAATCGCTACCATTATACTAAGTAATAATCAAGTAATACTAAGTAAAAAAAAGAATTAAGTACATAAATGTAGGTAGTTTTACTTTTTATGGCACTGAAGGAACTTAGTTAACGTAACAGTCTTTCTAAACAATCAAATCAGTAGGTATTTAAATATCTAGGTCCAAGACTTAAGTCATATACAGAGTGATATGTAAGCACATTCATACAGTATTAATGTGACCCGCTTACTGCTGTATGAACCTACCCCACCAAAAGAAAATGAAATAAAAATATTCCTAGAAAAAAACAACTACATATATATATAATTATTCACATATCAATTCATTAACTTGAACATATTATCTTTGAAATAAAATAGTACTGAATAATGTAGATAAAAACTTTTATTAAAATAAAGATGTTTAAAGTGAGGTTGTTAAATTACTTTCGCATAGCTGAATCACGTTTCGTGTCACCTCGTCGCGAGTTTTACACCGACTGCTATCATACTCCGTGAGCCAACACACACATAAATAAGTCATGCGCACACGCATAAATCGTTCAGTTAATGCGCAGATATCTCTAGTGTGTGATTGTGCCCCTTGTATGATTCTGCCCCACTTCCCCCTACATAAATTCAAAAGAACTCATTGGTACGGGACCAGGATTTGAACCCACGACCTCACGATTGTAAGGCGAGTGTCACTACCTCTACCTAACACGGCTTCGAAATGGAAAGTACGTGATTTAGGAAAAACCGACACTGAATCATAGTAAATATGTAACAGGAAATAATGTTTAATGGTTATTTGTAGAGTTTTATCTCGGCGTAATTAAATAACTTATGTACTAACAAAGGTTAGAGATTATTTACACACGCGTGTATTCTGTTTAGATGTTTATGTATACAAGGTGTCCCTGAACTCAACGTCAAGCCGGCACGGGGTAAAAGGGGAAGTCACAATAGTCCCGGGAAAAAAATTAAAAAATATCCCATATTTATTTGAATTTTAACAGCCAAATTAAAAAAAAAATAGGTAAGTCATTACCCTGAACAATATTTGTAGGTACTGTGACCACAAATTTCACAATTTTACAGTGATTTTTTCACTAACATGATTCTTAATAAACGTACTAATGAATCGCAGTCACAAATCAAGCATAAAATATTACTAAGTTAGTTAAAATTAGCATAGTTTCTTCAATTCGTTATTTAAAAAATAATATTACCGAACTTTGACTCTTCATAAAAAAATAAAAATATATCGTACTACCCTCGGCAAGTTACATCAAAAGATGGCCCGTTAGGTTGAGATTTTGAAATGGTGCAACACTAGCTACTTTTCAATCTACACCACTTAGTAGATTTTTTTTCGAAATATCACTCTTCGATGGTTTTTTCCAAGATTTGATCGATAGCTACGCTTTTCGAGGATAATTCTCGGACGGGGATTACGTTTTGTGCGGCTTCGGTGGACTGTGAGCGTATTGGACAAGGGTCGAATGCAGGAGTGGAGGGAATTATGAGAGTGTTAGGGAGCATGGATTGAATTGCTGGGGTAGTGGGGGATGGTAGGGTACTCGGAGATGGCAGGATATTGGGGAGTGATGCAGTAGGTATGTTTTGTTGCTTGGTGTGGAGCGTGGAATTTCTTTTGACCGCTATTCGGAACGACTTCTCCATGAAAGACAAAAGATGTTGTCTGTTTTCTGGATCTGCTAAGATGTTATGGAGATCTGGAACATCTAGATTTCTGTCTATCATTATTTCGAGGTCATGTCGAGCGGCCGAGTATCTTGGGCAGTCGATGAGCACGTGCCATACCGTCTCGGGCACATCGGGGTCGCACTCGCATCCTGGGCTATCCTTGAGCTTGTATCTGTGCAGATATTCAGCTATACCTCCATGTCCGGTCAAAGCTTGTACCTGAAAAGGAGTCAATTTCGTGACACTCGTCACCCGATATGCCTTCGCGATATCCGGGAAGAACGTCTGAGTGACTCTACCTTTGTCAGAGGTTTCGTATCGATCCTGCCACTTCCGGACCGACTCCTCACGAATTTTGCTTTTGACGTAGGACAAAGGCATCCCTTCGTAGTCTCTTGAGGTTTCCGTGAGCGCCGCTAATTTTGCGAGCTCATCTGCTCTTTCATTACCAGCGGTGCCCACGTGCGCTCTCAGCCAGAAAAGACGAAGAGATCTCCCTTCTGCAGTTATCATTCCAATGTTTTCCTTTATTCTCTTCACCAAAGGATGACTCGATTTGGGGTTCCGAAGCAGTTCGAGTGAAGATCTTGAATCACTCAAAATGTTGACTTCAGTGTTTTCGCATGTTACCACCATTTGAGTCGCTCGGTAAAGAGCATAAAGTTCAGATTGGAAGACTGTGCATTCGGGGTGTAGCTTGAATGTTGAATACTTGACTTCCTTGCCGTTTTCCCACCAGGTTAAGGCTGCACCGACTTGACCCTTGATTTTGCTACCATCTGTATAGATTTGAGGTCCATCGGGCAGATTCAAAGTGTTTTCTAGAAGCTCGAACTCCACAGATGTCTGGGTGGACGGGTGCGGCTGGTCCAGATAACTGACATTTCGTTCGAGCTCCACTTCTGATGGGAGATATTCTTGGGAGAAGTTTTTCTTCACTCTGTACAGGCTAGCCGCTTCCTGGATTCGCAGGTCAATAGGGAGAAGACCTGAGAGGGCGAGTGCTGACTTGAGAGAAACAGTACGGTATGACTTACAGATTTTTTGGGCAAAACCTCTTTGGAGTGCATTCAAGTGAGCCTTATTTTCCTCGAGGTCTGCCGCTTGCGCCCATACGTTTGAGGCATACAAGATGATAGGTTCCACCACTGCGACGTAGATGGTTCTCGTGATCTCGCTGTTTAGTCCCCAGTTCACTTTCGCTGTGCACGCGAGCTGTTTATAAATGTTCGCTACCTTTTTACACTGGGCGTTTATGTGCGCTTTGAAATTGAGCCTTCGGTCGATCACCAAGCCCAGCAGCTTGACTTCTTCAACAAGATTAAGCTGGACGCCTGACATAATTAGGTTTGGGGGTTCATACTTCAACTTTCTTGTAAAGAGCATCGCATTGGTCTTTTGTGCTGCAAAGTTGAGTTTGTTTCGTATTCCCCAATCCGTAATCACGTCCAAGGCGCGATTGGCCTGCTGCTCGATGATGGATGATGACTGACTTGTAAACACGAGAACAACGTCGTCTGCGAAGGCTTGACAGTAAACTCCCTCTGCCTCTAGCAGTCGCAACAACGAGTCTAGAAGTACATTTCAAAAGGTAGGTCCACTGATTGAGCCTTGGACGCATCCTTTGGTTGTTTCCCTCTCGCATGCCGCTCGGGCATAGTTGACTACGACCTTTCGGTCTAGGAGGTATGAGTTTGCCATCTCATAGAGGTTAGTAGGACACCTCTTCTTCGCTAATTGGTCTTTTAAGGCGGGCCACCATGCATTGTCAAAGGCACCCTCTATGTCCAGGGAGACTAGGAGTACTAAATTTTTGCTGTTCACTCCTGTTTTTATGTGATCCACCAGGTCATACAGGGCATCCTCTGTTCCCCGCTGGGGCATAAAACCGTACTGTTTCTGACTGATGGTTGGGAGGAGATGCCATTGATAACGGGCCACCAAAAGCTTTTCAACGATTTTTCCTGGGACAGGCAAGAGACCTATATGGGACGGTAAGATTTCGGATGTGTGTAATCTGTTTTGCCGGGTTTACGTAGAATGACCACATGCGCTGCTTTCCACTGTTTGGGAAAATATCCCAGCGACAAGCACTTGTTTGCTATGGCTAAGAATGTTTCCCTTTCAGCCCGGATAGCTGCAGCGCATATGTCAGCAGTAAGCCCATCTATTCCAGGGGCTTTTAAAAAACTGCTCGTCAAATGAAACTACCTCTGAAGTATCTATGATGTAGCAAACAAAAAAAAACACAAAATCGGTTCATAATTGTCTAAATAATCGCGTAACTTAGATACACAAAAACATATCGCTGAATTGAAAAGTTTATTTTTTGAAGTCGGTTAAAAAGCATTGGTAATTGGTATGCATCATGCACTCATGCATAATGATGACAATATAATTTCCGCACTTTCTTATGTAAATAAATGCTCACTATTAAACCAATTCCAGATGCTTGAGTGGGAGACTGTATCAAAGGCTTTTTTTTTTGTAGTCAATGTAGGCGATATATAGAGCTCGTTGTTTTTCTTGATATTTTTTCTTATTTGATGGTAAATACTTAAGTCACTTCCGATTTGCTGATGACTTGGTGCTCTTATCGGAATCAAGCTCACAATTACAAGGTATGATCCAAGAACTAAATGAGGCAAGCAAGAAAGTTGGACTGGAGATGAACCTCACAAAAACAATGCTAATGACTAACACCATAAAAAATCCTATATCTGTTGACAATGAACAATTGAAATACACAAACAAATATATATATCTTGGAAAACAAATTAGCTTTGATAAAAACAGTAACCACTCTGAAATAGAAAGAAGAATTCAACTTACTTGGACTAAATACTGGAGCTTAAAAGAAATTTTTAAAAGTAATATGCCAGTGAAACTTAAAACTAGAGTCATGTCGAGCTGCCTTTTGCCATGTCTAATTATGCCTGCCAGACTTGGAAATACACAGACAACACAAAAAGAAAAATTATAACTTGTCAACGGGGTCTAGAAAGAAGCATGCTCAGGATTAGAAAAAATAATAAAATAAGACACACTAAGATAAGAAGCATAACTAAAGCTACCGATGCCTTAAACTTTGCTCAAAAGCTGAAATGGAAATGGGCGGGGCATGTGGCAAGAATGTCTGATGAGCGCTGGACTTCAAGAGTAACAAGATGGTGCGGTCCTAGTGGCAAACGCCACAGAGGAAGAACGCTAACAAGATGGGCAGACGACATTGTAAAAACGGCTGGCTCAAAATGGTTTCAAATTGCTCAGGACAGAGGACGCTGGAGTTCCTTGGAGGAGGCCTTCACCCGCGGAGGGGTTCTTACTAATATAGATAACTAGGATTAAATTAGTTTAAGTAATTTTTGTAGTAAGAAATAAAAGGCTTTTTATTATTTTATTATTTATATTAAACCAATTATTTTCGCAGTACCTACATAGTAAGTATTAATTTACCAAAGAAATATGGGAACAAATTATAAAGAAAGTGAGATCGGAAAAGTGACAAAAAAGCTGTGGCCACCTCATCTATTTTTGTAACTCATTGGTTTCAAATCTGGATTTCAAACATGTCATTTTGACACAATAATTATTATGTCAAAATTTTGATTAATCAATCAAATACACTAAAAAGTTTCTGTGCACGCTTGCATTGCGTGTACATATCTTACCTACCTATCCAAGACGAAGGAGACGCGCGGGGGAGGTATCGCCGGCGCCCGCGATTATCCCGTCGTCACCCCCAGTCGCCTAATACTAACCAAGTGCGTTGTTCGTGCTGTCGCGGCCGCGACCAGCAATCCAAATCAAACTAATTATCCGTAAGTAACCTACTGTTCATCGTCAACAGATTCAATTCCGACGTCGAAATAATTCGTTCCAAAAATAGCATTTTCCCGTTTTTAACACTGATAGGCGATATAAGTAAGAAAAATACGAAACACATGGTCAATTAATTTTGGTTAAGTATATCTATGCCAAAGTTCAAGTCCATCGGCCCAAGGAATCGTGTCCTCCCATACTAAGTTTGCCTCGCTATTTCACCCACTTAGGGCTGGAATTTCGCAAAATCCGTTCTTAGTGAGCATTTGTGTACAGTAGTTTGCTTGTATTATTTTCTAGTCACAACATTTTACTTTACATAAGGCCCAATTATGAAGGCGCCATCGTAATTATAATAGCTAATTAGAATATTTCTGTTTCGTTTCCACTTTAGGCATTCGATAGAGAGAACATTTTTTACGTTGCTACTAAATTTACGATGGAGCTTTCATAATTGGGCCTATAAAATCTGTAATACAATTTAGATTTTTAAATATTTTTGGATACGTAGTTATAATAATTTCAAATACCTTTTTCTTCGATTATTTCAATTTTACTTTAGAATAAACTATAAAAACCAGAAATAACAGATTCTTTTTGAGTCTATTTGATTTGGAATAGATCAATTAAATTAAATGATCAGATGTTTAAAAATATTGCTATGAGCACGTATGATAGCGTTCGTTCCGTAGATGGTAATAATTTTCCAACTGTCCATTAGCAATAAAACGTCCACTGTTGGACAAAGGCCTTACCTAAAGATAACCAATGAGACCGCTTGGTAGCGGTCTCATTGGTCTTGCTTTCAGTGCGATCCTACAATTTGTATATCTAGAGCTTTGATTATTTACTTGTCGTGTTACATAAAACTAAACCATTTGTAAAAAAAAATGTAAATAAATAAATTGTAACAAAATATGTTTTATTTTAAACAGTATGTACCCTATAACCAGTATAAATCTATTTGTAACCAATCAAAGCGCGGATAAAGCGTGTTTCGGTACGGAAGTTTACGGAACCCTTAATGCGCGAGTCTGTCTCGCACTTGGCCGGTTATTCAAATTATTTCACATCACAGCATATTTTGTAAACTTTGTGGAAATTCTTTAAAAGATGGCAACATTACGCACACAAACATGGGACTCAGCGCGCTAGTAATTACGGTGTAAGGCAATCCTCTGTGTGCGTGAACACTCCTACATGCATGCCCAACCTGGCCATCTATTTTTATTACCGTTGTAGCGCCACACTCTATCTAGACAAGTAAATAATCTAAGATCTAGAGCTGCCCAGACTAGATTCTAACAAGGAAACCAGAACTTCATAAAGTTAATATGTAACACTTACTCTACATAAGTTACCACTTACCACATAGAGTTCCTGTTAGCACCGGCCGGGCTTGGATGCTCACCGTGAATTATTTTGTTCGATGTGTTTCAGAAAGAGATAGAGTTATGGCGAAATATATATCTGTTATGTGTGAAAAACACACGTCAAAAAGAGTTCTTTTCGTGGCTTTTCGCTTAGCATGCGACCACGAAAAGTACAGAAAAGTACTGTACCGCAATGAAATGTAGTTTCACATAAACTTAGTTTAATACATTAAACGAGTTTGTAGCAGAAGGAAACACAACAAACGATTCATCTGTAAAAGTTATATTTAAAGAGTTGAAGGGCGGTCTTGCAAGTACCGCATTTTTGGACCTTTTAGAGGTCCTGAGAAGGCCGACGTAGGCACTACCCCGAAAGAAGACTCCTCCTCCTCAGGTCGTTTGCTCACTGCTGAGCGTCGTGATGTCCCGCCTCTGTGTTACGTCATGGCATATCTGTTTCCATCTCTGACGGTCTTCCGCTTGGTGTATGGCGTCAGATATGGTTATGCCCAGTTCTTTACCAACTTGGTCAGACCACCGTATTGGGCTACGCCCCCTGGGTCTTTTCCCTTCCACCTTCCCGGTCACCATCAGCTTCTCCAGGTTGTCGGAGGGCTTACGTGCAATGTGTCCGAAGTATTGTAATACTCTTTGCAGACAAATGCTTGAGAGTCTCTTTGTTACTTTAAGCTCTTTTAGAATTGAGATGTTTGTTCTATGAGCCGTCCACGGAATACGCAGCATGCGCCGCCAGCACCACATTTCGAAAGCGTCAATGCGTCGTCGGTCACCAGCTTTAATAGTCCATGACTCAGCCCCATAGAGAAAAATGGGGAACACCAGCGTACGAATAATATACATTTTCGTCTTTCTCAGTATGTTACGGTCCTTCCAAACTTTGTCCAGAAGCGTCATCGCCGCTTTTGCCATTCCAATGCGTCGTCTAATTTCACCTTCGGTCCCGCCATTGTTAGATATACTCGAACCTAAATAGACAAAATCTTGAACGACGTCATATTGGTCTAATAAATGGCTATCTTGCAGGACGTTGGCTCTGTCGATGACCATAATCTTGGTTTTGGATCGGTTGATTTTGAGACCCATTTTTCTACTAACAGAGTCAAGGCGATCCAGCAGCTCCATCATTTCAGCTTCCGTGCTAGCAAATAGGGTTGTATCATCAGCATATCGCAGGTTTGATATTTTCATGCCTCCAATCGTTACACCACCTGACCAGCCCTCCAGTGTCTTTCGCATTATAATTTCACCGTAAGAGTTGAAAAGGATTGGAGAGATGATACATCCCTGTCTTACACCCTTCCCAAAAGCAAAATGTGCTGATCTAGCTGTGCTGACTTTGACCGTTCCATGTCCTGCCTCGTAAAGGTTACGGATTAGTGCTATAAGGTGTAATGGCACCCCCATCTCAGCCAATCCCCCCCACAAATATGCCCAGCTAACACAATCAAAAGCCTTCTGATAGTCGACGAAGCAGATCACTACGGGGATGTTAAATTCGTAGCATTTTTCAATTATGAGTCGTACGTTCAGTATTTGCTCCCTCGTTCCTTTTCCCTTGACAAAACCAGCTTGCACTTGTGGAATTTGCCAGTCTAGAAAGTGGCGGAGTCTGTCATTGAGAATATGAAGCAAAACCTTGCTGGCGTGTGAAATGAGTGCGATGGTTCTGTAATTATCACACTTTCTAGTGGAACCCTTCTTGTGCAAAGGAAGGATGGAGGAATGAGTCCAGTCTTCCGGCCACTTTGTGAATTCCCAAATCGATTTACACAGATCCGTCAGCTTTTGAATTCCAGATTCTCCTAAAGCTTTCAATGCTTCAGCCGTAATTTGGTCGGCTCCCGCTGCTTTATTGAGTTTTAATTTTGCAACTGCGGCAACCACCTCCGATCGTAGGATACTAGGTTCAAACACTGTGACTGTAAAGTTGTTGTAAGGTCCCTGTGATATGTCATCCTCCCTATATAGATCTGCACAGTATTCTTTCCACCGTTCCGCAATTTTTGTGACCTCGGAAATAAGTTCTCCTTCTTCGTTCTCAATGATCCATGAGTGAGCTTTAAACTGTCTTGTTATTTGCTTTACTTTATTGAAAAGGTCAGCTGTCTGATATTTTTCGGCGTGTTTTTCGATTTCAAAGCAAATTTTGTTAAAGTGCTGGTTTTTATCACGTCTACATAGTCTTTGTATCTCACTGTTGAGGCAACTATATCTGTCTTTATCTAATTGGGAGGTGAGGCCACCGGCTTTAACGGTTCTTCTACACTCGACTTTACTCCACGTCTCGTCGCTTATCCACCCCTTTTTCTTTGTAACTGGTTTTCTCTGTTTGGCGATGCTATCAACAGCTTTTACAAGTTCCGCTTTTAGTGTCTGCCATTCCTGTTCGGGGCTACCTGGCCGGGTTTCAGAGATGCTATTAAAGGCTTTTTCCGTAATAGTTTTGAAAAGCTCTTCTTCTGGCTTCTTAAGCCTAGCTAAACCCTTTTCTACCTTTCTGGTTGCCTTAAGACGGACACGTACCTCCGCTATTAGTAAGTTATGATCACTATTGCAGTCTGCTCCTGGAAATGCTCTAGAGTTGACAACGCTCGAGCGCCACCGCTGATCTATGGTGATAAAATCTATTTGGTTTCGGTATCTATCACCCGGGGATTTCCACGTATATAATCGACGTTTGTGGTTCTCGAAACATGTGTTAGTGATCGTAAGCCTGTTTCCAATACAGAATTCAAGAAAGCGTTCGCCTCTCTCATTCCTTATTCCAAGCCCATATTTACCTACAACATTCCGGATGTGGTCATCCCTAGTCGTTTCACCAACTTTGGCATTCCAGTCACCCTGTACAATGAGAATCTCTCGGCGGGGCAATGCTTTTATTGTGTGTTCGAGCGCTCCGTAAAAACTGTCTATATCGTTTTCCGAGGATTGAGCAGTCGGAGCATACACTTGGACGATGTTTAATGGCATAGGGCTGCAGTTAAATTTCATGGTGATTATGCGGTCATTGACTGGACAATATCCAAGTACACACTTTTCATACTTCTTTGGGACTATAATTGCCACTCCATTAATGCTCGCACTATCATTACCTGAGTAGTATATTGTGTTTCCTTCTGTGGTTTGGTAGTGGCCTGCTCCCTTCATGTGCGTTTCTAAAAGAAACGATTCGAGAAGCGTTTCCGAAAGAAGACTAAGTATATCAAAATCACACCATTTCAGATCATAACTGACTCTAGTATGACTCTTTGTCAAGAGAAAATCCGTTGTTTGGCTAAACAAACGGAAAAATTCAGATTTTTATAATCCGAATGAAATTCAGTAACGATTTCTTTATCAAAAATGTAGGAATAATTTCCTACAAATCTTAATGAAGTCATTGACTCATCTTGTGGGTTTGTATCGTCACATTTTGACCTCATCACAACTCAAAAACTAATTAACCTACATACATGAAATTTGGCATAAAAATTAATTAAAAACCCTTAGCTCATAATCAATCCAAAATTTTATAAATTTTGCTCAAACGGTTACTGATATATTAGGGTTTGAAAATCGGGGTTTCATTGTCTGAGTCACTCACTAATAAATCATAAACCTAACCCACTTCCAGATGACATAGAAACTTGATATTTGGCACCAAGGTAGACTATCACCCGTATATAAAGGAAAAAATCTAAAAACTAAAAATTATTGATAACTATAATAGTACTATTGACAAAGCAATTGTAAAATTTGGGTAACCAATACTCCACTAGATGGCGTTAGTGTCACAAGGCGCTATCTCTAGATCGCGGTAACAAGATTTTTGATAGATTAACCATGCCATTTGTGATGATTAATACTAATATTTATTTCTGAACAAAAAGTAAAGATATCTCATCAAAAACATAAATGTGAAATAAGAGCCATGCGTTTAATATAAGAATCATCATAAATATGCGTCGTTGCCAACTTCTCAACAAAAGAATTAACATCTACATAGAGGCCATGTGCTCTGTAGGAAATCCCAAAGTGTCAGCAACAAGAACACACAACATTCTAAAAGGATGTACTTAAGTAATTCAAGATTTGGCTTGGCTAGTTTTCACGTACCTGCTAAATTATGTTTGTATGAAAAGTGTTTGTACTGTACAAAACTAGCCAAGTTAAATCTTGAGCTTGAATTACGTAAATATATCCCTTTGAACGTTGTGTTTCTTGTAGCTAACATTTTAGGATTTTTAAGCAAAACTTTTCACCTCCTTCAGTCAAATGATATCTTTTTCTCGAATTCCAGTTTGGCCCTGTAGTAAAAGTCTTTCACAATGGTGGTTTCAATCTTCCACTTTCGTCTTAGTACAGGACAAGCAAATAACCTTGTAGATAGTACAGGTTCATAATTTTGCTTATATTAAATAATTCTTGTAGCTGACTGTACTTCCATTAAAAGAAACAATCAATTTACTTGTACATTATTATTAAAGTTATTAACTCTACCGATAAGAAAATATTAAGTAAAGTTAATTTAATGACCTTAATGTATTGTTAAAAATCAAGCAAGCTGCTTCCAACCAGTCTTATTAGATATCCATAGGAGAAGCCTATGTCTAGCAGTGGACGTCCTATGGCTGATGGATAGATGTTATATACAGCATGACTTTTTATTTAGTGCACAACTTTTTATCGCGCAATAGATATCATTAATAGAACATATTTTGCTCATAAAAAGATCGACATTTTTTATCCATTTTTTGTCAAACTATTCCAAAAAAAATTATATTGCATGCACCCTACACTCCAGACAATAACTACCTACCAAAACGTCTCCGGCGTAGGAACGGCGCGGCCGCGTAGGCACTCGATGTAGGGTGACATTGATTACTCCATATCTGTAAACTTTCTCTTGAAGTTATTTCAATATTTTTATACTAATGTGAGTAAAACCAATGTAGGGGTTTAATTGTTTGTTTATTATACTTTCCGTATGCAAAGTATGTGCACAGAAAAAAAAACACCCTGTTATTGACAATTCAACTGTACGGACTGAGGATTTAGGAAGTGCAAAGACTTACAGAGGTTCATATCTTAGGTATATTCTTACTACCTCGGCAGCCTAGTGGTTTTTTGAAAATGAAACTTCTTAAGAGGCGTTGTATACTTTTTTGGGATGGGTAAAAAAAATGTGAAACTCGGGATATGACGTAACCTGATCGAAACTTCGTCAGATGGAGGCAAGTTTTCACTTCTTGTGGCACTCCCGGAGTGCAACCCGTTGTTTTTTTTAATCTTATTTATTACGCTGCGGCTTTGCTTAGTGGTTGGTGACCCTGAATACCACGCCAAGGAGACATGGGTTTGATTCCAATCCAGGACAATCATTTTTGCGATGAACAATGCACATGGGTGTTTATTCTGTGTATATATATACCTACTTATACAGATAATAATCATTTGATTATTATCTGATTTTTTCCGAGTTTATTATAACAGTTGAAATTGGTATTTTAATAGACAAATAAACTTAAACTAAAATTAATATATATACAAAACTATATTTATAACATATAAAACTTAATCTAAAAGCCCCTTTGTAGAAGGAAACGTGGCTAGAATGCTAGCAGCATTGCCTCGCTGAATGGCAATGCTGAGCTTTTGGCCAAAGTAGACGCCAGCATTCTGGTCACGCGTCACCTCTACTAACCGCCTGGCCAAGTCTTATCTGAATTATCTGAATAATTCTCGAAAATAAATGTAGTAATATTTTGATTTGTAATTTTTGTAATTTAGCTGCAAGAGAGCTTTGCTTAGTTTGGGGTCAGAGACTGTGTGTAAAATTACTCTAAAATATTAATTTATTTACTTGATATATCTTTATAATTATATTTGTTTGTACAGTTTCACGCAGCAACAGAGACTTGATTGTTGGCATGTATTAAAGATCAAAGGTTTTAGGTGGGCTACTTTTTATCCCGTAAAAAAATAAGGGACCATTTGGGCATCATCGGAGGTAAAACTAGTTCATCAAAAAGCTTTCCGTAGTAGAACTGCTTGAGTTGTATTTTTAACATGCTGTTTTTGATGAGATTATGCTTAATTAGTCGTGATTTTTTCACTGTCAGCCTAGCTAGGCGCACATCAGGCAACACGCAACAGCGATAGCTCGGCGACTACACGGGACGACAGGCTAAGGCCGACAATTTTCATAAATGTTGTTCAAAGCTCTGCACACTTAGCGTCGCGACGTCAAGCTATAGCCCGGGAAGTAAGTGCAAAAATTTTCAACTACTTTCTAGAACTAAATTTTTGACGTGACAACGTCTTATAAATTCGTTTGCCGGGTGACACTTCAAGAAACTGCGTTACGCTCCGCTCACGTTATGCGCTCACAATGAGAGCGAGTGAGAGGCACGCGTCATGGTTAGCCCGCCTAAGAGCGAGAGAGACAGACATTTTCATCCTTCTTCCTACTATACGAATGAATATTCACATTAAAATTATTTTACCACTCAAAGTCGTTGTCACGTAAAACTTTCGCCCGTATACCGACTTTACAGGCAACCAATTTTTTGGTATTACGTTGTCTTAGTGGTGTATAAGAATACCCCGGATTCAGTCAGCTGGGATGCGTTTGGTGGGGAGACCCGTTTGAATTTAAAGAGTACCTAAGTACACAGGCAAAAAAAGGGTTAAACGAATAAAGATAATCAATTTTTATTAATTGATATATTCTTTTATTTCATCTATTAATTCAAGCACTATCAATTGATTCAATTTAATCTTATTTTTAATACAATTAAACATTTTAATTATTTAAGAGACTTTTTGGGTCTTTTTCACATAGGAAAGCGGTTGGAACGTTACACTCGTAGTCGTTTAGTCCCATAGTGTCTCTTTCGATGGTGCCACAGTCCTCCGTGGGGGCGGGGTTGGAGTTATTTCCGTTGTTTGGTTCTCCAGACATCCAGGTATTGTAATTCATGTTTAAAGATTCACCTAAAATATAAATAAAAATTTTAGTTAGGTACGTCAGGAAAAAATCTTAAATATTGGTAAAACTAGCATTTTATATTCGCATCTAAGTAATTTCCTAAACATGTGTAAACATTAAAGTTTAAAACGCCTGACATTGTATTATAGAGTTATGCGCACAATTACACCCGTATTTGGCTACTCCGTGGTATTACGCACGCCTTATAGTAACAAAGAACTCTAAAAAGCATCTCGATTAAAAAAACTGTGGAATACTTCTCTCACGTTTGAGATGTCTCTGCCAAATATCAACTGGAGGCTCTGGAGTCGATTGAGAGGCGAGCAAGAATGGAAAACGAAACCTTGACTAAGTCTCAGCTGCAAAGTCTCGAGCATCGATGTAAGGTGGCGTGTCTATCAGCCTTCTACCGAATACGCTTCGAAAAGTGCGCCCAGGAGTTGTCCCATACCTGCCCCTTTCTTATATCGTAGGCTAGATAGGCGCGAGTCGCGACCAATGCGCCATTTATGACCCATTTATATAGACATTCCGCGCTATAGAACCAAGCTATAGCGCGGAATGTCTATATAAATGGGTCATAAATGGCGCATTGGTCGCGTTCGTGTGTCATTTCAAATCCTCATACGAACAGCCAGAATGTAGAACGCTTTGCATCAGTCTGTCTTCTCGCTTAAGTACTACGTAGGTGTCTTCAAATCCGAGTAAATATTATGTATCTTTTAGTTAAGCGTGCTACATCCCAGTTTGAATATCTGTTTAATATCCGGCAGTATAATCAAACGCAAAGTTGGAATATAAAAAAACAATAGTTATACATTTAAATCGATAGAGATAGTGATTGGTAAGTAACGCTCAGAATGTTCAATGTTGGTACCTACCTATAAATGAAAATAGTGTAAGTTCTTGCCTGGCACGCAACTGTTTTCTTCACACAGAGATTAAATAAATATAAATATAAATAAATATTTTGGGACATCTTACACACGGCCTCTGACCCCAAACTAAGCAAAGCTTGTGATATGGCTGCCAGAGACTGATATACTACATATACTTATTTTTAAATACATGCTTATATAGATAGTAACTAAATAACACCCAGACACAGAGCAAACACTTATGTTTCAACATCACACAAATATTTTCCCTGGTGGGGATCGAACCCACGCCTCTTTGATCCAGAAGTCAGGGTCACTAACCACTGAGCCACCGAGGCAGTCAAGAGATGTTAAGATCAAATGTCTCCTAAAATTGCGGTGGAAATATTGCTATCCAAATCGAAACACAGTGAACCTTATAAATTACATCTAAGCGGTACCATAACTGGCCAATGTGTACCTACTTCCTCACAAGCTCTGCAAAAGAGCTCTACTGCTACAGAAGTCGAGATGATTAGGTAATATTCTTTTTCGACGTTTTTGGGGTTCCGTACCTCAAAAGGAAAAAACAGAACCCTTACAGGATCACTTTGTTGTCCGTCTGTCCGTCTCTGTGTAAGTCAAAACTCTTTATCTCGATAACGCGTTAAGATAATGAGCTGAAACTGTATACGTATATCTATGGTCTCTTGCAGTTTTGTAAAAGAAAAACTTCTCAGTTACCGTATAAAAAAGTTACAGCTGTTTATGTCGTAAAAAATTGTATATTTCGACGCTCACAAAAATCAATACCTACTTTCCGTTGATATAGAACTACGAAATTTGGCGAGAAGCATTGTCTCCGAGTACACATATAGGAATAAATCTGAAAACTGTACATGATTATTTATATCACAAAAAAAGTAACCGTCAAAATAAAATCAAAATTCACAAAATATGAGTTTAAAATTCAAAGTGAGTAAATCGTATCATATAAAAGAACTTCATTAGCACATGCTAAAACATATTTTTAATTATTTTAACAATGTGTTATTTTTAATGTATGACGAGAAAAGTGAAAAAAAAAAACTTTTTTGTCGATGATATAGTATAGAGATTTTAACAACTTACTTCCCAATTTTGTGAAATTTTCTGGATTTATACGGAACCCTCGGTGTGCGAGCCAGACTCGAATTTGTCCGGTTTTTTTAAAATACTTACCACTAATAGTTCTAAATTCTTTTCCATTTTTATTCCAATTGAGAAATCCAAGAAATGTAAGTCCTTTTTGCCTTGCGTCCATATCCTCCTTCGGGAACTTATTGATAATATCTTTGACAACATTGGCTTCCACTTGGTTGTTGATGATGGCGAGGTAGCCTCCCTCTGCCATACAAGTCATGTGGGCCTCGGACCAACTCAAGCCTTTCTTATGAAGCTTGTAGCAGCTGGCTGTCTCGGACTTAAATTGGTATTCTGTAAGAAACAAACATAACATTTAATTAAAAGGTGCAATGTTAAAAAGGTGGTCAAACGTTTAGTGGACCAAAAAGCTATCAATTGCACAAAAATTAGCACTATAGATAAAACTATCGACAGTAAATCAGACCCAAAAGTACGGCAACAGTGTGAGCTTACAGTAGGTATCAGAAAATGGGCCAAGAAAATCTTAAGAAAGAAAAATAAAAGTGAAACAGTTATGCAGACCTAATGTGGTTCGTTGTCGGCGTTTCAGCCGTAGGACATCATTACTGGACCTAAGCATCCTTTATAATCAATATCCAATACAACCAGTTGCAAAGCCGTTTGCATCCAAGGCGATCCTGTGGTCTTACCAGGTTATTCATGCACCTTGTTAACGACAGAATTAGCTCAATACTAAAAAATATAAAAACCTTTTTTTTTAAAAACAAGCTTTTACTGAACAAGTACTCTCAAAGACGAATGAAGCGAGCCGAAATTCGATGGGTTTGCGTCGTTTAGAATTCCTAGGACCACCTTCCAGCTCCATCATCAGACCCTGGTTACCATTGAAAGACAAATTGCTCGTCTAGACGATTCAAATGAGCCCAAATTCGATGAGGTTGTGTCATTTCATTGCAAAGTTCCTTTGCCCACCTTCCAGTTCCATCAGTTCAGCACCATGTCATAATATTGCATTGTCACGCGATTTACACATGTATGCCAAATTTTAGCTCAATAGAGAAGTGGATCAAATTTAATTTTCAAGATTTGATGACAGACATTGGATAGGTTAAATAAAAGCCAGTAAAAATATTGCTTACCAGGGTCTGCCCCACACGTAGACACGGTCACAGTAGTATCTGTTTTATAGCAGACATAAGGAAGAGGTGAGTCGCAGCGCGTGTCTGCCATAGCTCCAGTGTTGCCTATCCTCATCGCGATGCAGCTCTCAGAGTCAGTGTTGTGAGGCTCTCCCGGCAGCCAGCTGATAGACATCTGCTGCAAAGGCGTCCCTGCAAAAATATTACATTACTTTATTTCTATATACAATTCTTTTTTGTTTTTTTTTTTTATTCAATTTCTTTTTGGGAGCTTTTGGACCGAAAGTCCATGCCAGCCCCATCGTACCCTTATAAATACAAGCTTATAAATAACATATTTTTACATACATTAAGATATAATAAGCCAGCGAGGCAGTCTCGTGGAGTTGGCCTGATTTAGAGACTGGAAGAAGGTCTCCACCAGTCTGTAAATCACTCCAGCCTCCTCAGAGACGGGATTACATAACAAACTTTGCAATGCCCCCACATTGGATTCGGTTACTTGAAGTTCGGCAAAGATTCGTTCTCTTTCGCGTTGATTCCGAACACATTCCATAGGTACATGGTAAACATCTTCCGGCTTGTCGCACTCCTCACAGTTAGGTGACGATACATTCCCCATTAGGAATCCGAATGCATTTAGTGGAATGTGTCCGGAACGTATTCTATGCGCAATAACCGTGGTCTTTCTACTAACACCGCCACTAAACCACGGTGATCGATGAGGTTGGCTCTGCATTATTTTGTACCAAATTCCTTTAGAGATAGAACGTTCATCAAAATATTCCCGCCAATCATCGTAACATCTGATTTTATATTTCGGTAGGTATTCTGAATAGGTAGGTATAATGTACATATCTGCTCCACTTATAGTAGCTAGTCTTGCAAAGCGGTCCGCGGTCTCATTGCCTGACAATCCAATGTGAGATGGCAACCATTGTATTTTTACAGTGATTTGACATACTCGCAGTTTTTCTAATTTACGCAAAATATTATAAGCGATAGGAATACCCCGACTACCCATAGTACATGAGGAAATGTGTTGCAGAGCGCTTCTACTATCCGTAAGTATGACAGTACTGCCTTGCGTATGGTTAGATTCGACATATGACAGCGCTGCTGATATCGCAAACAATTCCAAGCTCATTATACATACAGGCGACATGTTACGATAGCATTCTACATGTTTGCTTGATGGCTCAAAAAAGGCTATCCCTGACGACTTGTCGGTGCTCTTAGATCCGTCTGTATATATTTTATTCCAATTTTCATATTTTGTATTTAGTTCTTGAATTACATTGTTTTTTAGAGCGTCACTATTATAGTCTTTTTTAGCCTTTTGCATGCACTCAAGATTATCAGCTATATATTTTTTTGTATTTATGTTAGTCACCCATTCATCTAGTCTAAACATCTCTAAAGGCTTAGAACAGGCAATTATGTCATCTTTAACTTCACTATATGTTAACACTAGTAGAGGTTTCTTTTTATACAGCCAATATCTACCATATTTATTAGGGCAGAGAGCTCTGAATTCATCCAGTAGGGCTGTAATCGGGTTATTCCGCCTTGATTTCGCTTTGAGACAGTATTTATAAGCTAGATATTTTCTTCGTATGTATAAAGGAGGGATACATACTTCACTCTCCATAACATGAGTAGGAGTTGATTTTATAAATCCACCGATAATTCTGAGCGCTTGATTTTGGACTCTATCTAGCTTACAAATATGACAGTTTGCACTATTATTATACAGAAAACAACCAAAATCTATTCTACTTCTGATGAGATGAATATATAGCCTTCTTAAGTGTTTGGGATGAACGCCCCAGCCGCTACCCGCTAATACCTTCAATATGTTTAAGTATCTCTCTGTTTTTTCGCTTATTTCTTGAATGTGCCTATTCCAGAGAAGTGACCGGTCTAACCAGATGCCTAAATACCTAATGTTTTCATCAGACTTTAATTTTACGTCATTAATCTTAAGTTCTATGTAATTTCGTCTACGCCCTCTGCTAAATAAACAGAAATTAGATTTTGCCGCTGATACCTGTAGACCAATGTGATCCAGAAAGTTAACGATCTTGTTTAATGTTACTTGAAGTCTAGAGGCACATTTATCAATATTTTTATCACTTACATAAACTACAAAGTCATCAGCATATTGGCTTATTTTTGTCTTCACTATGTTACAGATTTCATACGTAATTATATTAAACAATAGTGGTGAAAAAGAATCGCCTTGTGCGAGGCCTCTTGATGTCCATCTAACTAATTTATTACTTTCGCTTTCGCTGCTATCCATTATCAAATGTCTCTCACTAAGAATATCCCATAGGTAGCTACACAATTTGCTCCCCACTTTTATTTTGTCTAGTATTTTGACTAATTCTTCAGTAAGAACGATACTGTAAGCATTTTCTATATCGAGGAAAAACACGCCAGAGTAGGTATATTTTTTACAAGGCCTATCTGTATAGTAGTAACTAACTGTGTTACTGAATCTAAACATGATTGAGCTTTTCTGAACCCTGTAGTATTATCAGACAAAATCATATGATGCTCTACGTACCATTCTAATCTTTTAAAAATCATATTGTGTAAAATTTTGCAAATACATGATATTAACGAGATAGGTCTTAACTTCACATCCGTATTTGAAGTGTTATTCAGTTTTGGAATTGGCACTATTTGAATATCTCGCCACTGATGAGGTATATAGCCGGAGTAGTAAATATTGTTGTATAATTTAAGGAGATAATATTTCCCTACCTCTGGAAGATTATAGACCATAGAATACGTGACGTTATCATTCCCAGGTGCAGTATCTTTTCTTTTAAGACACGCTTTTAATTCTTGGATACTAAAGTCCTTCTCCAGCTGATCATTTTTAGAAGCGAACTGAGGTTTAGCTACTTTAGTGTAGTCTGGCGTCAAGCTACTAAGCAATTCTCGTTTTTTATTTTCAGGAGCTATAAAATTTCGTTGGCGATATCCTTTAATCCATCTCATTTTCCTCCACATATCAGACAAAGATGTATCTTCATTAACAGAATCACAAAAGGTACGAAAGCTTAGTAACCTAGCTTTAGATATTTCAGACCTAGCTATAAGAGTCTTCTCTTCTAGAACACTAAGATTATCCGGGGTAGGGTTACGTCTAAACGTAGTCAGTGCGAGTCTTCGTTGAGCCACTAATTTAGATAATGCAGTATTCCAATATGGTTTCGGTACAAATTAGCTTTCAGGGTCAGTATTAATTTTTAGCCACGGGATACTTTCATCAACCGCACTATTGATTATTTTCATGAAAGTATCATATTCTTTTTGTATGTGTTCTGGATTTATATTAGAGGACAACTTAGGTAGTGATTGTTCTATTAATTTCCTATAATTAGACCAGTCGGCTTTTTTGAAATTTCTCTTTTTTGTAAAAGGTAAAATATCATCATAGTTGATTCTAATCATTATTATCATATGATCACTACCTAGATTTTCATTAAGAACCTCCCATGTTAAATCTACTGCAATATCTGTTGACACAAAGGTTATGTCCGGCGATGATTTTTGTAAGTTGTTATTAACAAGCTTCATTCGAGTTATACCGCCATTATTTATAGAAATAAATCCATGGTCTAAACTGGAATCTAAGATTTGAATACCCCTTGAATAGTTTTTATATGACCAGTTGGAGTGATGGGCGTTGAAGTCGCCCCCGATCACGGTTTTTTTACCGCATAATGAGAATAACTCGTCCCAATCTGATTGCGTTGTTTGGACTGGCTGAGTGCAATAAACCGAGATGACGTTCTGAATAAGTTTACAGTTTAATATTTTGACTGCTACTACTTCAATACCGGAATTACTTAAATTAATTTCTCGCACCTCACTTCGTATAGATTTATGTATAACAATGGCTACCCCTCCCCATGGTTCTTATCTGTCTTGCCTATATATTTTATAGTTATTAATATTCAAACGAACATCCCCGGTCAACCAAGTTTCACTTAAGATGGCTATATGTATTTTGTTCTGAATTAATAAACATTCGAAGTCAGTGAGTTTATGCCTGATGCTTTGTGAATTCCACTGGACTATGTTTACGAAACGTTGCATACTTTGAGCACTATCCATGCCCGAGCATGGATAACAGTTTCGAGACAGTCTCCTTTGGTAATCATGTCAGCTATCAAATAATAACACTCTTCAAATACTACATTTAAAACGTCTGTGATTTTTTCACTAAGTAATTTGCGCGATAATATTATGTCTTTAATTCTATTGTAAAACTTACTGAAATTAAATTTTTTCTCTCTATTAGGCGCATTTTCATTTACGTACTCACTACATTCCTCTTGACGCTGCTGTTCTTTATTCACTTTCTTCTTCTTCTTCTTTTTCCTCCGAAGCTCATGGTTTGTTCCAGTTTGCACTTCAATCACCGACTCGTTGCTGGAGTTTAATGCATCAGTAGGTAATTCATAATCCTGGCTCTTTATATCCCTTTCACCTAGTAATACTGATTTATAATTGCGACTACATGAAGGTAAGTTAAAGCTTGATTGCTTCTGCCCATGAGGCGTTAATGTGTCTTGACTGCGATCATCCTCACTCGTCTGTTTATCTAGATATAAGGCAAGAGCTTTCCTGTACGTACACTGCTTCTCGCTCATGATTTTCCTTATTTCTTTTTCTTTCTGAAAGACAGGACAGAGTGACTTCTCAATAGACATGTGAGAGCCTCTGCAATTGACGCACTTGTATTGCTTACTCTCGCAATTTTCATGATTCGCACCACACTTAGGGCAGATAATCTTCTTGGTAGGACAGAATTTTTTTAAATGCCCATATCGCCAACATCCTGCGCATTGTGACACCGGGAAAGTGTATGGCTCCACCATCAATCTGCAGCCGTATGCTAAGACATACGGAGGTAAGGTGGAGGCCTTGAAACCTACCCGGATCGTCTCACTGTCCGTCCATGACCCTTCATTGGTTTGACGCTTCAGTCTCTTCACCGACAGAATCTCGTACTCACATTCCAACATTTCATGTAGCTCATCCACCGCGGCTTCCAGGTCGATCTGCCTCACTATCCCGTAACAGACATCTAGTTCATCGGTCCGTTGGCAACGAATGCCTTTATTGGCTAATTGCTCATTTCTTATGAGGGCTTCGGCATTCTCTTTATTATTGAAGCTGACAATAGCTTTGTAGCTGCTTTTGTATTTTATTTTTAAAATACCTTGGATACTTGAACTTCTCATAAGTTTCGCTAACGCGATTTGTTTTGGTAGAAGCTCGATTGCCGTGATACATACGTCATTAGATTCCGCTACTAGTTGCTCATTAGTGTTCAAGCTTGAGTTGTGTTTCTTGGTAGTCCCCTGACTTTTAATTATGCGCCTCGACTTATGTGTTACCTCATTAAACTCTTCTTCTTCGCCCTTATGGTACGCCCTACGCTTTAAACTTGACGATTGACCGTCGGAAAGTATTCCCGACTCCGGCCGCTCCCGTTCCGCTTCACTCGCCATCGCGGCGCGAGTCGTTTTGTAGACAATATCGATACGTAGACGGCCGACGTGTTCTCCTCGCGCTGTCTAGCGTGCGACTGTATATACAATTCTAAGTGTCTGGGAGCTGGTAAATGTGACGTGTGACCAATATACAAGTGTTAATAATCCGACCGCTTAACTCAGTCCTTGCCTGCGCGGGTACAAGGGCGCAGGGGTAGACGACAAAGGGGGATTGAGACATGTGCGGGCGGCGGCTCCCCTAGCCGAGGCGAGGACTGAGGAAAGCGGTCGGACTATATTTAGCTCAACAATAACTGAGTGACATTAGTCAATGATTTTTGGATGTTTTCTAATACCGACAGGATTCAAAATTACGCTAATATACAAATAACTGTCTGAATGTTAGGAAACTAAACAAACTAGGGAAGTTATAAGTACCAGTAGCTCTCCGAGCAGTAGATCTCGCGACACATCTCTTTAACTGGATCTTCTTAAGCCTATATCTTGACTCGCTCGTTCATACTTGTAAATCTTGTTATGATTAAGATACTTAATAATCTTGCTAAATACTATCGAAATTGGCTGATAAATTGCGTGACAGAAAAATTCCCCCGTTTTGGATGAAAATCGCCAACGACAAAAATCTATTAACGTATAAAATCTGAATAATAAGTACCATTCAGATTCGTTGAAAATTGCGACCTGTACAACAAAACCATCACCTGGACAGACGAGAGCAAACTTGCCGAGCTTAAAACGGAGATCTCTCTCTATTCGTTCACTCTGTCAATTATTATCATACCTCAAAGAGTTATCTTTGTGATAAGCATTTCTAAAATCGGAAGCGAACGTAGGATTTGAACCTGCCCCTTTGGATCACTAGCCCGACGCTCTTCAAACTGATATATGACGATCTGACCTTCGATGGAAGTAAAACTTTGCTCAGAAGTCTTCCGAACTCCAGTGAATATGGTCACTCCTTCTTCGTTGACTACCTCTTGTCTCTGTACAAAAGCCACAATAGCTGCCTCTAGCTGGCTGGTCAGTGGAGATGCCAAAACAGCTCCTGCAAGTAAAAATCTCTGGTTAAATATATCATTTTGTCTCCCATTATGTCAGAAAATATAACGTAACATGGATAATGTGAGATGATGGCGACTAATGATGACTAAAAGTTCTCCAACAGATATTTCGCACTTACAAGCGCATAGTTCGCGACGTTTTCAGTGAGATCGCATTATGCAAGCTGCTTACAATGAGATAAATCATGATTTTGAGCAGGCTTTTGTGAAGTTGTGTTTGAGTCATTAGTCGTACAATAAAACAGTCAACTTATTACAAAAATGGTTTCTTACCTTCAGCTTGACACCGTGGCTTGGCCTTCTCCCAGGTGGAAGGTATCACGTGGTACTTCAACCAGCCCGCTGCCTGCTCGCTCCAGTCGTAGTCAGATCTGAAATTCTTTTCTGAAACACGTTCATCAAATTCTGTGAGTTCTGTATTCAGGTTTTTTAGTAACTAACACAGAAGCTATCTTGATCAATGATAGGCTTGATAGCCAAGATGAATAACATGTAATGTGAGACCAATTCTGAATTGGGATCAAAAAAAATGCTGTTCCATTCGAAAGGTTTGACAAAGTGTACAGTCAAAGGTCTTGAAATGAAATGAAATGAAAGCATTTATTATCATAATAGTACATTGAAAACAATTAAATAAAATAATATGCTCATCAATGTTCCTATTAATGGACTCGTCCAACAAAAAGATCACAACATAAATAAATGATTAAAAAGCAAATTCAATATCATAGTAATTCAATAAAATAAAATAAAAAATTACTAAAAACTATGTTTCTAAACCAAATTTCCAGTCTCAATCAGAAAACGACTGTTTTAAACTGTTGTAAAGTCAACTGCTGACTACACGCACTGGTCAATGAAAAGGATATCCATTATAAGGTATCAAACGAGCTGAATGAAAATTATGAATTTATTGTTTAAGATTAGAAAGTTTATCCACGGTTGGTTCACACTAATGATGATTAGACTGTACTAAGGTGCAATTTCAGTTATTCGCAACACATCAGTATACTTCATTCTGACTTAATTTAGGCTGTACTTAAACCAGCAATGGAACCAAAAACCTTTGGATAATTTGATGAATCACTTTTTCTTTTGGTCTAATGATTTTTGGGTTCGCTTGTGCTAATCCTGCATCCTGCCCGCATTAGTTTTAGTCGTACCAGTATCTTTTTTATAGCAAACGTAGGGCAGCGTTCTATCACAACTCATATCAGCCACAGTTTGGTAGTAAATGTTCACCGTCATCGCGAGACACCTCTCGGAGTTATTGCGGTTGTCGGGCTCTCCTGGTGCCCAAGTGATCTCCAACTGTCGCAGAGGTACCCCTGGAACCAACATAATTATAATTGACTGCAACAAAACCAGACTGCCGGATGCTTGAAAGCATTAATTAACAAAGGAAGGTCTATAAGAAGAAGAGAGTAAGCATCACAGGTTTATTTTAGTTGTAGAGCTGCTACCCAAAGTTACGGCCCCAAAAAATACGCCAAAAGGCCAGACTATGACAAATATTGCTTAATTGAATGAGTGGTTGTAAGATTTTTTAAGTTTGTAGCATTATAGATCAATAGTTTCACTTTAGCTCAAAAATCTTGAAAAGTATTTTCGTAAGGATGATTCTCAATTATATGTCAACTATTATATGTGTTGTGGGATTTTCAACATTTTTATTTTTAAACATGTAGCTACCTTCAATGCTCGAGTAGTCCCCTTCGGAGAAAGTGGCGTGAACTCCAATAAAAATAGTATAATCTTGTTGATAATTTTCGGATGACCCTTGAGATATTTTCAGGAGAAAAGACGCCACGGCTGAAGACAGTTTTTTGCTCAAAGGCGACACCAGAGTAGCACCTGCGAATAAAGTTATTGAAGAAAACTGAAATAGGTACCTACTATCCTTGAAACTTGGATAAAATACATGATGTGGATTTATTTTTCATAATTAAGCATATCAGCTAATTATTAGCACAATTTCTTACTCCTATTATTGTACTTCTATTTTTATTTTGAATGTTGAAATAAGTATGTGGTGTTTTTAACATAAAATACTGTAATTTTTTACGACTGATCTTTTCACAGCTGCTCTCTCTCTGGTATCTGGGTACTTTTAAAAGTTGTTGAATTCTAAACAGTTTAAATCATGTTCCCGAATTATAAGGTCTTAACAGATAGACGTTCAGACGAAAAGATGGACCACAAAGTGGTCTTATAAGGATTCAGGTTTCTCTTCTTTTTTTCCTTTCTGGTAACAAACCCTAACAAAAATCCAGAAGAAAAGTTCACTCATTAAATTTAACAGATCAATAAAAAAAGTGCAAATAGTTACCATCCGCGTGGCAGGCTTGCCTGGCGATAGCCCAGGAGGCGGGGGCGGAGTAGTACTTGAACCAGCCTCCTGCTTGGTCGTTCCTTTCGTAGTCCGATCTAAATCTGTTTGCTGTAAAGTAGGATGGTGTAATATAGCGACAATGAATGAATGGTCTGCGAGTCTTCTGTATTGTACTAGGGTTTTAATAGTCCACTGCAGAACCTAGGCCTAACCACGAAGGGTTATTTGGCCATTTCCACCACGCTGGCCTTGTGCGTGCTGGTGGATCCACATACGCCATCGAATTTCTTCTACGGACAAATGCAGGTTTCCTCACGGTGATATTTCCTCACGAGGTGGTAGGAGCATCGGACATGACTAATAATCAATTAACTAAGGGTCGGAATAGGTACAAAAATACGAATAGTTCGTTTGAATGAATGCGTACAAATTTAACGTTATCGTTGATATTTCAAAAACGGCTCGGCTGATATAGATAAAATTTAAATTGGACCACCTCGGAAGTATACACTTTCAAACTAAAAAGATTTTTTTTATTCAATTGACGTTCGTTTTTGGCATTCGGTTAAAAAATCAAAACACTGAATAGCGCTCTACCAAAATACCTTCTTCTAAAACTGTTATGATTTGTCCTCCTTTTTAGTGGAATATTCCGAAAATGCCAAGTCGATTTTGACTGCCTCGGTGGTCAGTGGTTAGTGACCCTAACTCCTGGATCAAAGAGGTGTGGGTTCGATCCCCACGCAGGGCAAATATTTGTGTGATGAACATAAGTGTTTGCTCTGTGTCTGGGTGTTATTTAGTTACTATCTATATAATTATGTATTTAAAATAAGTATTTGTAGTATATCAGTCTCTGGCAGCCATATCACAAGTTTTGCTTAGTTTGGGGTCAGAGGCCGTGTGTAAGATGTCCCAAAATATTTATTTATTTATTTGATATATAACATATTAGCGATTGCGGGAACTATAATTCCCTTACAATACAATAAGCAAGTTAGTATTCATACTCACCAGAACATCTGCTCCCTAACGCCAGCAGGAGAAGTAAACAAAACTTTATCTGAAACATTAATCACGGTCGCGGTAAATATTAAGGACCAAAATACATAAGTTCATAATACGCAGGGTGGTTAAACCTGAAGTCAGAGTTTTAAAGCCGCCCGAAGGCCTCTGACATGGCTAACTGGGATCTACAATTTTACGTGCTATCCGATCCATGGTAGCGCTCAGTCGTTAATTTCACCTGCGGTCTGTCATCCAAAGACTGACCTGGCTGATAGTTGTTTAACTTTGATGATCGCTGACAAACACTACTCGACAATACGACGACGTACGAGTCCTACTGATTTCTTTTATAAACAGGTTTAAAAGCCTGAACTAGAGCCTTTTTTATATAGTTATCATAATTAACCAAAACTTGCTGAGAATAAAAGGCTAATAATAATATCGCAGGGGCGGCTTTGTGGCGAGCCGTCGGTGAGTGGCGACACCGAGAATCCTGATTCTCTGGGGCTAAATGAGACCCCTGACTCCCTGGTTAGCTTGGAGTGGAAACCGCAAGAGCTAAAAACCTAAGCTCTAGGGTGGAAGTGTTAAAGGGCATAACGCCGCCAGTAGCTCTTAGTGAACGCTCTCGACACCCTAAGCTGTCCACACCAATGTTGCCCCTCCGGGGCCAACTTACGGTAGCCTTTATGGGCCCATTTAGTGGATGGCAAGTCACCACCCGCCTTAATACTTTGAAATGAGGCATTACTTGGCGAGTGCCGTACCTCATTCCATAGACCGGTTTTGTACACCATTGAGAAGTTCACTACAATAGCCCATTCTTTTTTGAATTCATTACTCAAAATAGGTTTCGTTGTACTATCATCCCAACTATATAGCTAAATGATGTATTAAAAGGGGCTTCTCAGTGTTGAATATAATAATAATATCATAGTTATATTCTTGGGTACTTATTGAGCATAGAGATTATTTTTATAAGATTATTTTAAATAAAGAAACTTACCATTGATTCCATTTTAATTTCACAATGGACAAGTTAAATAGACAAGTTATCCACGAACGCAAATAGTTAAATACAAAAAAATAACTGTCCTAATCGCTTTATATAATTGAATTAAGGAAAAAATATCATTTCGCTATGTTGTAGCCTCTAGGTAAACATCTAAGATAGAAAAAATTTACACGCGTGTGTAAATAACCTCTAACCTTTGCTATCGTAGATAATTTCACTACGCCGAGATCAAACTCTATGAGTAACTATTAAAAATTATTTCCTGTTACATATTTATTATCAGTCAGTTTTTCCTCAACCACGTAGGTACTTTCCATTTCGAAGCCGTGGTGGCCTAGCGGTATTGACACTCGCCTTACAATCGTGAGGTCGTGGGTTCGAATTCCGATCCCGTACCAATGAGCTCTTTGGAATATATGTACGGAATTTTCACACCACTGGCTTTGCGGTGAAGGAACACATCGTGAGGCAACCTGCATACGTCCGTAGAAGAAATTCGATGGCGTATGTGAATCCACCAATCCACACTGGGCCAGCGTGGTGGATATAGCCCAATCACCCTTCGTAGGTAGGCTACGTCCTGCAGTTGACTATTAAAAAGCTGATACAGTACTTTCAATAGATACACCTGTTCATTAAGGTGTAGCGCTAGAGGCACTTAGTGATTTTTCAGTTGGTGCCTTAGTAATAGTTGTTCATAAAGATGAGCACATATATATATCTAAAGTTCCTGAATTTAGCAAACTATACCGGCCTTTTTTAATAGTCCACTGCAGGACATAGCTTGCCCACAATGGGTGATTGGGCCATATCCACCACGCTGGCCCTGTACGCGTTGGTGGATTCACATACGACATTGAATTTCTTCTACGTACATATACAGGCTGCCCCACGACGTTTTCCTTCACCAAAAAGCCAGTGGTATGAAATTCCGTACATAAATATTAAAGAACTCATTGATACGGGACCGGGATTTGATCCCAGGTCCTCACAATTGGCACGATGACTGGGTAAATAAATCATTATTATAATTAATCCGTGAGATATATTGTAAAAACATATTTGACACGTATGTTTTCTTTTGTCCATCAAACAACAAATGACAAAGATAAACCTAGCCAAAGTTTGGGAGTGGAGGTCGTGACGTCATTTCTCTCGTTATTTGTATGGCACTTGTGACGTCACGCGGATCTTTAAGGGGCTATATCACTATCAAATTGTCTTTAGTTGACAAAAGAAAAAATACATACATATTATCTAATTCGGCTGCCTCGGTGGCTCAGTGGTTAGTGACCCTGACTTCTGGATCAAAGAGGCGTGGGTTCGATCCCCACCCAGGGCAAATATTTATGTGATGAACATAGGTGTTTGCTCTGTGTCTGGGTGTTATTTAGGTACTATTTATATATTATGTATGTATTTTAAAATATGTATATGTAGTATATCAGTCTCTGGTAGCCATATTACAAGCTTTGCTTAGTTTGGGGTCAGAGACCATGTGTAAGATGTCCCCTAATATTTATTATTTATTTAAACTCGGATCACACAGAGGCGAGAGCCGCGAGAAAGCGAAACGATAGCGGTCCAGTGCAAAGCGAAAGCGGCCGATCGCGCCCGCTTGTTATGACAATGTGTCAGGTTGCATATACGAGTAAATTATTACAAAAAAATCCCGTCCCGAATCGCGATCGCTTTCCCGCACTTCCCGCCTCTGTATGACGAGAGCTTCATTTATTTATAATATTTTTTTAATAGCCTATCTGACGGACAAATTAATTTTTTTTTGTCATCTAGCCTATTGTAAGGCGGGTGTCACCACCACTAGACCACCACGGCTTCTTACTTAGAACTATGCCATTTCAATAACAATTATAGTACCAAAGTCCCTGAAAGTAAACCGGTAATAAATTATTCAGTGGACATGAAAACCGGAAGAGCGTAATTTCCTTTGTAGCAGATTCGTCCAATAAGTCCTTTTCTTGCGATACGTTCTGCTTAGAATCCAAATGTGGTGCCTCTGGACTGAGGAATTATTTATATTGACCATAGAGCAAGTGTAGAGTGGATAAGTAAATTCGTAAAGCTTGATCTGGTTAGCTAACCGCCTGGTTAGTTTTACAGCGTATTGCGGCGTTTCGCCCCGCAAGCGGTTATAATAAAATTATTTTTCTCATAACATTGTAACACTTACTTCCACCGTGTAGGCATTCAAATAATTTGGACGAATCGATTTGACATCCATGTACATTTTGGTTGATTTATTACAAATGGCTCAGCCTATTTTGATAAAATTTAAGACCACCTCGAAAGTATACTCTTTCAAATTAAAAAGAGTGTTTTTAAATCGCTTCACAATTGGCGAAAATACGATTAACATATTCAAAAAAACATACAGTCGAACATACTACCTCCTCGTTTTTGTAAGTCGGTAAAAATTAGCTATCACTTCTTCTTCACTGGGAGCAAAAACCGTCAAGATCATTAAATCAATAACACACATTTCGAAGACCGGTACATCAAAGGAGACTTTATTTTGTTTAAAATCTGACGTAGGGAGCCATCGAGAGGTAGGCCGGGTGGCTAGCCATGGCCAGTCAGAGTATTTTACAGCCGCCTGAAAGTCTCTGATATAGCTAAACGGTTAAAACAACCGAGACATACAGTTTAACGTATCATCCGAGCCTCGGTAGCATCATCATCTTCATTATCAGCCGTAGGACTTTCACTGCTAGACATAAGCCTCCTCTACGTCTGTGGACATCCTACGCTACACCACGGCAGCGCTTAGTTGTAAAACCCAACCGCGATCACCCATCCGAAGACTGACCGTGCTGAACATTGCTTAACATCTATAATCGCTTATGAACACCTGGTCAAACTATGCTATGATCATGTATATAATAATACAATTCTAGACTCCGCATTAACACGCGGCGCTATTACTTTTGTCTGTCCAGATGTCGGTTTTCGTCTACAGGTTGCATTTTTCAACTCTCTCGAATCTCGTTGATTCCCCTACTTCTCTTCTTTTTCTTTTTATAAAAATTGTCGTTGGGAATGTTGTACAAGTTACAGTACTTGTGCAACAACATTTTTCCGTCGTAAACTTATGATATGCGAGAGAAAGGAGTTGATGATTGGGTGACATATGATAGGGTGAAGTGGTGAAAGAAAATGTCCTTACTCAGTACTAAGTACAAGATGATAATAACGTCATGAGTCATGATATAGTCAATCCTTTACTAATATCATAAATCCGAAAGTATTTTTGTTAGTTTGTTACTCTTTAACACAGAAATAAAGCAACGAATAGAGTTGAGAGTGACATACCTAGGTTACTTTTTATATTAAAGGTTCCAATGGCATAGCACAAGAAGAATTGAATTGAAGCATTTTGATAAAGTAGGTAACTAAATATAAAATAACCCCTTGTGGCCTAGAGGTAGTGACACCCGCCTTGCAATCGTGAGGTCGTGGGTTCAAATCCTGTTCCCGTACCTATGCGTTCTTTGGAATTTATGTACGGAATTTCACACCACTGGCTTTTCGGTGAAGGAAAACATCGTGAGGCAACCTGAATACTTCTGTAGAAGAAATTCGATGGCGTATGCGAATCCACCAACCCGCACTGGGCCAGCGTGGTGGATATGGCCCAATCACCTTTCGTGGGTAGGCCTACGTCCTGCAGTGGACTATTAAAAAAGGCTGATACAGTACAGTACAGGTAACTAAAATAAAGAGAGAGCACTGTAAATATCTAAGGCTATTTTGCACTTACTTAAACATGAAAGCAACATCGTGTAATTATTTTTCGTAAAAATCTCAACACCGACTTCTACACAGTGTACAAAATGCATATTGTACATTTTTGTTGATTTATCAAAAACGGCTCGACCGATTCCGATAACATTTTAATGGGACTACATAATCAGTATAATTATGTATAAGCCGTGGTGGTCTAGTGGTAATGACACCCGCCTTACAATCGTGAGATCGTGGGTTCAAATCCCGGTCACGTACCAATGAATTCCTTGGAATTTATGTACGGAATTTCACACCACGGGCTTTTCGGTTAAGGAAAACATCGTGAGGCAACCTGCATGCGTCCTTAGAAGAAATTCGATGGCGTATGTGAATCCATCAACCCGCACTGGGCCAGCGTGGTGGATATGGCTCAATCATCCTTCGTGGCCTACGTCCTGCAGTGGACTATTAAAAAGGCTGGTACAGTACAGTAGATATACAGTGTACTCTTTTGAATTAAAGAAGAACTTTTTAAATCGGCTCATAATTGGCGAAAGTAACAAAAAAATTGGGGACATTTCACACACGGCCTCTGACCCCAAACTAAGCAAAGCTTGTGATATGGCTGCCAGATACTGATAAACTTCTTATACATATTTTAAATACATACTTATATGTATAGATAGTAACTAAATAACACCCAGACACAGAGCAAACACCTACGTTCACCGCATAAATACTTGCCCTGGGTGGGGATCGAACCCAGGCCTCTTTGACCTAGTACCTCGGGTCAATAACCACTGAGCCACCGAGGCAGTCATTCACTGTCTATTTATATCTATGACACTGACCATCTGCCGCTTTTTTGGGTCCGCCTTTTACTTGAAAATAGTGCCGAAAGAAATACGAAGAATACTGATATATTTTTTCAATAATGCTTCGAAAATCAAAATAAATACTGAAGGAAGATTTATAATTTTCTGCTAGACATTATAAATTTCAGTATAAGGCAATACGGGCTTAGAATTACAAAAGAGAGTGAAACTTTTTAAGATCAGCCGCTCGTGTCGCACGGATAGAGTCATTCGGGTCAAGTGGGCGCACTTTTGCTTTTAAAACCTCATATCAAGCAAAGTATAAGTGTTAGAAGAATTATGGTATGGTTTTTGGATAGATAATTTATTGTCTTATAATCGAAGCTATACATTAAATAGGTATATATATTGTTCTTTTTTCTGTAAAGGTATTTCAAGAATAAATCGGAATGCGTTTACTTGACCCGATATTTGGGTAACCGTGCGCGCGACTGTGGGGTAAGTGGACGCTATTGGGGAAAGTAAACGCACTACCTAGATTAACTAAAATAGATGTTTTTCGAGCGACAAAATAAATAAGTATATAAGTTTTTGCTAGTACTATTAATAAACCTTGTATTAAAGATTATATAAAAAATATATGTTTCTATTTTCTTTAATCTATATACGTTTCAAAACTATAGTTATTTTTTTAGTAAGGGAGTATTAATTAGTCTTTGGAATTTAATCAACATTAACATATATTAAGGAACATATGACATGAGATCAATTGTTCCGTGACGGGGGCAAGTTCGGGTTTCTTTCTTATGTAATTTTGAGGCATAATAATAAGTCTGAAACAAAAAATAAATATTGCTTTACAAATTAAGCACAACACCATCGATTTCTAATAAATTCTCGTTCATGGGGCAAGTGAACGCATGCGCTTACTTACCCGCGCACACTTTCCCTATGAAGCCAAATTTTAAAATAACGCTCATTGTGTCTCAATGACAAGACCTAACCTCAATATTTTTTTTCAAGTATCTGTTTAAATATATCCATAATCAATAAAAACTGGACTTACCGTTGTTGAATCAGTAACTTGCATGTAATAGTGTTTTCTAAAACACAAAAAACTTGCGATTAAACCACTAAATATATATTTTTAGGAAAAAACAAAAGACGATACGCCGCCCGTTGCAATGATTTATCAGAACTAAATGGCAACGCCAGCGCCTCGAATCAACCCGAAGGCAGACCCCTCCCCCCGCGCCCCGTTACGAAGATACATTCGGTTCGAACACTTACCCACTGCGCTCGGTTACCCCAAATGACTCTACCTATTGTGAATGAGTGATGCCGAGACATCACTAAGGTGGGAGAATGTAAAAGATCGACGCGCGCGACTGATCTTAACCGATTGTAAAAATAGTGATAATTTTCTTAGTTATTATTTGTCAAAGGTAACAGGCGAAGTGCGCGTGGAGACCAATTTGAAAGCCCATAGGTGGGAGTGGTCAGTCGTCGCTGCGCTCCTCCATGCGCACGACGCGCGTTGCCTGTATAATATTTTTGTTAACTGCAACTTGACGGATCGGAAATAAATCCCAAGTTTTAGTGTTCATATTTTAAAGTTTTATTTTCGACGTAGTTATCATCCCATCTGCTACATCCGCTGGTCTTCGAGCCCGATTATGTTCAGCACTCCGCCGCCGCGAAATCCAGACATGATTACTACCTGCAGTACAAAAAAGCTGAAAAGAAAACAGGCAAAGCCACAACCGGTTGGAGAACCTCCTTCACCACAGGATTTACCTTCGCCAAAAGTGATTGATGACAGCAAGATGGCAAAGTCATGCACAACCAGTGTGATGAGGCTTATGAAGGCGGAACTAACGGTACCCAATCCGCCACGAACGTGCCCCTCTGACGCTGACTCAAAGAAAACGTCATCATCGAAATATGCTTCTCGTCGTAGAAAGTTAGAATTAGAAGCAGCGAAGGCGAAGGCGCTCATTGACAAGGACCTGATTGACAAACAATTAGCGGCGGACCTTGCCGACCTCGAAGAAGAAGATTACAGTCCACCATCAGTTTTATTGAACGAAAGTCGCGGTAGTGAAATTAAAAAGTGGGTAGAGAGAAGCCAACACGAACTGGAATTGCAGCATGCCACTATGATTGGAAACCACAACGGCATGCCGCAATCGTCAGGTCACACTGACACAGATGGTCCAGTTCAGCAGCTCGCCAGCGCACTCCAGAACTTGGTCACTTCCTCGACTCTTCAGCAAAATACTCACCTGCTCAGTCGTCTCAGCATGCCTAAAGAGCTCCCATTATACCACGGGAACCCACTGGAATGGCTGCAGTTCAAACATGCCTACCAGGAGTCCACAGAAACATGTATGTTCACCGATAAGGAAAACCTGTGGCGGCTAAGAAAGTGTCTCCGTGGTGCAGCCCACTACCACTTACTTTTACCTCTCGAAACGAAGATGGGTCGACCGAACGAGCCCTGTGCCACCCGGACGCCTCTGGGCTGGTGCCTGCATGGAAGGGTACCTACCGACTTACCTGGTCCTGTGCGTCACTCCACGTTGTTCGTCACCAGTGAAGGAGATGATGGCGCCACGAAGACTAAAAATAATTTACGAAAGATCCAGAAAGAAGCACGAAAGTCATACTCCATCGAGTCCATGGGCATCCCTTCTAAGCCCAGGCAAAATTCAGAAGATTTACGTGCTGAGAAAATTCTGGAAGAAACATTGAAAACAAAGATCAGCTGGGATGATCCTGTTCCCGACGAAATATTTGTCAAATGGATAACAATGTTGCAATCAATACGTCACGTAAGCCTGCCCAGATATTATGCAACAGCCTACGCGAGCGTGAGCGAGACGGAAGCAAAACCTGTTCCCAGTCAGCCGGCGCTCGGGCAAGCGCATGGAGCTCCGCCGCCGGCCAGCTATACATGCCTACAGCTGCATATGTTTTGCGACGCCAGCACTCAAGCGATGTCTGCCGTCGGTTATTGGCGCTGGAAAAATTATGATGATAGCGTACACGTTGCGTTTATAACTAGTCGCTGCCGTGTTGCGCCTATAAAACGAGTTACCGTACCGCGCCCAGAACTGCAGGCGGCACTGATGGCTCCTAGACTCGCTGAAACAATAATAAAAGAACATAGAATGAAACCAGAAAGAAAATTCTTTTGGTGTGATTCTAGTACGGTACTCAGTTGGATAAGAAATACTGCGCGTAACAATAAACAATACGTCGCGCACCGACTCGGTGAAATAGACGAGTTAACTGATATAAGTGAATGGATATTTATATCAATACAAAATTGAACGTAGCTGACGCCGCCTCCAGGCCATGCTATCATAGTGCAATGCTGAAAAAAGAATGGATGCACGGACCTACCTTTCTCCGCAGTGAGGAAGACCAGTGGCCTCGCGACTTTTCACTTTTGGAACCTGAAAGAAAAGAAACGAGATTAGATCCGGAATGCATAAATATTCTACAAGAAAGTGAAAAAATAAACTTACATGTACCTGAAGCCATGCGATTCTCTTCATGGCTGCGTTTGCAACGAGCTACTGATGTGGTCCAGAAATTCATAAACAAATTTAACAATGTACTTACCATTTGACGTCGAACGAGCTGAAGTACTATTTCTGAAACAATCGCAAGCGCTTATAATTTGAAAAAGAAATAAACATAAATTAAAAACAATAGATGTACCTAAGACAAATAAACTACTTACTCTAAGACGGATGAGTCATGCGAGTTGGCGGCCGCAATAATTCTGCTCCTGGAATTTCGTCTAAAGCAAAAGATCCTACAATATTGGACGGGCGCAGTCACGTGACTGAATTGAATCATTATCATCATCGTTTTACTCATGGGAACCAAGAGACGGTGGTGAAGTGAAGTAAAAATACTGGACTACAAGATTGAAACCAGTAACTAAGACTGTGACGTCTCAATACATGTTGTGCAGAATACCAAAATGCAAACCAGAAGTATCTACCCAGAATGGGTGACCTGCCCATTGCCATGGCCGGCTCAGCATCAGCCTCCACTAAGCAAAAGTGGCACCTTTTTAAGATCAGCCGCTCGTGTCGCACGGATACCTATTGTGAATGAGTGATGCCGACACATCACTAAGGTGGGAGAATGTAAAAGATCGACGCGCGCGACTGATCTTAACCGACTGTAAAAATAGTGATAATTTTCTTAGTTATTATTTGTCAAAGGTAACAGGCGAAGTGCGCGTGGAGACCAATTTGAAAGCCCATAGGTGGGAGTGGTCAGTCGTCGCTGCGCTCCTCCATGCGCACGACGCGCGTTGCCTGTATAATATTTTTGTTAACTGCAACTTGACGGATCGGAAATAAATCCCAAGTTTTAGTGTTCATATTTTAAAGTTTTATTTTCGACGTAGTTATCATCCCATCTGCTACAGAGAGTACAAAATGTAGGTAGATACTAAAATAAATTGGAATGACATACCGTACGCTCGTACGGCAAATTTATTATACGTTGACAACTTAGAATACTAAAGGACTAAACTACTATTTTAACGTAATAAAAACCGTACTAAAATACATCACTTTGTCCCATTTTAAAATTAAATATGAAATTTAAATGACGTTAGAAAAAAGATACTCCCAAACTTACGTAATTTCGAAGGGTTTCACAAACTAGCGTTGAGCTATTTTGGTTGTCCAAATTCAAAAAGGTAGAAAGTGGGAAGGTAAAATATTATCAGAGATTTAAAGTTTCTGATGGAACTGCAGTGCTCAAATTTCGACAAACCAATGTTTTCAAGTACCTTTCTCTTCAATTTGATCTATGAATGCTTTTCGTGCTCTTTCTTTTCCTCTTTTTCCTTCTACTTTTCCTTCCATTAAGTACGGTTATGTCAGAGAGTTATGTCGTACAAGATATAATTTCTGTTAGAATTCAACCGTGTACAGGATGCGAATAGTTCCCACGAATGGATTATTAAATTTGAAAATATTTTTAGTTTTTCTAAAAACTTCGCCACTAATTTCTACAAAATGTAAATGGAACCTCGGAAGTATGATTTATGAAATAAACGAATCATCATAATCATGTCATTATTGTCAGAGTAATTTCGTAACATACCTACATACAAAAAACATGCAGTCGGATTGAGAACCTGTACTGTACTGTATCAGCTAATAGTTAACTGCAGGACGGACGTAGGCCTACCCACAAAGAGTGATTGGGCCATATCCACCACGCTGGCTCAATGCGGGTTAGTGGATTCACATCCGCCATCCAATTTCTTCTACGGACGTATGCAGGTTGCCTCACGATGTTTTACTTCACCGAAAAGCCAACTGTGTTGAATTCCGTACATAAATTCCGAAGAACTCATTGGTACGGGACGGGATTTTAACCCACGACCTCACGATTGTAAGGCATTCGTCACCACCACTAGACCACCACGGCCTCTAATCGGAATTGAGAACCTATGTTTTTGAAGACTTAAAAAAGTAATGATTTTGTATTTAATAAATGATGGTGCTAAATTCATGCCAGTGCAAGTGACTGGAAGTAGCTCTGAGACCCTTCACACCAATAGTCTTCAAATTGATGGAACAGCACCGAACTATTTATAGGTTAAAATAGACCTATAAGTTTATAGAGCTATAACGTTAACTTTAGGAAAAAAAGTAAGCGCGCCGTCGTGACACATGTGAAAATAAATTCTTGTTATGAATAAATATTTAGTGTATTTTCTGCTCTGTCGTAGACATATATGTTAAGGGTACCATTCAACAAACCAAATTAAATCACAAACAAAATTAGTTAATACGAGTAATCATCAAACTGTATCGTGGTTCGGCTATAGTTAAGTTAAGGAAAAAAATTGGACAAGTGCGAGTTAGGGTCGCACATCAAGGGTTCCGTACAAACACGTTATTAAAATAATTAAAACCTGTTTTAGATACTTTACACAATACCATTTACTCACTTTGAATTTTGAACCCATATTTTGTGAATATTGCGGCCCTATTTTTGTGATTTAAGTAAAAATGTACAGTTTTCACATTTATTCCTATATTTGTACTCTGAGACAATGCTTCTTGCCAAATTTCATAGTTCTATGTCAACGGGAAGTACCCTGTAGGTTTTGATTTTTGTGAGTATCGAAATATGCGGTATTTTACGACATAAACGGCTCTAACTTTTTTAAACGATAACTGAGAAGATTTTCTTTTACATTACTGCAAGAAACCATAGATATACGTATACAGTTTAAATTTCAACTCGATATCTTTACGCGTTCCCGAGATAAAGAGTCTTGACATACACACAGACGGACAGACGGGCAGACGGACAACAAAGTGATCCTATAAGGGTTCCGTTTTTTCTTTTTGAGATACGGAACCCTAAAAAGGTTAGGTTAGATGATTAATTATCAATTTTGTTTGTAATTTAATTTGGTTTGTTGAATGGTACTATATCAGAGCGGAAATACACTAAATATTTACTAAAACAAGGATTTGAAGACAAACTTCGTCAATATAACGCCTTATTAAATAAACTACTTGTAACAAAAGTATAAGTATGAATCTAAGTTATAGTTACCATTTTTAAAAGAAAAGTTTTAAATTTAAAAAATTAAAGCCTCTCAAATTTATACTCGTAACTGAGAGCGATCTTAATTCAAGATCATTTATTTGTGAAAAGGTATTTGAAGGTTCAAATCCCGATCCCGTACCAATAAGTTCCATTGGAAGAATTTCACACTACTGGCTTTTCGGTGAAGAAAAACATGCGAGGAAAGCTGCAAACCTACTTCCGTACAAGAAATTCGATTGGTAAATGTAAAGCCACCAACCCGCACTGGGTAAACGTGGTGGATATGGCCCAATCACCCTTATTGGGTAGGCCTACGTCCTGCAGTGGGAAATCAAAAAGGTTGGTACACATATCAAAAATTGACGCGTTCGCAGGATTTGAACCTGCATCCTGTGGGACTCCGGCCCAGATGTTTTGTCCAATTAAGCTAAAACGCTCTCTGCGAAGGCGCCAAATTAGTGAGTGTTTATCATTTTTACCAACTACTACATTGTTGGAAGCGTCATTTGTGAGAACTGCTTTAAACTAGTCAGTCACTTAATGTGAAATTATTAGAACTTCTTACCATTAACGAGAAATGACGCATTGCTTAATCAATGAAAATGTGTAATTTCTCTTTAATGGTAAGATAAAAATAATTTCGTTGGTACACATTTATGTGTATGTACCAACGAAATTATTTTTATCTTCGATTAAATCTTACAATGACATTTCAAGATATTCAGAGCTCTGTGAATCCAACTTAAGATCGGTATCGTCCGAAGACAGAAGTTGCGAACTATCCACTAAAGGGCGATTATACGGCTGATTAACTTAGCAAAGTGCGTACAACTTCAGCCAATTATTTAAACATGGAATCATTGATCAAAGCGCGTAGACTGACGTATAGTTAATATTAGGTACATTGGACTTCAGTCCGTATTTTACGATGTTGGGAGATAATTTGAATCTAAGTTTCTGTTTCTGTTATGTTTTGGTGAATAAGAAACGGTGAAACATACTAAAATGGAAGCATAAAGTAAAGTAAGTTCGTATAGACCGGGTGGCTAGCCCTGGAGTCAGAGTTTTTAAGCCTGAAAGCCTCTGACATGGCTAATACAGGTATAGAAAGATTACGACGGAAGAAAAAACAGTTGTTACTTATAACATCCCATGGATTTCTAAAATTATGGCCACTGACATTTATAATTTGCTGTTGAAACAATAATAGATTCACTTATTTAGTCCATTCCTTAAATTTAAGTTTTTTTACAATATTTATACAAAAAAAAAAATACTGTAAAAAAAACTAAACCTAGCACTGCGTCCTACAGCGCGGCGGGGCCTAAGCAAACAATGGTTGGGGATACAGCGAGAAGAACCTCCTGACAATGCGCGCCGTGTCCAGAAGGACTGCCTTCTCCATTTGACCCTTGGCCAAACCATCTAGCGAGAGCCTCTTAAGATGGTGGTCAAGACTCTTCGCTATAGTAGACTGCCTCGGTGGCTCAGTGGTTAGTGATCCTAACTTCTGGGTCAAAGAGGCGTGGGTTCGATTCCCACCCAGGGCAAATATTAATGTGATGAACATAAGTGTTTGCTCTGCGTTTGGGTGTTATTTAGTTAATATCTGTATAAGTATGTAAAATTTAAAATTAAAATTCGTTTATTACACAAAAACTTATGTACTATACCAACATTATACAGTAAAAGCTTGCTGAGCTTGTCCTTCTCGGCCTTCACGAGGTATAGACTTACTTATTGTTAACATTTGTGTTCCAATCATTTTAGCTTCAATTTTAAATTCGTTGAAAATATTTTTTTATGGAATAGCTGTTTTTTATGAGTTTGTTATGGATGTCGTTTCTATATTTCGGCTTAATTTCCTTGTATGTTGGTCATTATGATGATATTCTAGCATATGTACGACATTTAAAACGTTTGAAACATTCACCCATCCGCTGGACATCTAATAATATATAAGCTGGACCATTAGAGGCCTATGCCTCCCATATGGATCTCTAATAAGACCAGTTGGTAGCGACTTGCCTAGTGAGTAGATATCTAACGTTGCGCTTGCCGGTACGTGGTCTCCACTGGCGAATTCACTCCTGAAATATATCTAACCTATGATACTATGCTTAAAATCAAGTCAATCCGTTGCTTCGTTGTTGCGTGAAAGAATAACAAACCAACAAACACCCTTTTTGATTTATAAATAGTAAGGAAGTAAGGATAGCAAGGAAAGCGGAGCGTTAGTCGTCCGGCTGCAAGATGCGTCGACAATATAGTCTAAATCGCGGGTCGAACCTGCACACGATTGGCGCAGGACCGATGCAGATGGCAGAGGGTAAGTGAGAGGCCTATACCCAGCTGTAGGATAAAGAAGGCTGTGGATGAAAATAATGATGATGAAAATCTTATTTATCAGTATAAAATGTGACATTAAGCGTGTCCAGTGATAAGTCCGAACGCTTCCAGACCAGTGAACCCATCCAAACGCTATTCGGGGCCACTGCAGTTGACTTAACTCGGGTTCCTGCTATTTCTGCACGATATTTTTTTTAAAACATCTATTTTTGATTTGCGTATTACATAAATTACATTACTGAATTATTTTGATACATAATCATTTTACAAGATTTCCTATTCTTATTCAGTTTATTATTAGGACTTTCAACCACACATCAGTGTTAACTGAACTTGTTATTTTTTAAGTAAGTACCTAAGTCATTCTGGAGTTTGGGAATTTGGAGATTGGAAATATTTTAAACAATAATAAATAGGTATTGAAATATTCATCTATCTAGCCTTAGTTTAGGGTTCGAAACCCTTTTTCGGTCCATTTGCTAAACACAAATCCTACCGACCCTTAAATTTATTAATTGTTTGAAATCCTCCTCTTACTTTCAAGTTAATCCATCGATAATCTAAGTAACATACTGTCTAATTTGAAATGTTTATAGAATTTGGTAATATACTATCATTATCATCATTCATAACAGACCCAAAAAAACCTAGTGGTGAGTGTGAGAGTACATTGACTGAGAGACTGACAAAGAGAGAGAGAGTTTCAGATTTGACTCGACAATTTTACTTCCGTTTGTCCGGATCCAGATACGGATGTCAGCCGTGGTGGTCTAGTGGTAACAGTACCCGCATTACCATCCTGAGTTCGTGGTTTCAAATCCCTTTACCAAAGAATTCTTTGGAATTTTTGCACCTGTTATTGAATGAGTTATCTCACCAACTGTACTGTACTGTACCAGCCTTTTTAAAAGTCCACTGCAGGACGTAGGCCTACCCACAAAAAGTGGTTGGGCCATATCCACCACGCTGGCCGAGTGCAGGTTGGTGGATTCACATACGCCATCGAATTTCTTCTACGGACGTATGCAGGTTCCCTCACGATGTTTTCCTTCAACGAAAAGCCCGTGGTGTGAAATTCCGTACATAAATTCCAAGTAATTCATTGGTACGGGACCGGGATTTGAACCCACGACCTCACGATTGAAAGGCGGGTGCCATTATCACTAGACCACCACGGCTTGTCACCAACTAAGAAGATGTTTTTTTTTGTAATTATTTAAGGAATCTATTGACATCTTGGAAAATAAAGTAATCACTCGATAATACGGGTATAACTGACAAGTTGAGCATTGACGCGGCGTCTTTCCATTCTATACAACGCCAGAACGCAGCCATAGGAAACTGCTCACGAATACCTATATTGTAAGAGTGCACTACTTGACATCGATTGTTTTAAAACCTGTTATTACAAACTATGATGATGATGACAATAATTTTCCGTACTGATCGTGTATACCTAGTATGTATCGTGAAAGCTCGCGTCTTCATTCCTGACTATTCTCAATTACTCATACTCTTTTAAGTAACAGCTTAAAGTGAACGTCGTCCGGATCACGGACGTCCTCACTCACGTTACAGAAATGAAATGCAGTCTCGGAGCGTAGAGGTCATTTAATGTCCCGTATTTACATTTAGAACATTATAATTAATAATAAAATAGCCAAAATATGATTTCGTAGATCTTATTAGACCATCTGACCCGTTGTTATCTTGTTGACAGCCTGTTGTCATGGCAACCTCAAAGCTAGATTGGCCTTTTTAACATTTTGGCCAGTCAACCTTAAGTTACCGCAAGGAGGTGGCAGTACCATGCGAGACAAACTTCTTGGTACAATGCTGCCACAAGCTGAAAACGACCCTTATACTCTGCTTTCGTGGATTACGAGAAGGGTTTGGACAGCGTAGAGCATTGGGCCGTATTCCACTCTCTCAATCGCTGCCAAGTCGACGCACTGGTAGTATAGTAAGTATTGGGGGAGTGTTATCCTCAAAAGATGGAAAACATTCTGTAGCGCTAGAAAGGTACCAACCAATCTTAATATAGATAATATTTGGCAAGATTATTATTGAATTTCTAACAAAATTTTGTCAGTATAAACGAAATCAGTCAAGAGCGAGTCAATTTACGAGTATATGCTTATGAAGATTCAGTGAAACAGACGCAAAGTCTAATGTTAAAATAACTACTAGTTATTGGATATAAGATGATGATGATATTTTACAAGCAACTTGCAAACTCTCTAATTATACAATAGGGCAGCGTTATTTAACCTGTAGTCTGCGCACCTCTGTATGCCCGCTAGTATATGCATGGGGGTCCGTCGTCTTGTCTAAGAACATTAGAATTAGTGAAAAATGCAATTGTCACAATACTACATAAAAAAAGAGACAACACTAAATTGAGCAACTATCAGCCTATAAGTCTCCTCCCTCTAATCTACAAACTATTTGCCAAAGACCCGTCCAAACAGACTCATCGGAGACGAATACCAGCCTATTGAACAGGCAGGTTTTCGGAGTGGATACTCTACTATCGATCACATTCATACCGTGAAGCAGCTGATGGAGAAGTGTGTCGAATACAAACGACCCTTATACTTTGCTTTCGTCGATTACGAAAAGGCTTTTGACAGCGTAGAGCATTGAGCCGTATTCCACTCTCTCAATCGCTGCCAAGTTGACGCACGGTATGTAGAAATCCTTCAAAACCTGTACAAATTAGCGTCAATGCAGGTACAATTACACACACTTACAGATCATATTCCGATCAATAGTTACCCAAGTTACTTACAGCAGTCTTGGAGCATGTTCTGAAGTTACTCGATTGGGAGAGTAACGGCATCTCTATAAATGGTACCTTCTTGTCCCACCTCCGTTTTGCTGATGACCAAATCATAATTAGCAAAACAGCGTCTGATCTCCAAGTCATGTTAGAAGATCTTAATAATGCCTCTCTCACAGTAGGTTTGAAAATGAACATGTCCAAGACCAATGTTACGGGAGCTCCACTGCCCAACATTAAGGTAACGAAGTACTGGAGACAACCTCCAGTACTGTACTGTATCAGCCTTTTTAATAGTCCACTGCAGGACGTAGGCCTACCCACGAAGGGTGATTGGGCCATATCCACCACGTTGGCCCAGGGCGGGTTGGTGGATTCACACACGCCATCGAATTTCTTCTACGGACGTATGCAGGTTGCCTCACGATGTTTTCCTTCACCGAAAAGCCAGTGGTGTGAAATTCCGTACATAAATTCCAAAGAACTCATTGGTACGGGACCGGGATTTGAACCCACAACCTCACGATTGTAAGGCGGGTGTCACTACCTCTAAGCCACCACGGCTAACCTCCAGTACTTCGTTACATTACACGTACTTTGGACATAGTTTAACATTTGATAGAGAAGAGAAGCACAAGGAGATCAACAAACGCATACAACTAGGATGGGCAGCATTCAGAAAGCTTGACGACGTGCTCAAAGACCGAAAAATGCCGCAATGTCTGAAAACCCAATTTTACAACCAATGCGTACTACCTGTGATGACGTATGGTGCCGAAACGTGGACGCTCACCAAGAAAACTAGACACAAAATGCGAGTCACACAACGAGCCATGGAGCGTGCTATGCTAGGCATCACGTTACGTGACCGAATTCGAAATACGGAGATCCGTAGGAGGACAAAGGTGGCAGATATCGGATCCCGTATAATCAATCTCAAGTGGCGTTGGGCAGGACATTTGGCCAGATGTGATGATGGCAGGTGGAGCAGGTCTCTGACTGAATGGTGGCCCCGTGACGGGAAGCGCAGTCCCGGTAGACCCTTACAACGGTGGCGTGATGACATCCAAAAGTTTTGCGGCAACACCTGGATGAGACTGGCACAGGACAGGGATAGTTGGCGTAAGGGGGAGGAGGCTTATGCCGAAATAAGCTGATGATGATGAAATAAATTCTGCCTGTAAAGTTGTACCGCTTGCAATCCACGTATGATTTTTGAATATGAACAAAATCGGTCAAGAGTGAGTCGAGATATAGACTTTAGTAGATTCGGTTAAGCAAATTCGAGGTCGTTCGGAACACTACTACTTAGTATTTATGGCATTAAGGGCGGTCCTTGAAACTGTGTTTAATTAGCTAGGGGTCCGCAGACTGAAAAAGGTTAGGAACCGCTGCAATAGGGTATATTTTGCTGAGTCGCGCCATACACATGGGTAAGTAAGCATTCCTAAGCAGATATTGACGGTGCTCCGGTTCTATGCTAATGTTGGCCCATTTCCACAAACCCTTGATAAAGTATATACCACACAGGAAGAGAAAGTACCTACCTACTAATAGGCCTGATTTCACCATACCATATTTGTTAACTCGCTAATGAGTCTTTAAAAATAACTGAACTGTTGGATCATTTTACGTCTTAAGTAGAAAATATAACAGATTATTAATAAGTCCCATGATAAGCTAATTGCGCACTATATTCATTCCCATTGTAATACGACCTAATCGAAACGTTTGTATTTTTCATTTTAATGCATTTAAATGTGCACAACTTTCTCATTAGTCGTTTATTATGCTATGCGACCAATTTTAAATATCGATCACTCTGTAGAATTATAATGCAACCTGGTTACCTCTTATATTAATGGTTGAAATTAAATGTCAAACTCAGTGAAGTTTGATTTATTTGACATTATTTGATTGATCTTTTGACAACGAGTAAGATCTGTCATTTAACAGTTAACTTTTAACGGACCTCTAAAGAAGTGATTAGAATTAACATCTAATAAACAAACCATTAGCGCAAGGTGGGACACTCGATAACTTTAATAGTCTTTTATTACCTTTTACAAGGCAACTAGTATACATGTTATCAGGTATGGTGAAATTAGGCCTTAACCTAAAATTCAATTTTATCATTGCGGTTGGATGTTTGGAACGTCTGCTTGAATCCGTGGTGGTTTAGAGGTAATGACACCCGCCTTACAATCGTGAGGTCGTGGGTTCAAATCCCGGTCCCGTACCAATGAGTTCTTTGGGATTTATGTACGGAATTTCACACCACTGGCTTTTCGGTGAAGGAAAACATCGTGAGACAACCTTCATATGTCCGAAGAAGAATCTCAATGGCGAACATCAACCCGCAGTCCCGCACTGGGCCAGCGTGGTGGAAATGGCCCAATCACCCTTCGTGGGTAGGTCTGCGTCCTGCAGTGGACTATTATAAGGCTGGTACAGTACAGTACAAGCTGTTTTTGTTCACCGAAGACCAGTTGTGTGTAAATCTGCACAAAAATTACAAAGAACTCATTAGTCTGGGACTAGGATTTAAACCCACGACTTTAGAATTGCAACGCGGTTATCACTACTACTACTAGACAGTGAACGCACAAGGAACGCTGGAAGAAAAATTAGGCACCTACTATTGTCAGCCTAAAGTATATACAAGGTTGCAAATTGCGAAAACTTTTACAAGTATAAATGTTCATCATTATACTTGTAAAAGTTTTCGCAATTTGCATTTTGCATTTTATGTTTGCATTTTAGCTTTGGTTTGCTCCCATAGTAAAAGTTGAAGAACTTTTACTATGGGAGCAAACCAAAGCTAAAACTAAATAACGTAATATCAGAATATGTTTTTTATTTTGTCAACAGCGTCAATTAACATTTTGTATCAATTAGCCGAGTTGTCAATGCGTTTTAGCCATCAATAAAGAATAGGAAAGAAAAAATGCCAAATCGATGGTAAAACCATAGTAAAATACCATAGTTGCATTGGTCGTGACCAACCAATGCAACTTAGCCAAAACTTTGGGACAAAAAGGTATTTAAATATCTCAATAGGTATTGTCGCGATAGACTTTGAAATAAGTTGGTAAGTAGATAGATAAATTCCCCAAAAAACTAACCTGTCCCTGCGCCGCTTGTGGGCCGGCTTGCTTCTCGACGACAAACGTTGAGTTAGGTTGATTTGGTCACCAATTCTAATGTCCATGGATAGTTCACAACACGTTTAAGTATTTCACATAAGTTTTGCTTATTATTTTTAGAATTTACAAATTATTACCATTTTTCACAATTTGTATGCACACCATTTTCAAATGCGAAAACGAACGAACAGCAGTTCCTTTTTTTGCCACCGCGGTGACATCGGCGGAGCGCGGCAGCGCTTGCGTCGCAGGTGTACGCGCGCAGGTCGGTGCCATTCGCGAGCACAATTGGCGGGAGATTTTAAAAACGAAACCCTACAAGTATTTCATGATTTATTGCGCGAAAAGTCCCGTTTTACAAAGATCACATTATCTTGCAAATCAAATCAAGAAAGTTAAAAAACAACGTAGTAAAAGTTGTTTTATAGCTTGTGTATTTCTAAGTTTTCCTGCTCATTGAAAAAACACCCTATCTAAGATCTATCCCGGTTATCATACATATACATAAATTCCTTCCTACTACCAATAAATTGACAACGCAGATATCAGCTACCTCAACATTACCGAGGAACTCCTTAATAAACTCGAACGTTTTTTAGATACTTGCATCCGTTTTATATTTAATCTTAGAAAATATGACCATATTTTGGAATATCGCAAAAAATTGAATTGGCTCACGATCCGCGACAGGAGAAATGCTAGGATACTCGGACTGCTATACTCCATCTTAAACGACGCTAAATCACCGCCTTATCTTGAAAACTTTTTTACGTTTATGGCTTCAGATGTTGTCACTAGGCCCTCGAAATCCTGCAATGTCCTTCTTTTCAGCACCCCGTAGCACTGTACGTCATTTGTGCATGACTCTTTCCGTGTAGAAGCCGTGCGCCTTTGGAACAAGCTTCCATCCACTATTCAGCAAGCGCCTTCGAAGGCATTCTTTAAGCGCCTTGTGCGGGAGCATTACTTGAAGTTGTCTAAAATTTCGAACACATAGGATAAGCTAGTTTACTAGTTATCTTCTTATTATGTATTATAATAGTTTATGTAAGGATTTGTGTTTTATTTAAATTGAAATTGTATTATTATTTGGTATATATTATTTTTTAGTTTTGATTTGTGTTAATTTATCATTTTGATTATTTATTCATGCCTTTTTTTTAAATTTCGCGGTCTAAGAATCTGAACTGAACTTTATCGATGTTTATCGATCTTGTCTTAAAAAATGTAAAAATATCAATCTCGGTTTTACGTCATAAATCGTAAGTGGCAAAAAAGCTGAAGCAAAAATTTAATGCTTCACTAACTTTTCAGTGCAGTTTCATCTCTGGTAGCTAAATAGGGGCCTTAGGCCCAGAACACACGGTGAAACGCAACTGCAACGAAACCCTTTTGAAATTAACCAACAGAAAAATGTTGAAACCAGTTTCAACCATTTTCCACACACGCTGCAACCACAATCATTTCCATTTTCTTTGAGAAAAGACGTCTGCATAATGAGTTCTTCAAGTGACGAAAGACGCCAAGACAAAAAATGAATGAAACGCAACGCGAGTTTCCTGCACGACGGTTTCAATGCGACGGATTTGTAACGCGTTTGAAACCGGTTTCAAACGGGTCGCGTCATGTGTGATCTTTCAATGGAATCTATGGCAGAAACTTAAATGCAACTCAAAAGTAACTAGTACTTGCAGTTTCGTTGCATATGTGTTACACCGAGTGTTCTGGGCCTTAGTGTCTACGGGACACGTGGGCAGCCTTCGCGTATCTTCTCCGTAGCACCGCTAAGTGCGTAGAATGTTTGTAGACACTGCATATTAATGCATTGGAACTAAATAATTAGAGGCGTTACTGTTAGTGGTTACAATACATTTTATGCGTAGCTATACAAAGAGATTATTAGAACATAAATCTAACAAGCATGAGACGTGGGCTTAAAAATAATAAAACTCATTTATTTCAGGCCTTGTGACCTAATTCACAATGATTCAATTTTGTGTATAAATTGACCACTATTTGGGTTTTTATGTGTAAGTATGTACTTTGTTAACACTTACTATTCATGGCTGCAAAATGATTTTTGTGACGAGTGATTTATCTGTAAATGCCAAAAAAGCCAAGAAATGCTTTCACGCGCTGACCTAGCAACCTAGGAACCACCTTCACACAACTTTCTTTGGGATCAAAAGAAGTAAAACACAGTTCAATTTTAAAATAAGGTATCGATATATTTTAAAACTAATGATTTTAAAAGTTTTCTTTTCTATGTTTTATAATATCTAAATCATTCTAGTAACTGTCTCCATCTTTCTCACATAAGAAAGCTGCTGGAGCATCACAAATGTAATCGTTCAGTTTCATGATGTACCTCTCTATGGTACCACAGTCTTCTGGGGGGTGGTTGTTCCCATAGTTTGCACCATTGTTAGGCTCTCCAGGCATCCAGGTGTTGTAATAGTTTGTCAAAGGTTCTCCTGAAATATAAAACGTTAGATATATGACTGGTCTCTGTATAAACCATCATTTATTATATTTCGGAACTCCTGGGAAAATAAATATCGCGTATATAAGTAATGAATACGTTTAAAATTAAATATTTTAATGATTCCCTACTACTTATATTTACGGGCGCCGCTGAGCTCACGGACCAGACGATCCATGTACAGGCTGAAGAGCCCCGGCGAGGACAGTCCACCTTGCCGGACGCCGCACTCCAGCATGTACACACCTGATAGTGACCCCGCCCACCTCACATAATTTCGCTGATTGCTATACCAATACTGGAGAAGCGATGTAAACTCAGAGGGAAGCTCAGTATCATCCGCCATCTTCCGCCACAACTTGTCATAAGCCACGAGATCAAACGCTTTTGACAAGTCTAGGAAGCAGGCGTAGACAGGCGTGCTTCTCTCAGTGTAGTACTGGACGGTATGCTTGAGAGTCAGTATCGCAGTTTCAGTCGAGAGCCCAGATCTAAAACCGAACTGAGCATCGTGTAACTCTAGATTTTGCCGCATCCGACCATCAATCACCCCATCCAGCACCTTGGCAATAACTGTCGCCAGCGATATAGGCCTATAATTGCCTATACTCGACGTATCACCGGTCCTATTTTTGACAATCGGTACAACCACCATTTCCATCATGGCAGCTGGAAGATAGGAATGTCCTAGACAGAAAGTAAAGAGCATGGCGTGCACCCTCGGTAGATGAACGCCCGCATGTTGCAGGTGTTCGATGCTCAGTGAGTCGTGACCGGGGGATTTTCCTCGCTTCATGTCCCTCACCATCCGTGCGACCTGTTTTGCCTTTATACAAGAAACTGGTTGCCCCGATTGCCCTCCACCACTGCCGACTTCAGCGTTTGCAGGCCCCAAAGGAGAGCTAACCCTAAAATGGTTTTTAAACAGATTAGCAATTAGGGCGGGGTCACTAATGCCCTCCACACTTACTGGGATACTCGGCTTAGGATTTAACTTGCTGGTCTCCTTCCAAAATCTACCGAAGTCTTTAGCGGTATGTTGAGTAGCAAGCATATCCATTTTTATTTGTGTTTCGTTGTTTTTACACCACTTTAATTTGCTTTTGAATGCTGTACGTGAATCCTGCATCCGCTCGTAAACAAGACCCGATTTAGGTTTCCCGTGTAAGACCCACTCGCTAAACCGAAGCCGAGCCTCCCCATGCGCCTTCTTACAATGTTTGTTCCAGCCCGTAACGTATTTATTTCTTTTACAACAATGTGTGGTACTTTTATTTTTAGAACACTCTGTAGCTGCATCTTTTAGAATATTAACAATTTTATTATACATATTATCTATAATCAGTCTATGGTCTAAATTGTTACAATTTGTATCGGAACACTTTTGAAATTCTACTGGAAAATCCACATCACGTAATTTTAAAGAACATATTTGCCGATACTTATTAATTTGCTCTTTATCCCTCTCACCCCAGATAACATTGTTCGGTACAAAGATTTGAGACCTAACTTCAGGTACTAAAATACCTAGATCACACGTTACCTCGAGAGCGAAATGATCAGATGTCGAAACGTCGTACTTTATATTCACATTTAATATTGTTTTCCTAGCGACTTCCGTCGTGATCACGTGATCCAGCCATGACGTACTTCCACACGCATTACTCAGATAGGTGTTCGAGTTCGAATGCAAGCCTAATATTTCTATGTCTGCGCACACCCATCTCTGTTCTGCACAGAAATCCAAAAGCTCCGTACCAAACAATGATCCCGGATTTCAATTAAAATCCCCCAAAATGTACGCAGAGGCTACACCAGAGCTTTCTATGACCGCATTAATTTCACCTAAACACTCCATAAAAATATCCATATTAGTAGTCTTATTCGTAGGCATATAAACAGACATTACTAAAAACTCACTACTCTCAAGAGTCACCCTAACTGCCGTGATACGCGAGCTTGTACATTCCACGACTGATACTGACCGGAACAGATGCTTACGCCATAAGATAGCTACACCACCGTAGCAACGACCCTGAATCAATGTAGACGTATCCACTGCTGACTTTCCAGTATATCCAAAGTCTGGATCTATCCCGGCAAGGAAAGGAATATCCTCTGGAAGCAGCCAAGTCTCCTGCAGCGCCAAGAAGTCAGCTGTCCGACATAACTTTCTAACGTAATCGACTGAATTCTTAACCGAGTAGCAGTTAAAGCTTACTAAATTAACTTTATTTATTATTTTGTCTTGTTTGCGATCCATTAAATTTGTGTTTAAAGTCAATAAATCTTCTAATGGTTACGCCTTCTGGCCATAAGGCACTTTCCAAAAATTGTGACAGCTTAGTACTCGGTACATACATTTTATAGGCATTGTATTGTCTTTGTACTTTAGGTTTTATTTTCTGCAAGCTGACGCGAACTTGTGTCTTATCCAGTATATATGCTGTTATGTCACTTTCTAATGTACTCTTGTCTACATTATTTACAAACAAAGGCACTCTTATATCAGCGGCCTTAAATTTTTGGTTATCATTATGCTGAGCTTTGCCTTCCAAAGTACTAAATCTATTTTTCAATCTCCTCCGCTGAGCCACAACCCACTGCTCGTTCGGCTTTTCTGACTTCCATTGACCGTCGTTATTACTAACAATATTAGCTAACGTCTTAATACTCGAAGCGGTCGGCGTAGAAGTCGCCTGATGACACATAACTACACCGCATTCCGATGCATCACTACTCCGCTGCGCTTGTGAGGCGTCGTTCGAAACCGCGGTACATTTCTGGGAGGCCTCCGTGCGTTCAACAACCTGTTCTAGTCGCACGCGCAATGTATCGCTCTTCTGGGCTGCCGCAGGTATAGACGCGGGAGGCAAACTCGCCGTGGCGCATGTCGCTTGTACCGGCGGCGGCGTCGCTCGTTGAATCAGCTGACTTTTGTTTATGTTTTGCTCAGAATGCGAAATGTGGGGTAGACCGATCGGCCCACTATCCAAAAAATAACTATTTGTTGTCATACCCCCACCTCTTTTTCTATTTACGTAACCATCAAAATTGTCGTTTACCAGAGTCGTGTTCCTTTGTTTGAAAAGTTCGCACTTAAGATCATTAAACTTAACCTCGGGCACATATGTTTCCTTTATCTCTCGAATTTCTTTTTGTATAACGAGTATATCTTTCAAAAGTCTCGTTGGATCAATGTGGTCAAAATGAACCGGTGGTAGTTTTTGCAAATCTCTCGCTACAAATATTGGAGTTAAGTCAGGATCAGTCTCTTTGAAAAGACTAATGACGTCGTGTAGGTCCCGTTTTGAGCGCCCATCTTTTTTTCGAGTTATTTTTCGCTGAGTGGTCGTCACGGACTCGAATAATAAGCTCTTAGCTTTTTCAATATCTTCCGATGAAAACGATGTAGTACATACACGCACTAAACTATCTTCACTCATAACGTCTATTTTGTTCTGGATAAAAGCAAGCACTTCACAAATTACTATATTGCAATTACTGCACTTTACAATATTTGTTGACATTTTGAAGCGATGAGTCACCAACAAGGGAAACACTACCGCACGCGGCTGCTGACGGGCGATGACTGGCTATCAACGAATGAAATTGTTAATGTCTTGGAGAATTGGGATGACGATGACGACTTTAGTTACGTGGACGTATATTTGGATCCACCGAGTGGAGGTACGATATCTGACACTGACTCAGGGGACGAAGATTGCCACGATATTGCAAGTTCAACCATCAATAGCTGCGTGCCCCAGCTGAGATGGTTTTACAACACTCACGAGGTGATAAAGAATCAGAAGACCACAAACATTAAACCCAAACGTTGAACAACCTGCAGTTGATGAAAGTTATCTCATACGTTCCCTAAGTTACTCAATATGTCAAAAATGTAGCAATGCTCAACCGAGACCAAGAATATGCATAAAACAAGACCTATTGAGTTTTTTTGAGCTTTTTTGATCAGGAGCTGATTAGATATATTGTAAGACGTACCGTAATGTACATTTTCAGTAAAGATTCAAACACGAAGACCAAGAGTAGAAAGAGTAGAAATCGATCAGCCACATGTGATTGGTCAATAGATTTATGGGTGGTGTGGATCGATTAATATCAACATTGGTGTGTATATCGTATTGCTATAAGAGGGAAAAATAGAATACATTTCTATTGACGTGGCTTATTGAAATAAAAGTAAATAACTCCGCTATACTGGCCAGATCACTAGGAAGGAACCAACGTCGATATCCTTGAGCTTAGACGCTCGATTGCAAGAACACTGCTATAGAAGTATGAGACTCCGAAAATCAAGCCTGGAGTCCCTCTGAAAGTGAGGTCGAACATTTCATTGTCCATATCCATGTGTAGCAGCTGATCATAATGATTATTGTTTTTCAGGCCCGAACAGTTGTGCTTACAACAAGTCAGGTCTTGCATGGAATACTGCTCTCACCTTTGGGATGGCTCTGCCAAATACCAGTTGGAGGCTTTGGAGTCCATTGAAAGGCGAGCCAGGAGGATGATAGGCAACGAAACCTTGACTGAGTCGAAGCTGCAAAGTCTCGAGCATCGACGTAGGGTGGCGTGTCTGTCAGTCTACTATCGGATACACTTCGGTGAGTGCGCCCAGGAGTTGCACAATCTGGTCCCACCTGCCCCTTTCTTATATCGTACGGCTAGACAGACGCGACCAAGGCGCCACCCTTTTATGCTGTACACATCTCACGGGTTAGAACCAAGCGTTTTGAGTCCACATTCCTCATACGAACTTCCAGAATGTGGAACGCTTTGCCTGATTCAGTCTTTCGTTGAATGTGGAACATGGGAATTGAAGAGTAATAAGTCACTTAAATATACAGATGTATGTAAAAATATCATACACACGTGTAACAGTAATCAATTTTGGTTTATACTATGGAGCGATATACACCTGTGTGTGTTTGTGAGTCAACTTGTAGGTATTTGTAATAATTGCGATTATGCCAGATAATAATGTTCCTTCTCATTAATAATCCCACAAAAGTACTTACCTACCGCGAATAGTTTTATAGTATTTCCCATACAGCTCATAGTTGCGAAATCCAAGAAACGTAAGTTGCGGGTTCGTAGAAACTATATCAGTTATCGGAATCCTGGTGATGATATCTTTGATGACGTTCAGTTCCACTTGGTTGTTGATGATAGCGAGATAGCCTCTTTCCGCCTCACATGTCTTGAGAGCTTCGGGCCAAGTCAAGCCTTTCTTATGGAGCTTGTAATAGCTGCCCGTCTCCTGCTTGAATTCGTATTCTGTGAGCAATGCGGTTGATAAATGAAGTTATATATTATAGTACAAAGAAGGACACAATGAAATTATAAGGGATCGCTAAACGCTATCGCACAAAATGGCTTCGGTCACACATGATCACGCACGGCCCGGTGCGCGGTGACAAGGTTCATTCATATTTTATACTTACGGTACGGACGCATATTTAATTTTACGGACTTTTTTTCCGAAATTTATTTAATGTTATTCATTCACGCTGAACTGACGAACAGCCAGATTGTGGTACGATTTGCCTATGTCTGTCTTCCCGCTAAAGTACAACGTACCCACCTTTTCGAATAGGTATTTTCTAGAGAAACGTGCTCAAATACATAAATTTACAATAAATAAATTTATTTCTAAATATAAATGAAACATGTAAAATACAACACCATTAAATTATACTTCAATATTTCCACATCTAATTGCAGATTGTGTACTCTGTAGTACAAATAGGCTAGTAGGCAATAGGTATACTAAAAATTGCATTTTGGCAATTAGGCAAATCATACTTTGTATTGTCTGTAGGTATCTACTCACCTGAACATCTGCTTTCTAACGCCAGGAAGAGAAGCAAACAAAACTTTATCTGAAACATTAGTTATAGTTTTCTATTAGTTGGTAACATATGACGATTAGTTAGTAACAAATGACGATTGCAACTTACTGTATAAAAAATATATTAAAATGAAATAAGGGGATATCTTTCACACGGTCTCTGACCTCATAAATGCTTGCCCTGGGTGGGGATCGAACCCACGCCTATTTGGCCAAAAGTCAGGGTTACTAACTACGAGTTTATGCATGGAAACCTTCAATTTTTCCAGGATAATAAAGAAGTATATGTCATTTTCTACCCTTCTATACTATAACCATGCCAAAAATCAAGTTGAGCCATTGCTCTGATGCTTTGTAAAAGAGTTTATTTAATTTATTTTAATTTTGATTTCAATAAATTTTGATTCCAACTTTTTATTGAATAATGGCATGCGTTAATTTTGAAATGTTAAATTGATTTGATTTATTTCATTTAATTTGTAATTTAATTTCACTTAATTATGATTCCGATTTTATGTTATTAATACTATTTATTTCTTAATATAATTCTCAAAGTCCCTTTTTAAATGTTAAAGCGCAAATTTCGTTAGGATAACTCCACCTGTAAGGGCTCCCAAGAGCCCGGCCTAGCCGAGTTTGGGACCCACTGTTAATTTCGCTATGTATACCTATAGATAACTACAATACTGGTATTAGGCAAATTATATTGAAATAACTTAATCAATTGGTAAATAAAAAAGTTCTTTCTTCTGCTTCAGTATCAAACCAATAAAGTAGCCAACACACTTTCGGACTTTGATGATAGATAAGCTATTGGGTAAAAATACCTACAATTAAACTCAAAGTCATGTCGTACTATTCGCATGCTTACATCTAGGGACAACTATAGTGCTACGAGTACGTCAGAGGCGGAACTAGAGCAGGGATTCCGAATACATAATGTTAGATAAACGGGTTGTGGCCACTGTCTCATTTGATGTCAAAATTATTATATAAACATTTTATAAACAATTCAACGCCATCAATATTATTTTTGGGAACGACAAGGTTTGGAAATATCTTTAAAAATATTATTTTAGCACACTTTTCGATTCTTCTAATTTTTCAAGTCAAGTCTATGTATTACTAGTAGTCCGCCCCGGACTTGGACCTAATTTTACCTTGGACCCTAATCCCATTAATTAGGTACCTTAATTAAATCTCAGACCAAATAAAAAATTGCTTTTTTTATTTGGTTGAGAAATAAATTAAAATAAAATATATAAATAAAAAATTACCACCGAATTCATTGTAGTATCACAGTAGACGAGTTGTCCTCAGCGCAAACGGTGAAACACAAAACAGTCACCAAATTGATCGCTTTATATATTGTTTAGTTAACCCTAGACACCTAACCTTCCAATATACTCCTTTAAACCTAACCATACGTCGATGCGACGAGCAATTTTTAGCCCTTATTAATTTATCTATTTATAAATGTTTTCGTTATCTTTATTACTTAAATACATAAAGCAAGTATTATTTTAGTAAATAAAACACTAAAAATATATTTTGGTATGGAAATATTTATTTTATACCTTGTATTACATGGCACTAGGTTTTAGAGATCAAATGAGATGTACTCTTATACAAATTAAAATTTTAAAAAAGTAACACAAAATAGCCTTTTTTCTTAGGCGAACATAAATAATAACAGTCTTATCATTTAGAAAAAAATATGAAAACTATTAATTAGAGGCGCATTTTATGCAATAATCAACTTTGTGTTCACCACAAATTGCGGTGTTATATTTTGAGCTATATGACTTTGTCATGCACCTTTTTTTGTAGGAACAGAGACCACAGACTTTTCTTTTTCTCACATTTGGAGCTTCAACTGGTTGAAGGTTGCTGGATGATGGTGGACCTTCACCTTGACCATCAACTTGACCTTCACCTTGGCCCTCATCAGACTTTGCTCCTAGTATTTCTTTGATTTTATGTTTTACCTGCGTGGGCATAGTACGAATTTCCAGTCTGATTTTGAGCCAGGGCTCTACTAACTGCGTATGCAGCTTCTTCATAAAATCACGTCGAATCATTATTTTTTGACCCATCACAGAAGCATTGTGATAAACATGACGACTCCGACTACGGATATTGCTTTGTGAAAAGGTCAATATACTAAAATTGCTACCTGAGCTTTCTGCCAATGGTGCTGGAGGTGTTTGTGGCTCCTGTTCGTTGTCCTGCAGAACAGGTGAAGAACGATCTAGAGTACCTTCATGATCGGAAGGGTCGTCTTGAGTGTCGCTTTCTACATCCTCCACCTCCAAATGATCTTCTGTTTCGCTGTCAGGTAACTCCTCCAATTCACCAATATCTTCCTCGCCCAATAATAAACGCGTAATATTGTCATCAGACAGAAATCTTTGAGAAGCCATAGTAAAAGCTGCAAAAAAGTATAAACACTAGTTGAAAAAAATAGTACACAAAACCTAACCATTCGTCGAAACGACGACTATTATCGTAATATATCGAGAAATAAAGTACTTACACGCCGGACTCCGTCGCTTCCCGAGAGAGCTCGGTGAACACTGAGTTGGCAAACGACGAGGCTAAGATCGGCGCGCGCGTCGAAAAGAGACAACAATATTTCTGTTGAGTACTCGTCGATTCGACGAAAGTTAGGTGTCTAGGGTTAAGGAAAATGTATTTTTACACCACGTCATATACCTACCTACATCTAGAATTCGAAATACAGTCACGGTATTGATATTATCTTATAGTTTTGTGACTCGGCGCTGTCCTTGAAATATAAACCTAAAGTTTATAGAGTCTGGCTAACGAAAGTTGATACTGACAAAGCGCGGCAAATTTAAAAAATATCAGCATGGCAGCCTTAAACTGAGAGGGAAATATTTTCTCTCACTCACACTATGTAGCATTGTTACCATACCGCGATTTTGATTCTTCCAAATCTTTGGGGGAATCGCAAAAAAAAAAACTTTTTTCCAAGCTCTAACTTGTCGTGTAGGAGTTTTATATTCATTATTACGTTAATTATTTTCTGGTTTTTGCCGTTATTATTAATAACGTTAACTGAGGCTTTGCATTGCTCTCCAAATAATCCAAATGATTTTAACGCGTACCTATATCTACTTTATTACGATGAAGACTATAATAATATGTATAATGAATCATTTTGTTCAGTTTAGTAAATGACGTAGGTTTGAAAAATGATTTTAATACAAGGTAAAATACCCCAATTTAAAGGTAAATCCGCGATGGTAGTAGCACCGTGTGTTGTCATTTAAAAAGTTTGCGAAAAATTCCAGTATCAACTTTCGTTAGCCAGACTCTTTCTATTATGATGTAAAATTATTAGGTATATTAATTACATAAAAGAAATTTGCTGTAAATGCAAAAAGAAGTGCTCAATAAAATATATGTTGTGTTATTTTATGTTTTTAGGGTTCCGTTGTAAAACGAAGAACCCAAAAAGGTAAATGGCACGATTGCTAATTACAAATTCACACGTTCGTTCGTCACTACGGCGCGCCTGACTGTATGTCACCAAGATGAATTTAAATGAACCATGAAAGCTAGAACGTTGAAATTTTCACATATGACGTATTGTTTATCCTTTAACAAAAAATTCTAATACAGAAATAAGTGATTCGCGCGATATCAATAACGATGACAGGTAGATGCTTAGTGCGGTATTTACAGAATGTCTAGTTAAATTATTCACTTTAAAAATAAATAGGTAATTAAATAAAAATAAAATAAGTATTTAAGGAGGAATATCCTTTCAATATTTATTATACAACACCCATACAACAAACGTGATATTTTTATGCTCGATATTAATTACGGCAAAACGATGCGTGAAATATTCACAGAATATTAAGTTTTATATTGTCAAAAATACAAAATTGAATTAAAATATTGTATATTAAGGAAGGCTTTCACATATTACGGGACCTTTTGTGCGCAAATCGGACTTGCACTTAGTTGATTATGTACGTAAAATATGTGGTACCTAATAATACAAGGTTATTAAAAAATAATGTATTATGTAAGAAGGTTTGTATAAGCCGAGTGGCTAGCCCTGTTCTCAGAGTTTCTTTAGCCGCCTTAATGCCTCTGACATGTCTAAACTGTTAAAGCAAACTTGACCTACAATTTAAAGTGTCATCATTCAATACGGCAGCGCTCCGTCGTGAATGCCTCCCAAAATTTTGCGACCTTTGCTTGCTCAGTTAATACGCCTAAATGTTATTGTAATTTATTTATTATCTTTGTCTTGTTGGTGTTAATGGTTATAACCAACAAAAAATATCAATTATCAGCTCGGGAATTTCAAAATTTATATTATCTCTGTTAAAAACCTAACAATCATCTTCAATTAAAAAAAAACCAGCGAATTGGGTTTCAAAAAGTTACGTTTAATATTTTTAGACTTGCTATTTTTTAGGGTTCCGTACCTCAAACGGAAAAAACGGAACCCTTATAGGATCACTTTGTTGTCCGTCTGCCCGTCTGTGTGTATGTCAAGACTTTTTATCTCGGGAACGCGTAAAGATATCGAGTTGAAATTTAAATTGTATACGTATATCTATGGTTTCTTGCAGTTGTGTAAAAAAAAACTTCTAAGTTATCGTATAAAGAAGTTAGAGCCGTTTATGTCGTAAAAATCGCATATTTTGACACTCACAAAAACCTACAGGGTACTTCTCGTTGACATAGAACTATGAAATTTGGCGAGAAGCATTGTCTCTGAGTACACATATAGGAATAAATCTGAAAACTATAAATTTTTATTTACATCATTAAATAGGGCCTCAAAATTCACAAAATATGGGTGCAAAATTCAAAGTGAGTAAATCGTATCATGTAAGGTGTCATATAAAAGAACTTCATTAGCACATGCTAAAACAGGTTTTTAATTATTTTAACAATGTGTTTGTACGGAACCCTCGATGTGCGAGCCTGACTCGCACTTGTCCGGTTTTTAAACTTGCGTACGATAATAACGACTTGACGTTTAGGTATCCATTTGTATTAAAAAATTGCTTCCGCTTTTGTCGTAAATGAGTAAATACTTTAGTAAATATCCACTTAAGTACTGAAAATTGACTTCGTTTTAATTTCTATAAGTGTAGGTAAAGATTTATTAAGTACTTATATTGTTATCTAGTACTTAATAATTTGGCAACCAAAGTTCTTTAAGACACTATAAGAGCTAAATAAGCGAGACTATGCATATTTCGTCAGATACATCCCATCGTTCCAAAGATAACCTCACTCTGATGACTCACCTCGCTCGAACTTCTTTTTATGACAAATCCTTTTCATTCCAAGCTGTCCAATTATGGAATCTTTTACCCATTTCCATGAAACGGGCTCCGTCGCTAACTGTTTTTAATTTAAAGTATTATCTGTATCTGTCGCTATCATCAAGTCGTTATTAGTTATCAATTAGATTGCTTATAAATTAATTCTATGTGTAAATTAGAAGTTAAAGGTATTTATTAGTTTTGTATATTATTACATATTACTAAGTAAAATGTATTAGTACAGATAGCGGCACGTAAGTTTAGCGCTGAGGGTAGTGTACAGGAGATGGCTGCGCATGGTGACCGCAGCTCGCTCAGCGGTAAACTTACGTGCCGCTACCTGTACTAATACATTTTACTTGGAAATATAAATGTATGTACCTAAACCTGTACGTATCTACAATATTTATATATTATAGTAGATGTCTGTTGTATAATTTGACTTTTAAGTTGTCCTCTAACACAGTCCACTTCGTCGTATTTTCTTTCTGTACCTGTCTCTCTACATCCTAAGGTAGTCTGGAAGAAATCACTTTCAGTAATAAGGTCACTGTTCTATCTGCTCTGTTTTCTCTATACTATAATATTTAATGTATGTTAATCAGTACAGAGTTTATCTATCTATCTACGCATCATAATGCACACGCATTCGTTCATTGAGTTTGTGACACGACATTGCTGAGGTACCTAGGTGAAGCTCAACATGTTATCCACTACTTAATCGGCTTTACCCCCTTATACCTAGATATTTTACTGAGTGGCTCCAGGGAATGCTGTAACCACCCATTTTCCGGGTTCCCGGGTTCGTGAGGAAAGAGAGCGTTTTGTGGTAAACATTATTGCTTCTATGCTTGTGTTTTGGATTCATTGACATTCAGTTTCCATTATTAAAATACACCTAAAGTAGATCAAGATAAAGTTGAAAGCGTCTGGCAGCAGGCAAAGCTGGTTATTTTTGTTCGTGGTTGGACTAGTACTTAGAGTATAAATAACTAAAGTATAGAGCGCTAGCACCGCACTAGTCTCCCAGTGCGCGTCGTAGGCAGATGAAGTATAGCTACTTATATATCTATGTTGGCGATTCCTAGGGATGGGCACGCGGGCTACGCAAACTCATTTTGTTGTCGATAGATGCAGGTTCAGCGCGGTACAAACAAGTATAAATAATTATATTTCGTGCGATAACATCTATAAGTATAAGTAGGTATTTATTTTAAGGGATTCAGTCAGTCAGTATTTGGATGTGTAACCGTGAGTAGCATTTTCCAACTGAGCGCTACCGTGGCTCAGATGACACGTTAAATTGTAGGTCCCGTTTAGACATCTCAGAGGCCTTCAGGTGCCCTAATACTTATTACAAAAATGTATTTCTCACTGCCACTTTTTTAAATTTAATTTTACTCCATTCGATACCCACTAAAATCTCCAAAATCAATTTGCCATTGTAGACGTGATATCGTAACATTACATAATTATGTAGGTACTTTAAGTTAACGCTATACCTACTACTTTCGCAATAAAAATATTAGAAAGTATTTATGTGCAAAACACTATAAAATTACCTATTTATAGTAAATTATTATAAGCTTTTAAGTGAATATGTTAACACATTCACTGTGTGAATGTTCATTCATTCAGCAGTGAATGTGTTAAAGTCACAAAAATCTGTTACAATATTGTGCAGTAGTTCTACCAAACATTATATCGACTACCGTTGGTCACGTCCCATCTCTAAATCACGCGCCTCTCACGTCTGCTTCACCCCCGCGATCACGGATTATTTTTTATAAAAATAAGTATAATAATCGACTTAGCGATGAAATATGATACTGAATTTCAATTTTGTGTGTTTTCTAGTATTGTTTTTACTAGGTCGAACTGCACATTTCACCATTTTAATACATAAATTTGAAAAAAATCCATCGAGAAATGCACTTTCCTAGTACTCAGCTACGACTACAAGCGTTCGCGGCGGGAGCGTCGTTTTGTTCTCACTTGTGCCTACTGTTCCCACTTCGTTGTGCGCGCTCTATAGTTACGTATTAATACTCTAAGGACTGATATATCATATAGTCCAAAAACATGACGGGCCCTAGGATGGATCCTTGGGGGACTCCTGCAGGGACAGATTTGAGTATTTATTAATGTAGACATTGAAGCTACGGTTCGAAAGGTAGGAACTATTCAGTCTGACTAACTGGATTGGGCGACTATGTGATATTTGTTTGTGCAGGAGTGCTTTGTGCCTAAACGTGTCAAATGCCTTCTCGATATCTAAAAGCAACATTCCTGTAGAATGTTTCATGTTGAGGTTGTGAGACACGGTTTCGGCAACTCGGGCTAGTTGCTGGACGTAGATTGGCCTAGTCTAAAACCAAATTATTCACTTATTATGAAGTTATCAGAAGTTCGCATGAGTCGCTCGAAATATTTTTTCAAACTGCTTATCAAGACACGGCAGGAGACTGCTAGGGCGATAGTATGTAGGATCTGATGGGTCTTTACCAGGTTTTTGATGCCTTTTGCCACTTTCCAGAGGGCTGGAAAGTAGGTAACTCAGTATTAAGCACGCATTAAAAAAATTGTTAATAGAACAATTCATTTTTGGGGATGATATCTGTTAATTATATTTAAGATGTCATCGGGCCTCGGAGGTTTTCAAGGTTTTAACTTAAATTATTTTTTTGAGTTCGATTGGGCGAACCAACATAGAGGGCTGACAGGGAATGATTTAATCATTTAATAGAGCTACAGATTTTCCAACAGCTGAAGATTCATCGCTAGTTCAATTATGCGATAATATTATGTTGTTGATAAAAGCAACAGCTAAAGCATTACACTGTTTTTCTGGGCTAGTTATAAAGTGCCATCGTTCGACTTAAGGGCCGGAATGGTGGACGAGGATTTTTTCGCAAGCTTTTTAATAGAAGCCAGATATCATGATAATTTCTGAAGCCACGTTGTAATTCTTTAAAACAAGTATGACTTGGGTTTTAAAAAAGCAAGTTTTTGTTATTTAGTGATTTACGTAAAAAGGTATTTGGTAGCAATTCTACATAAGATATTTTTCTCAGTAATCATTCGTTTAATTTGGCGGGGTAATGTACAACGGGACACAAGTGTCTCGCGTTTTCTTACTATTACTTATTCTGTGACATCAATATCTATAGTTAGTTATAGGTAGATACTTAGGTATAGTTATAATATGAATCTTTCTATAGGTATAACTTTCTATACATTTATATTTCTACTTAACTATTTTAAGAAACGGAAAAGACTATGGACGGATATGAAACGAATTACATTGCTATATTGAATTGCACTTTAATATTTCTTATATGAAAAAAAATACACACTGCACTGATGATTTTTCATACAATTTATGTAGGAGCCTGTCATCTCTGCACTTGTTGAATGGATCTTTGAGTCAGTAACCGAAGCCACTATAATTATAAATGCACACACAGGAAAAATACAATTAATGGTTTTTCTAAGATTTCAAGGCGTGAAGCTATTGTTTATTAAGGCTTGTGTTAAACGTCTACCAAAAATGCTCTTATTTTTCTTCCAACAAATTTTAAATCCTTGTCAAAATAGATGAATGCTCACCAAATTGTGTTTCCAAAAGTATTCAAGAAGTGAAACTATTTTAATTTCATTGCGGCCAATAAAACTAAGGTTAATTTCAGTCAACAGTTGTCTTATTATTCATATCCGTCTAAACGTCTAAATCAAAATAAAAATAGTCTAAAAAAACTTTTTTCGATAATTATTATTAAAATTTATCTATCCTATAGAGATTTCAACATTTTTACAACTTTGTGTAATTTTCAGGGTTTGTACGGAACCGAACGAACCTGACCGCACTTGCCCGGTTTTTGTCAAGGAATCGCTGTCGCTGTCGCTGCATCGAGACGCGACGACACGAAGCCAGTTGCAAACGACAACGCCGCGTCTTGTTGCGGCGTCAAGTCGTCCAGTTTCCGATGGTTCTAAAATCATAAGCATGTCCAATTGGCCACGACATTGCAAGTCTCCTATCTACTACACTGAGAGCATCTGAAGCTTTATCTTTGAACTGATCGATAATACTTATAAGATAGATTTGTGATCAGTTTTGTGTTTTTTTTTGTTTTGTTTTTCCCACAAGCTTTCCGCTCAAGTGTATTTTCCCAGCCCTACCAGGACTTGCACGACATCTAACACTAGTAGGCCCGCAAATGACAACGTCCGTATCTACCGTGACACTGACCGAATTATCATCGACCGGTTGATCTTCCATGATGGGTAGCTCGCTGCTAATGTCGTAGAATTTCAATACCTCTGCATTCTTATGCACCAGGATGTGGGGTTGTCCGGTAAATGTCTACCCTAGCAGTACCGGGAAGTCAAATAGCCTGTCTTCAACTATTTGACAAGGTACCTTAGCGCTGACACCGTCAATACTTAGGTCCGTAGTGACACCACCGAGAGAGTAGTCTATCGTTTCCGAACCCTCTCATTGCTATAGGAGCGACGTCACTATCTAATCCTAATGAGGCTGCCGTAGCGCGAGTAATCAAAGATACTTCGCTACCAAAGTTAATGAATGATTTCATTGGTTGGCCATCAATAAGGCCTTCTTTGATTAACTTCGCGTTGGTACCCGAAGAGGCTATTCGCATCGACTTCGGTACGTTCTGGGTACCACTATTGGCGTTATCTACCTTGGATGAACAGTTTTCCGATCTATGGCCAACCCTATGACACTTCAGGCAATGTATTACCGTCTGTGGGCATTTAGTATAAGGATGTCTTTTTTGTATACAATTAAAACAAACCAATGAACTGCCAGTTATGGTGGGTTTGTTAGGTGGTTTATTATTCGTCACACTGTTGTCATCAATATCTCCCGAAGTAAATAGCGAGTTTTCTAACCTGTCGCTCTGTACTCTGTCGCGCGCCCTGCTCGGCGTCCGCACTCGACTCCGACTGCGGCTCCGAAGAACACTGCACTCATGTTGGTGACGATCAACGACAGTGCTGCGCTCTCGGCGCGCGTCCGCACTACGTGACTCGCCGATACACCGTAGAGTTCTGCTACGACCACGGCAGATTTCATCCTCCAACAAGCGCGTCCGAGCACGTTCGCGCTCCAGTTCACGCTCCAGCTCTTTTCTAGACTGGCTCCGCTCGCGACCGTCACTACGCAGTCGGCTATGGCTGCGGTGAGCGCTCTTCTCCCGGCGGACACGGCTTCTGGACGTCCGAACTAGCTCCGAATTTCTTCGGGATGGTGTCGAGAGCCGCCGTCGCGCCGGGTATTCATTGCCTTGCGGCATTGCTCCGAATCTCGAAAGAATAAAGAGTGCTTAGTCTAATTTCTAAGATATCTAGAAAATGGTGACTCGTAGCTCAAAAATAGATGAATTTTGCTTCCCCATAGACCCCAGAGACCCCACTAGGAACCACATGACCAAATTTTCTTCTTTTTTTCTTTGTACAATTAAATAAAGTTTGTTTCATTATGTAAGCTGGTTAATAGAATAGATTGATTCTTGGGAATTATTAAGGCACTATTTACTACTTTCAATTGTTTTTTTAGCCTTTTATAGTATGAGTAGGTACTACCCACGTAAAAAAAGAAACTAGTTTTTGGTGATTTCATGCATTTAGGTTAGTGTTATTTACCACATTCAATTGTACGAGCGCGCCGAGTCCTTCGAGATTAGTCCTGTAGGTAGGTATTTACACATGTAGTAACGCATAGTTTTCACCACTCTTATTGCGATTAGTTCAGAGTTTATAGTTTTTTTTTTTTTTTTTGAGGGTAGGTGTTTGTTTGCACTATTCCTGTCCTGCTTGTCGCCCGTCATTCGCATCCAAGTGCTCAACCACTCTTGACGTCTGCAAGACGGTGTGCTTTTCGCAGCAGTAAAATTATTTTCAAGTTATATTTATCCATGCCGAAGCATAAAAAATCACGTGAGGACGAAATTCTTCGCTAGAAAAATAAAATATGAAAGTGTTAACGAATAATTCGCGATCATGTAGATTCAAAGTAAAGTAAATTTTATTGCTTTAAACTGTGTGTGTAAGATGTTACAAGCACATTATTGGTTTCAACAGTCGGAACCGGTAGAAGTGACACTTTTGGACAAAGATATAGAAGCAAGGTATGTGATTATAGTCTACCTATATGATTAATTCTCAAGGAATAAGTACTTACGTTTTTACGTAAAAAACAAATTATGCAATCGGAACAGTCATTGGGGCTGTTTCAACGCATTGCAAATGGTTGGCGTCCCTTCCGCTGGGGATTGTGACCTAACCTAAAAATAATGGTTAGTTATCTAGCTAACAACCTTCTGGGTATCTACCCATCCGATGAAAATATAATATAAAATTATATTCTAACCAAATAACAAACGGTACCTACCTACAATTATCATATCTATGATAATATATGAGTACTCCCGCTTTGCGACCAGATTACTGGTTATTGCAATGGCCAGATGAGCAAATTACTCATGACAGCTCAGTACAAAACTCTCTCAGAGCCTCAACTAGGACACCTAGTACCTGGACAGATGCACCTCAAGAAGAGATACTACGGTAGATATAACTATCAACAGACAATACAATTTTAAAAAATCTTAGGAGAAGATCTATATTACATCGTAAAACTCGTTAACAAACCGCCTATTACATTAGCCTAAAGAAAGGCTAGATAAAGAAACTCGTAAGAGTTTATTAACAAAATACACAGTACCCGCGAATTGTGTTCAAATCAAAGCACCAACCTAAAAATCCGGAAATTAAAACGGCAAGCCCGAAATCCACAATCGAACGTGATAAGGCCGTCGAAAACAAACAAACAAGCACAAATGACCAGTGCGATCGCTTATTAAGGCGAAATTATTAACGCACAAATAAATGCTACACAAAGAGATAGCAATTCGTTTTATAAGTTAATGTGTATACTATAAGTCGACTCCATTACAAGGAGACATTTTAGTTTATTCACATTAAAAATGACATAAAAGAGTATTTTAAAAGTACAAAGATTGACATTATATCTATACCTTTTCGGAGAAAATTTGGCGGACACATTAAAGTCTGTAAACATTTAACACTGTTATCAGATCTGGAGTCAAAATGAAAGCGGAACCTAATAACAAGCTAAATAATAAAAATAAAAGGGGCGGCTCCGAGACTTTTTAAGCCGCAAGGCTCCCCCGCAGGCAGCCTGCCCGCGGAGTCGGCACCACCGGTGCCGCGGAGCCGAGAGCCTGTGGAAGCGCGCGCGTATATCATCCAGCAGCGCAACCACCTCAGCAGCCGACGCAAGTGCTGCCTTCGAGGACGTTAGCTCAGGCTCAACACGCGACGTATCCACGTCAGCGTTACTAGATGAAGTAAGTACGCAGGCCGTTTCAATTTAAGTATTCAACAGTGGCCTCTTATTACATATCATTACACTGTACCTATTTGGGTACATTGGTATAAGATACAGCTAACATCACATGTTGTACTTACAATATGTACATATCCTAGCTACCCGTAAATCGGGTTTATAACGATACAATGGAAGAGGTCATCATATAAACGCTATGACGAACTTGCAGTTGGTACCATATCGGTATGCCAACCGAGTAATTGTCAATTCATATCAAGCATTTTTCTCATACCGAAACCAAATTGTAATATGCGCCTTTCTTTAAACTTAAAAACCTAAACAATTTTATTCAAATTGACCATTTCAAACCTGAATATCTATGAACAGCGCTAAAGCTAATTACACACAATTGTCTAACGGCTACACTTGGGCATGAAGACAATTATTTTAAGCGTATTTTAATAAAAAATACACGAAGAGAAGTATTTCCGTTTTACATTTTATGGTAAATTATACGAATTTACAGTTTAACCCTTCGGTGGCAATACTGCGCCATATATTTTCACTAAAATAACTAAACTAACAGTGAAACTATAACGCTCTGCGGGCTCTACGGCAACGTTGATTGGTTATTACAAGACCATTCTTACCAAAAATGATTACAGAACTTTTAGATACTACTAAAAAATATTTATATACCTTACTTGAATTTATAGTGAACAAAAAAACTAAATGCAAATTTCTAGGTTGTTGATTTCCGTTATCTTCAACTTTGTCTATCTACTGATAAAAGATTTACGAATGAAGACGCAATTAGAAAAACTTGTACACGTCACCTTCGCACTACTTTTAGGTTCATTGGTATCATGTTGCCCAGCCATAGAATACGGGTGGCTGTACACAGAGATGGAACGATGTAAATATCTCAACTCAAAAGGCCACGATGATTATAACAGGTCTATGAATTTACCTGAATCATTACTGTCTGATTTTCAATGGTGGCTAAATAAAATTATTATTAATTAATATTTTATTTTTTCGAATTGGGATCGATAATTAGGTGCTTGATCAATTAATGCCTGATCGAGATATTTTCCGATTCCTCAACGACGGGGTGGGGGGCGGCCTGTAATGGGAACAGTGATAGTGGCCCATGGTTTAATACTGAACGAAACCAGCTTATCAATTACCTAGAACTGCTGGCGGCGTTTAACGCTCTAATAAAGACTTTCGTTGGTAATTTTTACGGCTGTCAAGTCTTCTTACGTGTAAATAATACTACAGCCATAGCGTATATTAACAAAATAGGAGGTATGCAATACCCTCATCTCACTCAAGTTACTTGTGACATTCGGAAATGGTGTGAAATCAAGCAAATTTTTAGTTGTAACCTTTTATATAAAGTCTAATCAGGATGACACCACCCTGACATAGAATGGGGTTTATCAAATGGGGAATTTTACGTCGTTTGTAACAATTTCGGGCATCCAAAAACTGACTCGTTTGCGACTTATGTCAACAAAAATGCGCCACATATATATATCTTGGCACACAGACCCAAATGCATCAACAATAGACTTATTCTCGGTATGCTGGCCCAAACTTCTTCTATGCATTTAGACCATTATTCGGTCATATTAAAAATTATGACCAACTAGGCACGAAGTATCGTGATAGTACCCTTTAAGTAAAAGCAAGCATAGTACCCCATGTTTAGGTCTCTGTTAGTGGCCGAAATGTTAACATTTCCCCCTGAATGCAATGCCTTTTTTGTCTCACTCCATCAGCCAACAGATACAGGACGCACCCTGATGGCAGGCATATTATCACGACCGCATTTTCAAGGAGAAGTATCCCAAAGGCATCGCAGGACATTATGTTCGAGTCGTTATCACATAACTCCATGAAAAAGTACAACGTTTATCTTAAAAAATGGAAAATTATCGTAATCCGTAACGAACATTCGATGTTTACAACACGTCTTTACCTAATGTAACTTACTCGGTTATTTAACAATGGTCGTCAGGTATCTAAACAGATCAACTCTTTGTCTTGTACACAAATACATGGTATTGAATTGTACCAACACTAACAAATGATGATAGACTAAAATTATTTTTAAAAAGGAGCGTTCCAACTGAGATCACCGCGACCTAAATATAACATCAGGTGATACTAATCTCGAATTTTATAATTTAAGTTCATGGCGAACTAAAATTATGACAACTACAAAATTACGACAATTTATCTCTAGAGAAGTTCACGCTCAGAACAATTACTTAACTAGCTCCTTCAGCTCACAGAATTCAAGCCTTATGAAAAATGAAGCTTAGTAATGTTCAAAACATTTCAAATCGAACAATAATTAAAATACCGGTTCATAAAATACATTCCAACCAGATTGCAGCAGCCTGCTCTTCATTTGCCAATTTTTGTGGCTACTCTCTCATGCTATATAGAACGCATTCCGATATAATGAATATCTGAAGCTTTTTTCATTAGAATTAGAAAACCTCAACCGGTAGGGTCACAGACACTCAGTCGTTGGGTAAAACGCACGCTCGGCAAGTGCGAGCTTGACACAAACGTGTTCAGCGCTAACTGCGTCAGTGTTATCAGCTTCGCAACCATACGTAGCACTGCCGAATGAGCAGGAATTCTACAACTTTTGCTAGATTTTATCAAAGACTCATTATTTATGACATAAATGGGACCGCTCTAGCTGATTCAATAATTAGCCAAAATAGCATGTAATATCAGTGTACAAAATACAGCCTTAATTAGATCGATCTTAAAATTATAATTGTCTCATCAGAAGGAATTATCTACTATTGTTATTATAAGAATAATTATTGTACAGTAGGTAATTATGATTTAAGGTATAGTAAACAAGCAAATAAGCTTCAACTTACTAAGAAAAATAATTTAACAACACTATGCTTTGCTAAATTTATAATTAGAATAATTTTAATAATTATTTGTGTGATTTGTAAAATTCACTATGAGAATAAATAATTTCATTATTATACCGAAACAAGCTATAAATAATTGATAATATTCCCGGTTATATGTACTCTCAAGGTCTACATGTGTAAATACCTACCTACAGGACTAATCTCGAAGGACTCGGCGCGCTCGTACAATTAATGATTAAACGAACTTACCTGTACGTGAAGTTCTATCATAATTGTACAAGCGCCGAGTCCGAAGAGATTAGTACATCCCACCCACCCAAAGTTGTACCCAGGTACAACTTGTGCCCCTATTTACTCCGGTAATATATCAATGACGTTAAGGATTAGCCTTACTCTAAACTTAATGACGGGCGACAAGCAGGACAGGAATAGTGCAAACAAACACCTACCCTCAAAAAAAAAAAAAAAAACTATAAACTCTGAACTAATCGCAATAAGAGTGGTGAAAACTATGCGTTACTACATGTGTAAATACCTACCTACAGGACTAATCTCTTCGGACTCGGCGCTTGTACAATTATGATAGAACTTCACGTACAGGTAAGTTCGTTTAATCATTAATTGTTCTTTTCACCTTTTAAAGTACTACCCACATAAAAAGAAGTCTTTGGTAATGAATCTTATAACGTTTCATGCATTTAGGATTGATGTTTGTTTAATTAACATAGTTGGGAAGCAAAGTGGGACATCTTAATTCTGAAATATAATAAAACATATATCTCAGAAGCAGAACTCTTTATTGAGCACTACAATGCTAGCACTTACATTAGAAAATCACCGAGTCCACAGACAGTAACACACGCTGCGTTACCCCCACGAACCGTTCCGATGCCTGCTATGGACTATTCGACTATTCGCTCTCGCTGCTCGCCACCGAATGCCCCCATCCCCGACAAACATCATGGCGGGCGACCGAGCCATAGACAATATTTCGTTCAAAGACCCGATGAACGATTCAACTCAATCCGAAACCTAACACAGACAATATTTCGTTAGAAAATCCGATGAACGATTCAACTCGATTCAAAACCTAACATTTTACTATGGAAATTAACGTGGTTTTCACACATTTTATACTATATATAACGGGACTAAACTTACGTGTGGGGATAGTCGTAACGACTATATAGTTTCGGTCGCATTCGGCGACCTTTCTCAAGTTGGCGAGTGCTAGCACGCGGAGCCGTCTCGCAATGCACACTACATTGCATTGCGAGACGGCTCCGCGTGCTAGCACTCGCCAACTTGAGAAAGGTCGCCGAATGCGACCGAAACTATAGTCGTTACGACTACCCCCACACGTGAGTTTAGTCCCGTTATATATAGTATAAAAATATGTAGCATGGCAAAGGGAAAAACCATTTTATCCAATTTTAATGTCTGTTGTCATTGCCAATCCATACTTTATTTCCTCTTCAAGGAGATATAATGGTGGAAAGATAAATTGTTCCTTTGCTATTAGCATAGCATATTTTAGCGTGATATTTATAAAAGTCTGCAGTCAATGTATGTCACCTGTCATCTAATTACGTTTCGTAAATACATATTAGGCCCAATTATGAAGGCGCCATCGTAAATTTAATAGCAACGTAAAAAGTGTTCTCTCTATCGAATGCCTAAAGTGAAAATGAAACAGATATAGTCTAATTAGCTATTTTAATTACGATGGTGCCTCCATAATTGGGCCTATTACCGTCGTTGTGATAGTTGACAGTTTCGTTATCGATACTATTTGTCCTATTCTACGGGAATCATGCAATTTTCGGGATAAAAAGTCACTTTTCGTTTTTTAAACTATATCCATGCCAAAAATCAAGTCAATCCGTTGTTTCGTTGCGGCGTGAAAGAGGAACAAACCAACAAACTTTTCGGCTCAGAGCAAATTAAAAAAACCGGACAAGTGCGAGTCAGGCTCGCACACCGAGGGTTCCGCACAAATCCAGAAAATTTCACTAAATTGGGAAGTAAGTTGTAAAAACCATCGACAAAAAAGTTTTTTTTTTCACTTTTATCAAAAAATTACACATTGTTAAAATAATTAAAAACCTGTTTTAGCATGTCCTAAGTTCTTTTTTAATATGATACCTTACATATTTTATGAATTTTGAGGCCCTATTTTTTGTGATTTGAATAAAATTGTTCAGTTTTCAGATTTATTCCTATACGTGTACTCTGATATGTTCTGCTTCTCGCCAAATTTCATAGTTCTATGTCAACAAGAAGTACCCTGTAGGTTTTGAAATATACGTTGTTTACGACATAAACGGCTCTAACTTTTTTAAACGATAACTGAGAAGTTTTTCTTTTTCACAACTACATGAAATCATAGATATATGTATACAGTTTAAATTTCTACTAGATATCTTTACGCGTTCCCGAGATAAAGAGTCTTGACATTCACACAGACGGACAGACGGACAACAAAGTGATCCTATAAGGGTTCCGTTTTTTTTTCGTTTGAGGTACGAAACCCTAAAAATCAAGAGAGAATGTTGTGAACAAACAAGTGAGGCCAACCAAAACTACGCTTCACCGTGTAAAGACAATTACACACACATCAACGTACAAGGAAATTACGCCTTGGCTTGTCAGTCGAACTATGGCGGCGCAGCAGTGACGCACTCACACATGTATAAAAAACCGGCTTCACTTGAGTGTTCAACGACGTTTCCTCTTGATTTTTAGGGTTCCGTACCTCAAACGGAAAAAACGGAACCCTTATAGGATCACTTTGTTGTCCGTCTGTCCGTCTGTCCGTCTGTCCGTCTGTCCGTCTGTCCGTCTGTCCGTCTGTCCGTCTGTCCGTCTGTCCGTCTGTCCGTCTGTCCGTCTGTCCGTCTGTCCGTCTGTCCGTCTGTCCGTCTGTCCGTCTGTCCGTCTGTCCGTCTGTCCGTCTGTCCGTCTGTCCGTCTGTCCGTCTGTCCGTCTGTCCGTCTGTGTGTATGTCAAGACTCTTTATCTCGGGAACGCGTAAAGATATCGAGTTGAAATTTAAACTATACATGTAAACCTACGAATTCTTGCAGTTGTGTAAAAGAAAAGCTTCTCAGTTACTGTATAAAAAAGTTAGAGCCGTTTATTTCGTAAAAAACCGCATATTTTGCACTCGCAAAAATCAAAACCTACGGGGTACTTCCCGTTGACATAGAACTATGAAATTTGGCGAAAAGCATTGTCTCAGAGTACACATATAGGAATAAATCTGAAAACTGTACATTTTTATTAACATCACATCAGTGACGTCGTTGACTTTGTCGCGGTAGTTGCGTGCATATGTTTGTAAACATTAAAAATACTATTTCCGTTTGAAACAATTGATAAGTGATCGCATAGTGATCGAATATATATGTGACAGCTGTGCGAGTGTTGGTGACCAGTGGCGCCGCAGGATAGTTGAGTAATCGTATAATAGATTAAACTCCCTGTGTGATAAGAATAGTATTTTTATTCAACAAAAGTGGGTAATCTGGGCACTGAATACTCTGCTGTTGCTCAAACTTCATTACCCTGAGTGGAACACATTTAGCGCCATCTAGTGGTGCCGTTGGTAACTACGTTGTATGCAGTTTAGACCATTTCATTGACTTCACCACTATAAGCTGAACGCATTTGGCGCCATCTGGTGTTATCTGTGGTCACTACGTTGAAAGCTGTTATAGATCCTTTGGGTTCTGATTCGCTGAGCTTAGCTAATTTTACCCGAACCAAACAGCGTAAAAATGGGTAAAAAATGTCATGGATGCGGTCGTTTTACGGGTGCAACAGATGACGCTCACGTTCAGTGTTCGAAATGCCCAAAATATTATCACAAAGCTTGCGTGAACATTCCAAATAACTCGAAGGTCGGATCCTCTTGGCAATGTCCAGAATGTAAGGTGCGTACTCCTCGAAAAGATAACACAGAAAATCCAGTGCGTAGTGAACAAGCTGATTGTGCCACCGCAAAGGATAATCCGAAGCAAGATGTCTCCTCAGAGATACTGAGAGAGATGAAATTGATGCGCCAGAAAATGGAGTCTTTTCATAACGAGTTTGAAGTCCTGCGTAATGATGTTAGCGCTGTTCGCAGTGTCATAGAGGGATTCGGTGGCAGACTGGATAGTGTGGAGGAGCGCTTGGATAGACTGGAGTCGAAATACGCAGAAACGCAAGTAGGATCGGAAGTCAGCAATCTTCTTTTGACCATTGAGCAGCTGAAATCTCAGATTAACGAGCGGGATCAGGAGCTTCTCCGTAACGATATCGAGATAAGTGGCGTCCCAGAGGAGCAGGGCGAAAATATGGTGCACATCGTGAGCATTATTGCGGAGAAGCTGGGCGTGTCCTGCGAGGAGCGGGACTTGGTGTCGGTGGAGCGTACAGGTGCGCGTCGTACGCCCTCCGGCGGTGAACCGGCGGCGCCGCTGCGCCCGAGATCACTTGTTGTACGTCTGGCGAGGCAGCCTTTGCGCGACGCTTTCCTGCGGGCGGCCCGAGTGCGTCGCGGTGCCACAACGGCGGGCTTGGAGCTGAGCGCAGCTCCGTCTAAGTTCTATGTGAACGAGCGTCTGACGAAGCACAACAAAACACTCTTTTTCAAGGCGCGTGAAGAAGCTCACTCCAGCGGATGGAAGTTCGCCTGGACACGAGATGGACGTATCTTCGTGCGTCGTCAGACAGGGATGACTCCTCAACGAGTTCGAACGGAAGGAGATCTTAAGAAGCTTTTTCCTGCAAATAAAGACACACATACGAATCCTAATTAGGTGTAGAGTCTACAGTGAGACGCGATGTAATGATAACTCTATAAATAATAATGTAGTGCTTTTTTCTGTTTGGTTTCAGGTAGTAAATAATACTGTCAGTATTAATGCATGCTTAGCTCTTATTAATGGATGCGCTTGTAGTGTCTGTCGTTCTTTAATATTTCAAGAGGAAAGTCATAATCAATAATGGCTACTAGGAAATTTTCAGTTGGACTATATAATGCAGGTTCCCTAGGCACTAACCATGACAACATTGCAACATCGGTTACTCGGAGCGCTGTAGATATTTTGGCCATAAACGAAACGTGGCTCCAGGCTGGAGAGGAAGGGCGGACTCCCGCTATCCCTGGGTACAAACTGAGGCACATTCCACGCCCAAAAAGTTTGCGGTCTCGCGGTGGTGGCGTTGGATTTTATATCAAGCGCGGAGTCTCTGTACGGACCTGGCGTCACCCCGTTGATCCGCTACACGCAACAGTGGAGCAAATGTGGCTAACTCTAACTCTCAATGGCAAGAAGTTACTAATAGGGACGGCGTACAGACCGCGCTGGGTGTGTGTTGACTTATTCTTTGACGCAATAACTGACTCTATTAGCGCGAGTCCACAACATGATTTTCTTATAGTTCTTGGGGATTTTAATATTGATTACTTATGCATTAATAATGGTCTCACAGTTAAATTGAATACATTTCTATCGTGCTTTAATTTGAAACAAGTGGTCACGGAACCTACTCATTTTACCGACTGCAGTCAAACATTAATCGATGTTGTTTGCACCGACTTATGCGCAAGTAGAGTAACACGAGAGCTCGTGGGGACTTTAATTGGTCATTGCTTGGTAGTGTGTGTTTTTAATATAAGGCGTGAAAAGACTATTCCTCGTACAATTACGTTCAGGCCCATTAATAATATCAATATGGACAATTTCAATGCTGATGTGTCATCAATGGATTGGTATTCTATTTGTCGATTATCTGATGTTAACGACATGGTAGCGGCTTTCAACCGTAATATTATCTCAGTTTTTGATCGTCATGCGCCAATCAGGTCGGTAGTCATCAGAGATCGCTCACATCCCTGGATCACTGACACTATAAGGATTATGATGAAATTACGCGATGAGGCTGCTACTGATTTTCATCAGACCAAATCGGAGATCAAGAAAAAATATTACAAGGACTTAAAATCCACAGTTAACAAAGCGCTATATTACGAAAAAAAGGCGTATTTTAAACAGAATATAAATAATAATTTGCGAAATCCTAAAAAATTATGGAAAAATTTAAGAAATAGTTTATTACCGTCTATTGACACTGAATTACCAATTTATTTTGATGACGCTGACATTATAAACAGCCATTTTTTGAACATTCCAGGTAGTCCACATACTTCTATTTCTAACCTAACTTATTTTGAGCATCACAGATTCGGCCGTGAAACTTTTCATATTAATGAAATAAATTTAAAACATTTGTTTAAAATTATTCGTAGTCTAAAATCGAATGCAGAAGGCTGTGATGGCATAACTTTAGATATGTTAACAATGACATTTCCGCACACAATAGAATGCGTACTAGCTATTATAAATACCTCTATAGCCACTCATACGTTTCCCGACTTATGGAAGCACGCAATTGTGCGGCCTTTACCGAAAATATCCAACCCTGTCGACCTAAAAGATCTTAGGCCTATAAGTATATTACCTTGTTTATCTAAAATTTTGGAAAGGGCTGTATGTATGCAATTGACAGAGTTTTTAGAAACGAATAATATTTTACCGGAGGTCCAGTCGGGGTTCAGGAAAGGCCGTAGCACTACAACGGCTTTGCTAGATGTCACAGATAATATCCTCGATGCACAGGATAAAGGCATGTGTACAATCTTAGTATTACTCGATTTTTCCCGTGCATTCGATTGTTTAAATATAAATCTTTGCCTTTCAAAATTAAGTTACTACGGGTTCGATTGTGAAGCTAAAAATTGGTTCAACAGCTGTTTGTCTAGACGTTATCAGTCAGTGAAGCTCACTCGTGCCGATGGCTCTACATCGGTCTCAGGAAATATGCCTGTGGAAAGAGGTGTCCCACAGGGCTCTATCAGCGGGCCTATAATTTTTGCTTTGTACTCAGCCGATGTAGTGAGACAAATAAGACATTGCAGAGCACATATTTATGCGGATGACATCCAGATATATATTTCATGTAATCCTCAGGATGTCGATATAGCCATTAGCAAAATAAATGAAGATCTTCAGAGGATTGTGTTGTGGTCTGCTAATAATTGCTTGCTTCTGAATCCGTTGAAAACAAAATATATGGTTTTTGGCTCTAAGCATCAACTAGAACGCTTCAATCCAACCGAGAGTGTCATGCTTATGGATGAGCCGGTTGAGCGCGTATTCGAAGCGCGAAATCTGGGCCTTCAAATGGATGCTAGATTGCGCTATGAAAATCACATTGCGAACTGCGTGAAAAGTTGTTTCTACAAATTAAAAGTGCTGTACAAAATTAGACATTTTTTAAAAGAAGAGTTACGTATCCAATTAATTGAGTCACTTATACTCTCCAAATTAAATTATATGGATACAGTCTTTGGTCCAAGGTTGATAGCAAAAACTAAAAGACTCATCCAGCGGGTTCAGAATGCATGCGCTCGTTTTTGCTTCGAAATACCGCCTAGGTCACACGTAACTCCTTTCCTTAATAAGCACGCTCTCTTAAAAATGACGCATCGTCGGAAGCTTCACTTGGCATGTCTCATGTTCGGCGTCATAAAGTACAAAACTCCAGAGTATCTATACAGCAAGTTGTCATGGAAGCCGAGTCGAATGCCAGCCCGGCAGTGCTCGACGCAGCTCCGCACACAGCGACACAGCTCTGCAGCTTTCAGAGGGAGCTTTCGCTATGCTGCGTCGAAGTGCTGGAATAACATTCCTCCGCCAATAAGGGACCTGCAAAGTATAAACAGTTTTAGACTTAAACTTAGAAATTTCATGCTGTCGCACCAAAGAAGCGAGGAACTTGTAAAGAACGACAGAAGTATTATATAAAACATAGAGCTGTTAAAGGTAAAAAAAAAAGTATTCTACTTACCGTTTAATTTTAGTTTTCTTTTGAATGTTTCTAAATTGTTTTTTTTTAATGTTTTGTTTTTTTGCCTGTGGTATTTACTTTGATTTAATGTTAGTTATTTTTAGTGTTTGTTAGAAGGAAGCCGCAAATTGTACGCGACGTCACTTGCCGGTCTTGACGGAAGACCAGCGCTGGTTGTATAATATAACCAGCATCATGCTGAGATGGGACCGGCTGGTGGCGAAAATAAAACACTAGGTAGTTCAGTTAGTTTTTAGTCTAGTTACAATCTTTGTTGCTGTATTTTCTGTGTTTTGTTTTCGTCAATAAAATATTGTCTATTGTCTATTGTCACAAAAAAATCGGGCCTCAAAATTCACAAAAAATTGGTTCAAAATTCTGTCTAAACTGAAAATAAGTTCAAATATAAATTTATATGTAAATGTATAATTGTATAAATATAAAACATCAAACTTAATAGCAATCAAATCAAATAAGTTATAAAATCAATTCTTAAAGCAACAGTTTAAATCTTAGTATTTACTCATATCAAAACTAGATGGCGTTGGCGTCAAGTTAGCCCGCGGTATTAACTTTCTCTGCCGATGTACGAGGTATCTATGCGTTCGATAGATGTTGTTCAGATGCAAACAGATAAATCCATTTACTGACTCGAACAAATTCAAAGTGAGTGAAGTATCATTTTAAAGAACTTCATTTGCAATGTTAAAACAAGTTTATAATTATTTTAACGTGTTTGTACGGGACCCTCGATGTGCGAGCCTGACTCGCACTTGTCCGGTTTTTTTATATGCTCTGAGCTTTTCGGATTTATAATATTAGTAAGAAAACTTTACTGATAAACTTGCCATATTTTGTAAACCTTAACGTGGGTACATAGGTAGATAGTGTCACAGATAGTGTAGATACTTATACTTACGCAACACATTCCAACGTTTACATTGCCTCTGCTAATACTTATGATACCTACCTACTCATGTTTATAATATTTTGCTGTTCACCTGTTAATATTTAAGTATCAACCATCCTAAAATGTAAATAAACCTACTTTACTTTCATTAAGTTATTCTACTTGAATCCAACTATTTATGTTAAATATACTTTAGGTATAGGTACAAACTTACATAGTGATCGGCGCTTGCAATTACTCTTACCTAGATATATAGGCCTACCCACAACGGGTGATTGATCCATCCACCACGCTGGCCCAGTATGGGTTGTTGGATTCATATACGCCATGAAATTTCTTCTATGGAAGTATGTAGATTGCTACACGATTTTTTTATTGAGAACCAAAGTCGGGTGAAAATCCGCACAACAATTCCAAAGAACTTATCAATATGGTCCCGGGATTTGAACCCACGACCAAGTGTGCGAGCGAACTTTGGTGTGTCGCAGTTCAATTTTGTCGAACTAGCGTTATTTGCACAAGCGAATATCGAGGTCAAGTAGTGCACTTATTGTAAGGCGGGTGTAACTACCTGTTACATAGGTAATGTTGAACACATTACCTTTGTAACAGGTAGTTACATCCGCCAATAGTAATAGTAAAAGTAATAGTAAAAGTTATTCGTACGCTTGTATATTTCTGAGTATTCCTGTTCCTTGTAAAAACAGCTTCTATAAGATCTCGGTTATCATAGCATTTATACGTATATTTTAAGTATCCATAATGAAAATATTTCATTTCCGAGAAGTATATTAATATTTTAAAGTCTCTACATTTATATTTTTATATTTAATACGTAAAATTATTAAGGCGTAAAGTAGAAAAAAAGTTATTTATTTTTGATACGTATAAATAAGTTAAATTCAGAAATCACACCGTGTTATAGCCTCAGTAATGTTTTCCATTAACCGCAAAACCCTTTTCAGTGAGTAAACACAACTGATCATAAAGACAGAAGTATAACTTAATTGAAATTAAAATTATAGCTATTATTTTGTTTACGAGCCAAACATTTTGATCGCTTAATTCATACCTACCACTGAATATTAGCCGTCTAGAGGTAGTGACACCCACCGCACGGCGGACCACGCACACGACTGAGCGGGAGCGGCTCGACCCAGGAACCCAACCCTCCAACTTTGTGGCCGAGGGTGCTGATCCCAGGCCGCTCCGCAAAGTGCGTGCGCCAAAACACTAACAATCGTGAGGTCTATATATATAGAGATGGAGGTATATATATATATATATATATATCATTAATTCCAGAATAAAAATTCCAGTAAAATAATAAAATAAAATGTACATTTGATTTAAATAATGTCAGTCTGTGTATCTTCTAATGTGAAGCTTGTTCCATCTCATAGGAATGGGTCCATTTACTTGCATCATCGTGACGAGCACAGTATTCTCTGAGCGGTGGAATCTCTCGCGTGTGTTCGCTGATCTTTGCCGCATCAGCGCGGCGAATCCGGCCAGTCTTCGTTCCGGAAGTACTGCAGAATCTTGGCAGTTTCAGATAATATAATATAATATATAGAGATAGCCTTAAGCAATAATTTAGCAGCTTTTATTTAGTAGGCGTTATCCATCTGCCATTTTCTTTTCACCACCACCACGTTAGTAACTTTTTGTACAAATAAAGTAAACGGACCGTTAGAGCAGGCGAGCCGTGTGATGCCGACCGCTCGGCTCGCATGCGGGCAATTAGCAGTTCCAACTTATTTGATTAACTTTCTATTAATTTTGCTTGACTTCATTAAATTTACGGTTAAATTCGCATAAGTATGTCTACAGGATCAAACTAGAAGTTCGACGAACAGGGGACCTCGCGGCGTAACCTGAAGTACACGCGTGGCCTGCTGTAGCAGACCAGGGTCATATTATTGGCTATATCTTTTAAAGTTTAGAGGGTACCGAGTTGAAATTTCAGGAAAGCTTCCTTCTTAAAATTTGTGAACAGATTATTAATCCACATGATGTATGTGAGTACACACATTTTTGTCCATTTGGCGCCAAAACCGCGGGCCTAGCATAGTAGTCCACGTAGCATAGTAGTTGTATTTGGGTATCAAAATTAGGTGCGTAAGTTTTTATTAAATTTTAGTTTGTTAGCTTTTTAAGCCATATTTAATTTTGTTTGATTGTATATAGAAACGAGTAATAGAAATATTTTTTTTCATTGATATTTTTGTTGTAGATCCTCAATTTCGTCATGAATGAATCTAGGATAGCACTATTCGAAATATGGCTGACGGCAACTAATGATAATAATGATAAAACATTTCATCTGAAATGTAAAATAGAAATGCTAGTAACACATCTCATCGTACCAAAAATGGACCAGATTGGTCGATCGTCACTGTCCGAGACGTCCGACATAGTTTACAAAAAAAATGTCCAAAACGTTTCTTCAATCCAAACAAACAAACAATCAAATATTTCCTCTTTATAATAGTGGTATAGAGATATAAATCTCACTCCGCAGTTTAGGTCATAAAAAATGTGTTAAGGGTATAATCAATCCTATATACCCAAAATGTGTGTTCAATACCTATGAGTTCGTACTTGAAAATGCGCGAGTGAGACAGCTGTTGCCGGTTGAACAGCCGTTAACGTATATTTTTTCATAATAAGCCATACTCATTTGCGACCCCTCTTGTGATTGCAAAGGACTACTATTCAGCAAAACCGTTACGGTGATGGAGTATTCGTAGCGTATACGACGGACCGGAAATGAGGGCCTAGGCAGCGCTTCCGGTCTGGCGCGATTGGGCGGATTGTGGGGCGGGCGGAATTTGAATAGGCAACGTTTTTGCTTACCTGCGCTTTAATATCTCGGTGTTTGTTCCTGGTTATGTTTTATGAGTGTGCTAGCTGGGTTTTCTGGCTTTATTTTTGGGATATTTGTTATTAAATTATTTCCCTACAATTTTCTTTAAAAACGGCGTAAAATTTGTTTTTTCTGGTCATGTTTCCGAATGATTTGTTTTTAAAACTGGTAGTCCGTCCGGACTTGGACCTTGCACTTTTCCTATTTTATATCATTAAAAATGTGATTTAAAAAAAATGGTATGAAAGAAACATGAGTTCCTGACAAAAATTTGCTGTTTTTCTGCTACAATGTTAGAATTATGCTAAATCTGGTCATACTGGATATAATCTAACACTCGCAGAAGTCACATAGCTTATCGGGCTTCATAGAACAATGAGAGCGGTTATTCTTATAATTATAAACAAAATACTCGAGCGTGCGGTGATATTACGTCATCCGCTACTCCCGCTGAAAGTGGCGCCGGTTTGCCTTTTTGTACCACGGCCCTCGTATCTTCGCAACCACTGAACAGAAGATGCTCAAATTCGAATTAAAAAATTCTATATACATAAACTACATATTGTATTCAATATTTCATGAAGATCGGTTAAGCGGTACTCGAGTTATCGTCGAACAAAAATACATACAAATATACAAAAATAGGTGTACAAGTGCGATTGGTCCCAGTAGATTCTGAGACTTCTCTTACGTTCGGTCAATTAAGCTATAATTTACTTTTTAAGGCAGAAAAACATTTTCCGGCCGTATTGTTACGACATTGCTCGAAAATGATGATGACTATTCAAACAAAAATCGATTTACAAAAAATTATTTACCCTCTACGTAAATGCTAGTAATCTTAACGCCAACATTTTACAATTTATTTTGTTAAAGCTTGGCATAAAGTCTAGGCTTAAAATATCTTCTTTAATTTTTTCTCGTCTACCTTAAATGTTTTGATTTTACACGAAGGTAGAGCTTCATTTCGCGTCGCTTGTTTATCAATTAATTCTAATTCGTATCTGTCCTTCCCAGGTCCTATTTACACTTTACTCTGAGCCAAACATAGATACCTTACCTTTAGGTACAATAACAGAGTTTCCCGTTTTCCCCTCTAAGCGTTCCCAAATGGTCCCGCGGTAAATAGAGAGTCCAATCAGTCCCGATTGACCCAGACGTGTGGCTCAATATTTGTATAGGCCACGCACACAATGTCAAAAGTAATACACGTTCGTACGCACACATGTAAGTGCTTTATTTTGTAATAGAAGTGTGATTTGGACTATAATAGGCGGTTGGCGTTTTTATCGATGAAAAAATGCAGCAGGTTCTCAAGTTGACGCGTATATTTTACGAGCTTTTATTGAACTTGCAATGGATGTACCTTTGGTATGTATGTAAGATCGGGTGGAATCTTGCGAGCTAAAGGTGACGTCCACAAGTGGGCAATTAACGTCACATAGGCGGTGCCAAATGACTAAAATGAAGTCATAAACGATTGCTATTACGATTGCTATTGCTTTAGGCGGTAGGGGGGCAGATTGTAATTGTTAGGAAGCAATGACGGAGGTAAGGCATTTCAATCCTTAGAATTTATGTACACATTTTCATATAATTTGATTTCTGTAGTGGCTCCTCTTGATTAGATTCAGCCCCGCACTGCGTTTCCATGTTCCCGTACCTAATATATTATTGTGAATGTCGTTGACGCAGAAACCCGCAATCCAGACCGCAAGCATCGCCTCAATCCAGCTCTGCGGCTCCCTAAATATTAATCAACTCTCCGGCTGAGTTTCAGTCGCTTAGCATTTCAAGTATTAAAAACTAGAGAAGTGTTGATGGGTGATTTTTATGCCGGATAGAATTTATGCTCATACATGACGGGCCAGGATAAAAAAAATGTATCTCATATCCAGGCATTTTTTTTTCATAGTTATCCTTTCCTCCCTCAAAGAGTTATTTATGTGAAAACATTTTAAAATTTGTGCCGAACGCAGGACTCGAACCTGCATCTCCAGGTCACAGTCTCGAAGCTTTTCCAAGTGATAAATTTTAGGTGATAACGTCATAAATAACATGCGTCACAAGCCGAACGTTTAAGTCGATCATGTTTCTCTATCGCTTATACCGCGCTCTCGCTTGCACGCTCGGCTCAAGTGGGACTTGACAATGAGCCATGTTTTCTGTGCTGCAGCCGGCGTTCTTTGTTTTTAAGACGTTTTCACGTCAAAAAGTATTATAAAATTCTCATAAAAATCCTTTATTTCTTCATTCCTTTATGATTATATACTACAGGACTAATCGCGCACTAAAATTACGAAATAAATAAAATAGCTCATCATACTGACGTTTCGACCGAGTTGCATCGACCGTGGTCACGGTCGATGCAATCTCGTAATTTTAGTGCGCGATTAGTCCCGTAGTATATAGTAATAATGTGTTCAAATCGCGAAAGTTCAAAAACAAAAAATCATTCCGACAAATAATTCTACGAGTATTTACCTCGTCCCCAACCGTCTACGTAAAATATTGTTTGTTTAAAGCTATTATTTCAAACCACAGCGTTAGTGTCAGTTCTGGTCATAAAATAACAAGGTAATTTAAATGTTGAGCCCGTTTTAGGCCTTGTTTTTAAAGTTCTGCCTCTTGCTGTGTTTTAAGAAGTCTCCCAAAAGTTCTTTCATAAATTACATACATTTAACTAGTTTAAATTATTCGTTAAAGCCATTAATGTACTGAAAACTTCTTAAAATACTTGCTCTTGCAATTAAATCGGTTAATCTTTTGACAGGTTGGACCACAATTGCTTTATCCTTTCTTCTTCTGTTAATAACGTGTTCATTATATAGTGTATCATTGAGCATTTTGAGAACTGCTTGTAATTGTACAAGCAGTTCTAAAGTTTTCTGACAGTCAGAAGCTGGCTTATTGAATATATTTGGTTAGTAGGATATATGTATATATGGCATGAAATACATAGCTTTGAGTTAAATTCTTTGGGCCCTTTTGTTCTCTATAAATTTAGTTTTAGCTGCAACTCCTATTACACACAAAGTTATTTTACTTCTCTCATTTTCAGTAATTAGGTGCTTTTGATACAAGGGATACTGATGCTTTACTAAACTTGGTAACAAGACTAAGTGGCAACAAAATAAAAGTCTAAAATGTTAGCAAATTTTATTAAAAAACAAAATTAATATCCTGCGTAGAAAAATACTGAGAACTTGACGCTTTCTTGGCAATTATAATTACTACAAAATGGAAGACAGAAAATAATAATTTATCTTTCAGTTTGCAAATCCGCTTCCTTGTCATTGTTCAAAACACTATCTATGATATCGTCGTCACTTTTCGTTAAATTTTCTTGTAATTCATTTGAATTTTCTACTATTTCATTAATCATTATATCATCAGAGGTATCATTATCTTGGCTTTCTTCGTTGATGTTTTCGTCTTTATGTTTTGCAACATGATTGTTATTATTGTCTATTTCGTAGCTAGATGCCGATTGATTAGAACCTTTTCTTTGTAATTCTTCGGTATTATTTTCCTCTAATATTTCTACTTCTGAATTTAAATTATTAGAACTATCTTCCTCCGTACTTAAATTAACACTTTTATCTATGCTAATATCATTATTTTCGATAGCTTTGTCTTCTAATCTTTCGTTACTAATTTCTTCTATAGGTACATCGTCGATTTCATTTTCAGTTCCTATTTCTTCGTCTTCATCAATTTCATCTTCAACTTCTTCATATTCTTCGTCTTCCTCTAATATTTCATCATCCTTGTTTCCATTGGCTATTTTATTATCTTCTTTATTGTTTTTGTTTTTCGTTTTCTCAACGGGATAAAAGTAGTCTATTTTTTGACTCGGCAATTCAGGAAACTTATCCCTGAAATAAATCATAGGGTCAATGACTCTTCGAGTAAATTTATCTACTGCATTTTTTTCCAGGGGCGTTATCATTATTTAAGTCCATCTGCGTCTTACATAATTACAAAAATTATCCTACAAAAATGACATATACCTAGTAATATAGTATAGATTAGAGGAAAAATGGTGGATCTACTAAAATCATAGTATTTGTTTTCCAGCTATTCTTGTACATAACATTATGGTTTTTTGTTTCTAATAAGCAAATAATCCTTTTAGGTCTATTAGTGTAATTTTGTTTCTCTCTTTTCTTCTTATCAGCTACAAAAATTAACTGGATACAAGCCTATATATAATCGCTATTTATATCGCCAATAAAATCAGTCAGAAGCGACTTGAATATATTGTAATCCTGTGATCTTATTTGAGGTCCACCTTATAGGTAACTTCGTTTTCCATCAGGCAATTTGGTGGCCAAATGTAACCCTATTCTACAAAAAAAAAGCGCTAAAAAGTCCTACGCAGCGCTTTTCGGGTAGCAGCGTAGTTTTGAGAGCTGTGTGTTCACATGAATGGAGAGTTGACTGAATGATTGTTTCAAAGCATATGGTCCGTAACATTTTGATAGTTTGGTGACATATAATTCAGTTAAAAAAATAATTATATTAGAATTAGCTTACCTGTGTTTGTCTTCGTATTTACTGGGCACCATAAAGCAGTTGGATTCTCTGTAAATAATCCATTTTCTTCTAACCCAAGGCCAAGGTAAGTCTCGACAGCGACTCTGAAAGTAAGCAATATAGCTATTTTTTAGCCAAAAGTAGGTATAGGCCGCGCCACACAAGTTGGCGGAAGTTAGCTACACAAGGTGCGCAATAGCCAATCATCGTGCAGCTTTATGTGAGCTTCAGCTTCAGAATTGGATATTACGCAGCTTGTAGCTAACTTCACATCCGCCAACTTGTGTGGCGCGGCCTATACTATACATATAAGCCTTGGTTACAACTAGGCATTGATGGACGTGTTTCGGCTTCACCTCGGCCTTCATTTACGTTCGTTTATCAATGCCTCTATTTTAGCCTCTGCTAACTAACTATTATCTGCTATCTAACTATTTCAACCTATAATTTTGTTTTGCCTTATTTTTATTTTGAAGCATGGTACAAATTCTAAGCCTACTCGTATAGTGAAATATTTTCTTTACTTGATTTGATGGATCACGCGCAAGCGACTGTGTCTTATCATGTTAATGGCAATGGTCAAGGCGCATAGCGCGAAGAACTGATAAACAAAAACCAAGACAAAAAACCAAGACGTAATATCTACGTGATAAAAACTTTATTTAACCAGTAAAGTGATAAAAAAGTGAACAAAAAACTTCATAAAAGTGCGGAAAATTACGCAACAGACTCGGTGATATTAAAATAATACTGCAAGACAACAATCCTATAAGAGAAAACCTTAATTTCAATTATGTGATAAATAAATTCTCAAAATCGATGCACCGCGGACATTATGCGCGTCAAACTTCCTAAAAAAACGCGAAGTGCCCCGAGCCCCGAACGATCGCTCCCGAATGCAGATAGAGCGCTCTCAAGCGCTTGACTGAAATTAATAATAACAAATGCAATGGGCAATTCCATTATTCTTGTGTTAAAATAAAGCAAGATTTTTACTGACTTAATACTTACCACAAGACCTTGAACGCACCTGGATATGCCCGGAATGTATCATCCATACAAGGCCCTTACAAAATGATAATACTCCAGTACGTTCATTGCTTTCTCAAGCAAAATCAATACCTGAAAAAAATATTAAAATGGACACCACGATTGCACTGCAGTCTGAGAAATCATTATGTGCTGTCTAACCACATCCATTGACGGATACATTAAAGAAAATCGCTCTTTAATCAGTGACACCCAAATTTCTGTACCCGAACAAACACCTTACCTACACAGAATACCCCTAAAACGTCACCCTGGAGCAAACAAGTGCGCTGCTATACCAAAAATTAGAAAAAAACACTGCTTACAACCTATAAATAATATCAGACCTGAAATCGTCTATTCAAACTGAAATGAGTACTGCCATAAATAAATTAGAGACCGAATTCCTAGAATTTAAACAAGAAACGCAAAATAAAATTTCACTCCTAGAAATACAGAGCGCAGTACTACAAAAAACCATTTCGGATTTCAATAGTAACCAGATTACCAAAAATTATATTAGCAACGACAACAGTAAGAAAATGTATTATATAGGCTAGAAGAGTACGGCGAAAGTGAAAATGAGATGCATGACCGTATCATTATGATATTTCAAAACATAATGAATGTCGACTTGAGAGGATACATAGAAGACTTTGCGAGGATCGGCAAAAAGGATACAAAAGGCCGCTCATGATCGAGACTATCAGCAAAAGCATGACCAAATATATATATTCAGAAATAAAATACGCCTCAAGAACACTGGAGTTGTCATAAATGATTATTTAAACGAAAATGATTTGAAAATTAGAAGAAAACTCAAAGAAATACAGAGTCAAGAAAGGGAGCTTGGAAAATTTGCAATAATAAAAAATAACAAACCGTACATCGAAGGAAAATAATACATGGACACACTTGAAGTAACACATAATCTGACACTAGATCAAGCCAATCTCTCTCACAGCACAAATTCGCAACGCATTTCCTACACCATGGCCGCACAACAGAAGAAATCAGCCGTACTTGCAGAAACTAAAGAATCAGATAACGCCGTTAACACCACTTGCAAAACAGAAACAAAATGGAACCAATCCCTTTACAATCGACTCCTACCACTCCGAGAAGAGACAAAAAAAAATCAAATATTTCGTACCTAACTTTATAACCCTGTTTCAAAATACCCAAAAGCCTCAATAACAATAATAAAAAGCTTAAACACATATAACAGAAAGCTTTTTAGAAGAACGTAATAGTATTCCAGTCTGTCCGAAAAATGGATCAAAGAGGAACAAAAAGGACTAACACATATCCCCAACTTTAGATTTGCTACCGGTTATTATAGAAAAAAACACAGAGGCGGTGGTGGTGTTGCTATCCTACTCCGAAATGATATAAAATTTGTAGAGCGAATAGATATCGAAGAACTATCAATTGAATGTAATGTTGAATGCCATAGAAATACCTAGTGATAATAATATATTATTAATTGACGTATACCGTAATAACCATGACGTTGAAACCTTTTTTAGTTTTCTTGACTCACTAATAAAGCCCTTTCAGAAATCGGCTTGTTCGGAAGGCTAGAAGTCATCAAACCTGCGCTTGAGACGGTTCATAATGATAATGGATGGATGGATGATGATGATTACGCTTTTCTTTGGTAAAATCACAATTGCTATATCACATAATAAGCACAAAATGAAAGAGATAATAAATATTGCAGAATTTTACCGAAAGATTATTTCAAAGAAGCGTAGGAAGTACTCGTAAGTCTCATCGTTTTTATCGGGGCTATTTATCTAGTAGAAATAACAAACAGTATTTCTCAGAAATAATTTGTAAGCAATCAGACGAAATTGTCCAAATAATTCCTTAATTTATTTGCCATAGCCTAATGCTATTTATTTTTGTAGAGAAACAACGGCTCTGTTTGGTGTAAACAACTATATAAATGTAAACAACTGTTATACTCGTATTAAGTGCCTTTCATCATTTTTTATTTCTATGTTATAAAAATATATTTATGCTCTACCTTATTTTTATTACTTTATTTTTGGTGTTTAAATAGTTTGTTCTTTGTTATTCCGTGTTTATTTATATGGGCTAGATTATTTTAGTATAAAATACCTGTTAAATACTATTTTGCAAAATTGAAGCCTAGGAGAAAAGTTAAGGCCTACGTTACAATATTTTATTTGAAAGGTGGTTGCTTAATCATTCACCTTCATTGAGTTCACAGTTCTACTTCCAAGGCAAGCGAATTGGTCTTAAGGGGGCGCCTAATGCCAGAATCAAGCGAAAGTTGTATTTTTGAAGATAACGAACATAAATATCCATATTAGATTATAGGAAAGGAAAAAACCTATAGTGGCAGAGTAATTGCGTAGAATTTTGGAAAATAATATGGTTACTTTAGAAAAAAATTAAAACTACGCATAATAAAAAAAAAAACTTTTTTTTTCAAAAGCTCGAAATTATCAGCTATAACACCATAATATTTTTGACAAATTACGTAGCGAGACTAATGTTCTAGTAGAGTAATCGATTATTTTTTTTAATATATGCTTAAATTCTGAATAAATAAATAAAATGTCACCTAAAAATGTAAGCTGGCGCTCGCAGCTAAAATCATCGTGAACTCTGTCATGCGATTATCGACTCTAAACAAAGCAACATAGATGATAGCGGGCGATGCAAGAAGCGCGGGTGAAATCTGTTTTTTTTTCATGGCATTAGGCGCACTCTTAAGAATATTTTTTTGTGACAAATAAAAAGATCTTATAGAAGTTTCCATTCAAAATTTTGTTACTTTTCTTAATAATTAACAAGTTATACTAGGTACATTAAATAAATAGATTTCTAAACGAGTACTAAGTTTCGAACAAGCATGTCACGTCATAATGTTAAACCTTACTACTACATATAAAGATTTTTTCCTTATACCTAATTACAAAGTTATACTACTTTACAATAAAATAGTGATACCTAACTAAGCACTGATATTTCACTATCAGTTTATAGATATTCGAATGACCCTGTGACGTGCCAATGTTACACTTTACAGTAGATAACATCGTTTTGTTATTTTAGTTTTACGGTAGCAACATGAGTAATTTATTATTGCTGTTCTAACAACTTTCTACTGTAGTAGTAACAACGGTAATTCATTTACCATTCTTTCTACTGGTAGTAAGATTGGTAGTAACACTGGTAATAAACCATAAAAGGTAAGGTGTAGCATTGTGAAGCAAGATAAAACTTAAAATATAAATAGTTTTGTTTGGAAACTTACATAAATTATCTATCTTTTTTATTATGTAAAAGAAAATAATTTAAAAACAAAAATAATTTAACATAACAATTATATGAAATCTACCATAGCAATATAAATAGCCAATTTGTGTGAAATCTGATAATAGTTGATTTCATCTTCAGATCACTTCCCAATATTAGATATTCTCACAAATCTTAGTCCCAATTTCTTGTTCAATTTACAAAAAAATTGATTTTCCGCAAGTTATACCTTTTTAGTAAGATAATTGTGCGTAAACATATTTTACTGAGAGCTTAAATACCATTAGATACGTTTCAAGAATTAGTTCTACTTAGCCAATTTAGGAAAATTATTTAGCTGAGTGAATATGAAAATGAAATTTATTTCCTATCATCTAATTTTTTTATTAGGTGTTCTAACAATTATCAATTTTATATCAGATCCTCAGCTACCGTTTTTTTTAAACTTTATGTTAAGTTAAGCATTTCACATGATAATATGTAATAAGCATTTCACATGATAATATGTAACAAGGTGGATACATGACCCTATTCAAATCACAGAATCATGCTAGATGCAATCTTTCACTTAGCCATAAGACGACGACTGCTGAACATAGGCCTCCTCTATGGATATCCAGTAAGAGCGGTTGGAAACTGCTTGCATCCAGCGCGATTCCGAGATCTTTATGAAATTATCCGTCCACCATGCAGATGTATTGTATACTTACGTCTGTTTTTTTTCACCGGAAAATGAACCGTGTCCTTCACTGAATTTGCGGTGGTGTATGATTTATAATGAAAGTGGCCCGGCGAAAAATTTAAGGTATCCTTTTATTGACTGTCCATAGTCCGGTGAAAAAAACTGAAGCTTTTACCGGCAAGCGCAAAGATTGCCGTTAATTTCCCAGGTAGCAAAGTGACGTCAGTGACGCATAAACGACGTCACTCTTAGGTCATAATAGGGTCGGTCGTTAATGCGTCGTCGATGACGTCATAATGTACGTCAATTAAAAGTCATTATTTCGACGTCTCATATTCACCATAAAATTGACGTTTTATTGACGTCCATTTAGGGTCAATATCAGGACGTACTATATTCGCCACAAAGTAGACGTTTTACTGACGTCCATGTAGGGTCAATATCAGGACGTACCATATTCGCCACAAAGTGTACGTTTTACTGACGTCCATCTAGGGTCAATATCAGGACGTACCATATTCGTCACAAAGTGGACGTTTTACTGACGTCAATTTAGAGTCAAAGTCAGGACGTACCATATTCACCACAAAGTGGACGATTTACTGACGTCTATTCAGGGTCATTATTAGGACGTATCATATTCGTCTCTGGGGACGTTTTACTGACGTCCATTTAGGGTCAATATCAGGACGTACCATATTCGCCACAAAGTGGACGTTTTATTGACCTCTATTTAGGGTCAATATTAGAACGTACCATATTCCCCACAAAGTGGATGATTTACTGACGTCTATTCAGGGTCATTATTAGGACGTATCATATTCGTCTCTGGTGGACGTTTTACTGACGTCCATTTAGGGTCAATATCAGGACGTACCATATTCGCCACAATGGGGACGTTTTATTGACCTTTATTTAGGGTCAATATTAGGACGTACCATATTCGCCACAAAGTGGATGATTTACTGACGTCTATTTAGGGTCATTATTAGGACGTATCATATTCGTCTCTAGTGGACGTTTTTCTGACGTCCATTTAGGGTCCATATCAGGACGTGCCATATGCGCCACAAAGGGGACGTTTTATTAACCTCTATTTAGGGTCAATATTAGGACGTACCATATTCGCCACAAAGTGGAAGATTTACTGACGTCTCTTTAGGGTCATTATTAGGACGTATCATATTCGTCTCTGCTGGACGTTTTACTGTCGTCCATTTAGGGTCAATATCAGGATGTACCATATTCGCCACAAAGTGGACGTTTTATTGACCTCTATTTAGGGTCAATATTAGAACATACCATATTCGCCACAAAGTGGATGATTTACTGACGTCTATTCAGGGTCATTATTAGAACGTATCATATTCGTCTCTAGTGGACGTTTTACTGACGTCCATTTAGGGTCAAAATCAGGACGTACCATATTCGCCACAAAGGGGATGTTTTATTGACCTCTATTTAGGGTCAATATAAGGACGTACCATATTCGCCACAAAGTGGATGATTTACTGACGTCTATTTGGGGTCATTATTAGGACGTATCATATTCGTCTCTAGTGGACGTTTTACTGACGTCCATTTAGGGTCAATATCAGGACGTACCATATTCGCCACAAAGGGGACGTTTTATTGACCTCTATTTAGGGTCAATATTAGGACGTACCAAATTCGCCACAAAGTGGAAGATTTACTGACGTCTCTTCAGGGTTATTATTAAGACGTATCATATTCGTCTCTGGTGGACGTTTTACTGACGTCCATTTAGGGTCAATATCAGGACGTACCATATTCGCCACAAAGTGGATGATTTACTGACGTCTATTTGGGGTCATTATTAGGACGTATCATATTCGTCTCTAGTGGACGTTTTACTGACGTCCATTTAGGGTCAATATCAGGACGTACCATATTCGCCACAAAGGGGACGTTTTATTGACCTCTATTTAGGGTCAATATTAGGACGTACCAAATTCGCCACAAAGTGGAAGATTTACTGACGTCTCTTCAGGGTTATTATTAAGACGTATCATATTCGTCTCTGGTGGACGTTTTACTGACGTCCATTTAGGGTCAATATTAGGACGTACCATATTGCACCATATTGTTTGCACGCGCGCTCGTATCGGTGCGGACGTGTTTACTTTTTGTCGCAGCAATTATTTCTATTTAGTTCGATCGCAATGTTTACGTTTTGCCGGGCTTGTAAAAAAGACGTTACCGGTGAACTTATAATGAAGTGTACACTATCAAACTGTGAAAAAGTGTATCATATATTGTGTCTCGGTATTAAAAGACGAGATTTCGAGTCTTTTTCTACGGACTATGTGCGCCAATGGATTTGCCCGATGTGTGACAGCACAAAAAGAAAACGTGCTGGGAATGACACGCCAGTTCGCACTCCAGAACATAGGAAGTTACCAACAATAGCGAGCCCTAATTATGTCAATAACCAACGGGGTAGCAAGTGCAGTCAAATGGAAGTTTCCGTGCTGGAGAATGACGGCGGTTTGTTATCAGAATTCCAAGAATTTCGTCGGGAACTTAGAAAAAGATTACATACGCAAGACCAACATATTTTACAAATTCAAAATGTATGTTCAGCTACTAATGATGAAATTCAGGTACTAATGACCGTTATAAAAGATAGGCGATGTTCGTGCGATTTGACCTCAATAGATACTTACTTAAAATGCTTTGCGACCGCAACCAGCGCATCGAGTCATTGTAATGTACTTAATGCTCAAACAAATCAAATAATTTCAAGTGTCAGCAAAAGTCCGATGCAGGTGCAGAAACAAGTTAACACCAACCTGATTAGTGATAACAGTGCATTAGTAATTTCTCCAAGAGAGAATAAATAGTTAATCTAAATGTGCCATGGTCATAAAATTGCTATGGGATCGACATTGTAATTTTAAGACTATGGATTCATAACAATTATTGATTATATATAACAGTCTATGTATGTATATACTTCTTGAATATAAATCTATTATGCTACTTACATTGTTTTGTTTGGTTTCATCCATAGTCCTAAGAGTCTGTTCAGGGTACGTGTATAATATAGGATGCCTGCTATCGCAAACTAAATTCTTTTCGTCATTTACTTTGTTCACAGGAAAGTGACTGGGTTGTACATATTAGGGCCGCCATCGTCGTTGGAGTATCGTCATTTACTTAGTTCACAGGGACTGGGCCATACATACAAAGGCAGCCGCCGACATAGTAGTGACGTCATACACAGGATTCACAGTAACGTCACTATGAATACTGTATATGACGTCACTCCAACGTTAGTGTCTACCTTAATATGTACGGCCCAGTAACGTCCCTATGAGTACAGTAAATGACGTCTCTCCAACGTAAGTGGCTGCCCTAATATGTGCGGCTTAGTGACGTCTTTATGAATACAGTAAATGACGTCGCTCCAACGTCAGTGGCTGCTCTAATATGTACGGCCTAGTGACGTCCTTATGAATACAGTGAATAACGTCGCTCCAACGTCAGTGGCTGCTCTAATATGTACGGCCTAGTGACGTCCTTATGAATACAGTGAATAACGTCGCTCTAACGTCAGTGGCTGCCCTAATATTTACGGCCTAGTGACGTCTTTAGGAATATAGTGAATGACGTCGCTCCAACGTCAGTGGCTGCCCTTATATGTACGGCCTAGTGACGTCCTTATGAATACAGTGAATGACGTCGCTCCAACGTCAGTGGCTGCCCTATTATAAACGTCCAAGTGTCGTCTCTATGAATGCAGTATATGACGTCACTCCAATGTCAGTATATGGCGTCACTCCAACGTCAGCATATGACGTCACTCCAACGTCAGTATATGGCGTCACTCCAACGTCAGCATATGACGTCACTCCAACGTCAGTATATGGCGTCACTCCAACGTCAGCATATGACTTCACTCCAACGTCAGTATATGACGTCACTCCAATGTCAGTATATGACGTCACTCCAACGTCAGTATATGGCGTCACTCCAACGTCCTCCAACTTACGTCATGAGGCTGTGACAAATTGTCGTCATCTGAAGAAACTACCGACGTCATGATAATGACGTCTCTTACGTCGAGCAGTACCGTAAACGGACGTCATAATAACGTATAAATGCTACCTGGGTTGGTCTCTTAGTACTTTTTAACCCCATCGGTTATCAGTCTTCCGCGCCATGCCCTGCAAACTGCCATTAAAATTGCCACAAGTGTATACTTACAGCTCTCTCCAAAGCTCTCCGCACCCTCTCCAGTTCCATGGCTTTTAGTTGTTCGGGTGTCAGCTCTGGTTCTTCAATCTGCAACAAGTAACTAAGTATCACTTCGTGTAACAAAGTCAGCTTAATTTGTGTTCATTTGTATATCCGCTCAGATAGTCTAAACTAAACAACAGTTTGCATTACATATCTTTCCGGAAAGTTTATATTTTCTTAATATACCTATTTAAATTACGCGTCACGTTGTTTGTCCGCGATGAACTCCTAAACTACTTAACCGATTTGAACCAAACTTCGCACACTATGTGCAGTTTGATACAACTTGAGAGATAGGTTAGTTTACATCTCAAATTATAATCGCATTTGTTTTTTATACTTCAAAAATCTTTCCGTACCGGGGCGAGCGAAGCCGGGATGGGCAGTTAGTAACACTATGGTTTTAACTTTTATATTTGTATCTTTTATATGAAAAAAGTTGGGTTTTTGTTTGTATCCGCATAGATATTCTAAACCAAAAGATTGTACTGTGCTGTCATTACTTGACACATATTTTCGGAAAGTTTATATAACTAGGTATATTTCATTTGTAGTCGAACTAAACTGAGACGGGCAGCTTGTAACAAATACGAGTATGAATAGCAAATAAAATGTATCACAATATCTATCTACATATTAAGATACTAGTTTTTACCCGCGGCTTCGCCCGCATGATATTTTGATTTTTGACGCAATATCATTATAATTTATAGCCTATGTGTTATTCTGATATATAAGATATATTATTGCAAAGTTTCATCTCAATCCGTTCAGTAGTTTTTGCGTGAAAGAGTAAGAAACATCCATACATCCATCCATTCTCACAAACTTTCGCGTTTATAATATTAGTAGGATTAAATCCTGTAAAACAGCGTTTTATTCGCAAAATAAGATGTTTCAAACTTATTACTCTGCAAATACTCGTAATATCGCGGCGTTAAGGATTTCTAAACACAAACTTGCAAGTAAAACAATCGTCAAGAAATTAAGATTTCCTTTTAAAGGCGGTGTTTACGGAATAATCGCTGTAACTTCGTGTTTTCTGGAGCCAAAGTGTCGGATTATGTAATAGAAGATTCATTATTTAGGAGGAATATTAAAATTTACCGACTTCCAGAAAAGAGGAGGTAGATACTAAGTTGAATTGTATGTTTATTTTTTTTGTATATTTTCATCGATATTTTCGCCATTTCATAATTGGCGAAATACCAGGGTATACTTCCGTGGTGGTTACAACGTGGTGGCTGAGCCGATTTCGATAAAATTTAAATTTTATCGAAATCGGCTCAGCCGTTTCTGATAAATCTACAATAATGTACATAGATGTCACATCAATTCGTGCAAATTAATTGAATTCTGTACACAATGGAAGTCGGTGGTGGCATTTTTTGCGAAAAATTATAATTATTATTCATTATAAAAGTAATGTTCGAGGAGCGAGTGTTTATCAACTAACTTCGAATAGGGAGGAGGTCCTTAAATTAGTTGATATTTTCTCTAATTTATAATACCGCTATTATTTATGTTGAGTTGTAAGTAACTGTCCCAGCAAACGTTGTTATCCTACTAATATTATAAACGGGAAAGTTTGTGAGGATGTGCGGATTGGATGGATGGATGGATAGATGTTTGTTACTCTTTCACGCAAAAACTACTGAATTGATTGAGATGGAACTTTACAATAATATAGCTTATATATCAGAATAACACATAGGCTATAAATTATAATGATTTATACTAATATTATAAACGCGAAAGTTTGTGAGGATGTATGGATTGGATGGATGGATAGATGTTTGTTACTCTTTAACGCAAAAACTACTGAATTTATTGAGATGAAACTTTACAATAATATAGCTTATATATCAAAATAACACATAGGCTATAAATTATAATGATTTATTGCGTATGCGGGCGAAGCCGCGGGTAAAAACTAGTATAATATAAAAAAAATACGTTTACGCTTGTTTATCTTTTAAGGATATAAATAGTAGTTTACGACCTACGAGTATTCTTAGACATACTAAATAAACACGTAAAAAGTATAGAAATTGGTAAGTAAGTAAAGTGTCTTCCGAGCCACGGTAACGCTCAGTTGGACAATGCCGATCAAAAAAAGAATGGTCAAGCTAAGAAGCTAGGTTACAAACACTGCATTTTACAAGAATTTTTTCTATTAGAATAAGTAGATTTTACTTCAAAATAGCGTTAAGATTTGGCAAGTACAAGGAAACACAATTTATCTTTACATAGTCACAGTCATACTCGTAGTATGAAAGGTTCGAGTTTTTTAATGTTACTTTACTATATGCAACTGCAACTGACAAGCAGTTTATATTCCAACAGAATGTAAATCAAAACGCACGTCCACGAAATGTATGAAAACTGGTATAATAATAATAATAATAAAAAAATCTAACAACACTCCTTACATCTCCAGAAAGTACATGTAATTCTGAATCTACTACATCGGTTAAAAATAAAAAGAGCCCCCCTCTCCCCTCAAATATCTTTAGATAAATAAATATATTAGACACTAGCGGCCCGTCCCGGCTTCGCACGGGTAGACATAAATAGGTACTATAGTAATCTAGTACTAAATATAGCCTATGTTACTCAGTGATAATGTAGCTTTCCAATGAAAAAAGAATTATTAAAATCGGTCCAGTACTTTTTGAGTTTATTCGTTACATACAAAAATACAAATCTTTCCTCTTTATAATATTAGTGTAGATAGTGTAGACAATTAAGTAGTTTACAGTGGTCACTGTTACTGGCAAGTTCAAATAAAAACATTTTAGAGACAATTTTAATGGTTTTCTTGAAATATTGTTTCTAACTTGTGCGCATTACTTTTTTTATAAAGTACCATATGAATATGGAAGAATAAGATAATATTGTAACTAAGACAACGATACAAGAATATTATTATGGCTAAAACAAAAAAAATAGTGAGCAGTATTTTTCCATTTTTCGTGTTATTATTTTCGTTTTCGTTATTTTATTTTTACTATTTAAACATAAATGACTTCATAAAAATATACAAAATAAATATTTTTAAAAAGCTTATAAAACAATCTTTCAAACGATCATCATTTTGGTTAAATTTTACTCTGAATAATATACCATTTCTGGACGTCTCTTTTTCACACTGTTACGCGTGAATACTCTCAGTGACGTGGGTCCATTATTCGAGTTCTAATAAAACTCATTACTGCCATCTACAAGTCTTTCAGACCTATACTCCTCGCTTATTCAAGAACCAATCATCGTTTCCCGAATAGAATAGATGGAAAAATACCTATTCATTTTATTAGATCTCAAGGAGGGTCTAGGTCGTAGGCTCCCAACTATAGAGCTAACTGCCCTCGTTATAAATATTTCTTTTACTTGAACCCCATAACTTTTTGTAACATCTCTTGCGATTCCTAAGCATTTACCTAAAGCGTATTTTTGTTTTAATTATTGTTTTTTCTTCTTATCAGATTACACTGCATTTAAAACAACGCTTCTGAGCTCAAAATGTGGTCATATTTAACGAATTACTATTATTACTATGAGACTAACCTCAAAATTGTGAATAAAGGATGATTTTGAAGGCGAAAGATTCAATGACGACTGATTTTATACGGCTCCATAAAAAGGTCATTGAGTTTCGTCAAAATATATAAAAAAAAACATAATTTGTACATTCATACAAGAAGCATTATCACCCAAGTTGAGAAACTAAGATCTAGGCTATTTCCTCATTCCTGTCATTGACAGGGTAATTTTTATCATACCGAAAACGTATCGCTAATAGCTTCTATTTAATTATGGAATTACTTTCTGCGGCCAATTTTCCACTAAAATTAGCACAATTATACTCGCAAGTTTTCCTCAGAAGATGGTGTAAAATATATTTTGACAATGAACATTTTTTTTTTTAATAAATACGTACCTACCTATTGATATAATAGTCATGATGACTCGGTAAAAAATTATATACTCCATAAAATTTTACTTGATCTCTGCGACAGTGACATTGACATAGAAGATTGACATTTTTAGAGTTGAGATAGTGGTGAAAAAAATCGATTTTCAAACAATGTTGTAATGAAATCGAATGAGTAGTTGAAGGAGAGAAATTGGATTTTATATACTTACTATTATTTAAGATCAAGTATGTACACATGTAAATAATGTTATGATATTAATTAAATACTCATAATATTGTAACGATAGTATTTATCGACGTTTTTCACTATTATCGATGCTAATGTAACATATAATTGGGTTTAAATTAATCACATATGTAAAAAAAATTATGATATTGAAAAATACAATAAAATTAATGATAAATGAAGTTTTATTTAAAATATCGTCAGTATAAACTATCGATATTTTAATTAAAACTCTGTAGTCACGATCATTCGTCGCCCATCACTAATCGGCATGCCCATAAAGTATGACATTGACAGGTACTGTCAGTACTATTACGAAATTCAGGACTTCACAGGCGTGATTTTTCTGACAGCTGTCGCAGAGATCAAGTTAAATTTTATGGAGTATAGTTATAATTAGTCCGTGACAAGCAAATGACAAAGATGAACCTTGTCAAAGTTTGGGAGTGGGGGTCGTGCCCTCACTTCTCTTGCAGAAGTCTATACATTTGTATGGCACTTGTGACGTCACGCGGAACTTTGACGGTCTATATCTTCATCAATTTTTGTTTAATTGACATAAGAAAAAACACGTGTGTAATATTTTTTGATAGCCTATCTAACGGACTATTTTTTTAGTCGTCATGCCTATTGTTGTAATAATATGTTTAGCAGAGAATTAATAAAAGTAATTTATTTCCATAACTTAAAAACCATTGAAATATAATTCTTAATTACCTAATAATACAGAATATGCACAAAAATATGAAACCTACCTATATACAAAAAAAAAATAACCAGATTAATACTGTGTCCGTGTGGTAGGGTGCCAAGAACACAGGCTGCATTCCCACGCTGAACGCTTATAGAGTCTTATAGTTTTCGCTCTCTTGCCACCAGCAGCGTCAACACGCTTTGGCGAAATTGTCTTATGGTTTTTTTTAGGGATGGACCCCACGGACCAAAAGTTTCGAATGCTAACTCAAAAATTACTAAGGGACTACTATTGTACTAAATTTAAAAATAAAAATATAGCGTTGGTACTTACGATGGGGTCTTCGTAGTCATAATGGGCATTCACCTTGTCTTCAGGCCTGGAAGCAAAGATATATTTTAGTACTGTATTCTTATATTCTTATACTTCACACATACGCACACACACATACACATATATATATATATATATACAGAGTTATTTGTACGAGAAGTTGTCATGGAAATCGAATCGCAACCTAGTCCGCCAATGTACGACGCAGCTGGCGACGCAGCGGCACAGATCTGCCGCCTTTAGAGGCAGTTTTCGCTACGCTGCGTCGAAGTGTTGGAATAATATTCCACCGCCAATAAGGAGCCTGCAGAGTATACATAGTTTCAGATTCAAATTGAAGAAATTTATCATCGAACATCAAAAGGGCGAAGAATTCATGAGGAATGATACTAGTGCTATATGAGTTATTGTCATAAAGTTGCAACGTTACTATGTACTGTAAAAGATCAAATTGTTGTACGACTACAACAACTATTGTTTTTGTTTTCTTCTATAAAATTATTATGATTGTGTTCAATTTTTTTGTTAATTGTTAATTTATTTCTTTCACTTCTTAAGTATATAACCATTATCATTTTGTTTTTGTGTGTCTATTGTATTTTGCCTATGTATTTTGATAAGGTTTATGCTTCATGTTATTTGTACGCATACTGTGCGACAAACGCGTTCGTGACGTCACCTGTCGGTCCCATCGGAAGACCAGCTTCGGCTGTCACGGTCGGCATTATGCTGAGGTGGGACCGATTTGTAGCAGAGACGAAACATTATGCATAACATAATTTTCATGTGTACGTTACTTGTTTATGTATTTATTTTTATGCGGTTGTTTTGTATGTGTATGTGTTTGGTTTCTGTAGCAAATAAAATTATGTCTATTGTCTATTGTCTATATACACACATATATATATATACACTCACACACGCATACATGCACTAAATTAATTATTTCGATGTTCTATATTTTGGAAGAGCGGGGATTTCTGATACAGGCAAACCTTTGCCTAAAAGGAATTCTCATTATACTGTAATTTAAAAGTTTATTGTGAACCGAAATAAAAATTGTTTAATTGTTTTAATTGTTTAATACTACGAGACTTATCACGAAATAGAATACAAGATAAATAAAGTCTCCCTGTCACCACAACTGATGCAACTCAGTCGAAATATCGGAAAAAATTGGTATTTATTTATCCCATCTTCTGTACTGTACTGTATCAGCCTTTTAACTGCTACTGCAAGACGTAGGACTACCCACGAAGGATGATTGGGCCATGTCCACCACGCTGGCCCAGTGCGGGTTGGTGGATTCACATTCGCCATCGAATTTCTTCAACTGATATACGCAGGTTGCCACACGATGTTTTCCTTCACCGAAAAACCAGTGGCGTTAAATTCCGAAGAACTCATTGGTACGGGACCGGGATGGACCCACGATCTCACTCGATTCTATGGCGGGTGGACCTCACGATTCTATGGCGGATGTCACTATCACTAGACCACTATGGCTATTTTGTATTGAATTGTCTAATAAGTTGTATACCTACCGGAGATTAACAAAAGTTTAAGAAATTACATACTTTTAGTGTTTACGAGATTTTAGAATTGAGACCCCGTAAGTGCCTACCTACCAAAAAGAATTATGGAAGTAGAGACTATAGCCACGGACAAATATACAGATTGATAAATACACATGTCGCGCTCAAAGTAAATAAAAAAATCAAGAGATAACGTCATTAAACAGTCAAGTAAAGCCGGTTTTTAATACAAGTGTGAGTGCGTCGCTGTTGCGCCGCCATTGTTCGAGTGACAAGCCAGGGCGTAGTTTTCTTGTACCTTGACAAACAAAACACGCCGAGGCGTCGTTTTTGTCGGCCTCACTTGTTTTTTCACAACATTTTGTATTTATTGTTTTATTTGGTCTGGTCTCACACTTAAAATTACCAAAACAACCCTATGAAAATTAAAATTGACTTAGATAAGCTAATTTATAACTTACTGATAGAGACGAAATTATCAACTTTAACTTGAAAGCGATTCAGGTAATTTTTACGTGTTCTAATAATAATAATACCGCCAGATTTTTCTTCAGTGCCAAAACCACACTGGAAGGATTCAAATTGTTACGATCATGATGACTATACTTTTCATTGTCATATTTTATGAAAGAAGTTAAATTAAAGAATTCGAGAGAAACAAGGAATTCTGAAAAATAAAAGTTTCCCATCGAAGCTGAAGAAAATTGATCACCATTATAATTCATCTGCCAATCCAACACGAAAAGAATAAAATTTCCTTTTTATTTTTACTTCCGGAAGCGGCCTAATTTCCGAAAATCTTATTTCAAATCAAAGAGTTTGAAAATGCCATTGAAAAAACTTGATGAGTGTCTATTTAGCGTGATTAAAGCGATTCATTTTATCTTCCTTACCTTAGTGCCTCAAGTCGAAAGTTTTCAACCAGTGTGTGATGCTAGTGATGATTTATGGCACTGAAACGTGGTCTCTCACTATGGGCCTTATTAATAAGCTCCAAGTAGCCCAACGAGCTATGGAGAGGGCTATTTGCTCGGAGTCTTTCTGCGAGATCGAATCAGGAACGAGGAGATCCGTAGAAGAACAAAGTTACCGACATAGCCCAACGGATTAGCAAGTTGAAATGGCAATGGGCAGGGCACATAGCGCGGAGGACTGATGACCGATGGGGTCGAAAAGTTTTCGAGTGGAGACCACGTACCGGCAAGCGCAGCGTAGGACGTCCACTCACAAGGTGGATGGTTGACCTCATTAAGACCGCAGGATCGCGCTGGATGCAAGCCGTTTCCGACCGGTCTTATTGGAGATCCATAGGATAAGATAAGGTAACTTTATTGCTATTAATGGAACAAATTATTACAAAAAATTAATTCATTAACATGCTCGTCCGGTTTAACATTTTTATTACTATACTGGTACTAGATTCAGAAATGCAGTGTAATCTAAAAAAAACCGGACAAGTGCGAGTCAGGATCGCACACCGAGGGTTTCGTACAGAAAATTTAACAAAATTGGGAAGCAAATTGTTAAAATCTCTGCACTAATTGTACTATAACCATCGACAAAACGTGATACGATTTACTCACTTTGAATTTTGAACCCATATTTTGTGAATTTTGAGGCCCAATTTTTTGTGATTTAAATAAAAATGTACAAATTTCAGATTTATTCCTATATCTATACTCTCAGACAATGCTTCTCGCCAAATTTCATAGTTCTATGTCAACGGCAAGTACCCTGTAGGTTTTGATTTTTGTGAGTGCGAAATATGCGGTTTTTACGACATAAACGGCTGTAACTTCTTTATATGATAACTGAGAAGTTTTTCCTTTACACAACTGTAAGAGATCATAGATATACGTATACAGTTTAAATTTCAACTCGATATCTTTACGCGTTCCCGAGATAAAGTGTCTTGACATACACACAGACGGCCAGACGGACAACAAAGTGATCTTATAAGGGTTCCGTTTTTTCCTTTTGAGGTACGGAACCCTAAAAATATCACAAAATAACATTTGACAAAATATACCTACATATTATTAATATGTAAAATCTAATAATTACAAATAAAATCGCAGGCTGTAAAGAGGCTAACAATTCAATATGAAATCAATAGAATAAAAAGTAATAATTAGTGTAAAAAAATCGGGAAAGCCTATGTCTAGTAGTGGACTTTTTCTGGCTGATGGATTTTATTTACAATGAGTTTGTTAAACTGAACAAGATAAGCCTGATAAGGGTCAGTTTTAACTGCGACGATAAACTGAGTGGACGCATTTTTCCTTCAAGGAATTTCTATAACTGCAAGTAGGTAGATCCATTTCTCAGATACTACTTGGGTCGAAGATTTAGGTATCCAAGTAGTAGGAACGCAAAAAAAAAATTGTACCTATATACAGGGTTATTAATAATCAATTAGCATTTTTACGGGGCTTATTCTTTACATCAAACTAACAACTTTTGTTATGCGACTTTTGTCAAAACTAAAAAAAAAAATACTGTTGTTCGATAGAAAAATATAGTTCTTCCGGAACAAAATGTATGGAACAGCTGTTATATTTGAGTTTTGACAAAAGTCGCAGATCAAAAGTTGTTAGTTTTGATGTACAGAATAAGCTCCTAAAAGGATGCTAATTGATTAGAAATAACCCTGTATATAAAATTAATCCCTATTTCCTCTGATCACGGCATCACACGTGGGCTGATTTCGTTTATTCTTTTTTGTGATTGTCATTATTAGGATAAGGTTTTTACGAATTAAAAAAAATGAACAATTGCGAGAAAAAAATCAATTTAATTTTCCCGTACAAAATGTTCCTTCATATAAAATTTGTCATATTATTATCTAGTATTTGATGTCGCTAGACGCCATCGAAATTAGTACGCGAAAGTGAAATGAAGTTCACCGGATCAGCTCGAGTTTGTGCAAAAAGAAGCGTCGTTTGTTACTTTGACAACACTGCTCTGTCGTTTGCGACTTTTGTCAGAACTAAAAAACAGCTGTTCCATACATTTGGTCGCGGGTGAGCGATATTTTTCTATCATTTTTTTTGAGTTTTGACAAAAGTCGCATAACAAAAGTTGTTAGTTTTGATGTACAGAATAAGCCCCTAAAAGCATGCTAATTGATTAGGAATAACCCTGTAGAGTTTTGGCGGGAACGCAAAAAAGTCATGTCGCCTCATTGTATTAAATTGTTAAACTTGTGTTTTATTAGTGATAATTAATGAAAAATTGTGGTATTTCGTTGATTATGAGCTGATTTACGTGCATGAGTGTAGGCAAGTGATATAATGTGACGTATCAGGTCACAGTAAAGTATCCACTGCTTTACTGAGGTTATGACTTGGACTATGTTTGGACTTGACCGCGACTTTTTTGGACTGTGACGTGACTACGACAGTGACTATTTTGATAAAATATCAAAAATTATTAAAACTTAACACTACTTGACACTGGCAAATGCACAACAATGCGACGCCAAACAAAAGAAGAAGAACAAGAATAACCCTGTATATTATATAAATACATGCAATGCTATGTACTCACGAAGTAACTGCAATCTTTAGGTTGAGTCCAGCTTCTATCACGAGCTGGTGGGCTTCCTGTAGAGTCATGTTAGCTGTATCTTGCCCGTTGATGCGAAGGACCATGTCTCCCATCCTAATGCAGGCGCGCTCCGCGCGGCTCTCTGGTTTCACCTGAAACATGGTATTTTTTTGTTTTATGTAGTTATTTGGCAATTGCTTTTATTTTAATGTTTTATATCACGGGATTATACTCACGTTGCCGTCTCATTGCGAGACGGCTCCGCGCGCTAGCACTCGACTCGAGAAAGATCGCCGTATGCAATTGAAACTATAGTCGTACTATATAATGACTATTAAAATAAATAAATGAGTACAAATTCCCGTGATATAAAACATTAAAATGTGTGAAAACCACGTTAGTTTCCATAGTATTGCTTTTATATAATAGGTATGTTTGTATTTTTGTCTATGAACTACATGCTATTACACCGACCGCAACATTATTGTTCCTTAAAATCACTCAATTTTGGTTGTCTGGATGAAATCGTTGCAGGCAATAAGGCCGCCCATGGTTCTACCGGAATATTGTTTTTTTATTTTGTAAGGGGGTGTGATGTAATGGTCCAGTCTTGGGGTAAATATTAAAATAATAACCCACACTTACGGTTGATTTTTGAAGGTTTAATAATCACGAGCAAACATTTAAATTAGGAACAGTATTGATGAAAGCGACATGCGCTCCGCGGCAAATGTGTGTGCGGACTGGTCCCGTACTCGACTCGCCCGTTTACCTGCGCAATGCGCGCTTGCGCATGCACATCTAGCTATAGGTATGGGGATAACACAGTGCGTCGAGTAGGGACGGGATAAGTTCGATAACTTAACGCCGGCCGATATCGCTCGTCCAATTGATTTTGAAATAAATGTAAAATATATAACAAATATTATTTATGATTATTTATGTTTACAAATGATAATATAATAATAGAATATTTATTCGTGTAGATGTCTTACGTAGATATATATAAGTGTGGGAAAGTAGCCCACAATTTTATGTATGTTTCTTTTTGTGAATTCGGATTGAAAATTCACTTACATAGACGATCCTCAACGGCGTCTTGTAAAACGCACCACCGGCCATCTCGAAGCCCCACAGCGTGTCTTCGAAGCTGACCCTCTCGTGGATGCCCTCGTTCCTGGAAGCCCACGTAGGCTTCACCAGCTCACCGGCGATGAGGGCCGCTTCGGAGGCCTTCAGCTTGGTGTGCCGCATGTCGATAGCCGCGGGGTTTGGCGGCTCCATTGTGATTGTGAACTGTTGAAAGTGAACTTCAGTTAAGTAATAGTAAGTTCGTATAATATAAGAATTCGTAAAATGTACCCCACTATGATTCTAGGTGATGTGGCCTGCACTGAAGTCCCGCTTAGGGTGTATTTTGTGCATTCCCCCCTTTGCCACCTTACTAAAACCAGCCGTGTTTCTGAGAACAACGGAGCATGGTCTTGGATCTTTGGCATATACTCCATATCATGGGATCGAAAAGTTCTCGAGTGGAGAACACCTAAATGGAGTGGAATGGCAGGCAAGCGCAGCCCAAGATGTCCTCCCACAAGGTAGACGGATGACCTCATCGAGATCGCATGATCACAATGGATGCAAGCGGCTTCTATCTGATCTTATTGGGGATCAATAGGGGAGACCTATGTCCAACAGTGGACGTCCAATGCCTCATGGATGGATGGATGGAAGTTCATATAGGCTGGATATGGCGAGCTTTTTTGTCTTATGTCTAGTTATTAACTTGATATTCATAATATTAGAGGTGTTTTACCGAAATTACTTTATATTTAAGCCGTATAATTATCGCAAATTAAAATAAATAAGATTTACCTAATCTACGACAACCTGTTACCAAAAATGTAACGAAATTTGAATTGCACTCGGTTATTTAAATCTTTGTATGAACATTTCGTTTTATAAATGGCATCTGTTAGCATTTCATTTAACCTTTATCATTACCAACCGCCAGAAAATCAAATTAATCTCAAGCTTTCAAGCCCAATCTAATCAGTCCCCGTCAGTCCCCGAAATTATATGATAAATGTGTATAAAACTGTATAAAAAAAGGTTATTAATTCTCCTAAGCTGACGGGCATGTAGTAAGTATTTTGTGTTATCGACAGCAAGAAAATTACTTTTACCTCATTTCTATTTAACGATACGTGAGCGGTGATGAAAGAAAGGGAATATTTCTAAAACTGATGGTTGCTCAGTGGTTGAGATGGGTCGCATGATGTCGAACTTAGATACAAACTCCAATGATGAGTTTGAGTTGGTGGTGGAAAAGCAGTGGACCCTATGACTATTATGATTTTTGTTTATTGTTTTATATAAAATATGATATTTTGCATTTGATCATAATTATGTTACCCACATGTCTCGAAAATCAAGAGAATCATTCAAGAAGAAATCATTGATATAACAAAAAATAAGTAAATAAATGGTAAAAAATAGTGAGCACCGCATTGAAGCCATTTGAAGTTTATCCACTAAATTCACAGACGTTTTCGCTGATGTAACATTTAGTCAGTTAAGTGCACAGTCAAAGTCAAAGTTTCTTTATTCCGTAGACATAACAATTGCACTTGGAATCGTCAAATAACAATATTTAAAATATCTACAATTACTTACTACATTCGAACCAATTTATCAATTCTATTAATCAATTTTAAAAATATATAAATAGAATAGCAATGCACCTAACCTGCCTCATCCACCACCTCTATTAGATGCGTACGAGCGGTGTTTGAATTGACATGGCATTATTACTATGTACTTAGGGTTCAAAATAAAGCTCAGCCTAAGAGACGTTTGAAGTTTGTCCACCATTACAGTGAAACCGATTTTGACATTTGATCACTATTTCAAGTGTCATTTGTGTCAAGATTACATAGCAGTTTCTATGCGTTTTCGACACCATGTTTCTAAGATTGTGCATCACAACTTATTTTTTTATTTCGCTTCTACTGTTTTTCATTATTCTGAAGTTAAGTGTCACTTATATCAATACATTATGTCTTAGAAGTTTTTATGTATGTGATTTTGACGTTGATGCCATCTTCCTGTGATCAATGGTCATGTCCTCCTCAACCTTAGGGTACTTCTATCCTCTTTCATTTTGCTACGGACAAAATCGACGGTCACATACTCATCAACTTAAAATTACCACAGTTTCGTTTCGCTCCAATACCACCTAATGTGGACACATCACACAAAAATGAGATCTTTAGCCGCGATAACGGCCATTTTCCCAGATACCGGCCATTTTCCCGGATACGGACCTTATGTGATCTCATAAGGGATCCCAAGTTTCCTCCAATTTCCGGTAGGACAAGGAAGTGACGATAATTATTCTGAAAGTTTTAATGGAACTTATGATTGGTGTTCCGAATTTGAAATGATATGAATATGACTGTAGTTTCCTGTCTTGGAATGTGAATCTAATTTTTTTTTGCTAAAAAATTAATTATAACGAATTATTGTAGTTTTTAAACTTTCGCGATTTGAACACATTATTATTTTATACTACGGGACTAATTGCGCACTAAAATTACGAGATAAATAAATATCTCCTCATCTCAACGTTTCGGCCGAGTTGCATCGACCGTGGTCATGGTATTCCAGTAGTATAGAATAATAATATAACGAATTATTCTATATTCTATGAAGCCTTAATCGTACGAGTTGTTTGCCGACAAAAGTTTAGTTTTTTATTTATTCTTAAAATTACAGGATTTAACTTGCAAGTATTTAAAATTGTTCCTTTTGTAGTAGAAAAACTCTATATTTGAGTTATTTGTTCTAAAATTAATTTTGGATGGGCTAGTTTCTCTAAGAAAAGTTTTAACAGTCTCTAAATTTACAAAGTTACTTATTTTTCTTTAGTTAAATTTAAGTTGATTGAAAATATAATTAAAAAGTTAACGTACTACTTGTACTTGCTCAATATTATGTACTTTATGTAATTGTAATAGTTGTGATGTATAATGTTACACTAAGACCCAAGTTAACCAACGCTTGATTAAGTTAAACGTTTGATTACAGTATTTAAACAACGATTAAACTCGGGTTTTAGACCCTAGTTCACCAACAGATGTTTAATTTATAATTTATCAAATTAAAAACAGTAAAAAACAGTTACAGTTAAACAGTAATCACACGTTTAATTTAAATAATCGTTGGTGGACTCGGGGCTTACTTTAAAGTTCAACAATCAAAACTTCTAAAAATTAACAATAGGTACATTGAAAAGTATAATAACATTGTAAAAAATGTTTGCGTACCAGATGTACTACCGTATTACCTTATCAGAGCTCGTATTTAGAAAACAGCTTTTTTGCATAGCCAAGTTCGCAGTTCAGGCGGCTTAAAAACTTTCTGAATCAGGGTTACCAGTATTTTCTTAAAAGCCCATAAATATAGCAAGGCGTAGGTCTACGCCTCCCACGAAGGGTACCCATCAACTTACTTTGTTGTAGGAAAATAAATATTGGCATGTAGATACCTATATTGACGCCTAATTAATCAAAGTCGGAAGAAAATAACATGGAGTGTGTAAGCGGGAAAATACTCGAACACGCTAACCACATTACCTCTATTAATTAGCCTCGATGTGGGTGAGGGAGAAAATAAGAAGCAAATTTAATCTACCAAAGAAAATCTTCTTTGGTAGATTCTGTTTTTGACCGACGAATCAACCGCAGGAGGTACTCAATTCGACGCGTATGTATATATATTTTTTTATCTATAACCATGCATAACTTTTTTCATAGTGGTCCGATTTTAATAATTCTTTTTTTATTGAAAACAGTATATATCGAAATTGGTCCCACTTAAATTTTATCGAAATCGGCTGAGCCATTTTTGATAAATCAACAACCTTTTTGATTTCTTCGGTGGCTCAGTGGTAAGTGACCCTAACTTCTGGATCAAAGAGGCGTTGGTTCGTGTTTGCTTTGTGTCTGGGTGTTATTTAGTTACTATCTATATAAGTATGTATTTAAATTAAGTATATGTAGTATATCAGTCTCTGGCAGCCATATCACAAGTTTTGCTTAGTTTTGGGTCAGAGGCCGTGTGTAAGATGTCCCAAAATATTTATATTTAATAATGTGAAAAATGCAACATCGATCCGTGCAAAATATTCGCGAATTCTGTACACGGGTGAAGTCAGTCATGCTATTTTTTGCAAAAAATAATGGTAGGATCAAGTTAGAAATAGTGATTTTTATTTTTTATTGGTGTTATTTTATTAACTACAAGCCTATTTGTATTTTATTTACAATGTTATGACCTGTATGTAGGTAATTCCATGTAAAATTTTGCTAATTAAAATGATAATAAAATGTTTTCTCGTGTTACAAGGTGTATAACAACTTTATTTCTTTTTGTCAGTACTTTTATTAACTACTACGAAATACAAAAAATCTAAAGTTGCTAGTGCTCTAAGAGTAAATCAGTTAGTTCATCCACGTACCACAAACGATCTATAATCCAAAAGCCCTCTGCCAACTGGTAGTGTGCAGTCGGATAATATCTAGATTCTTATTCACGCAAATCAGTAGACAAAAAGCAGGACGTAGGCATACCCATGAAGAGTGCTTGGGCAATATCCTCGACGCTGGAAGTTAGTGGATTCACATACGCCATCGATTTTTTCTAAGGACATAATTATGTAGGTTCCCGCATGATGTTTTCCTTCATCGAAGGACAGTATGTGTAAAAATCCGTAGATAAATTCCAGAGAAGTCATTGGTACATGACCTGGATTTAAACCTGCGATTTCACGATTGATAAGCGAGTAATCAATTAGAATCCTTTTAAGGGCATATTCTGTACATCAAAATAAACTTATTGTGTTCTACTATTTCTAAAAATTCGTATTTATTTTTTTCCGATACAAAATTTGAAAAAATAATTTGATTGATCTAAACACAAAATTTATATAAAGAGCGCGTCACCACCCACGTGATTTGGACCTCAGTGGAGATGCTGTGTAAATATTAGTTAGATATGTAAAAAGCAATTATTTGTAATTTTGATATTCGGTAAAAGTTGTAGAATAAAAGTTGTTTGTTTTGATGCACAGAATGTGCCCTTAATAAGATGCTATTTGAGTACCAATAACCCTGTACGAATTGCGACACAATATTTTTTTAATTAGGTTAGTTTACTAATACGTAAGTATTACACACCTATATAGACGGAATATTTTCTACTCATCTGTACTTACATACGTAGTTTTTTATGTTTTATTAGTGAGAAATAGCAAGTAAGTTATAGAAACTTGCCTACGCACTAGACGAGTTAGTTCGTTTGGTACAAGATGATGCGTGGCCATGGCATTGGCGGTACTCTCGAATAGATACTTTGTTTGACAAAGTATATTAAAAAAAGTTTTGTTATGGAATACAACGTACAATTTTAGTGAAGCCTTAAAAACGTAAAGCTCCTAGCGTAGCGCTGATAGCGTAGCGCTGATAGCGTAGCGCTGATAGCGTAGCGCTGATAGCGTAGCGCTCAAAGCGTAGCGCTCATAGCGTAGCGCTCATAGCGTAGCGCTCATAGCGTAATTAATTAATTAATGTAATGGTTGACGTGTAACATATATCTGTTATTGAATAAAATCTGAATCTGAATCTGAATCTGTAGCGCTGATAGCGTAGCGCTCAAAGCATAGCGCTCATAGCGTAGCGCTCATAGCGTAGCGCTCATAGCGTAGCGTTCACAGCGTAGAGCTCCCATCGTAGCGCTTACAACATAAGGTGCGTTCGGGTAGCCTACTGATATCAAAATTAACAGTTAAAAAACGCCAATAACGATCACATTTAGCGTTCGTTTTGAGAATGTGCGAGCAAAAGTTGCATTTTTAACTGTTTTCATTCACCGTTCGGATAGCTTGGGTTCTTTGTGATCGTTATCTGACATATAGAGTTTGACGTTTAGCGTTCGTTTTGGGTAGTGAGCAAAAGTTGAATTTTTGGCGAAATGGGCAAAATTCACAAACTGAACGGTTTATTTTAACGCAAATTTTGCGAATGCCAAAAACGCTATCTAGCCCAAAACGAACGGAACTATAGTGCTCATAGCGTAACGCTTACAGTGAAGTATTTTATAACGTAGCGTTTATAGCGTTGCATCAACATCGTAGCACTCATATCAAAGTTCTTACAGCGCAGCGTAGTGTTTACAGGGTAATGCTACTACGCTATAAAGCGTAGTGCTCAAAGCGTAGCACTGACAGCGTAGTGCTCATTATGTATGGCTATAGTGTAGCACTCATAGCGAAGGACTACAGTGTAGTACTCATATCATAACACTTATAAGTATAGCACTCAAAGCGTTGCACTTACAGCGTAGCGCTCACTGCATAGCACTCGCAGTTTTGCGCTCACATCATAGGCCAGGTGCCCCGGTTGTGGCCATCTTAGTATCATTTGTGACCATTTTGAATTTTACCGATTAATTAGATTTTAAAAGCAATTTAATGATCAAATAATAATAAAAAATATAAATATAATTTGAGATTCGCACAAATAATATTTATGTTGTTACATTGTTTATCATTACCGTGTATACACATACAATAATGTTGACACCAAAATGGCCACACCCGGGTCTGTAGCGATAACCGGGACACTTGCACTAGTGATAATAACGGTGACAATCACAGTGTAGTGTTTATAATAGCGAAGAGCTCTCAGAGTATTATAATAGACTAGCTTTTACTCGTGACTTTGCCCGCATGTTATTTCGATATTTATGCTATCCCATCGGAAATCTTTATATACCGAGTTAAAATAGTAGATTGTATCATATGGGAGCAAAATAATATTTTTACGGCAAACTCGTTTTTTTTAATCCAGAGTGAAGTGAGGGATTCTAGTTACTATAATATTATTATTTAATAAAACGTAGAGTAACAAATAAATTGAAATTAAATGGTATATAATAATAAAACAAATGAAAACTAATATTTACATTCCTTTAATTCAATTTCTTGGCGCTGAACACTAACATTACAAATACTTTCAAATTCAAAAAGTGCGCGGCAAAGATTATTCCGTCGCACTTATATGTTCCAAATTAAAAAAGTGTGCGGCAAAGACAATTCCGTCGGATTTATAAAGTTCCTTAGTAAAACACCTCCTTTGGGCGCACTTAAAGGCGAACCAAGTAGTCCTTTTCGAATAGATGTGATGAAAAGTAGATTAAGTCACTTTCCGTCTTTCAAACCCGAGGCCCTACCTTACCACCCTTAATAAAGGAGGTGGAATAAAAAAGAAAACGATTTGACGGTTGTTCGATTCGACATTTGTTTTTTTGACATTTCTTGAAGCGCACTCTAGAATAACTCGCAGATACAACGCAGATAGCAGAATTTTTCCTTTCATTTTTAAAATCTCTATAATATGTATATCATCGACAAAAAACTTTTTTTTTTCACTTTTCTCGTTATATATTAAAAATTACACATTATTAAAATAGTTAAAATTCTGTTCTAGCATGTGCTAATAAAGGTCTTTTATATGATACCTTACATGATACGATTTACTTACTTTGAATTTTCAACCCATATTTCGTAAATCTAAGCCCTATTTTTTGTGATTTAAATAAAAATGTTATGGTTTTTGCAATTCAATTTTCGGTTATTTCGGTTTCGGTTATATTCAATTGTGCATATTTTAAGATAAGTGTTACGGCGATAACTCACTAGGGAGCGCTGCTGCAAACATTTTTTAGTAATTGAAAAAGGATAAAAAGCTCTTATACTCTTATGTTTAAATTCTGCAGGTTTCCGTCTGATCATGTTGAGTTGAGGGATAAATGGACTGCTGCTACACTACAGGGCAAGCAAATTTGATACCAAGTACTCACAAATATGTTCATTACATTTCAACGTGCGTGCGTTCAGTGCGTTATCAGCGTAGCACTCATAACGTAGATTTACTAGGTATTGCAATCACAAGATTTACCAACCGAAAAAAAAAAATTAACTTAAATGTACAAAAGCAATTAAATTACGGGCAAATCTAGTTTTGTAATAATAAAACAAAATCGCGTGTTTAGTAGCTTCCAGCCTCCCGATGGCCGAGGGCGAGGGTTCTCTGAAACTTGTTTGATCTCGGAGTGGGCAGCTGCGGAAACATGAGCTACCTACGGGAACACTACAAGTATTTCTGGGAAAATTGCCGAGATATCGCCAGTTACGACTTTTCCTCGCTTTGACGCGACTCTGACAAATTTGACGTGTGTGAGACAATACTTTGTACGAATTTTCATATAGTCGCTTTTTGGCATTAATATTTTAAAAAAGAAAAATTCCAAATCGATGCTTTTTGGTGACAAAAAACTTGTTTTCTTAATACTATTCCCAAATATTTGAAACAAGTTGCTTAAAGTGATAAACCGTCCCTTGAAATCTAGAAGCGATTTGTTGACATTATACCTTGTAAAGTTTTTGTTAAATGAGTTCTATAATTCTGAAAAATATTGTTCAGCCATCAACCGATACCAACCAACCCGCAATGGAAAGTGCTAATATGGTGAATGTAAAAGAGCAACCATCCTATAATACGTAGAAGCCATAGTTATAGTGCGGCACAGTTTTAAAATTACAACTTATTTGATCATTATATTCTTTTTTGACGAAGGAAGTACTTAATAGACTGCCTCGGTGGATCAGTGGTTAGTGACCCTAACTTCTGGATCAAAGAGGCGTGGGTTCGATCCCAAATCATAGATCAGGGCAAAAATTTATGTGATGAACATAGGTGTTTGCTCTGTGTCTGGGTGTTATTTAGTTACTATCTATATAAGTATGTATTTAAAAATAAGTATTTGTAGTATATCAGTCTCTGGCAGCCATACCATAGCTTTACTTAGTTTGGGTTCAGAGGCCGTGTGTAAGATGTCCCAAAATACCTGATTTATATTTAATTTGACGTGTATTTTTTTAAGCGTAACTACGCATAACTTTTTACATAGTAGTCCGAATATTATCGAAATCTTTGAAATTGGTTCCATTCAAATTTTATCGAAATCGGCTAGGCCATTTTTGATGAATCAACAATAACGTGAATTGAAATGCTACGAGATCAATTCGTGCGAAATATTCGCAAATTTTGTATACGGTTGAAGTCGACCATTTCAATTTCAATTTCTTTATTTTCTTAATAAGTAACTTTACAGTAAGAATCAATACGTTACTTATTTTAGACTTAATTACACACAGAAAATAGTTTAAAACTATTACTTAATATATAAAAATATAGGTAATATGTTTACAATGCTGTTATAACACATTCTTTGAAGAAACAAGCTCTAAAGATTGTCTTATAAATTGTAGACAAACTTATACATATAGTTAAATTACGTACAAACTATTCCAAAATTGAGTTGTTTTCACTATACATTAAAGAGCTATTAACAAAAACGGGCCATCTGTTAGCAAATACGTCAACTTGTGGTTGTGCAGACTGTTCTCAAGTGTGTCAAGTGTCGGCAATTGGTCCAAAAATACGCTATAGAAATATTCGGCATAAGCCTGAGCAGCAGCTTTACCTGAAAAAGTTTCGCCGTTATTGGAAATATTAGATTCAAACCCTCTTTTTGACTTCAGGTCTGAAACATACTTCCAGAAGCCAGTCGGATTTTTCGAAAGGTCTCCTTACTCACAGAAAAAAAAAATATTGATATTACAAAAATCCATGTGCAAGTAATAATACAAAATATTAAAATAATTATCATTAAGTATATTGAGCATAAGTCGTACTGAAAGAAATACAATTAGCACTAAATTTCAAAATGAAAGACAACATTACTAAATTACGCGATCATTGCAAAACAAACAAATCTACATAACACATTAACCCAGATCCACAAACTCACCCATTTATATCAACGGACACGTACAAAAATAAATAAATATTAGTAGAGATTAACTGGACCGAGCTGAATGAGAGGGATGACAGGGGAACACGTAGAGCTATAATTATTCAAACAACGTACAAATTTAGACATATATTATTTCGGAAATAGGACTAATCGGCCAAGTGCGAGTCTTACTAGCGCACGAAGTGTTCCGTACCGTATGGGAGCCCCATTATTTTAGTTAAATTATTTATTTTTGAAGAGACTATGTAATTAAATATTCCGTGAATATTTTAAGCGTCCATGTGATGCCGTTATTAAGATCGAGTAATTAGTCATGTTTGTTGTATGGCAGCCCCCTTGAATTTATATATTTTATTTTAATTTAATATTACGACTTATTTGATAATGATGTTCTTTTTTGACCGACGAAACTGAGGAGGTACTCAATTCGACGCTTTTTTTAGGCATAACTACGCATAACTTATTACATAGTAACCCGATTTCGATAATTCTTTTTTTATTTTACTTTTCCAATAAAAAAAATAATTATCGAAATATTTGAAACTGGTTCCATTCAAATTTTATAATTTGTAAGTTGTGTTGTTATTTTCATTTATTTTTTATATTGACATGTACCTACCTAATAATAAATTTGACAATTATATGTATTATGGAAAAAATAAATATTATATTAATACCTATTTGGTATTTAATATTATTTTATTATATGATTTTATAATATATATTATATTGTTGGAAGGTAGACGAGTAACAGCCGGCGAATGATTTAAAAGGCGGTGCGCAAACGCCGCGCCGACACTTTGCCTCGAGCCACCGTCGTGGAAACATCGTCCGATATTTCATTTCTCTTTCATTAAATTGTGTCGAATCGCTGTCCGATTGTTTAACTTTTGATTATTTTTGTTGAATTATAATTCTCAGAAGTAATTCGGTGTTTTATTTTTGAAATAAAATCGGTTCAAGTATCCAAAATCAGAAGTGGGATAGAATCTACGTTTCACACGTTGTTCTATCTTACTACTCTGCCCACATTATGTTGCAAAGAAATGTCGGACAATGTAATGGCCATCGAAATAGTAGCTTGCGCAAAATCTACATGAAGGTAGTTGCTTGAGAGCGAAACTAGGCGCGAGCTAATAGTGAAGTGAAGTGTTGGAGCAGTACTTGATAGCTCATAGGGTGCGTCGAGTTCCCGCAACTCGCAGGCCTCGCCGCCTGAACGGTGGGCATGCCACCCTCAGCAGGCTTCGCACCTGTTCGGTGGGCATTGCCACCTGCCACCTTTGTGATGTCGGCTATTCGGCGGGAATCACCGTTGTCAGCACACCTCGTCACGCTCAGCAGCACTTAGCACCAAGAGAGGCTGGTAAACTGTTTGTGGCAGATAACGTCACGGTAACAGACTGCATTGCTGATGCAGTACTTTTCTTCAGAATGTTGGTGAGAGCTATCCATTATATTTTTGATTTGATTTTGATTACTTTTACATTTTGCGTTTGTGCCCATATTTACCAAAGGCAAAATAGACCGTGCTAAGTACTAGACTACCGACTTTTACGAATCATTATGATTCAGGCCCATGCGTAAATAAATGGCGGGTGAGTGATCATTTATTGTAAAGCGAGCCACCACCGGAACTGATGACCAAGACCACTCTGTCAAGAGTGTATACGACTAAGAAGAAGAGTGATCATACATGGGGTTATTTTATTGCAAACACGAGCTATTTTGTCTGCAATAGCTAATCATCACGATTACCTATTTTGTTCGGGTTCAGGAACACAGCTCAAACAAAACTACCCTACATGTAACATTTTTGCTGTGTAGGTTACGCATTAAACATTTTGTGAAAAATAAAAATGGAAGCCTAGTATCTGCCGTTAAATAGATGTTGTGAAGTTCAACTCATAAGACAGGCATTGTTTTTTCGTGGTGAATTTGTCCGCCTTTCTGCGAAAGTCAACTGACATTATTTGACACTCATTTAAATCCTAAACGTGCTTATAGCCGGGATTCTAATGTAAAAATTGTTTTGGTGAAAAAAGATAACGCGTAGCATAAGCAACGTTGAATTTCGATGCAAAATGATCAGCGTCGCAATGCCTTGAAGTGGTTTTGGAATTTCGTAGTCTTGTGAAATAAGCAAACTTGTGAATTGTTTTAGTAAAGAAAAAGCTGGTTTCGATAGATTGTTTTTAGTATTTGAATATGACTTGAGATAGGTACGGGGTTAGTCCCGTCAGATGTTTGTTGGGGAGCTGTAAATTCTACTTTGTGTGATTTCGGAATGATTATTTTCTAGTGAAAGAAACTGAGCCTTTTAAAATAAAAGTCAAGGTCAGGTGTGACCGAGCTCTGATAAGATCTAAGTTCTACTTATGTAATTTTTCACATGTAGTCGAAGACAAAAGTAGCAGGCAAGTAAGGCAATCATTAAAGCCGGCAGCTTTGTAGCTGCAGTTTGTGCGTTCTGATGGGTTTTATTTGAAAGTATGTACTTAGGGTTGTTTTTATCAAAAGTGTTATCTATGTAGTTGCCGTGACAAAGAAGAAAGAAGAAAGAGAGAGTAAGCTCAACTCTTTTTAAACGCTTTTTCTCTGTTTGTAGTTGTGACGCTGCAGCGTTTCCGATAAAACGCGGGAGTGCGTCTCATCGAGGTCACTGAATGTGGTGGCCCAGTTGTGAGTGCATAAATGTTTGATTTTGCACTGGAAAAGGTAAAATGTTTGGTGACCTGTCGACTATAATAAGTCGTAGCCTTGAATGTTTTACACCATCGCCCGGGAGTCGTGAAAGTTTTGGTGACAAGTGGTGTTGTTGATAACTTGTCAGGACTACACCCGATAGACATGGGTAGTAGCTAGATTTCTGAGTTTTGAAAACCCGATCGCAACACTAGTTTATCAAAATAACCGGTTACATTCTTCTTGCCAGGCAAAAATAAATCTTAACTGTGTCGAAATAACGGTGAAATTTAATTATCATGGCGCCATAAACAGAGAAAAAACTGGTTTTCTTAGAGCAAGCTAAAATTAACCTTCTCTAAAGAAAACTAAAGTTGATTCTTCACTAACTGTGTATGTAGCCGTGATTAGTTCTGGACCGTCGCCGCGTAGCCGTCGGTGTCGCGTGGGTTGCAACGAAACAGTTTGGTTTTTAGTAACCAGAAAAGCCACGACACGAGCGCGACACGGCGTAGCTAGGTTATTATGTGTAGCAGTTTTTCGACATTGCAAAGAGCAGTTTTTCGGCTATGTAGCTAGAGACAGTTTTATAAAGCTGCTACTGTACGTAACGCCCAGTCGCCCACTGCTAACACCCGATAAGCGATAACTTACAGATGCAAATAAAAATTTCTAATTTTAATATGATCTACTGTTCGTGCAATATTCATTTACTGGTACAATTTGTAGGGAGTACTGTACACTGATAAACTTGTAATGATCAAATAATGATCAAGTTTGTGCCCGATCAATTGAAGAGTACGAACGTAACCTGCCAAGTGTTTTGTTACGTCTCGGTCTGTCTATAGAAGTACCTACGTTTAACAAAGTGTTGCTATGTGAAATGTTTACTTTTTGTAAAAAGATACATCTGATCCTTATCATTTTCATCTGCACTGTGTTAGCCTTTTGATGGTCCACTGCAGGATGACGGGCATACCCACGAAGGTTGATTTAAGGGTGATGTTCATCTATTTGAAGGGAAATGTGCCCCTGAACGATTAACGTAAAAGCTTTGCAATTGTTTCTGAGTTAGATGATTATTGAGAGACCTTGTTAGTCATTGACACGTTTTGTGACCCTAGCAGTGGCTCAGTGGTAATGTTTTACGTTTCATAGTTCTAATTGTGTTTTCTCTGGTTTGTCTCAGATCGATCGGGATACGGCTTCACGCAGTGCCTCTGTCCCTGGGAAACGAGTAATGCCTCACGTCGTGCCTTTTACTGTTTCACGTAGTGCCTCTGTCCTGGTCCTTGGGTTGCTTCTTACTCAGATACTGCTTCACTCCGTGTTTCTGCCCATGAGAGCGAGTAAAGCATCAAGTCGTGCTTCTTGCTTGGTCGAGACATGCTTCAAGCCGTGCTTCTGTCCTTGGGAGCAAGTAAAGCATCCATTCGTGCTTTTGCTTGCTCGGGACAGGCTCTGCGCAGAGCATCTGTCTCTGTGAGCGAGTAAAACATCCAATCGTGCTGCTTACTTGCTCGCACTTTCACGCCGCCGCGCCGTAACTCACTAGTTAAGTATACGTCTCTTGACATTTTTGCTGTCTCTTGGCTACGTAGTTATGTTTCTTTTTAGTCATAACACAGGATACACTTCAAGCGTGTTTCTTTCTTGGTTGTTTAGTCATAATCATAGTCATGGTTACAAAGTGCCTTTGATGCAATTTTACTTTCACCCGGTTGATCTACGAGTGAATTTTAATAAGATTTGACGAATCTGAACTGAGCTTAATCCGTGACCATTACAAGAAATGATTCTTGACAGCCTTCGCAAGGCGATACTTGTAGACTTAAATTTTTTTTTCAGTTCAGTTTCATGTTTAATGATTGAATCTTTTTGAGCAAGAAGAACTTCATGTCTGGATAGTTTTTGACTTGCCTTCAAGCCTTTTCTATGATATCGTACATACGCAAATCGTTTTCACGTTCTGTACAGATGCTGACCTAGAAAAGGAAGAAACTACTTCAGCTGCGGCTGAGCTACAGCCGCAAATTGAAGTCTAGCTGTTTCCGGTAGCAGAGCTGTGAAAAGAAAATGAACAGGTTCCGAGCACGTCTGGGTTGCATAGAACTACCAAGAGACTTCTACTCAAGCGTGGCATATGAACCCTCCGAGCCTGAGCACCATCTAAGCTTCGATGCCAATGCTTGAGACTGGCCCGCAGAGCTAAGGGAGACCGAGGACGGTCTCATTTATCAAGAAAGGCCGTGTTGGAAGGTAGACGAGTAACAGCCGGCGAATGATTTAAAAGGCGGTGCGCAAACGCCGCGCCGACACTTTGCCTCGAGCCACCGTCGTGGAAACATCGTCCGATATTTCATTTCTCTTTCGTTAAATTGTGTCGAATCGCTGTCCGATTGTTTAACTTTTGATTATTTTTGTTGAATTATAATTCTCAGAAGTAATTCGGTGTTTTATTTTTGAAATAAAATCGGTTCAAGTATCCAAAAATATTACAATTATACCATTTACAATATTTTGACTCCGACCACAGGATATTTAGTTGTATATATATATACATGTATAGATATACAACTAAATATCCTGTAATTATTTATAGCGTCCACCTGTTACTGTTCAAAAAAAAATCAGGTTTGTTGTATTTGGGAGCCTCCCTCAAATATTTATTTCATATTCAGTATTTGTTGTTATAGTTAAAATTTCAACTGCTTAGCTATAAAAATTCATGAGATATATATAGCCTGGTGACAGAAAGACGTACAGACGGACGCGGACGGACAGCGGAGTCTATAGGGTCCCGTTATTTCCATTGGGTACGGAACCCTGACAAAATATTTCAGTTATAATTATGTGCTGCTTATTACTCACTTACCGCATTATATTAAATTTTAACAGTTCTTTTGTTCCGCAAAAAATGGCAAAATCTTTTTTTCTGACACCAACGTGTACGAAATTCGTTCGAGTTACCTAATAGTTCGCGCGATTCAATGTATACAATTTTACCATTAATGTTGATTTTTCAAAAATGGCTTAGCTGCTTCTGATAAAATTTAAATGAGCCCATTTCGACAGTATAGCCTTTCGAACTAAACAATATTTTTTTTTGATTCTGTTCACAATTGGCGAAAATATCGATCAACATCACAAAAAAAAACATACAGATGAACATAGAACTTCCTCCATTTCGGAAGTTGGTTAAAAATGACGCTTGCCGCCTTATCACTAAATACGTTACATTTTGTACTGCATAAAAGATAGCTTGATCTCTGCGACAGTGACATTGACATAAAAGATTGACATTTTTAGAGTTGGGATAGTGGTGGAAAAAATCGATTATCATCGACAATGTTGTAATGAAATCGAATGAGTATTTGTAGGTGAGAAACTGGATCTTATTTAATTACTATTATTTAAGATCAAGTATGTACCCATGTGAATAATGTTATGATATTAATTAAATAAATTATAATAAAATAAAATAATGTTACGATAGTATTTGTAGAGTCACGGGGGATAGACGTATTTATCGACGTTTTTTACTATTATTGATGCTGATGTAACATATAGTTAATTGGGTTTAATTTTAATACAAACGTATATACATGTAAATATTGTTACGATATTAAAATACACAATAAAATTAATGATAAATTATGTTTTATTTAAAATATCGTTAGTATAAACTATCAATATTTTAATAAAACTCTATCTAAAACTCTGTGGTCACGATCATTCGTCGCCCATCACTAATCGGCATGTCCATAAAGTATGACATGGACAGGTACTGTCTGTAATTTTAAGAAATTCAGGACTTCATAGGCGTAATTTTTCTGACAGCTGTCGCAGAGATCAAGCTATATTTTATAGAGTACAGTAGTTTTGCTATCTTTTACTTACAAGTGAACGATTGAAAACATCAACAAGTGTATGTGTGGACACCAGCGTATTAAGGTGTCGGTGTGCTCCGTGTGCTCGAATAATACTTATAATTTATTTTCTCAGAAAACTCTGTGACATGAATATCTGTGCATAATTTTAAAAAAACATTGGAACGGGATAGCTTGCTTATACAAGGACAAAATAAATAAATATTGGTAAAGATTAACTGGACCGTGGTACAGGAGAGCGCTGACTAGGGACAACGTTAGCTATAATTAAACACACAAGCAACGAACAAATATAGACTTGCTGGAAAATAGGACTGGAAATATATTTGATTAATGAAACAAACATGGTATTTGGTACAGGTGTTACTCACCCGTGGTTTTTATGATAGGAAGCAAGTCTAATATATGTATATTCGATCGCATTTGGCGATTAGTCCAAATAATGTGTTCAAATCTCAAAAGTTTCAAAATTACATAGAAATAAAAGTCCGCGTACTGTGCCTGAAACGGTGGCCTTGAAAATATAGTAACACCCGTATTAAGACTGTGATGTTGCGTGTTCAAATCTCGATCCGTCCGTTGGAATTAATGTACGGAATTTTACATCACTGGCTTTTCGGTGAGGCAACCTGCATACGTCCGAATTAATTCGATGGCGTATGTGATTCCACCAACCCGTACTGGGCCAGCGTGGTGGATATGGCCCGATCACCCGTCACGGGTAGGCATACCTCCTTCAGTGGACTTTTAAAAAAGATGGAACAGAACAACAAAGTAGGTATAGTACTATGCGTATTTAACGAAAACCACCGGGCATTTAAATAAATGCTAAAAGATCGAATTTCATTATGCATTATTTTATACATATTGGACTATTTATGTATCTCACTATGGGCCTTATTAATATGTTTAAACTATGGAGAAGGTTGTACCCAGACTGCGAGATCGAATCACAAATGAACAAAGCCGTAGAATAACCGTTATCAACCTTAGGACGTCCTACGGCTGGAAATGATAATGATGTAGAAAAATCAAAGTTACCACCACAGCCCAGCTGATTGGTAAGTTGAAATTTCAGTGGGCAGGGCACATAGTTTGAAGGACTGATGACCTATGAGGTCGAAACATTTTGAAGTAGAGACCACGTATCGGCAAGCGCAGCTATCTATTGAAGAGGCCTATGTCCAGCAATAAACGTCTTATTATGTTTGAAACAAAGACGACGACCAAACATAATATTTCTGTTTGTAACCTAGTCATGGACATGTTGTGAGCTTTGAGCAAATATCTACAGAGCCACAGTCCCTAAGTGGAAGTAGTAAAATATGTAAAAATGCCCGAGCGCCGTCATACATACCGACTTAGATATTTACATTAAATAATTCACAATGACACGTTTTCTCGAATCTCGACGTTATATCACCGAATTAGTGCTTGTAACCGAGCACTTTAGCATCGCGCGGCGTTGCAATCGCCTTACGACTAACTAAAAAGCCTGCCCGCTATGTAGCTTGGGCAGAGTTTTGCCTCGGATACTTTTTTGTCACAATTATGACTCTATATATATTTACTCAAAGACTGTGAGCACTAAATAATATAGGTATGAATTATTGTGGCGACTAATATTTCTATCAGTATTATTTATAACACGAATCACGATCGTTTTACCTGGCTATCCATCAAAAGGCAGTCGTTAGGTAATTTGTGGCCTTTTGTTAGTGGACCTATTTCTGTCTTTCACGAATAATTTGTTTATGAAATAGGCTTCTTGCTCCAGCATAATATATCACTGGCGATCTAGCGCGGCAACGCCGGTAGCGTAATGGGCACCTTCGACCAGCCCCCCTACCCCCTAAAGCAATAGCAATCGTAATAGCAATCGTTTATGACTTCATTTTAGTCATTTGGCACCGCCTATGTGCTTAGGCGGTAGGGGGGCGGGACACTACCGGGGGAGGGCTGTTCGATTAGGTTTATTATGACAATTATTATGATGTATTGTTTGACACATTGTTTGCGTTTGTTTTTGACACATTACATTTGTTTTTGACCGACGAACCACTGGAGGAAATACAATTCGACACGTATATATGTATTTTTTTTATGTATAACCGCGCATAACTTTTTTCATAGTAGTTCGATTTCAATAATTCTTTTTTTATTGGAAAGAGTATACTTCGAAATTGGTCCCATTTAAATTTTATCGAAATCGGCTGAGCCATTTTTGATAAATAAACAATAATGTGAAAAATGCTCCATCGATCCGTGCTAAATATTCCCGAATTCTGTAGGTATACAGGTGAAGTCGGTCATGCTATTTTTGCAAAAAATAATCTTGTTTGTAACTATTGATATTTTAATGACAGTTATGGAATAATACACCAGGCTCGATAATTTATGCAACCAAAAAAAATAATAGTAGGATGAAACCCATTAGAAAAGGAGGGGAATATTATAAAAATAAAAGGAAAAATAATTTACGGGCGATCTGAGGTCGGGAAGGGGTTGAGGGGGGGGTTTTAAGGGGAAAAAACGGTTTTTCTCGATTTCCGGCAAAACTAAAAGTCTTATCGAAAAAAGTCAAATAGCAAAGTTGTAGGTAATAAAAAGATCTAAAACTTTTGTATTGACACTTTTTTCACATAACCTCAAAAGTTATGTGAAAAATCCAAAAAACCGAGTTTTTGGTTTTTTATTTTTATCTTTTACAATAATATTTTTTTTTTAACAAAATTTGGTGAAAACTTACCTTTTTATGTCCCAAATACGCTGTAATTTATTTGATTAAAAATATTAATTTTTTTCACCTTATTTTGAATGAATATCGAAAAAACACCCTAATTTTCAATCGAAAATTCAACCGTCAAAATATCAGCTTTTTTCAAAAAGTTGGTATGTTTTCTGTTTGTTGAAATCTCTACTTTCCGATGGTGAAAAAAAATATATATGTTACTATAGTAAATCTTCTCAGAAAATGCAAAAAATCGAAAATAAATATTAAAGAAATAAATGTCAAAATGTACAAAAAATATATTATAAATCTATTAAAAATGTATAAAATATATATAGAAATCGGCCAAAAGTTTGTTATTAAAAATATATTTACGATATATATTTTATATATTTTTTATAGATTTTTAATATATTTTTTATGTATTTTGAAATATTTTTTTTTCATGGGATTAACTAAATTTGTTTGTCTAAAATTAAGGAGATTATTATTTTTCTATCTTGTACTAAAATATCATTTAATTTCAATCTTTAGGTTATGTTACGTTAAGCATACTATTTTTTAAAGAAAATATTACGATTTTTATGTTGGAGTTGATTGATACGATTTCTATATATATTTTATACATTTTTAATAGATTTATAATATATTTTTTGTACATTTTGACATTTATTTCTTTAATATTTATTTTCGATTTTTTGCATTTTCTGAGAAGATTTACTATAGTAACATATATATTTTTTTTCACCATCGGAAAGTAGAGATTTCAACAAACAGAAAACATACCAACTTTTTGAAAAAAGCTGATATTTTGACGGTTGAATTTTCGATTGAAAATTAGGGTGTTTTTTCGATATTCATTCAAAATAAGGTGAAAAAAATTAATATTTTTAATCAAATAAATTACAGCGTATTTGGGACATAAAAAGGTAAGTTTTCACCAAATTTTGTTAAAAAAAAAATATTATTGTAAAAGATAAAAATAAAAAACCAAAAACTCGGTTTTTTGGATTTTTCACATAACTTTTGAGGTTATGTGAAAAAAGTGTCAATACAAAAGTTTTAGATCTTTTTATTACCTACAACTTTGCTATTTGACTTTTTTCGATAGGACTTTTAGTTTTGCCGGAAATCGAGAAAAACCGTTTTTTCCCCTTAAAACCCCCCCCTCAACCCCTTCCCGACCTCAGATCGCCCGTAAATTATTTTTCCTTTTATTTTTATAATATTCCCCTCCTTTTCTAATGGGTTTCATCCTACTATTATTTTTTTTTCAATCTTTATTATTTTTAACGGTTCTACTCTGGCCTATAATGTTTTTATTCAAACGTACTAAACAAAATGTGTGACAAAAAAACTGCTGTTTTATACATTTTGTAGGTATTGAGTTGCTATTTTGTACGAAGCAATAGATTTTTTTAGAATTCCAAATTTGTTTTTCTAGTTTAAGCTTGTTCTGTAATATATGGTGTGAAAATAAAGTAATTTTGTATTGTATTGTTTTAGCCCCATAGTAAAAGTTGTTTTTGAAATGTTAGTGTAAATAAACATTTTGTATATCTACAGCTGTTTGCTTAAAATTAAGTAATAATGATTTTATACAACGCAGAATCAGCCGTAAACTGAACCAACCCTGAATGGGTAAATTTGGAATTCCCCAAGGCTTACAAATTTGCCTTCCCAATCCAAAAAGAACCGTTAAATTCGCCACATATTATTTATTACCAACTCCACATTCCCACTTTGTGTATCGATAATTGAATTTTCGGCGCGAATTTCCCGAAACAGCGAGTTTCCCGCCAGCCTGACAGATCTGGGCTGGATTCCTGAACATGAAGCTTTGTTGAACATTTCGGGAATGTTTCTGAACATAAAACTGATTATAGCAATTCAATTAAGTCTTCTCACATAACGTTTTTGCTGTTCTAACCGTACTGCATTGGAAATGATAAGACCGCTGGAACACGCTGGATGCAAGCCGCTTCCAACCTAGCTAAATGATTTCGGCAATACGGGTGCTGCTGACTTATCCATCCACTCATAAGCCGAAGGGTGTCCACTACTGAACATAGGTCGCCCCTATGGATTTTCGGTAAGGCCGTTTGAAAGCGGCTTAAATTCAGCATGCTTATGCTGTCTTAATGAGATTATATGTCCATCTTGTGGGTAGATTTCCTACGCTGTGCTTGATACGTAGCTTACACATCAGATTTTTTCGACCTTGCCAGCTTGCCTGGGTCGGTCTTCCCGCTTAAGTACAGCGTGGGTGTCGTCAAATCCCGAGTAAATAGGTATCTTCTAGGTGAGCGTGCTACACCCTAGACCGTATATCTGCTCAACATCAGGCAGTATGTAGTCAAACGCAAACCTATATGAAATAAAAAAATACCAGTCCTCTATGCTATGTGCTTTTTGTCTACTTCTACTGCCAAATTAACCTGCCAATGCAATGAGCTACATAATTATGTCGGTAACTGCAGTGCTCATTTGTATGTCTTAAATAATCGGCCAAGTGCGAGTCGGTCTCGCTCACGAAGGGTTCCGTGCCGTATGGAAGTCCCCCTTAATATATTTTATTTTAACTATTTATTTTCCAAGGGAATATAGAAAATCATATTCTGCGAATATTTCAAGTATCTTCCTGTTGCCGTTATTAATATCGAGCAAACAAAACCCTTACTTGAATGGGAACCCCCCTTAAATATTTGTTTTATTTAAATTAAATTATTTATTTTTAAACAAATATTCTGTGAATATTTCAAACATCTATCTTTCACCCTTATTAATATCGAGCGAAAAACAGCAAAAAATTCTGGTTTGTTGTATTGGGAGCCCCCCTTAATTTTTTTTTTGGTTTCTATTATTTGTTGTTATAGCGGCAACAAAAATATGTCATCTGTGAAAATTTCAACGTTCTAGCTATCACTATTCACGAGGTACAACCTGGTGACAGACTGACGGACAGACGGACGGCGGAATCTTAGAAATAGGGTCCCGTTTTTACCCTTTGAGTACGGAAACCTAAAAAAGCTCCGTTCTTTCAACCACCGTTGAATAAAGAACAAAATTCGAAAATGTATTTCACGATTATTGCGTCAAATGACACTAAAGCCCATCAAGTAAATTCAGGTCCAGATAAATCCTCTCAGATCCGCGACAGTGGGCGTCATTCCAGTTTCCTGGAGATTTGTGCTTTATTCCGCGCTCTTTGAGGTCAACAGCGCATTATTTGTACCCATTTCATCAGTACTGAGAGCCTTTCATTTGCTGCCGCTTTACGGAATTATTTCCTGTAAGTATTAAGGCTTGGCCAAATAAGAGAGATCAGAGCTATAGCGTCACTAGCAACACGCGATCAAATCGTAGCAACTTTTTTAAGCGGTACTTGTGGTCGAACTAAGGTAAGCGGGAGATACAGAAAGCAGTGCATATCTACTTAATATTGCTGAAAATTATATTTTTGCACCACAATAATTTCAGTGTCATTCCCAATCATGAGGTTACAGGCAGAAGTGAGATATATGATTTCTCATTTACAAAAAATCATGTTATTCTTGAATGTACAGAATTTGTTTAGTTTTTAAATCGTGAAAATAATGCGTGTACTACATACCTTATGGTAAACAATTCTACGAACAGTTTGCACTTCACCACTAACTAGTACAAAAGGGCGGAAAGAAATGGGTCACGTTTTCTGGCGGGCGCCTACTTTATTGCGCCGATGGAGCCAACCAAGCTGTCGTCATCAATCTTTATATTATGAAAAACATATCCAACCAATATCGAAAACCTGTAGGCCGCACGATGTGTAGGCGTGATACTAGGTTCCTTCAGCACGGGTACAAGTTTACCAAAGTAGCACAGTAAAAATCAGTGGTGTGAAAAGAAAAATAAGGCATAATCGGTAGAAGTGTAAAGAAAAATCGATATATTTGTACCAAAAATATGATTTTAGCCTAAAATCGACCGATTCCTTCACAGATATCAAGAGTCTCTAATGGAACCAGATCACCACACGAAGTAGCCTATCGTTCAATAGAACGATAACGATAACGAGAAAAAGACAGAAAAACATGATTGTGTAAAGATTATTATCTTTTCTCTTCATGGAGTAGGCAGATGTTTTGTATGTCATAGACCAGTGATTGGCCAGATATGCAGCCAATTTGTTTGTTGCAAACTGGTAATTCGGTAGAAAATCGAGAAAACCGGGACATTTTGTCATGAAAAACCAACTTGAATTTTGGTAGAAAAAAAGGAAAATATTTCAGCAATCTCAAAAACCGTTTCAAATTGCCACTTTTCAGTATTTCGGTAAGGCAAGCTTTTGCTAAATTTCTATAAATACAGTAAAATTGGTAGTTCCAAGACCACTGATAAAAATACAATTTAACCTCGCACTAAATTTTTGACCCAACTTTTCTTTTTTTATAAGGTTTAGGATCACTTCCTGAAAAACCTTACTAGTGATTTATAAAAATACAGTTAATTAAATGACGATAAAATGTAAACGTTAAGTTTTTCATAAATTTTGCTGCGTAAAAAAGATGCGAAATGTTATTCTCTACAACAATGGTGTCGATAAATTTTGCGGTGCAGTGCATAGTTTCCGAGATATCAGCCAGAAACTTTTTTTTCGAGGTGGCGCTTGAAGCTCCTCCTGGATTTTGTGATTTTATGCTTATATTTTCCTATTTATCCTAAACCGTGCAAAAAATAAAATATTTGGATCAGAAATTAAGAGCGAGGCTGACCAAAAAATATGGATATTTTTCAGGGGTAAAAAAATACCCAGTCAATATGAGTACTACCTTATCACTGAGCAATAACTGTCATCTTCAATTAAATAACGCACTATCTATCTATACTCATCTCTATATTGAGAGCTTTTCATCTTTGCTCGGCTTACGAAATTATTTTCCTTAAGTACGAGTATAAAGGCTCGATCAAATAAGCAGCATCAACGTTGAGTGTTTTTATCAAATGAAATTATATTTCGCAAAAATCGACTTTAATCGTAAATACAATTTTTTTTTAATCATAAATCATTTATTCTTGCGCATATGGGTACAACAGAGATCTTACAGAGATAATATAAAGAACCGCCATATCTGACCTTTCGGCATGCAACAAAAAGTACCTACTAAAAATTGATTGAATATAAAACTAGTTCACATAGTAGGTCTGCACAAAATACAAGTTAAACAATTTGATTCTAATTTTAGCCTAAAGCATGTCAAAGATAACATTCTCATGCATAATGTTAAGAATAAAATAATACAATGTCAAGATGGGATTTTGTCAAAAACTAATAAGTCAATAAATTAAAATTAAAATTTATCATTCAAGTATTCGTCAATATCATAATAAGCTTTCTCTTGTAGTAGACATTTAAGTTTATATTTGTAAACATGAGTCGACTTTATATCAATTAAAGCTCAGGGTAAAAGATTATAAATTAAAGGAAGCATACAAATAACACTTCGAATAGTTCCCTCACACAATTCGAATAGTTTGCTCGAAAGTTTTACGTTCTTGTTGACTTTCCAAAAACGGCTCAGCTGATTTCAATAAAATTATAATGGGATCATACTTCCGAGGAATCACATATGTTGACTAAACTGAAGTAAGGATTTGTAGAGTTGAAGCGTGTAGAGTTAGAAGCTTACATGAGATGTGATAATTTTTTGATATTGCGAACTGTGGTCTTGTCTTGGGTACATTTCCATGAAAATGTTTTTGTTGGACTTAAATAAACGTTAGTGACCCTTTGTACAAAGTATTAAACTCGCAGGTAGTTATAAATTCAAAATAAAAATAGTGTAAAGTGAAGAAGCGACTCGCGTGAGTATATTTACAGTGTTATTAAGCCAAAAGAGAGTGATTCAAATCATCAATATATTCAAATTTTGTCGTTACGCTTAATTCACCTAATTTGAATAATTCTGTATATTATTGCTCAGATCTCATAATTTTCACTACAATATTTTCCTTTACTTAAATAATAATTACAAAAAATTACTTCTTTCTGTGGGAGTAGGTATTTCAGCGACTTATGACAACGATGTAAATTTATCGTTAGTCCAGCTCAAAGTAACAATATATTTTAGTCCCTACAACAATTAATTACTAAGAATCGATCCGAAGAAAAATTTACGAGCCACTGACAGATCTATGATCACCGCATTGTAGTGATCCAATTATAGATACGTATTAGTATAAATACATACTCGTAACAAGGATAAGCAGTCACCTACAGTTTTTTTTCTTAAATTTCACAAAGTTAGACTATTTCGATTTTTTGTCTTTTTTGTCTAAATATTGCATAGAATATTTTTTTTAGAATAGAATAGAATAATTTATTGTTCCATAAGTATTTTTGACAATTATTGTTTTAAATCCATTGGCGCCGAACTAGTATACACTACCTCACCTCACTTATAAATGGTGCCTGTATTCAAGTAGTAATGGTTCTATGTGAGTGTATGGTTTTCATTTCAACTACGTAGATACAGGAGTATCTAGCAACTTTTGGAGCGGTAGTAGAAGTAGTATAAGTGTAGAGGCGCGTTCTTCAATTACAAGATTTTCACAGACAGCCGGATAGATAGACAGATATAGGGACAACAGACGGACACACAAAGTGATCCTATAAGGATTTCGTTTTATACCGACTTCCAAAATTGAGGTAAGTTTGTAGATCTGTATGTTTTTTTTTTATATATACCTATGTTCATCGATATTTTCGCCAGCCCCCCGCCAGTCTCCCAAGGTGATTTAAATTTTAAATCAATATAAATATATCCCGACATTTTTTTATTGAAATCGGTAAAGCATTTTTTAGAAGTCTTTGAAAAATGAACAATAATGTAAAAAAAATCCTACATGGATTCGTGAATTCGATTCGTGCAAACTATTCGAATTCTGTACACGGTGGAAGTCGGTGATGCCATTTTTGGCGAAATAATATTATTTTCTTTTTGGCAATATATAAAAGTGGTAAAAAAGTTAACATACATACTAGGAGATGTATAGGTACATTTTTAGACCTAGCCAGGGCATTTGATACGGTCTCCAGGCGTATACTTATTAAAAAGCTAGAAGGCGTTGGCGTTCGTGGAGTAGCCTTGAAATGGTTTAAGTCGTACCTCACTGACCGAAGGCAAAAGGTTAGGATTGATGGCCACTATAGCGATCCTATGGAGGTGACATTTGGCGTCCCACAAGGGAGCGTTCTTGGTCCGATCCTCTTTTTAGTGTATCTTAACGACCTTTGTAATATTAAAATACGTCAAGCGCGACTATTTGCGTTCGCCGATGACACTGCTATCATCTTTGACGGTAAAGACTGGGACGATGTAAGCTGCACGGTCAACGAGGGTCTTAAAAACGTAGTACACTGGCTGCAACACAATCTTTTAACACTGAACGCCAACAAGACTAAAATCATTGCTTTTCGGTCGTCTATTCGCAGTCGCCCTGTTAAAAATCTATGCATAAAACTTCACTCGTGTGAGAATATAAACGACACTCAATGTAAATGCCCAAAACTAGGTCAAGTAAAACACATCAAATACCTCGGCATATACATTGACGAACTTCTCTCGTGGAATAAGCAGATACATGCACTTAGTGGTCGAATCAGGAAGCTAATATTTATCTTCAAAAGACTCAGAAGCTTAGCCGATGAAAAAGTGATTACAATGGTCTACACGTCCCTGTGCCTATCCTTACTAAACTATTGTGTAATATCTTGGGGTTCAGCTGGCTCCAGTCATCTTCTTGAGCTTGAAAGAGCCCAACGAGCTGTATTAAAAGTAGCTTATAATAAAACTTTTAGATATCCAACTGATCAGCTTTATAAGGATACAAAACACTTGAGAGTTAGACAAATATACATCATGGCTGTGGCACTACGGTTTCATAAAACTGCACTCACCACACAGGTTACATCAATTGAGGGCTCCAGACCTAGACGCAAACCACACTGGCCATTACCACGAACAAATACTCAAATAGGTCAAAGAAGTTTCAGCTTCCGTGGTGGATTTATATACAAATCAGTAAATATTAAAACTGACATATTACAGTGTACAAAAAGAGTTAGCAAAAACAAAATTAAAGCATATCTCAATAGTTTAAATTATTTGGAAACTGAAGAACTTATACGAATTATTAGCTAAAACACCCTACAGAACAATACATAAATACTATACATAATAATATACTAAATATATACTTATTAAGAAAAAATCCGTATTGATACCCTCAATACCAATAATACCTACTAATCACTACTTCAAGTCTTTTTTAGAAATCTTATAATAATAAAATTAAAAAACATTTAATAAAATTACTAATACTACTAATGTTTTCTTATATAACTAATTAACACGGTTAGATTAAACTTTTTATTTTTTATTCTTGGAATACACAATATTCATTTCTCATTAATTACGCATGTATACATATTGAATTATATTTTTAAACATTTACCATAGCACTTTTGAACAGTTTGGAAAGGAACTAGCCACCGCGACACAGGGAATTCTACAGCGGCGGCTAGAGAATAATTAATGATGGATAATAAAGGCAAAATTAATTCATACTTGAACATTCAAATGCAACTACATATCCTAGTATCTTGAATATAATCTTATAATTGTAATTGTATAAAATCAAGTATATTCAATATCATTAAACTGTTATTTTTATGTCAATTTGATTAAGACTAAAATACTATGATCAGCATATTATTATTAGTTTCAAATAAATTATTTATTATTATTTATTATTATACTGATGTATTTTCCAGACCTTGAAGCTTAAAGTACTATAAAAGCTTCCAACATCCCCACATTAAAGTTCAAAACTCGAAAAGTTTCTAACTCATCCAATTCAGAGTAATTTCCATAGGAAGCTCCGTTAATATGAGTGATCACAAGTTTGCTGAACCAGTTTTGAAATTATAATGTAGGGAAACGCAATTGTTAATAACTTTGGTACAAAACATGGGTACGACTTGGATGTAGTAATTACTTAGTTAATAAATTATTGCGTGAAACTTTATAAGACACGTGTAAAAGTACATAAATATTACTTAATGAACTAACACATTAATAAGTTACAAGTTACTTAAGTAGGTTACAAATAAAAGTTGCCAAGTTATGTAAATAACACAACCAGTTCAATTTTATTAAAGTAAGTTCGTATAGGCCGGGTGGCTAGCCCTGGTGTCAGAGTTTTAAGGCCGCCTAAAGGCCTCTGACATGGTTAAATGTTAAAACAACCGGAACCTACAATTTAACATATCAATTACGTGAACAATTAAACTTTATTGAATACTAGCGACCCGCCCTGGCTTCGCACAAATGTATTATACATACAAACCTTTCTCTTGAATCACTCTTATTAAATATTAGAATAATAGTACTATTAAATAAGCTGCATCAAAATCCGTTCCGTAATTTTAAAGATATAAACTTATGTATATAAGGACAGACAGACGGGAAGCGACTTTGTTTTGATACTATGTAGTGATAGTGAAGCATTATATATAAATAAAATATAAATCTTGCAGTTATCTCTTTCCACGCAACCGATTACTAAGAAATATACTTTTAAGTATTTTTTGTTTATAATAATATGTTTTCAAGTATATAGGTAGTTAAGTTTCTTGGTAAAATATCTTATCTCATTGAATTTTTTTTTAATTAGGGGTTTTATAGATGTTGGCTTGTCCGGTTTTATTAGACATCCATTGGGGAGGCCTATGTTCAGCAGTGAACGTCTTATGGCTGATGGATGGATGGATGATGAGAGGTTGGCCACCATTATCTAAGCACCCAATATTATTTTTCTTAGTGGGTACTTACGTACGTCATTATGATTAGGCATTCATTTAATATCTATTTCGAAAATTTTGTTTTATTTATATTCATAGTAGGTAACCATGATTTTTAAATACAATAAAAAAATATTGTGTATATAAACCAGTGACAATGAATACTAAAATAGAACTTAAAAAGAATAGAACTTGGAGATGAATAAAAAAAAATTATCTATGTCCCTATTTTTTTTCTGGTTTGGCCTCTCACCTGGATATTTTGCCTTGTCCTCGATTTTGAAGGGCAATGTCTCCACACAGGTGGCACCTCACTCACTACACTATACACTGACCGATTGACTAATTATTATCGATTTAGATGGCGTAGGTGGCACTTGGCCGATGTCTGATTGATTAGGGCCGGTTGCACTGAGTTAATCGACGGTTAGTGACGCGTTAATCAAGACTGACTTAGTATATGGGGCCTTGATATAGGCAGAGAGCTCTGCTGAGTTAGATATATTATATCCTTACTATTTAATCAATCAATCAATCATTCTTATTTTACAAAAATTACATTACATCAAACCTACATAAACATTTCTATATCTTAATTTTAAATTAGAATTGTTATAAAAACGTTAGGTTAGAGCTTTACGAGACATCTGTACTAGGAAATCCTGTGTTACAGCTGGTTAGATTCCAGTCCCCGTTGACATTACAATTTATATTTATTTCATTTAAGTATACAACATTATAGATTAATAGGTAGGTATTACACATCAAAGTTTTAAATATATTTGTGAGTATATTATTTATTTATTCACATAAGAAACACCAACAGTATATACATTAAATATTAATTAGAATTAACACTTTCATAACAAACAATATAGTTCTGATATATATACCCCTTATAGGTGTTTACAGCATTCTTTAAGTATAGGTAGAACAACGATGAAAAGTTTTAAGTTTGATAATTAAACAGTTGAACAATATTATATAGTATTATGATTATAACAAAATGATTTCAGAATATGTTTACATTATTCTTGCGAGAGTTAAATCAAAATAAAATAAAACAATATGCATTATTAATATCAGAAATCTGGAAGTGCGTTTATTACTCTTTCAGCAACAGATGAATGTTGACGTGATAGTTCAAAAGTCGGAAAGTGACTTATAACTGTTTTTTGTCTCGGTAAAAGGTTTTTATAGAATAGCTCAAACGTCAAATTATCAAGTGAGTGAAACTAATGATCTAAAAAATACAGTGCAATGTTACACATTTATTTTAGAGCTTAGCCTCAATCTCAGAGCAAATAAAAAAATCAAGAGAGAATGTTGTGAATAAACAAGTGAAGCCGACCGAAACTACGCCTCGCCGTGTAAAGACAATCACACACACATCAACGTACAAGGAAACTACGCCTTGGCTTGTCAGTCGAACTATGGCGGCGCAGCAGTGACGCACTCACACATGTATAAAAAACCTGCTTCACTTGACTGTTCAACGACGTTCCATCTTGATATTTTTATTTGCTCTGAGGCGTCAATTGCATAGATTGAAAATAAAAGTGTTCGATGTCTTTTAGATACCTAATTTGGCAGTTAATTAAATATTTTTATGGCCATAAAAATATGTGGGCTGAAACTATGCAGTACGCATAGCTAGGTTGAACATTTCTTCTAGAGCAACTAAATCTGAAACATAAAAGCTATGAATCTATGATGTATTGAAGATCAAAGCAATAGCTTTTCTATTCGTATCTTTGGATTACCTACGTATTATGTTTAATGACTCTAAAAGCATTTTAGAACTATGGTTGTGAATTACTTTGTGATACATTTTGGCAAATTACTCAATTTTCTCGAGTGTTCAGAAGGTAATTTGAAGTGTACCTACTTACTCTATTTAGACTCATTACACATTACATTAGATACACTTTGCACTTACGAGTACGATTAACTAATTAGAAGATCGGATAACATTTATTTCTAAACTAGATATATCCTCCGTTTCCTATAGGATGAATAAAAATGTTTGTGGATAAAAGTAGTATGACACTCTTTGATCTTTGGACTACTTAATTAGAACTTATACAATTTTACTGTAAAAACTTAAATAACTTTGAAAAAAGACTTATACAACTACATCATTAGGGTTAGGAGCTTTACGACTACATTATAATAAAAAACTTAAACAAATAACACTAAAATTTACACTAAAGTTAGAAAAAAAAAATTGTAGGAAGGTAATATATCTATCTATCAGCCATAGGACTTCCACTGCTGGACATAGGCCTCCTGCTGCATAGGCTGGATTTCCAATAAGGCCGGTTGGAAGCGGCCTGCATCCAGCGCATTCCTGCGATTTTTATTATATCGTCAGTCCAACTAGTCGGTGCTACTAGCTAGTCCTACGCTGCGCTTGCTGGTCCGTGGTCTCCATTTCCAAGAACTTTACGGCCTCACCGGCCATCCGTTCTTCGCACTATGTGTCCTGCCCACTGCCACTTTAATTTGCTAATCCTTACTTTTAATATTATAAATGCGAAAGTAACTCTGTCTGTCTGTCTATCTGTCTGTCTGTCTGTCTGTCTGTCGTGCTTTCACGCCAAAACTACTGAACCGATTTCAATGAAATTTGGTACACATATAGTCTAGAGCCTGAGAAAGGACATAGGCTACATTTTATCCCGAAAATTGCATAATTCCTGTAGGATAGGACAAAAACTATCGTTAGCGAAACTGTCACCTATCACAACGACGCTAATAGGCCCAATTTTGAAGGCACCATCGTAATTATAACAGCTAATTAGACTATATCTGTTTCTTTTTCACTTAAGGCATTCGATAGAGATAACACTTTTTACGTTGCTATTAAATTTACGATGGCGCGTTCATAATTGGGTTGATTAAGCCTAATATGGATTGACAAAACGTAATTAGATGACAGGTGACATACATTGACTGCAGATTTTTATAAATTTCTGGCTTAACATAGCAAAGGGACAAATTGTCTTTCCACCATTATAGCTCCTCGAAGACGAAATAAAGTATGGATTGACAATGACAACTGACATTAAAATTGGACAAAATAGTTTTCTCTTTGCCATGCTACATATTACAATGACGTTAACTGGGCCGTTATTTTGTCTGACATTAAAAATATTTTAAAATATACCACAGTTAGAGGTTAAACATATTTCTTTATTCTACCTTTATGGTACAGAATCAATGCTAATATACGAAGAAACGGACCGACTTGATTTTTAGAAGTAGTATGGCATGAGTGTGAGTATCTTGACTCTAAGGTCACTACTAACTAACTTTGATTTTGAATTGAGACCTTGACACGAACAGAAATTTCTGTTGGTTTGGTTAGGATTGAACAGTGATAAAAGTGCAGCCCGGCTCAGTTGCGGCACTCCTCATGAGGCAAGCAACTTGCCGGCCAGCCTCTCAGCTGTTATAGTTAAAAAGCCCAGAAAAGCGGCCCAACCTCGAGTGCAAACTTCTAAACTGCCTGTCCTTATCCTTACTAATCCTTATCCTTACTTTTTCTTTATAAATGCGAAGGTAACTCTGTCTGTCTGTCTGTCGCGCTTTCACGCCAAAACTACTGAACCGGTTTCAATGAAATTTAGTACACAGATAGTCTAGAGCCTGAGAAAGGACATAGGCTACTTTTTATTCTGAAAAATAACGTGGTTCCTGTTGGATAATAGTAAAACTGTTTCTCAGCTACGGAGTAACGGATTGACTTGATTTTTGCTATGAACATAGTTTGAATGACAAGAAGTGACATAGACTACTTTTTATCCCGAAAAAAAACATAGTTCATAGTTGACTTGATTTTTAGCATGGACATATTTTGAAAGACAACATGTGACATAAACTACTTTTTATTTCGAAATTTTTTTATGGTTAGGTGTCAATGTCAAAGTCAATCAATCTTTTCCCGTTACATTTTCAGTCGGTTTCATGTATATTTTCAGTTTAATTATGTAGTTTTCATTATAATAGGTATGCCTAGAAAACGCAAATCGAATCTAGCGCGTAGTTCTAGCGGAGCTCGCGCTAAGAAAATTGCTAGAAGCCAAGAGTCTGAAGAGCACACTCAAACACGTTTGAACTTAGATGCCGAGCGCCACGCATCTCAAAGATCTGCTGAGACTCAAGAGCAAAACCAAGCGCGTCGAATATTAGATGCTGAGCGTCACGCAGCACAGAGAGCTGCTGAGACTGAAGGAGACAGTCAAGCGCGGCAACTTTTAGATGCCGAGCATCACGCAGCGCAAAGAACTGCTGAGACTCCAGAGCAAAACAAAGCGCGTCGAATATTAGATGCTGAGCGTCACGCAGCACAGAGAGCTGCTGAGACTGAAGGAGAAAGTCAAGCGCGGCGACTTTTAGATGCCGAGCATCACGCAGCGCAAAGAACTGCTGAGACTCCAGAGCAAAACAAAGCGCGTCGAATATTAGATGCTGAGCGTCACGCAGCACAGAGAGCTGCTGAGACTGAAGGAGAAAGTCAAGCGCGGCGACTTTTAGATGCCGAGCATCACGCAGCGCAAAGAACTGCTGAGACTCCAGAGCAAAACAAAGCGCGTCGAATATTAGATGCTGAGCGTCACGCAGCACAGAGAGCTGCTGAGACTGAAGGAGAAAGTCAAGCGCGGCGACTTTTAGATGCCGAGCATCACGCAGCGCAAAGAACTGCTGAGACTCCAGAGCAAAACCAAGCGCGTCGGATTTTAGACGCCGAGCGTCATGCAGCTCTGAGAGATACTGAGACCTTGGAGCAAAGTCAAGCACGGCAAAGATTGGATGCCGAACGTCACGCATCTCAAAGAGCTGCTGAAACATTAGAACAAACTCAGGTACGTCGGCTTTTAGATGCTGAACGTCATGCATCATTTATTGCTGCAGAGTCCTATACGGAATCGCAAAGAAGACGGATTTTGAATGCTGAACGTCAGTCGCAAAGGAGAAGTTCATTTGAACGTAGTACATGGGAGGCATTTCATGACGCTGCTTTTGAATATGATCCTTTGATCGATTATATTAATCATCGATTAATTCTTCTAGAGAGGATGGATAAAAAATGTACTCATTGTGAAGCACTAAAATGGAAAGAAGAAACCGCGGGTATGTGCTGTTCTGGCGGTAAAATTTCACTTCCATCCCTTGATGAGCCCGAAGAACCTCTAAAATCCTTACTTTTGTTCGACAGTAGTGAATCACGGCGTTTTTTGAACAGAATAAGGAAATACAATTGTTGTTTTCAAATGACGTCGTTTGGAGTAGACAGTGAAGTTGTTATGCCGGGATTTTCGACTACATTTACAATCCAAGGACAGATCTATCATAGAATTGGTTCGTTGCTGCCTACAGACGATCAGCCAAAATTTTTGCAGATTTACTTTATGGGAGACGAAAATAGCGAAGTTGATCGCAGGTGTCAAAATATTCAAGGAGTTGAAAGAGATATAGTTTTGAATATTCAAAGAATGTTACACGATCATAACAGCCTCATTAACACTTTCAAAACTGCGTTAGAAAGAATGCCGGACGAAGAATACAAGTTGGTCATGCACCCTGACCGTACGCCAAGTGGGGAACATGAACGTCGGTTTAATGCACCATTAATTAATGAAATCGCAGCCGTAGTATCCGGCGAACAATTTGCTTTCCGAGATATTATTTTACACACCCGTAATAACACATTAACTAGGGTACCAGACACACACAAATTTTACGACGCGCTGCAGTATCCGCTAATATTCAGCAAAGGGCAGGAGGGGTATTACTTTCATATACCTCAAGTAAGTCCTGTGACAGGCTTACCCTTACCCAATAAAAAAATATCGTGCATGGATTTTTATGCTTATCGTATCATGATTCGAGAAAATGATTTCAATATACTATCACGATGCAGACAACTGGCTAATCAGTTTTATGTTGACATGTACGTAAAAGTTGAAAGCGAACGATTACGTTACATATCATTAAATCAAAAGAAATTAAGAGCGGAGAACTACATTCATCTCCAAGATGCTGTAGCAAATGACGGTAATATTAATCCTGATAATTTAGGTAAAATGGTTATTTTACCGTCTTCATTTGTAAACAGCCCTAGGTATTTGCACGAATACACTCAAGACGCGTTTGCTTATGTACGTACATATGGTCGCCCTGATTTATTTATCACTTTCACCTGTAACCCAAGTTGGTCTGAAATAGTTGATGAGTTGCTGCCGGGACAAAGTGCGATAGATAGACACGACATAGTTGCGAGAGTTTTTAGATTAAAAGTTAAAAAGCTCATTACTGTTATCAACAAAGGCAAAATATACGGAGAAGTAATGTGTTTTATGTATTCGATAGAATGGCAAAAACGCGGCTTACCACACGTGCATATTTTAGTGTGGTTAAAAGAAAAGTTGAGACCTGATCAAATAGATAAAATCATCAGCGCTGAAATACCGGATCCAAATAATGACAAGTCACTGCATGAAATAATTGTTAAAAATATGATTCATGGTCCATGCGGCCCTGAAAATCCTCAATGCCCATGCATGAAGGGTGGTAAATGCACTAAAAAATATCCTCGCGAGCTTATTAAAGAGACAGTCCATAGTGATAACGGATATCCGCTGTATCGTAGAAGGGCGCCAACAGACGGAGGTCGAACAGCATCTGTAAAACTACGAAATGGTAATTACGTTACTGTAGATAATGGTTGGGTGGTTCCTTATTCGCCTATTTTGTCCAAAATGTTTAATGCCCATATAAATGTTGAGGCTTGCAGTTCAGTGCGTGCTATTAAATATATTTGCAAGTATATTATACTCTATAAAATTTAACTTGATCTCTGCGACAGCTGTCAGAAAAATCACGCCTATGAAGTCCTGAATTTCTGAAAAGTACAGACAGTACCTGTCAATGTCATACTTTGTGGGCATGCCGATTAGTGATGGGCGACGAATGATCGTGACCACAGAGTTTTAAATAGACTTTTGATTAAAATATCAATAGTTTCTTCTGACGATATTTTAAATAAAACTTGATTTATCATTAATTTTATTGTATATTGTAATATTATAACATTTTTTACATGTGTAATAAAAGTAAACCCAATTATATGTTACATTAGCATCGATAATAGTGAAAAACGTCGATAAATACTATCGTTACATTATTATGAGTATATAATTAATATCATACCATTATTTACATGTGTACATACTTGATCTTAAATAATAGTAAGTAAATGAAATCCAATTTCTCACATTCAACTACTCATTCGATTTCATTACAACATTGTTTGAAGATCGATTTTTTCCTCCACTATCCCAACTCTAAAAATGTCAATCTTCTACTGTCGCAGAGATCAAGTTAAATTTTATAGAGTATAATAAAGGTAGCGACCAAGCTATTTTCAATTTCAGAAACACAGAGGCCGCTAATCCCATAGATGAAGTACGGACATATCAGTCTGGTCGTTATATCAGTAGCAACGAAGCTGTGTGGCGGATTTTAGGATTTCCGTTACACGAAAGACACCCAACCGTAATACACCTCAATGTGCACCTAGAGAATGGCCAACGTGTCTACTTTAATGAAAATAATTTTCAAGAAAGATTATCTTCTCCTCCAAAAACGACACTTACAGCTTTTTTTGACCTGTGTAACAAAGATGAGTTTGCACGATCTCTTCTCTATGTTGAGATACCGAGATATTACACTTGGAACACAACAAGCAGAGAATGGAAACGCCGAATTCAAGGAGTGCCTATTCAAAATTGGCCTGGCATCAAATCTGGAGATGCTTTAGGTCGAGTATACACGGTCCATATTAATAATATGGAATGCTTTTGTTTAAGAATGCTTTTACACCATGTGCGTGGGCCAACCTCTTTCAAAGATCTTAAAAAGCTCAATAATCAAGAATTTTCGACATTTCGAGAGGCATGTGAAGCAAGAGGGTTATTAGATAATGATAATCAGTGGGATATAACTCTAGAAGAGGCTGCACAATGCAAATCTGCGCCAAAGGTGAGAGAGCTTTTTGCTATATTGATAGCGACATGTGGACTTTCAAACCCTCAAGAATTATGGGAAAAATATAAAAATGATATGGCGGATGATATTTTACACAGATTGCAAGAACAGAACCACAATGCTTCATACAATGATTTAATTTACAATGAAGCTCTAACAAAAGTTGAAGATCAAGTAATTACTATTACTGGAAAAAAATTAACTGATTTTGGAATGACTAGACCTCAAAGAACTGGAGAAGTTAGTAGTGATTTAATGAGAGAACTAGATTACGACACTGTTTCTTTGGTGCAACAAATAACAGAAGCCATTCCACTTTTAAATTCTGAGCAAAAATTAATTTTTGATGCAATAATTCATCAAGTTGCCAGTGACCAAGGAGGTCTGTTCTTTTTAGATGCTCCAGGAGGCACTGGCAAAACTTATCTTTTAAATTTATTACTAGCCCAAATCCGGAAAGATAAACGAGTTGCTGTTGCAGTAGCTTCCTCTGGAATAGCTGCTACGCTACTTAGTGGGGGACGAACAGCCCACTCGGTTCTAAAGCTACCATTGAACTTAGCTCATGAAGAAATGCCAGTATGTAACATCAGCAAAAGCAGTGAGCGTGGAAGAATGTTGCAGCAGTGTAAACTGTTGGTTTGGGATGAATGTACGATGTCTCATAAAAGAGCAATTGAAGCATTAGATCGCACAATGAAGGATATTAAAGGCAACCAGGATATCATGGGAGGGATGGTAGTACTTTTAGCTGGTGACTTCAGACAGACCCTTCCGGTTATTACGAGAGGTACGCCGGCAGACGAAATAAATGCCTGTTTAAAAGCATCGGTATTATGGGTACACGTGAAAAAATTTTGCCTCACTAAAAATATGCGAGTACAGCTTTATAGTGACTCAGAAGCAGGGCAATATGCAGCCGCTCTTCTAAAAATTGGAGAAGACTGTATGCCAACTGACAGTAACGACATGATTACCCTGAGACGAGAGTTCTGTCAAGTTGTCGATAGCACGGACGACCTGAAAAATAGTGTCTATCCTAATCGTCAAATAAATATGGGCAATCGAGAATGGCTGTGTGAAAGGGCAATTTTGGCGCCGACTAATGAAGTAGTTAATCAAATAAACGAACGAATCATGTCAGACGTAGAGGGAAATGTTGTCGAATACCTCTCAGTAGATAATGTTATGGACACCGAGCAAATCACATCATACCCTATAGAGTTTCTCAACTCTTTAGAATTATCAGGAGTGCCTTCCCATAAATTGAGGCTGAAAGTTGGTGTTCCAGTCCTTTTGATGAGAAACCTTGACGCACCAAAGCTATGTAACGGTACACGGCTACAAATTACTCATCTGGGTCACAATATTATAAAAGCCACAATCATGACTGGAATGGCAAAAGGAGACAATGTTTTAATACCCCGTATTCCAATAATTCCAACTGATTTGCCTTTCCAATTTAAAAGAGTGCAGTTTCCCTTGAAAGCAGCATTTGCAATAACAATTAATAAAGCTCAAGGACAAACGCTTAAAGTTGCAGGAGTACACTTAGAAAAAAAATGTTTTTCCCATGGGCAACTCTACGTAGCATGCTCACGTGTATCAAATCCGCAAAATCTTTATGTTATGGCAAAAGATGGGAAAACGAAAAACGTAGTTTATAAAAATGTACTAAAATAAACTCATGTTAGTATTGAATACCTTATGTAGTTTTTTTACTTAAATAAGCTCTATGCAGTGAAACTGGCATACAATCTTCTTTCTCCAATTTTTAGATGAGCAGCTGCACAGATACTATTCCACGCGGACGAAGTCGCGGGTACAGCTAGTATAATATATATTTAATTAGGTAATAGGTATAATAAACTGCAAAACATAAAAATTGGAAAATGAAAAATACCAATGAATTACTACGAGTATTTTGATTGGTAAACACATACAACAACAAACATTTCATTTTGATTGGTACATACATACATTGTTACTGAATATATGTAGGTACCTTTACAATTGGTTAATTTCTTCCGCTATTTCACTCGTGACTTTGACATTTCAATTTATTTTCGTACATTCAATACCTACTACAGTCTCACTCACAGCTATTTTACCTGTAACATTTATCGCTGTCTTCGTCTAGTCGTTGCAAACCATCACTTATTAGAGCAAGAAGCATATAGGACCTTAAGGTAAAACAACTGTGAACGAAGTATAAACAAACCCCGATGCATCGGACCCACATCAGCATGAATGAAGCTGTCAAATACATGTAATCCCTGTTCAAAGACATCATTTCTCCCATTCCTTTACAAACGCCAAATAAATAAATACTTAAAACTAAGCTTTATTTTATGGAGATAGAGCTTGAAATTGGTTGTGTGATTTTTAGTTGTACACAGGAAGTTACAACTTTCATACCTCACATTGCAAAGTGTCAAAACTCCCAAACAAAATACGTCACTACTGTGCGACTCATCTGTGACTATTCTTTCTTTTCCTACATAATATCATACTTAGTACATACTAACATTTAAGCAGATTTGAATTATCTTAGTTGAGTTTTATAATTAAGACCCCGAATTAGTAAGGACAGCACAACACATTTACCGAGAGAGTAAATTTATCGACATATTCTAATTCTTAACAATATTGTACAGCCCTATCGGTTTACAATTTTTCTTTCTACACATATTTTATAAGTTGAAGTAGTCAGAACACAGTCCATAGAATTGAAAAAAATTTATATTACTATGATAATATTTTTAGAATTAGTTCAGTTTTAAACGGTTTAACACGCGGTTGTATTGTAATGAAATAAACACCATCATCATCAGCTCATTTTTGTACACTGTAGGACATAAGCCGTCCCTATTTTCTTCCAATGGTCACCCCTCCAACACTCCTTCTCTAAAAGTGGATAAAACTGTCAATGACAATTCACGGACGGTGTTCGGTTGGAGGTCCGCGCGCCACCGTGGCTCGGATGACACGTTTAATTGCAGGATCCGGTTGTTTTAACCGTTTAGCCATGTCAGAGGCCTTCAGGCAGCTTAAAGACTCTGATACTAGGGCCAGCCACCCGTCCTATACGAACTTACCTACTAATGTAATTTCATATTTTGTTTCATCTCAGACGGGATAAATTGAAGGAAAAACCACTTGTCTATTTGCCATGTTTGAAAAGTTCTCGAGTGGACACCACGTACCGGCAAGAGCAGCGTAGCACGTCTACCCACAAGATGATCTTATTAAGACCGCAGGATCGCGCTGGATGCAAGCCGCTTCTAACCGGTCTTACTGGAGATCCATAGGAGGCCTATATCCAGCAGTGGATATCCTATGGCTGATGGATGGATGGATTTGCCATGTTACGGGGGCTGGATGAGACTGGCTCAGACAAGGGTGATTAGCAAAATAAATATCGATATAGATAAATTGTAAAAGTACACAGCAAAAACCTCGAAAATACAGTTTATTTTTTACTCTGATTGACACATCGATTAAATTCAACACATCTAATTTTCTATTCTGAGTAGATGTCAACACGAGCAGTCGAGCACTGACTCAGATGTAGGTAGACTAAAATTGACCGTAATGACTAATCAATTGTAGCTATTAATGTCACATGCTTTGTCTAATAAAACAAAGAACGTGACTAAATCATCAGAAACTCGTAATCCTTCAGCAGCGTTAGTTGAGTTCATTTTTCCCTGAAATGTGGTTGAAAAGGCGATGGCTGGCACACACCTTCGTCAACGTTTTATTGGACGTTTCTTGCGGGTCATTGGTATGCTTGTGGCACTCACAAGTTAAACGCAGTGGACTATTAAAAGGCTGGTACAGTAATCAGTTATAAAACACTTACCCTCCTGGAAGGAAACACACTCTCATAATACAAGCTTCCATTAAGGGTCAAGTTTTGTAAATTCATATCATAATTTGCTTTAGAGGTGCAACTAAAAATCTTCTAAACTAATTCTTCTTACCTTAGAATGAAATAGCCAGTAAACTTAGACTGTTCCTTCAGTATTTGTGAACCCTGTAAAAGCCAGTCTCTTCCCTAAATTAGAAATAAACATGGTTTAACAATTACCTACATTGTTTGGATTCCAACACAAACAATCAAAATACATTCACAAACCCTTCAAATACAGAGATGAAATAATGAACACAATCTGCAGACGAAAATATCTCAACAAAAATAGACTTACTCAGATATTTAGTTAATTTAGTTACGTTTATACAAAGGTTTTTATACAATAGCGGGCTATCTCATAGGGTGACTATTTAATTGGTTGGCTGTAATTTTAATTAAGTAACCTACATGAGGTCAGCAAAATAATAAGAGATTGGTCAAAAATTTTAATCTTATTACCGATAAGTGTCTCAAATGGTCTATTTTTATGTTTTTAATATATTATGATATTTGAATATCTAAGATAGATTATTTTTTAATTATTGCTATAAACACTTCAGCTTCAAATTGTATTTCTGCTCGTTGGTTTTTACGCGATTTCGGTTTTTAAAATTTAAAACATAGCCATAAGTAGTTGTGGTTGACATTTCTTATAATGCACTCAAAAATCTTATAGTTAATCAAACGACTGAATTTTTAGTATTTTGTAACCTAAAACATTGGCTCACCAGTTAAAATTTTACCCAGTAGGATTTTTGCCAACCACTAATTTTGAAGAAGATCAAAACTTGATTTTCTTCGCTGTTATTGTATGACCAATGTTTTTGACTATTTGAGATCCATTATTTATCATTCTAGCTGACCATTTCAATTGAACCCATAATTCCTTGCTAAATATAGATTTGTACCTGATAACGAGGGCGGTTGCGAAACGGAGCCCGTGCCAACGACACGCGTTGACTATTTGAGATCCATTATTTATCATTCTAGCTGACCATTTCAATTGAACCCATAATTCCTTGCTAAATATAGATTTGAACCTGATAACGAGGGCGGTTGCGAAACGGAGCCCGTGCCAACGACACGCGTCTCCACTCTATACTATAATAGGTTAAATATTTATATTAAACTCATTATAGCTAAGAGTTATCAAGAAGATGTCGTTTATTAAAACACATACTGACATTTTGAGGTGTATATCCTCTTGAGACCCCGGTGTGACTGATCATTTTGTGACGCTTACGAAAAAAAATCATACGTAAAACGTCCTCTGATGACACGGGCTCGGATAACAGATTTCAAAAATCTCATTTCAGAAATCTGACAATATCCTGTACCCACTGCTGCTAATAATAATGCCTATATAAGCTATAACATTTAATTCTCACGCGTTTTACATTATTATGTTCATACTTCTACAAAATCAATCTATGTATGCTGCAAAGGAATTTGTGTTTTATGTTCGTGTCAGTAAGGAATGTGATAATGTCCAAATGCTCATCACGGAAGCGAATAGCTGAAATGCTTCAGGTGTAAATTACCCTGTGTGAAATGTTGACTGACTGCGCCACAAAATATTGAGAGGACAGAAGTAAAGCTTGATACAGTGTGCTCCCAAGAAGCACAAGTGCTATCGAGCGTCGATTTATTTTAATGTACTCTTCATTATACTCTATGAAATTTAACTTGATCTCTGCGACAGTGACATTGACATAAAAGATTGACATTTTTAGAGTTGAGATAGTGGTGGAAAAAATCGATTTTCAAACAATGTTGTGATTAAATCGAATTAGTAGTGGAAAGTGAGAAATTGGATTTTATTTACTTACTATTATTTAAGATCTAGTATGTACACATGTAAATAATGTTATGATATTAATTAAATACTCATAATAATGTAACGATAGTATTTATCGACGTTTTTCACTATTATCGATGCTAATGTAACATATAATTGGGTTTTATTTAATTACACAAGTAAAAATGTTATGATATTAAAATATACAATAAAATTAATAATAAATTAAGTTTTATTTAAAATATCGTCAGTATAAACCATCGATATTTTTATTAAAACTCTATCTAAAACTCTGTGGTCACGATCATTCGTCGCCCATCACTAATCGGTATGCCCACAAAGTATGACATTGACAGGTACTGTCTGTACTGTTAAGAAATTCAGGACTTCATAGGCGTGATTTTTCTGACAGCTGTCGCAGAGATCAAGTTAAATTTTATAAAGTATAATAGATGAATTTTAAAAATGTGTATCTTCTTGTCATTCTTAATTATAATTAAAAAGAATTCAAAAATACAGAACCAAGAATACAAATGCACGGAGCACAGATAAATGATATGCTATGCTAGCCAAGGACACAATTTCCTTGTTATTTCTAAAGTCTCACAATATACTTCTGGATCAAAGAGACGTGGGTTCGATCCCCACCAGGGCAAATATTTATGTGATGAACATAAATGTTTGCTCTGTGTCTGGGCGTTATTTAGTTACTATCTATATAAGTATGTATTTAAAAATAAGTGTATGTTGTATATCAGTCTCTGGAAGCCATATCACAAGCTTTGCTTAGTTTGGGATCAGAGGCCGTGTGTAAGATGTCACAAAAAATATTTATTTATTTATACATAGCACAAAATCCTTCCAAAAGATTTTTGCCGTTTGTAACATTACAAATAAAAATGTTTACTTACTGCACCGTAGGTTCAGCTTTTGTACGATCCTTTAAAATAAGCAAAGAAAAAAAAGGGAAAACAAATAGACTGCAAAAATAGCCATGTATATAATACTTCCTTACTTTATAGTAAAACATTTTGTATTATGTTTGATTGTACCTAATTGACTTCTAACGGCGGTTATTAATAAATAACAATTTTTTAATTGATCCATTGAACTCCGTAGATTTTTAAAGTGTCTCTAGTCAGGTAATTTGAGTTCAAGCGAGAGTATCCTATGAGTGCGATGTTCGAACACGCCTCATCCGTATGCTAATAATTGCCATACCTATTGATGAAGGCTAGATATTTGACTCTGCAGTCTCGATGTTTTGTAATTGCACAGTTGAAAGGTTTGTGAGCGAGTGTAGATAGAAGATGTAGAAGATACATTGTAGTTCAAAGATCTTTTGTAGTCAATGTCATCCATCATCCATCCATCAGCCATAAGCAGTCCACTGCTGGACATGGCCACCCCTATGGATATCCAATAAGACCGGTTGGACGCGGCTTGCACCCAGCGCGATCCTGCGGTTTTAATGAGGTCATCCGTCCACCTTATGATTGGATGTCCTACGCTGCGCTTCCCGGTACGTGGTCTCCACTCGAGAACTTTTCGACCCTATCGGTCATCAGTCCTCCGCGCTATATGCCCTGCCCATCGCCATTTCAACTTGCCAATCCGTTGGGCTATGTCGGTAACTTTGGTTCTTCTGCGGATCTCCTCATTTCTGATTCGATCTCGCAGAGAGACTCTGAGCATAGCCCACTCCATAGCTCGTTGGCGTTGGGCTACTTGGAGCTTACTAATAAGGGCCACAGTTAGAGACCACGTTTCCGTGCCATAAGTCATCACTGGCAACACACACTGGTCGAAAGTCAATGGTAGTCAATGTATCTAATTTAAATTCTTGATCTCCACCATTAATTTTCACTTAACTTTCGACCTTTTAGACTTCAAGAAAATTTCATTTCATTTTATCAAGATTTTATGTACCTATATTGATGTGTAGTAAGTAAAGGTAGTTATGTCATCATCATTATTTCAGCTGGTAGGTTACAGGTAAGTAATTAAGAAATATTTTTATTTTATTTTAAAGATAAGATAAAGATTCATCTATTTGCTAAACATGTGTGCATTTTATAAGTCTTATTTATTTCTCACTGAGACACGGAAAAATAACCCTATTTTCGTTACAAAAATGCTTGCCTTGACTGGGAATTGAACCCACGCCTATTTGGCACAGAAGTCAAGGTCACTAACCACTGTGCCACCGAGCTACATACGACGAATGTGCCAGCTGTAATAAACAATATGCATATGTGAACTTTATTAGAATACTGGTTGCACAATTTACAGCATCAGAGTTTTACGTAAAAGCAATATCCAAAAGACAAATAAAGAATCGAGCACAGATTGATGAATGAAATATCCTTTAGGAAAATACTCAAATATTCATGAAATCGTTACTCCAAAGCTAAATGAAAACGAGTAATTAGAAACAACTCAAATTCTCTCCAACATCGTGTCAATAACCAACTGAGTAAACTTTCTAACACCGGTACCGTCAGCAACCCACTAAATGAACATAAACCATTCATTTAAAATCATAAAAGGTGACGTCCACAAGTGGTATATTATTCAGAGAAGAAACGAACCAAGATGATATATACATCATTTGAAAGCTTGTTACATGGGCTTCCCAAAAATATTTAATTTAGATTTTTACACTCTTCCAACTTTTTTTACATGCGAAAAATAAATTGCATGAAAAATAACAATACAGCTTATTATTTTTTTCTAGTTTAGCAATAATAAAGTGCTTCTATCGTTATTTTACTTGCATTCGTAGCTAATTCTTCTAAATTCATCTCTTAATTTGCTAAAATTAAAAATTATAACCTACCAGTGTGACCAGTTAGAAGGTACAATGTGACAATAAATCACTTAAAAAGTATGTCTAATTGGTAAAAATGCTTTTATTTAACAATTTGGATGTTACTTAATCAGGGCTGCTAGAGATAAACTACCTACTGAGCGAAATATATATATTTTTTCTAATTAATTCAAAATTAATTTAAAAAGAAAACGGAGGGGTCATTTTTGTTTTTAACTGTTGTAATAGACTCGGAAAAATATGAACTTTCTCGAAATGTAACGAGTGCTGTGGTTTTTATTTATGATTATTATTATACCAGCCTCCATACATTTTGTGGACATGTCCTTTAGTAGACATGTGTACGTAAAAAAAAACATTTCTACGAGCCTGACTCGCACACTGACGGTTCCGTACAAATCATGTAAATTTCACAAAATAATAGGGATGTTTACTGGGTATCAAAATTATTATTATAATTAGTCCGTCAGTTAGATTATTGAAAAATATTGGTCACATATTTTTTCTTTTGTCAATCAAACAAATAGTGACTAAGATAAACCTTGTCAAAGTTTGAGAGTATTTTGTTTTTAAGAGAAATATTTTTTTAGTAATCATCCCTATTGTAATATTGAAATTTCTATAAGATAAATGATTAATAATAATCGAAAAAAGTTTTTTTTTAATTTTCTCGTCATACATCGCAAAGCATATGCTAATGAAGCTCTTTCATGATACGATTTACTCACTATGAATTTTAGGCCTATATGTTTTTTGTATTTAGGGCCTATTATTTGTGATTTAATTGGAAGTGTACTGTTTTCAGATTTTTATTCCTATATGTGTACTCTAAGACAATGCTTCTTGCCAAATTTCATAGTTCTAGGTCAACTGGTAGTACCCTATAAATATGCGGTTTTTACGACATAAACGGCTCTAACTTGTTTATACGATAACTGTAAAGTTTGATTTTTTCACAACTAAAAGAAACCATAGATATACATGGTTTAAATTTCAACTCGTTAACTTTACGCGTTCTTGAGATAAAGAGTCTTTCCATAAGACACGGACGGACAACAAAGTGATTCATAAGGGTTCCGTTTTTTCCTTTTTAGATATGGAACCCTAAAAATATATGTAGTCTAATGTGTTCGTATATTTTCAACTATTGACCAGAGATGCTGCTGGCTTCTAAGATATGTGCTATTGTAAAACTTTTACTATTGTATCAAAATAGGTACATCATTTTTTATTTTCCAACAGCCCAGCGGATCGACAAGTTGAAGTGGCAGTGGGAAGGGCACATAGCGCGGAGGACTGACGACTGATGGGGTCGAAAAGTTCTTGAGTGGAGTCCACGTATCGGCAACCGCAGCGTAGGACGACCTCATTAAGACCGCAGGATCACACTGGATGTAAGCCGCTACCAACCGGTTATATTGGAGATCCATTGGGGAGGCCTATATCCAGCAGTGGACGTCCTATGGCTGATGGATGGATGGATGGATTGACATTACTTAAATTTAGAATTTTTACGGGATTATATTGTGATTTAGAAAGAGTAAAAGTACAAATAAAATCCTTGAAATACTTCTCAAAAAATTGATGTAAAAATTTGTGGCGTACAAAAATGTGTGTCAACTCAGTTCAAATGATATATGACTATAATGGATCATTTTATTACAAAGCTTGAAAAATCTGACTCCAGGCCTGCCCACTAGGGAACTTTACTGAACTATAGGAACTTACTCATTTATTTAATTTTTTTTGATACTTACAATTCCTTATTTTGAAGCTCTTAAGTAAGAATGTGAACCACTATAGGTACATAGACGTACCACTACGGAAATTACAACTGGTAGATCCGATTTAAAAAACCGTGGTGGTCTAGTGGTAGTGACACCTGCCTTACACGTGAGGTCGTGGGTTCAAATCCCGGTCCCGTACCAATGAGTTCTTTGGAATTTATGTACAAAATTTCACACCATTGGCTTTTAGGTGAAGGAAAAAATCGTGAGGCAACCTGCATACGTCCGTAGAAGGTTTGATGGTAAAATTTGATGGCGAGTGTGAATCCACCAACCCGCACTGGGCCAGCGTGGTGGATATGGCCCAAACACCCTTTGTGGGTAGGCCTACGTCCTGCAGTGGACTATTGAAAGGCTGATACAGTACAGTACAGATCCTATTTCCTTAATGACTAAAATTATTGTCTAGATCATAATTATTTCATCTATGAAATACCGACCTTTTACAAGCAACTTTACTCGTATCTTTCACCATAAAAACAAATTAACGGCACCCTGACTCCGATGTAGGTCAACTCATGCCGGGTATGACTAGAAATGGACAAATATACCTTCACCTACCTCCATAAATAGATCCAAACAACATTAGCCTCCTTCCCAAAAGAGCTCTGTTCCAGATAACTACAATAATAATCAATTATTAATACAAAAGTGTGTTTGTTGGTTTGTTACGCATCTACGCAGCAACAGAACAGCAAATAGACTCAAGAATATTTGGCATAGATGTAGTTCAAACGTTGGAAAGTGACTGTGTATTTTCTATCTCGGAAAAATAAGTTATACCTATAAAAAGTAAGTAATTTCGTATAGGCCGCGCCGGGTGGCTAGCTCTGGCCTTAGTGTTTTGAAGTCGACTGACGGCCCAATTATAAAGGCGCCATCGTAAATTTAACAGCAACTTTAAAAGTGTTCTCTCTATCGAATGCATAAAAAACCGAAGAAATGCGAATCAGGCTCGCACACCGAGGGTTCTGCACAAATCCAGAATTTTTCACAAAACTGGGAAGTAAATTGTTAAAATCTCCATACTATAACCATCGACAAAAAGTTTGTTTTTTTTTTCACTTTCCTCGTCATAAATCGAAAATTACACATTGTTAAAATAATTAAAAACCTATTTAAGCATGTGCTAATAAAGTTATTTTACATGATACCTTACATGATACCATTTACTCACTTTGAATTTTGAATCCAAATTTTGTGAATTTCGAGGGCCTATTTTTTGTGATTTAAATAAAAATGTACAGTTTTCAGATTTATTCCTATTAGTTCTATGTCAACGGGAAGTACCTTGTAAGTTTTGATTATTGTGAGTGTCGAAATATGCCGTTTTTTACGACATAAACGGCTCTAACTTTTTTTACACGATAACTGAGTAGTTTTTCCTTTACACAACTGCAAGAGATCATAGATATACGCCGCGTATACAATTTAATTTTCAACTTGATATTTTTACGTGTTCCTGAGATAAAGAGTCTTGACATACACACAGACGGACAGACGGCCAACAAGGGTTCCGTTTTTTCCGTTTGAGGTACGGAACCCTAAAAAGAAACAGAAATATTTTAAATTCACATTACATTCATATAAAATTTAGCTTTGAAGGCCTCTGACATGGCTAAACGGTTTAAAAACCGGGACTTACAATAAAATTTAACGGGTTATCCGAGCCACGGTAGCTCTCAGTCGTAAATACCACCCATCCGGAGACTGACCGGAATGTTCGGGATAACACAAAAGACAAAATATCACTCGGGCAAAGCCGCCGTAAAAGCTCATGCTATAATATTACTTTTATATCTACAATCCGTAGTATTTATGTTGTTTCTGCTGACTCTACGTCTCCAATCGGAAGTTTGAAGATGCGAATACTTCCTTCCTTCCTCGCTTAGCTTCCCTGTTCGTTCATGTAATTATAGACCGAGAACCAGTACTTATAGTATTTTGGCTGCAGTGGGATTTTTAATACGTAGTAGGTACTTACACCGAAAAGTCCTGTAGCTTTATCATAAGTTGGTATAAAACGTACACCTTCCGTCTAGATTCGCTAGCAGGCCAACTGAGGATAGAATATGACGTTATAAGCCCAATTTTTACCGACTACCAAAAAGATGGAAGTGCTATGTTCGTCTGGATGTATTTTTGACCGACGAACCACCGGAGGAGGTATACAATTCGAGGCGTATATTTAATTATGTATTTCTTTATGTATAACCACGCATAACTTTATTCATAGTAGTCCGATTTCAATAATTATTTTTTTATTGAAAAGAGTATACTACGAAATTGGTTCCATTTAAATGTTATCGAAATTGTCTGAGCCATTTTTGATAAATCAACAATAATGTGAAAAATGTTACATCGATCCGTGCACAATACTTGCGTTCTAGCGATGCGCCCCGGCTTCGCACAGGTGTATAATACATATAAACATTCCTCTTGAATTACTCTATCTATTAAAACAAACTGCATCAAAATCAGTTGCGTAGTTTTAAAGATATAAGCATACATGGGGACAGACAGCGGAAAGCGACTTTGTTTTATACAATGTAATGATTATGTACACAGGGTGAACACAGGGTCGGTCATGCTATTTTTTACAAAAAATTATTATCAAGCGTGTTTGTTCATCGATATTTTTGCCAATGGTGAACCGGTCCAAATAAATATTTTTTGTTTCGAGTATACACGAGGTGGTTCTATTTAAATTTCACAGAAATCAGCTTAATCGTTTTTGTTAAATCAACAATAATGTGCAGGGATCCTATGGATTTGTGTGAAGTATTTGAATTCTGTAAGTACACGGTGGAAGTCGGTGATATCATTACTAGCGAAAAATAAATTTTTTAAACATAGACTAGAATCATTTGAAGATGGCATGCTATGCTCTCCCGTTCGCACAAGCATAAATTTTCAATACTCGCTCCCGCTTTTGCTCGGTCTCGGATCACGATTCGATTTATATTATAGATCCTACATGTATGGAGGCTAATTACACTATTGAAAAGAAGATGTTATCAGGTCCCTCAATAGGCATGATGGGTAAAAAAAAAATATTATAATTAGTCCGTAAGTTAGATTGTCAAAAAAAATTGGACACGTATTTTTTCTTTTATCAATCAAATAATAAATGACAAAGATAAACCTTGTCAAAGTTTGGAAGTGGGGGTCGTGATTTCACCTCTCTCACAGAAGTCTAATAATTTGTATGGCACTTGTGAAGTTTAACGAAAACGGGAACTTTAACAGCATATTTACCTGCATATTTTTTTGTTAAAATGACACAAAAAACACATCGTACTGCATATTCATAGTAGAAGTCGTATGGCTGATGGATGGAACAAAGGTTTGCGAAAGTATGTATCAAGCGTACTTATGTAATGAAATAACTTACTATAAAATGAGGTAATATAGATAATAAAATAACCGTGCGTAGTTGTGTTTACATTTATTATATTCAGAGATATCAAGTAGGCTCTTCTAAATCACATAATAAATGATAATACTAATAAGATAGAATATGTAAATATTTCACGTAGTAAACAAAATACTCTGTTGATCTTACCATATAATACTTGTACAGTTTTTCATTTTGTGACATGTAGGTGTCCTTATTTACTACAACCAAACACAATTCCTATACTATTAACTTTGGCTCTTACATAGAGTCCAAAGCCCAATTAGCCTCCAAAAAACTTGGTGTTCTCTCTAAGGTGAGACGGTATTTCACACCTGAGCAACTGCTTAGTCTTTATAAAGCACAAGTCAGGTCTTGCATGGAATACTGCTCTCACCTTTGGGATGGCTCTGCTAAATATCAACTGGAGGCTCTGGAGTCGATTGAGAGGCGAGCCAGGAGGCTGATTGACAACGACACCTTGACTAAGACGCAGCTCCAAAGTCTTGATCATCGTCGCAAGGTAGCGTGTTTGTCGGTCTTTTACCGGATACACTTCGGAGAGTGCGCCCAGGAGTTGCACAATCTGGTCCCCCCTGCCCCTTTCTTCTATCGTACGGCTAGACGGACGCGACCAAAGCGTCACCCTTTTATGGTGGACATTCCGCGCGTTAGAACCAAGCGTTTCGAATCCTCATTCCTCATACGAACAGCCGGAATGTGGAATGCTTTGCCTGGGTCTGTCTTCCCGTTAAAGTACAACGTGAGTGTCTTCAAATCCCGAGTAAATAGGTATCTTCTAGGTAAGCGTGCTACACCCTAGACTGCACATCTGCTTAACATCAGGCAGTGTGTAGTCAAACGCAAACCTATTCGAAATAAAAAAAAAAAAAAAACTATTATATGATTAAAAAGCAACTGGATGGATTGTTCACAGATCGAAAAAGATCTAGAGATAATATTTGTATTTGTATCAATTATTTATAATTTTATCAAAGAGAACGTCGGGAAAAATAAATATCAGAATTCACGAAGAAAAACTAAGCTGCCTATTATGATGACTAATAAAAAATAATTATTCTGTCAGATAGAATTAACAAGATTATTATTACAAAAATTAGCATGACCGACTTCACCCGTGTACAGAATTTGCTAATATTTCGCACGGATCAGTGTAGCATTTTTCACATTATTGTTGATTTATCAAAAATGGCTCAGTCGATTTCGATAAAATTTAAATGAGACCAATTTAGAAGTATACTCTTTTCAATATAAAAAGAATTTTTGAAATCTAACTACTACAATAAAAGTTATGCGTGGTTATACATAAAAAAATATATACGCGTCGAATTGTAACCTCCTCCGGTGGTTCGTCGGTCAAAAAGAAAATTTGACAAGTATTTTCTTTTGTCAATTAAACAAAGATTGACATAAATATAGCCCATTAAAGTTCCATGTGACGTCACGAGAGCTTGACAGACTTTTGTGGCAGACGTGACGTCACGACCCCCACTCCCAAAACTTTGACAAGGTTTATCTTTGCAATTTATTGTTTGATTTACGAAAAAAAAAAACGTGTCAAATATTTTTTGGTAATCTAACTTACGTGCTAATTATCAGAATATTTTTTTTTTTATTCAGTCATTACTATTGTGTAGAACTAGCTCAAAAATAAGTTATTTTTCGATTGAGGCACTCTATCAAATTATCAACTTATGAAATCGAACTTTAGGTCAAAGATACAAACACAAATGTTACACACGTCTACTCAAAATAGATCATTATATTTATTCTTAAAACACTGATATAATAGTAACTAAGTATAGCTTGTAAAAAACACATACAATATTCGTAAGGCACTCTCATTTTGATATCTTACAGTATTAATAGTAATTTATGCATAATATTTTATAGGTCACTTTGAAACCTCATGGATGGTCTCGATATTTATATTTATGTACATATAAATATTATATAGTTTGTGCAACAACAGCAAAAATATTACTCATAAGATAAGTTGCTACAAACGCGATTAATTCATTTCGAATAAATCATTCGAGTAACCAACATCGACTTCTCTCGCGGAATCTTGTTTATGTAAGCACGGCATGTCCCACAATGTTCGGCTTCTCATCATGGCTTCTACTTCTTCAAACGTTTGAGGCATTTCCTTTGCCGCAGTTTCAGCCAAGTAGCAACAGAGTGCCGCCGCGAACAACGCAATAATCCCCATTATTATAAAAGCTAGCCCATTAACATAGTTATCCACGTAAGCTATAAATGGAGATATACAAGTAGCTATATAACCACATATGTGAACTACTGATGTACCAGTACCTCTCACAGGAGTTGGCAACAATTCTGCTGACCATTGCATGATAGAATTACAAGCCATATTTGCCATAAACCGAGCACATACAGCACACAATACAGAAGATAAACCACCCCCCACAAATGGAATCAAGAAAATAAAGAAAGCACAAATAGTTAAAGACACTATGGATAACCACTTTCTACCCGTTAAATCCAATATAAATGAGAGAAGAACCAAAGAAGGAAATTCTGTTAAAGATATTACCGAGAAAGACACAAAAAAGTCGTAGTCTAGTGAACCTATTGTTCTCACTAAAGTGTCAAAAACCAGTATACAAAATAGGTATTCAACACAAACACATATAAACATATTTCGTAGTATCGGTCGTTTTAATAATTCAATTATGCTAACGTAACCTTTTTGGGTATTTCTCTCACAGGATTTTTGGAACTTTTCGATTAATTTGCCTGGTATGATTTTTTTATTCTTACTTGCGACGTGTCTTACATTATCTATAACTTCTTTGACACGACCTTTGGTGAGTAACCATCGAGGGCTTTCTGGTAACAAAACTGGAGATAATAGAGCTAAAGCTAATGGAATACTTGTTGCTAACGATAAAATCTTCCAATGTCCAGAAGCCAGCGCTACCCAAGGAAGCGCAACAGCGCCAGTAGTAAAAAATATGGCCATGCACAAGTTGGCTATCAAGGTTCTGTATTTTGGAGCGGTATATTCCAAAACAAGCAAATAAGCCATGACCATACAGTTATCGTAAGCCATACCCATAAATATGCGGCAGATGGTAAACTCGACAAAATTTCTAGCAAATATGCTGATAACGCCGGCAACACATCCTATGACATTGGCTAAGACAGCAGCAGGGACTCTTCCGAAACGATCTCCTACCCATCCAACAAGGAATCCTCCAATTATGGATCCAACGAAGAAAAGTGACTGTGCTGTAGCTTGATAGCTATCTTTCTCACATACCCATCCAAGTTCGCTTGATATCGTCGGGTAGGGAATTTCTGTCAAATTGTACTCCCAACCATGTTGACACTTTTGGGTTTCCCAAGACTGGTTTGCTACAGCTCCAGTAAGAAGCACTTCAGTCCAGTTAGCTATATATGATGTACACTGAGAATATCCAACCGGAGAATCCAGATTCAAAGGAATAGCAAGAGATCTTCTTTCCGTCACTGTTAAATTTTCCAGCTCCGGTATCTTGCACCAATAATTCTTCGGCAGTTCAGTCAAAAACAATTGTGAGAAGTACACAAATGACATAAATATGTGAAAAGGGCCAGTTACTAAGAAAAGATACAGTTGATAAGGTCCAAATTCTCCTGCGGCAGACAGTAACTGGTCATATTCGACTTCTTTCTCCGATTTCTCTTTTTCCAACTTATCGGCATCCATTTTGCTGTTTTCATCGATGCGTTCCATTTCAGTTATTTATTTTACTATGCCACTAACCGTTGATTCAGTGGTGTAGTGTAGCACTGTGGCGACTTTACTGACGACTGACCTTTTAAAATCGAAGGTCGAGACCCACCTTTGGGGTCACCACGCCAGCACAGTAAGCAAATACTGGTGTGAAATAGCTCTAGTCAAAAGTTATGTGACACTGCTTGTCATGTTTTCTTATATCTATGAAAATTTGTAATCGCTTCTCGTATTTATGTCGAGAAATAACAGACGCTCTTGATAATCTTCTTTGTTATCATAATTCAAACAAGGTGTAATGCTACATGTATCTTTTAATAACTTTAAACTATAAAACATTAAATCACTATTATTGTCGTCACCGTTGGGAAATCCTGTGTGATATTTTTAAAAAAGCAAGTATATGATGAAACTTCAGTTAAAAAACGAGCGGTTTTATCTAGCTGGGTGCAGATTCAAGGCCTAATATAATTACATTAGCAGCGTCTTAGTATAACAGATCTTTAAAAATGAGTCATGACATCTAGCAGGTAGGTGCTAATTAAATTTCTTTTCGAACATTACAGAATCGTACTGACTCAGCTCAAAAATCGTCTGTTCATTATACTATTATCTGTTCATTTTATATTATTAGTACTTATGTTAATATTCTCATTTTAAAAACATTTGAGAATACAAACATAGTTTTGCGTCCTACTATTAGATTAGCTCTTTTAAAAAGCATTGTATTATATCCTACTTCCTACTAATATTATAAACGAGAAAGTTTGTGAGGATGGATGGATGTATGGATGTTTGTTACTCTTTCACGCAAAAACTACTGAACAGATTGAGATGAAACTTTGCAATAATATAGCTTATATATCAGAATAACACATAGGCTATAAATTATAATGATATATTGCGTATGCGTTCGAAGCCGCGGGTAAAAACTAGTTCTCTATATTTGTCTAAACTGTGTGGATGTGGAATTAATATTTTTGCCTGGGCATATGTTTCAGTCTGAGGGCCTTCAAATCTAAAGTAAATAGGTAGTACATTCTAGGTAAACGTGCTAAGTACATCCACTTAGCACGCTCTGAGCAAGATCTCATCATCTGCCTGATTTTAAAGACAGGATGAGGTTAAACGCGAACCTAACCCTGTCTAAACCTGATAAATACCGATAATATCATTGACTGCCTCGTGTATGGCCCAGTGGCTAGTGACCCTTACTACTGTGCCAAGGTGACGTGAGTCGATTCCCATCAAGGGCAAGCACTTTTGCGATGAACATAGACACATCTCTGTCTGGCTGTTACTATTATCTATGTAAGTATGAATTTAAAAATATGAAAGTATATGCGCACAATATGCTTATTTTGGGGTCAAAGACTATGTGTATTTTTTTAGGGTTGCGTACCTCAAACGGAAAAACGGAACCCCTATAGGATCACTTTGTTGTCCGTCTGTCCGTCTGTGTGTATGTCAAGACTCTTTATCTCGGGAACGCGTAAAGATATCGAGTTGAAATTTAAACTGTATACGTATATATATGATCTCTTGCAGTTGTATAAAAGAAAAACTTCTCAGTTATCGTTTCAAAAAGTTAGAGCCGTTTATGTCGATAATAACCGCATATTTCGCACTCACAAAAATCAAAACCTACAGGATACTTACCGTTGACGTAGAACTATGAAATTTGGCGAGAAGAATTGACTCAGATTACACGTATAGGAATAAATCTGAAAACTGTACATTTTTATTTAAATAACAAAAAAATAGCGCCTCAAAATTCATAAAATACTTCATTAGCACATGATAAAACAGGTTTTTAATTATTTTAATAACGTGTTTGTACGTAACCCTCGGTGTGCGAGCCTGATTCGCACTTGTCCGGTTTTTTTATTGTAACAATGGCTATTTATTTATTTTACACACTTATCTAACTTCCTACTAATATAACAATTGTGAAAGTTTGTATGTATGAATGTTTGTTACTCTTTCACGCAAAACTACTGAACGGATTGAGATGAAACTTTGCAATAGTAATTTTAATACACATAAGCTATAATTTATAAAGATATTGCATGAAAGAAAGTTCGCCGGGTCAAGTGATCAATAAATACGTTAAGAAATTTAGCCATACTCGCTGTCACCACGTCAGTCGGCATCTCGGACAGGTTTTTATTAGATCAGCTCTTCTAAAAAACATTACGTGTAAAAAATTCAGCTTCTCTCGTTGCCACCACGTCGGCCGATGTCCTGGACAGGTTGTTTATTAGATTTATGTTGTTTACGAGCTTCCCTAAGCGTGAAATGGGATAAAATACGACATGTTATCGACTAATATTTCTCGCGGTCCCCTTTCAAAACATATTTTTATCACGTTACATCCCATTTGTGTTCTTTTTAAGATTTTTATCGAAAATCTTAAATAAACTTTGAACTAAGTAAAGGTATTTTTTTAGGGTTCCGTACCCAAAGCGTAAATAGGATGTGTGGCGTTTAGTAAACGCACCCATAATTCGACTATTTTATAATCTGTGATGAGACATGGTCACAGCACTAGTTTTTAGTTTAAAATGCAAGCTGGCATGTCCCATCATTATACAAAAACAAGTGTCAAAAACCGGCGGGATACTTAGTGATTCTTTTTGCTGTATTATTTCAACATTTCGTTATAATTAGGCCACTGTTACAGGCCACTAATTATAGAAATAGAAATACTTAACACGCCATTGTAAACTGTACCTATCTAAGTCGGAATTATAGAAGTTTTTATCCGGACCTCCGAGTTTCTTTGCCAACCACCTCTTCGACCGCAATCAGCAAGAAAAGGGACCTGGGGAAGATCTCACATCATCCCTGGTCCCAAAGATGTATCTTATAAACCGTTATAGCTAGGAAACTGAGTTTTTCACAGATGATGCATTTCTGTTACCGCTATAACAACAAATACTAAAAACAGAATAAAAATAATAATATATTTAATGGCTCCCATACAACAAACCTAAATTTTTAACCGTTTTTCGCTCGATATTAATAATGGTAACAGGTAGATTCTTGAAATATTCATAGAATGTTTAGTTGTATATACAATTCAATAATAAATAATCAAATAAAATAAAATAAATACGTAAGGGGGGCTCCCATACAGTACGGAACCCTGCAAGCGCGAGTCCCACTCGTACTTGCCCGATTATTTTTATTTCTTATAGGTTTGCGTTTGACTACACACTGCTTGATGTTAAGCAGATATCCAGTCTAGGGTGTAATACGCTTACCTAGAAGATACCTATTTACTTAGCGGGAAGACATATTCTGGCGGTTCATATGAGACGACATCAGAGTTCAGACATCGTGTTCAGACGACATACATATTATTCTATGTTCAGACATCGTGTTCAGACGACAGACATATTATTCTAGAATATAGTCATGATCAACTTTTATTATAGGATCAATCTTAAAATGACTAAAAAAAGCAAGTGCCCCATCGATGCATCTCCATCAAAAATCAATGAAAATTTGTAAGGAACAGTTCACAATTACATTGTTTCAAAGCCATAATATCTCAAAATGGGAACACGCTAAAAGAACATGTGGGTTTTAATTCTAGTCCCATGACAGTTTTTCCTTTTTTTCGCGAATTATTTCGCCCTTGCCCACCAACCCACCTGATGGGCCAGATGGTAAGCGACGTGGTTGTGCAACGCAACGATGAAGCACGCAGACTTAGGATCAAAACTTCTTAATCGGCTTTGTGCACTTTCTGGGAAGGGTAGAAAATGTTTAGCTTGCGTCAGGACTCGTAAATGATTAAGATGAAGGGAGAGTAGACCGCCGGCGCGGCGTAATATCCCTACAGCTCTCTTTCTACGGCACGGCGAAAATGTATGCTTTCTCCTGCTGTTTCGTGTAAGCGGCGCAGGGCGTTTGCTCGAGTGGGCGTGTGTGATGTTGTATTTTACCACATACACAGTACTTTATTACTGATAAATGAAGCGTGCGAAATTATACCCTAACCATTCCAAAACATTAAGAAAAATTCACAACGTTAATGATCAAGTTTTCACTTGTGCCGACACTCCCGGAGTGTAACCCGTTGTTTTGTTTCTTTTTTAGGGTTCCGTAGCTCAAACGGAATAAACGGAACCCTTATAAGATCACTTTGTTGTCCGTCGGTCCGTATGTCAAGACTCTTTATCTCGGGAACGCGTAAAGATATTGAGTTGAAATTTAATCTGTATACGTTTATCTATGGTAATTTGCCGTAAAAGAAAAACTTTTCAGTTATCATTTAAAAAGTTAGAGCCGTTTATGTTGTAAGAAACCGCATATTTCGACACTCACAAAAATCAAAACCTACAGTGTACTTTCCGTTGACATAGAACTATGAAATTTGACGAGAAGTGTTGTCTCAGAGTACACATATAGGAATATGTGTACTCTGAGATTCTGAAAACTTTACATTTTTATTTAAATCAAAAAAAATAGAGCCTCAAAATTCATAAAATATGGGTTCAAAATTCAAAGTGAGTAAATCGTATCATGTAAGGTATAGAGATTTTAACAACTTACTCGTACTTCCCAATTTTGTAAAAATTTCTGGATTTGAACGGAACCCTCGATGTGCGAGCCTGACTCGCACTTGTCCGGTTTTTTTTAAATAGACGTTCCCATAAGGCTTTAATGTACCTTCTAGGACCGGTGAAGCCACTGCCGGGGAAGTGAAGAAAGTATTATGTGAACTTATCTACTTATATTCTATATTTATGTATACTTAGAGAGTAGAATATGTATATTTACCTATACACTCTGACTTTAGAAATCTTTCGATTATATCTTTCAGGAAACAGAAAAGTCGGGAGACTGTCCCAATCCCCGACGCGACGGTACGAATGAAAAATGTTAAGTCAAACCATTTCTTACGTATCGAAGAAAAAACAACATTGTAGAGACAATAATTTTCAATGGAGTTTATATTACTGACTTTTCATAAAAGGAAAACATTGTAAGGCAACCATGCGGATGTACGAAAGAAATAGACTATCTAGTAATGTGATGTCATTATAGTAATTACAATTTTTTTAAATTTATTTTATATTGTATGACCTGTAATTCAAGACATTACCAATAAAAATGATTATGATTATTATGTAGGCATACATCCGGAGAATCAATTTGATGGCATATGACTCATTGTAAATATGACCAAATCGGGTGAATTGGTCATATTTACAATGCTATTCGTGGGTATAGTCTTTGTTAATTATAGCAGTGAATTATTAAGATACCGATACAGTACAGTACACAGTTGTCTCTAGTCGTAAATATGACTCATTCGCTTTTCAAAGTCAGTCTTATAAATTTCGATGTCAAATTTTCATAACAACGCATAGATTTTGTACAAAGTAGATTCGGTGTTTAGTAATTCATCAAACAAAAAAAGCTAAACCTTGAAGTCATTAAATGACAATCATTTTCTCAATATGGCGAAATTTTAATATTTCGCCATATTAAGAAAACTGCAACGTGATCATTAGTTGAATTGTCACTAATTATGTCGTCAATGACACAGCATCCGATTTCGACGCCACTTTGCCAGGAATCATGCCGTCATTTAAACCTTAGAGAACTTACAAACCTTCTTCTGCTAAATTTAAAAGTCGCTAGAATGTTGTCCGCACCATCACACCCATAACTACACTTCTAGCTAAAGCTAGACGTAAACTATGGGCAAAAAGAAAACCCGCTTTTTCCAGCCATACCAGAGGAGTATGGAAATTTTTCCTCCGGAGAATAACATGCATTGGTCTATCTGAAAATCCATTAATCGACTCCTAAAACAGGTGGCGCGTTGCACATACAACATGTATAAATTTAGCTTAGCTGATCTTCCAGTGGCAGATTGCGGCTGTGACTCTAGTCTACAAATCATAAAGCATTTACTACAATGTTCACTGTGACCTAACACCTGCACAAAAATAATCTCTGCGAGGCCAATGCCGCTGCAGTTTCCGTGGCGTCTCAGTGGTCATAACTTCTAGCTAAACATGTAACTTTATAATTGAATCGTTGACTCGAAAAGAAGAAGATTTCAGCCAGTAGCGTAGCGTGCCTTGGCGAAACTCCGTACAAATATTTGTTTGTATGAAGTATATAATAAAGGGTAAAGATTTCTCACAAAAGAAAAAAAATTGCATGAAATTAAAAGAATTATTTATTCTTAATAATTATCTATCTGCCACTTTTCCAAATTTTTTACAAATTATTGTATTGTATTTTTTTGGTCAACTGATTTCTTAAATCTACTAATACTAAAAGTGGTATTAGTAGATTCTGGTATAGACCAGAAAAACAATTGTTTGTATTGTATTACAATGTAATGCACAATTATATTTAAAAAATGGGTTTTCATAAATTTTTGCTCACGCATGTTGGGGGCCCCGTGGCCCGGGGCCCCGTATAATTGATACGGCAGATACGGCGATGCTACACCCCAGATTTCAGCGTTTTAGTCACCCCAAAACTTATCATATTTGTTTGAAATGTGACTTATCAATTGTATTGCAATTCAAACTCAAACCACTAGGGCGTGCAATAACTCTTTTACATCAATTAATCTATCGTAATAATTTGACAACAGTAATCTCGACGATTGTATTAATAGACTGTTAATCATGGGTTAGAATGGTTGGCACTACACTTGCATAGTATGGCTGGCTTCCAATTTTTAGGTGACGGCGTACGCACATGACTGCTGTATCTACTATGTAATCAATGGCATTATGTTTATTAGATTAGATTAAATGAATAATTATTAATTATTTAATTAATTTCAACAAAATACAATACTACTTTATATGCTAAGATTACATACACTAGTACTACATAAAAAGCAATTGGATCATTCACAGAACCTCGAAGGTTTAAAGATAATCCAAATGCTCAAGCTTACTGCCAGTTGGCAACGTGCCCAGCGTGCTGGCAGCATTGCCACCATCGACTTGGTATTTTTTCTGATGATTGCTACAATGAATGGCAATCCATGTGTTGAGCCAAATTCTTGTTTTCTAAAGACTTTCTGAGCATCTGGTGGCCGCGACGCGTAACCAAAATGATGGTGTTAATTAATTGATTTTTATCATCCATCCATCTATCAGCTATAGAACGTCCACTGCCTACATAGGACATAGGCCTCACCTATGGATATTCAATGAGACCGGTTGGAAGCGGCTTGCATCCAGCGCGATCCAGCGATCTTAATGAGGTCATCCATCCACCTTGTGGGTGGACACCAACTGTCCGTCTGTCCGTCTATCCGTCTGTGTGTATGTCAAGACTCTTTATCTCGGGAATGCGTTAAGATATCGAGTTGAAATTTAAACTATATACGTATATCTATGGTCTCTTGCAGTTGTGTAAAAGAAAAACTACTCAGTTATCGTATAAAAAAGTTAGAGCCGTTTAAATAAAAAATCTCATATTTCGACACTCACAAAAATCAAAACCTACAGAGTACTTCCCATTGACATAGAACTTTGAAATTTGGCGAGAAGCACTGTTTCAGAGTACACATATAGGAATAAATCTGAAAACTGTAAATTTTTATTCAAATCACAAAAAAATAGGGATTGAAAATTCACAAAATATGGGTTCAACATTCAAAGTTAATAAATCGTGTCATGTAAGGTATCCTAAAAGAACTTCATTATCACATGCTAATACAGGTTTTTAATTATTATTTTAACAATATGATTGTACGGAACCCTCGATGTGCGAGCCTGATTCGCACTTGTCCGTTTTTTTTTATATGTATTGTATTGTATTGTCAGAATATTTATGCTACTGCTACCCCTAATTTGCTCATTGATTAAGCCTTTAAGTACGTATCGTATAACGTCGACGCGACAGCGTTTTTATCGTGGAGACGTAGGTGGAGCATAACAATCACTACACTATATTTACAATCTATAACAATTTCAATTGTACCATTTACTGGAATGATGAGAACTAAAAAGCTTTTTAAAATTTTTATTTTTTTATTTTAATATAACAATTTCATCGATTAGAACGCATCAATTAAATTTAATGCCAAGTCGAATGTTAGTACAAAATAATTATTTTATAGAACAAAATCGGCTGATAAATAGCATGAAATTGCTGACGCGACAAAATATTCCATTAAAGTATGTGTACTGAATTTCGTTTAAAAATGCGACCAGAGTAGAAAAATCAACCGGGCAGATAAACGTAAAATCAATTATATTGAACCTTCGCGTCGGTCGGTCAATAAGTTTAGTCAACAAAAATAGAAGAATTTCACGTCACCTGCCGTCATACCGGAATATTTGTAACAAGGTTTGCCGCGGACACCGACGTTATAACATTATCTTAGATCGCCAGGGAAATTTCGAACTGATAAATCAGGTTATAAAAGTTGGGAAAATCGGGTAAATGTAACGAAAATGTAGAGAAAATTTTAATTATGAATAATTGCTGTGAACGCTGAAATGTGCTTAGTTGAATTTCTTTATTTAATTTTACTGGGTGCTGCGAATGATTTGATGAAGCGAAAAATATTTTTATTTTATCTCAAAATACCTGGAATTGTGAATGATATAGCGTTTATTTAATTTCCCATGAACAAAAAAAAATTATAGAGTTCGACTTGAGTTTTTTTTTTGTTTCTACCAAGTATCAAAAACTCTTAGTTGTACTTGCAATGACAGAGCAGTATTGTCAACGTAACAACATTAGTAAAATGCCACATGGGCGACCTCACTTACGCTTCTCTTTTTCCACTAACTCTATGTTCAGTTATAGATGTACGTCGTATGGCTGAAAATAACTAACGAACCCAAGCTTTCATTGATCTAAGATAAGTATTTGGAATGCAATATTACTGTGAAAAAAAAAATAGACTATTGCGAGTCCAGCTTGCTCACCCAGAATCCCCGAGTATAGAGTAAGAGTATATATCTTCTAGGTTAGCGTGTTACACTCTAATGGATGACTGGTAAACATTTAGCAACCTTTTAGAGCCTTATTCTGTACATCAAAACTACCAACTTTTGTCAAATCTCAACAAAAAAATCAGCTGTTCCATTTGGTCGCGGCTGAACGATATTTTTCTATGGAACACCAATTTTTTTTTGAGTTTTGACAAAAGTCGCAGAACGAAAGTTGTTAGTTTTGATGTACAGAATAAGCCCGTAAAAGGTTGCTAAATGTTTACCAGTCACCCTGTATAGACCGCATATCTGCTTAACACTAGCACGGGTAGCACGGCTAGGGGAGAAAACCATTTTATCCACTTTAAAATGTCAGTTGTCCTTGTCTCTTCGAGGGGATATAATGGTGTAAAGACTATTAGTCCCTTTGCCATGCTTCCCGTGCTGGCAGAGTGTAGTCAAACAACCTGACTTTAAAAAAAAAATCTGAACATGGCACAAACAGTATTAAAATGTTTTTAAGATCTTTGAGTGGAACTAGTCAGTAGGCATCGATAATGCAAGACTCTTTTTTTACATATCTCATCATAAACCGAAAATGACACATCGTAAAAATAATTGAAAGCCGGTTTTAGCTTGTGCTAATAATGCCTTTTCATGTGATATCCCAGTCATGATACAAGTAACTCACTTTAGAATGACATTTTGTCGAACATGAATCATTTCACGTACTAAATTTTGTTATCTCTAGTGTAATGTCGCAATCATTGTATACTTTTGCATATGATTACGAAAAAACAACTGAAATCTGGAAACCACTTGACGTGTTTGCTTTAGGCTTCTTACATTTGGATAAGATCGTTATTAGCATGAGGTGTGGGGTACATTTTATTGTCACTAATAAAATGGCATTATCTCGACGGTAAGAAGATATCACAAGATATTACTTTAAATGATAAGCTTTATTTTGTTATGCAATCTGGTCAGCTACATATTTATGTAACTGCGGCGATTTTTGTGGTACTCTTAATTCCATCCATCCATTCATCAGCCATAAGAAGTCCACTGCTGGATATAGGCCTCCCCTATGGATCTCCAATAAGACCGGTTGGAAGCGACTTGCATCCAGCGCGATCCTGCGGTCTTAATGAGATTATCTGTCCACCTTGTGGGTGGACTTCCTACGCTGCGTTTGCCGGTACGTGGTCTCCACTCGAGAACTTTTCGACCCCATCGGTCATCAGTCCTCCGCGCTATGTGCCCTGTCCATTGCCATTTCAACTTGCCAATCCGTTGGGCTATGTCGGTAACATTCGTATATTCGTATCTCCTCATTTCTGATTCGATCTCGCAGAGAGACTCCGAGCATAGCCCTCTCCATAGCTCGTTGAGCTACTTGGAGCTTACTAATAAGACCTATAGTGAGAGACCACGTTTCTGTGTCATAAGTCATCACTGGCAACACACCCTGGTCGAAAACTTTCGACTTGAGGCACTGAGGCACTCATAAAAATATAGCTCCAATTTTGATGATCGCCCTCTACGTACATCGTGAACGTGATCTCTGTAGGGACGCACGGATACCTATTATAATTTTATAATACATTTATGAATGTCAATTATTTCTACTAATTATTCTTGCTATTTGACTTGTAATATTGGCGTTATGAATACTTAAATTATATGTAAGTATTGGTACTCTCAAGAACAGGGATTCTAATTTTATGGGCAAGTAGCCTCTTTTCCAAAATGATCAGTTACCTCAGACTTGTATTTAATTAAATTTAGATTTTAGAGAGGCCCAATTATGAAGGCGTCATGGCTTTCTGATATTTTTTTACTGAAATATTTGATGTTTTATCAACAGGTCTATAAAGGTAGCATTTTTTATACATAATATTAACTTTTTCCAATTAATAGGTGTTTTTTAGACTTTATCCACTACTAAAATCAGTTTTTGTGTTCAGGGGGTCATGATAGGACCCCTGGGAAACAGCCAAGTAAATAGTAAGCTAATTGAAAATAATTTACACATATTTTGAAAAGGGCAATGGAGCGTGCCATGTTCAATATCAGTCATCAATATCTATATATAAAAAATAGAGTTTGCAATACGGAAATCCGAAAAAGGACGAAAGTCAAAGATGTTGGAAACCGTATTACGAGACTCAAGTGGCACTGGGCTGAACACGTGGCTGGACGTGTTGACGCCCAGTGGAGTATATCCCCGATTGAGAGGCTCCCAATAGCAGATAAACGTTCTACGGGCAGACCACCAGCCTGATGACGACGACATCAGACATATCGCAGATAATGAAGCTTGGATGAAGTTAACCCTAGATTATGCACAATGGCATATGAGAGAGAAGACTTATACCCAGCAGTAGGTCGACACAGGTTGATAATGACAAGACAGAGTTTGCGAAATTAGGGCATGTAGAAGCTTGGCTCTACAAATCGTCGCCTTGGTGGTGAAGAGAGCTAACCCACAAAATCAAGTTTTGAGATAATGAGCAATTAAGGGACAAGGGTCAAATTGGTCCGATTTTGATGAAAATTGAGTGTTATAAGGAAAATAGGCTTATTGAAACCCCGTTTAGATATAATAATTGGTAATTATCTATGTAACTAATTTTACTAAAAATGTGGGTTGACTCTGTTCGCCACCAAAGCGACGAAACTACGTCAGCTAGTCAAGCATGCGACTACGAATAGCCACGAAAAGAACTCATTTCGACGTGTGAAAAACGAAATAATTCGTGGCGCGCATACCAGCCCGGCAGGACTGACAATTGGTCTACGAGGAATTCCTCAATTTGTCGACAATGTGAGCCCATACCTAGTCTTGTTTTGGCATTATTTAACATGAAAATGTGTTTGTGGGATCAATGATAAAATAGATTAGTGTCTAGCTGATTTTGCTGACCAGTTTTGCTGATGATCAATTCAATTTCATCTACGGTATTAAGATACTAATGTATCATGTGTATTCAAGAGTAAAACATTTTGTCACGTTATTTCTGCGCATTTTAATTTTTTACTGTAGAATTTGAATCAGCTTTGTAAATCTTAGTTGGCTGTAGGGAAGACCATGACAAACATTTCATAATTTGATAAGAACAATTGTTTGATTTACATGTGAGAACTATTGACTTCAATTTACTAACTATAAGAGCTAACATACAGATTAACTTGGCAGCATGGATGTTCTACATAAACCTTGGCAATTATAATCTTGATGTGTAAAAATTTCGTGTTACATTGTTTGTCCGCGATGAACTCCTCTACTACTGAACCGACTTTCACCAAATTTTGCACACTGTGTGCAGTTTGATTCAACTTGAGAGATATGATAGTTTATATCTCAATTCAAAACCGCATTTTTTTTTGTAGGGCAAAACGACATTTGTCGGGTAAGCTAGTAATTAAGTATATCCTACTAATATTATAAACGTGAAAGTTTATAAGGATGGATGGATGGATGTTTGTTACTCTTTCACGCAAAAACTACTGAACGGATTGAGATGAAACTTTGCAATAATATAGCTTATATATCAGAATAACAGGCTATAAATTATAATGATAATATTGCGTATGCGGGCGAAGCTGCGGGTAAAAACTAGTTTTTATATATATTTTTTTACAAGATTTACGATTTTATATTTATTATGGACATTGGACATAAAGGAACATTATAATATCACTAAATACTACATTAGTAGTTTTCCGAACAGTAGACCTCGCGGTATATCTCTTTATCTGAATCTTCATATAAATTGTACTGTTTTGTCCCTGTAATTTGTTTTTTATGTAATGTGGTTGTCTAATAAAGTGTTATTGTTGTTGTTGTTCATAAGCTTGAACTCGCTCTTGACCTATTTGGTCCGTACTAGCAAATATTGTAACGTTTTAAATAGGTACATACTAAACAATCTAGCCAAGATAGACGAAAATAATAACGGAATGGATTCCACGGGACGGAAAAAGAAAGCAAGGAAGACAGAGAAAACGATGGTGAGATGTTTCCACAGATAGAACTGGACCTGACTGGATGATGGAGGCAAGAGATAGAGATGAGTGGAGGGGACTAGGAGAGGCCTATGCCGGAGAGGCAACTTTTACGGATAGATATTTATAGTTGTACATACAATACATATTTAAAAATTTTAAATGAAACCGTAGTAGAATAAATGGCTTTTTTATTCATTTTTATTTTATTAAACAATCTTGCCATATATCAAAATCGGCTGATAAATAGCATGACAGCAAATGTCTCCCCGTTTTGATGGAAATACACACCGAAGACAAAACATTCCAAAAATATAGGAATATCTGCTTACTCTGTCTTAAGCTAAAAGGGAATGATTAATGCCATCATTATGAAAAAAAAATAATTCGAGGAAGAATCTTCTGTATCATACAAAACTGCAATAGCTTGGAATCGAAAAATTTATGAAACAGCTAACAGTAAAAGTTGTTCATAGTGATGTTCAGACGCGTCGGCTTTTCGGCTTAGTCTTCGAGCAAATATCTATAGAGTCACAATCGTGCAAAAAATTGTCCGAGCCAAAACCCTGCACAAGCTACGTATTGGGCAGGTGTTTTACAAAAAGTTGTAGTTAGTTGTAAGGCGATTGCAAGCCGACTACAACGCCGCGCGATGCCAAAGTGCAAAGTGCGGTTACAAACACTAATGAGGTGACATAACGTCGAGATTCATTGTGAATTATTTAACGTAAATATCTAAGTCGGTATGTATGACGGCGCTCGGACATTTTTTTACTACTTTCACTAAGGGACTGTGGTTCTGTAGTTATTTGCTCAAAGGGCTTAGTACACTATTTCTGGATAACTTTGTATAAAGAACCGGTGACCAAGTTTCGTCAAAATTCGTTGAAAAATGCAACATATTAAGAGTTCGATAACAAACACTGTGACACGAGATTATTACAATTATAGGTATTACTCATATTCACCAGGAATCACAGGTAGATAGCCAATTTTCATTCTCATAGCTGGCATTGTTGAACGCTGAGCACATAGAGATAAATTAAGTTTCGATCACATTTTCTAGAAGTGACACAGCGGAGCGTTGATGTGGACAAGTTCCCCCCTGATTGATAGGTGAATCCACATCCGGTATGCTGCCGTGATGAAGACATACGACAATATATTTCGATTTTTAGGGTTCGGTACCTCAAAAGGAATAAACGGAACCCTTATTGGATCACTTTGTTGTCCGTCTGTCCGTCTGTCCGTCTTTGTCTGTGTGTATGTCAAGACTCTTTATCTCAGGAACGCGTAAAGATATCGAGTTGAAATTTAAACTGTATACGTATATCTATGGTTTCTTGAAGTTGTGCGAAAGAAAAACTTCTCAGTTATCGTATAAAAAAGATAGGTTTATGTCGTAAAAAAACGCATATTTCGACACTCATAAAAATCAAAACCTACAGGGTAAGTACTTCCCGTTGACATAGAACTATGAATTTGGCAAGAAGCATTGTCTCAGAGTACACATATGTCTATTTAAATCACAAAAAATAGGGCCTCAAAATTCACAAAATATTGGTTCAAAATTCGAAGTGAGTAAATCGTATCATGTAAGGTATCATATAAAAGAACTTCATTAGCAAATGCTAAAACAGGTTTTTAATTATATTAACAACCTGTTTGTACGGAACCTTGATGTGCGAGCCTGACTCGCACTTGTCCGGTTTTTTTATGTCGTACAGGTTTGAGTTTGACTACATACTGCCTGATGTTAAGCAGATATGTGTCACCGCCAAGAGGGTGTCAAGTCTTCTAAGAATATGTGATTGCTAGTTTTGAAGCTTCCTGAATGCCTTTGATTCATATATACGGTTGAAATAACAGAAGTCTATATTGATAATACGCAACTTGCTCTTCGATACGGCCTTGTCCAGTCCGAGGTGCCGTACTAATAGTACGCACTGGCACCAGTTCTCGAGAATGGTCAGGCATTGCTCTACTGGGACCGCTCTATCATCACGGACAGGACTATTGTCGCCAATAGGCCTGATATCGTGGTGGTCAACCAGTCCCAGCGCCGGGCAGTGCTCGTCGACGTCACCATCCCGCATGACGAGAACTTTGTGAAGGCCGAGAAGGACAAGCTCAGCAAATACCTTGACTTAGCTCAAGAGGTTTCCGCCATGTGGAATGTGGACTCGACGATCATTGTCCCGATAGTCGTTTCTGTAAACGGCTTAATAGCGAAGAGTCTCGACCACCACCTTAAGAGGCTATCGCTAGACGGTTGGGTCAAGGGTCAGATACAGAAGGCGGTCGTCCTGGACACGGCGCGCATTGTCAGGAGGTTCTTTTCTCTGTAGACCCAACCACCAGTAGCTTGGGCCCCGCCCCGCTGCCGGCGGCTCTCTAGGTATAGGTTTTTTTTATAGTATTTTGTTCTTTTATGTAAATATTGTAAAAAAACTTAAATTTAAGATATTAAATGAATATGTAAATAATAATAATAAACGTTTATTTCAGGCACACGACCATAATCTATAATTTAAGATGCTATCCGAGTCACGGTATCGTTCAGTTGAAAATGCCACTCGTATCGCGGCCACCCATCCAAAGACTGATCGTGCTAAACGATGCTTAACTTTGGTGATAGCTGACAAATACGAGTACCTTGTCAAATTACGATACGAGTGCTACAACACAAAGAGAGTACCTATAGTAAGTTTGGATCATATTTTCTAGAAAAGTGACGCCGCCAAGTGTTGATGTCGCGAAGATTCTTCCCCTGATTGATAGATGAATCTACGTCCGGTATGCTGCCGTCATGAGGACAAATGCGATAAGTGATTTTTCTCGAAAAAAAAATTTTTTTTCGCCATAAATGACAAAACCGTCTTTAATCGTATAATATTTTACTTAATAGTTTACTCGAAACGATGTTTGCCATTTCAAGATTGTTGACGATTATTAAGGAAAAAAAACAGGACCATTTCTGAAGTATTTTCTATGAAACAAAAAGAAAATCATTAAAATTATATAAACACGAGAGTTTCTTTTTTGACATCAGTTAAAAATAAATTAGTTCTTATAGGTCAGATATCGACAATATCGTCTTCGGATGGTAGAATGCGGGTAGAGCGATACAGTGGCTCGGATGACAAGTTAAATTGTGTACTTTACTAGCAGTTTACCCACATCAAAGGCATGCGGCTTAAAAACCTTGATGTCAGAGGCCATAAAACGGTCGGAACGCGAAACTTCCTACGCGCTTCGGAGTTCGGTATAATTAATCAGTGAACGTACCTATCAGTCGGGCAGCTCTAGCACGTGTTACGTACTCCGAGGCCACATGGAGCTGTCTTTTTATGTTAAGGACCGAGCCGAGTCAAAATACTGTTAGATGCCACCACTGTGACTATGATGATATAAAAATCAAGTTAAGTAATATTGTTCAAATGATATTTTAAAAACATGTATATAAAGGGTTATTTCTAATCAATTAGCATCCTTTTAGGAGCTTATTCTGTACATCAAAACTAACAACTTTTGTTCTGCAACTTTTGTTAAAACTCAAAAAAAAAATCAGCTGTTCCATACATTTTGTAGCGGGTGAACGATACTTTACTATGGAACAACAATTTTTTTTTTAGTTTCGTCAAAAGTCGTAGAACAAAAGTTGTTAGTTTTGATGTACAGAATAAGCCCCTAAGAGGATGCTAATTGATTAGAAATAACCCTGTATAAAGCAGTGCAGCAGTCTTAAAAAGCACCAAAGCCCTGGAATATGTGGATAGTAATATTTTTTTTGTTATTAACATATACTGTCCCATTCCTGGGCAAAGGTCTCAAATAATTTAATATTAAGAAAAAAACAATTTTGCCAAAACTTGAAATAGCGTATTTGTGACTAGCGCGGCAGTGCAATGTGTGCAGGTGTTGTTATATTTATATCGCAGTAGGTACATGTAATTTGTCGTGTCTTCAGCAAGTCTCGTGTAACGTGCACACACGTGTATAGTCGTGGAAATGTGTGATGTGCACTTAATTGACATAGCTCAATGTTTAAGCAAGTTGAAGTGACAGTGGGCGGGACACGCATAATACTGTCGGATGAATTTCTAAACGACGGACGGATATACTTAAGTAGATAATTTTATTGTACTTATCGTAATGACTAAGTGTACTCTGAGACCAATTCTGAAAACGTAAAAATTGTTACACACATACATTTGCAAACCTAGCTATTCACATTACACATATCACCGGAATAACTCATTGCTGTCTCTTTTTTTCCTGTGGTACTGCTGCGCGTCCTGCGCACCAGATCTAGATCTTGGTCATAATTAATTTGACACGAGCTGTTAAAACGTTTTAAACTTACTGAAAGTCTCTGAAATAGTTAAACGGTTGAAACAACCAGGATATACAATTCGCGGTAAATCAAGTTCGTAAAGGCCGGGTGTTTAGCCCTTGTGTCAGAGTTTGGGACATGGCTAAGCGGTTAATACAACGAGGGCCTAAAATTTAACGTGTTATCCGAGCCACGGTAGCACTCAGTTGTGAATACCACCCACAGTCACCCATCCGAAGACTGACCGTGCCGAACGTTGCTAACTTTGGTGATCGCTGACAGACACCTAGTCAAACTACAAAAACAATACAGTCAGAAATGCAGTCAGTATTTCCCTTAAAACTAGTCCAAACAAACTCATCCTAAATCTGTGTCACCCGCAAAGCAATTAGGGTTGTCCCTTGTAATTGATCAGAGTACCCGCCAGGGCTGCGCGGATGTGATGTGCTTTATCAAATAGCTCTGTGCCGCCCCTGGGGAATCGCGAGAGGATGCGAGAACCCTTCTGAATTGACTGTCGTCTGCCACTCAATAAGGAAGGTTTGAGATAGTAGCGAGAAGAAATATATTTTTAATGACTTTCAACCGTGCCACAGATGTCATTGCCGCACATTTCCGCTAAAAATTGGGAACACTTACGAAAATCGTACCATACCGAAAAACGGTATGTATACTAAGTATGTTCCGAAAAACTTACAAGGACCTTTTTAAAAATGTTTTTATGGTATTATTAGAAGACCAACCGATGAAAAAGTATATAAGCCGGTGCAAGCGCGCCGGTCGGCCATTCTTTCTCGAACCTTTGCGCGGAGCGGACCTCTTGCCAGTTTATATTCAAATAGATTATTATTGTGTTGAAGTTTGGATTGTCGGTACTTTTGAATTTGTGTGTTAAATTATAAAATTGTAATAATTAAATAAGTTTAGTTTATACCACGTGTATTTTTTTAAAATAAACCTGCTTCTGATAGCTAATATCAGAAGTGGGATAGGACACCGTGCTCACATTTGCGTTGGTTTTCGTATTTGGTGATTTTTAAAATCTAATCTAAATTCGGTTTTCATTTTGTCAGTGTCCGTGAAGTGCAAAGTTGCTGTTAAGTACCCACTGTTGAGGATTTTTGTGTTGCTGTGGTGTTTCTGTGCTTGGATTTTGCGTAATGTGTTCTAAACTAGCGAGAAATAGGTCGATCCCGATCTCGTGAACGGAGTCATAGCTCTTACGCGCGATGATCGCGTAGCAAACGCTCAGTGAGTCGTCGTTCACGCAGTTCGTCGAGAGGGTTTACCCCTCCGGTAAGATCGCGGGTTGATGACCGTTATCACAGCCGCGGCCGTAGCAAGAGCCGTGACTGCAGCAGGAGCCGTGACCGTATTCGGAATCGTAGCCGCAACCATAACCGCCGTGATCGCAGCTATTGGATCGACAATCGTAGTTGCCTAAGAGCAAGACTAGGCGCGAGTTATTAGTGAAGTGAAGTGTTTGAACAGTGGTAGATAGCTCGTGGAGTGCGTCAAGTTCTCGTAACCCGCAGGCCGCGCCGCCTGACCGGTGAGCTTGCCGCCCTCAGCAGGGTTTGCACCTGTTCGGTGGGCATTGCCACCTATCGCCTTTGCTACGCCGGCTGCTCGATGGGAGTCACCGCCGTCGGCAAGCCTCGTCGTGCTCAGCAGCATTCAGCACCAAGAGAGGCTGGTAAACTATAGCAGACCACGTCACGGTAACAGACTGCATTGCTGATGCAGAACGCTTTTTCAGAATGTTGGTGAGAGCTATCCATTACTTTTACATTTTGCGTTTGTGCCCATGTTAATCTTAGGCAAAATAGACAGTGCTAAGACTAGATAACCGACTTTATACGAATCGTTTTTTGTTTAAATAATGATTCAGACACATGCGTAAACAAATGACTAAAGAGTGACCGTACATGGGGTTATTTTATTGCAAACGCAAGCTATTTTGTCTGCAATAGCTAGACATCGCGATCATTTTGTTCGGGGTCAGAACACAGCAAAAACAAAACTACCCTCCTTGTAACATTTTTGGTTGTGTAGGTTACGTCTTGTGAAAAATAAGAATAGAAGCCTACTATGTGCTCATAAATCATTACTATGAAGTTTGACTTATTGCAAGACATTGTTTTCGTGATGAATTTGTCTGATTTTCTGCAAAAGCCAACTGACATACTTGACACGCATTTAAATCCTAAACATGATTATAACCGAGATCTTAAAGTAAACATTGTTTTAGTGAACAAAGATAATGCGTAAAATAGTCAACCTTGAATTTCATTGCAAAATGATCAGCGTTGCAATGCCTCGAAGTGGTTTTGGAATTTCGTAACATGTGCAATATGAAAACTTGTCAATTCTTTTTGAAAAAAAAAAAAGAGCTGGTACCGATAGATTGTGTTTAGATTAAAAAAAAATGACTGAGATTTAGATACGGGGTTGGTCCCATCAGATTTCCTTTGGGGACCTATAAATTCTGCTTTGTCTGATTTCGGAATGATTATTTTCTAATGAAAGAAATTGAGCACTTTGAGCAAAATAAAAGTCTAGGTCAGGTGAGACCGAGCTCTGGTAAGATCGAAATTCTAAATATGTAATTTTCGACAACGATAATTAATAGGCGAGTATCATATCCAGCAGTTTGTGCGTTCTATGGGGTATCATTTATTTTGAAAGTATGTAGTCAGAATTGTTTTCCTCAAAAGCCGCACCTGCTTATCTGCCATGACAAAAGAGTAAGAGAGAGAGTAAGCTCAACTCTAATTAAACGTTTTTTTCTCTTGTGTGTTGTAGTTGTAGCGCTGTAGGCTTGTGCCGCTGGCATGGCTACCGCTGGCGCGATGCCGTGCGGGCACCGCACGCAGATGCCCCTGGCGCGGTTGTCGCTGCGGGCGCTACAGGCGAATACCGCTGGTGTGGCTACTGCTGGCGCGGTTGACGTGCAAGCGCGGCACGCGGATGCCCCTGGCGCGGTTGTCGCTGCAGGCGCTGCAAGCGGGTGCCGCTGTTGTGGCTACTACTGCGCGGTTGCCGGCTACGAAGAGTCATCAGGGGTGTACAAGCGCCTTCGCCTCCGATGTGAAAGCTTTCCGTGTTACGGAGAGTCGTTGGGGGAGCACATACTCCTTCTCCCCCGACGTGAAAGCTTTTCGCGTTGCGAAGAGTCATCGGGGGACTACAAACTCCTTCGTCCCCCAATGTGAAAGCTTTCTGTGCTACAGAGAGTCACCGGGGGATTACATGCGCCTTGCCCCCGGTGTAGTTTTAGTTTCCTCGGTAGGGGCCCATACCGAGGAATTGCTGAGTGGCTGGGCAGGGTTTTGTTAACCCTACCTACGCCGTGTAAGAACTCAGTACTTTGTTATGCATGCTTTTGAACTTTTGACTTGTGAGCAGCGTGATGATCACAAGTTAAATGATTCAGTTTTTCTTGATTTTCTTTTGCTTGTTTGACTTAACAATCACTAACAAACTAATTTTGATAACTTATGATTGTGGGACAAGAATAACTTGATCCTTAATTCCTTCAGAAATAAATGGTGATGAGTGCTTGGATCCAGACCCAGAAGAAAATTACTTCGACGAGGCTGGGCCATCTTCTGCAAGCGACAGGACAGCCGAGCCTCTGCCGCGATTAGTTCCTGCTTCCTTAGAAGACCAGGAACCCGTCGAAGCCGCTGTTGAAACGGTAGCCCCACCACTACGATCACTGCCCCGGTTGATTCCTACATCTTCGACGACGATTAGCCTGTCGGGACGCCAGGGTGTCAGGAGAAGCCGTATTAGAAGACCAACCGATGAAAAAGTATATAAGCCGGTGCAAGCGCGCCGGTCGGCCATTCTTTCTCGAACCTTTGCGCGGAGCGGACCTCTTGCCAGTTTATATTCAAATAGATTATTATTGTGTTGAAGTTTGGATTGTCGGTACTTTTGAATTTGTGTGTTAAATTATAAAATTGTAATAATTAAATAAGTTTAGTTTATACCACGTGTATTTTTTTAAAATAAACCTGCTTCTGATAGCTAATAGTATTGTTAGCTTTTTATTTTTGCCATTTTGAAACAATTATTCTTACAAATATAAAAATATAATCTGAAAGTGTATATCTTGGTTTGTTACTCGTTCACGCAGCAACGTATTGACTTGATTTTCGCATAGAAATAGTTCTAACTGTACAAAGGTTGAAAAATGATATGGACTACTTTTATCTGTGAAATAATTTGAGGTTCCTATAAATAGAACTAAAGTTAACATATCACGCGAGCAAAACGACGGGCAAAAGCTAATATAGATACATCTATAGGTTTGTATAACAATTCATGTTTTTCTGTATGTCCTTTATAAAATCGTAAACTATGCATTTGATCATGTGAGCAGTTGTTGTGCATGAGCCAAAAAAGTTTTCAGCGTTTTGCTCGACCGATTGCGTGAAACGAAGTTCACCGGGTCAGTTAGTACCTATACTGTACATATACTAACTGATATATTTCGCAGTGTGTCTAAATATTAAAATTGAATTGAATAGTTTGTATTGGAGATTTAGTTTCATTTTACCATCAAAAAAATTCTTAAAGGATTGTTCGCATGGCTTCTTAATCCAACCTTTAGCCAGACAAAGAAAATACACTTCTTAGAAGCTACTGAAAATCAAACGAATAAAAATAACCCTTCACAAAAACCAAAAACAGGAATATTTTTCTTTTGAATAAATTTAATCTAATAAAAACACCTAAGCACCCTTTATTTTTCCTTGTTTTTGTTTTATTGTTAGAGTTCCCTGCCCAAAGTGTAAACGAGACGATGAAAAATACTGGTTAAACTATTTACCTATCTATTTAATTCTAAAATAGCTATGTAACATTTTTATTTTTATTTGTAACCTAGCAGTTACAGCTGACCAGTGATTGTAACATAACTATATTTTTTAGGGTTTCGTACCTCAAAAGGAAAAAACGGAACCCTTGTAGGATCACTTTGTTGTTCGTCTGTCCGTCTGTGTGTATGTCAAGACTCTTTATCTCGGGAACGCGTAAAGATAACGAGTCGAAATTTAAGTTATATACGTAAACCTATGAATTCTTGCAGTCGTGTAAAAGAAAAGCTTTTCAGTTACCGTATAAAAAAGTTAAAGCTGTTTATGTTGTAAAAAAACGCATATTTCAACGCTCACAAAAATCAAAACCTACCGGGTACTTCCCGTTGACATAGAACTATGAAAATTGGCGAAAAGCATTGTCTCAGAGTATACATAGAGGAATAAATTTGAAAACTGTACATTTTTATTTAAATCACATAAAAATAGGGCCTCAAAATTCACAAAATATGGGTTCAAAATTCAAAGTGAGTAAATCGTATCATTTAAGGTATCATATAAAATAACTTCATTAGCACATGCTAAACCAGGTTTTAAATTATTTTAACAATATGTTTGTACGGAACCCTCGATCAAGTCAAGTGCGAGTCAGGCTCGCACGAGTCTGACTCGCACTTGTCCGGTTTTTTATATATCAAGAAAACCGGACAAGTGCAAATATATTTGCAAGCAATTGCAAATTCTAAACCAAAAAACAAGAGTTTCTACGAGAAACCGGTTAGGTATTGGCATTTATTTTTATAATTTACTATATTTTTACTAGTTATTTGTAAATAATAGTATATAAATATACTATTCTTTATAACATATAATAAATAATATTTATGATGTATACCGATATATTTATATCAGCTTCAGCTTCGTATATAACCAATGTTCTTTAGGTTCACAAGGTGGACTGACGACCTTAAGACTTCTGCAGAACTACGCTGGACACCAGCGGCTTCATACCGGCTTCTAACTTATCGGAGATCTATAAGAGAGTCCTATGTCCTACGGTGGACGTCCTATGGCTGAGAAGTAGAAGCCACGAAAAAATATAGATATAGATTTTTAGCTACCGACGCAAAAACGACGCGATGTTTGACGTGTGTGTGTGCGTGTGTCTGTGGCTATGTAGCACCCAAACGAATTAATCGATTTGGGTCTTGTTTTAAAGGTAAATTAAATGGAAGTGTGCTTAGCTATGTTTCATCAAAATTGTTTCAGCTTATTATTTCTTTTCTTAGCTGCTGTAGAAATCTTACTACGTTGGCAGTTTTTAACATCATAGTAGTAATTTATTCTAAAACCAATTGACATCCAGCTTAATAATATAAACAATGTTGTAATAACAAAGTAGTAACCAAATAACAATTCCCATATCATCCTTACTATCTCACTAAAATTATAAATCTGTAAAGTTTGTTGGTTTGTTCGGATTGACTTTATTTTTGGCATGGATATAGTTCAAGGGCCGGAGAGTGACATAGGCTACTTTTTATCCCGAAAAATAATAGGTTCCTGTGGGATAGTACAAAAGTGAAATTCCATGCGGGCGGAGCCGCGGGCAAAAGCTAGTAATATTATAAATCCGAAAGTGTATTTGTTGATTTTTTGGTTCGTTCCTCTTTCACGGAGCAACAGAACAACAGATTGAATTGATTTTTAGCACGAACATATACTTCGTCAATTCTTAACTTCACTTGGGTTACCAAAAAACAGGCCTAGCCGAGTTTGAAACCCGCAGTTAAGTCCAAAAACTCCTGTCTGTAATTTCCCTTATGGCATATCATCCAACAGCTATGTAACAATTTTTGTCAAATAAACATATTTCAGTTTATAAAACGGAAAGTGACATTAAATACTTTTTATCTCAAAAAAACCGGACAAGTGGGAGTCAGGCTCGCACATCTAGGGTTCCGTACAAACATATTGAGTGCTAATGAAGTTATTTTATATGATACCTTACATGATACGATTTACTCACTTTGAATTTTGAACCCACATTTTGTGAATTTTGAGGCTCTATTTTTATGTGATTTAAATAAAAATGTACAGTTTTCAGATTTATTCCTATATGTGTACTCTAAGGCAATGCTTTTTGCGAAATTTCATAGTTCTATGTCAACGGGAAGTACCCTGTAGGTTTTGATTTTTGTGAGCATTGAAATATGCGTTTTTTACGACATAAACGGCTCTAACTTTTTTATACGGTAACTGAGAAGCTTTTCTTTTACACAACTGCAAGAGTTCATAAGTAAGTACGTATATTGTTCAAATTTCAACTCGATATCTTTACGCGTTCCCGAGATAAAGAGTCTTGACATACACACAGACGGACAGACGGACAACAAAGTGATCCTATAAGGGTTCCGTTTTTTCCTTTTGAGGTACGGAACCCTAAAAATAAGAGGTTCCTATGGGATAGCACAAACATCTAAATATCAAGCGGACGCAACCGCGGGAAAAAAAATTGTTTGTGGAGTCCCTCCGCGCGGAAGAAGTGAAACTTCGTACGTTTTTCAGCTAATTTCACGATACTCACATTGTTAACTTCGCTGCATTCTCTCTCCCTCTTACGTGATGACAACGTTTAACGCAACCTTGTTGGAAGTCGCATCAGAAGTTTCACCTCATCTATAACTACGGAACCGTTCTTCCTCTAGCTTGTTTCACACTCGACCAAGTTGTATTCGGAATGTTTTCCCAGCAAAGGTCGCTAAGTACCCCTCTGCGATCAAAGTTATTCGCGACAAAGGGAATCGGGGATTATTTCACGACTAGAAATCATATTTTAGGGAAGCTTACATTTGCGAGGAGATTTACAAGAACTTGTGTTCTGACCTTTTTTATCTTTTGTACGCGTACTGCTTGACCTTTTCTTATCTTATGAAGCGGTCTTTTTTACCCAGCTTAAAAAAATGTACCTATTGTAATGTGTATATTATACTGCTACCGCATATCCACGATTTCGTTCACGAACCACAATGCGACGGTGTTAAGGTTAGGCTGTTGAATGAACGCTTTCAGAGCTGGTTGGCTGCGACATATAAGTACACTATTCTAAAACTTGTTTTATGGACTTCTCAAAAATATTTAATTTATATTTTTTAATTCCTCCATTTTGTTCAAATGTGAAAAATAAATTGAATGAAATACGAAGATAAAATATTCGAAAAAAATATTACTGAGAAGTGTGTATAGTCGTCGTTACCTTTTGTCTTTTCAGGACGTTATTTCGAATAGGTTTGCGTTGGACTACACACTGCCTGACATAGACCATATCTCCAGTTAAACTGTTCGAAAAAGGTTAAGTCCTAAGTTAAAAACTTAATATTCTGTGAATATTTCAAGCATCTGACTGTTGTCGACAACGACATCGCATCGATAAAAAATTCACGTTTCCTGTATGGGAGCCCTCCATAAATATTAATTTAATTAATTATTTTTGTCGTTAATATTTCACTTAATATTCTGTGAATAAATCAAACATCTATCTGTTACCGTTATTAATAGCGAGCAAAAAACGAATAATAATTAAGGTTTTTTGAATGGCAGCTCCATTATATTTTTTTTTTTCTGTTTTTAGTGTTTTTGTTATAGTGGCAACAGAAATACGTCATCTGTGAAAATTTAAACGTTCCTAGCTATAACGATCCATGAGGTTCAGTCTGGTGACAAACAGACAGACTGACAGCGCGGCAGCGGAGTCTTAGTAATATAGGGTCCCGTTTTTACCCTCTGGGTACATAACTACCTATACTTAACACTTGCATAAGTAAATATGCAATGGTTCAGATTTTTTACCTTGTTTTCTTAAGAGAATCCGCTAGCAAGCCACCTAGGGAACATGGTGACGCTTTAAGAGCTGGTCCAGCAGTAGTGTTTTTTTAAGCGCCGCAGATACGTTACCGGCATAAAAATTTTAGCATTTATATCAATAGAATGAAAAGTGCATCAAAAGGCAGGCAGGTTGGTTGCCAAATCGTAATCGAACGGTGTCTTAGAATCCGAATGTGCTGGCACTACGCCAGACTATCGCATTAGAGAATTAACTACAATATAAGCTGTGTTGATAAAGTCTACGCACACGACAAACAGTGGAGCTGAGATTTTTTGCTCAAAAGTCTGCAAGTCTAAGAGTCAACGCTCGGTGGATGTGACAGAGTGTGTGCAAAAAGAGTACCGTTGTGGCGTTACGATGAACTAACAAAAGGATTTCGATCAGCAGCCAAGGTACCGACTATACTTGGTAGGTACTGATGAAAACCGAATTGGTGCCTACCAAGTATCAAACACTTTTAGTTGTACTAGCAATGACAGAGCAGTGTTCTAATTCTAAATCGAAGTGGGGGCGATAAGTCCTGCACTGACGTCCAGCATCCCCATGCTGGACGTCAGTGCAGGACTTATCGTTTTGTGCATTTCCCCCTCCAGCGTCTACCCGAGCCAGCCCAGCTCCTTAAAATAACGGAGCGTGGCTCGGGGCCGCTGGCGTAACTGCTCAAGTGGCTTGGATAGTATATTAGATGGCGATGAGGATAAAGATATTGGTGCTGACGACAAAGCAATAGCAGCGTCATGCAACCCGCAAGCGATTCTAGTTTCTGCCGTGGCCTTGCAGTGCCACAAAACATGCTCTACCGTTTCATTTTCCTGCAGCCACGACAGAGTGGGCTGTCGGTGGCTCCCAGTTTATACATGTGACTATTCAAGTTGCTGTGCAGTTATGAGCCCTACTAAAAGGCGAAGGTCTTGTCGCTGCAACCTCAATAGATCGTTTGTAATGTTTCTGCTCAGGGCTGGGAAAGCAGCTTTGGCATGCGTGCAATTCTCCCTCTTATCCCATAAATTTTTGTTCTTTTTCAGTATGACGGCGCAGTAGATCACGCACTTCCACCGCTGTCGGCTTGCAGTGTCTAGCTGCTTTGTCCTCCACCTGTTTTCTCGTGCCCTCCTTGGCAAGGGAGCAGTGTTGTCAACGTAACAAAATTAGTAAAATGGCACACGGGGACCTCACCCACGACGCACTTTTTGCACAAACTTTATAAGGCTGCAAGCTGTAGATAGCCCAATCCTGTCTGAAGCTCACTAAATAGGTGCGCGAGAATGTGGTCATCCATCCGCAGCGCAGCTAACATCATAGCCGCCAATTTGTGTGATTCGGCCTACACTGGTATTTTCCTACGAATTTTCAGTCACAGATCGTCAAGCGAAGTGACGATGGTCTATTAAAACGGACAAAATTAATCGACGAATAGTGCTCCTGCAAATTTCTTTTTGAGGGAAATACGCATCTTAAATAACCAATCAAAAATTGCTGACAGAGTAAACATTGCGGTCATAAATAAAATCTGTATACCAACCGAGTTTCGTAGAAATTCGTTGAAAAATGCTACCCGTAGAGAAATATCAACAATACAATACAATATTTTTATTAATAACACCATTGTTACATGTCAAATCAATTAGGTATACAATTATATTAATTATCAATTATACATTTCATCAATATTTCATCAATATTTCATCAATATTTCATCAATATTTCATCAATATTTCATCAATATTTCATCAATATTTCATCAATATTTCATCAATATTTCATCAATATTTCATCAATATTTCATCAATATTTCATCAATATTTCATCAATATTTCATCAATATTTCATCAATATTTCATCAATATTTCATCAATATTTCATCAATATTTCATCAATATTTCATCAATATTTCATCAATATTTCATCAATATTTCATCAATATTTCATCAATATTTCATCAATATTTCATCAATATTTCATCAATATTTCATCAATATTTCATCAATATTTCATCAATATTTCATCAATATTTCATCAATATTTCATCAATATTTCATCAATATTTCATCAATATTTCATCAATATTTCATCAATATTTCATCAATATTTCATCAATATTTCATCAATATTTCATCAATATTTCATCAATATTTCATCAATATTTCATCAATATTTCATCAATATTCATCAATATTCATCATCATCAACATCCATATAGATGAAAGCTAAGCTAAGATCTTTGAGTTACAGCAGAGACCTTCACTTTGCTTCGCTTCGGTCAATAAGTTTACAATCAAGTCTGTCGTCAGAGCAAGTTCTTAGTACAGATTCAATTGAGATGCAGGCGGGAAGGAAAAACTTCTGGCGCCAAACGAGCTCTTCCTTCCAGCTTCGCGCCTGACCAGCTTCAGGAATAGGTGCTGGTTCTTTTGACTCTCTTTTCAGAGTGTAATTGAATTGACAAAGTTGTCTCTGGACTTCTTAATGGCTACCTTGCTTCTTTCCAGTTAAATTATTAACCTCTAATGTCTAAGAGGATCATTGATTATTTTTATAACAATATTTTTTTGTTCGTAATGCAAAGGCGCGTTCCACTGAAGTTGCCAACTATGGCCCACTGTTGCGAACAAATGTTTCTCTCGGCGGAGCCCAATAAAAAAACATGTTAGAGTATAATTCACGTTCGCTCACTAATGGAGTTCCTGCAAACATGTCAACAAAAATGTGGCGAACATCTTTTCCAATGGAACCGGAGCTTTATATTATCAGAGAGTAGTGTTATCAGTTTAACACGGATGTCCATGTGTCAGAAAAGCAAATTGTTTTTTGTTTAAGTTTTAGAAAGGTTTCGAAAGATAACTTTTACATCAAACATAGAAACCAACAACAAAAGCTTAATATATATCAGCTCAAATTAGTTTTTTGGTACTAAGGATTTTGAATAAATATTTTATTTATTTATTTAGCCTCTAGGTTCTTTTTAGGGTTTCGTACCCAAAGGGTAAAAACGGGACCCTATTACTAAGACTCCTCTCTACGTTAGTCCGTCTGTCTGTCTGTCACTAGGCTGTATTTCAAGAACCGTGATAGTTAGAAAGTTGTAATTTTCACAGATGATGTGTTTCTGTTGCTGCTTTAACAACAAACACTTAAAACAGAAAAAATATTTAAGGGCTCCCATACAAAAAACCTGATTTTTTCGCTCCCATTACTATTATCTATTTATTTATTCTATTTGATGGATGGATAGATCTATTTATTTATTTATTCTTATATACCACGGGACCAAAATCACGAGATAAATAAACGTCTCATTATCTCGACGTATCGATGGAGTTGCATCGTTAGCGGTCACAGGTAGACCAGAATAATGTGTACAAATCGCGAAAGTTTAGAAACAACATTTTACCAAACTGACTCAAATGACGACGATACAATGAAGACTGTAGGAATATGCTGGTTGAAGGCTATTTCTAATCGGGCTTATTGGAAATGCCTACCTACGGCTGATGGATAGATTACTGAAATAAAGAAAGTTTTTGATGTAGGTTTAGTTTACTAAATTCAACTACGCCGTAGCAAAACGTAGTTTTATGATTGTGCGATTGGCCCCGCGCCGCGGGCCGAACCGTTTGCTTGGCGAAACGACGCAGGACTCGTGTTTTCACAGACATATTTAGCAGTGAACTATCAAAAATAATGGTACAGTTAATGCAATGACAGTAAAAATATTAAGTAATGAATATTTTGCGTTTTTGTCAGTGTGAGAGAACGCAGTAATTTCAAATTCAACCCCAACTAACTAAAACTCCTGATTCAATGTTTAGTTTCGCGGTAACCTCAACCTCATTTATACTTTTAACTAGTTTTCGTGTATGGATTCCTGATTTAAGGACTAACTAACTGAATCAACTAGTTTGCAACTTTCGTGGCGGTAAAAGTGCGGTAAAACATTCATTTGGTAAATTAAAGTTTGTCGCCATTTTATTTGCAGAAAAAGAATTGGATAATAATTTACGGAGTTATCGCGTAAGTAAGCTCGTATAGCCGGGTGGCTAGCCCTGGTGTCAGATTTTAAGTCGCTTGAAAGCCTCTGACATGGCTAATATCTGACCCCAAACTAAGCAAAGTGACAAAACTTGACTGCCTTTGTGGCTCAGTGGTTAGTGACCCAGGGCAAATATTTATGTAATGAACATAGGTGTTTGCTCTGTGTCTGGGTGTTATTTAGTTACTATCTATATAAGTATGTATTTAAAAATAAGTATAATGTACTCGTAGTATATCAGTCTCTGGCAGCCATATCACAAGCTTTGCTTAGTTTGGAGTCAGAGGCCGTGTGTAAGATGTCCCAAAATATTTATTTATTTATTATTTAAAGCTTGGGATTATACTGTACTGTACTGTATCAGCCTTTTATAATAGTCCACTGCAAGACGTAGGCCTATCCACGAAGGGTGATTGGACCATATCCAACACGCTGGCCCAGTGCGGGTTGGTGGATTCACATACACCATAGAATTTCTCCAACGGACGTATGCAGGTATATGATAATAGAATAATAGTAATCTGGAAAAAGTCCACGCTCAGATAGAGTTTGTACAAAAAGAGAAGCGTCTTCAGTTAGATCGTAGGTGTGCCATTTTAATATTTTTGTTACGTTGACAACACCTTTTCTGTCATTGATAGTACAACAAAGTGTTTGATACTTCCATCCATCCATCCATCCATCCATCAGCCGAAGGACGTCCACTGCTGGACATAGGCCTCCTCTATGGATCTCCAATAAGACCGGTTGGAAGCGGCTTGCATCCAGCGCGATCCTGCGGTCTTAATGAGGTCATCCGTCCACCTTGTGGGTGGACGTCCTACGCTGCGCTTGCCGGTACGTGGTCTCCACTCGAGAACTTTTCGACCCCATCGGTCATTAGCCCTCCGCGCTATGTGCCCTGCCCATTGCCATTTCAACTTGCCAATCCTTTGGGCTATGTCGGTAACTTTGGTTCGTCTACGGATCTCCTCATTTCTGATTCGATCTCGCAGAGAGACTCCGAGCAAAGCCCTCTCCATAGCTCGTTGGGCTACTTGGAGCTTACTAATAAGGCCCATAGTGAGAGACCACGTTTCTGTGCCATAAGTCATCACTGGCAACACACACTGGTCGAAAACTTTCGACTTGAGGCACTGAGGTATGTCGGACGAGAAGACACTACGCAATTTACTTTGATACTTGGCAGACACCAATTCGGTTTTTCATCAGTACTTGCGTCTACCAAGTATAGTCGGTACCTTGACTGCTTATTAAAATCTTATTGTTAGTTCACCTTAACGCCACGATGGTTCTCTTTTTGCGCATACTCGAAGCCAAAAAAAGTGTTCCTGCAAAAAGGCTCATGAAACTTGTATATAATTTCTATTCCATTCTTTCTAGCACATTATCCAGCCCAAAGCGGGTGCGACTGCGTAAATTTCGCATCTGTGTGCGGGCGGGCCCCCATAATCCCCTCCAGGCTACAATATTGGGAAACCAAAATAGAATGAACGCGAGACGGTTTTCAATTTTCATTTCTTAAGTCAGATCCTGAAGACATTTATTATCAATCTAAAAAGCTATCGAAAAAAATATTAGAAGAAATCGATTTTTTATCGCTTATTTGAAAATCTATACTATAATAATAATGACTGAGCTGGACGCCCTGGATAGGAGGGTCCGTCGACTGCTCACTTTGCATCGCATGCTACACCCGCGCTCGTCTGTCATGAGACTGTACATTCCGCGGAAGTGTGGTGGCCGAGGCTTTTTAAATGCCAAAGACCTCCACAACCGCGAAGTATACAGTCTCCGGGACTATTTCCGAAACAGCGGGCGTGGAATGCATTGCGATGTGGTGGCAGCTGACAGAGGCCTCACCCCGCTCTCTCTGGCGAAGGAGAACTGGCGCAGGCCATCGGTGCTCAGCACCGATGATCGCAAGGCGGTATGGAGGAGCAAGGAGCTGCACGGGCGGTTCTATCGGGCCCTAACAGGACCCGATGTGGACCTGCTCGCGTCGGTGGCCTGGCTGCGCTTCGGTGACCTCTTTGGGGAAACCGAAGGTTTTGCCTGTGCAATTGCGGACGAAGTTGTCTTGACGAACAACTACCGGAAGTATATCCTGAAGGACGGTACGGTCGACATTTGTCGGGCATGCCACCGTCCCGGAGAGTCACTCAGGCATATTACTTCCGGTTGTTCTCATCTTGCCAACGGCGAGTACTTGCACAGGCATAACCAAGTAGCCAGGATTATCCATCAGCAACTTGCTCTTCGATACGGCCTTGTCGAGTCTGAGGTGCCGTACTATAAGTACGCACCGGCACCAGTTCTCGAAAATGGTCGTGCGTTGCTTTATTGGGACCGCTCTATCATCACGGACAGGACTATTGTCGCCAATAGGCCTGATATCGTGGTGGTCGACCGGTCCCAGCGCCGGGCAGTGCTCGTCGACGTCACCATCCCACATGACGAGAACCTCGTGAAGGCCGAGAAGGACAAGCTCAGCAAGTACCTTGACTTGGCTCACGAGGTCACCGCCATGTGGTATGTGGACTCTACGATCATTGTCCCGATAGTCGTTTCGGTAAACGGCTTAATAGCGAAGAGTCTCGACCACCATCTTAAGAGGCTCTCGCTAGACGGTTGGGTCAAGGGTCAGATACAGAAGGCGGTCGTCCTGGACACAGCGCGCATTGTCAGGAGGTTCCTCTCTCTGTAGACCCAACCACCGGTAGCTTGGGCCTCGCCCCGCTGCCGGCGGCACTCTAGGTTTAGGTTTTTTATAGTATTTTGTTTTTTATTATTTAAATATTGTAAAAAAACTTAAATTTAAGACAATAAATAAATATGTGTATAATAATAATAAGACCCAACCACCGGTAGCTTGGGCCTCGCCCCGCTGCCGGCGGCACTCTAGGTTTAGGTTTTTTGATAGTATTTTGTTTTTTATTATATAAATATTGTAAAAAAACTTAAATTTAAGACTATAAATAAATATGTGTATAATAATAATATTAATATATATATATATTATATATAATATATATATATATATATATATATATATATATATATATATATATTATATATATATATATATATATATTATATATATATATATATACTTATTGTTTCTGATTCTCTTTTGACATATGTTTTTAACATTAAAATTCAGATTGTAATTATAAGAATAATTTGTAATTGTATGACTTAAGAAATAAATATACCTAGGTAAATAAATGTCGATAAGTTATATATATAAAATATTATAAAGAGGAAAGATTTGTTTGTTTGTTTGTAATGAATAGGCTCCGAAACTACTGGACCGACCTGAATATTTTGCGTTTTTGTCAGTGTGAGAGAACGCAGTAATTTCAAATTCAACCCCAACTAACTAAAACTCCTGATTCAATGTTTAGTTTCGCGGTAACCTCAACCTCATTTATACTTTTAACTAGTTTTCGTGTATGGATTCCTGATTTAAGGACTAACTAACTGAATCAACTAGTTTGCAACTTTCGTGGCGGTAAAAGTGCGGTAAAACATTCATTTGGTAAATTAAAGTTTGTCGCCATTTTATTTGCAGAAAAAGAATTGGATAATAATTTACGGAGTTATCGCGTAAGTAAGCTCGTATAGCCGGGTGGCTAGCCCTGGTGTCAGATTTTAAGTCGCTTGAAAGCCTCTGACATGGCTAAAATTTAAAACAACAGGAGCCTACAATTTGATGTGTCTACCGAGCTACAGTAGCGCACAGTTGTAAGTGCCACTCGCGGTCACCCATCCGAAGATTAACCGTGCTGGTGGGTGATTCTGTATGAAAACAAGCAAGTAACACGCTCTAATACGTTATAGCGCTCTTTGTTTAAATGGAATTCGTGTGAAAATTGTTAAGTTTTCAAATAACATGGCTAAAACTCGGTTAGTAATTAATTTATCAAACATTTCTCCAAATGAAATCCACGGTTAAAAAAAATACTTACCGCTACGTTTTGTCGCAGGCCCCTGTATGTTCAGTGTGAGTTTTATCGTAAACATGACCCGCTCTTCGGCGAGCGCCTAAGCATGTGATTTGTATGAACTTGTTGTGTTTCAAAAACGCGGCGTTAGTGGCGCTGTACATTTCTTCATACAAATTACATGCTTACGCGCTCGCCGAAGAGCGCGTCATGTTTACGACAAAACTCACACTCAGCATACTGAACGGTGCTTATCTTAACACGCGTAACATATGCACCTATAAGTACATACAAAAAAATCACTCAGTCAAATTAAGATCCTCTTTTTTTGAAGCCGTTTACAAATTATGCTCTAGATAGATAGATAGATAAACTCTTAATTGCACACCAAGAAATAAACAAAACGAAGAAATAAAGATACATAAATAACGATGGGCGGCCTTATCGCTGATAGCGATCTCTGCCAACATCTCTCATGCTCTAGCTAAGTAGCTACCTCCCAGCGCCCCGTCTCCGTAACTACAGTTACCCCTATGTTATGTGTATAAAACTTTACAATAAATTGCCAGACAGTATCAAAAATGAAGAAAAGGAAAACATTTTTTAAAAAAATCTTAAAAGCATTCTATTAAAGAAAGCCTATTATTCAATAGATGAATATATACAAGACAAAGAAATGATATTACCTCCATAAAATATAAAATAATAATAATCTGTAAGCAAGCTGTCCGCCTCTCCTTCACGCCTGAATACATTTGAGCAGTGCCCGACGGGGCCCACAATTGTACTTATTTAAGTTTTTTACTATCTTTTTATAACATTGTGGAAGCAAATAAATATGAGTATGAGTATGAGTACAGCTTTGTGAAATCTCACTATCTATCTACTTTACTTTGTTTACTAAGCAAACTATGTATATCTCTGCGAACATCGCTGCAACATATTTGCAAGTGAACGCGTCACGTCACGCCCTAACGGCTGCAACTGCTTCTGCTCTGAATATAAATGGTTCAAATCCCGGGATGGATGCTTTTGTTGCTGTTTTAACTTCGTTAAGATAGTTGTTGTCTGGAAAGTTTTTATTTACCTGTATTTTTTGTATGCTACGTGATGCAGAGATTGTGAATGGTTAGAGAAAGATAAAGAAATAAGAATGATAAAAGGAAATAAAGGAGAGTCGGACTCACGAACGAGGGGTTCCGTACTAATAATGTATAATAGTAATGGGAGCGAAAAAATCAGGTTTTTTGTATGGGAGCCCTTAAATATTTTTTCTGTTTTAAGTGTTTGTTGTTAAAGCAGCAACAGAAACACATCATCTGTGAAAATTACAACTTTCTAACTATCACGGTTCTTGAAATACAGCCTAGTGACAGACAGACAGACGGACTAACGTAGAGAGGAGTCTTAGTAATAGGGTCCCGTTTTTACCCTTTGGGTACGAAACCCTAAAAAGAACCTAGAGGCTAAATAAATAAATAAAATATTTATTCAAAATCCTTAGTACTAAAAAACTAATTTGAGCTGATATATATTAAGCTTTTGTTGTTGGTTTCTATGTTTGATGTAAAAGTTATCTTTCGAAACCTTTCTAAAACTTAAACAAAAAACAATTTGCTTTTCTGACACATGGACATCCGTGTTAAACTGATAACACTACTCTCTGATAATATAAAGCTCCGGTTCCATTGGAAAAGATGTTCGCCACATTTTTGTTGACATGTTTGCAGGAACTCCATTAGTGAGCGAACGTGAATTATACTCTAACATGTTTTTTTATTGGGCTCCGCCGAGAGAAACATTTGTTCGCAACAGTGGGCCATAGTTGGCAACTTCAGTGGAACGCGCCTTTGCATTACGAACAAAAAAATATTGTTATAAAAATGATCAATGATCCTCTTAGACATTAGAGGTTAATAATTTAACTGGAAAGAAGCAAGGTAGCCATTAAGAAATCCAGAGACAACTTTGTCAATTCAATTACACTCTGAAAAGAGAGTCAAAAGAACCAGCACCTATTCCTGAAGCTGGTCAGGCGCGAAGCTGGAAGGAAGAGCTCGTTTGGCGCCAGAAGTTTTTCCTTCCGGCCTGCATCTCAATTGAATCTGTACTAAGAACTTGCTCTGACGACAGACTTGATTGTAAACTTATTGACCGAAGCGAAGCAAAGTGAAGGTCTCTGCTGTAACTCAAAGATCTTAGCTTAGCTTTCATCTATATGGATGTTGATGATGATGAATATTGATGAATATTGATGAAATATTGATGAAATATTGATGAAATATTGATGAAATATTGATGAAATATTGATGAAATATTGATGAAATATTGATGAAATATTGATGAAATATTGATGAAATATTGATGAAATATTGATGAAATATTGATGAAATATTGATGAAATATTGATGAAATATTGATGAAATATTGATGAAATATTGATGAAATATTGATGAAATATTGATGAAATATTGATGAAATATTGATGAAATATTGATGAAATATTGATGAAATATTGATGAAATATTGATGAAATATTGATGAAATATTGATGAAATATTGATGAAATATTGATGAAATATTGATGAAATATTGATGAAATATTGATGAAATATTGATGAAATATTGATGAAATATTGATGAAATATTGATGAAATATTGATGAAATATTGATGAAATATTGATGAAATATTGATGAAATGTATAATTGATAATTAATATAATTGTATACCTAATTGATTTGACATGTAACAATGGTGTTATTAATAAAAATATTGTATTGTATTGTTGATATTTCTCTACGGGTAGCATTTATCAACGAATTTCTACGAAACTCGGTTGGTATACAGATTTTATTTATGACCGCAATGTTTACTCTGTCAGCAATTTTTGATTGGTTATTTAAGATGCGTATTTCCCTCAAAAAGAAATTTGCAGGAGCACTATTCGTCGATTAATTTTGTCCGTTTTAATAGACCATCGTCACTTCGCTTAACGATCTGTGACTGAAAATTCGTAGGAAAATACCAGTGTAGGCCGAATCACACAAATTGGCGGCTATGATGTTAGCTGCGCTGCGGATGGATGACCACATCCTCGCGCACCTATTTAGTGAGCTTCAGACAGGATTGGGCTATCTACAGCTTGCAGCCTTATAAAGTTTGTGCAAAAAGTGCGTCGTGGGTGAGGTCCCCGTGTGCCATTTTACTAATTTTGTTACGTTGACAACACTGCTCCCTTGCCAAGGAGGGCACGAGAAAACAGGTGGAGGACAAAGCAGCTAGACACTGCAAGCCGACAGCGGTGGAAGTGCGTGATCTACTGCGCCGTCATACTGAAAAAGAACAAAAATTTATGGGATAAGAGGGAGAATTGCACGCATGCCAAAGCTGCTTTCCCAGCCCTGAGCAGAAACATTACAAACGATCTATTGAGGTTGCAGCGACAAGACCTTCGCCTTTTAGTAGGGCTCATAACTGGTCACAGCAACTTGAATAGTCACATGTATAAACTGGGAGCCACCGACAGCCCACTCTGTCGTGGCTGCAGGAAAATGAAACGGTAGAGCATGTTTTGTGGCACTGCAAGGCCACGGCAGAAACTAGAATCGCTTGCGGGTTGCATGACGCTGCTATTGCTTTGTCGTCAGCACCAATATCTTTATCCTCATCGCCATCTAATATACTATCCAAGCCACTTGAGCAGTTACGCCAGCGGCCCCGAGCCACGCTCCGTTATTTTAAGGAGCTGGGCTGGCTCGGGTAGACGCTGGAGGGGGAAATGCACAAAACGATAAGTCCTGCACTGACGTCCAGCATGGGGATGCTGGACGTCAGTGCAGGACTTATCGCCCCCACTTCGATTTAGAATTAGAACACTGCTCTGTCATTGCTAGTACAACTAAAAGTGTTTGATACTTGGTAGGCACCAATTCGGTTTTCATCAGTACCTACCAAGTATAGTCGGTACCTTGGCTGCTGATCGAAATCCTTTTGTTAGTTCATCGTAACGCCACAACGGTACTCTTTTTGCACACACTCTGTCACATCCACCGAGCGTTGACTCTTACACTTGCAGACTTTTGAGCAAAAAATCTCAGCTCCACTGTTTGTCGTGTGCGTAGACTTTATCAACACAGCTTATATTGTAGTTAATTCTCTAATGCGATAGTCTGGCGTAGTGCCAGCACATTCGGATTCTAAGACACCGTTCGATTACGATTTGGCAACCAACCTGCCTGCCTTTTGATGCACTTTTCATTCTATTGATATAAATGCTAAAATTTTTATGCCGGTAACGTATCTGCGGCGCTTAAAAAAACACTACTGCTGGACCAGCTCTTAAAGCGTCACCATGTTCCCTAGGTGGCTTGCTAGCGGATTCTCTTAAGAAAACAAGGTAAAAAATCTGAACCATTGCATATTTACTTATGCAAGTGTTAAGTATAGGTAGTTATGTACCCAGAGGGTAAAAACGGGACCCTATATTACTAAGACTCCGCTGCCGCGCTGTCAGTCTGTCTGTTTGTCACCAGACTGAACCTCATGGATCGTTATAGCTAGGAACGTTTAAATTTTCACAGATGACGTATTTCTGTTGCCACTATAACAAAAACACTAAAAACAGAAAAAAAAAATATAATGGAGCTGCCATTCAAAAAACCTTAATTATTATTCGTTTTTTGCTCGCTATTAATAACGGTAACAGATAGATGTTTGCAGATCTTAGATTCACGTGAAGACCTTCGCTACACTTGCCAATACATTGTCTTCATTCGAGAACTTTAAGGTCCCATGGACAATTCGTTTCACAAACTGTGTGACTGAAACTCATACCTATAGGGGCGTAGCTACCGCAGTATCAGCCGTATCAATAATACGGGCCCTCCGAGCTACAGGGACTTTAACGTGTGTAAGCAAAACTTAGTAAAATGTCACTTAATCTCGTGGTTCCCGAAAAAAAATCATCTCATTTTTTCTCGGGTTAAGTGTTCGCCAAAAAGTTGTCTGTAGAGGCAGAAATTTTAGAACAACTGAAATCGTCTTCAGCTATACTTACTTAGCTGATACAGGTAATTAAATTCTATTAAATAAATTTGCCGAAAAAAGTCAAGAAAAGTGTAAATTTAAATTGAATTGTTAGGCAAGCTCAATTTCTAGGAGGAAGTGACAACTTATAAATAACCGTTTTACCACAAAAGTTTTACGCACGCTTTAGATAATGTTTGACAGTACAAATTGCACAGTTAAACTGTGTTTAAAGCGTGTTTAAATCTTTTGTGGTAAGGCGGTATATATTTATTTCAATTTAATGCAAGTATTTTTGTTTCTTTTGTGAGAAATGAGTGATTTGGGCACCCTAACTATTTTTGATTCAGGGCTCCTCCAAAGCACGCTACGCCACCGCAAACCTATATTCACTACCAATAAAACATAAATCGACACACTATTGGCGGAGATATATAGCCGTGGTGGTCTAGTGGTACTAACGCCTGTTCTACAATCGTGAGGTGGTGGGTTCAAATCCCGATCCCGTATCAATGAGTTTCTTTGGAACTTATCTACGGAATTTCAAATCATAGGCTTTTCGGCAAAGGAAAATAATGTGAGGCAACCTGCACCAACCCGCACTGGGCCAGCGTGGTGGATATGGCCCAATCACCCTTCGTAGGTAGAACTGTATGTCCTGCAGCAGTGGACTGTTTAAAAAAGGCTGGTATAGGTACAGGTACATTAATAGCGGAGATTGTATGTAGGTAGGCACATAATAAGAATACGACTGCCACTCTCGCTACTCAATAGATTACTACGCGATCGCGGTTTCATCAAAATTATATGCAGTGAAAGAAAACGACTTTTTTTTTAAACACTGGAGACGATAATTTTACATTTAATGGCCTTTATGAATCCGACAACCCATGCTGGACCAGCATGGCTGGACCAGATAAAACATAAATCGACACACTAATGGCGGAGATATATAACTTTGGTGGTCTAGTGGTAGTAACGCCTGTCCTACAATCGTGAGGTGGTGGGTTCAAATCCCGATCCTGTATCAATGAGTTTCTTTGGAACTTATGTACGGAATTTCAAATCATTGGCTTTTCGGCGAAGGAAAATATTGTGTGGCAATCTGCACCAACCCGCACTGGGCCCTGGCACTGGTGATGGATATGGCCCAAGCACCCTTCTCAATTCTCAATGACCCGTTTCCTCGAATCTCGACGTTATGTCACCTAATAAGTGCCTGTAACCGAGCACTTTGGCATCGCGCGGCGTTGTAGTCGGCTTAGAATCGCCTTACGACTAACTAAAAAGCCTGCCCACTACGTAGCTTGGGCAGGATTTTGGCTCGGACACTTTTTTTACGATTGTGACTTTATAGATATTTGCTCGAAGTGAATTTTGTATTATGTACTTTGTACAAAGTACATGAATTGCCAAGCAGAGTGAGCGGCAAAACAAACCTTTTATAATACTTACATTTTTGAACTCGTAATATCTCTGTAATAAAATGTCTGAATTAAATAATTTAAAAAGTTGCATAAAGCTATTGAAACAGTCTTGAATATGAAATAATTTATTTTGATAAGGATTAATACCAAGATACAAATTAAGATCCTTTTCCTGGTCAGGAAAAGGATCTTAATGATCCAGCCATGCTGGTCCAGCATGGGTTGTCGGATTCATAAAGGCCATTAAATGTAAAATTATCGTCTCCAGTGTTTAAAAAAAAAGTCGTTTTCTTTCACTGCATATAATTTTGATGAAACCGCGATCGCGTAGTAATCTATTGAGTAGCGAGAGTGGCAGTCGTATTCTTATTATGTGCCTACCTACATACAATCTCCGCTATTAATGTACCTGTACCTATACCAGCCTTTTTTAAATAGTCCACTGCTGCAGGACATACAGTTCTACCTACGAAGGGTGATTGGGCCATATCCACCACGCTGGCCCAGTGCGGGTTGGTGCAGGTTGCCTCACATTATTTTCCTTTGCCGAAAAGCCTATGATTTGAAATTCCGTAGATAAGTTCCAAAGAAACTCATTGATACGGGATCGGGATTTGAACCCACCACCTCACGATTGTAGAACAGGCGTTAGTACCACTAGACCACCACGGCTATATATCTCCGCCAATAGTGTGTCGATTTATGTTTTATTGGTAGTGAATATAGGTTTGCGGTGGCGTAGCGTGCTTTGGAGGAGCCCTGAATCAAAAATAGTTAGGGTGCCCAAATCACTCATTTCTCACAAAAGAAACAAAAATACTTGCATTAAATTGAAATAAATATATACCGCCTTACCACAAAAGATTTAAACACGCTTTAAACACAGTTTAACTGTGCAATTTGTACTGTCAAACATTATCTAAAGCGTGCGTAAAACTTTTGTGGTAAAACGGTTATTTATAAGTTGTCACTTCCTCCTAGAAATTGAGCTTGCCTAACAATTCAATTTAAATTTACACTTTTCTTGACTTTTTTCGGCAAATTTATTCAATAGAATTTAATTACCTGTATCAGCTAAGTAAGTATAGCTGAAGACGATTTCAGTTGTTCTAAAATTTCTGCCTCTACAGACAACTTTTTGGCGAACACTTAACCCGAGAAAAAATGAGATGATTTTTTTTCGGGAACCACGAGATTAAGTGACATTTTACTAAGTTTTGCTTACACACGTTAAAGTCCCTGTAGCTCGGAGGGCCCGTATTATTGATACGGCTGATACTGCGGTAGCTACGCCCCTATAGGTATGAGTTTCAGTCACACAGTTTGTGAAACGAATTGTCCATGGGACCTTAAAGTTCTCGAATGAAGACAATGTATTGGCAAGTGTAGCGAAGGTCTTCACGTGAATCTAAGATCTGGTCGAGACCACCGGAACACGTTGCATGCCAGCGCTTCGATTCCTTCCATCACAGCTTTTTGGGTTAGCAAATTGAAGAAGCCTTAGGTAGGGCACAATTCGTACAAGTAGAACTGATGGTCCAATGTGTTACAAAGTTCTCAAGTGAAGACAAGATCAAGAAACTATCTTACATAAACTGTGGATCTCTAATATTTTAACCGTCTCTTTCATTCTCTTCATTGTCATTTTCTGAAATCAGGGCTATATATTATGTACAGCCACCCGACACATACGAACTCAGTTTTATTTAGATAGGCCAATACTATATTTCTTTTCGTAAATAGTCAAACAGTTTAAGACTACGGGAACTCCCGCGATTTGGGTAGGTTATAACTCAGCATCATCGTTCATCCTGTATGTCTAGCATGTGCGTACATTACATGGTAAATATAGAGGCACCATGCTTATAAAATCTGTCTTCTTTAGCCAATCGTACCCGGGCAAAGCCGGGGCGGGCAGCTAGTTGGTAGTAAATAGGTATGCAGTGGCGTAGCGTGCCTTAGAGGAGCCCAGAATCAAACATAGTTGGGGAGCCCAAATCACTCATTTCTCACAAAATAAACAAATATGCTTGCATTAAATTGAAATAAATATATACCGCCTTACCCCAAAAGATTTAAACACTGTTTAGCCGTACAATTTGTACTGTTAAAACTTTAGTGGTAAGACGGTTATTTATAAGTTGTCACTTACTCCTAGAAATTGAGCTAGCCAAACAATTCAATTGAAATATTAAACACTTTTCTTGCTTTTTTTCAGGAAATTGATAATTGATAATGAATAGAATATAATTACCTATATCCGCTAAGTAAGTCTAGCTGAAGACGATTTCAGTTGTTATAAAATTTCTGCCTCTTAGGACAACTTTTGGAAGAATGCTTAACCCGGGAAAAAAGAGATGATTTTTTTTCGGGAAGCACGAGATTAAGTGACATTGTGGATAACATTTTACTAGGTTTTACTTACACACGTTAAGGCCCCTGTAGCCCGGGAGCCCAGTATTATTGACACGGCTGATACTGCGGTAGCTACGCCCCTACACATAGTAGGTATGTGAAACGAATTGTCGACCTTTAAGTTCTCGAATGTAGACAATGTATTGGCAAGTGTAGCGAAGGTCTTCACGTGAATCTAAGATCTGGTCGTGACGTCCGGAACACGTTGGATGCCAGCGTTTCGATTCCTTCCATCACAGCTCTTTGGGTTAGCAAGTTGAAGAGGCCTTAGGTAGGGCACACAATTCGTAGAAGCAGAACTGATGTCCAATGTTTTTCAAAATTCTCGAGTGAAGACAAGATCAAGAAACTAACTTACATGGGTAGAATGTATAGACTGTGGGTCTGTAATATTTTAACGTCGCTTTCATTCTCATCATTGTCATTTTCTGAAATCAGGGCTATATATTATGTACAGCCACCCAACACATACGAACTCACTTTTATTTAGATATGCCAATACCTACTATCTCTTTTTCATAAACTTCGAACAGTTTAAGACTACGGAAACTCTCGCGATTTGGGTAGGTTTTAACTCATCATAATGGTTCATCCGGTATGTCTAGCATGTGTGTGGCGCATACCTACATTACGTGGTAAGTATATGTATAGCCAATCATACCCGGGCAAAGCCGGGACGGGCAGCTAGTATCCCATAAAGAGATTTTGTTAGATAAGCAACTCAAAATTCATGGAACCGATTCTGATATTGACGTATTGATAAACTATTGTTTCGAAAATTCTGCCTTCACTCGGACAAATTTTACGCGGTCGCGCTCGACAGGATCGCGCCAAAGCGGCGGGCGGCAGTGAGTTTTTAATTAATTAATCATAATGTACACATTAAAAAAAATAACTTCACGGTCTATAAAATAGAATAGTGGTCTGGCTATTTTATTCGTAAAAATAATAGGGTGTTGACGCTGATAATTCTGAGCATTTGAATTATTCAACTTTTTTTTTGGTGGGAAATTTGTATTTTATATTTTACAATCTTACAATCTACTTTACAATCTTATTTCTTTATCTCTCTCTCTAAGCATTCACAATCTTTGCATCACGTAGCATACAAAAAATACAGGTAAATAAAAACTTTCCAGACAAAAACTATCTTAACGAAGTTAAAACAGCAACAAAAGCATCCATCCCGGGATTTCAACCATTTATATTCAGAGCAGAAGCAGTTGCAGCCGTTAGGGCGTGACGTGACGCGTTCACTTGCAAATATGTTGCAGCGATGTTCGCAGAGATCTAGTTTGATTAGTAAACAAAGTACTAGATAGATAGTGAGATTTCACGAAACTGTAGTTACGGAGCGCGGAGAGCGGGGCGCTGGGAGGTAGCTACTTAGCTAGAGCATGAGAGATGCTGGCAGAGATCGCTATCAGCAATAAGGCCGCCCATCGTTATTTTTGTATCTTTGTTTCTTCTTAAGCAGCAAACAAGACACTGCCGTAGTCGCCATAGTTAAGTAAGGTACAATCCATACCTGACTGCATGCTAAAGCAGCAAACAAGGCACTGCCGTAGTCGCCATAGTTAAGTTAGGTACAATCCATAGCTGACTGTATGCTAAAGCAGCAAACAAGACACTGCCGTAGTCGCCATAGTTAAGTAAGATACAATCCATGGCTGACTGTATGCTAAAGCAGCAAACAAGGCACTGCCGTAGTCGCCATAGTTAAGTAAGGTACAATCTATAGCCGACTGCATGCTAAAGCAGCAAACAAGGCACTGCCGTAGTCGCCATAGTTAAGTAAGGTACAATCTATAGCCGACTGCATGCTAAAGCAGCAAACAAGGCACTGCCGTAGTCGCCATAGTTAAGTAAGATACAATCCATAGCCGACTGCATGCTAAAGCAGCAAACAAGGCACTGCCGTAGTCGCCATAGTTAAGTAAGGTACAATCCATAGCTGACTGCATGCTAAAGCAGCAAACAAGGCACTGCCGTAGTCGCCATAGTTAAGTAAGGTACAATCCATGGCTGACTGTATTCTAAAGCAGCAATCAAGGCACTGTCGTAGTCGCCATAGTTAAGTAAGATACAATCCATAGCCGACTGCATGCTAAAGCAGCAAACAAGGCACTGTCGTAGTCGCCATAGTTAAGTAAGGTACAATCAATAGCCGACTGCATGCTAAAGCAGCAAACAAGGCACTGCCGTAGTCGCCATAGTTAAGTAAGGTACAATCTATAGCCGACTGCATGCTAAAGCAGCAAACAAGGCACTGCCGTAGTCGCCATAGTTAAGTAAGGTACAATCCATAGCCGACTGCATGCTAAAGCAGCAAACAAGGCACTGCCGTAGTCGCCATAGTTAAGTAAGGTACAATCCATAGCCGACTGCATGCTAAAGCAGCAAACAAGGCACTGCCGTAGTCGCCATAGTTAAGTAAGGTACAATCCATAGCTGACTGCATGCTAAAGCAGCAAACAAGGCTCTGCCGTAGTCGCCATAGTTAAGTAAGGTACAATCCATAGCCAACTGCATGCTAAAGCAGCAAACAAGGCACTGCCGTAGTCGCCATAGTTAAGTAAGCTACAATCCATAGCTGACTGCATGATAAAGCAGCAAACAAGACACTGCCGTAGTCGCCATAGTTAAGTAAGATACAATCCATGGCTGACTGTATGCTAAAGCAGCAAACAAGGCACTGCCGTAGTCGCCATAGTTAAGTAAGGTACAATCCATACCTGACTGCATGCTAAAGCAACAAACAAGGCACTGCCGTAGTCGCCATAGTTAAGTAAGATATAATCCATAGCTGACTGTATGCTAAAGCAGCAAACAAGGCACTGTCGTAATCTCCATAGTTAAGTTAGGTACAATACATAGCTGACTGCATGCTAAAGCAGCAAACAAGACACTGCCGTAGTCGCCATAGTTAAGTAAGGTACAATCCATAGCTGACTGTATGCTAAAGCAGCAAACAAGGCACTGCCGTAGTCGCCATAGTTAAGTAAGGTACAATCCATAGCCGACTGCATGCTAAAGCAGCAAACAAGGCACTGCCGTAGTCGCCATAGTTAAGTTAGGTACAATCCATAGCTGACTGTATGCTAAAGCAGCAAACAAGACACTGCCGTAGTCGCCATAGTTAAGTAAGATACAATCAATACCTGACTGCATGCTAAAGCAGCAAAAAAGGCACTGCCGTAGTCGCCATAGTTAAGTAAGGTACAATCCATAGCCGACTGCATGCTAAAGCAGCAAACAAGGCACTGCCGTAGTCGCCATAGTTAAGTAAAGTACAATCCATAGCTGACTGCATGCTAAAGCAGCAAAAAAGGCACTGCCGTAGTCGCCATAGTTAAGTAAGGTACCATCCATAGCTGACTGCATGCTAAAGCAGCAAACAAGGCACTGCCGTAGACTACGCGTAGCTACGGAATGTATCAATGATGTTCCTGATACGGCTTTTACCGTATTATATGGCTTTCAGGTTGTCTAGGTACCCATATAAGTACCATATAAGTAATAAACCAAAATACGGCTTACAGCTGCCTATCATAGCTGTATTTTCATTCAGTTGTTTTGTACAAAAAATATATTTTTTAAAGATACGGCCTTATTATGAACTTTTCCCATACATTTTCACTACAATACGACTTTATTGAGGTTGCCATAGGACCACTCTAAAATTTAAAATTGACTTGGAACAACACTGGAAGGTATTTTATAGAAATACATAAACCAGTAACGTTGTGGTGACTTATGTTTTGAAAGTTTACGTGCTGTTGGCTACTATATACCTATGTGTACTTTTATGCGATTTCGGTATAATTTAGTTTTCGAATAAAGACAGCATACGCTGCGTAGGAAGGACGTTCTGTCTCTGATCAGGAAATCGTTTGAAGAGCCTACGTGTAACATTGAATCATCATCATCCTGCCCTTATCCCACTAGGTGGAGTCGGCACAGCACGTTTCCTTTCGCCACTTCTCTCAATCATTCGTCATTCATCGACTCCTTTCTCTCGCATGTCATCTTTCAAACAATTCATCAACACTTTTCTTGGTCTTCCCCTCCGCTTTGGCACGTGTAACATAGAATATCTCACTCATATAGGAAATGTCTCACTGTCACACAAACTCACTCACTCTACATATTATTCAGTTCAATACATTGTCCAAATTCCCTTTGCTCGGCACAAATTCCCTAATTATTCATGATCTGCTCGTAAATCCAATTTCACACTGATTCAGCAGGTACATTTGTTTATATTTTATTGCGCTATGTATCACTCCCCTTGATTTATTAGGTCATTAATGTGTATCTACCTTAGTGATTAATTTGTTGACGAAATATTTTAACCAACTTTCAAACGAAAAAGCTGCTAAAGGGTCTTGAGTCGAAACTAAACTATAACTTTAATTAATTTTAAGATCTGATTGTGACCGAGTTAACAAAGTGAAAATAGTCTCCGGCTTAACTCGAAGATTTTGATTTCGTCTATCCTTTTCAACGAAAAAGCTGAAAAAGGGTCTAGAGTTGAAACTATAACTTCAATTAATCATAAAATCGAAAATCGCAATCATAAAATTAAAGAAATGAAAGAGGTCTCCGTTTTAACTAAATAAATAATAAATAAATATCAGGGGACATCTTACACACGGCCTCTGACCCCAAACTAAGCAAAGCTTGTGATATGGCTGCCAGAGACTGATATACTACATACATATTTTAAATACATACTTAAATAGATAGTACCTAAATAACACCCAGACACAGAGCAAACACCTATGTTCATCACATAAATGGTTGCTCTGGGTAGGGATCGAACCCACGCCTCTTTGATCCAGAAGTCAGGGTCACTAACCACTGAGCTACCGAGGCAGTCATATCGATTATGCATGCTGTGCTTTCTTATAAAATAGCACATTAAGTTAATTTATATCTCTGAATTCAATGACCTATTTTTTTATTATATCGTAAGTTTTTATAATGAATGTATTAATCTAGTTTGAAAGTAAAGCTTCAATAAATAAATAAAATAAACTCGACGATTTCGCTTACGTCTCTTTGGTTATTGATTTTCCTCTACTGCTGGTCGCATTTTTCGACGTATCTCGACGAATCTTAGTGCAAAAAAACAAAATCAAAATCGGTTCATCGATTCGGGAGCTACAATGCCACAGACAGACACACACACACACACACACACTCACACACACAATTTTATATTTTCTTCTTTACACTTCTTGATAATATTTAATTTTATCGTAGTAATTTTGTATCAATAAATAGGATTTAACCTTCAAAGTTTCATACCTCACTAGTAATACCCAAGAGTGAGTATTTTCAAAACTTTACACATCTTTAAGTATAACTAACTTGAATCCGAGAGACTAAGTTCGAATAACTCTTCAACTTAGGCAAATATAGAATCGCAGTATCATATTCAGCTCCTTTATTTCCCTAGGGACAACTCTACCAGAAAATGTCTCCAAGACGCTTTTATATTCTTCCTGGAGCCCGACAATATAATTTTAAAATTGTTCGTGACTGCATTTTATTCCATTCTCAATAGGGTATACTTAGCGCCCTCAGAATAATGAAAAATAGCGCCACACAAATCGGCGGATGGGAAGTTATGCGCAGAGCGCTGCGCAAAATCCGAAATATAGGTAAGCGCGGGAGCCAGAGAATAGAGACGCCGGGGCACACCCGCCCGCTAACCTCATGCCTCACGCGCGCTCCCTAAGCCCCTGCTCAACACTGCCACTTGTGTCGGCATTGTGTACACTGTATGTATAGTACCTGTATCAGCCTTCTTTAATAGTCCACGGCAGGACGTAGGTCTACCCATGAAAGGTGTTTGGGCCATATCCACCACGCTGGCCCAGTGCGGGTTGGTGGATTCACATACGCCATCAAATTTCTTCTACGGACGCATGCAGGTTGCCTCACGATGTTTTCCATCACCGAAAAGCCAGTGGTATTAAATTCCCTACATAAATTCCAAAGAACTCATTGGTACATGTTCGGGATTTGAACCCACGACCTCACGATTGTAAGGCGGGTATCACTACCTCTAGGCCACCACGGCATTGTGTACACATGCGTAATAATTAGCGAATGACGGCGAAGTGTCATCTGCGGCTAACATCTCATCCGCTGATTTGTGGGGTGACTCCCTAGGTATATCATTGATTTGATTAAGATAGTTCACCGTTGGAATGAAATAATTCAGTTTAAATATAATTAATACTTTTCGAACATGAGATGATAAAGTTCTCGAATGGAGACCACTTACGGACAAGCGTAACGTTCACCTACGAGGACGAGTAATCTAACCAAGAACGAGGGAACATGCTGTATGTAGCCCGCTCCTATCCGGTCTTATCAGAAATTCAAACGGGAGGCCTATGTCTAGCAGTGTCCTACGACTAATAAATTATGAGGACAACACGCAAGAAATGTACTTAAAACTCACTAAAGCCATGACTCGCTCGTCACCACATAATATTATAAACTAGTAGTTCTCATTTTTTTATAGTCGTGGTGGTCAAGAGGTTGTGACACCCGCCTTACAATCATGAGATCGTGGGTTCAAATCCCCGGTCCCGTGCCAATGAGTTCTTTGGAATTTATGTACGGATTTTCACACCACTGGCTTTTCGATGAAGGAAAACATCGTGAGGCAACCTACTCGTACATGCGTCCGTAGAAGAAATTCGAAGGCGTATGTGAATCCACCAACCCGCACTGGGCCAGCGTGGTGGATATGTCCCAATCACCCTTTGTGGGTGGGCCTACGTCTTGCAGTGGACTATTAAAAAGGCTGGTACAGTACAGTAGTTCCCGAACAGTAGACCTCGCGAACAAAGCTCTTTAACCAAATCTTCATAAGCCTACATATGTATAACTCTTAGAAAAATTACAAGTACGTCTAACTCGACTCGCTTTTGACAGATTTGGTTTATACTCACAAACATGCCAAATGTTATCGAAATTGGCTGATAAATCATGGAGTCAAAAGCCCAATTAGCTTCAAAAAAACTTGGTGTTCTCTCTAAGGTTCTCACCTTAGAGAGAACACCAACCACCGGTATTTCACACCTGAGCAACTGCTTAGTCTTTGTAAAGCACAAGTCAGGTCTTGCATGGAATACTGCTCTCACCTTTGGGATGGCTCTGCCAAATACCAGTTGGAGGAGTCAATTGAAAGGCGAGCCAGGAGGCTGATAGGCAACGAAACCTTGACTGAGTCGAAGCTGCAAAGTCTCGAGCATCGACGTAGGGCGGCGTGTCTGTCAGCCTACTATCGGATACACTTCGGAGAGTCCGCCCAGGAGTTGCACAATCTGGTCCCACCTGCCCCTTTCTTCTATCGTACGGCTAGACAGATGCGACTAAAGCGCCACCCTTTTATGGTGGACATCCCAGGCGTTAGAACCAAGCGTTTTGAGTCCACATACCTCATACGGACTACCAGAATGTGGAACGCTTTGCCTGAGTCTGTCTTTCCGTTAAAGTACAATGTAGGTGTCTTCGAATCTCGAGTAAATAGGTATCTTCTAGGTAAGCGTGCTACATCCTAGAGCGCATATCTGCTTAACTTCAGGCAGTGTGTAGTCAATCGCAAACCTATTTGAAATAAAAAATGTAAAAAAAACGCGTGACAGCCATTTTCACCCGTTAATGAGGTAATATACCTACCCCGCCGATGAAAAATCGCCGACTACAAAAAATCCATCAATATATATCGAACCTGTGTACCAAGTTTCGTTGAGATTTGTTAAAAAATGCGACCTACAGAGAACGGACAGACAAAAGCAAAATCGTAGAGTTAAAATAGAGACCTTCGCTTCGGTCAATAAATCAAAATCGCCTTTTCGTATCTTTCTGTGTGGCGCTTAGATCTTCCAAAATTACTATTCAGATTATTAGGGTTCCGTATCCAAGGGGTAAAAACGGGACCCTATTACTAAGATTCCACCGTCCGTCTGGCCGTCTGTCTGTGACCAGGCTGAATCTCCATAACCGTTATAGTTGAAGTAAAGCTAGAACGTTGAAATGTTCACAGTGGGCGTATTTCTGTAGCCGCTATAAAAATAAATATTGAAGGGGGGCTCCCGTCCACGAAACGTGATTTTTTTGCTCGATATTAATAACGGCAACAGGAAGATACATAACATACACACAGAATATTAAATTGTATATTCCTTTAAAAAATAACAAACGAACAAAATTTGTATTGTACACCATGTAACATAGATACATTAATATAGATTTTTACAAATGTTGTACAATGGCGGCCTTATCGCTTTTGGCAATTTCTACCAGGCAACCTTTGGATGGACTGGAGATAAATTAAATAACAGGAATACGGTCGGCGGTGTATACAAACTGTGACAAATATTATACCTATATAAATAAATAAGTGATTCAATTAAAATAATATATATTAAGAGGGGCTTCCATTCGGTACGAAACCCTGCGTGTGCAAGTCCGGCTCGCACTTGACCGATTACTACATACCTATATCAAACTTCCAGAAGTTCACATTTAGAGATGGGCGGAGTCGAGATTGTTAATAATTATTTTTTGCAAATAATAGTATGACCGACTTCACCCGTGTACAAAATTCGCAAATATATCGCACGGATCGATGTAACATTTTTCACAATATTGTTGATTTATCAAAAATGGCTAGATTTCGAAAAAAACCGGCGGATAAGTGCGAGTCAGGCTCGCTCACCGAGGGTTCCGTACAAATCCAGAAAATTTCACGAAATTGAGAAGTAAGTTGTAAAAATCTCTATACCATAACAATCGACAAAAGTTTATTTTTTTCACTTTTCTCGTTATACATCGAAAATTATTGAATATGTTAAAATAATTAAAAAACTGTTTTAGCATGTGCTAATGAAGTTCTTTTATATGATAAGATTTAATTTTGAACCGACATTTTGTGAATTTCGAGGCCCTATTTTTTGTTATGTAAATAAAAACGTTGTTTTCAGATTTATTCCTATATTTGTACTCTGAGACGATGCTTTTCGCCAAATTTCATAGTTCTATGTCAACGGGAAGTACCCTGTAGGTTTTGATTTTTGTGAGTGTTGAAATATGCGGTTTTTTACGACATAAATGGCTCTAACTTCTTTATATGATAACTGAGAAGTTTTTCCTTTACACAACTGTAAGAGATCATAAATATACGTATACAGTTTAAATTTCAACTCGACATCTTTACGCGTTCCCGAGATAAATAGTCTTGACATACACACAGACGGACAGACGGACAGATGGACAACAAAGTGATCCTATAAGGGTTCCGTTTTTTCCTTTTGAGGTACGGAACGCTAAAAATTAAATGGGACAAATTTCGATGTATACTCTTTCCAATAATTTTTTTTTATTGAAATCGGAATACTATAAAAAAGTTATGCGTGGTTGTTATTATACATAAAAAACATAATTATACGCGTCGAATTACCACCTCCGGTGGTTCGTCGGTCAAAAAATACTACATCTTTCTTCATGCAAAATAGTTCGGTCTATTCAAACAGAACTTACAATGGAGTTTAAAATGGCAAATTGTCTTAATAAATAACCTGATAAGCTGTACTTCGGATTCAGATTCGCTCGTAAATCCACCAAAAATGAGTAATGTAATATTTTCAACGTCTCGTTGCTGAGACGAAATACGAAGCTTTCTTGAAGGTCGCCATTTTATACGGCCATTTGCTCAGTGCATTGACATGCATGGATCAATGTATCATGTCTTACTTTGCACTGGGGGTACAGAATAAACAGTGGGAATATCAATAGGTCAGGTGTTCTGCCTGTGGTCCTACCAGATTTATTACTAGTAGAACCATGGGCACGAGATTTCTTCCCATAGTACTACTAGAGTGCTTGATAGGACCATGGGAAGAAAATTTGTGCCCTTTGGTACTACTTATATTGCAGTGACATATTTTCAGGGTTTTCAGCCATATATTTTACCCGTGTTGACGTCAGAAATTCAAGTATAATAGCAAATAATAACTTATTAGGTACTAATATACAATATTTTATACAGGTTCATTCAAAACGGGTGTACAGGTCGCGGCATATAAATGTAGCGCTAAGTGAAGTGTGGAAGGGATGACTGCGCATGGGTTTAGTATGGCGGTCACCATGCGCAGCCTTCCCCTCCATAGTACCCTCAGCACTAGACTTACTTGCCACTACCTGTACTAAACCGGAAGAGAGACATTAAAATCACCATCATGGATAACTTCTACCAAAAGCATCGGATACAGAATTCAGGAAACAAATTAGATGTCTTGAAATTGTTTTCTCCTTCGGTACCTATATTGCGACGCCCTTACGGGGTCAATGTTTTTGACTGCCTCAGTGGCTCAGTGGTTAGTGAACCTGACTTCTAGATCAAGGAGGCGTGGGTTCGATCCCCACCAGGGCAATCATTTTTGTGATGTGGGGTCAGAGACTTTGTGAAAAAAAAAAAATATGTCACCAAGTTAACTCTAGTTTGTAAGAACTTTTGTTGTAACAGTGAATTTTACAATAAACGAACATAAACTATAATAAGTATGTACATGTACATACTTATGTAAATTGACAATTTGTATGAAACAGCAGATTTTTTTCTCTCGGAATCCGGGTTGGTCCCATAGAAGTAAACGTTGATCAGCATGTTTGAACAGCAGCCTTAAACTCAGTGATGTATTACAATAGTGGTATGTCTATGTACAGAAGTGCAAAAACTGGTTTTCACCTTATATTTGATAAGTTGAAACGCTGATGTACAAGACATAAGATGTGATGTACATAGACTGGACTCTATTTTAATTTTTCGATTTATGTACTTTGCCAGCACTAGGCAGTATCTATTCAGGGTCGCTAAATGTTCGTAAACTGATGATGTAAACCCTCAAAAAGCAAAATTTTACGCGAATACCTAAGTAAACGTGGACTCTTTGATTTATATCTGTCTAGATGAACAAACATTATCAATCATAAACAAAACAGCTAAACTAGTAATCATTTTGAGTAAACGGCCAAGTTTTTAGGATTCCGTACTCAAAAGGAAAAAATGGAACCCTTATAGGATCACTTTGTTGTTAATCTGTACGTCTATCCGTATGTCAATACCTTTTATCTCAAGAACGCATAAAGTTAACGCGTTGAAATTTAAACAATATATGATATACGTATATCTATGGTTTCTTACAGTTGTGAACATTTCGAACTTTTCAGTTGCCAAAGAAAAAAATTGGAACCGTTTATGTTGTAAAAAACCGCATATTTTGACGTTCAAGGAAATCAAAACCTACAGGGTACTTTCAGTTGACCTAAAACATAAAATGATGAAATTTGGCAAAAACATTACCTAAACGTTTACTTATATACAAATAAATCTGAAAACTGTATTTTTTTTAATTCCATAACAAAAAATTAGGGCTTAAATACAAAAAATATGGGCCCAAAATTCAAAATGAGTAAATCGTATCATGTCGGGTAGATAGGTAGAGATTCATTAGCACATCCTACAACAGGATTCCAGGGTGTAACTTTTTTCATAATTATTTATTTATCCTAAAGAGATTCAACATTACAAATTTATGAATTTTTCGGTGTGCGAGCTTGACTCGCACTTGCCCAGTTTTTTTTTGACACTGCGCGCGTACACTATTTTGTCTAAACTGTCAAACGTCACAAGTTTGTGGTTTATTTTATCCAATTCAGTATCTAGACAAGTACGTACATAATAATCAAAACGTGGACTTACAGTTTTACTACTTTGCTCCCTCCACTGTGTCACCACCCACAGTGTACCGGAGTTGGGATCCCCGCAAATGGTCCGGATTTCATTAACAGAAGTATTTTTACCACGACTGGAGATTGTAGTGAGTTAATCTCGTTTGTTCACATGTGTTTTGGTAAAAACACGGACCCGGCTTTTCTTTGCGATGCTTTATTTTGTTACAGAGATATTTACTTGTAGTTAAGTCGTAGAGGACTTCAGGTATCTCCTATTCCAAAAACTTTTTAGAATCAGCTAAAACACAGATTGTAAGAGAGCGTCCTTCTATAAAAGCCGATTGAAAAATAAGTAGCAATGCAAGTACAATACGGTGTTTGTCATGGTTAAATTCCTGCCACAAAACGACCAAAAATGAATTGACTCACAATACTTTTCCTTGTGAAAGGAGACGTCCACAAGTGCTATATTATTCAGAGAAAAATCTAACCACAATAATATATACATCATTTGAAAGCTTGTTTTATGGGCTTCTCAAAAATATTTAACTTCGATTTTTTTCACCCCTCCATTTTTTTAAATGTGAAAAAATAAATTTTGTGAAAAATAATAATACAGCTTTTTATATTTTCTAGTTTAACAATAATAATGTACTTCTATCGTTATTTAACTTCCATTTGTAGCTGATTTTTCCATATTCATCATCATAATTTGCTAAAATTAAAATGATGCCTACCAGTGTGACCAGTTAGTAGGTACAACGTAGCAAAAAACACTTATGAAGTGTGTCTAATTGGTATAAATGCTTTTATTCAACAATTTGGAGGTTACTTAATCAGGGTTGCTAGGGATAAACTATCTATTGAGCCAACAATATTTATTTATCCTTATAAAATTCAAAATTAATTTAAAAAAAAAATCGGAGGGCTCCTTTTTGTTTTTAACTGATGTATTAACTGTGATAAATAGACTTGGAAAAATATGAACTTTCTCAAAATGTAACGAGTTTAGTGGTTAGAACTATCGATTATTATTATACCAGTCTCCATACATTTTATGGACTTGTCCTTTGTTTGAAACCGAAATTACGAGTTACTTATAACCCCGCCCTAAGTAAATTCCTTAGAAACATAACAGCACTTCCTAAATTAACTTAAAATTTTAACTTTTCAAAAGAGTAAAAACAGCTCCCAACTAGAAAAAACCTGTACTCGAGCAGACTACGTCTAGATTACCTTGTTACTATATCTATGATGAGTTGTTAAACTGCCTTGAGAGCGCCACAGCTGCCATCTTGTCTTAACCACGGGCTAGTTTTAATTAAGGAAAGTAAGGTTTATGAAGGCTTCAGAGCGAGCCCCGAGGCGTATCATTTGTCTAGCCTTATCTTCAAGGGGCAGGTACGGCCTTAAAAGGAGACAGGGGATTATGAGTAAGAACCGAACGGACAAAGCGTTGGAGAATCGACGTTACATTCTGAAAAATAATATTTAATACTTGTAATATTCTTTTCTTTTCATTATTTTACTAATTAAATCGTATATTTCCAAAAGAGTACGTAATAATTAATATACCTACTTATATAGCTGGAAACGATTTCTTCCATGCTACCAGCCCCCCTACCGCCTAAGCAATAGCAATCGTAATAGCAATCGTTTATGACTTCATTTTAGTCATTTGGCACCGCCTATGTGACGTTAGCCATCAATTGCTTTGCGCGGATTGCGAAAGCAATCGTTGAATGAACAACTTTGATGGCTCACGTCACATAGGCGGTGCCAAATGACTAAAATGAAGTCCTAAACGATTGCTATTACGATTGCTATTGCTTTAGGCGGTAGGGGGGCAGGTATACACCTGGTAGCATGGAAGAGATCGCTTCCAGCGATATGGCCGCCGAGAGTTACACTAGCGTAAGAATATATTTGTATTACTGTAGGTTTTATATTTTTGGGTACAATAAAGTGTTATCAATCTATAGAAATGCAAGTTTAACATAAATACTGAATTTTGGTTGCCTATAAGGTGCTTATACATTTAAAACACAGTCATAGAAATAAACCATGTAATAGTGCCTGTTTTTAAAAATGCTGCCAAAACACAAAGTATTCCCATGTAAACGATCGCCGAACATGCATATTATGCCGGGTTACTGTCATGCCGCCAAAACACAAGGTATTCCCATGTAAACGGTCGTCGAACATGCATATTATGCCGGGTCACTGTCATGCCGCCAAAACACAAGGTATTCCCATGGTAAACGGTCGTCGAACATGCATATTATGCCGGGTTACTGTCATGCCGCCAATACACAAGGTATTCCCATGTAAACGGTCGTCGAACATGCATATTATGCCGGGTTACTGTCATGCCGCCAAAACACAAGGTATTCCCATGTAAACGGTCGCCGAACATGCATATTATGCCGGGTTACTGTCATGCCGCCAAAACACAAGGTATTCCCATGTAAACGGTCGTCGAACATGCATATTATGCCGGGTCACTGTCATGCCGCCAAAACACAAGGTATTCCCATGTAAACGGTCGTCGAACATGCATATTATGCCGGGTTACTGTCATGCCGCCAATACACAAGGTATTCCCATGTAAACGGTCGTCGAACATGCATATTATGCCGGGTTACTGTCATGCCGCCAAAACACAAGGTATGTATTCCCATGTAAACGATCGCCAAACATACATATTATGCCGGCTGAGTGGTGACTAAACTAAGTAGAGTCCAGTTTCACACCATTGAAAGCATTAACTAGATGCACCTGGTATAACACACAAAGCTGAATACTTCAAAACCGCCCATTACTAAAAAGCGTCAGATATAAACCGATAACCTTAAAGATCAAGCGTCATATTCTCCACCGTTGATGGGCATCGTTTTGCGCGTTCCTCCATTCTGGTCGAGATAAGACACGCCGTAACGTTCGGCACGTGCCGTAAATATCGCTTTTTCTGTCGCGGATGATAGAAAATTAAAGATGGTAAGTCCAAAAAATGCATCATATCATCCTATCACCTTATTCACCTCATTTACTTTAAAGATCATGGAATAAGTACTTTTTGTAGCGTCGTAGCGTAATTTGACTAGGTGTTTTTAGGGATCACCAAGCAACTGTCGACACGGTCAGCTTTCGGATGGATGACCACAGGTGACATTTACAACTTAACACTACCGTGGCTAATAGGACACTTTAAACTGTGGATCCCGGTTGTTTTAACCGTTTTGCAATATCACGGATCGTAGAGCGCTTTTAAATGTCCATTTTTTTCACCGAACAACGGACCGTGTTTTACCGGATTCACGTTGCTGTATGGTTTATAATGGATTACACCTGACCTGACCAATTTAGATGCACTGGACATTGTTCCGGCGAACAAATCAAGCAATCCGTTTATTGAATGTTTGCTGCCTGGTGAATAAAGCGGACTTACTTACAAGTGCTATTAAGCGGCTTAAAACTCTGACACTTAAGCTAGCCATCCGGTCTATACGAACTTATTTTTGTAAGAAATTATAGCAATGAGAGATTACATCTATTTTTTTCTTGAATCCTCGATTTTTCCATAACTGCCTCACGTCATTCCGCTGTTCATGTAACAGGCATTATAGTGGGGATGTTTACCTATTTGTAACGGATAAGCTCGTTTATTCCACATGAAATTAACATCAACCACCTGGGAGGGTGCGCACTAAACGATAGCGCGTTCTAACTCGACACCCGGCTCCATCTAGTATCTAATAGGTCAATTATGTGCAAAGCGATTCCATCTATTCTTTTCATGAATCCTCGATTTTACCATAGAGTTTGTGCAAAAAGAGAACCGTCGTGGCTTTGCGGAAAACTAACAAAAAGATTTTAATCAGCAACCAAGGTACCGACTACTTGGTGGACGCGAGTCTACTGATGCAAACCAAATTGATGTCTACCATACATCAAACACTTTTATAGTTGTACTTGCAATGACAGAGCAGTGTTGTCAACGTAACAAAATTATTAAAATGGCACACGGGTGACCTCACTTACGACGCTTCTCTATTTGTACAAACTCTAACTGCCTCGCGTCATTCCTCTTTTCATGTGACAGGCATTGTAGTGGAGATGTTTACCTGTTTGTAACGGATAAGCTCATTTATTTCGCATGAGATTAACTTATCTTAGCTGTGCGACGCGACTGTGCTGATTTGATGGATTGCTACGTACCTATTATGGCTGTGTTACATGCTAATATTTCGAAGCAGACTGGGTATTTTAATATAAAGCCTCTATTAGATGGTATGATTTTATTTAGTTGGAGCTCACCGCCGGACCATGAGCGTATCGGACCGTGTGTCGGTTAGTGCAACGTAATTAATAATGGTTGATCCGTCGAATAATAGTCGGTCATCTTTATGATTAAAAATAAACTTTGTAAAACAACTCAATCAAAAAAATACATTAGAGTTTTACCGACTTCTAAAAAAAGATAGTATATTCGTCTATATGTTTTTAAAAGCTTTTATTTAACTTGCAATGTATGTATGTATGTATATAATTATGTAAGTATGTATGTATATAATTATGTTTAGGTGGAATCTTTGAACTCAATTTTGAAGTAAATATCTTCAACCGATTGAGTTGAAATTTTATACAACGTGTAACGGAAAGGCTAAAATATAGAATACATAAAAAGTGGGTTGATACTATACCTTATATAGATGCTGTATTCGAAATTCCGAGCCAAAATAACAACATTCACTTTTAAAAAAAAATTAAATATGACTGACTAGAAAAATCTTTTGCACGTAAACAAACATGTCACAACAAGGAGGTGTGGTCTGATTTTGATGGGCAAGGTCGTGTTATTGACCTCACAGCTGTTTAGTGTGATAGTGCTGTGCAAATATTGTGAATTAGTCATAAAAATGACTAGTTTTTCAAAAAAAGATTAAAAATCAGCAAACGAACTAACACGGTTAAACATGCCCTCATCTAGTTTGTTACCGTTATCTGATTTGGTACTTTCAGTATGTATACAGTCTTTCCGTTACACGTTGTATACAAGCTGTTATAATCATATAAATTGTAAAAAAAATTAATTAATAAATAATTAATAATTAATTAATATTTTTTTTTATATAAATTGTGTATAATGAGGTTATAAGTTGATAGGTAATATTTTAAAGGAAAATCTTATTTTCTTCTTTTTAGAGCAATTAAATAAAGGCTTTAATCTTATCAAACTTATCAAACAGATTTTTTTGATTTATTTTTATGTATGTTCGTCAATATTTTCGCCAATTGTGAACCGATTTGAAAAATTCTTTTTTATTTCAAAAAAGCATACTCCCAGGGTGGTCATATTTAAATTTTATCAAATTTGGCTGACCTGTCTAAAAAATCATGAATACTTTAAAAATTATTACATGGATGCATCGATTCGTGTAAACTATTCGAATTTTGTACACGGTGGATACCTGTTATGCCATTTTTAGCGAAAAATAATTATTACATTACTGTTATTCGTCGCTTTCCTTGAAATAACAAGACTTAGAATTATAAAAACTAACAATAAGCGATATTTTAGCAGAAGTACAGGGAAAAATTCGAAATATCCGTCCCTGAAAATTCAATTTCCGTCAAAGAAAAAAGAAAATCTGTGAAAATTTGCAAGCTCTCGCCACGCCACAATCATCGTTAAGGGAATATTACACGCTGAATTCCATCTCACTCATGCCATTTTACAGAAACAAAGTTAAAAAAAACATAGTATGTGCATATTATATTGTAATCTATATACAGCATTTAATTGTATTTATCACTAGCGGTAGCGATCTCCCGCTCCGGCTTTGCACAGTTATACACATAAACCCCCCTCTTGAATCACTCTATTTATTAAAAAAACGCATCAAAATCCGTTGTGTAGTTTTAAAGATATACGAGTAAGTATACATAGCGACAGACAGACAGCGGGAAGCGACTTTGTTTTATATTATGTAGTGATAGAATTACACTCTTTCTGTAGTCAGTATTTAATTTACTTCTTTAGTTATGCTATAAATCGTCGACGACCTTAAGGACGATGACGACGTGGAAAGGGAGCGCAGGGCGCTGGCAGCTCGAGGAATCATGTTGGCCCGCAGATTTGCTCGTTGTTCTGATCAGGTCAAAATCACGCAATTCAAAGCGTATTGTCAGGGGTTGTACACGGGTGGACTGTGGTTCCGGTGCTCCCAAAAGTAATGTATTCAGGATGATGTTGAAACTCCCTCGATTCTGTAGAGCCTCTAACATGTTCGCGCAAAACCACGTTGATGGCTTCCACGCCCTCGTTAGGAAGAAGGTGGCGTCACTAGTGAGGAGGCTACGGGGGAGTGACAACACCATCCTGAAAGCGATAGCGGACGACCCGCATGCTCCTATACTGAGGCATCTCGTGCGGACCATGATTCCGCAGGGGATGCCTCCAAAGTATATGACCAAATAAATATTAACTAACCCTAGTTTATAAGCATAAGCATAAGTTACTAACAAAATATGGATTCGAGTTGTCCGAAATAAATAAATTTTGAATTTGAATTTGAAAGTGTTTTTGTTGGTTTCTTACTTTTTCACGCAGCAATAAGCAACGGATTGACTTGAATTTTTGCACGAATGGTTATAAAGACGAAAAGTGACATGTATACGCTACTTTTTATCACAGAAAAAAAAATGTTCCCACGGGAGAGCACAAAAAAATAAAATACCACGCGGGCGAAACCCCGGGCAAAAGCTAGTGATTGATTTATCATACATAATTAATAGAACAGTTTTAAGATATTCAACACCTATGTAGGTACTTGATGAAATTAATGTGCGATGGAGACAGCTGTAGCTGGTTAAAACGCCGTTAAGTACTTAACCTACTGTTTATATTTAATTTAATCCTTCGTTAATAAATCATAAATTTAAATTAATTTTCAATTAATCGCCTCGTTTACGTACCGCTAATCTTTCAGGGAATAAATTATATCAGTGGGTATTCGGCTTAAATATTATAATTATTATAAATCTTTGTAAGAATATATTAATTGGAATTTAGTCTTGAGGCCGTTAAAATGGTTTGTACTTTAAAGTGTTTATTTTGCTTTATCATAAGGGTTGTCAAATATTTAAAAATGAATATTTATTGAATAGGGCTGTTCTTCACAATGATGAAGAAGAAGTCATGGTAGTCCAGTGGTAATGACACTCGCCTTACCATCGTGAGGTCATGGGTTCAAATCCCGGTCCTAATGAATTCCTTGAAATTTGTGTACGGAACTTCACACAACTTTTCTGGCACTTGGCTTTTCGGTGAAGGAAAACATCGTGAGGCAACCTGCATATTTTCTGCCAGAAATTTGATAGCGTATGTCAATCCACCAACCCGCACTGGGCCAGCGTGGTGGATATGGCCCAACCACCCTTCGTGGGTAGGCCTACGCTCGGCAGTAGACTATTAAAAAGGCTGGTACAGTACAGAGTACAGTTGTTACACTAAAATTTGAGCGCTACCGTGGCTCGGATGACACGTTAAATTGTAGGTCCCGGTTGTTTCAACCGTTTAGCCATGTCAGAGGCCTTCAGGCGGCCTAACAACTCTGACACCAGGGCTAGCCACCCGGCCTATACGAGCTTACTTACTTACTAAAATTTAGACTCTGATAAGCGAGAGAACACGATCTTGAAATTTGTGAATTGGCTATGAGTGAGTATATAGTGATGAAAATAAATAAAATTGTTACTTATTTATTATTATTATATACGACGGGACTAATCGCGCACTAAAATTACGAGATAAATAAATTTTAGTGCACGATAGTCCCGTAGTATATAATAATAATGTGTTCAATTCGCGAAAGTTTAATAGCAATAAAACTGTTATTTACTCCTTAATTGACTTAATAAAAAGTAACCAAGTCTCATATATGAGAATCCTCCAACCAGCTACTGTGTCTGTCTTGGTGTCGTGATGGTTGTGGCCCATTCACCCAGTTGGAATAACCTTTTGACTTCGTAACGAAACGATCATTGCGAAGATCTGAATTATCCAGTAGATTATGACCATGGCGATACAACGAATAAAAAGTAAGTAGGTAAATAAGTAAAAAGAATTCAAGCACCAGTTTTTTCTTATAAAAGTACTACATATTATTATGCAGACATTTATGTGACTTACAAGCAGTGCATCCCGCAGACGTTGTTGTTAACGCGTCATCTGAGCCACGGTAGCGTTCAGTTGTAAATGCCACCCGCGGTCATTCATCCGATGACTGACCGTACCATACGTTGCTTAACTTTGGTGTTTAGATATATCTATACGGGTCCAATATAACGATATTTTTAGAATGCTGATGCGGTTGCCTCGCTTCTGTAGTGCATCTGAAATGTTTGCTGAGGCACGAACGGATGACTTTCATGCGATTATTCGCAAGAAAGTCGCGTCCCTACGATATAGAGTGCGAGGCAGTCGCAATGGTATTCTTCAAATGATTGCTGATCGATTGGATTGTCCCATTCAGAATAAGTGGATGTTAATTGTTATGGGCACTAAATTATAAATCTTGTAATTAATAAATATTGTAATTAACGTTTAAAATGAATGACTCAATTGTATTTAATTTTTTACGATTTATGGATAGTTATTGTCTGAATTAAAATGATAAATAAATAAAATAAATAAAACATCTAGAGCAACTACGCTATGAGCGCTACGAGTTTTCTTAGTAAAACGGAATGCATGTAGTTTACACTAAAATAAAATAAAACTAAAACTTTATTGGAACTACAACAAGACACAAAAATAACAGAACAAATAACGACAAAAGTAGAACCTGAAAACCGAAACCAATCGAAGAAAACGTATAAAATATACAAATAGACTTAAAGTTCCATCTAGCCAAGTGACTTAAGCTCCAGCAAAAGACGGCTATTACAAACAAAGCGAGAGATTACAGATTCAACCTAAACTATAAACCGGCTGCGTCCCGCGGTGGTTGTTAAACATCCGCGCACTAAACTTTACGATGGCCAGTTCGAATAACACCGATACTTTGTCCGTTTTACCTTTATTCGGGAATAAAACACAGCGAATAAATAGGAAAAGGTCATATGGCGAAATTGTGCCAAGTGGACAAGCACTTTTTCATCACTTCTATCTGAAAAGGACTACTTGGTTCACCTTTAAGTGCGCCCAAAGGTGGTGTTTTCTATAAGGAACTTTATGAGTGCACCGGAATTATCTTTGCCGCGCACTTTTTGAATTTTGAAGTATTTGTAATGTTAGTGTTCAGCGCCAAGAAAATGAATGAAAATAGTAAATATAAATTGAAAACATATATTTGTTTGTTTTATTATAAGATACCATTTAATTTCAATTTAGTTGTTACTCTACGTATTATCCTAATTCCTACTAATATTATAAACGTGAAAGTTTGTGAGGATGGATGGATGGATGGATGGATGTACGGATGTTTGTTACTCTTTCACGCAAAAACTACGGAACGGATTGAGATGAAACTTTGCAATCTATAAATTATAATTGCGTATGCGGGCGAAGCCGCGGGTAAAAACTAGTTAAATAATAATATTACAATAAAATATGAGGCGCCTTTTATTTTCTCATAGAGGTGATGAAAAGTAGAGTGTACCACTCGGGCGAAAACTATGTTTTTGGCTCGGGCGACGTACTTTGAATCCCTCGCTACGTTCAGGATTCTACTAAAGAACCCCTCGCTACGCTCGGGATTCTACTCCAAAATCCCTCACTTCGCTCTGGATTCAAAAAAGCGCCCTCGCCGTAAACATATTATTTTGCTCCGATATGATATAATCTACTATTGCAAAGACCACGAGTCTTTTCCAGTGTATATACGGTAAATTGTAATAATAATTGTAAGGTAACTACGTACCTAATACCTATGTGTCGAATAGAAATCTGACTATCTAATCTAACGATCATCAATAAATAGTCCGTGAGTCCGTTATTAAAAAAATTGGACTTTTTCTTCATCTTGATCCAGAAATTAGGGTCACCAACCACTGAGCCACCGTGGCAGTCAAGATGTCCTAGAATCATATATACCAATAATAAACTATTCAGGATTCGACAAGAAGATGCCTATTCAGAACTGAAAAATATCAAAGCTGGTGTACTACAAGGAAGTGTCTTAGGTCCGGTCCTGTACTTTTTATACACTTGTGATATACCAGAGTTCAAAAACAATACAATTGCCACCTTTGCTGATGACATTGCTATAATGGCTATTGGCAGTACCCATCAAGAAGCTGCAGAAAAGGTACGATTGGCGGTAACCAAAGTCTACGAATGGACCAAGAGATGGAAAATTCAATTAAATGAAGCTAAGTCAATCTACATAACTACTACTATAGTTACAAGCAACACCAGTATTCTCCAATTTTTATCAACAGTAAAATAATTCCATATGAGAATACAGCCAAATACCTACGAATGACTCTCGACGCAAAGCTTCGCTGGAAGGCACACGTAAAGAAAAAGAGAGAAAAACTAAACCTTCGATACAACAAGATGTATTGGCTGCTTGGGAGACAATCTTCATTGTCAATACAGAACAAACTATTACTGTACAAACAAGTTCTGATGCCAGTATGGACTTATGGTATGCCATCGAAGACGCTGAGATATACATGTATGCTGACGATGTGGCCGCAGTGATTACTGCGCCATCATCTACTCAGCTGCATTGTTAGATAAACTCTGCAGTTAGTAAACTCGATGAGTGGTTTAAGTCCTAGCCTTAATGGCCTAGCATTGAACAAAGATAAAACCTGCTTTTTGACTTTCAATCTGAATGGGAGATCGGAAGCTAAGTAACGGTAACGATAATCGGTAACGATCGGAAACACCGCGCTTCAGCAGGTCAACTCAACGAAATTACTAGGGTTCTACATAGATAGCGCCCTCACGTGGGAGTCACATATACAGGAGCTATGTGGGAAGCTGAGCCGCTCGTGCTTCGCTCTCATGCGGCTCGCGAGCACGGCCACGCGGGACCTTGTGCGCTCTTGTTACTTTGCCACAATCCATAGTAATATTACGTACGGATTAGAATTGTGGGGCCGCGCAGCGGAGTACATGAGAGCTTTCTCTATGTAAAAACGAGCTGTGCGAGCCATTTTCGGGGTTTCGGACGACGTGTCTTGTGTGGAGCTCTTTAGGGAACTGCGCGTACTGCCACTGCCGTAAGAACTAATCTATCAGGTAGCCCTTTTCACGCACAACCATTTAGAATTATTTGAGAGGAAAGGTACCTTATTTTATTTATTATTATTCTAGGTTAAATCTAAGAAGCAGTGCTAGAAAATATCAACTGGTGACTCCTTCTCATAGGCTGGCGAAATCGGAGAGGTCTGTATATTTTGGTGGGCCCGCTATATACAACCGAATACCCGTAGAAGTTCGGGATACACCTTCCGCTGGGTCGTTTAGGAATAAATTAAAATGTTGGCTACATGAGCAACTATTTTATGACGTAAATGACTTTTTGATATTACCTGAATTGTTTTAAGATTTTGTGACTAATTTGGTAATTGTCAAGTTATTTTATTTTTTTATTTTTTCGTGCTATATTGTATAGTACCCTAATGTAATGTTTACACATTGACTTGTAACAAATGGATGAATAAATGACTATATATATGGTATACAGCTATGGGGCTGTTCCGCCCAAAGTAACATCCTTATCAAACAGAGATTCCAAAATAACGTACTAAGGGACATCACAAATGCACCTTAGTATTTAAGAAATGATGATCTCCACCGGGACCTTAAAGTGGAATCCGTAAAAAGTACAATACAATAATACGCAGAAGCTCACGACTATAGACTTCACCACCATGTGAACGTTGAGGCAATCCAGCTCCGCGACTAAACGGATACAGTGAGAAAACTTAAACGAACAAAACCGTTCGAATTTGTCAAACTCGTAATCATAGTGCTATAGTGCTAGTACCGCGTATAAAGAACACAATAACGTAGTGTCTTCGACTTAATATAGACAGTAAGAAAAGTGTAGATGGACACATTCTTAGTTTATTATACCTAGCAATTAGCTATGGAGCTAGATAGTATTTTTTTAAGAAATCCTCGTCAGCGATTCTTAAACAAAAAAAAAACATCAGAATGATGGACTTATTATATGTTTTAGTCATCATGCCAATTGAAGAGCAGGATCGCGCTGTTGCAAACTGTTGCAGCTCGTTGGAATGTTTAGATATAGCACGATTAACTAGACGTGAGTTAGATGTTTTACGTGATAGATAGCGCATACCTCATAGATATGATTTAGTATATAAGCTGTTGTTATTCTTTAATAAATGAGACATTACACATTGAGAGTGAGACTAGTATCTTATTGACTTCATACCGCCACCCGGCAAATTGGTGACCCCGAGTGCAGTATCAGTGGGGGCCCCACTGCTATACCGGCAAAGTGGTGACCCCCTACCCGAGTGTCGCGCAATAATAAATAAATAAATAAATATATCTTTATTGTACACAGAAACACATTACAGAAACTACTCAATATACAATATGCTGTACAATGGCGGCCTTATCGCCTTTGGCGATTTCTACCAGGCAACCTTTGGATGGACTGGATTGTTCTAAAAATAGGAGTGAGGTCGGTGGTGTATACAATACAGTACCTAATTACATTGAAACAAATAGTAGCAATATAGAAAAAAAAAACCAACAGATACTATAGGTATAAATGAAATAAATATACACAAATAACTTCTTATAAATATACATACTTATTATACTAATACCTAAATACATATACATATAAATATATACCAATTTTAGCTAACATAAGGAAAGATAATGTTGATAAACAAGATTTTTAAATATGGGAAGGGATTTAGCCTGTCTAATAGCAACAGGCAGTTCGTTCCATAGCAAGACAGCTCGTAAGGTAAAGGATTTAGTATAGGAAAGGTTGGAGTGGGTAGAGGCTTTGAATTCTAGTTTCAAGGCACGAGAGGATCTTAAAGAATTGGAGTGACCTTGAATAAATTCAAAGCGCTCTTTCAGATACAAAGGAGTAGAAGGAATAAATAGGATTTTATATAGGAGGAAAAGGATATGACTATTACGGCGAAGGCGGATAGGCAACCATTTGAGCTTTTGGCGAAATTCTGAGATGTGGTCATATTTGCGAAGGCCAAATATGAACCGAATACAAAAATTTTGTAAACGTTCAAGCTTGTCGAGTTGCTCTTCGGTTAAATCAAGATAGCAGACGTCAGCGTAATCCAATATTGGGAAAAGGAGTGATTTCACTAGCGCAGTTTTGGTAGTAATCGGAAGGAAATTTCGCAAACGTCTAAGGGACGCTGCAGAACCGAACATTTTTCGACTGACTTCAGCCAGTTGAGGATGCCAAAAAAACTGTCTGTCAAAAAGTACACCTAAGTTTTTTACAGTTTCGCTTATTGGGATAGGAATTCCATCGAATATTACCTGAAGGAGATGGAACCAGTCAATCTTAGATATCATCCGTGAACTCCCGATGATAATCGTTTGAGTTTTTGCCGGGTTAACCGTGAGGCCGTATGACTTGCTCCAATCTCGTATGCGTGCGAGATCACTATTAGTCATTTCAATCGCCTGATGTAGCTGCCCCAAAGGAGCCTGAACATAAATTTGCAAGTCATCTGCATAGAGGTGATAGGATGAAGAAAGTTGTTTCGAGATAGAATTTATGAAAATAGCAAAGAGAAGTGGAGATAAAACGCCGCCCTGCGGTACACCAGCAGAGATATGACACCAAGAAGAATAGGAGTCATCTATACGTATGCGCTGCCGGCGTCCAAACAGGTAACTACGGAACCAATCAATTGCCGTTGGAGATACGTTAAGAGAGCGAAGGATTTCCAGCAAAATGTCAAAATCTACGTTATTGAAAGCGTTACTAAAATCGAGTAGCGATAGCACCGTCAAGTAACAATGACCTATACCATCCCTTATGTCATCCGTAATTTTCGTAAGAGCTGTAACAGTACTATGTCCAGCACGGAAACCGGATTGGAACGGGTTCAGGAGATTGTTTTTAATAAGAAAGGATGACAGTTGTTGGTGGACAAGCCGTTCCAACACTTTGGACAAAAAGGGGAGGATGGAGATTGGACGGAAATCTGAGAAAGACTCAGGATTTGACTTTTTAGGAAGTGGAGTGATTTGAGCTTCTTTCCACATAGCTGGAAAGGTGCTCAAGGATATGGAAAAATTAAGGAGGTGCTGGATGACTGGAATGACCTCGTCAAGAATAGGTATGATCATTCTCCGACTTATGCAATCACTACCGACAGCATTAGAGGAAATTGACTGTATGCTCTTCTTAACGTCACAAGCGGAAAATTGATCAAATGCGAAGGATTCATGATCGGGTGGTTGGTGAGATGAAAGATTTTTTAGCGTGGCAGCTTTTGCTGGTCCTTCAAAATTAGAAGAGGCCGAGAAATGCTGATTCAACAAGTTAATGTCTAATTTTTTAGGAATATTGTCTTCACGCGATTTACCAACTCCCAGTGATCTAAGAAACTTCCAGACTTTTACTGGGTCTCCGTTTTCCACAGAACTATGAATATGTCGGCGTTGTGCGTCCCTACACGCCCTATTGCAGATATTGCGCAGATTAGTGTATTTTTCTTTGTTAACATCAGTTTCTCGATATTTAAGCTTACTCTTGGCTAATAACTTTTTGTGCATGAGTGTGCGTATTTCCTCAGTTAACCAAGGTGATGGTGCGTGCTTCATTTTGACTTTACGTAGAGGAGCATGGATATCGTATAAATTAGTCAGTATCCGATTAAACTCACTGATTTTATCATCCATATTTGTAGCATTTAAGACATTAGACCAGTCTATATTCTGCGCATCACGTCGTAAGTCGTCAATGTTGATACTACCAAAACTGCGTTGCAAAAGAATTTTAGGTTTGACTTTGGGAGGGCGGATTTTGTATGACAGAAAAATCAAGTCATGATGGGAAATATCGTCCGCCGCACACTGATCGTGCTTTACAACGTGATCAGGAGAAGATACAAGCATAATATCTAGAAGAGAAGGGTTGCAATTTGGAGGGTTGTGAGTAGCACGAAGCGGAAGTATAGTGAGATTAAGAGATGTGGCTAATAGCTCTAATTTTTTCGATCTGTGATCTTGCTTTAGTAAGCAAGTATTAAAATCACCCATTAATATGGTGTGATCGTAAGAAGTAGAGCAGTTTTCTAATAATTTTTCAAGAGATGAAAAATAATTTACATCACGGGAGTGTGGGTAGTAAACACCTAGAAGTATTTTAGTGTGGTGCAGAACGACTTCAATGAGGAGATGTTCACCGGCGTCAGATGGAGGCGGCTGTGCAGACATGCTCACGACAGAGAAAGGGATATGAGTACGGAGATAAATACCGACACCACCTCCACCCTTACCCATACGATCATTCCTTATAAGTCGAAAGCCAGGCAACGCCACAGAAGATGAAGGGAGGACAGGTTTCAGCCACGTCTCGGAAATTAAAATTGCGTGAATATTAGGATGTACGAATGACTCAAGCATTTCAGGATAATGAGCCGTAATACTCTGGGCATTTATGTGGAGGACATTAAAATTTTTAGGAACGTCACAGACAAGTGACTCAACAGAATCGGATAAAGAAGGCAAGCTACGGAAACTATCTAAGCTGTCGCTGGAAGATGTGGAAGACGAACATGTAAGGTATTCATAATCGCTGTTAGACATATTGGTATTATTATAAATATATATAAATTACAAAAATTTTATACTAAATAAATAAATATAAATACACAAATAATGTAGTAAATAAATATACAATATACTGTAAAAAAAAAAAAAAACAGACAAACTGATAGATCGTCCACCTGCCAGTTGTGTTTACCTGGGTAGAAACAAAACGCTACAATACACTGTTACACTACGAGAGATTTGAACATTGAAACTTTATTATTTGTACTAGTAGGCACTTGGAATTATGAGCGCGAATATTTGGAGTTTACTAGGTAAATAGGTTTTGCAAAGAGAATTACCCAATAAATATATTAAACTACTTTTGGCAACTGACTACGACGTAAGGTGTCGTGAAAGAAAAAAATAAAAATGTTGCTTTGACATAAGTGACAGCGTAGTGACTTTGACATTTACACAAACAGAACAAATTAAAAACTGCAGAATTAAAAATAATGACTTTGAAAAAATAATTTTACAACAAAAATAAGCGTGTACAATCGAAATTATAGCAAATTAAATAGTGGGTACAAAAGAGAAGTGTAAACTACCCTATACGTACTTTAAGCTACCTACGCGTTGTAAACAATAAGGTCGAAGCGAAGAACACACTGCGCATCATTTCTTCGGACCAATTTTCTCTCTTCTAGGTCTTATGCTCCCGGAATCCTTCGCGTCTGCAGCCGCTGCCCGGATAGTAGCAGGCTGTGGCTTAGCGGCTGCGCCCATTATCTTCTGTAAGGCCGCAAGATCCTCCGAACTATTTATTCTGTGTCGAACACCGTCGGTGCCTACCACGAATATGTTGCCCTCCTGCGTCCAACACTTCGTGACTCCGAACTTCTGGCGGGCCTCCATGAACATGTCGTGTCGGGACTTAGTGAGAAATTCCGACAAGGTGAAGCCGGAACCCTTTAGACCGGTCTTAGATCGCCAGATCTTGTCGCGCAGAGCCACATCTCGGATCTTGAACAAAATAGGCCGTGGCTTACCTCCTGAGATACGACCCATTCGCTGACAACGACTAATGTCATCACTGGAAAAACTAGTCAACTTTAACTGCTCCGACATAGTCTTCATGACGACCTTAGACGTGTCCTCCTTTTGTTCTTCGGGAACCCCGTGCAGCAGCAAGATCTTGCGGCGTGATCGCATCTCTCCTCTGTCAATATGCTGTGCCATTATACTAATTTGGGCATGCACAGCCTCAAAGCTTGCTATGACAAAGGTCTGGAGCGTAGCAAGATCAGCCGCCACACCGGTCAAACTGTCTCCCGGCCGCAGCTGCCCTTGAATGGAGTCAAGGCGTTTATGGAAAGCTTCATTCATTTCCTTGAGCGATTTTTGGATGGCGTCCATTTTCTTTGAAGAAAGTGTTGTCTAGACCAAATACAGTGAATAACTTGGTGCACAGTGTAATATTTCTGGAGAAAACACTCAGAGGCAGGCAGAATTTTCTATAACTTGCATTTAAGCATTAATTAGGCATGTAAGTACAGATTAACTATTTTATTTTTATTAAATCAATTAGAGTTGTTTTCAAAAACTGTTGTTGTTATGACACCTACCCCCGAAAAACCAAGTAGTAACAAGCCAAATGTAGTGAACAAGCAAGAAGATTTGGGGGGTTGACGATAAATCCGCTGGATGACGTCAGACCTGCACCTGCACACCATCGACCATCGACACCTGGACAGCGAGAAGAAAAATCTATGGAAGTTTTTTCGAGATGTGGACTCAACTTCGCAACAGAAAAACACAACAAGTACGCATAATTCAGCAAGAAAGATGTACCTTCATACAACAGCACAAATCACAGGGTTGACGAGAAGCAGTTTGTCACGCAATTTTTGAAGTTACATATGAGTGAACGTCAAATCCAGGGTTCTGTAGCTGCAATGAAACGCGAATAACCCTTGGTATTTTGTTTACGAGTGAATTGATGAAATTAAATCAGCAGTCGCCAGCAGCCGAATATAGGACTACATGAACTTGAGATGCCAATGCTGCCGCCGATAATACAGGTTGGATCTGCAAGTATTTTTTCGAAGTTGGCACCACCGAACGAGGACAAATCGAAGGTGGCGGAAAATTGCGTAGTACTGGAGGATTTGCCCAGACTCGTTTCCATTGCCCAACGACTGGTCAGTGATATATGGAGAAAATGTGATAATGGGAAATATGGCTGAAGCTGCGAACGCAAGAAGATATTTGAAATGTTCAGAGATTACGGAAAAAGTGTGTTGTGACAACATTGTTTAGTCTATTGTGCAAACTCAGGATAAAATCAGTGAAAATGGTAATATAGGAACGTGAAATTAGACGAAAATTGTGTACTGCCCATAAGATGTCGAAGTCCAAGTTCATTAAGATTATATAAGCAATAGTATTTTTGTGCGAAATGTTAAATATTTTTTGTTTACAACTATACGTATATGCTTTGCAATTGTTACTGTTAAATTGTATTTTACTAGGTAATTAGATCACTAGTAGTAAGTATTTTCTTAGTCACAGCTATGTAATCACATTTCGAGTAGCGTCATACTGCGAATCGATTTACGTGATCAAAGGAATTCAAGCGATTTGAAGAATAATGTGTAACTATGCGGAATTATTATAATATATAAATAGAGTTATGTCAAGTTCATCAGTGAATGTAAGTACGTGAAACAATTTTGCCTACCGAGCTGACTAAGCCAATAGGTTCAGTTTTAGCTGATGCAAGCAAACTATAAATTGCAAATGTAATCAAACAGACGTAAGCAATGTCGCTGCAACATGAATGATAGGATTTTTGTTAGTTTTGGTTCGACTATTTTTAGGTAATAATTATTTGTGAATATATATTACATTTTTTTTCCAAGGGGGAAGTACTGTTGCAGCTCGTTGGAATGTTTAGATATAGCACGATAAACTAGACGTGAGTTAGATGTTTTACGTGATAGATAGCGCATACCTCATAGATATGATTTAGTATATAAGCTGTTGTTATTCTTTAATAAATGAGACATTACACATTGAGAGTGAGACTAGTATCTTATTGACTTCATACCGCCACCCGGCAAACAAACCACTTCTAACCGGTCTTATTAGCAATCTGTAGGGGTCTACGTTCAGCAGTGGACATTATATGGCTGTTAGATGGATGGATGTTAATGCAATTTTTGAAATTTAAGACAAATGTGTTACCCATTAACATTAAAAAACTGAAACAATTGTTTGATTTATTTAATTACTAGCGGACCCGGCGAACTTCGTACCGCGAAAGTTAATGAATGTAGGTAGCTAACCTTACGGAGAAACCTACATTAAGATATTTTAAGTTTAATAGCTGTCATCCAAAATGTAGATCTCATTGAGCTATCTCACTTTTGTGAAGATAGCATTGATCAAAAGTTGCCATTTGCGGAGATAAACCACTTTTAAGTTCGATAGCTGTCATCCAAAATGTAGATCTGGTTTAGATATCTCACTTTTGTAAAGACAGTGATGATCTAAAAACGACAGATACAAAGATAAACCACTTTTAAGTTCGACAACAGTCATCCAAAATGTAGATCTGGTTCAGCTATCTCACTTTCGTGAAGATTTCATTGATCAAAAGTTGACAGTTACGGAGATAAACTACTTTTAGGTTCGACAGCTGTCATACAAAATGTAGATCTGGTTGAGCTATCTACTTTTGTAAAAACAGTAATGGTCTTAAATCGGCAGATACAAAGATAAACCACTTTTAAGTTCGACAGCTGTCATCCAAAATGTAGATCTGGTTTATCTATCTCACTTTTGTAAAGATAGCATTGATCAAAAGTTGACAGTTATGGAGATAAACTACTTTTAAGTTCTACAGCTGTCATGCAAAATGTAGATCTGGTTGAGCTATCTCACTTTTGTAAAGACAGTAATGGTCTAAAATCGGTAGATACGAAGTAAGTAATAGTAAGTGCGCCACAAAATATTAGCCCCAATTCAATGTGAAACAGTACACAAATATTGTAGCAAACAATCATTTCAAACCCAAGAAACAGTCGATCTCAACTAATTTGTTTCGTTTGGTTATCATCTGTAGCTTTCTTTGTCCCACTGCTGGGTATAGACCTCTCTCTTTCTGTAATATGTACCTCGGCTCTTTGCCGGTCGTGACCAGGCTCGATTGATGATATCGTCGAGATAGTCGACCCACCTTGCTGCCGCGCCGCACATAGCTGAGCGCTCTCATCTATTCAAGTACCTTAGTTGACCAGCTCGGTTACCACCGTCTTTCTTGCTCAAGAAGCGCTGGTCCAATTGATTGCCACGCCAGTGTGAACGATGTCATGCGCAGGGCTTTTGCGACCGCCAATATAGCAGCCGTACTCAAACCGAATGGGTTTGCGCTTGGTGATGGCAAAGGCCTGACAGTATGAAGCTAGTCCCATGGAAGTGTAGACAGCGCTTAGTATGAGACGCGACTTGCGTCGATACTTTGGTGCCATCACATTTTTCTGAGACTCAGGGTAGGGCTGGAGCGTTGGCCAATTCGGAACAGTACAAACGGCGCAAATATGCTAACCTCGGCCGGCAGTGGTTACATATTTGAACCGTTTGAAATTGAAATATTGTGCCCGTGGTGGCCGGTCTTGTTTTCAAAAGTCTTTCTGAGCGTCTGTTGTACCCGACGTGTGACCAAAATGCTGGTGTTTATTTGGCTAACGTATAAGCATTGCCAATCAGCGTGGCAATGCTGCCAGAATGCTGGGCACGCTGCTAACTGGCAGTGGGCTTGAGTATTTGGATTATCTTTTGACCTTCAAGGGTCTGATCCAATTACTTGTTATGTAGTAGTAGTTTATGAAATTTTACATTATAAGTCTTGTATGTAGTGGTAGATAATAAAGGCACTTGCTCTATAAAAAAAAGTCAAATGCCCTTGCACCTTGCCGCTGTCCAAATCTAACCTGACCATAATACCTTATACTTATAAATGCTTCTGTTTATCAAGATAAGGTTAGAGTAAACGGGTTCCCGCCTTGTCGTGGCGGGGGAACTTAGTAGCCGAGGCTTATGGGTGGCGCGGTAATCCCAGATAGAGCCGCTTTTCTGGGTTTCATCTGAGAGAGCTGAGAAGCCGGCGCTCGAGGTCTCCCGATTTTTTGGGTCTTTTCTCCCTTGGTAGCTTAGAAGTTTGCACTCGTGGTTGGGCTGCTTTTCTGGGCTTTTGAACTAAAGCAGCTGAGAGGCTGGCTGGCAAGTTGCGTGCCTCATGAGGAGTGCCGCAACTGAGGCGGGCTGCACTTTTATCACTGTTCAATCCTAACCAAACCAACAGAAATGTATGTTCGTGTCAAGGTCGCAGTTCACAGTCAAGGTTAATAACCTTAGAGTCAAGATACTTATACTCATGCCATACTACTCCTAAAAATCAAGTCGATCCGTTTCTTCGTATATTAGTATGGATTCTGTACCATAAAGGTAGAATAAAGAAACATGTTTAACCTCTAATGGTATATTTAAAAATATTTTTAATAATGTCATACCAAATGACGGCCCAGTATTAAACGTCATTTTAATATGTATAGCATGGCATAGGGAAAAACCATTTATTCCAATTTTAATGTCAGTTGTCATTGTCAATCCATACTACATTTCCTTCTCGAGGAGCTATAATGGTGAAAAGACAATTTGTCTCTTAGCTATGCTAAGCGTGACATTCATAAAAAGTATTCAGTCTGTTGTGACGTGAGTGAAACCATCGGGATCCAGACAAGCACTGATTTATTTTTAAGCAACTTACACTAAGTAGGTATACAAATATATTTATTCTACCCTACACTATATTACTACATCTTCCCCCAAATAATTATGTTTAATAAAACCTTTATCCCCTTTATTAAAATAACATAAACACTAACTAATAGTTTATAAATTTGAACATAACTAAGCAGATTATGACGTTAAGTGAATACTAAAAGAACAAAATTTAGTACCTAATCCTACTAATATTATAAACGCGAAAGTTTGTGAGGATGGATGGATGGATGGATGGATGGATGGATGGATGGATGGATGGATGGATGGATGGATGTATGGATGTTTGTTACTCTTTCACGCAAAAACTACTGAACGGATTGAGATGAAACTTTGTAATAATATAGCTTATACATCAGAATAACACATAGGCTACAATTTATAAAGATATTTTGTGAATTGTCCAAAATATAACGATAAATGTTGAGTAAGTAGGAAAATTCTGCCATCTGCGAGCTACTGAGCGTGCGCTGCAAGAATGTCAAAATAAACAACTGTCGATCGAATATCTGTCAAATCAATCGACGAGCAGTCCTTGGATATCATCATACTGATAATATATTATCCTTACTATTTTAATATTATAAATGCGAAAGTAACTCTGTCTGTCTGTCTATCTATCTGTCTGTCTGTCGCGCTTTCACGCCAAAACTAATGAACCGATCTCAATGAAATTTGGTACACAGATAGTATAGAGCCTGAGAAAGGACATAGGCTACATTTTATCCCGAAAATTGCATAATTCCCGTAGGATAGGACAAAATCTTGCGTTAGCAAAACTGTCACCTATCACAACGACGCTAAAAGGCCCAATTTTAAAGACACCATCGTAATTATAACAGTTAATTAGACTATTTCTGTTTCGTTTTCACTTTCGGCATTCGATAGAGAGAACACTTTTTACCTTGCTATTAAATTTACGATGGCGCATTCATAATTGGGTTGATTGAGCCTAACATGGATTCACAAAACGTAATTAGATGACAGGTGACATACATTGACTGCAGACTTTTATAAATGTCTCGCTTAGCATAGCAAAGGGACAAATTGTCTTTCCACCATTATAGCTCCTCGAAGATGAAATAAAGTATGAATTGACAATGATAACTGACATTAAAATTGGACAAAATAGTTTTCCCTTTGCTATGCTACATATAACAATGACGTTTAATACTAGGCCGTCATTTCGTCTGACATTACAAATATTTTTAAATATACCACCATTAGAGGTTAAACATATTTCTTTATTCTACCTTTATGGTAGAGAATCCATGCTAATATACGAAGAAACGGATCGACTTGATTTTTAAAAGTAGTATGGCATGAGTATGGATATCTTGACACTAAGGTTATTAACCTTGATTCTGAGTTGTGACCTTGACACGAACATAAATTTCTGTTGGGTTGGTTAGGATTGAACAGTGATAAAAGTGCAGCCCGGCTCAGTTGCGGCACTCCTCATGAGGCACGCAACTTGCCGGTCAGCCTCTAAGCTGCTATATTTAAAAACCGCAGAAAATCGGCCCAACCTCGAGTGCAAACTTCTAAACTGCCTAGGGGGAAAAGACCAAAAAGAATGGGGAGACCTCGAGCGCCGCCTTCTCAGCTGTCTCAGAAAAAAACCCAGAGAAGCGGCTCTACCTGGGATTCCCGCGCCGCCCATAGGCCTCGGCTACTAAGTTCTCCTGCCACGACAAGACGGAAACCTATGGACGGGTACACTCTAACCTTATCTTAATCAACAGAAGCATTTATAAGTATAAGGTATTTTGATATCGGGATAGGTCTGAACAGTGACAACAAGGTGCAAGGTACTTGATTTTTTTATAGAGCAAGTGCCTTTATTAACTACCACTAAATACAGACTTATAATGTAAAACTTCATAAACTACTACTACATAACAAGCAATTGGATCATCCACAGACCCTTGAAGGTCTAAAGATATTCTAAATGCTCAAGCCTACTGCCAGTTAGCAGCGTGCTCAACATGCTGGCAGCATTGCCAATCAGCTTGGCAATGCTGCTTATACGTTGAGCCAAATAAACACTTGGCATAAAGCATTTTGGTCACGCGGTGGGTACATGAGACGCTCAGAAAGAATTTTGAAAACAAGATGAGCTCCCGGCCAACACGCGCACAATGTCTCAATTTCAAACGGCTCAAATATGTAACCACTGCCGAGGTTAGCATATTTGCGCCGTTTGTGCTGCTCCGCTGACGGCTCCAAAGTATCGACGCAAGTCGCGTCCCATACTAAGGGCAGTCTACACTTCCATGGGACCAGCTTCATACCGTCAGGCCTTTTGCCATCACCACGCGCAAACCCATTCGGTTAGAGTACGGCTGCGATATTGGCGGGTGCAAAAGCCCTGCGTATGACATCTTTCAAAATGGCGTGGCAACTAATTCGACCAGCGCTTCTTGACCAACAAAGACGGTGGTGACCAAGCTGGTCAACTAGGGTACTTGAATAGGTGAGAGCGCTCAGCTATGTGTGGCGCGGCAGTAAGGTGGGTCGACTATCTCGACGATATCATCAATACCGCCGGTCGAGCCTGGTCACGACCGGCAAAGAGCCGAGGCAGATGGCACTGCAAGAGAGAGGCCTATACCCAACAGTGGGTCAAAGAAAGCTGAGAATGATAACGATGACGAAACAAATTAGTTGAGATTGGCTGTTTTTTGGGTTTGAAATGATTATTTGCTACAATATTTGTGTACCGTTTCACATTGAATTGGGGCTAATATTTTGTGGCGCAGTTACTGTATTAGTTACCATATTTTTTTGACAAGATAAACATAAATTAAATTATATCTCGGGCGAAGCCGCGGGTAAAAGCTAGTACCTTATACTTATAAATGCTTCTGTTGATTAAGATAAGGTTAGAGTGTACCCGTCCATAGGTTTCCGTCTTGTCGTGGCAGGAGAACTTAGTAGCCGAGGCCTATGGGCGGCGCGGGAATCCCAGGTAGAGCCGCTTCTCTGGGTTTTTTTCTGAGACAGCTGAGAAGGCGGCGCTCGAGGTCTCCCCATTCTTTTTGGTCTTTTCCCCCTAGGCAGTTTAGAAGTTTGCACTCGAGGTTGGGCCGATTTTCTGCGGTTTTTAAATATAGCAGCTTAGAGGCTGACCGGCAAGTTGCGTGCCTCATGAGGAGTGCCGCAACTGAGCCGGGCTGCACTTTTATCACTGTTCAATCCTAACCAACCCAACAGAAATTTATGTTCGTGTCAAGGTCACAACTCAGAATCAAGGTTAATAACCTTAGTGTCAAGATATCCATACTCATGCCATACTACTTTTAAAAATCAAGTCGATCCGTTTCTTCGTATATTAGCATGGATTCTCTACCATAAAGGTAGAATAAAGAAATATGTTTAACCTCTAATGGTGGTATATTTAAAAATATTTGTAATGTCAGACGAAATGACGGCCTAGTATTAAACGTCATTGTTATATGTAGCATAGCAAAGGGAAAACTATTTTGTCCAATTTTAATGTCAGTTATCATTGTCAATTCATACTTTATTTCATCTTAAGGCAGTGTGTAGTCAAACGCAAACCTATTCGAAATAAAAAAAAAAAAAAAAAAAAAAAAATCTTCGAGGAGCTATAATGGTGGAAAGACAATTTGTCCCTTTGCTATGCTAAGCGAGACATTTATAAAAGTCTGCAGTCAATGTATGTCACCTGTCATCTAATTACGTTTTGTGAATCCATGTTAGGCTCAATCAACCCAATTATGAATGCGCCATCGTAAATTTAATAGCAAGGTAAAAAGTGTTCTCTCTATCGAATGCCGAAAGTGAAAAAGAAACAGAAATAGTCTAATTAACTGTTATAATTACGATGGTGTCTTTAAAATTGGGCCTTTTAGCGTCGTTGTGATAGGTGACAGTTTTGCTAACGCAAGATTTTGTCCTATCCTACGGGAATTATGCAATTTTCGGGATAAAATGTAGCCTATGTCCTTTCTCAGGCTCTATACTATCTGTGTACCAAATTTCATTGAGATCGGTTCATTAGTTTTGGCGTGAAAGCGCGACAGACAGACAGATAGATAGACAGACAGACAGAGTTACTTTCGCATTTATAATATTAAAATAGTAAGGATAATATATTATCAGTATGATGATATCCAAGGACTGCTCGTCGATTGATTTGACAGATATTCGATCGACAGTTGTTTATTTTGACATTCTTGCAGCGCACGCTCAGTAGCTCGCAGATGGCAGAATTTTCCTACTTACTCAACATTTATCGTTATATTTTGGACAATTCACAAAATATCTTTATAAATTGTAGCCTATGTGTTATTCTGATGTATAAGCTATATTATTACAAAGTTTCATCTCAATCCGTTCAGTAGTTTTTGCGTGAAAGAGTAACAAACATCCATCCATCCATCCATCCATCCATCCATCTATCCATCCATCCATCCATCCATCCTCACAAACTTTCGCGTTTATAATATTATATCTTTATAAATTGTAGCCTATGTGTTATTCTGATGTATAAGCTATATTATTACAAAGTTTCATCTCAATCCGTTCAGTAGTTTTTGCGTGAAAGAGTAACAAACATCCATACATCCATCCATCCATCCATCCATCCATCCATCCATCCATCCATCCATCCTCACAAACTTTCGCGTTTATAATATTAGTAGGATAGGATTTTGATATCGGGATAGGTCTGAACAGTGACAACAAGGTGCAAGGTACTTGATTTTTTTATAGAGCAAGTGCCTTTATTAACTACCACTAAATACAGACTTATAATGTAAAACTTCATAAACTACTACTACATAACAAGCAATTGGATCATCCACAGACCCTTGAAGGTCTAAAGATATTCTAAATGCTCAAGCCTACTGCCAGTTAGCAGCGTGCTCAACATGCTGGCAGCATTGCCAATCAGCTTGGCAATGCTGCTTATACGTTGAGCCAAATAAACACTTGGCATAAAGCATTTTGGTCACGCGGTGGGTACATGAGACGCTCAGAAAGAATTTTGAAAACAAGATGAGCTCCCGGCCAACACGCGCACAATGTCTCAATTTCAAACGGCTCAAATATGTAACCACTGCCGAGGTTAGCATATTTGCGCCGTTTGTGCTGCTCCGCTGACGGCTCCAAAGTATCGACGCAAGTCGCGTCCCATACTAAGGGCAGTCTACACTTCCATGGGACCAGCTTCATACCGTCAGGCCTTTTGCCATCACCACGCGCAAACCCATTCGGTTAGAGTACGGCTGCGATATTGGCGGTTGCAAAAGCCCTGCGTATGACATCTTTCAAAATGGCGTGGCAACTAATTCGACCAGCGCTTCTTGACCAACAAAGACGGTGGTGACCAAGCTGGTCAACTAGGGTACTTGAATAGGTGAGAGCGCTCAGCTATGTGTGGCGCGGCAGTAAGGTGGGTCGACTATCTCGACGATATCATCAATACCGCCGGTCGAGCCTGGTCACGACCGGCAAAGAGCCGAGGCAGATGGCACTGCAAGAGAGAGGCCTATACCCAACAGTGGGTCAAAGAAAGCTGAGAATGATAACGATGACGAAACAAATTAGTTGAGATTGGCTGTTTTTTGGGTTTGAAATGATTATTTGCTACAATATTTGTGTACCGTTTCACATTGAATTGGGGCTAATATTTTGTGGCGCAGTTACTGTATTAGTTACCATATTTTTTTGACAAGATAAACATAAATTAAATTATATCTCGGGCGAAGCCGCGGGTAAAAGCTAGTATTATTATAATATCCCTCTTTTCAAAATTAACAGCTTATGGACTTACTCTTATAACTCGTATGACTATTATGTATCGATTTTGTTTTACATGTATAGAGTTTCAGCTAAATTATACTTCTATTAATAAGTAGCACTAATTAATTGCATTATCAGATAAGAAATACAGTGACAGTAAATTGTGTTGAACAAATGACAAACTAGGTAGTTATTGAAACATTTTACATAGGTAGTTTTCTTATTTAGAAGAAAAATATGTTAGGAAAGTTGTAATGGTAACATGAATCTGTAGTATCTTAAAATAAATTACTAGTTAATATGAAAGTTCCTCGTGTAGGTATCTACAAATCTGAATGTTATTTTTTATTCAGCATTTTTTTTTTTTTTTTCCTTGGGACTTGGAGTTTCGAGCTTTATCAAATGACGCCGGTTTCGCCTATAGCGTCTGCCTGAGTCATCTGCCACGAAGTAAGAGCGCGGTTGTGGGGCGCGTGCCACCACTCGCGCGCGTTTCCTTCGTCCTTCATCTGCTATGAGTACGGACTGTCCCGGTTGGAACTCCAAGAGCTGCTTTGACTTTTTATCGTAGTCGATTTTGGAGGCCTGTCGCCTGGCCATTATATTAGCGTAGTCCAGATCATTATCACGGCTCGGCTTCAGTTTGTGGACATGTACAGGTAGCCTAGTGTTGAGTTTGCGGCCCATCAGTAGTTCGGCGGGCGAACCGACACCGACGTCACGAGGCGTGGCCCGGTGGTTCAGCAGACCCAGATAAAAATCACTGCCTGATGCAATAGACTTGATAAGTATGTTTTTTACGGTTCGAACACTTCTCTCACTAAGTCCATTTGACTGTGGATAATTAGGCGAAGTGGTAGTGTGGCGAAATCTCCACTGCCTACAGAAATCCGTAAAAACCTTGGAGGAATAGGCCGGTATATTATCAGAAATTAATTCCTGAGGGACGCCATGCCTCGCGAATTGATCTTTCATTGCGGCAATCACCGCTTTCGAGCCGATGTTGGTGAGTGGACTGACTTCTATAAAATTAGAAAAATAATCTACCAAAATGAGAAAGTTTTTTCCAGCGTACTGAAAAATATCCGATCCTAGCTTGACCCAGGGTAAGCTCGGTACGGGGTGGGGGAGAAGCGGCTCTCGTGTGGGCGGCGCAGCGGCGCACCATCGCCTCGATGTCGCGCGACATGCCCGGCCAGTACATGACCTCGCGCGCGTGCCGCTTGCATCGGTCTATGCCCATGTGCCCGTCGTGTACGCGGCTTAACATTTCCGATCGGATCGCTCGCGGAATAAAAACCAAGTTATCCTTGAAAATAATACCATTTATATGTTCGAAACTATCTTTTAACGACCACAAACATCTCACACGCTCGTCGACTTCGTATTTATTAGTCGGCCAACCTTCACTGATATATTTAATTATTAGCTGACACTCGTTATCACTACTTGTGGCCTCTTTTATAATCTTCATTTTGGCATCGCTGAATCTTACATTTTCAATCACAAAACACGATTGAGCTTCTACCTCTTCTTCAATCTTTCCCGTCACCGCGTCCGGCAACGGAGCCCTCGAGAGCGCGTCAGCTACGAATAGGTATTTACCTGGCTTATAAACGACATTAAATTCATATCGTTGAATGCGTAACATCATACGCTGGAGCCGCGCAGGAATCGAATCGAGCGATTTCTGAAAAAGCGCCTCGAGCGGTTTGTGATCAGTTTCCACCGTAACATCACTTCGGCCGTAAACATACTGATGGAAACGTTCTAACGCGAAAACAATAGCTAGAAGCTCTTTCTCTATCTGTGCGTACCTATAAACCTCTGAAGCACAATTGATTCCATACGGCAACCGTAAAAATTGATATCTACCAAACGGAGTTCCAAAAGTACAAAGGTCAGCGCTGACGTCATCTAACTGGACCATCCAAAACCCGGAGCGGGCGTCTAACTTGCTGAACATGGTGGCGCCCTCTAGCTGTGTGGCGATCTCGGTGAGTGTCGGCAGCGGATAATGCGCTCGACGCACCGCGCGGTTTAGCGGCCGCGGGTCGAGACACACCCTGATACTCCCATCTTTTTTCGGTGCCACCACGATGGCATTCACCCACGGCGTGGGGTGCGAAACTTTTCTGACAACTCCCATTTTCTCCATACGACCTAACTCGTGCAGCAACTTATCGCGAACTCCCATGGGAATTTTTCTAACCGGACAGACTGACGGCTGGATATTCTTATCGATAACAATACTATATTTACCTGGCAGTTTGCCGAGACCTCGAAATAGATCTTTGTACATATCTATATTCAGTGAACATATGCGTTGTATCATTCCCATGTTTTCGCACGCAAACTTTCCTAAAACATTTTGACAATCAAAATCAGCTATCACAAAGCGCAATTTATAAGCCACATTCTTATAAACCCAATTGATATCGGTAGAACCAACAATAGGTATATAGCTACCGCAGAATGACTGCGCCCTCGTGCTATCACGATTCAAATTTTGCACAGAAAGCCCAAGCCGAACAAATGTTTTAAAGGACATTACATTTAAATCAGAACCAGAAACTAATTTGAATAACTCTTTCTTTCCGTTAAGCGATAATACTAAAGTCTCATACCATTTAGAGTCCTTACTGTCACGTTCTTGCGATATCGTAGAAATAAAATACAGCTCGTCATCGTCACTGTCGCCGTCGCGATAGTCGACACAGTCATCGTCAACACTTATTTCAAACACGCGACGCTTTAGTTTCGGACACATATTTTTGAAATGTCCACGTTCATTACACCAAAAACACATAGCCGTTTTAGCGGGACATCTATTGCCATCACAATTATAACCAGCACACGCGAAACACGGTTTTCTCGCCGATGTAGAAGCAGCCGGGGCTGTTACCCGGTGCGGCGGGACGCGCCACGCCGCCTGCGCGTGCCTACGGCCGTGCGGCCGGCCGGCGCCGGCGCCGGCGCCGCTCGCACCGGCGCGTGACCCGCCGCGCCAACCACGCACGTTCATCGCATCTACCGCCACGTTTGATGATCCAGCCTCTTCGGTTCCGGTCTTGCAGCCCTCTATCTCTCGTTGTTCTTCCGTCGACATCTCGCTAGCTTGACAAATCTTCACCGCCCTAGCTAAAGTCAAATCGTCGGCACGAAGTAGTCGATCACGCAGCTTGCCGTCGCGTACTCCACAAACAATTCTGTCTCGTACTAAGCCTTCTTCGAGGTGCTCGAACTCGCAGTATTGCGTTAGCAATTTAAGAACAGTCACATAATCGTCTATTGACTCGCCGTTCTCCTGATTTCGTGTAAAAAACTTGAAACGGGCCATGGTCGTATTTTGCTTAGTTTCAAAGTGCTCGTTATACTTTTTAACGAGCGTATCTAAACAATCTTTGTTTTCGTCCTTGGTAAATTTGAAGGTCGTATACACATCATAGCCCTCTGATCCAATTAAGTTGATGAGTAGACTGGCTTACACATCTTTAGGCTCTTTATAAACACCGGACGCCTTTAGGAACACACAAAATTGTTTGTGCCATTTCCGCCATGATTCCGCTCGACACGCCGGCCCGCCTTCCAGACATAATTCTGCTGGCGGCCGCGCGTGTTCCATTATCACAAACTAACGATACTTCGAAAAATACTTCGCGAACCAATTACTTTTACTAACACTTTCTAACAATTAAACACCGCTGTCACCATGTTGTGACGTGAGTGAAACCATCGGGATCCAGACAAGCACTGATTTATTTTTAAGCAACTTACACTAAGTAGGTATACAAATATATTTATTCTACCCTACACTATATTACTTGTAGAGAAACTAACCTTTTTGTTAGCTTCTCTACATTCAAACTTTTTTAACGATATCACTGCCAACTAACAATTATTCTATGTACGAAAATTTTAAATTGCTTTTGACAGGATCAGCGATCCTTGTTTTAAAATTCGGTCAGTCTTGTGAGGGAAGTCATCAAGTAGACACGAAAGATGGTGCATGTCTTGTGGTATTTTTATGAAAGTATATGTGGTGTTAGTTCATGTTAACGTGTGATCTTTGAACGTGGTGACGGGTCCTGCAGAGAAGACAGCATGAGCGTCTGGTAATTTTTCTTCGCGAGGCTTCGGTCTCTTTGACCTTGTTACAGGAGGACCTCATCTTTTGGGGCCACTGACCTTGCCACTTACTTTGGAGTACCGAGCTAGCACTACAGGCGCCTTCACCTCAAGCGCCAGAACAACTCCACGGGCGTCTTCACGCTAGTGCCCAGCTAGCGCACAAGCGTCTCCACCTCAAGCGCCACAACACCACGGGCGTATACACGTTAACGCACAGCTGGCGCTACAGGCGCTTCTATCTCCAGCGCCCTGCTGGCGCTACGTCTATCGGCGGGTCCAGCTTGTCTACGCTCCAACCTCGGCCGGCCTCCAGTGTGTTTTCTTTGCGTGCTACCCCTCCCCTGTTAGGCTAACATTCCACGGACTCTTTTCAAAATTCTCTCTCTATTCGCTTCAAGAAAAACATATAGACTATAAGTGCAGTGTTATTTATATGGTGAAATGAATAAATGTGTAAACAGTATGGTTAGTTTTCTATATTAATCTCTTTTCTTCGAACCGTTAGGAATCCTAACCACTAGGCAGGACTCTTGGGGTAGGTTCTCTGAAGTCTCGTAACCTGTGGTGCTGCAAACGGCTACCCCGTTTGCAACGCTACAGTTTACTCTGATACTCTTTACCTGTAGTGCTGCAACCGGCTCCCCCGCTTGCCATACTACAGGTTCCTCTCTTATTCTCTCTTAACTTGTGGTGCTGCAAACGGCTCCCCCGTTTGTAACATTACAGTTTATCCTGATACTCTTAACCTGTGGTGCTGCAACCGGCTCCCCCGCTTGCCACATTACAGGTTTCTCTCTCTAATCCTCTCTTAACTTGTGGTGCTGCAAACGGCTCCCCCGTTTGTAATATACTACATACTACACAGTCAATGTATGTCACCTGTCATCTTATTATGTTACGTTAATCCATATCAGGCCCAATTATGAACGCGCCATCTTAAATTTAATTTGAATATAAAATTTGTTCTCCCTATCGAATGCCTAAAGTGAAAAAGAATCAGAAATATTCTAATTAGCTGTTATAATTACGATAGTGCCTTGAAATTGGGCCTATTAGCGTCGTTGTGATAGGTGACAGTTTCGCTAACAATTTTTAAGGGAATAGATGATATGAAAAATATAATATGAATAACTATTAAAAAAATAATAATAAAGGAACAGGATAAAAAGTACCCTATGTCCTTCTCCTGGTTCTAAGCTACCTTCCCACCAATTTACAGCCGAATCGGTTCAGCCATTCTTGAGTTATGAGTGGAGTAACTAACACGACTTTCTTTTATATATATAGATATAGATTTTGTAAATTTGATATAAATTGAATGAATATTATTTTGTTCACACAATTTAATATTTGATAATTTATTTAAAGTATAATTTTTTCTTTCTTTTAATTTTAAAATAATTGTTCTTTGCTTTAGCAAAGCTGAACAACACTATTATAATAACAATAGTTATTGATTTGATTTGGATTGACTTGTATCTTGTATTTTGATATTAATAAAATAATATGAATATGAATATAGGTATCAGTTTTAACTACTTGTATTGTTTGCGCGCAAAAAAGTCACTATGCAGTTGAGCCACGCTAATTTCAATCATAAAATGAATGGCATGATTTTCAATACCTACCAGAATCCAGAATCGTGAGGTCGAGGGTTCAAATCCACGGTCCCGTACCAATGAGTTCTTTGGAATTTATGTACGGAATTTCGCACCACTGGCTTTTCGGTGAAGGAAAACATCGTGAGGCAACCTGCATACGCCCGTAGTAGAAATTCGATGGCGTATGTGAATCCACCAACCCGCACTGGACCAGCGTGGTGAATATGGCCCAATCACCCTTCGTGGGTAGGCCTACGTCCTGCATTGGACTATTAAAAAGGCTGGTACAGTACAGTACCAGAATCCAGTGGTAGAAATATGTAGGTTACAAAAACATTTTTATTAGGAATTGCATACACACACACAACACGAAAATTGAAAATGAAAACACAGCCGAGCGAGCGATTGCCTGAAAAAGAATGCAAACAAACAGATTTTACATTTTATTGCGCTTTTTCAATATTCCGTGTTCCTTTTTTGAAAAATATCGGTGATCGAACGATAGGGAAATTATAAATTGAGAGATGACCACTGTTATAAAAACTCGCATAAACTGGGCAGTTTATTCGTTAACTATATTCGTACCTATAGTACTATACGAAGAAAAAAATTATACTATTAAAAAAATATATATTTTTTGACAATAAAACATATTATTAACCCTGCAGGTTTTCTGTACATTAATTTTGTAACGCCATTTCTGACGATGCAGATACTTTAAAGTATTATTACGCTATTTTTGAAATGTAACAGCACAGCTACTATACCTACTCTATAAAATTTAACTTGATCTCTGCAACAGCTGTCAGAAAAATCACGCCTATGGAGTCCTGAATTTCTTAATAGTACAGACAGTACCTGTCAATGTCATACTTTATGGGCATGCCGATTAGTGATGGGCGACGAATGATCGTGACCACAGAGTTTTAGATAGAGTTTTATTTAAAATATCGATAGTTTATACTAACGATATTTTAAATAAAACTTAATTTATCATTAATTTTATTGTATATTTTAATATCATACCATTTTTTTACATGTGTAATTAAATTAAACCCAATTATATGTTACATTAGGATCGATAATAGTGAAAAACGTCGATAAATACTATCGTTACATTATTATGAGTATTTAATTAATATCATAACATTATTTACATATGTAAATATAAATCTTAAATAATAGTAAGTAAATAAAATCCAATTTCTCACCTTCAACTACTCATTCGATTTCATTACAACATTGTTTGAAAATCGATTTTTTCTACCACTTTAATCTTCTATGTCAATATCACTGTCGCAGAGATCAAGTTAAATTTTATAGAGTACTAGCTGACCCGGCCACGCGTTGCTGTGGCTAAATAAATTAAAATTGCGACTATAATTTGAGATTTAAACTATCCTATCTCTCAAGTTGGATCGAACTGCACATAGTGTGCGAATTTTATTATAATCGGTTAAGTGGTTTAGGAGTCCATTGAGGACAAACATTGTGACACGAGATTTATATATATTAAGATAAGAAGTTTGATTATGCCTACAAATATGTACGTGTAGTATAAAATGGAAAAAATGCCAAGTAGTACAAAAACGCACATGTAACTGAGATAAGAAGTGGTTCTCAAGCGGCTCCGCAACTTCGACAGCCCTAAAAAGAGCGGAAAGGCGGATTTGTGAAAAGGTGCGACCAGAATAGCGATCAGATTTATCGTGAAACTTGGATAACCTTTATATCTACCGCGTACATCTTGGAAAGTGCGCGCCAAATTGTAGTACGGATCCGATCTCGGCGAGCAGTGGTCCACGTCTACTTACTATCTGTTTGAAATAGATTGCCGTTGTCTTTAATTTCGTTTGTTCGTTTCAGCCATGGGACGTCCACTGCTGAACATAGGCCTCCCCTAAAGATCTCCGATAAGACCGCTTGCTTCCAGCGCGATCCTGTGGTCTTAATGAGGTCATCCGTCCACCTTGTGGGTGGACGTCCTACGTTGCGCTTGCCGGTACGTAAAATTTATTTACCTTCCATTATTAATTCTGTATTGCTTATAAAATATTTCAACTCGGTCGGCCATTTTTTTTTTTACCGATGAACCACCGGAGGAGGTATACAATTCGACGCGTATATTTTTTTGTAATTTTTTTTTATGTATAACCACGCATAACTTTTTTCATAGTCGTCCGATTTCAATAATTATTTTTTTGTTGGAAAGAGTATACTTTGAAATTGGTCTGATTTTAATTTTATCAAAATCGGCTGAGCCATTAGGTCGAATCAAACTACTTGACGTCTGTGAACACGGGTTACGCAGTAGCAATGTATTATTTTTTTCATACAAGTGTCGCAAGAGAGGGGATGTGCTCAGCTTATACTCGTATACAGGGTTACAGGGTAAGTCGACCTATTCCCGTTAAGGGTGTGTAGTTTACTTTGTTTCTAACTAATTTGACTATGAAATACACTATCCTAAATTTAAAAAAAAAACAGATTTTTGAAATTGGTATTTATAAAATTCCCAATTTTCGGCTATCAGCTCAGATATTTTGAAACTACAAACTACGTTTACGTTACTAGTCGTATTATTATATTATTGGATTTTGACATGTAAAATAATGTTTTATAACTTCACTACCCAATATTGTCCGTAAAAATAAAAAGTATTTGAATTCAAATATCTCGAAAACTGTGAGATTTAGGATATTCTATTTATATTATGTGGTCTTTCATAGTCTAATCAGTCAGAAACGTAGTAAACTACACACGCTTAACGGGAATAGATCGACTTAGCCTGTAACCCTGTATAAATATTCACAGGCGGCAAATGCCGAATGCCAAATGAAAAAAAAATGTATTTGGCGTATACGTACACGTTTGATCATGCCATGCCTGATGTGGTCAGATGTAGCACGTTTCCTATAAGGTTTTTTCACATTGCTTGCTTTATTTCTGACTAGCTTTTGCCCGTGGCTCCGCCCGCGTGGAATTTGACTTTTGTCCTATCCCACAGGTACCTTTTATTTTTTCGGGATAAAAAGCTGTCACTTTCCAGCTCTCGTACTTATTCAAGGCAAAAATCAAGCCGATCTGTTGCTCCGTGAAAGAGGAACAAACCAACAAACGTTTCGGATTTATAATATTAGTATTATTTTGTCTATTCCAAGAAAGACACTTATGCTTATATCAGACCGGTCAATGACAGGACGTAAATGATAATAGTTTTTTCCATGCTTGTATAGCGTTCTGATAAAATTAATTTACCCTGTACGTTTAGCCAAAGGGCACTATAAAATTATTTTACTATCTTATTTTAGTTCAGAGCAATAAACGAGGCAGAAAGGTTATTTGTTGAGATCTTTACTGGTGCAATGTACCTACCACTCTGTACACAACAAACAACAACATCTCAGACATTTTCATTGCGGTTTCTCGTGCGCACTCGTCAGCTTGAGAGATACCGCCGATTGCAGTCAAAGTATAGTCAAAGAAAAAGTTATTTATTTTTGTCAAAAATATTTTTTTCTTAACTATTGTTTTATTATTTTGAACTATATCCACACCAAAATCAAGGTAACCCGTTGCTCTGTTTCTGCGTGATAGAGAAACAAACTAACAACCATGCTTTAAGATTTATAATAATAGTAAGAATAAAAACGTCTCAAAGCGGTCACTACGCTTGGCGTCAATTGTCTCTACCTTATACTTGCCTATGCAAGGGATGAAATATTCATTTCGGAGGCGCTTGATGGATGCCTGCTTGAGTCAGCTGTTGCACTAACGATTATATCGCTATACAAGTTATAATCCTACCGCTTTACTTAGGGGACCCGCCGCCCGCACCTGTCTCAGTCCCCTTTGACTTCTTCCCCGGCGCCCCTGTACCGCGTAGGTGAGGACTAAGTTAAGCGGTAGTTAAGGTAATTAGCGGTAGATTATAGTGTCAGGTGGCTAGTCTTTGTGTCAATACAGTAGTATAGGCCGCGCCACACAATTTGGCGGATGTGATATGCAATCCTGACTGAAGGATCGGATATCGCACAGCTTGTAGCTAACGTCACATCCGCCAATTGTGTGGCGCGGCCAATAGTACAGTAGTTTTTTAAGCCACTGGAAAGTTTCGGACGTACGGAGTACTAAAAGGCTAAAACAATTGAGAATTCAGTTTGCCGCGGGTCACGATACCTTTCAACTGTTATAGGCAAATAATTACTGTTTCCGCGGCCAGCCATCCTATGTTTGACTGTGCTAATTTAATTCTAACGGATGTTTCGACATTCCACCCGAACCCGGTAGTAGCTTCACTTCGGGTTGCCCAAAAAAAACACATATGTTTTATGTATCACTCATAGCTTAGTTATTTCTCAGCAAACACTAAAGTTGGACTACGTTCAGCAGGGTAATTTTTCGGATGGCAGACCGGGAGTTTGTTATTAGGTACGATCAGTTTTCGAATGCGTGGCCGCGGGGGGCATTTGCCATCTGAATTCTACCGTGGCTCAAACGAGGCATTGAATGCCGAGTCCCTGTTTTTAGGTTTCAGTACCTCAAAAGGAAAAAACAGAACCCTTATAGGATCACTTTTTGTCCGTCTGTCCGTCTGTGTGTATGTTAAGACTCTTTATCTCGAGAACGCGTTAAGATCGAGTTGAAATTTAAACTAAATACGTAAATCTATGAACTCTTGCAGTTGTGTAAAAGAAAAGCTTCTCAGTTACCGTATAAAAAAGTTAGAGCCGTTTATGTCGTAAAAAACGCATATTTCAATGCTCACAAAAATCGAAACCTACCGGGTACTTCCCGTTGACATAGAACTATGAAATTTGGCAAAGAGCATTGTCTCAGAGTACATATATAGGAATAGATCTGAAAACTGTACATTTTTATTTAAATCACATAAAAATGGGGCCTCAAAATTCACAAAATATGGGTTCAAAATTCAAATTGAGTAAATCGTATCATGTAAGGTATCATATAAAATAACTTCTAAAACAGGTTTTTAATTATTTTAACAACATGTTTGTACGGAACCCTCGAAGTGCGAGCCTGACTCGCACTTGTCCGGGTTTTTTCAATAGTTTAGTCACGTCGGAAGCTTTCAGGCTGCTAACTTACCACTTTAAAGCTTAACCCACTCATAGCGTAATTTAAGTGTTTGCCAGCGATCACCAAAGTTAAACAACGTTGGACGCGGTCAGTCTTCGGATGGGTGACCGGAGCGCTTCTATGGCTTCTTATTGTAGGATTTGTAGATTTTTTTAGCCATTTAGCCAAGTCAGAAGCCTTCAGGTGGCTAAACATTTTAACACCAAGACCTATACTATACCTATTAATTTACTTGCCGTTGTGTTTCGCCATATCTAGAATTGCTCGTGGAAACATCCACTACGGTCCCTGAATATCGAGTTGATGGTCAATCACTGAGGGTAGAATGCGTAATTTCCAGTAAGTAGGGGCTTTTGACTCGATAAATCGATTTGCGCCGTGTATTTTACTCGACTCGCGAAAACCCCAATATTTCATAACATTTATGACTAGGGTGAGCTATATTTTGCCCTGAGCTTGAGTTTTTAACGCTTTTTCAGAGAGTTGAGTTATTCAGTCGCGAAAAATATTTCGTTAAACCGAATATTGAATGATTTAAAGCGAGATACGCTCTAAGGAGAGAAAGCTGTGGCATAGTTGTTTCGGGTTAGTTAAATTTTTCATTAACAAGATTAATTGTTTTGCAAACAACATGACCGACTTCATGTATAGGGGATACAGAATTCGCGAATATTTCGCTCGGATCGATGTACCATTTTTCACATTATTGTTGTTTTATCAAAAATTTGTAAGCCGTGGTGATCAAGAAGTAGTGACACCCGCCTTACAATCGTGAGGTCGTGGGTCCGAATCCCCGGTCCCGTACCAATGAGTTCTTTGGAATTTATGTACAGAATTTCACTCCACAGGCTTTTCGGTGAAGGAAAACATCGTGAGGCAACCTGAATACGTCCGTAGAAGAAATACGATGGCGTATGTGAATCCACCAACCCGCACTGGGCCCACGTGATGGATATAACCTAATCACCCTTCGTGGGTAGGCCTACGTCCTGCAGTGGACTACTAAAAAGGCTGGTACAGTATCAAAAATGGTTCAGCAGATTACGATAAAATTTAAATGTGACCAATTTCGAACTACTATGAAAAAGTTATGCGTGGTTATACACAAAACAATTGACGCGTCGAATTGAGTACCTCCTCCGGTTCGTCGGTCAAAAAATAGAAACAATAGTGTTCAGAATTAAGAATAATTCTGAACACCATCTATAGAAAAAGCAAAGCTACAAGTCAAGACGAATTAAACGAGCTCAAATTGGATGAGGTTGCATCAATTTGTAACAGAGTTCTTATACCGTCTACCGAGCCACAGTCCAGCGCCGTCATCAGATCAGTTCCACGTCATCATAATAATACTGCACATTTACGTGATATAAGTACTCACCGAGTAAATCGGAAATCGGGACGTGACGCTAAGCTCAAACCAAATAAAAAAATCAAGTCAGAACGTCGTGAACAGCCGAGTGAGGCCGGTTTTTTATACATGCGAGTGCGTCGGTGTTGCGCTGCCATAGTTCGACTGACAATCCAAGGCGTAGTTTCCTTGTACGTATATGTGTGTGTAACTGTGTCGGCGAGGAGCTGTTTTAGGAGACTCACTTGTTTTGTTCACAATTGTCTGTCTTGATTTTTTTATTTGGTCTGAGCTATCGAGATTTGATTACAGCACGGGAAGCATGGCAAAGGGACCAATAGTCTCTCCACCATTATAGAGGTCTCTACCCCTCGAAGAGGAAATAAAGTATGGATTGACAATAACAGCTGACATTAAAAGTGGATAAAATGGTTTTCTCCCCTTGCCGTGCTACCCGGGCTGAACGACAAACAGCGGGACAGGGGAAACTAAATAATATTGTATAAGTAAAAAAATCAATCTTGCCAATAAGAGGCAGTCGAGGTCAATAAAGGATCTACTCGTAGCTAAGTAGACACTAATTGCCCAAAGATGGACAACTACGGCCGTTCTAGGTAGAAGATTAGAGAAACCGCAACATTGTACCAAGATCAGGCCAAGATTGTACTATTCTGCACAAAAGGGCCGTAATTTGCTACTTCGCCTAGACACAGTAATGTCTGACAGTATTCCGTTTTCATACAAACGATCAGAACCTGGATCTTACCTGTGCCTCTGAGTTCGGTATTCACTCGGTACACAAGTCGCAGATGCGCTGCAGTGACGAACGAACGTGTGGGTTTGTAATCAGTAAATGAGAAGAGATCGCTTCCAGCAATGAGGCCGCCTTGAGCTACACTAATAAAATTTTCATGTATTACTGTCGTATATTTTACTATATACAATAAAGTGTTTTCTATTCTATTCTAAATGTGCGATCTACCAGGCGGGCAACCCTAGCGCTTATTCCGTACCGCGTGCCTACGCGGGGCACCAGGCATTTATTTTAAGGACATAGCCGAGTTGCACTACTGTTAGATACCATTACCGTGAACAAGATCAGGCTAAGATATACTCCTACGTACTATTATCTTCACAAAAGGGCCGTAATTTGCTACCCCGTCTAGATAAGGGATACGAAGCCATTCAGAACTCAAACCTAACTTGCTACAGATGTAAACTCAAACACTGACTGTAATCGCCGCTTGATATCTCTTTCGCGGAATTTGGATTAAGAGGAGGAAACTAACTGTCGTGCTCTCTAACTTCTTAATGTACCTTCTGTACTGCATTATCAAATACTAGATGTTTCTATGGAAAACGGACATATTTTGGAATATCATCGTAACTATACTCATATGTGTTGCTAAAGAGAAAGACCCACCCAAACGAAAAGAAAACGATAAGACAAAGCCCATTAGCAAGGAGGAGGAAACTAACTATCATGCTCTCTAAATTCTCAATGTACCTACTGTACTGCATTATCAAATACGAGATGTTTCTATTGAAGACGGACATATTTTGGAATATCATCGTAATTATACTCATCTGTGTTGCTAAAGGCCCACCCAAACGAAAAGAAAACGATAAGACAAAGCCCATTAGCAAGGAGGAGGAAACTAACTATCATGCTCTCTAACTTCTCAATGTACCTACTGTACTGCATTATCAAATACAAGATATTTCTATTGAAGACGGACATATTTTGGAATATCATCGTAACTATACTCATCTGTGTTGCTAAAGACCCACCCAATCGAAAAGAAAACGATAAGACAAAGCCCATTAGCAAGTCATTGGATTAACTTAGGTACGTCATCAAATTTCTTCTTCCGATGTATTTAGTATCCCGATCTCCCATTAATAAAGGTGGACTCTAACCAACCAGGCGAAAACTTAAGTAGGTACCTATTCATGCCTGTATAAAATATTATTGTTAAGTCGGTACGTTGAAATTTCGTGAGTCCTTATTTTTGTAAAGAAGAAAAATAGTTTAGCCTAATAGTTTTGTATAATAATAAGTTGGGTTCACACCTGCTATTTAGTCTAGCACTAATATAGTTTGTATTTTCTCTCATAAGTGAATTTTATGTAATTCTTTGAGAAAATAAATATCTTAAACCATTAACTTTATCTTTAAGATGCAAAATGCTTTCTAGCAAATTGAAATATTACTTTTTTTCTTACTGTACTGAACTGTACCAGCCATTTTAATAGTCTACTGCAGAACGTAGGCCTACCTACGAAGGTGATTGGACCATATCCACCACGCTGGCCCAGTGCGGGTTGGTGGATTTACGTACGGCATCGAATTTCTCCTGCCGACGTATGCAGGTTACCTCACGATGTTTTTTTTTTCACTGAAAAGCCAGTGGTGTGAAATTCCGTACATACATTCCAAATAACTCAATGGACCTCAGGATTGTGACCACCACGGCTTTTTTTGTAAAGTTACCTTACCTTTTACCAAAGACTGCGCAAATAAATTTGAAAAAAAAATACTATTTTAAAAATTAATCAGAATGTAAGTATTATGGTGCGCAACAGGACGCAAAATTAGGTTCCTTCCTCTTAAGATAATAACTTCAGAATCTGAAATTAATTCATCCTTTGAGGTTTAGAGAAAGTCCCATACAACGTACTTAAACTGACCTCTAAAAAGCATTAGTTTACAGAAGATCAGTCTTTGCAAGATAAGCTTTCCACGGTCTAGAAATCAGAATCATCGTTAAGGCGGCTATAGCTTATCTTGGATTTAGTATTCAAGTATTACCTACTACTGGCAATGTTTTCAGTGAAGTTATAACTTCAAAATATGTTTCTCGATGTTATTTGAGCCGATCTTGAACCTTCTTGCGGAACAAAAGGCTTTCATTAAATTTTAGAATATTTAATTAGGTTTCTACTATTCATTTGTCCGGGCAAAGCCGGGACGGGCAGCTAGTACAGATTATTTATATTATAATTAATAAGGTTTAATAAGGCAATTTATAATTTAAATTTAATAAAAAAAATTGAAGACAATAGATATTCAATAAAACCGCAATGCTTCACACACAAAACATATTTTACGTAACAATATGTCTAGTGCGTGAAGCATACAAACAAAATGTTCAAAAAAATTTTTGCTAGACGATATAATACATACAACGTAAAATTTACGAAGCTAAATTGTTCTTTTATCTGAAATAAGCTGATCTAAAGGACGTATTTTATCGTAATTAAGGGAATGTTTGATGTGCTCATATTAATTAAGCCCGTGTTTTTATTGTGGAATTTGAAGCATATTTTAGGAAAATAATATTTACTTTTGGCGCAGTGGTTTAAAGGTCGCGGTGTTGCATGAACTTTGACGATATAAATATAAATACCTTTTATTGCTCTCTGTGTACACTAAGGTGTTACACAAGATTATTTTTTGCAAAAATTAGCATGACCGACATCACCCGTCTACAGAATTCGCGAATATTTCGCACGGATCGATGTAGCATTTTCACATTATTGTTGATTTATCAAAAATGGCTTAGCCGATTTTGATAAAATTTAAATGAGACCAATTTCGAAGTATACTCTTTCCAATAAGATAAGAATTATTGAATCGGACCACGTCGAAAAAAGTTATGCGTGGTTATACATAAAAAAAAAAAAAAAGAAAAATGGTCCAAACTTATAACAGAATGGTATCCTAGAGACAGCAAAAGAAGTCGAGGTAGACAAAATAAAAGATGATGGGAGGACGAAATCAAACAATTAGCTGGACCAACATGGATTCAAAAAGCAAGAGACGGTAAGGAGTGGAAGTCTTTAGCGGAGGCCTTTGTCGAAAGACAAGCTGAAACAGAAAACCCGCACGCCGACGATAACATAATTTGATATGTAAAGTATTGTAATGTTTACAGTATTAAAGGCTTATTTTTTTTATTTTTTTTATTTATACAATAAGTTGTAACAAGAAGATGCCATACTACCTTTCGTCATGCAACTATCGATGTCTAAATGACGATAGGGCCGAAATGTGTAATGTAAATGGAATATATTATTTATTATAGTAATTTATAAAACTATAATGTCGTGTGTAAGCATCAGTGCGTTCTAGATTAATAGGCAATTAAGTAAAAAGTTATTTTGAATAGGTTCGCGTTTGACTACACACTGCCTGATGTTAAGCAGATGTGCGGTCTAGGGTGTAGCACGCTTACCTAGAAGATACCTATTTACTCGGAATTTGAAGACACCCACGTTGTACATTAACGGGAAGACAGACCCAGGCAAAGCGTTCCACATTCCGGCTGTTCGCATGAGGAATGAGGATGCGAAACGCTTGGTTCTAACGCGCGGAATGTCCACTATAAAAGGGTGGCGATTTGGTCGCGTCCGTCTAGCCGTACGATAGAAGATAGGGGCAGGAGGGACCAGATTGTGCGACTCCTGGGCGCACTCTGCAAAGTGTATCCGGTAAAAGGCCGACAAACACGCTACCTTGCGACGATGCTCAAGACTTTGCAGCTACGACTTAGTCAAGATGTCGTTATCAATCCTCCTGGCTTGCCTCTCAATCGAATCCAGAGCCTCCAGTTGATATTAAGCAGAGCCATCCCAAAGGTGAGAGCAGTATTCCATGCAAGACCTGACTAGTGCTTTATAAAGACTAAGCAGTTGCTCAGGTGTGCTTATGTTCGGGCAACATTAGTAAAAAAACCAGACAAATTCAGTGCTGATGTGCTTAATGTTTTGCACTCGTTTTTCTTTACAATTCTGGAAGGAAATAACTTGTGATTGGCATGTGTGACAAGAGCAAGGCCCTTCATTTAATTGTATAAGAAGATGCCTTGAAAAGTACTACAACTTCTTCAGGTTTTTTATTGATCATCCACCGATGGAAATCAATAAGAAGTAAGTGTAGTAAGTAAGTGTAGCGAGTATCTGTCTTTACTAGATCATAGGTTTATATTATGAGCAGACATCTTAATAAAACTTTGTCACACCCTCAGAAGAATGACAAGTAATAGAAGTATTGCCAAATTTTACTCAAACAAAACTACGTTACTGTTGTTATTCATATCTTGTTATACACCATTCGCGAGTAAGTGGAACAAAAAAAACCGGACAAGTGCGAGTCAAGCTCGCACATCGAGGGTTCCGTACAAACACATTGTTAAAATAATTAAAAATCTGTTTTGGCATGTGCTAATGAAGTTCTTTTAAATGACACCTTACATGATACGATTTACTCACATTGAATTTTGAACCCATATTATGAGAATTTGGAGGACCTACTTTTTTGTGATGTAAATAAAAATGTACAGTTTTCAGATTTATTCCTATATATTATGTACTCTAAGACAATGCTTCTCGCCAAATTTCATAGTTCTATGTCAACGGGAAGTACCCTGTAGGTTTTGGTTTTTGTTAGTGTCGAAATATGCAGTTTTTTACGACATAAACGGCTCTTACTTTTTTATACGACAACTGAGATTTTTTTCTTTTACACAACTCCAAGAAACCATAGATATACGTATACAGTTTAAATTTCAACTCGATATCTTCACGCGTTCCCGAGATAAAGATTCTTGACACACACAGACGGACAGACGGACAGACAGACACACGGACAGACGGACAACAAAGTGATTCTATAAGGGTTCCGTTTTTTCCGTTTGAGGTACAGAACCCTAAAAACGCAATGTCTGTCGCATACGTCAAAATCACCAGTTGGAATGTCAAAATAGTTAAAATTAGGTTCCACTTGATCTTTTGTCTTTTTCGGAAATTTAACCCCCTAGTGATCAATTTACCTTCCTACTTTTTCCTTTTTGACTCTGGAAACCGGAGATAGCTCAATGCTAGTTTATAAAACTCAGCAAAATTACGTAAGGTCGGGTTTATGTGCATCTTTTTCTAACAGCTACTAAATGTCATATTTAAAATGGGACAAAGTAATGTATATCTCTTGCTATTTAAGTATGGTTCTATTACTTTAGTTACTATCCTATGGTCACACCCATCTCTCAAAATATCAATAGATCGTTCTCGCTACGGATACTTATCCAAAAACTTCCGGAACATCGCCCAGACGGGTCCAACAAGTGATCGATCCTAGTTTCGACACAGTTTGCTTCAATTTTCCTCTTATTGCGTCCGGTCGGTGGAAACGTGACCGGCCCTTCGCAACTTGTACGACAATCTGTCGAATTTCGGGACACTTACCCGTTTGTATTAAAGTTTTTTTTTGTTTTAAGGACTTTGCTTTTGACCTTCGATTCGAAAAGAAAGAAAAAAGTAGCGTTTATAATCTAAATATTTTATTAATGGCTGATTTCTATGTGTTTTTTTTTTTAGAAATTTCGTATAGAGTTTGTGCAAAAAGAAAACCGTCGTAGCGTTACGGTGAACAAACAATAAAATTTTAATCAGCAGCCAAGGTACCCACTACTTAGTAGACGCGAGTAAGTACTGATGAAAACCGAATTGGTGTCTACCAAGTTTCAAACACTTTTGATTATACTGGCAATGACAGCAGTGTTGTCAACGCAACAAAATTAGTAAAATGACACACGACCTCAACTAAACCGCTTTTCTTTTTGCACAAACTCTTACCGAGATAATTCATAGCTATTAATCTACACTATCTACATCTACACTAATATTATAAAGAGGAAAGATTTGTATTTTTGTATGTAACGAATAAACTCAAAAAGTACTGGACCGATTTTAATAATTCTTTTTTCATTAGAAAGCTACATTATCACTGAGTAACATAGGCTATTTTAATTGCAAGAAAAAAATAAGGATCCCTATTAAAACTATAATAATGTTACCCAAGGTGTAAAAAAATGCCTACTTGATGCAACTTTTTAAATTATTTAATTCAGACATTTTATTACAAAGATATCACGAGTTCAAAAATGTAAGTATTTTAAAAGTTCCGTTTCGCCGCTTGGAAATTCATGTACTCATCATGTACAATGTACATAATACAAAATTCACTTAGAGCAAATATCTATAGAGTCACAATCGTGAAAAAAAGTGTCCGAGCCAAAATCCTACCCAAGCTACGTAGTGGGCAGGCTTTTTAGTTAGTCGTAAGGCGATTCCAAGCCGACTACAACGCCGCGCGATGCCAAAGTGCTCGGTTAGAGGCACTTATTAGGTGACATAACGTCGAGATTCGAGGAAACGGGTCATTGAGAATTGAGAAGGGTGCTTGGGCCACATCCACCACCAGTGCCAGGGCCCAGTGTGGGTTGGTGCGGATTGCCATACAATATTTTCCTTCGCCGAAAAGCCAATGATTTGAAATTCCGTACATAAGTTCCAAAGAAACTCATTGATACAGGATCGGGAGTTGAACCCACCACCTCACGATTGTAGGACAGGCGTTACTAACACTAGACCACCACAGTTATATATCTCCGCCATTAGTGTGTCGATTATGTTTTATTGGTACGAGTAGTAAATAGGTATGAAGTAGTAGCGTGCCTTGGGGAGCCCTGAATCAAACATAGTTGGGAAGACCAAATCACTCATTTCTCACAAAAGAAACAAAAATGCTTGCATTAAATTGAAATAAATATATACCGCCTTACCGCAAAAGATTTTGTCACGCTTTAAACACTGTAGCCGTATAATTTGTACTGTTAAACATTGTCTAAAGCCTGCGTAAAACTTTTGTGGTAAGACGGTTACGAGTATTTAATGCCGGCGGGCAACTGACTGAGTGAGTGGAGAGGGATGCCGTCGGCATCGGCATGCTGCCCCGCCGGCTTGCCCGCGCGGGCGCAAGCCGGCGGCATGATTGTACAAAATAAGGCCGGCGGGTTGGGCCGGCGATCCGTGCCGCCGGGTCAGCGGCTTTGGTGTGTAGACCGCTTTAGACTATTTGGCAATTACTAGAACACCACATGCCGCGGCTGTCGTGACGCCGGCATTGCCGCCGGCAAAGTCGTTCGGCTTGGACATTCTGAAGCCGCCGGGTTAACCCGCCGGCACTAAGCCGGGCTGTGCCGCCGGGTCAGCGGCTTTGGTGTGTAGACCGCTTTAGGACAACTTTTAGAAGAATGCTTAACCCGGGAAAAAAAGAGACGATTTTTTTTCGGGAAGCACGAGATTAAGTGACATTGTGGATAACATTTTACTAGGTTTTGCTTACACACGTTAAGGCCCCTGTAGCCCGGGAGCCCCGTATTATTGACACGGCTGTTACTGCGGTAGCTACGCCCCTACACATAGTATGTGAAACGAATTGTCGATGGATGGGAAGTTCTCAAATGTAGACAATGTATTGGCAAGTGTAGCGACGGTCTTCACGTGAATCTAAGATCTGGTCGTGACGTCCGGAACACGTTGGATGCCAGCGCTTCGATTCCTTCCATCACAGCTCTTTGGGTTAGCAAGTTGAAGAGGTCTTAGGTAGGGCACACAATTCGTAGAAGCAGAACTGATGTCCAATGTTTTTCAAAGTTCTCGAGTGAAAACAAGATCATGAAACTAACTTACATAGGTAGAATGTATAGACTGTAGATCTCTAATATTTTAACGTCGCTTTCATTCTCATCATTGTCATTTTCTGAAATCAGGGCTATAAATTATGTACAGCCACCCGACACATACGAACTCACTTTTATTTAGATACTAGCGGACCCGGCGAACTTCGTACCGCGAAAGTTAATGAATGTAGGTAGCTAACCTTACAGAGATACCTAGGTACATTAAGATATTTTAAGTTTAATAGCTGTCATCCAAAATGTAGATGTCATAGAGCTATCTCACTTTTGTAAAGACGGTAATGATCTAAAATCGGCAGATACGATGATAAATTACTTTTAAATTCGACAGCTGTCATCCAAAATGTAGATCTGGTTCAGCTATCTCACTTTCGTGAAGATAGCATTGATCAAAACTTGACAGTTACGGAGATAAACTACTTTTAAGTTCGACAGCTGTCATACAAAATGTAGATCTGGTTAAGCTATATCACTTTTGTAAAGGCAGTAATGGTCTAAAATCGGCAGATACGAAGATAAACCACGTTTTAGTTCGATAGCTGTCATTCAAAATGTAGATCTGGTTAGCTATCTCACTTTCGTAAAGATAGCATTGATCAAAATTTGACAGTTACGGAGATAAACTACTTTTAAGTTCGACAGCTATAATACAAAATGTAGATCGGGTTGACCTATCTCACTTTTGTAAAGACAGTAAAGCTTGAAACATACTATCGGACGCGGTTTACGGACGCGACTGACAGCCGCGACCTAGACTATGAAAGTACACTGAGCTGTGCACACTATCGGACATCAGTCGCGGACATCACCTTTGGACGACCTTGAGCTTTCGGACGTCCGAGAGCGATCTGGCACACCAGATTACATCGATTCTAATTCCTTCCTCAATGCACCAGATGTCTTAAGACTGTTGCTAAGTCGCGGCTGTCAGTCGCGTCCGTCAGCTGCGTCTCATAGTATACGAAGTAAGTAATAGTAAGTGCGCCACAAAATGTTAGCCCCAATTCAATGTGAAACGGTACACAAATATTGTAGCAAACAATCATTTCAAACCCAAAAACAGCCAAGCTCAACTAATTTGTTTCGTCATCGTTATCATCCGCAGTTTTCTTTGTCCCACTGTTGGGTATAGGCCTCTATCTTGCAGTGCCATCTGCCTCATCTGCCGGTCGTGACAGGGTCGACCGGCGGTATTGATGATATCGTCGAGATAGTCGACCTACCTTGCTGCCGCGCCGCACGTAGCTGAGCGGTCTCACCTATTCAAGTACCCTAGTTGACCAGCTCGGTCTTTCTTGCTCAAGAAGCGCTGGTCGAATTGGTTGCCACGCCAGTGTGAACGATGTCATACGCAGGGCTTTTGCGACCGCCACTATAGCAGCCGTACTTGAACGAATGGGTTTGCGCTTGGTGATGGCAAAAGGCCTGACGGTATGAAGCTGGTCCCATGGAAGTGTAGACGGCCCTTAGTATGAGACGCGACTTGCGTCGATACTTTGGTGCCGTCACATCTTTCTGAGACTCAGAGAAGGATTGGAGCGTTGGCCGATTCGGAGCAGCACAAACGGCGCAAATATGCTAACCTCGGCAGTGGTTACATATTTGAGCCGTTTGAAATTGAGACATTGTGCCCGTGGTGGTCTGTCTTGTTTTTGAAAATCTTTCTGAGCTATTGGTGTACCCGACGTGTGACCAAAATGCTGGTGTTTATTTGACTAACGTATAAGCATAGCCAATCAGCGTGGCAATGCTGCCAGCATGCTGGGCACGCTCCTAACTGGCAGTGGGCTTGAGTATTTGGATTATCTTTAGACCTTCAAGGGTCTGTGGATGATCCAATTGCTTGTTATGTAGTAGTAGTTTATGAAATTTTACATTATAAGTCTTGTATTTAGTGGTAGTTAATAAAGGCACTTGCTCTATAAAAAAAGTCAAGTACCCTTGCACCTTGCCACTGTCCAAACCTAACCTGACCTACCTACCTAAGGTATTATGATACCTTATAGTTATAAATTCTTCTGTTGATTAAGATAAGGTTAGAGTGTACGGGTTCCCGCCTGGCGGTGGCGGGGGAACTTAGTAGCCGAGGCTTATGGGCGGCGCGGAAATCCTTGATAGAGCCAATTCTCTGGGCTTCTTCTGAGACAGCTGAGAAGGCGGCGCTCGAGGTCTCCCGATTTTTTGGGTCTTTTCTCCCTTGGCAGCATAGGAGTTTGCAGTCGTGGTTGGGCCGTTTTCTGGGCTTTTTAACTATAGCAGCTGAGAGGCTGGCCGGTAAGTTGCGTGCCTCATGGGCTGCACTTTTGTCACTGTTGAATCCTAACCAAACCATCATAAATGTATGTTCGTGTCAAGCTCACAGTTCACAGTCAAGGTTAATAACCTTAGAGTCAAGATACTTATACTCATACCATACTACTTCTAAAAATCAAGTCGATCCGTTTCTTCGTATATTAGTATGGATTCTGTACCATAAAGGTAGAATAAAGAAACATGTTTAACCTCTAACGTTGGTATATTTAAAAATATTTCTAATGTCAGACAAAATGACGGCCCAGTATTAAACGTCATTGTAATATGTATAGCATGGCATAGGGAAAAACCATTTAGTCCAATTTTAATGTCAGTTGTCATTGTCAATCCATACTATATTTCCTTCTCGAGGAGCTATAATGGTGAAAAGACAATTTGTCTCGTTGCTATGCTAAGCGTGACATTCATAAAAAGTCTGCAGTCAATGTATGTCACCTGTAATCTTATTACGTCTCGTCAATCCATATCAGGCCCAATTATGAACCCGCCATCGTAAATTTAATAGGAATGTAAAAATTGTTCTCCCTATCGAATGCCTGAAGTGAAAAAGAAACAGAAATATTCTAATTAGCTGTTAAAATTACGACGGTGCCTTCGAAATTGGACCCATTAGCGTCGTTGTGATAGGTGACAGTTTCGCTAACGTTTTTAAGGGAAAAGATCAATGATGTTTAATGTCTAGATAAGCAGAATCAAACAACTGCGTTGCATGCAGGCATGGCGACACATTAACCGCCCGAATATCGTTGGTAGGTAATCAAAGAATCATATCTCTATCCCTGTTACACTAGTTGCTAAAGTACGATAAGACGTTGAAAAAGATAGAGATAGCAATATTTTTAAATTTAGTCGGATAATGCCTACTTAGGGTGCCAGTTCATTAAATGGAAATTTCCCTAAAATGTTACGATATCTTCTCAATGTCAGTGATACAAACCGATATTTTTAATAATCAACATTTTAGTAATAACATTATGAATTTGAGTCATTAATCAAAATCAAATATAATATGATGTAATTATGAATAAAGTTATAATACAAAGAATATTTTATTCATTTATCCGACCAATATTTATTCGTTCTTGATAATTAAAATAATTATCGCCATAATAATACTTAATTATCAAAAACGTGTCATATTGTACGACAGGATATTCCTCAAGAAAATTCGAAAGCATTGCATGAAGAATCTACAATATATTGTTTTGAAAATTGCAGTGATGTTTTTTTTATTCTGGAACCGTTGGAGTAAACAATTATAATAAACAATAAACAATTATAAACATAGCAGACTAACAGCTAGCATAGCCACACCGCCACCCGCGCCCGAGTTCGCAAGCTCATACCACTAGTTACCACGCACCCCGCACGGCTCGCGTGCAGTCTGTGTCACTTATACATATATACTTATACATATAACCTATACCACGCAGCGCGCGCTTTTTCAGTATCTCGTTATCACGTCAAACTTCTTTGAAAATTGTAGCCTAATATGTTATACTATACCTGTACTTCAATCTCCGGACATATATACCTGTTGCCGTCGAGCTATTTGATTAAACTAATAATTACAAAACGTAACCTATTTAAGCCTGATTCTGCTGCTTGATTCATAACTATCAATAATTATAAAAATAGTAATGATTATTAGTATTATTTAAAATCGCTGTAGACGTTAATGTCGCCCACTAATCTAGGTACAGGATTTGTTATTATCTTTGTACTCTTGTATTTTTAGTATTTATTGAAGTTATATTGTTATATTGTAATTTTACTATTTCACTATTTACTATTATTATCCAGTAGAATATTACGAAAAGAAACTTTTCGTAATATTCTAATGGCTTTTATCCATGATTTATCGTTATCTTTACGTATTTCGTCTGCGGATATCCTATAGTATCAAAAAAGTAATTATCGATTAGTCGAAATCTCCCATAATTATGGGGAAACAAAATCATGTTTCACCTGGCATCACCAACTGTAAAATTATTTACTTTTAAAATCATGATATTGTATGTGATAGTTTCAATTAATACGAATAGTGTAAACCGTATTTACTTGTGTAAATAAATTCCAGAAGCTTTATGAAGAAATTGGGAACGGGATTAAAAGGTTTTGACTACACATTTACTCATTTTTAATTTTTTCAATAATATTTTGACGTCTGATATATTCAACCATTTTGTTTAATCGCGACTAAGGCCGGTCGGCGCGCTTCGCCGGCGTACGCCGGCAGTTGGCTGACGTCGTCATAGACAACAATCTTCAGTTCTCGTTTATTATACTTCAATGGAAAAGATGATATGAAAAAGATAAGATGAATAACTTTAAAAAATAAATAAAAAGGAACGGGATAAAAAGTATCTTATGTCCTTCTCCTGGCTCTAAACTACCTCCCTGCCAATTTTCAGCTAAATCGGTTCAGCCGTTCTTGAGTTATAAGTGGAGTAACTAACACGACTTTATTTTATATATATTATTACTAGCTGCCCGTCCCGGCTTTGCCCGGGTATGATTGGCTATACATATACTTACCACGTAATGTAGGTATGCGTCACACACATGCTAGACATACCGGATGAACTTAAAATATTGCACGCCCGTTTTTGGGTCCACTATTGGAACTATTTTATTTAATTGTAAGAACATTGTACATAGTGTTGCAATAAACGTTTTCTGATTTCTGATTTCTGATTTCTGATTATGATGAGTTAAAACCTACCCAAATCGCGAAAGTTTCCGTAGTCTTAAACTGATCGAAGTTTATGAAAAAGAGATAGTAGGTATTGGCATATCTAAATAAAAGTGAGTTCGTATGTGTCGGGTGGCTGTACATAATATATAGCCCTGATTTCAGAAAATGACAATGATGAGAATGAAAGCGACGTTAAAATATTAGAGACCCACAGTTTATACATTCTACCCATGTAAGTTAGTTTCTTGATCTTGTCTTCACTCGAGAATTTTGAAAAACATTGGACATCAGTTCTGCTTCTACGAATTGTGTGCCCTACCTAAGGCCTCTTCAACTTGCTAACCCAAAGAGCTGTGATGGAATTAATCGAACCGCTGGCATCCAACGTGTTCCGTACATCACGACCAGATCTTAGATTCACGTGAAGACCTTCGCTACACTTGCCAATACATTGTCTACATTCGAGAACTTTAAGGTCCCATCGACAATTCGTTTCACATACTATGTGTAGGGGCGTAGCTACTGCAGTATCAGCCGTGTCAATAATACGGGGCTCCCGGGCTACAGGGGCCTTAACGTGTGTAAGCAAAACCTAGTAAAATGTTATCCACAATGTCACTTAATCTCGTGCTTCCGGAAAAAAAATCCTCTCTTTTTTTCCCGGGTTAAGCATTCTTCCAAAAGTTGTCTTAAAAGGCAGAAATTTTATAACAACTGAAATCGTCTTCAGCTAGACTTACTTAGCTGATATAGGTAATTATATTCTATTCATTATCAATTTCCCGAAAAAAAGGCAAGAAAAGTGTATATTTCATTTGAATTCTTTGGCTAGCTCGATTTCTAGGAGAAAGTGACAACTTATAAATAACCGTCTTACCACAAAAGTTTTACGCAGGCTTTAGACAATGTTTAACAGTACAAATTGTACGGCTAAACAGTGTTTAAAGTGTGTTTAAATCTTTTGCAGTAAGGCGGTATATATTTATTTCAATTTAATGCAAGCATTTTTGTTTCTTTTGTGAGAAATGAGTGATTTGGGCTCCCCAACTATGTTTGATTCCGGGCTCCTCCAAGGCATGCTACGCCACTGCATACCTATTTACTACCGGGGTGTAGTGAGTTGCAATTAATTTAATTTTGCAATTAATTTTCTCTCGCCAGTGGCTCCAAGAAGCTGTCATACATGCAGCGGCCACACCCCGGTAAACCACGACGGCTCGTGGGCTAAACCTGGCAGAGGGGGGACTCGTAAACACTCGTGTCCTGTGATGCGATTACTCCTCGCTTAGTGTATAGAAGTCTGTCTCGGTGGCAAAGGCGCATCAAAGCTGATAAGCACTCGATGTTGGTGGAGCCGGCGAGACAGCAAGGCATAGTGGAAGGCTTAGGGCGGTGGTAGGAGTTAGTGTAGTTACTATCGGCCAGACACTGCATCCAGTTGTCTCTCAGTTGTAGCGGGTATCCGTTCCACTGAGGCGTAGATAACATGGACGAGAGAGTGCATCTGTGTGTGCGCGAACACTTATGCACTAAAATATTTCCTGCGCAATTGACCTGCTTCTGCTAACCGGATTATGGAAATAAAGTCCTGTGGCGACGGACAAAGGTAGAGAGGTTCGGCATTGATGCCTGCTGAGCTTTGTCTGATGTCTGCACACTGGCGGCATAGGGCAAGTGGTCGCTTCTGCATCGAATAGGAACAGGATGCAATTCGGCAGCACGCTATGCGACGAAGCAGCTCTGTTTAGAGAAGCACTGCTTCCCCCGCTCAGCCGGGGAGGGGGCTAGAAAAGGTGCCCTAAAAAATGCTTGTTCCAGTCTACTGGGGAGGTAGTAACCACGGCTGCCTGCGCATCCCATCAACGTGGTCGACGTTACATTAATAAAAAAATAAAACCAAGAAAAATGACTTTTGGCGCATGGAATGTGCGCACTTTGCTGGACCGCCCCAACAACTTGTGCCCTGAGCGAAAAACTGCCATTGTTGCTCGGGAGTTGCTACGGTATAATGTTGACATAGCTGCTTTAAGCGAAACCCATTTAGCCGAGGAAGGTGAACTAGTAGAGCGTGGTGGTGGGTATACGTTCTTCTGGAAGGGTACACCTGTTAGTGAGCCAAGACGCTCAGGCGTGGGATTTGCTATTAAGAATGAAATGGCGACAAAATTAGATGAACATCCGATATATTTCTCTGATCGAGCTATATCCTTGCGTCTTCATTTGGGTGATAGTAATTACTTAAATGTTATCAGCGCTTATGCACCAACAATGGATAATACAGATGAAATAAAGGACAAATTTTATGAAGAAATGACCAGTATCCTCACAAAAATTCCTCCTAAGGAACAAATTCTCCTCCTTGGTGATTTTAATGCTAGAGTGGGGCGTGACTTTGAAGCGTGGCCTCAAGTCCTTGGCAGACATGGTGTTGGGAGCATGAATAGTAATGGTCAGTTGTTGCTTGAATTGTGCTCGCAATTTCAGCTAGCGATTACCAACACCATGTTTAGACTTCCCGCCAAATACAAAGCCACATGGATGCATCCTAGATCCAAGCACTGGCATCTCATTGACTACGCCATTGTACGTCAGAGAGACATTTCTCAAGTTTGTTTGACTAGAGTAATGCGCGGAGCTCACTGTTGGTCGGACCACAGACTAGTAGTCTGCAAATTGCGAATACAACTTCACCCTCCCCGTCGGTCTGCTCGCCCTAAAGTCACACGTGTGAATTTGGATAGACTGCAGGATGGTGAAATTAGAGAGGTGTACAGGCAAAGCATCAACAGCTACGCATCGCAAATAGACATTGAGAATGGCGATTTACAACTAAAGTGGCAAGATCTTACAAGTCACATAACTAAAACTGCTTCGGATTCGCTTGGAATGCTAAAGCGAGTCAATGAAGACTGGTTCGATGGAAATAGTAAGATCCTTACAGATGCCATAGCTAATCATCAGGAACTTCTGAAAATAAAACATAGTTTTATGCCTGACAATAGTAGGAGTAGCGGCGAGTTGAAAGATAGTGCATCCAAAGTGCGTAAACTAGCTCGATCACTAAAAGATAAGTGGTGGCAGGAGAAAGCAGACCACTTGCAGATGCTCTCCGACTCAAACCAGCTGGGACTCTTCTTTGCGGAAGTGCGTCGGCTCATAGGACCTCAGCATAAAGTTAATGTACCATTAAAGTCAGTTGATGGTAACTTAATATCTAACAAAACTGAAGCTTTGCAGAGGTGGGCGGAACATTTTAGGTCCCTGTTAAATATCGATCGTTCTGCTGATATCGTTTACATTAATAATTTGCAAGATTGCCCTCAAGTCCTAGAGTTGGATGTTGAACCGTCGCTGCAGGAGGTTGTGGCTGCTATACGACAGCAGCGCAATAAGAAAGCTGTAGGTCTTGACAATATTGCAGGAGAACTTATTAAATACGGCGGAGATGAGCTACACCAGGTGTTGTGGAAATTCTTCAGGCGAATGTGGGTGGAAGAACGAGTTCCCACGTCATTTAGTGAATCAAATATATGCCCTCTATATAAACAAAAGGGTGATCGTGCCGATTGTAACTCATATAGGGGCATATCACTCCTCTCCGTTCCTGGGAAAATTTTCGCCAGAGTTCTCCTCAATCGCCTTGTTGAGTTATCCGAAACGATTTTGCCCGAAACTCAGTTTGGATTTCGTCCAAATAGGGGAACCTGCGAGGCTATATTCTCGGTCCGGCAATTGCAAGAAAAATGCAGGGAGCAATCCCAGCCGCTTTGTCTATGCTTTGTCGACTTGGAGAAAGCGTTTGACAGTGTTCCTCGTGAGGCTTTGTGGGCCGTTTTGCGTAAGCTGGGGTGTACAGATAAGTTTATTAGAATTCTGCGCCTTCTGCACGATGACTTGAATTGCTGTGTCTCTGTCAATGGCAACCAATCCAACAATTTTTCGGTCAGTTGCGGGGTAAAGCAGGGATGTGTTGTTGCACCTGTTTTGTTTGCTCTGTATTTTGCTGTTGTTGTGAGGGAAGCCCTTCAGAGTTCTACTCACGGAATTCGTGTGCGTTTTAGAACTGATGGTAAACTGTTTAACATCTCTAGGTTTAAAGCTCACACAAAATGTTCTTATGATACCATCCAAGAGATAATGTATGCTGATGATCTCTGTTTTGTGGCAGAAAGCTCTGATGGTCTAAAGGAGCTTATGAAGAGCCTGGATGAATCGTGTTGCAAATTTGGATTAAAAATTAGCATCTCTAAGACCGAAGTGATGTCGATGGACCATACTAGTTTGGACGTGCCCCTTGGTACCCATACTCTGAAGCAGGTAGATAAGTTCAAATACCTAGGCAGCACAATTACGTCTAAAGGAGATTTGGACCCTGAGATAAGTAACAGAATTAGTGCTGCCTCTGCTGCTTTCGGCAAGCTCCGGGTAAAGGTTTTTAAGTCTCATGATCTTTCAATAAGTACAAAAATTAAAGTCTATATGGCAGTTGTATTGCCAAACTTGCTTTACTCGTCCGAAACGTGGTGTTTATACCGTAAACACATACGTATTTTGGACAGGTTTCACCTCAAGTATCTCCGTGATATCCTGAACATTTCGTGGTCTGACCGAGTTAGAAATACGGAGGTCTTGAGAAGAGCTAATGTTGGCGGAGTCGAGGCATATCTGATAAGGCGCCAGCTTCGCTGGTGCGGTCATGTTGTGCGAATGTCTGAAGAAAGATTGGCGAAGCGCATCTTATATTCTGAACTCCAGGACGGTAAGCGTAGGAGCGGTGGCCAATTCCTAAGATATAAAGATGTTCAGAAAAGGCACATGAGAAGATGTAAGATTGAGCCCTCCTCTTGGGAACAACTGGCCCAGAACCGTCTTGAATGGCGTCGCCTTGTGCAGGAAAATGTTTATACGTTTGAAGATAGTAGAAGGTGCGATCTTGATGCCCGGCGAGACGAGCTTAGAAATCGACCGCCGAGTAACATGATCTATAATTTTGTCAATGGTGTTTTGACATGTAGCCTGTGTTCACGCACTTTTAAAGCTAAAATAGGCTACTACAGCCATATGAAGGCACACGAACGAAGCCTATCTAACTGTAGTTAGAGCAGAATCGAAGGTCGCCATAGCCGAAATCGGCAAGGAACCATATATATATTTACTACCAATAAAACATAAATCGACACACTAATGGCGGAGATATATAACTTTGGTGGTCTAGTGGTAGTAACGCCTGTCCTACAATCGTGAGGTGGTGGGTTCAAATCCCGATCCTGTATCAATGAGTTTCTTTGGAACTTATGTACGGAATTTCAAATCATTGGCTTTTCGGCGAAGGAAAATACTGTGTGGCAATCTGCACCAACCCACACTGGGCCCTGGCACTGGTGGTGGATATGGCCCGAGCACCCTTCTCAATTCTCAATGACCCGTTTTCTCGAATCTCGACGTTATGTCACCTAATAAGTGCCTGTAACCGAGCACTTTGGCATCGCGCGGCGTTGTAGTCGGCTTGGAATCGCCTTACGACTAACTAAAAAGCCTGCTCACTACGTAGCTTGGGCAGGATTTTGGCTCGGACACTTTTTTTCACGATTGTGACTCTATAGATATTTGCTCTAAGTGAATTTTGTATTATGTACATTGTACAAAGTACATGAATTGCCAAGCGGGCTGAGCGGCGAAACGGAACTTTTATAATACTTACTTACATTTTTGAACTCGTGATATCTTTGTAATAAAATGTCTGAATTAAATAATTTAAAAAGTTGCATAAAGCTATTGAAACAGTCTTGAATATGACATATTTTTTTTGATAAGGATTAATACCAAGATACAAATTAAGATCCTTTTCCTGCGACGGTATTTCAATTAATTTTTAAGAATAAAAGAACAGTTATTACGGCTTAACTATAATAGTTAGATATATGCTGTCGCGACATTTTTTGTAAATTATGGTGTGTTCTATAAAGTCGTAGTACATTACTTTATTCCATCATCAATAGTTTTCGCAGCGCACGCGATGTAAAGAATATTTTAGGCATTTTTTTACATCTTGGGTAACATTATTATAGTTTTAATAGGGATCCTTATTTTTTTCTTGCAATTAAAATAGCCTATGTTACTCAGTGATAATGTAGCTTTCTAATGAAAAAAGAATCATTAAAATCGGTCCAGTACTTTTTGAGTTTATTCATTACATACAAAAATACAAATCTTTCCTCTTTATAATATTATATAGTGTAGATTATATATATTATATATTATATATATATATATATATATATAGATGCCAATACCTACTATCTCTTTTTCATAAACTTCGAACAGTTTAAGACTACGGAAACTCTCGCGATTTGGGTAGGTTTTAACTCATCATAATGGTTCATACCTACATTACGTGGTAAGTATGTATAGCCAATCATACCCGGGCAAAGCCGGGACGGGCAGCTAGTATTATTGATATAGTAAATAATACTAACTGGACTTGTAACAGTGGTGTTACCAATTACTTCACTTTGGCGTTGGCTGTCACTATCATTTATATCGACGAATTCAACTTGGCTGGACAGCGTTCGGAAAATTGCGTAACGTCTTCTCTTCCGACATACCTCAGTGCCTCAAGTCGAAAGTTTTCGACCAGTGTGTGTTGCCAGTGATGACTTATGGTATGGCACAGAAACGTGGTCCCTCTCCGTAGCTCGTTGGGCTACTTGGAGCTTACTAATAAGGCCCGATATTAGTAAGCTCATCGACGTTGTAATTTTCAAAATATTGTTGGTTTTTCAAAAACTACACATCTGTTTATTTTTCGATATAATCTTATACAGGGCAATTTTTGATCTAAAAACTACCAATAGTATACCTATTGGTAGTTTTACATACCTATACAAGGTGTAACGGAAACTGTATACATACTGAAGGTACCAAATCAGATAACGGTAACAAACTAGATGGGGGCATGTTTAGCCGTGTAAGTTCGTTTGCTGATTTTTAATCTTTTTTTGAAAAACTAGTCATTTTTATGACTAATTCACATTTGCACAGCACTATCACACTAAACAGCTGTGAGGTCAATAACACGACCTTGCCCATCAAAATCAGACCACACCTCCTTGAACTGCTGTCCTTTTTTTTTCTAGTCAGTCATATTTAATTTTTTTTTAAAAGTGAATGTTGTTATTTTGGCTCGGAATTTCGAATACAGCATCTATATAAGGTATAGTATCAACCCACTTTTTATGTATACAGCCTTTCCGTTACACGTTGTATACAAAAAAAACATACAGACTAAAAACCTCTTTTTTTAAAAACCTATCATTATTTTACGTTAGTTAATACCAACTTAATAATTTATATTTTAAATGCTTGTCTTTCTCTTAATTTCCACAAGTAGGTATATTCGTTTTTTGGGCGGAAATTTTCACACCATTTATCAACAGTCAGCGTTTCACCTTTAATCCGGAAAATTACAAGTGAAGTCACAGAATGTTAATTATTCTCAAGGAGTCATAAATCAACCGCTCTGCGAGGAGATGATTAATTGGGTTATATTAATTACCAGCCAGCTGGCGAAAAGTAAAAGATACGCTCGTTTAGTGGCAGTGTTGAAATGGAAATCAGTGCACTTTTTTCACTAATATCGCATGAATCTGATCTGTTTTTTTTTGCCCTAAAAATGCCGAAAGACATGTTTTTACATCATCAACCGTAACTGGATAAATTAACCAACTTCCAAAGAAGAGGAGGTTATATGTTCATCGGTATGTCTTTTTTGTATAGGTATGCTCATCGATATTTTCGTCAATTGTGAACCGAATCAAAAATTTATTTTTAAGTTCGAAAGGAGAAAGGATACTTTTGAGGTCCCATTTAAATTTTATCGAAATCGGCAGCGCCGCTTTTGACAAACAGCAATGTAAAAATCGTAACACCAATTCGAGCAAACTATTTGAATTTTGTACACGATGGAAGTCGGTTTTGCCATAGTTTGCGAGGAATAATTACTTCTGTTTTTTATTTTTAACTTTCGAGATGCAAACGTTAGGTTCACAAACGTAGTACATATTTTCAGTTTTGTTTCTGCAAACTGAATTAGGGTCCAGACTAAGTGTTGAATAACTACTTACCTTTATAAGGAGGTACGAGATCTGAAGCTTGAACAGTAGCGTTCAGTTTTAAATGTAAACATCTCTACGTTATCTTCCTGTTTCCACAACTAAGCTATGCTTTTAAAGGCGCCAATCTCGCAGCCAAATAAAATAAAAAAAATTAAATCAAGAAACCCGACTGCGTAAAAAGCGAACCGAAGTACAAAACAACTGAAAAGAAAAAATACAAGCACTTGGACAATAGAACATTCATAACAACTGACCACGGTCTACCCGTGACCACGGTCGATGCAACTGGGCCGAAACCGAAGGAGGTATTTATTTATCTCGTAATTTTAGTGCGCGGTTAGTCCCGTAGTATATAATAATAATGTGTTCAAATCGCAAAAGTTTAAAAACAACATTTGATTTACTTAATCTTAGTTTAATTTATTACTTGGTAATCAGCTTATTTCCATGAAATGAGTATGAGTAAATACAGAAAGTATAGCGACTCTCAACAGTAAAAAGTACGAGACAGCTGCATACATGGTTGTGTTATGTAGCAAAAGTTAGTTATAATGACTAAAAGTCTTTCTAAAAAATCCCGTACTTCCTGCGAGCAAACAGTAAATAGGTATGTAATTATACGAAAATTACCTAATTGTAAAGTTATCGGATAAATATAATAAAAAAAAAACGTAAAAACTTATCGATTCCTCGAACTGTATAATTACTAAGAAGCGTTACAAGAAGGCAATTATTACATCCCAAATTGTTCGAATCGCGCTATTTGATACCTTTGAGCGTGTTTACGCCTTCCAAAAGAGTAGTCGTGCTGATAATATATTTTCCGCAATTTAGTTTATGGATCAAGGTAAATTAGCTTTTCGAGGAATTATTTCATATCCAACACGATATTAGTCGTAGGTAGTAAGTAGAGATAAATTATTGTCTTTTGGCGTCATGTTTTGGGGCAATTCAGTCGAGTCTAACTCAACGTTTATTATGCAAAGCCGACGTTTAAGAACTATATAAATAGCTCGGCGACGTATTTAAAACTTATAACTTCCTTACTCTTACAGGTAAGGAAGTTATAAGTTTATATTCATGAAACATGCGTTTTTGTTAAAAATAATCTAAGATATTTTAGTGACATAAAGTAAAACCGCGCCGATGTTAAATTTAACAACAGCATGTTTTCAAATACCGCTTATGCTATGGCAATAAATGTTTACAATTGTTTACCATTTCATATAAAGATATTAGAAGGTAATAGTTTTAAAAAGACGCTGAAGTCCTGGCTAATTTCAAAGGTATTTTACTCAAGTAAAGAATAGATTGAAAATCACAAAGTAATTGTCTTTGGCTTACCTAATTTGTAAATTAATAATGCCAACTCTTATTTGTAATTTTGCTTAAGATAATTTTGATTTATTAGGTAGGTAATTAACATTTAATTTTATAAGTGCATTATTGTACGCCCGAAATGGGCAGGCGGTTTGAACTTTTGTATTTCTTATAACATCTTATTGTAAATAAGCAACGCAATAAAGATTATTTCTATTTCTATATTAGACATCTTCCACCTTACCACAAACCAGGTAACATATACAGGTATAACGCAAACCTACAAGGAATAAAAAAAGGCGTCTTTATGGTGAAAATCTGTATATAAGGTTCTAAGAACTTACTAGTACGGTTATTGGAAGGCGTTACTAACACTATAATATAGGCAACCACGGCTACCTAGGCTAACAAAGCTAAAATAAATCATTACATTCATTAGCAAAAAATAACAGAGGACAAACTTTAGTTCTTATATTATGGCTTTGGCAGGTACCGCATTTATAGTCAAACCACAACTTTCATTTTGGTGATATCAGTACCCAGTGGTGGCAATAAAACAAAACACAGCCTGCACACAAAACATCGACATTACAGAAGTCAAACTCCCATCATTGCTGTTTCAGAGTAGGTATTTGGCTCTGTGTACGCACACAAGCCCGTATATACACTCTAAAGCAGCAAACTTCAAATATTTCGTAAATTTATTTAGCAAGATAACAACAAAACGCTGTGGTGAGCAGAGCTGAGTTTTATTCTTTGCTGAGCAAATACACTAAGCATTGTGTGCATGCCTCAAACATCCATGCTCGCCATCGAAGGCTCCTTCTTGCGACGGCATCATGTGTCGGGTCGTTCTCCTCCCTCAAATATGGTCGAGGAGAGCGATGGCTGGCACATGTGTCACACTCGTGATCGGGTGCTGCTTGCGGGTCGCCGGTCGGCTCGTGGCATTCACGCAGTGCATTGACTAACTTAGGCTAAGATTTATAGCACCAACTCTTTGTACAGTATAATAAAATAATTGTAAATTTTAGTTAACAAAGGGCACAGACCCTGGAGTCTGTGGTTAGAACATATTAATTTTAAAAAAATACATATAAACTAGAAATCTTTTTTCCTCCGAACAGACATACTTTATTTACAGCCACTAAAACAAAATTGAACGCTACTTGCATATAAATGACAATATATGGTGAAAAAATGGCGGCCTTATCATCCATAGCGATTTTTTACAGGCAACCATATACGAATACAAACTGACGAGAACAAGAAATAGTGCTGGAATAATCACTATCACTACATAGTAAAAAACAAAGTCACTTCCCGATGTCTGTCCCCATTTATGCTTATATCTTAAGAACTACGCAACAGCTTTTGATACAATTAGAGTGATTCAAGAGGAAGGTTTACGTATAGGTATGTATAATACACCTGTGCAAAGCCGGGACGGGTCGCTAGTGTAATATAATTTGAGAAATATTTTTAACCCACTAAGCTCACTTGTCATAGGTAAATAATTAAAATATAATATGAATGACACTAAAGAAAACATATTCAAAATTACCTATATCGCGCTTGCTGCATTCGAAAATGGTAAAAATAATTCAATTTTTGACCGACGAACCACCGGAGGAGGTATGCAATTCGACGCGTATATATATTTTTTTAAGTAATACCACGCATAACTTTTTTCGTAGTAGTCCGATTTCAATAATTCTTTTTTTATTGGAAAGAGTATACTACGAGATTGGACCCATTTAAATTTTATCGAAATTGGCTGAGCCATTTTTGATAAATCAACAATAATGTGAAAAATGTAACATCGATCCGTGCATAATATTTGCGTTCTAGCGATGCGCCCCGGATTCGCACAGGTTTATTATACATATAAACATTTCTCTTGAGTTGCTCTATCTATTAAAACAAACTGCATCAAAATCCGTTGCGTAGTTTCAAAGATATAAGCATTCATGGGGACAGACAGCGGAACGCGACTTTGTTTTATACTATGTAATGATTCTGTACACGGGTGAAGTCGGGTATGCTATTTTTTTGCAAAAAATAATTATATACGCTCACTTGGCCCGGGCTTTGGTTGTATTCGTGGCAATGGCGATGCCCAAATTACAATTTTATTGACGAATATTGTAATTGATTTTTTTTACTAATTTTACTAAAATAACAGGACTTCGAATTGTAGAAGTCAGTAGAGGCGACAAAATTTCAAAACATAACCTTGTCTGCTATATTTTCACTATTTTGTGGTCCACTACACAGGCCGTATCTAATTTTGGTCTGTACTCAGGTAAAAGTCGTAAAATACTCCCATTTTACGAGCTTCGAGACAGAAATCAATGTTGCCTATCTACATATTTACTACTTCGTCCTCGCTATGTTTTATTGCGATTGGGACAAGCCAATCAACGCGGCGAGTGATGGAGAACGTGCCTTCATCATCATTCATCACCATTGGATGTTTGTTTTAGGTGCAGAGAGAGCTGCTGTTCAGAGTAACTTCAGGATCTGAGACTACTCTAACGTTTGCTCCATCCATCAAAGCGTGCGTGAGTGATGACTTCACCATCCTTCAGCCATAGGATGTCCTCTCTAAGTAGGTCTTTTCTATGATTTTCCTTCATCACTGGTTGGGAGCAGCTTGCATTCAGGATCTTGAACATATATAGATATATAGAAAATTGTATTCGGGATAGAACAATTATTAATTAATTACACATTATTTATTAATTAGGTACACAGAAACAAATTACGGAAACAACTAAAAATAGAACAATTCACAAACTAAGCATGATACCCAATGCTTTGCTACGAAACTGATCCGTAAATCGTCAGTACACCCTTAAGCACCTTATTTTACTATGCCAAAAAGTAAGTTCGTATAGGCCTTGTGGGCTCTGGTGTCAGAATTTTTAGGCCGCTCGAAGGCTTTTGAAATAGCTATGCCATAAGTTCACTCACACATACCTATATCTCATTTACTAAACGCTAATATCCCTTTAATAAACCTATTCACAAATATTGTTTTTAAACTTTCGCGATTTGAACACTTTATTATTATATACTACGGGACAAATCGCGCACTAAAATTACGAGATAAATAAATACCTCATCAACCTGACGTTTCGCCCGAGTTGCATCGACCGTGGTCACGGGTAGACTTATTTATTTCTCTCGTAATTTTAGTGCGCGATTAGTCCCGTCGTATATAATAATAATCTATTCACAAAGATCCCACAGTAAAAGTTGTCCGATTCAGTGTAGTTGACTAATATTGAATTAGTTAAAAGTAAGATTACTGAATTTTGCAATTAATTATGATTGGTAAACTGTTCGAATCGAGTTGAGAGACATAAGCTTGTAAAGATTTTGGTAGGGATAAGAGGGGATGTCCCTTTCCCTAAAAGCTTAACACAGTATGGCGAATGTATGACACTTACGGATCGTGACGTCATATTCTGCCATAGTGCGCTCTTTGTCTAGCAAGAAAATGAAATGCTTGTAACTCCTTTATTTCTATGTCGATTTTATTTTTGTTTTCGTTAATCAGCTCTGTTTATGGTTAGCAGTTACAATAAGACATCAAAAAAAATCTCAATTAGCCTATTCCGCCAAATCAAACGGCTGCGAAGTTAGCTACAATCTACGTGAAAGCCAATCTTCGCGCAGATGTTAAGTGTTTTTTAGTCAGGATTGGGATGTCCGCATTGTGCTTGTAGATATCATCACAGCTGCTAAAAAAATCGATTCGGCCTACACAATGTTAGGTATTATGACTAAAAGTTATCAAAACGAGTTAAGTACAGTGCGACACAAAAGAGATGAAATAAATTATTCGGACACCCTAGACCGCGCATCTGCTTAACATCAGGCAGTGTGTAGTCAAACGCGAACGTATTCGAAATAAAATAAAAAAATTTGGGAACAAAATTATCACTTTTGCTGGAACCACCATTCAATTCAAATCCAATAATCATTGTTAACATCCTACCGTTTTTCTAGTTTTACATTATTTTATAGATTTTGAACTGGAAAACAGTATCATTATGTAAAAAAACCGGACAAGTGCGAGTCAGGCTCGCACACCAAGGGTTCCGTACAAATCCAGAAAATTTCACAGTTTAAACGATAATTGAGAAGTTTTTCTTTTACACAACTGCAAGAGTTCATCGATATACGTATACAGTTTAAATTTCAACTCGATATCTTTACGCGTTCTCGTGATAAAGAGTCTTGATATACACACAGACGGACAGACGGACAGATGGACAGGCGGGCAAACGGACAACAAAGTAATCCTATAAGGATTCCGTTTTTTCCTTTTGAGGTACGGAACCCTAAAAATAATGCAAAATATGCTTACAAAGCGATGGTGGCGACCTCATTTTCAAGTATTTTATGTCGCACTGTAGGTACGAGTATGTATAGTTCAAAGTTGAACATCGGATCGAACTTTCTCGATTTCTAAATAAGTCTTCATTTTATTTTTAATTTTGGTTTCTAATCTTTTAAAAGATCATTACTAAAGCATTCATTAGCTAAATCTCCACTAATACCAAAAATAAAGAGAAAGTTTCAGTATTTCTGTGTTTCCAGAAAATTCCGTTAGCTAATCCTGAAAAATACTTTTAAACTGTTTTCTAAGTGGAGAGCAGATCCTATTGAAACCTGGAACGACTTAATCCTGCGCTTTGGAAGCTATTTTCTCTATAGTTGAAGAGATACTGGAAAGTTAAATTACAGGACTTAACCCTTAATTTGCCCAAACAGTATTTTTGCGAATTTAAACAAGTTCTATTGGTTTTAGGGGTATAAGGTAATAGGAAAAGATGGGAAAAATAATTAAAAAAAATCCCTTATCAATAGGTTTCGTGATAACGAGCGGGAAGTATGCTGGACGTTTCTAAATACGTCGAAAATTGACTGTTTGTTTCACGTACAGTACCTATACTGGACAATATCTAAATCCGTATAAAATTTGTTTTTGTGAATATTTATAGTATTTTATAAAATGATATAAATAAAAAGTATATTTCATCAATTATAAAATGAAATTTAAAAAAAATACCAATTTTATAATTTTTTTCAGTGTGATATACACACAGTGTGGAACACAATTCACCTTTCTTACGAAGTTTTGCCCTCTATTATAATAAAGTCACATAAAATTACAATCGTATGTAGAGGGATTAGAGAGCTTAAAGTTATTACCCTACTCTTATTTTCTAAAAAAAAAATATATAAAACTTATTATACCTACTATTATTCTTATACCACGGGACTAATTGCGCACTGAAAATACGTGATAATAAAATACCTCATTGAGGTATTATTGAGACCAATTAATACTTCAAGGAGATATTTTTAATATAAGATTATTCTCGTAGTTTAAGAATAATGTGCTTAAAATGAGAGTTTAAAATGACATCATTATACTAATTAAGACCCGTATAAAAATGCAGTCTCCGAGAAGAGAGCATGCAAGATATTTTTGCAGTGTTAATGAAGTCACTAAGTTGTTCCGTTTCTATTTTTATGAAATTGAGGAAAGCAATAATATTTTCTTATGCGGACAAAACATGGTCTTTTAGTGCACTTTGTGTAATAGACTTCTGTTTTATTTGTCTTGCAATGTCATGCTTGTGCTTGCATCGTCCGTTAGTAAAGTTGTGAAGTCCTGCCAGTGACCTGCATTGTCATACCAAGCAGCACATGTTGGACGGGGCTAAGAACGCCCCTTGTTTTCTCTTTCTAGAACATCTTGTGGAAAAAGCCCATTTAACTGGAGCTTGAAACCAATTCTTGGGCAAGTTGATTACGAAACTACTTCAGGCATATATTTTTCGTAGCTTTACGTGTACAATTCCGGCGATAAAGCAGCCCAGCGCTGTATACGCATATGGTCCAATATTTAGCCGAACATAGCCATGTACCACCGTCGACTTTTATACTTTGTCGTATACAAAGCCTCCAGAGCTGAACTTCTTGAGAAAGAGTGTGTATTGCTGTGAAACTGTATTTCTTTTAGATCTTGTTATCGGCGTTGTAGCAGTTTGTACATCAGGTGAGGTTAATAGCACCTTCGGTGAAGCATTCGCAGTGGTGATGAGCGAATCTTGATAGGCTGTAAATAGCAGTGATGGTAACGATGATATGCTCAGAATATCTTTTTTATAAATGACTTGACTTAACGTGGCTAAAACTTTTTTAATTATTGGTGTAAGTGGAGTCTTATCGTGACTTTTATTAATAAAATCTGGACTAAATCTTGAATATCCATTCAGTAAGTCAAGTCTATCTAGCGATGAATCAAGAGATGGAGCTTCTTCTGAGAGGATCTGTACTGGACTGATTCTTCTTTCTTTGATTTGGTGCTACCGAGATCCTACAAAGCAACTTATTGGAACTAAAGCATTAAGTTGTTTGCCTCTTGAAAACTTGTGGAAGTTCTGTAACCAAAATAACCCCTAAATGATTAGTAGGCTAATATTTTTTGATAATTTAAAACATAAATCAGTTATAAAAAATATATACCGTATTGCATATATCTATTCTTCGCGCTATTCTTACTATTTTAAGCAAAAAATATGTATTTTGTTCGCAAAAACTATGATTTTATTCATTTTTCTTGTTTTCTAAGAACCGAGAAAACGTCTAGCATACTGTACTTCATACACAATGCCACATCGCTGCACATTTAGAATTGGGAAGTATACTGGACGTCGCCATTTATTCCACTACCCAACAAAAACTACTCGGGGAATTGATCCAAAAATTATGTACATCGTTTCGAATATTCAATAACGTAACCATATTATTTTTTTAGGTATTTTTTTCTAACAAGAACATCAAGAAAATAATGACTTACCAAGAGCCCGCGCCACATGTCCTTCATCCTCTGCATGTTGACGGACACTGACAAGAAATGTCTGCGTTCAGGATCTTAATACTTATTCCCGGGATTATTAAATATGTACTGAACGCATCTAAAACAATATTTTGTGCAACAGACTTCATCTACTTAGCCTATATTTTTTCTAACTCGACGTTCAGTATACTTCTCAAATCTAAATTAAGGGTTAAATAACAGAATAATGTAGTGGGTATCAATATCAATTTTATCAGACATAAAACCTTTTTAAGCAGTCACCTACTTATTTATAGAATTATGTCGTCTTTTAGTCTGACACTAGGTAATCACTACTTCTCGAATACAATAAAGTGCAAATCTCCATTCAAATGCATGTGAAATAATCTCCCATACTAACTTACTTATCATAATCATCAGCTCATGATAAATCGCTGCCGATCATAGGCCTTCTAAATGCATGCAAAGGAGGACAAGAGACAGAGGTTAGTGGCAAAAATAGTAATCATAGTTTTCATAAGTGATTAAAGTAAAGTAAAGTAATTTATTTATGTTATGATGTTTATTTTAAGTGCTTTCCACACTAGATTTTTATCTCAAAGAGTTATCTTTGTGATAAGCATCTCAAAAATATGAAGCGAACGCAGGATTCGAACCATGCCCCTTCGGATCACTAGCCCGACGCTCTAACCACTGAGCTAGCTCGCCTCCTACGCAACCTTCAAATTTCTGAGTGCTTACATTTCCAACTTATAGCGTTGGTGGCGCCACCTGTGATACCCGTATTAGACAGGTTATCACTCAACTAGAAGTTATTAGAACTTCTAAGATTGACGAGAGATGACACACTGCTTAATCACTGTTATGATGTTTATTTTAAGTGCTTTCCACACTAGATTTTTATCTCAAAGAGTTATCTTTGTGATAAGCATCTCAAAAATATGAAGCGAACGCAGGATTCGAACCATGCCCCTTCGGATCACTAGCCCGACGCTCTAACCACTGAGCTAGCTCGCCTCCTACGCAACCTTCAAATTTCTGAGTGCTTACATTTCCAACTTATAGCGTTGGTGGCGCCACCTGTGATACCCGTATTAGACAGGTTATCACTCAACTAGAAGTTATTAGAACTTCTAAGATTGACGAGAGATGACACACTGCTTAATCACTGTTATGATGTTTATTTTAAGTGCTTTCCACACTAGATTTTTATCTCAAAGAGTTATCTTTGTGATAAGCATCTCAAAAATATGAAGCGAACGCAGGATTCGAACCATGCCCCTTCGGATCACTAGCCCGACGCTCTAACCACTGAGCTAGCTCGCCTCCTACGCAACCTTCAAATTTCTGAGTGCTTACATTTCCAAGTTATAGCGTTGGTGGCGCCACCTGTGATACCCGTATTAGACAGGTTATCACTCAACTAGAAGTTATTAGAACTTCTAAGATTGACGAGAGATGTTTATAAACAATAAAAATAAACCTAACACTACACTAAAACACTAACTAAACATTATTTTACTTCTGTGACAACTCGGCTCCATCTCAGCATAATGCCGGCTGCGAACAACCGGCGCTGATCTTCCGATTTATATTATTATATTTTTCCGCTGATTATGCAAGTCAGTAGCTCGCTGACTAAAGAGTTCCATATTTTTCCACGGATGGCGCCACCTGCAATCTTCCCACGGCTTATTTCAAAGATTGCAGCTAGGTATATTATGAGAGGTTTGAAAACATCTTTTAAAGAGCTGCGTGAGAGGGAATATGCGAGACAGCTTGAATGGAAGTTTCTGTTAAAACAAATATGTTGTAAAAACAAACAAATATTTCGGGATCTGGACATTACAATGCTATATAATATATTATAGCCTTATAAATAAAGTTCTCAAGTAGGACGTCCTCCGACTAAGTAGACCGACGCGACGATATAATTAAGACCCCAGGAACGCGCTGGATGCACGCCGCTTCCAACCGGACTTATAGGAAATCCATAGGGGAGGCCTATTGTCAGCAGTGGACGCCCTTAGATGATAATATTATGAGATTGAGATTATCATCAAAATTGTATTATCTACCTGATGCCCATGGTTACCAAACTTTTACTATTATAGGAAAAATACCTACAGAATAATAGTAAAAGTTTAAAAAAACTGAGCGTCTGGTGGTAGCCACGCTTGATCAAAAGGCTGGTGTTTGGCTCAACGTACAAGCATTGCCATTTAGCGTGGCCATGCTGCCAGCATGCTGAGAACGCTGCCAACTGGCAGTAGGTTTGGTATTTGGTAGTATTTGGGTTATCTTCACACCTTCAAGGGTCTTTGGATGATCAAATTGCTTTTTATGTAGTAGGTAGTAGTTAACGTATGTAGTTTTAGCTAAAGTACCTAAATACCTAGCATTATATTTTGTTGTAATTAATAAAGACACTTACCCTCAAAGAAATGCTCTTTCAAAAGTTTACTGCTATCGCAGGATTTGAACTTGCTTCTCTTTAGGATTCCGGCTCATACGCTTTAACCAATTAAGCTAGACCGCTCATTTGCAAACCCTACTTCCACTTGCCCTATTAAATGAAATAATCAAGATGGATTAAATAACTTGTTTTCGAGTTACTAGATGCATCATTTCTAAATAGCACAATCACATATACACGATTGTACATAATTCATTATGTACAATCGTGCATAGCTCCGTAGCTTTGAGGATTAGTTGAAGCGACAGCAAGCACAAACAACTGACAGCCAAATGGGCCGTAAATATCTCAAATGGTGACGGACACACCGGATTGAAGCCGCGTCTAACCGGTTCCATATATTCCCTGTAACAAATGGACGTTGAAAGTTGCTGTATTCCGGCGTGTTTCTGATTGAAATTGGTAATCCAATCAGATCTAATAAAGAATCTCTACTCTATACTACCAGCTGTGTTTTAATAGCCCAACTGCATGACGTAGGCCTACTCACGAAAGATGATTAGGCCATATCCAGCACCCTAGCCCTGGGTTCACATACGCCACCGAATATGTTCTATGGACATATACAGGTTGCCTCATGATTTTTTCTTCACCAAAAAGCCAGTGATGTGGAATTCCGTACATAAATTCTAAAGAACTCATTAGCACGGGACCGGGATTTGAACCTTCGATCTCGAGATCGCAAGGAATAAATGAATTTATACAGAGGATTTCCCGCCACTAGCTTTTCACCGAAGGAAAACATGGTGAGACAACCTGTATACGTCCGTATACGTCCGTAGAAGAAATTCTAGGGTTTGTGTGAATTCAACAACCTACACTGGGCCAGCGTAGACAATATAGCTCAATCATTCTTCGTGGGTAGGCCTACGTCCAGCGTTTAGCAACTTAAGGTTTGATGTCATGATAAATGTTGTTCATCTTGAGAAGTTGTGCGTTAGTTACTAAGCACCCTGCATAATGTTCTTCTATACCAGCTCTATTTCAGATCTATAAGAACAAGATACTTTAAAAGTAGTTAAAGAACAGTATCAATCTTTCTTTTCCAAAGAAATACAGCCATAGGTAATTACTCAGCGCCACCACCTGATCCTGCTACGTAAGGCGTAGAATAAATTTTATAGTTTGTACAGTGTTTCTCAACTTGAGAGCCGGAGCTCTCTAAGTGATATTTTGACAGACTAAAGCTGGAAACATACTATCGGACGCAGCTGACGGACGCGACTGACAGCCACGACTTGGCAGTGTGCACAGTCTTAAAACATCCATCTTGCCAGATCTCTCTCGGACATCCGAACGCTCAAGGTCAGCTCAAGGTGACGTTTTTGACTAATTTCCGATAGTTTGCACGGTTCAGTGGACATACATTATCTAGATACCTATCAGTCGCGGCTGTCAGCCGCGTCCGTCAGCCGCGTCCGATAGTATGTTTCTAGCTTTAGTGCCAAATAAGTGTGGGTACAGTTAATTATAAGCATGTGCTATTAATTCTAGAGCATCTCTGATGTATTTATACGCGAGTCTGTCGTTTGTTGCTCGAGTATACGCAATTGTCGTATAGGTTGGTGTTAAATGCGTATTATGAGTTTATTTTAGCAGATAACTTGGTATTTAATATATTTGATACAAAAGTATCCTTTAATAAAAATAACAATTATCCGCATATTCAATGCTATGTTCCAAAATAATTAGTAAAGAAGATATTTCAAAAAGGGCTCTGACTATGTACAGTAGCTCAAAAAATCCGATAAACTATGATAAACAAATGCGTAGAGTAAAACAACCGCATTAAATGCTTAATTTATGAGTACTTTCGCATTTTACAATTTGATTTTTGTTCAGTCATTAAATTACTGCCATTTTGGCGTATGTAACCTTTTTGATATTACCTACATATAAATAATAGCCTACAAGTAAAAAATGCACTGAAGCAATAAAATAGGTTGCACTAAAGATTTAGTTTTGTTATCAAAACTTTTCAGACGTTAATGGTACATCAAATTGAAACGTTTATAGGTACTTTATTAAGACTTTATATGTTTCTTTTGTTTCATATTGGCGTGTTTCCGATGAAGTAGGAATTAGTATTTCATTAGATTTTTCAGCTCCAATGAAGTTTACATGTGATACTTCAATGTTTCAAGCCTTGCACGCCGTGGCACTAGACCAGTACAGTGTGCTTGTACAGTAATGGTGAGAGTAGACTCTATAAAGTACCTTGGAGTGAACATAGACTGCCACCTTAACTGGAACGTACATATTAAAGTCTTGGCATCCAGAATTATAAAATTAATTTTTGTGTTCAAAACTCTCAGATCCGTAGCTGAACTACCATTAGCAATTCAGACATATAAAGCGTTGTGCGAGTGTCTCATTAGATACTGTATTTGTGTATGGGGTTCTGCTGCGAAAAAACATATTATAACAGCCGAACGTGCGCAACGTGCTATACTTAAAGTGATTATGTTTTTGCCCTTCAGGCACCCAACAACTGAAGTTTATATTAAAGCCAAAGTCCTTAGCGTCAGAAAATTATTTATCTATGAAAGCGTGCGACGATACCATAGAAAAACAGTACCTTTTTTGAGTAATGAAGCGAAACGAGAACGTCGCTGTCCTGTACCAGGTGCGAAACGAAAATTTGCTCGAAATAAATACAATGGTATAGTTCCACTCTTATACAATAAAATAGATAAGGAATGTAAAATAAAGAAACATAATAATAAAGAAGTTAAGGCAACTATATGGAATTGGCTGGATAAATTTGATTACAAGGACATTGAAAATGTCTTAAACAATATTCATATTTTATAAAATATAAGTAGTAGTATTCTATCAGATATATTGTATAATTATGTGTATCAAGAACAACACTTGCACACACACGCACACACACACACACACACACACACACACACACACACACACACGCACACACACACATACACACACACACAAACTTTCACGTAAACAGATTAGCCGTTAGTAGTGAATATTAACTAGTTTATATTATTATTGGTATAAATTTATTGTAAACATTTATATAAGGAGAAGCCATTGGCTCCGTCATACAGTGTATACTAGTTCGGAGCCAATGGATTCAAAACAATAATTGTCAATAATATTTCTAAAACAATAAATTATTCTTATTCTTCTTATTCTGAACATTTATTTTTGAAACTCCCTAGGGGTGTGTTCTGGAAAAATCATAATATGGGTGCATTGTATTATTTTGTTCAACTTGTGTTTCTGTTAGAGATAATTAGTTTGCCAATGCTTTACTGAGATCTAACTTGAATGCGACTTTTTTGGACTATGACGTGACTTAGACTGTAACTATTTTGATAAAATACCAAAAAAAAAGGTTCAATACTCATACTTAACACTAGCAAATGCATAAACCATGCGACACCAAAATATAAAAGAAGAAGAGTATGGCCGCCTTATTTTAAAACAATGTCAATGTAATTTTCAATAAGAATACAAAAAAGTACTTTTTATGGACCCTGTTATTGTAAAAAATAACGGGAAAATCATTTTCCGAAAGAAACTAAGCAAATTATGAAATACTGTACCCTTTGGTGGCCCATTTTCTATATATTTTTGCAATATCTCTTTTAAGTAGCGTACAATAGATATATACTGTTTTTTTCAGTATTAAAAGAGTCTCATTTAAAAGTTTGAACAACACTGTTGGACAGGTTTACTTAGCAATTTGTCTCGGAAGCGAACCCCAGGTGGCTTATTAAAATGCATTGAAGAAAAACGCACTCAGACTTAGATTAACTGTATAGTTTAACTGCCTAGCAGTTATTCAATAACTACATTAATTTATTGAATTCATATAGGTAAGTAATTAGTATTGAAGTAGGTAACAAACAAAAATGTTTGTATCATTTTGGATTGCTAGTTCCTAATTTTTCTTAAAGCCAAAGGACTAATAAGGAGCACACTCGCTATTTATGCGACACGTACCTACTAATGACTTCTTTGGGATTTATGTACAGGATTCTGGTAAGACAGCCCGCATACGTCCCTAGAAGTGGAAGAGACGTTGAAGTATGACCATCACTGACGTGATAACCAGGTGAGATATATGTTTTATATCCGATATTATTATCTTTTTACGAACACGCCTATAATAATATTACCTTGCCTGTCGAAAAATCTTCATGAGTATTTTTAACTAAATTAATTTTACCCATATTTTTTTCGATACTTTCACTCTTTTGATAACCGAATAATTTGGATTCCAACTCAACTATTAACTAACTATTAACGAAAGGTAACTATTAGACCATAGATGAAATTTGATTGTGTATGTGAATCTATCAGCCAGCATTGAGCCAGCGTGAAGGATTATGACTAAATCGCTTCGTGGGTATGACTACATTACATAGACTACCTATTAAAAGGCAGGTATAGAACACTCCATAAAAAAATATCCCAAAAACTATAGTAACGAATTTCGCAAAGCTTTTTTCTTTTTCGAAACTATATTTAATGATAATCGGATTAGGACGCAGCAAACGCTAAAACCTGCATGGTACACAGCTTTGTGCCTTCCAATAAAATAGCTCTTAGAACAGTAAACTCAAATTATTACGGTAAAAACTGAAAACAGAAGAGGATATTGCCGGAAATTGTCAGTTTTTTTCGATTTTTTTCTCATAATATAAGGCTCTATGAAAGCACAAATAAAATACACATGCTTATACTGTTGCCATGGCAGCTGTAGCTACCTAATAATCGAGAACAATAGCTATAAAATCACGAAATTGTAGATGCAAATCCAGGTTATGAACTAAAAATAGTCTTTAATTTAAAAATGGGCCAATGGAATGGAAATGTGTTTGAAATTTCGTTTCTATTTAATAATAATAAATACCAACCACATGGACGTCAATTATTTAAGGGTCACTTCAATGCTGTCAGTCGCATTTATAACATAGACTTATTAGATCAGCACAGCCAAAGGATAGACCGCGATTTCACGCTTGCGAGGTGGCCAAGCCCATCGAGACGGGAGCCGCGACAGGACAGAACGAGCGGTGTGTGTGCCGCTGCCTGTCCTACCTGCTGCGGCCTTAACGGGTGCCGCCAACGTGTTGGCGGAAGCTATGCGGCTGCAAGGGAAGAGGATAGTCAGAGTGAGGGAAATACCCCTCTACCGAAAATTGCCGACGACAAAAAAAAAGTGTTAATGAATAGAACCTGTGTACCAAGTTTGATCGATATCCGTTGAAAAATGCAGACGAAAACCAAATTCTGGACAGACGGAAGCAAAATCGCCTTGTCTAAAACAGAGATCTTTGCTTCCATCCATCGATCCATCCATCAGCCGAAGGACGTCCACTGCTGGACATAGGCCTCCCATATGGATCTCCAATAAGACCGGTTGGAAGCGGCTTGCATTCAGCGCGATCCTGCGGTCTTAATGAGGTCATCCGTCCACCTTTTGGGTGGACGTCCTACGCTGCGCTTGCCGGTACGTGGTCTCCACTCGAGAACTTTTCGACCCCATCGGTCATCAGCCCTCCGCGCTATGTGCCCTGCCAATCTTGATCTTCGCTTACGCCCAGTCAATTTATTAGCTAGTACCTCTAAATATTTATCTCAATGGCTCTTAGTCCGTATTTTTCACCGTTGATAGCACATCATGATATACCGCGCCCGTTAAACACAGATTAGACCCTCTCGATAAAATTAATCGCTAGGACAAATGCACATTTATTTTTCGGGTTTTTTGGCCGTAGAATTATACGGGATGCGGGATTATCCCGAATTAATGGGGATCCCTGTATGTTAGCGGAACAAAGGTTGCCTTAAGTATCTACATGTTTTGCGGGTGTGTCGGTTTGATGGGTTTTATTTCGGTTTAGCAGCTAATTAGGTAGTGAGCAGGTTTAAAATAGACGTGGATGACCTTTCTGTGCGTGACGAGATGTACCTACTTCATTGACCTTACGGATATTTGTATTGCGATAAGTATTTTCATGTTTTGCGGGTATGTCCGTTTGATGGGTTTTATTTCGTCTTAACGTCTAATTAAGCTAGCTATTATCACCCTTCGTGGGTAGGCCTACGTCTTGCAGTGGACTGATAAAAAGGCTGGTACAGTACAGTACAGCTAATTAGGTAGGTACTGTGCAAGAGAGTAGGTTTTAAAAAATCATGATATTGCTGTGCGTGAGACCGACCTTATTGTCCTTATGGATCTCTGTATTGTTTACAATTTGTTGTGAATAGTCCTGACTGGATTAAATAAAAAATTGGTGTTGGAACTAGTTCTTAGTTTAGTTCTTGTCTGTTCTTCATATTCGTCGTTTCAATGATTCAAGATGGTTAAATTATTATTTATTCTTCCTCGTAGACCCCATAAAAGATAAAATTGAACCTACATTACAAGTAGCGGTACGTAAACTTAGCGCTGAAGGTAGTGTGGAGGGGATGGCTGCAAATGGTGACCGCCATACTAAACCCATGCGCAGTCGTCCCTTCCACACTTTTGTCAGCGCTAAACTAATGTACCGCTACCTATACTAGGTTTTAAATTTGATTAATAATTAATATTCACAATTTATACCCTTATTATACACTTATCACAATATCCTTATTCAATAAACAAGCACGTAGCCAACTAGGTTACAAAGATCGTCATTCATACCACGAGCGATGAGCCGTACCAAAAGATAAAGCTGGTTTCCATTAGCACACCAGTTACTGACATTCAGTGATGGCCACTCTGTGTGTCCCTGCCCTTGTATTTGTCACGCTGATAAACTGAAAATAACCCATTGTGTTCTTTGTTACCGCCAAATGATAAAAGAGAGTATATTCGTGAGCTTCTAAAGGACATGTCATGTTATTTGGCAATTTTATGATTCTTTATGAAAACGCTTGTAATGCGTTCCGTGTTACGTTATTTTTAAAATTAGATGGTGAGTATATAATTATTTATGTTTCAACATAATTACTTTTTGCAAAAAATAGCATGACCGACTTCACCCGTGTACAGAATCATTACATAGTATAAAACAAAATTGCTTTCCGCTGTCTGTCCCCATGTATGCTTATATCTTTAAAACTACGCTACGGATTTTGATGCAATTTGTTTTAATAGATAGATTAATTCAAGGGATATGTTTATACTTATGTATAATACACCTGTGTGAAGCCGGGGCGCATAGCTAGAACGCAAATATTATGCACGGATCGATGTAACATTTTTCACATTATTGTTGATTTATCAAAAATGGCTCAGCAAATTTCAATAAAATTTAAATGGAACCAATGCCGAAGTATACTCTTTCCAATTAAAAAAATAATTATTGAAATTGGACTACTATGAAAAAAGTTATGCGTGGATATATATAAATATATATATTTATATATATATATATATATATATATATATACGCGTCGAATTGTATACCTCCTCCGGTGGTTCAAGTGGTTCTGGCGGTTAAAGTGGCATGACTGACTTCAACCGTGTACAGAATTCGAATTCTTAAATTGCACGGATCGATGTACTTAGTACTTTCTGCTTTATTGTTGATTTATCAGAAAACGGACCAATTTTGATAAAATTAAAATTAAATCATTGATAAAGTATGGTACACCAAAGAAAAAGGAATTATCGAAATCGGTCCACTCTTTAAAACGTAATGCGTAAAATATACATAATTATATTTTACGTACACTTCGTATATAAACATCTACAAGTCGATTTGAGAACCTCCTCTGTTGTTTCTTCAGTTAAAAAGAAAAATATATCTATAAGCTTCACATTTGTAACTCGCACTTTGTGTTTTAATTACTTTTAAAGAGTCCTCTAAATAAGCACACCTCGTCGTATTTTCTTTTGTACCTATCTCTCTCCATCCTAAGGTGTCCTGAAAGAAATCACTTTCAGTAATAAAGCCGCCAGTTGCACCACTCTTTAAAATTTATGCGTTGTCATTAATAAAATATACATATATTTTTATATACACGTCGTATATATACACGTCTATACAAATATATAATCCACGTTTGTAAACTGTTGAACATATGCTTGGCCGAAAAAGGGGAAATTGGGTAATATACATCAGGCTGGCCCAGTACAAGTTAATGAATCCAAATAGGTATGCACTGATTTTTTTTACGCACGTAGGTGTATGCAGGTCGCCTCACGGTGTTTTTACCTTCCCAAAAAACCTGTGATGTGGTAACCCGCATATAAATTTCAAAGAAGCTCGGGATCGGGTCTGAACTCACAAGTCATGCATACAAGGCATCTAGAGTTATACATCTTTACTAAATAATAAATCCGAGAGTGTGTTTGTTGGTTACTCTTTCACGCATTAATAAAGGGAGTATCAACTTGATTTTTTTTGATGAAAATATAAAGTCGGTGATGTAAGATGTTGGTGGTGACTATTTGTTATCCTGGAAAAATGAATGGTTCTAGTAGAACAGCCTAAAAAGCAAAAGTTCTTACATGAATTCCAAAAAGCTCCTCGGTACGGGACCAGGTTTGAACTCACGCGATATGCCTGTAAACTATTATTTCCCCACTATTTTCCTTCTTCTTAATCGTGCACTCTTGTCAAAGTAGTCGTGGTTGCGTGGATGGTTCACGGAGGCTCCTCGCCGTTGACATCTCTTCCCAGGGCTGCTGCACGTCTCGCTATGTTCCTCCATCTGTGCCGATCATTCGCATCACGAGCACACTGCACCACGGTAGACTGTGTGGCTTTTTTAATTAGATCGGTCCAGCGAGTTGGTGACCGACCTGGACTTCGCTTGCCTTCCACTTGGCCCTGCACTACAAGTCTCTCCATCGAGTACTCATTCCTGGAGATATGTCCAAAGAACTTCAGTATTCGCAACTGCACAATCGACGATAACCTATCTTGTATGTGAAGTTCTTTGAGAATGGAACTGTTAGTGCGAAACGCTGTCCATGGTATTTTTAACAGTCGTCTCCAACACCACATCTCCAGCGCATCGATTTTTCGGCGCTTTCCACTATTTTAGGTCATATTTAATCATCCGTCCACCCATCCAACAGTCAAAGGACGTCCACTACTGGACATTGGCCTCTCCAATGGATCTCCAATAAGACCGGTTAAAGGCGGCTTGAATCCAGCGCAATCCTGCGGTCTTATTGAGGTCATCCGTCTACTGGCGTCTACCTTGTGGGTGGACGTCCTACGCTGCGCTTACGTGGTACGTGGTCTCTACTCAAGAACCTTTTGACCTCATTGGTCATCAGGGTCACGCTATGTGCCGTGCCCAACTTGCCAATCCGTTCGGATATGTCGGTAACTTTGGTTCTTCTACGGATCTCCTCATTTCTGATTCGATCCCGCAGAGAGACTCCGAGCATAGCCCACTCCATAACTCGTTGGGCTACTTGGAGCTTTATTAATAAAGCCTATGGTAAGAGACCACTTCTCAGTGCTAGAAGTCATCACTGGTAGCGCACACTAATCGAACACTTTTGTCTCGAAGCACTAAAGTATTTCCAACATTTTTAATAAAAAATAATAAACATTGCATTTTAGTATTTTAAAACTTTCAGCTACGAGCAATCCGGAAGAAAAGCATAAGAAAAGTCACAAAGCGCATACTCTCCAATGAGCCGGAAGCCGCCAACTTTCCAACCGACTTGGCATTTTCGGAACTTATGAGAAGGAAAATTTCCTGACAACCGCGAGTTCAGATTAAAGTGAAATGAATTTTGATAATCCTACTTCCTGCTAATATTATAAACGTGAAAGTTTGTGAGGATGGATGGATGGATGGATGTATGAATGTTTGTTACTCTTTCACGCAAAAACTACTGAACGGATTGAGATGAAACTTTGCAATAATATACAAATACAAATACAAATCATTTATTAAGCATAATGTTTACATAAACCTTAAAAGTAACTTAGAGCTAGACTTTAAAAATGCTAAGTAGAAGGTTGCAGGTTGATGGCGGGCTCTGCACTAGGAGAATCCTGTATCGCAGGGTCCAAAACATAAGAGATTACCAAATAAAGGGGTATAGGTGCGACTTTTAAGTTTCACTATTTTGTTGGGTGATTATGCAGAATATAAAATTAAATTAAAGAGTGACAAAATAACACAAGAAACGCCACAAAACGATTGTGTATCTGAATATAGCTTGTATATCTGAATAACACATGAACTATAAATTATAATGATATATTGCGTATGCAGGCGAAGCCGCGGGTAAAAACTAGTATTAATATAAAAAACAACGAGTTGCACTCCAGAAGTGTCGGCAGAATTGAAAACTTGAACATAAATATCACAGACGCACACTCTCGCAAGCGCCCTTCGCCGAATTTTCAATCAGGTCACGTGTCCTGACGAGTTTAACATTTTACCTAACTAAAAAAGTACACAACGCCGCTACAGAAGTTTTAACTTCAATAAAAAAGAAAGTCTTTTATTTCTCATCTTGTACGTTTGGATACTTTACAGTAATTTCAATATGGATTCACCAAGTCAACGTGCAAAATTCCAATATTTTTTGTGTTTTTTGCCATTCATAGATTAACTACTCATTGTAAGTTTGCAAAAACTCATTTAGCGGTCATTACCAGGTAGTTTTTACGAGGTACACACATCTAAAATCAAAAATAGTGGCAAGTCTGCGCATAAAAATGCATCAACTAAAAACTAAGGTGAAAATCAGTTACTACAGAAGAAGAAATACCTTGTAAACCCTACCAGCCCCCCGCCCGCCTAAGCAATAGCAATCGTAATAGCAATCGTTTATGACTTCATTTTAGTTATTTGGCACCGCCTATGTGACGTTAGCTATCAATTGCTTTGCGCGGATTGCGAAAGCAATCGTTGAATGAACAACTGTGATGGCTAACGTCACATAGGCGGTGCCAAATGACTAAAATGAAGTCATAAACGATTGCTATTACGATTGCTATTGCTTAGGCGGTCGGGGGGCTGGTCATGGCTGCAAATGACTTTGTGTAAAAATAGGAAGAGTAGTTGTAACTGTAGTAACTAAGCGTAACGCGTGTGTACGTCGCCTGTCGGTTCCATCGGAAGATCAGTGCCGGTTGTTCATCGGCACCCAAAACACAGTTTTATACTAGTTCGGTGTCAATGGATTCATGATAAATATATGATAATGTTTTCAGTTGAAATAAATTTATTATTATTATTTATTATTATTTGTTAACAGCTGGCATTATGCTGAGATGAAGCCGACTTGTCGCAGAAATAAAATAATCTTTTGTTAGTGTATTAGTATAGTGTAGTGTTAAGTTTTCTTTTATTGTTTGTAAACATTTTCTTATTTTTGTTACATAAATAAATTACTTACTACTTACTTACTAGTTTATCTTTAGGTAAATGCCAAAAAATAAAAAACACGCATGGCAGTGGGCAGGGCACAAAGCGCGGAGGACTGATGGGGTCGAAAAGTTCTCGAGTGAAGACCACGTACCGGCAAGCGCAGCGAAGGACGTCCACCTACAAGGTAGACGGATGACCTCTTTAATAGCACAGGATCGCGCTGGATGCAAGCCGCTTTTAACCGGTCTTATTGGAGATCCATAAGGGAGGCCTATGTCCAGCAGTGGATTTCTTATGACTGATGAAACGGAATGGAAATTTGAATTTCTCGCGTTGACCTAGTGAATCCGCCTTACGTTACCTATATCTACAACAAAATATATTACTACTTTATATGCTAAAACTACATACACCACTACTACATAAAAAGAAATTTGATCATCCACAGACCCTTGAAGGTCTAAAGAAAATCCAAATGCTCAAGCCCACTGCCAGTTGGCAGCATTGCCACCATGCATGGCAATGCTTAAGGGTTGCGCCAAATAAACACCAGCATTCTGGTCACGCGTCGCGTCCACCAGACGCTCAGAAAGACTTTTGAAAACAAGACGAGCTCCCGGCCCCCACAGACCCAATGTTGTTACAAATACCTGTCATCATTTTGATAAAGGACATATCCACAAAATGTATGGAGGCTGGTATAATAATAATCAAAAATTCGAACCATAACACTCGTTACATTTCGAGAAAGTTCATATTTTTCTGAGTCTATTACATCAGTTAAAAATAAAAATGAGCTCTCCGATTTTTTTTAAATTAATTTTGAATTTATTAGGATAAATATATATATTTGGCTCAATAGGTAGTTTATCTCTAGCAACCCTGATTAATTAACCTCCAAATTGTTAAATAAAAGCAATTTTACCAATTAGACACACTTTTAAAGTGTTTTTATGTCACATTGTACCTACTAACTGGTCACACTAGTAGGTTATAATTTTTAATTTTAGCAAATTAAGTGATGTATGTGTAAGAATCAGCTACGAATGCAAGTAAAATAACGATAACGCACTTTATCATCGCCAAACTAGTAAAAGTAATAAGCTGTATTGTTATTTTTCATACAATTTATTTTCCACATTTAAAAAAAAATGGAGGGGTGAAAAAATCTAAATTAAATATTTTTGGGATGCACATAAACCAAGCTTTCAAAAGATGTATATATCATCTTGGTTCGATTTTTCTCTGAATAATATACCACTTGTGGACGTCACCTTTGTTTTATATCAAATAATCATAGAAAAGAATGTAAGCAATAAGTACGACGGAGTTATTTTCTTTTGTCCGAGGCATGATATTTTGATTTTTGTGCTATTCCACAGGAACCTTTCATTTTTCGAGGTAAAAAGTAGCCCATGTCACTTTCTATCTTTTAAACCATATCTATGCCAAAACTTAAGTCGATCGTCGTTGCTCCATTGCTGGTTGAAGAAGGAACAAAGCAATAAACTTTCGGATTTACAATATTAGCAAAGAAGATAAAATAATACTACGTAGAGAACGGTCACAGGTTACCCCCCACCCGTTTGAGTCTTCCTCAGTTCCACCCCGCGCTTCACGGACCGATCGCGTACTATGAGCGCGGGCTGCACTAGCCGGTGGATTTTCTGATAAAAAATACCTAGACTGTGACAATAGGGAAGACTTGTACTGTGTATGGTTGAATACGTAACACAACAAGAAATTTTAATGTTTCATTACTAAAGTTGTTAGTTTGTCATTGTGAACTAAAGTTGTTAGTTTGATGTACAGAATAAGCCCCTAACAGGATGCTAATTGATTACCAATAACCCTGTATAATATAAAACGTACTAAAACAGCTGATTTTCTTTCATGATTAAAATTTCAGGGTTGGTCCTATAGTAGATAAATAAAAAGTTTCCCAGTGGGCTCAGATGCGTCCTATGTATTTTACCTGCGTCAATATATTTATATTTTATTCAATTCAATAAATACCTAATTATTATAACATTGGTATCTATCAGGTAAGCTACACCAAAAACCACATCTCTGCGTCATGCAACATCAGGTAGGATGTGGTCAAACGCAAACCTATTTCATGGTTTCAAAAATTATAAATGTTTTTTTGATGTTTAGGTAACTTTTACAGCTTTATTTTTAGCTTAACAGAAATAAAAGGAACGTGGACCCTGTAAAACTTTTCACTCCCAGTACACCACAAACTTAATTGTTATGCTAGACGCAAAACATTTAGAAATTATAATTCACATCCATCCCTCACCAGGCCATTTCGATTAATGGAAAATGTTCTTCTGTTTCGAATATTTTAACAAAATACCGATCCATAACTAGGTAAAATAAAGTAAGTGTGAATACTATGATTAAAAAAAACACAACTACAACAACAAAAAGCCACATAACTTGCATTTTGTTAAAAACAATTATCACTTTCGCGCCAGCTACGCTCGCGCCCCATCAAAACAAAAGGGGGTCTTCAAATTGGATTTTTATCTGTTTTTAAAGATAAAAAAATGGTGGGGTTGGAGGTAAAATTTCAGACACTATGTGGCAAAGAGCCACGTTACAAAGTCTGACAGCTTCCCAAGTATTTGTAGGCATTTCGAGGGCAGAATTCTGCATAATATTACGCACGACAGCCCGATATCGAGTCTGATATAAATGTAAATTGCAATTCCGGTGCAATGCCGCTGCAGATTCAGAATATGAGAAATGCTTTGAACGTGCCAGACAAAAGATGGGATACCTAGAAAGAGATGGCTAACATTTTTATTGTTCAGGCCAAAACTTTAAATGTTGCATATTCCGAAATACTTTCTTGTATGTGTGGGTATTTAGAACTAAGTTTCACTTCGGTCACTGAAGTTAAGCAACGTCTGACACGTTTAGTCTACAGATGGGTGAGCGTGGGTGGCATTGAGGTATTACTGAGGGCCAACGTGGCTTGGATGACACATTAAATTATAGATCGCGATATCTGAGGCTTTAACCTCAGAAGAATGGTTAAAGCTATCGCGTTTTATCATGTCTGAGGCGGTATAAAAACTCAAACAACAAGGCTAACCCGCCCTGTACAAAAAAGCAATAGGGCCAATTTTGATAGTTTTGTATTTGTTAAAAATCTTAAAAATCTATTCGATAAAATTAATGTAGGTAATTTAATCAAATAGATTTTTACCTAGGACGTAGGAATCTTTAAATAACTAACATATTCTTGAATATTATTGTACTGTACCACTACCAGTCTTTTAAATAGTACACTGAAGATTATAGGTCTACCCACGAAGGGTAATTGGGCCATGTCCACTATGCTGGCCCAGTGCGGAATAGATGATTCACATAATCATAAACAGCTATCGAATTTCTTCTACGGGCGTACGCAAGTGGTCTCACGTTGTTTTCCTTCACCGGAAAGCCTGTGGTGTGAAATTCGGTACTTGATTGCGAAGAAATCATTAGTGATTGACCGTGATTTGAAGCCACGACTTCGCGATTGTACGGCCGGTGTCAAACAACAAAAGCAACTATTACTTTTACATCCTGAATTCGGGAATCAAATCTGTCAGCTACTCCAAGATATATAATTTGACTTTTGTTATTATTTTATTTACTATTGATTATTATTGTTTATGATTAAGAATTTTTAAATTACATAGTTTCTATATTTTAATTTTGTAAACTTGTATGGTGCCGTGGGGTGCCGGCAGAGTAGAATAGCACCCCCCTCTTGTACCAGGTGTCGTAAGAGCCGACTGAGGTACTACGGAACCGACAGTTGGCGGTATACCCATCCAGAACAGCGTAGCTAAAATGCAACAGGGCGGGGATGGGCAGCAGCATCCCCGTCGCGAGAGCTACGCCCTGCGATTGCCAACACGCTTGCCCAGCGCGGCTATTATGGGCAAAATCCCCCTCATATGATAGCACAAAATAGAACCTGGCCCCCAGTCCCCGGCAGCTCCGCTAGTCCTGGTTCCGGCAGCGACCACGGTAACGGCGGAGCAAGGGGTGCTAAGAATCCCCGGCAGAGATCCGGCTGCCACCCCAACCGACGACGACTGGCCCTGGCAACATATAACGTGCGCACTATGAGGACTGATGAGAAGATTGCGGAACTGGAAGAAGAGTTGGGTAGGTTGCGATGGGATATTATGGGGTTATCTGAAGTCCGTAGAGAGGGTGAGGACACGATAACCCTGAAATCCGGCAACCTACTGTACTACCGGGAAGGTGACCAACGGTCCCAAGGTGGTGTCGGCTTTCTCGTTCACAAGTCTCTCGTTAACAACATCATTACCATCGAAAGTGTGTCGAGCAGGGTTGTATACCTGATACTCAGAATATCCAAACGATATTCGTTGAAGGTCATCCAGGTATACGCACCGACCTCGTCCCACCCAGATGATGAAGTGGAGACTATGTATGAGGACGTAAGTCGGGCCATACATACGTCTAAGACCCGCTTCACGGTTGTTATGGGAGACTTCAACGCAAAGTTGGGCAAGAAAAGCGATGATGAGTTAAGAGTGGGGCAATTTGGATTTGGGCAACGGAACCCCAGGGGCTACATGCTGGCAGACTTTCTGGAGAAAGAGGAACTCTTCATGATGAACTCTTTCTTCCAGAAGCCACCTCGCAGGAAATGGACCTGGATGAGTCCCGACGGTACCACGAGAAATGAGATAGACTTCATCATGACTAGTGAGAAACGAATATTCAACGACGTCTCCGTGATCCACAGGGTAAAAACCGGCAGTGATCACAGAACTGAATATCAACGTTAAACTCGAAAGGTCCCGTCTGATAAAGTCTACGCTCCGACCTTCACGTGCCCACATACAAAACCCCGAGAACTTTCAGCTCGAGCTCTCAAATCGCTTTGCTTGCCTGGAGAACTTTGCGTCAGTGGACGAGATCAATAACGGGCTCGTAGAAACTGTCCAAACGGTGGGTTCTAAATTCTTTAGACCCCGCCGTTCAGATAGACCTCAGAAATTCTCCGATCATACTCTAAATCTCATGGCCGAACGACGCTCGCTAAGACTGCAGTCTTCCGATGATGCAAAGTCATACAGGCGGCTCAATAGACAGATTTCAAAATCGTTGCGGTGCGACATTCGTCTCTTTAATACTAAACATGTTAAAGAGACAATAGAGCGGAACAAAGGCTCCAAAGTGTTCGCGAGGCATTTTTCTATTGGGCAAAGCCAGTTGACAAAGCTGAAGAGAGAAGATGGCAGTATAGCGTCAACCAAGGCAGAGGTATTGCAGGAGATCGAAAGGTTTTACGGACAGTTATACGCCTCGGTAGCAAAGCCTGTAAACAGCGCGGCCAAAGACCCAAGAGCCAAGCTGACCCGACACTTCACCGAAGACATCCCGGACATTAGCCTGTACGAGATTAGGATGGCCCTGAACTAACTTAAGAACAATAAGGCGCCGGGTGACGACGGAATCACTTCAGAGCTTCTGAAAGCGGGTGGAACGCCGGTACTAAAAGTCCTTCAGAAGCTATTTAACACCGTCGTCTTCGAGGGCATAACGCCAGAAGCGTGGAACAGAGGCGTGGTGGTGTTGTTCTTCAAAAAAGGTGACAACACCTTATTGAAAAACTACAGACCCATCTCGCTTCTGAGCCATGTTTATAAGTTGTTTTCAAGGGTCATTACGAATCGTCTCGAACGCAGGTTTGATGACTTCCAGCCTCCCGAACAAGCCGGTTTCCGGAAGAGCTTTGGCACCATGGACCACATACATACGCTGCGGCAGGTTATACAGAAGACCGAGGAGTATAACCTGCCACTTTGCTTGGCGTTTGTGGACTATGAGAAAGCCTTTGATTCGGTCGAGACATGGGCTGTGCTTGAGTCTCTCCAACGATGCCGTATTGACTATAGGTACATTGAAGTGCTGAAGTGTTTGTATAATAACGCCACTATGTCAGTTCGAGTACAGGAAGAGAGCTCCAAGGCGATCCCTTTGAAGAGAGGCGTAAGACAGGGAGACGTAATATCTCCGAAACTGTTTACTACTACTCTGGAGAACGCCTTTAAGCTCTTGGAATGGAAAGGACTCGGCATCAACATCAATGGCGAATACATCACTCACCTTCGATTTGCCGACGATATCGTGGTCATGGCAAAGTCGATGGAAGAACTAAGCACGATGCTCGAAGGCCTTAATCGAGTCTCTCAACAGGTGGGTCTTAAAATGAACATGGACAAGACAAAGGTCATGTGTAATTCTCATGTTGTACCCACCCCTATTTCAGTTGGGAACTCGGTTCCTGAAGTCGTTGACTCGTACGTCTACCTAGGACAAGTAGTCCAGTTAGGTAGGTCCGACTTCAAGAAAGAGGCCAATCGCCGAATCCAACTCGGTTGGGCAGCGTTTGGAAAATTGCGTAACGTCTTCTCGTCCGACATACCTCAGTGCCTCAAGTCGAAAGTTTTCGACCAGTGTGTGTTGCCAGTGATGACTTATGGCACAGAAACGTGGTCTCTCAGTATGGGCCTTATTAGTAAGCTCCAAGTAGCCCAACGAGCCATGGAGAGGGCTATGCTCGGAGTTTCTCTGCGAGATCGAATCAGGAATGAGGAGATCCGTAGAAGAACCAAGGTTACCGACATAGCCCAGCGGATTGGCAAGTTGAAGTGGCAATGGGCAGGGCACATAGCGCGGAGAACTGATGACCGATGGGGTCGAAAAGTTCTCGAGTGGAGACCACGTACCGGCAAGCGCAGTGTAGGTCGTCCACCCACGAGGTGGACGGATGACCTTATTAGGACCGCAGGATCGCGCTGGATGCAAGCCGCTATCAACCGGTCTTATTGGAAATCATTAGGGGAGGCCTATGTCCAGCAGTGGACGTCCTATGGCTGAAATGATGATGAAACTTGTATGACTGCCATGTTATAAATGGCCAATAAATGATCTGAATCTGAATCCAAACAGGTATCAAAAATCACTGAAAGATCGCTAAAATTATGAGCACCATAAAACACTAGAATTTGTATGTAATACGCCACGGAAAATACGTTACAATAAAATCAATAGTCGGAGCTTTTCAATACATATTTTTAATTTTACACTTATCAAGAAGTAAATGTAAACCTATATTATATAAAAAGAAAGTACTACCTATTTTGTCGTTTTTCTGCTCTTTGTAAAGTGAGGTATCGATTGAAATTTTGATAAATGGGAATACGAAATTGCATGACTTGGGTTATTATTTTCACAAAACTGAAACAGACCAAAAAACTGAGAGGGCAATACACGGACCACGTCCAAGACCTATACTTGTTTACTTTATAGGAGTCAATTTCTTTGTCTCTATTTTCCTCATAGGTTTGAAGGCTGTGTATGCTTTTCTCGCATATGAAGGGGTCGCAAAGAATTCGGAAAATGCTTCTGGTCGGTAGAGGCTTTTTTATGTATTGTATGTTCGTCAGATTTTTGACGTAAACCAGAGACTTTATTATAACATACATAATTTTTATTTAATAGGGCAAGTGCCTTTATTAACTACACTAAATACTATAATTACATAATCTAAAACTAAAAACTACTTGGTACTACACAGAAAGCAATTGAATTATCCACATACCCTTGAAGGTCTAAAGATGATCCAAATGCTCAAGCCCACTGCCAGTTGGCAGCGTGCCTAGCATGCTGGCAGCATTGCCTCGCTGAATTGCAATGCTTACACGTTGAGCCAAATAAACACCAGCAGTTTGGTCACGTGTCGCATCCACCAGACGCTCAGAAAGACTTTTGAAAACAAGATGAGCTCCCGGCCCCCACGGACCCAAAGTCTCAACTGCAAATGGCTCAAATATGTAACCACTACCGAGGTTAGTATATTTGCGCCGCTTAAAAACATAATTGCATCTGTCTTTCGATTTTACTATGTTTTGAAGAATTAATAATATTTTACACAGATATACACTCGTCATATTTAGTGAGTTAAAGGGAAATGACAGAATACCTAAAGGCGAGGGTTCAAGATGTTCTTTCCATTTTTTTTTCTGCTTCTTTTTTTCCGGTCATTAGAGGCTGCCGCAGGACTGGTCAGCTTGTGCGCTAGTTTGAGGAGTGGTCCGGCTCACTGCTGGTCCAGACCAGCCAGCGCCGGTAGCCAGAAGCGTCAAGAGTTTCATCTGAACATAAATCATAACTAGTACTTCTCCAAAAAGTAGATCTTGCGAAATCTCTTTAACTGAATCTTCATAAGTATATACCTATCTCAACTGGCTCTTATCCGATTTAGTTGATACTCGCAAATCTTGTTAGAATTTAGATTCTTAACAATCTTGCCAAATATTATCGAAATCGGCTGATTTGCTGAGTGCGACAGCAAAGTTTTCTCCTTAATGAGGGAAATACCCCCTTTATAAATTATTATTTATAAAGGGGGTATTTCCCTCAATAATATCGTCTCCTAATGAGGGGTCTATGTGATAATAACAATTCTGTTTTGGAAATTTACTGTCTTTTAATTACTATCAAAGGGTAAACATCCCATCTAGTAACGAGGGCCGTAAACAGTTATTAGGAAATGATGGAATAACAAACTAATTATGATAGCTCTCGGAGATACAAACTTTATTAGTAAAGTCAAATCAGTTTGCATTCTTTTTGAAGTTAGACTAGACAACTTGTCCCATATTGAAAGATCTGTTAATACCTCTTCAAGGTATTTTTTAATTTCATTTCAATTAGAAAACAGAAAAATTTTAGCTTTTGGTGAAGACACACGGCCACGCACATCTTTTCTTCTGTATTGACTCAATAAACTTTTTAAAAATAAGCGTTCCAAAATGTTTAGATATTTGTTTTGGTTAGGTTAGGGAATAAAAAGTTTCATACGATCAAAAAAAGCCCGTTTTTCCTCTTTAGAAGTCGATTTTTTCATAAAAAAATCTCTCGATGTACTAGACCCGCCCCTTAAAGGTTTTGCGTTTAATAACTATGGACCTGTATATTATACATATAAAAAAATTATAAAAACTTACCCTGACACAGCTAAGATATGGGACTGCCTTAAGCATCTGTCTTTCGATTTTACTATGTTTTGAAGAATTAATAATATTTTACACTAGCTGCCCGTCCCGGCTTTGCCCGGGTATGATTGGCTATACATATACTTACCACGTAATGTAGGTATGCGCCACACACATGCTAGACATACCGGATGAACCATTATGATGAGTTAAAACCTACCCAAATCGCGAGAGTTTCCGTAGTCTTAAACTGTTCAAAATTTATGAAAAAGAGATAGTAGGTATTGGCATATCTAAATAAAAGAGAGTTCGTATGTGTTGGGTGGCTGTACATAATATATAGCCCTGATTTCAGAAAATGACAATGATGAGAATGAATGCGACGTTAAAATATTACAGACCCACAGTCTATACATTCTACCCATGTAAGTTAGTTTCTTGATCTTGACTTCACTCGAGAATTTTGAAAAACATTGGACATCAGTTCTACTTCTACGAATTGTGTGCCCTACCTAAGGCCTCTTCAACTTGCTAACCCAAAGAGCTGTAATGGAAGGAATCGAAGCGCTGGCATCCAACGTGTTCCGGACGTCACGACCAGATCTTAGATTCACGTGAAGACCTTCGCTACACTTGCCAATACATTGTCTACATTCGAGAACTTTAAGGTCCCATCGACAATTCGTTTCACATACTATGTGTAGGGGCGTAGCTACCGCAGTGTCAGCCGTGTCAATAATACGGGGCTCCCGGGCTACATGGGCCTTAACGTGTGTAAGCAAAACCTAGTAAAATGTTATCCACAATGTCACTTAATCTCGTGCTTCCCGAAAAAAAAATCATCTCTTTTTTTCTCGGGTTAAGCATTCTTCCAAAAGTTGTCCTAAGAGGCATACATTTTATAACAACTGAAATCGTCTTCAGCTAGACTTACTTAGCTGATATAGGTAATTATATTCTATTCATTATCAATTATCAATTTCCTGAAAAAAAGGCAAGAAAAGTGTATATTTCATTTGAATTGATTGGCTAGCTCAATTTCTAGGAGGAAGTGACAACTTATAAATAACCGTCTTACCACTAAAGTTTTACGCAGTTTTTAACAGTACAAATCGTACGGCTAAACAGTGTTTAAATCTTTTGCGGTAAGGCGGTATATATTTATTTTAATTTAATGCAAGCATATTTGTTTCTTTTGTGAGAAATGAGTGATTTGGGCTCCCCAACTATGTTTGATTCAGGGCTCCTCCAAGGCACTCTACGCCACCACATACCTATTTACTACCAATAAAACATAAATCGACACACTAATAGCGGAGATATATAACTTTAGTGGTCTAGTGGTAGTAACGCCTGTCCTACAATCGTGAGGTGGTGGGTTCAAATCCCGATCAATCAATCAATCGTTTTTATTGCACCATAAATACATATTCTCTTAGTCTAATTTATAAATGTATCATTTATATAAACCTAGAGTTAATACTTATGGACCCTGTATTAGGGTATTGCAATTTACTTAAACACTAAGTTAATGGGAATGTTAGCTAAATATTATTTGTCTTATATTACTTTTGCTAGTTTGCGGTGTCGAAACGTTTTTCGTCTAGGAAGTCTTGTATTGAGTAATAGCTTTTGGATATGAGAATCGCTTTTAGATTTCTTTTAAAAGAATTTTCGTTTGTTTCGTTTCTGATATTATTTGGTAGCTTGTTAAATATTTTTATTAGCATGTATTCTGGGCCTTTCCTGACTATTTCTAATAATGGTTCCGGTGCTACTAGTTGGTTTTGGCGTCTGGGGTTCGTTGAGGCAGTGAACAGGTGTGGGTGTTTTTTGGCAAATAAAGCTGCTTCTAATATGTAAAGGCTGGATAGGGTTAGTATTTTTTGTTCTTTAAAGTGCGGTTTGCAGCTCTCACGTTGGCGGATATTTATTATAATGCGGAGGCATTTTTTCTGTTTTATGAATAAATCGTTAGCATCGGTACTGTTGCCCCATATGATTATACCATAATTTAGCCAAGCATGAGCGTATGCATAATAAGCATTCAATGCGGTTTTGGTGTTAGTATTGGTTTTTAGAACGGATAATGCGTATATGAATTGTGATAGTTTTGATTTTAGTTTCCCGATATAGTTTTTCCAGTTTAGATGTTTGTCGAATTCTATACCTAGTAGGGTGCATTTGTCCGTTTCTTTTATTTTCAAGATTTTACTTAGTTTGCAGAGATTTAGTGGCTTTTTTTGGTGGGGGTAAAACTGTACAATTTTGGTTTTCTGGGTGTTTATTTCAAGATTATGTGCTTTGATCCATGATTGGATGGTGTTTAATGAATTGTTTATTTGGGTAAATGTATTATTATCGGGTGAGCATTTGAAAATGAGGGAAATATCGTCAGCGAATAGTACATGGGGCGTCGTGATTATTTTTGACAGGTTATTTATGTAGATGAGAAACAATATTCCTGCTATTACGCTCCCTTGAGGTACGCCATTATTTAATATGCGTACTTTTGATTTTATTTCTTGTTTTGTGGGGTTATCTTGGCTGTAGTGGTCTATTTGTACCAGTTGTCGTCTATTTGTCAGAAATGAACGTATCCAGTTCAGGGGTTTCCCGCGTATACCTATTTCCTGTAATTCTTTAAATAGTATGTTATGCGAAATTTTGTCGTATGCTTTAGCCAAATCTAATAGTACTCCGATGGAATGGTGTTTGTCTCTTATATGATTTAAAATGTGTTGGTTGTATTTGTATATTGCGAGTGTTGTAGATGATTTTTTATCAATGAGTTTATTTCTCCTGTATCAATGAGTTTATTTGGAACTTGTGTACGGAATTTCAAATCATTGGCTTTTCGGCGAAGGAAAATATTGTGTGGCAATCTGCACCAACCCACACTGGGCCCTGGCACTGGTGGTGGATATGGTCCAAGCACCCTTCTCAATTCTCAATGACACGTTTCCTCGAATCTCGACGTTATGTCACCTAATAAGTGCCTGTAACCGGGCACTTTGGCTTCGCGCTGCGTTGTAGTCGGCTTGGAATCGCCTTACGACTAACTAAAAAGCCTGCCCACTACGTAGCTTGAGCAGGATTTTGGCTCGGACACTTTTTTTCACGATTGTGACTCTATAGATATTTGCTCGAAGTGAATTTTGTATTATGTACATTGTACAAAGTACATGAATTGCCAAGCGGAGAGAGCGGCGAAACGGAACTTTTATAATACTTACATTTTTGAACTCGTGATATCTTTGTAATAAAATGTCTGAATTAAATAATTTAAAAAGTTTCATAGAGCTATTGAAACAGTCTTGAATATGAAATAATTTATTTTGATAAGGATTAATACCAAGATACAAATTAAGATCCTTTTCCTGCGACGGTATTTCAATCAATTTTTAAGAATAAAAGAACAGTTATTACGGCTTAACTATAATAGTTAGATATATACTGTCGCGACATTTTTTGTAAATTATGGTGTGTTCTATAAAGTCGTAGTACATTATTTTATTCCATCATTAATAGTTTTCGCAGCGCACGCGATGTAAAGAATATTTTAGGCAATTTTTTACACCTTGGGTAACATTATTATGGTTTTAATAGGGATCCTTATTTTTTCTTGCAATTAAAATAGCCTATGTTACTCAGTGATAATGTAGCTTTCTAATGAAAAAAGAATTATTAAAATCGGTCCAGTACTTTTGAGTTTATTCATTACATACAAAAATACAAATCTTTCCTCTTTATAATATTAGTGTAGATAGATATACACTCGTCATATTTAGTGAGTTAAAGGGAAATGACAGAATACCTAAAGGCGAGGGTTCAGGATGTTCTTTTCCATTATATTTCTTCTTCTTTTTTTCGGTAAGTAGAGGCTGCCGCAAGACTGGTCAGCTTGTGCGCTAGTTTGAGGAGTGGTCCAGCTCACTGCTGGTCCAGACCAGCCAGCACCGGTAGCCAGAAGCGTCAAGAGTTTCATCTGAACATAAATCATAACTAGTACTTCTCCAAAAAGTAGATCTCGCTAAATCTCTTTAACTGAATCTTCATAAGTTAATATCTATCTCAACTCGCTCTTATCCGATTTAGTTTCTCTCGCAAATCTTGCTAGAATTTTGATTCTTAACAATTTTGCCAAATATTATCGAAATCAGCTGATTTGCTGACGTGCGACAGCAAATTTTCCTCCTTATTGAGGGAAATACCCCCTAGAAATTATAAATTATAATTTTATGAAACCGAAAACGGCAACTCATGGTGTCGTCTCCTAATGAGGGGGTCTATGTGATAATAACAATTCTGTTTTGGAAATTTACTGTCTTTTAATTACTATCAAAGGGTAAACATCCCATCTAGTAACGAGGGCCGTAAACAGTAATTAGGAAATGATGGAATAACAAACTAATTATGATAGCTCTCGGAGATCCAAACTTAATTAGTAAAGTCAAATCAGTTTGCATTCATTTTGAAGTTAGACTAGACAACTTGTCCCATATTGAAAGATCTGTTAATACCTCTTCAAGGTATTTTTTAATTTCATTTCAATTACAAAATAGAAAAATTTTAGCTTTTGGTGAGAACGTACGGTCACGCACATCTTTTATTTTGTATTGACTCAATAAACTTTTTAAAAACAAGCGTTCCAAAATGTTTAAATATTTGTTTTGCATAGTGATGTTATCTTTGCTGTGTCAAGGTAAGTTTTTATAATTGTATTATCTGTATAATATACAGGGTCATAGTTATTAAACGCAAAACCTTTAAGGGGCGGGTCTAGTACATAGAGACAAACAACTTTTGGACTTCGACTATTGAACTTTTTGTATGAAAAAGCTGATTTTTTCTTGATGTACTAGACCCGCCCTTAATAGGTTTTGTGTTTAATATCTATGACCCTGTATATGAAAGGCAAAAGTGACTGACTCAGGTATCAAATTTGCACACGTGTATCTTTTTTGACGTAGGTAGGCATCCACTACGGAAGGATTTTATAAATTCGACTTTAGAATGGGAAGAACGGGCCTTATTCGATCGTATGAAACTTTTTATTCACTGGGATGTTTGACTTAAAACTTGGCTTAAATATTCTTAAAACAAAATAATAATATGATTTGCTCAGCATTTGCGATTTGATAATCCTATAAAATCTCATAGTTTGTAAAATAAAACATCAATCAGGTCCAACTTACTTTAGTGATTTGGATAACATTTGGTATTGGAGAAGCGCATAATATTTAACAATACTGGACTCATAGTTATACTGAAAAATCAGTTCTATTCCTTTGGGATAGCCAAAATTACCAAAAACAATTGTTTTGACAAACGGACGGATTCAAATGCGATTTGGTATAGAAGTATCACAAAGTAGCACAAGTGTTACTATTTAAAATTTATATAAACACCGGATACAACTCACGATTATTTGAGCGGTCGAGCCGCTATGCGTCCGACCGGTTTCAGAGTAGTTAGTACTCTTTCTTCAGGGAATACGCGCGCCCCCGACAACGGACGCCCGCGCATGCGCGGGCGTCCGTTGTCTCGTTGTCCGTTGTACTCTGAAACCGGTCGGACGCATAGCGGCTCGACCGCTCAAATAATCGTGAGTTGTATCCGGTGTTTATATAAATTTTAATAATGAATCCTCACGCTAGTTTTAATGTTACTATTTATTCGAAAATTGTAAGCGATTTCTTAGGAAATTGAAAATTTGCAAAATTTGCTTATCAGAATAGGATGAAGTATTGTTTAAAAACAGCTTTCAAGATTCACTAAGGCATAAACTATAGACGTCCAGGAATAGGTACATCAATGATTCCCTCCGGAAAAAATATTTATAATTTTACTACGGGTTCATGATAATACATTTATTTGGTTTGAATATAAATAGGAAAGTTGGCAATTACATGGATTAGCTATTATAATGCGCGATTCCTTCAGGAAGAAATATAATAGACCACTAACCCGATGGGTTGACGTCATCAGATCCATCGCGGGATATGCGTGGATGAGATTGGCCCAATAGGGGAAAACTGGCATAAGGGAGAGGAGGCCTATACCTAGCAGTGGGTCTAGGTTGATGATGATATCGAATAGTTCAGTCTGTAGCCTTATTTAAATAAAATGATGTTGTTAAGTGAGTAGGCAACAACGTGATATTGTATATGGTCATCTGAAATTTTGAAATATATATACGGTGTCCTCAGTGTAAAATAAAAATAATAAATATACGTAAAAGGTCACAAAAATACATTCTTGTCACTAATATTTATTATCATCTGTCAAGGTATTCTTAGCAAGTAGGTACTAAAACAGCACGGGCCAATCGCGGGCTGTTTTCGTACATATTAAAGAACGCGGGCCAAACTCCGGACTATAATATTCTCAGTTAAATAAGGCCAAACCGCGGGATTTTATCATTTTAATCAAATATTTAGACAACACGGCCCAAACCGCGGGCTTTTATCTTTTTAAGCAAGTATTAGATAAGACCAAATCTTTGAGCACTGTGGGATAACTTTTTAAATTATAAAGTAAAATTGTAATTTTTAAACTTTCACATAGCTCAGAGGTCATTAACCTCACAAACATAATTTATTAGCCCATTATGTTTTTCTATCACTCAATCATCCAATGTAATCATAAAATTTGGGTTTCATAATCATCGTCACCATGTACGGAAGTCTATCTACGCATGTCTATTGTCTTGACACGCACTTGACAACTTATTAATATCCATACACAACAAAACTTGAGTACATAATGTTTTATTGCAGCAAAGGTGTTCAGGTTCGACTACGAGTTTGTAGAACCGGTGAATGGCTGGATGAAGTTTCACATCGTGCCCAGCACTTGGAGGGAGGCCAGGATGCGATGCCATGCAGAAGGTATTCCTTATAATCAAACGCTAGAAAATACGTGGTGGTCTAGTGGCATTGACACCCGCCTTACAATCGTGAGGTTGTGGGTTCAAACCCCGGTTCCGTACCAATGATTTCGATGGAAGTTATGTATCGCACACCTGGCTTTTTGGTAAGGGAAAACATCATCGGGATACCTGCAAACGTCCTTATGAGAAATTCGATTGCGTATGATATGACTGTGAATCCACCAACTTGCACTGGGCCAACAAAAAAACCTCAATCCCCCTTCATTTGGAGATTATAGATTCATTGGGAGGCATTTAAGTCCAGTGTTCAATTAAGAAAAAGACTGGTACAGTACAGTACAAATGCGAAATAGAATCAGTGCACAAAATTCATTATTTTTTGTCAATTATTTATTGCTGAACATACTCAACGATACCTGTTTTTGCGGCAATGTATCGCTTTCAACAAATGATTATCATTACATACACAAATAAATTATTATATTATAACATATTAGTTAGTCTACTATTAGACTTGAGGCTCTCCTAAAAATTACCCATGTTGCATATTCGTAAAACACAAATCTACCTAATAAATATTCCGACTGATGCGTAATACGAGTATTTTATTGTAGGCGCTTAAAATGGGACAATATCATTCCTCACTTGTAAATGTCCTATTACCTAATTATTGGCAAATAAGGAAAACCACATAACTATTCCTCCTTGAACTTCTTATTCGTATAATAATTATTGAAGGGAAATAAAAAATGGTGATCTTTTTTGGCGTAGATTAAAAAGCAAACATAGTTCTGATACTACGCCACAAAACCACGGCATCGACACCGTAAAATAATCGTACTTCTTAAAGTTCTAAGCAAATGTGAACTAAAACTTTCTTATCCATCTTTCCATTCGTAATTATTTTTTGCTAAAAAAATGATTTTTCAGAAACGGTTCAGCCGATAACTGTAAATTTAAATGGGACTATTTCGGCAGTATACCCTTTCAAACTAAAAAATATTATTTTCGATTCGGTTCACAATTGGCAAACTTATCGATGAACATACAAAAAAATACATACAGACGAACATAGAACCTCCTTTTTTTTAGAAGTCGGTTAATGAAATATAATAATCATCAACATAATATCAGCCGAGACCCATTTACCAAGATGTACGTGTTCTAAATAGAAACCAAAAGATGAATGACAATTACAATCTGGATATCTTCAAGTCAAGAGTGAATAGGTATCTTCTAGGTCTACATACTCCATCTTCGGCTACAACTTCGCTTTCCATCAGGCAAGATGGTGGCCATATGTAGCCCTGTTCTGCATAATTAAAAAAAAACTTGTTTTTATGATGTCATAGATATAAGTAAGTAAGTAAGTTCGTATAGGCCGGGTGGCTAGCCCTGGTGTCAGAGTTTTGAAGCCGCCTGAAAGCCTCTGACATGGCTAAGCGGTTAAAACAACCGGGACCTACAATTTAACGTGTCATCCGAGCCACGGTAGCGCTCAGTTGGAAAATGCCACCCGCGGTCACCCATCCAAATACTGACCGTGCGGAACGTTGCTTAATTTCGGTGATCGCTGACAATCACCTAGTCAAACTACGCTACGAGCGCTACATAGATATAGTTATGCTAATTACAAATAATTCCATTTCCCAGGTGCTGTATTAGCTTCGCCTCTCACCAACCAGCTAAAAAAAGAGCTGATAAGGTTCGTTTTGAACAAAAAAGGCCCCATCCCCACCAAAATCTTCACCGGAGTACACGCGAGCTTCTCCAAAGGAGACTACGCGTCTATTGAAGGTACATGTAAAACTAAAAAAATTACTCATGGAATAATATAGACGTGTGGTGAATCAAACTAATAAGTCCATTTTCATGTGTATTTGGTCACCATAAAATATTATATATTAGTTTCTTAAAATAATTATCACAGTTCGTGTTGACTAAGAATATGTGCTTTCGCCACGAGGCGCAAATCGAGAATGATCCCACCTAAAGGTTAATATTTTTACATCTTTTTATACTATATATAACGGGACTGAACTCACGTGTGGGGATAGTCGTAACGACTATAGTTTCGGTCGCATTCGGCGACCTTTCTCAAGTTGGCGAGTGCTAGCACGCGGAGCCGTCTCGCAATGCACTGAACTATAGTCAGTCGTACGACTATCCCCACACGTGAGTTCAGTCCCGTTATATATAGTACTAGCGGACTTTGAAATAAATGATAAGGTAGATGGTATTAAAGAAGATAAGATTGGTGACAGAAAACCGGAGAGTCTGGAAAGTACCGTTAAGAGCCTGCCTTCATTAGAGACTTTATTATTTACTAGCTGACTTTTAGCGAACTTCGTTCCTCCTAACAGTCGATTAACTTAGCCTAAGTTACTCCTTATTACATTAAGTACCAGCCAATAAAAGTCCGGATAAGCCGGAACAAACAGACAGACAAAAATTGTAAAAAATGTATATATATATATATATATATATATATATATATATATATATATATATATATATATATAACTATATATATAACGGTCATTTCAATATTGCAATCACACACTCCAATTTTATTTATTTGTATAGATTGTGATAAAAACTTAACAACATATACAACCAATCCTAAATACTTGAATAATATGAAAATTAACGTGGTTTTCACACATTTTATACTGTATATAACGGGACTGAACTCACGTGTAGGGATAGTCGTAACGACTATAGTTTCGGTCGCATTCGGCGACCTTTCTCAAGTTGGCGAGTGCTAGCACGCGGAGTGCATTGCGAGACGGCTCCGCGTGCTAGCACTCGCCAACTTAACAAAGGTCGCCGAATGCGACCGAAACTATAGTCGTTACGACTATCCCTACACGTGAGTTCAGTCCCGTTATATATAGTGTAAAACTTGAATAATAGTTTATTTAAAGTTGTACCTAAGCTTATTTATTTTGGATTTATCACAACGGGCTCCACTCTAGCGTATGTTGGTTGCTAAACAATCAGCGCCGGTCTTGCTGTTCTTTAGCATTGTCTGTCCGTACCCATGGAATACACTTTTGTCACAATTGTGTTTTTAATTACAGCAATGTTTAATTGTTCATACGGTTTTGTACTCGAGCATTGAAATTATCTTTAGACCTTCAAGGGTATGTTGATGATCCCATTGTTTTTATGCAGTAGTAGTTTTAACTGAATTATTGTAGTTAATAAAGGCATTTGCTGATTTTTTTTTTCATCTCCAAGGAGTGCCTCTTACTCGTCTTCCAATCAGCTGGGCGCCAGGAGAGCCTGACAACTACAAGAATAAGGAAAGTTGCCTCGCTATGTACACTGATGGCAATGGAAGCACCTACGACGTACGATGCGACGACGTGCTGCCCTACGTCTGCTTTAAGAAATTCACCAAACTAACTATGTCTGATTGTGGAACTACTGACCCTGGTAAGATTTTATTGAGCATCATTTTCTGAAAAAAAATGAAAAATCCAAATTAATTGAATAAATTAATCAGCTGTTCCGTACAAAATATTTATTGGCTCTTGAAAAACTACATTGATGAGCAGATTTTTTCGCGATTTTGAAATTGGTCCCATAGTAAGCAAAAGGAGTTGTACCTGATTTACAAGGAACTCGGTATTAAAATTCTAACCAAGATCATTTAGTTTTTCTAGGAATATACTTAAAGTTTAAAGCTTCATGGAGTAATAAAAAATAATATATAGCCCTGCATTTTTTTTAAATTGTTATTTTAAAAAAATATATTGGAAATTCAAAATCATATTTTCTAAGAAAATAAATAGGGCAAATAAGCGCTAGATTTTTTTTTTTTTTTTTTTTTTTTTATTTCGAATAGGTTTGCGTTTGACTACACACTGCCTGATGTTAAGCAGATGTGCGGTCTAGGATGTAGCACGCTTACCTAGAAGATACCTATTTACTCGGGATTTGAAGACACTCACGTTGTACTTTAACGGGAAGACAGACCCAGGCAAAGTATTCCACATTCCGGCTGTTCGTATGAGGAATGAGGATTCGAAACGCTTGGTTTTAACGCGCGGAATGTCCACCATAAAAGGGTGACGCTTTGGTCGCGTCCATCTAGCCGTACGATAGAAGAAAGGGGCAGGGGGGACCAGATTGTGCAACTCCTGGGCGCACTCTCCGAAGTGTATCCGGTAAAAGACCGACAAACACGCTACCTTGCGACGATGCTCAAGACTTTGCAGCTGCGTCTTAGTCAAGGTGTCGTTGTCAATCAGCCTCCTGGCTCGTCTCTCAATCGATTCCAGAGCCTCCAGTTGATATTTGGCAGAGCCATCCCAAAGGTGAGAGCAGTATTCCATGCAAGACCTGACTTGTGCTTTATAAAGACTAAGCAGTTGCTCAGGTGTGAAATACCGTCTCACCTTAGAGAGAACACCAAGTTTTTTGGAGGCTAATTGGGCTTTAGACTCTATGTAAGAGCCAAAGTTAAGAGAAGATGAGAGTGAAACGCCTAATAGTTCCAAGCTGTCAGTTACCGGAACGGAGACACCACGGAAAGCGGGAAACAATTGAAAGGGTCTCTTTTTGGCCGAAAACAGACAGCCCTGAGTCTTTGTGGCATTAAACTTGACCAGGTTAGCATCACCCCAGTCGGATACCGCCTGCAGACTCAAGTTGAGCCGTTCAAGATAGCCCTTTCCGGGCTAAATCATTACACATCAGGTTCACCTACGGTAAACAGTCTTAAATCTAGCTCCAAAAGGGCTAAGGTGGCAACACTGATTGAAAATCAAATTAATCAATCAATTTCTTTTGACATTGACATTTCTATTTTAAATTAGCTTTGATATTTTTCAGATTAGATAGATAGATAGATAAACACTTTATGTTAACACTAAAATACAATTCAGAAAACAAAAATACACAGAGAGGAAAACAAAACAACAACATAAAATAGTGCAACAAAGGGCGGCCTTATTGCTTATAGCAATCTCTTCCAGGCAACCCTTTCTTCTGGAGAGGAATTAATAAAACAAAAAAAATAGAAAATGCGGAGTGAGTAGCAAAAGAGAGTTGACAAAAAAAATAAAAACTTATTACAAATAATAAATATAACGAGCTAAAATTCGAATACATTTAGTACCTACATCCTAATACATAAATAACATAATAATAATATAAGATACACTAATACATACAGTTTGATATAAATAAAAAATTACATAGCAATAATTAATAACGATTAACGTGTTTCTTTACGAGATATCCGTTCCGTTTCACGTTACATACCCCAAATATATATTATCGACTTTTTAAATATCGCAGGGGTTAAAAAATATGTTTTTATTAGATAATAATTACATTTTGAATGCTCTTTATAAAACAGCAATCATTGATCTGGTTACAATTTTTATTTATTTTAATACCGGTAACGGAACAAATCCTTTAGTTATAATGCTGAGTAAGGTGATATTCTAGCGATAATATGTATGTCCGTTGTCGAGACAAACACTCGGAATTGAAGGGTTCTTTTGAAAATAAATTGTTTGAATTTCATTCCAGCTAGCTTAGCATACAAGACCACGACAAGAGTTTACCAACGTGTGCAAAGGTGACAAATAAATGTTTTATCATAACTCTGTCACGTACTGACATGTCGATATAACTATTTTATGGTCCGTGTGCTAAGCCCGCAGGATACGTATTGGATAAAAAAATTGCTAAAGTAGGGACAAGATAATAGGTCACTTTTGACATTTCATCAAAATTCAACAACGTAACCTTGTAACGGCGGGCATAAAATAAGAACTGCACAATTGCTTAACTTTTTTCAATTACGTTTACATATTTATTGTAATAATGACCGATACGAGTAATTTTACGATTTGCTTTCACTAATAAACCATTCTAAACATAATAAACAATTTCTGATCTAAAGAACTGAACGTCGTTACAATGTTGCGTCAGTCAACCCTTTTTCTTTTTAAACACTAGGGATGTTACTCTAAAAATCGAAAGCTGATAGGATTGTAAGTTGAATCGAATGCAATGATTACTTGTGAAGAAAAATCACCATAAATTTATAACCACGTTGTGATTATAATAAAACCTAATTATACATATTTATTATTCTTTTAACTAACTATAAAAATACAAAAAAATAACTAAATAGAAAGGTCATTGATGTTGGGTGCAATTTAGGTGGACGTTGCTGGCAACACCAGTGCCTGTCGATGACGCATATCATGTCGCCATAACATGATGATGACGCAGTCTTTTGTTGTTGTGCGAAGTGACTGTGCGTTTTTGGTGTGCTCTCTGTTATTTTCTTCTGATCCGGCTTTTTCATTGAACTGATCTTACTGACTACGTTTACCTGGCTATAAATTGGACTCCGATTGCTTAACGATTATTAAACAAGAAAAACATTACAGTCTTACTATGTCGAAACGGGGGAAAACTCTAAACAGTCAATCTCGCGAACTAGTGCTGAAATTGTACAATTATTTTGGACGTGAATCAGTTAACGATGGGCCTCTTTTACCATTGAAACCACCGAGAGAACGCGTTGCCGAAGCATTGGGAATAGGGAAGAAGACAGTAACTCAAATTCTGAAAGAGAAATACGGACCATCAGGCTCAGAAGATAATACTTTACGTACACCGAAAAAACGAAAGAGGGACAAGAAAATTGTTGACGTTGATAATTTTGATGCTACTGCAATTCGCAACCACATTTATGGATATTACTCGAGAAAAAAATATCCTACACGGGAAAAGCTATTGAGTTCGTTAAAAGGCGCAGGTTTATTTTTTGGAGGCAAATCGTCTCTATCAAAGGTTTTGAAATCGATTGGCTTTAGATTTAAAAAATCCGACAAGCGGAAAATCCTGCTAGAACGCTACGATATTATTTTGAAGAGAATAACATTCTTACGTGAGGTAAATAAAATTACGGATTGGGACAATGTCGTGTTTATTGACGAAACATGGTTTAATGCGAACCATACGGTTGCGCGGACATGGACCGATGATACAGCGGCCTCCACCTCAAAAGTTCCATCGGGAAAAGGAGCCCGACTTATTATATGTCACGCGGGATCAGCTTCTCAAGGTTTTATTCCAGACTGCCTCCTCGCATTCGCCTCTAAAACTACAACAGATTACCATGAGGAAATGAACTTTGATGTTTTTAAAGAGTGGTTTGAGAAGCTGCTAGTCAGCTTAGAAAACCCATCGAAAATTATAATGGACAATGCTCCGTATCATTCTGTACAAGTTGATAAACCACCAACTCAAGCAAATAAAAAGCAAGAAATTGTCTCGTGGCCGGTAAGAAATGGTGTGGAGGCAAGTCCAACTTTATTAAAAGTTGAGTTGTTAAATCTGGTAAAAGCAACTAAGCCGTCCAAGCTCCGCTATGTAATCGATGAACTAGCCCTAGAGCATGGACACGGAAGTTATTCGATTGCCTCCCTACCATTGCCAGTATAACGCCATCGAGCTTATTTGGGCACAAATAAAGGGTCATGCAGCGCGGAACAATACTGAACCACCCTTCAGTACTGCTAAAATGATGACTCTGCTACAAACTGCATGTGCAGAAGTCACTACAGAAGACTGGCGAAAAGTCGTGGAGAAGACAATGAAAATAATTTTACAAGATTTTGAACGAGATGTGAGAATAGACAATATTATTGAAAATGAATTAATAATATCTCTGAGTGCTGACAGCAGTGATGAAGATAGGAGTTCCGATAGTTCAAGTGAATAAAAGCAATTTTTTTGTTAAATTACGTAGGTACTTGTCTTATTTTGCTCCTTTAATTTATGAAAGAAAAAATAATAATGGGACAGGGATTCGCATGATCATTTTTAAAATTCACATATGTTTCAAGTCTGTATCGATTCATTCGATTCATTCATTTAATCGATGTTTTTAAGCAGGTCGCCTCACTATGAATATAAAACTGACATCTGTCAAAAGTGACCTATTATCTTGTCCCTACTTTAGTTGCTACAAGTTTCACAAATAACGTCAGTCAGAAGCTTTCCAGACTTGTTATAGTGAGGAAGGCTACCTGGCTTTCATCGATGACGAAACTGAGCGCGATGTCTTTAGGGACATAATCAATTATATAAAAGGCTTCCCTGAGTGACTGACTGACAGACAGCTTACAGCTCAAACCGCTAAAGATACCAACTTGAAATTTGGAATATAGATACATTTGTACGACCACTAAGCCCTAAGGACGTAAGGACAAACAAATTTGAAAATCAACCTCTAAAGGCGTAAAACGGGTCCTTTTCGTTTGTTTTTAACTTTTTAGGGTTCCGTACCCAAAGGGTTAAAACGAGACCCTATTACTAAGACTCCGCTGTTCGTCTGTTTGTCTGTCTATCTGTCACTAGGCTGTATCTCATGAACCGAGATAGAACGTTGAAATGTTTACAGATGACTTATTTTAGAATTAAAAATAGAAAAAAATATTTAAGGGGGGCTCTCATACAGCAAAAGATATACCTATTTTTTAGACCCCCGAATCGACACAGGCTTAGCAGTTCATCGTGCCTTGGAGAAACAGCATCCTGACGGCGATATAATTTATCTTATGTTTAAGTTTTTGTTTTTCTTTCAGAATATTTTAAGGAGCCCAGGACAGGCAGCTGCTATAAATACCACAACAAAGGGCTGATCTGGTCAGAGGCCTACATGACGTGCGTGGCCGAGGGAGGCCACCTGGCCGTTATCAACAGTGCTCTGGAAGCGAGGGCCATCCAGGAGTTCATAGCGAGATATCCGGAGTACCAGAACTTGGCACAAAATCAGTATCAGTACCTCACGAATATTGGTTTCCACGACTGGGGTCATTATGGAACTAATTTCATGACCATACATGGTAAGTATAGCTGTGGTTTCCTAGGATAGCGGTGCCGTTACATAGCGGCTAGTTTAATTTTATATGCTAGAAACAAGCCACAAATATTGTTTGTAATATTAAAAAGTATAAGACTACTACCTGGCTGGTCCAATCCGTCACCGACACGGCCACGGCCACGGCCACACGCGAAGTATCGCCGCACCGGTCAAATATTCTGTTGACAAAGTAAGTTTGTATAGGTCGGCTGGCTAGCTCTGATCTCAGAGTTATTAAGCTGCCTAATAAAGGCCCCTGACATGGCTAAGGCTTCTGACATGGCATGTCAGTTGACTTTACTTAAGTTGATGCTACTTTATAGTGGGAATTGTATCTAGTATAGAGCGTTTCGCGTTGTTTTCCGTGCCTGATACATTCCTGGTATGATATGTCATAGTGCCAGCCAATGCTCAGTTCAATAGTTTACTTTTTTTTTTCTTCTTATTTGCAGGGGAAAGCTTAGACGTTAACTACGATGAGTGGGTAAAAGGAGAGCCCAACAACTTGACAAGTACGCGCTCCGGAGACCTCGGAGTCGGCGAGTACTGCGGCTCAGTGTCGAGGACCGTCAAACTGAACGATGTCTTTTGCAACATCCTCACTGCTTTTCTTTGCGAAAAGATGCCGAATAGCTTGTCCCATGACTACAAAGTATAGACAATACATATCTTTTATTACACTATTCTAAACTTCTAAATTTAATTCACTCTTGTTTTTTTTTCCTTTCTAATTCTCCGTAATCCAAACATTATTAAAGTTCATCTTTCTGAGCGTCTGGTGGACGCGACACGTGACCAAATGCTTATTTGATTCAACGTATACCTAAGCATCTCCAAAGCTATTTTCAGCTGTGCTGGAACATATATTTAGGAAAATGGATTGGGAGTGCTACTGAATAAATATTAATGGAGAAAAGCTAAGCCATTTGAGATTCGCAGATGATTTGATTTTAATTAGTGAGACTCCAAATGAACTTCAAGATATGTTATGCCAACTAGAAAAGGAAAGCGAAATTGTAGGCCTCACTATGAACATAGAAAAAACAAAATTGATGACAAACCACATAAAATCGCCTATTTCGTTAAACAACAGTGATATAGAATATGTTGACCAATACACATATTTGGGTCAAATTATTTCACCAGAAGACCAAATGCAAAAAGAAGTAAGCATCAGAATAAGCAACTCTTGGAAAAGATATTGGTCTCTAAAAGAGATTATGAAGAATCCACACATGAAAATTAAGGAAAAATCTAAAATATTTAACTCGTGCATATTACCATGCATGACATATGGAGCTCAAACCTGGAGTCTCACCGATAAATGCAGAAAAGCACTAAAAGTCTGTCAGCATAAGATGGAGAGGAGCATCTTAAACATCAGACTACGAGACAAGATTAATCTAACTAATATTAGAAAAAAAACTAAAGTTACTGATGTTACATCCTACTAATATTATAAACGTGAAAGTTTGTGAGGATGGATGGATGGATGGATGTATGGATGGATGGATGGATGTATGGATGTTTGTTACTCTTTCACGTAAAAACTACTGAACGGATTGTGATGAAACTTTGCAATAATATAGCTTATATGTATATCAGAATAACACATAGGCTATAAATTATAAAGATATATTGCGTATGCGGGCGAAGCCGCGGGTAAAAACTAGTATTCAATAAACGAACTTAAATGGAACTGGACAGGCCATATGATTAGAAATAGGACAGAAAAGTGGTCAAAAGATGTCACTATGTGGTACCCTCGTGAAGGAAAAAGGGACGACAGAAAAAGAGATGGGAAGAAGAAATGAGGAAAATAGCTGGACCACTATGGAGAAGAATGGCCACAGACAGAAAAATATGGCAAAATCTGGGGGAGGCCTTTGCCAAAAGGCAATCTGATACTGATGTTACTGATGTCTCAATTTGAATTGTATATAATATACATGTATGTAAATATTATTATCACTATCCACATCATTATTGGTATTAATTTATTATAAATAATGCATGCAATGAAATTATTATTAATAAATATTTGAAGTATGAAAATGTATGTAATAGTTAAGTAATAGTATCAGAAATAAAGGCTTTTGTATTTGTATACCTAAGCATTGCCATTCAGCGTGGCAATGCAGCCAGCATGCTGGGCACGCTGCCAACTGGCAGTTAGCTTGAGCATCTATATATATAAAAGGCAAAGGCTGACTCAGGTATCAACGCACAGGCCAAACTCTTAGGGCTAGAAAACTCGCACATGTATTCCTCTTATGACGTAGGCATCCACTAAGGAAGGATTTTTGAAAATTCGACTTTTTGTCGTCTGATCTGATATCAATAAATAAATGTTTGATTTAATTCAATATTCTGTACTCATAAATTAGTATGAATTTAGACTGTCTTGATATTTTATTATCTTTTTCAGTAATAATATTACCTTGATTTTCACATTTTACTTTAGTAAATACTTTATTATTATTACTATTTTCTGGTAGGTATGTAATTGTATATGCATAAGGAGTATCATCGCGAAAATTAATACAATAATAAAGTATTTAGTAAATACTTTATTTGTTTTACAACACACGGGTTGCCCCGGATCTTTGATGGGCATTGATGGGGCCGAAACCAACACCAAGAGGCCCTTTTACAATCACTAAGTAAAAAAATACAGTTTTTGGGTGATAGGAAGAGGGAAACTATTGTAAAGACGGGGAATAGGTACTTCTTAGGTAATGAATTATTACATGATTATAGGCTAGTCTATGGAATGAGGTGCGGCACCCGCCAAGTGATGCCTCATTTCAAAATATTTAGACGGGTGGTGACTTGCCATCCACTAAATGGGCCCACCATAAAGGCAACCGTAATTTGGCGCCGGAGGGGCAACATTGGTGTGGATGGCTTAGGGTGTCGAGAGGTGTGCTGCGCTTTCATTAGACGCTACTCGCAGCGTTATGCCCTTTAACACTTCCACCCTGGAGCTTAGGTTCTTAGCTCTTGCGGATTCCACTCCAAGCCGGCTAGTTAAGGCAAGAGAGGAGCCAGGGGTCTCATTTAGCCCCAGGGAATCAGGGTTCGCGGTGTCGCCACTCACCGACGGCTCGCCACAAAGCCGCCCCTGCGATTATTATTATTATGATTTTTTCGTATCGATGATAGGCCACTATTATTTAGTAAAACAACCGTTCCGTGTAACATACCGTTTAAAGAAATTCCTATAATTCACACGTTTGGTTCTCGGCCTAAGACGCGGAGAACTAATCGACTGTTCTACCGATCCCGGCGATGCTATTGGAAGTAGCGCCGAGTGCGCGGGTTGTATGTTTGTATTCTTCCGCGTCTTATCTCGATCTGCGAGCGACGTAGCGCTGGCACCGATGTCTGGGATCGAGCCAGGCTCCGTCGCTCTATGCATTGTATCCAGTAACTATAGACATGACATGATCAGCCGATGGCGGCGGCGGCGGCGGCGGGGACGAGACGACACCGGTGGTAGGTATTATATCGTCGCTCGTTATTCCCTCCACATTAATACCTTGCGCGGACTTACTAGCTTGGATCGATCCTTCAGAATCATCAGCGTCCTGACATGGTGGAGGCCGCTGACCTCCAGTATACCGTAATAATTGGTATACGTGTCTTTTAACTACAACATTATCTACACTTATATAAAATAATCTACGACCTAAGCTACTTATTATTTAACCTAATTTCCATATAGATATTTGACCCAAACTTCCTGACCCTTCTGAAAGCGTCAGAAAGCTTCATGGTGCCATCGGTAGTGGTCTCGCGGGGTATTGGCCGCAAGATGAGGTCGAGCCGGCCCCGTGAATTCGTATTAAACATTAGCTTGGCGGGTGACTCACCGGTGCCACAGTGAGGCGCATTCTGATATTCAAATAAAAATACTTGTTATTTATCTTCTATTACGTTCGGTATCTTTTAAGATATATTTGATCATCTTTTTACATGTTTTGACTGAATTTTCACATTGACCATTACTGCAAGGATGATAAATAGGACTGGTGAGATGGGTGATTCCGGCATGTTTGCAAAAATTTTTGAACATCTCATTACTTATTTTAGGATCATTGCCTGAAACGACGACTTCAGGGAGCCCGAACATTGAAAAGAGATGCTTTAACTTCTGAATCAAATTTTTCGTTGATAATCCTCCGTGCATATTAAGACACTCTAACCATTTATTGTATGCATCAACCACGACAAGATATACCCTTTTGCCAATAATATAATCAATGTGGATACGCTTCCAAGGCGCGTCAGGGCGCGGGGGGCGGCGCACGGGCCGCACGCTCCCACCACTTCCTCAATGCATTTATCTAGAACCTGGAAACCAAAATTTTCCACGCGCTATACTTTTAGTCTTAACTATGCCAAAATGACCTCTATGCAACTCTTACAGCATTTAATTTTTCTCTCGTAACGATGTAGGTATTACAATCAATCTGTGACCTCGCATTAAGCAGCCGTCTACTACTTATAGGTCCATCTTGCAATCAAAATACGGTCTAACATTATCACATGTAATTTTACGCGGCCAGCCGTTTCGCGTGTACTTAATTACAATTTGAAGTATACTATCGCTCGCCGTAGCTTGTTTTACGTTTTCAAATGAAATTGGTAATTCTGTTTCATCAATAAAATTCAAAAGGGTTACGTGATCATCTACATACTTTTAATTTAAGTTTACATCAAGAGGGCCCTGGAAAAATAATCCGCTAGAACGTTCTTTTCGCCCGAAATATAAGAGATTTCATAATTATATGCAGATAAGAAAATAGCATAACCTTGCAATCGAGAAGCATTCATGACTGAAATGCCATTATTCTTTCCAAAAATAGCAATTAAGGGCCTATGATCTGTTTTGAGCACGAACGGTACGTTCCTAGCGTATAAGTACTGATGGAAGTGTTTTACCCCAAAAATAAAAGCTGTAGCTTCCTTATGTACTTGGCTATAATTTTTTTCGCTTGCCGCGAGCGTTCTCGAAGCAAAAGCAAGCGAGTGCTCGTGGCCCTCCTCCCCCTGCTGCAGTACGGCGGCGAGCCCGGCCGGCCCGGCATCCACGCAGAGGACTAACCGCGCGTTGGGTTCGAAATGCGTCAGTACGCGACCTGACGCTAATTTTTGTTTGACCGCAACAAACGCGTCTTGTTGCTGTTGACCCCAACACCACGGCACCTCTTTCCTCAGGAGTTTATGTAGTGGCGCTAAAATCGAGGATGCGTTAGGAATTAAATTCCTGTAATAATTTATGACGCTTAAAAATCTTTTAAGCTCTAATACGCTCGTGGGGCGAGGAGCATCTAATATAGCTTCTACCTTTTTAGGACACGACTGCAACCCGTTTTTATCAATACCCGAGATACGTAACGCTTTTTTAAAGAACTCGCATTTTTCTCGCTGTAGCTTTAAGCCTGCATCTTTGAGCCTGTCCATGAAGAACATGCTTAGTTTAGCGTGTCGATACTGGGCATAGCGTCAGCCGGCGAAATCTGCAGAGTCGCGACCCAGATTTATCGTCAACCATCTAGGCGAGGCATCGGCACACAAAATATGCACGGTCATCAAATTAGGCATCCTTCAAGACCAATTAGATGTATGAGAGTATTGTATAAATAGTAGTGAAGTACGGAAATAAATTAATCACAATCTAACGGTTGTTTGATTCACAACAAGAGATTCCATCGGTAATGACTTGCTACCAATCGTTACATTGACTATAAAAGGTTCAAAACTAAGTTATATAGCTTGCATTCCTGGCAATTATCCTGACTTTCGTCTTCAGATGTGGCTTGTTCTACGCCGATGTTGTATAAACGCAGTTTGCAGACCTTCTTTAGGTGTCCTATCACCCCGCAGAGTTGACAGCGGTAAACCTACACTTGTCTGCGATGTGGTTTTTTAAGCCGCATGCCGTGCACCTCGCTTGTCCTTCGGCCGTGCTACGCCTGCGGCGGCGCTGTATGCGCCCTGTTACCGCCCCACGTGGTCACGCTCGCGCGGTTCCTTACGGCGGCGCCGGCGCGCCCGCCGCTGTAACCATTCGCGTTGCACCCTGGCCCCGACATCTTGTACATGGCTTCTTCTTCTATTGTTACACCAGCCTCTCCTGGACTTTGAACGGATTGTTTCGCCTGACGGGAACTCGCTATCCTCTCGGCTAGTCCTAACGCAGCGGTAAGCGTAAACGTCGATGCATCCTCTTCAAATAGTTTGTCGCGCTCCGGTCCGTCATTCAGCCCCAGCGCAAAACAATCTCTAAGCACCGTGTCCAACACGACGCCAAAATCGCAGTAGCTCGCCAAACCTCACAGACGCGCTCCCCATTCGCCGACCGACTCGCCTGGATATTTAGCTGCTGCATAGAACCGTGCCCGCTCCGCAAACAAACAACGCCGTTGTATCTTCTACTACCACTGAGTCCAAAGAGCTGTGATGGAAGGAATCGAAGCGCTGGCATCCAACGTGTTCCGGTGATCTCGACCAGATCTTAGATTTACGTGAAGACCTTCGCTACACTTGCCAGTACAGTGTCTACATTCGAGAACTTTAAGGTCCCATCGACAATTCGTTTCACAAACTGTGTCAGAACACATACCTACAGGGGCGCAGCCACCGCAGCTTCAGCCGTATCAATGATAAGGGACTCCCGGGCCACAGGGGTCTAAGCGTGTGTAAGCAAAACTTAGTAAAATGTTATCCACTATGTCACTTAATCTCGTGCTTCCCGAAAAAAAAAACATTGCTTTTTTCCCGGGTTAAGCGTTTGCCCAAAATTCGTCGCTTAAGGCAAAAATTTTAGAATAACTGAAATCGTCTTCAGCTATACTTAGTTAGCTGATTCAGGTAATTATATTCCATTGAAACAATTTTCCAAAAAAGCATATTACAGGCAAGAATATTTAATTTGATTTGTTTGGCTATCTCAATTTCTAGGAGGAAATGACAACTTATATATTATACTAGCTTAAAACCCGCGGCTTCGCCCGCTTTGTCTTAGTACATAGGTACTTGCTTGAAATGAAAATAGCCCGCGGTTTGACCTACGCTGTCTACGGTTTGGCCCGCGTTGTCGTAATATTTGTTTAAAATGATTATAGCCTGCCAATTGGCCTGCGTTGTAGTATTACTTTCAAGAATAATGCTCACGGTTTTGCCTGAATTGTCACAGTTTTTGCGTAGCAGTTTGGCCCGCACGGCATTTCAATTAATTTTTAATAATAAAATAACAGTTATTGTGGCTTAACTACACATATAATAGTTAAATATATGCTGTCGCGACACTTTTTGTAACTAATGGTGTGTTCTGCAAAGTCTGTAGTACATTATTAATTTATTCTATCATCAATGGTTTTCGCAGCGCACGCGATGTAAACAATGTTACATTTTGGCAATGTTATAGTTTATAAACAATGGCATTTTTTTACACCTTAGTTAACATTATTGTAGTTTTAGTAGAGATCCTTAGTTTTTTTCTTGCAACAAAAAAGCCCTTATTAATCAGTGATAATGTTGCATTCAAATGGTGGAATTTTTAAAATCGGTCCAGTAATTATTGAGTCTATTTGTTACAAACATACATACAAATCTTTCCTCTTTATAATATTATAATTAATATGTATATATTAATATTGCTCTGCTCGTGCTCTGACGGCGTAGCGGTTCACATCTTATGAGGATACCAACAATTGGGTTGATTCGTGGTTCTGAAGAACTCCTTGTCTTTTGAGGCTATCAAAAGACAAGGAGTTCTTCAGACGTGGGATTCGAATGCTGCCTGAGAGATGGGAAAAAGTGGTTGCAAGTGATGGGCAATATTTTAAATAAATTTATATTACCGTTCTTCTATAATAAATATTTAATTTGTGTTAAAAAACGACGGAAACTTATTTGTAATCCTAATAGTAAAGATGATATCAAAATCATGTGTATTTATAACGCTATCATTTAAATAAATGACTTAATTAAAAAAAAATATTGTGCTTGAAAAACCCGGTGCGTGACACTGGAGTCACAAGCGACGCAAGTCAAAATGACGTCACAAACAGCGAATCATATTATAATAATAATTAGTAATAATCTAAGTGATAATAACAATTCTGAAAATTTACTGTTGTTTTTAATATTATCAAAGGTAAACAACTCATCTAGTAACGAGGGCCCTAAACAGTGATTAGGAAATGATGTGAAGAACAAACTAATTATGAAAGCTCTTTAAGATACAAACTTTTCCACACATTATTAGTAAAGGCAAATCAGTTTGCATTCTTTTTGAAGTTTAGAAGACTAGACAACGTCCCATATTGAAAGATCTGTTCATACCTATTCAAGGTATTTTGCAATTCGATTTCAATTCGAAAATAGAAACATTTTAGCTTTTGGTGAAAACACACGGTTTCTATTCATTTGACTCAATAAACTTTTTAATCAAAATAAGCGTTCTAAAATGTTTAAATATTTGTTTTGCGTAGTGATGTTATCTTTGCTGTGTCAAGGTAAGTTTTTATAATTTTATCATCTGTATAATATACAGGGTCATAGGTATTAAACGCAAAACCTTTAAAGGCAGGGCTAGTACATCTAGACAAACAACGTATTGTATGTATGTGTATTACGACTTTCGAAAATTTGCAAAAAAAATCGCTTCTCCATACATTTTGCCGCGCGTTGACGAACTTTTTGTATGAAAAAGCTTTTTCTTCGTTATTTTCCAAAAGTATTAGAACAAAAGTTGTATGTCTAGATGTACTAGACCTGCCCTAAGATTTTGCATATTATTCTTATGACCCTGTATATAAAAGGCATAAGTGACTGACTCAGATATCAAAAATTTGCACACGTATACCTACCTTTTGAAGGATTTTTGAAAATTATTAGACTTCAAAAGGGGTAAGCCGGGTCTTTTGCGATTTAATGAAACTTTTTATTCCCTGGGCTGTTTGATTTGAAACTTGGCTTTGATGTTCTTAAAACAAAATAAAAAATATGTTTCGCTCACCATTTGCGATTTTTTCATTCATTTCATTTTCACATTCAGAATTAATGTAATTAAGCATTAATTACTTACAACTTGCTTAATTAATTGAAACACAAATAATATTTTATAATATTGGACTCATACTGAAAAATCAGTTATATTGCTTTTGAAATGGCCAAAATTACCAAAAACAATTGTTTTGACAAACGGACGGATTCAAATGCGATTTGGTATAGAAGTAACACAAAGTAGCATAAGTGCTATTGTTTTTTTTTTCGAAAATCGAAGAATCGAAAATTTGCAAAAAAAATGTTTTTCAGTTTCAGTTTGTTTAAAAACAGCTTTCAAGATTCACTAAGACATCAATTATAGACGCCCAGGAATAGGTACATCAATGAAAAAATATTTATAATTATGCTACGGGTTCATGATAATACGTTTACTTGGTTTGAATATAAATAGGAAAGTTGGTAATTAAATGGATTAGCTATTATAATGCGCGATTCCTTCAGGAAGAAATATACCTGCGTTATAGACCACCAACTCGATGGGTCGACGTCATCAGATCCAACGCGGGACATGCGTGGATGAGATTGGCCCAAGAGGGAAAACTGGTATAATGATCATAAAATCAACTAAATTTTAAAAATAGTCGTTTAAATATACTATGATTTCACTTAAAACCATGTTAGTTAATCTCGCGTAAAATAGCTTTCACGGACTTAGCCGGCTTAATCAGGTACATGGTATGTTAATACCTATCCCTCTTTGGCTCCCCCACTATCAGCTTTCCGTCAATAAGTTTAAGAAGCTAAAACTGTAATGACATTGTTTTTGACTGACGAAACGGATTTGGTATTCAATTCGAAGCGTATATATTTTTATGTATAGCCGCGCATAGGTAACTTTTTACATAGTAGTATTTCGATTTTGATAATTCTTTTTTATTAGAAAAGTTGTACTTCAATGTTGGTACCATTTAAATTTAATAAAATGATTTTAATCGTGCTTCACACACTAGGTTTATAGAAACTTTCTTTTTGTGATAAACATTTCAAAAATTGTCAATGTACCTAGTAGTTGGTAAAAATGATAAACACGTTCACTAATTCGGCGCCTTCGCAGACAGCGTTTCTAGCTTAATTGGACAAAGCATCTGGGCTGGAATCTCAGAGAGATGCAGGTTCAAATCCTGCGAACGCGTCAATTTTTGAAATGTTTATCACAAAAAGAAAGTTTCCTTATAAATTTCATTGAGATCGGCTATGCCATGTCTGATTAATAATAGCAATATAAATCGCTACATCGATTTGTGCGAACTATTCGCTAATTCTGTACACGGTTGAAGTCAGTCATGCCATTTTTTGGAAAAAATAATTTACATTCATTACACAACAAAACTTCAACACATAATGTTTTAATTGCAGCAAAGGTGTTCAGGTTCGACTACGAGTTTGTAGAACCGGCGAATGGCTGGATGAAGTTTCACATCGTGCCCAGTACATGGGAGGAGGCCAGGATGCGATGCCACGCAGAAGGTATTCCTTATAATCAAACGCTAGAGAATCCGTGGTGGTCAAGTGGCATTAACACCCGCCTTACAATCGGGAGGTCATGAGTTAAAATCCCGGTTCCGTACCAATGCTTTCGATGGAAGTTCCTGAGGAAACCTGCAAACGTCCTTCGATTGCGATTCGATTGCGTATGACGTATGCCTTTGAATCCACCAACTTTCACTGGGCCGAAGAAAATGGCTCAACCCTCCTTCATGGGGAGGCATTTATGTTCAGTGTTCAGTTAAAAAAATGACTGGTACAAATGCAAGAATCAGTGCGTGAAGTCCATTATTTGTGATTTTATTTGTAATTTATTGCTGAACTTACTTAACTTCGATAAACCCAATTTTAAAGTATCCGTCGCTATCGTAAATTTAATAGCAACGTAAAAAAATAATGTTCTCACTTCTCTCTATCAAAAAGTGTATAGGTGATCGAAGATCAAATGCATATAGTGAAAAAGAATCAGGGCTACTCGAAATTGCTATTAATTACGATGGCGCCTCGAGAATGGGCCTAAAGAATTATTATTTCTAACAAATTAGTATGTCAACTATTAAACTTATTGAGTCACACGACATTAACCATAATAATAAAGAAATCGCAGTAAGGAACCTTAGACTTGGCACGACTTTGTCTAGATTTTATTACTTTCTAGAGATAACCCAGCAGCTCCATCGCGACTTGGCTAGTTTTTTACAGAATGTTTTTGGTGGGATTGTGGGATTTTCTTTTATAAAATATAAGGTGTAACAATCACCAACATAATATCAGCCTAAAGAAACCCATTTGCAACTAGGTGTAGCTACGTGTTCTTAATAATAACCAAAATATTGGTTGAAAGCTAATTATGTATGTTCAAAGCAAAAAGCTTGCATCCAGCCTGTATAGATGGTCTGTCTGCCTCGATAGTAAATGTTCTGCCGTACCTCATCGCCAATCCTTTGGTTTTATGAATGCATGTCAAAGATATAATTTATTTTATTTATTTTATTTTTATTGGGAACCTACAGCTATGTTACAAAAATAGATTTAAAAAAGAAATTATTGACGGCCAATTACAGGGTTCCACGAGTAAATTTAAATGAGGTTGATGATGCTAATTACATATAATTATGTTTTCCCAGGTGCTGTATTAGCTTCGCCTCTCACCAACCAGCTAAAAGAAGAGCTGATAAGATTCGTGTTGAACAAAAAAGGCCCCGTCCCCACCACCATCTTCACCGGAGTACATGCGAGCTTTTCGAAAGGAGACTACTCGTCCATTGAAGGTACCTGTAACCCTAGCTCACTAAGCTTTCGACTCTCAGACTACGGAATAATAAATCGATAAAAAATCATTAGTGATTTTGAAAGTAAAATTAATTTAACATTTAAGTCTTATTATTGAGGTCATCAAACGACAATAATTATTAGACAAATAACCAATCAGAATAGTAACTACATGTAGTAACAACGCGTTCTTCGGAAATAGCCCTTTTACAACACTTGCAGGAGTATTTGGTCATGTGCCGTCTTTTTGAAGGACGGGGGTTGTACCTATTTTTTAGAGTTTTCGGATTCTTTTGAGAGGAAGACTCTGTTAACCATCCATATGCAGGATCCCAGCGATAATTTACTTCAGATTCCTTTGCAAAGTTAGTTACAATTGTAAAAACAATATATTTTTCAAACAATAATTGCACTGTAAAATATTATAAGTAACATTCAATTAAAAATATATGACCAAAAATTCAAAAACATGCACTAAAACTTATAATAACAAAAAAATATATCAAGTTTCATTACATTTATTAGTAATAACTCATATTTTACAAAAGTATTACAGTGTTAGAAATGTTACGGCGTCACTAACCTTTCGTCTTTCGTACGAAGATTCTACAAAATATCCTGATTTAATTACCGTGCAACCGTAATCAGTGCTTACGGGTTACTTTCGACGTAAATTATGAAGGTACTGAGCGTCAGGAGATCAGCAGGGACAGGGAACATACCTATACACCATAATGGTGGAGTACGCGTAGTCTCCTAGACGAATGGTTAGTGATCTAGGGTTAAAACTCGTGGAATAATATAGACGGAAAATGAACAAAGTGTAACAGTAAGACAAATACTAGTTATTTTTGTAATGCTCAAAGAGGGTACAAATAGTATCATTAGACCAAATCAAAACAAAAGCAATAACCTATGTACAAAACCTAATGTTGTTCTCCTAGCAGGAATAAGTTTCTTAAACTAACGGGTTTCCAAAAACTTGATGTAATTTTATGTGAATGAAAACAATTTTTGTATTGAATTTGAAATTAACGAGAAAAATTATAAATTATATAAAAGAAGATAAGATTGGTGACAGAAACCCGGAAAGTCTGGAGAGTACCTTTAAGAGCCTGGCTTCTGAGATTATTATTTATTATGATAATGACATAAAATCAATCCTAAATACTACGATAATAATTTATTTAAAGTTATATATATATTTATTTAAGTACCTAGCGTATATTGGTAGTAAACCAACAAGCACTGGTCTTGCTAATAAAATGTTCTTTCGCATGGTCTGTCTCTACTCATGGGATGCACTTCTCACTATCGTTTTTTTTTTAATTACACCAATGTTTAATTGTTTATACTGGTTTTGGGCTCGAGTCTTTGGATTATCGTTAGACCTTTAAGGGTATGTTGATGATCCAATTGTTTTTATGCAGTAGTAGTTTTAGCTTAATTATTGATTTTTGTTGTAGTTAATAAAGGTATTTGCTGATTTTTTTTTCATCTCCTAGGAGTGCCTCTTACTCGTCTTCCAATCAGCTGGGCGCCAGGAGAGCCTGATAACTACAAGAATAAGGAAAGCTGCCTCGCTATGAACGCTGAAGGCAATGGAAGCACCTACGACGTACGATGCGACGACGTGCTGCCCTATGTCTGTTTTAAGAAATTCACCCAACTAACTATGTCTGATTGCGGAACTACTGACCCTGGTAAAATTTTAATAAGCATCCTTTTTCCGAAAAAAAAAATATGAAAAAGTCCAAATTAATAGAAGAAATCAATCAGCTGTTCCATATAAAATGTGCATGGCAAATACTATATGGATCAGCAGATTTTTTTTCGATTTTGAAGTTGGTCCCATAGTAAATCTTAATAATGAGTACGGTGATACCCTAGCGAGAATATTATGTCGAGACAATCATTCGGGATTTTGAAGGACACTTTCGAAAATAAATTGTTTGTATTTCATTCCAGGATACGTATTGGATAAAAGAACTGGCAGTTGCTACAAGTTTCACAAGGAACGTCTGACTTGGTCGGAGGGTTTCCAGACCTGTTATAGTGAGGGAGGCTACCTGGCTATCATCGATGATGAAACTGAGCGCGATGTCTTTAAGGACATAATCAAGAATAACCAATAAGACGTTTCAATCGTAGTTAACGTCGGATTCCATGACTGGGGTTCCTATGGCCACAGTTTCAGTACTATTCATGGTGAGTTGTTTTTTGATCCAGTTAAAAATTGGGATATGAATTTAGCCGTTTTTTTTAGTGTTTAAGCAGTTTTGTTGAACAATTCTGCCGGCCTACCACAACTACTATTTTTGATGGTAATGAAAAGATAAGTTTGAAAATATAAGTTATATTCTCGTACATGTTTTATATCAACAAAAAAGCGCACCTGCTCAATTTTAATTAAAAATGTATCTTTAAGGAATCAGAAGATTCAGTGGGCTTGAAAGGCACAAGTGACACAAATATTATTATATATAAGATATTTCCCCTTACTTAATCATGATTCATAGTATGTCTCGATAAATTTTCAAATAAAAGGCACAAATAACCAGTTTAGCCTTTCTTCTTTCTTTATCTTTCTTTTTTCTATTACGTTAATAAAATTCACATTATAAAGACACAATAAGACAAATGTGCCCTTTAATTATGATTCTGTAAACAAATTGCTCAAAGAATTAAAAATAAAGGTCATATTTGGTTTCTTATACCTTTTATATGTAGTAAGTGGTATTAATATATATATATATATATATTTATTTTTTCGTAATAATTATATAAAAATTAAATAATTGTACTAACCTATACGCCACTGTCTCTGTATTTCTTTTTCCTTTGTTGTATCTTTAAATTAAAGGTATACGACTCAAAAGGAGCAAAATAAAGCAAAAATGTTAATCTCTATTTTCTCGATTTGACTTAAATGTTAGATGTGCCCTTTGATTGTACGACGGCCGAATTACTTTACAATATTTAACATTTACAGGGGATCCTATTGAAGAAAAGTATCATTCATGGAAGAGCGGGGAGCCCAACAACGGGACGTCAATTAAAGGACTGAAAGGACAGTATTGTGGAGCTATGTACCAAGATGGTAGCTTAGATGATAATACTTGCGCAGATAAAGTTACTTTCTTATGTGAAAAAAATCCAAATAACAGGAGTGCACTATTTGACATCGACATTCGCTTGTTCGAATAATGCTAGTTCGACAAAACTGAACTGCGACACACCATAGTTTGCTTGCACGCTCAGCAGACACACTGAAGCTCGACATCACTTTAGTGCGACAAACTGTAGTGCGAATATAGTTCGATATAATGCTAGTGCGACAAAGTATTTTGTGAAGGTACTGAGACACTATACTCTATAAAATTTAACTTGATCTCTGCGACAGCTGTCAGAAAAATCACGCATATGAAGTCCTGAATTTCTTAATAGTACAGACAGTACCTGTCAATGTCATACTTTTTGGCATGCCGATTAGTGATGGGCGACGAATGATCGTGACCACAGAGTTTTAGATAGAGTTTTAATTAAAATATTGATAGTTTATACTGACGATATTTAAAAATAAAACTTAATGTATCATTAATTTTATTGTATATTTTAATATCATAACATTTTTTATATGTGTAATTAAATTAAACCCAATTATATGTTACATTAGCATCGATAATAGTGAAAAACGTCGATAAATACTATCGTTACATTATTATGAGTATTTAATTAAATCATAACATTATTTACATGTGTACATACTTGATCTTAAATAATAGTAAGTAAATAAAATCCAATTTCTCACCTTCAACTACTCATTCGATTTCATTACAACATTGTTTGAAAATCGATTTTTTCCACCACTATCTCAACTCTAAATAATTATGTCAAAATGTAACTGTCGCAGAGATCAAGTTAAATTTTATAGAGTATAGGTAGGTGCCATAGATGGCTGGTACACTTATCCATACCCAGCTATATCCCTGGTAGGAATAAGTGCATTTTAGTAGATTTAGTTATCCTGTTAGAGTCACAGTCTATGAAATGCATTGACAGGAAACATTTTTAAACCTCATAATTACAATTATGTTAAGTTAGGATAATGTGTACAATACGATTTAATTTTAGTCTGATTAATATCTATAATAATATATTGATATGTATGTATGTATGATAGTAATTAATGCTAACTGAAAAATTCTGTGTTATTTTTTAAAGATTTTATTTTTATGAATTAATTTTACTATTCACAGCAGCACTATTGCTTCAATTTAAAGTCGTTTACCTTAGACAGAGGTCTTTATTCTGTTATTGTTTGTAAGTTTATCTGCATAGGCTGTATTTTCGAAAAAACGCAATTTTTTTTTTATATTTTACTAAGTTCGTCATTTTTTACTAGTATAAGTAGAATCAAACCTCATGTCATAAAATTGGCTTAAGTATTTCTATTTAACCTGTTTTTACTGTGTTTGTTAGAAAACGGTTAGTTTTCCATGTATTTTAAAAATAAAATCATGAAATAAAATTCACCGAAAAAAAAATTTAAAATACGTGTCCAATATTTTTGTGATAATCTAACTAACGGAGTCATAGTAAATATTTATTATAGGTACTTAATGATTTCCAGTCATCATCCCTATTCTACACTGAGCTTGTCAAAAAGACGTATTTCGTTTTACGTTCTTTGGAAAGCGAGATATCGATTGAAATGTTGATATATAGGAATAAGATATTGCAAAATTTGGGGTATCCTTTTCGAAAGACTAAAACTGAGACCTAGAGTAAAACTGAGAGGGCAATACATGGACCACGTCCAAGACCATGTATACTTCTGTGAAGCTTCGTGGAAGTCATTATCTTTGTCTCTGTCTTCTTCAAAGGTTTGAAGACTGTGTATGCTCTTCTCGCATATGAAGGGTAGAGGCATGTTGCACCAGAAGTCGGAGAATCCTGCTGGTCGATACAGGCTGCCGCAGGACTGGCCAGGGTCTCCTGTGCGCTCGTTGGTGGAGTTGTTTGGCTCACCACTGGTCCAGACCTGGTAGCCAGCAGCGTCAAGAGCTTCACCTAAACATAAACTAATATCAATAGTAAAATCATAACTATTTTCGCCAAAAATTGCAAAACCAACGACTTTAACCGTTGCAAGTTGCAATCTATGTACAGAATTCTATAAGAACAATTTTCTCAAATCGCATACTTGCTACACAAAGATTTGGTGACTGTCCGACTGGCCAGCATCATAAGCATCCAGCAACCAGATAACATCTACTGCTGGACATCGGTCTCCTCTATGGGTGTCCAATACGACCGAATTTAAATTCTTGTTAAACTCGATGTCTAGGACGTTTAAATTATTGTCGATTTTTTAAACTCTTGTTAAACTTGATGTCTAGGACTTTTAAATTTTTGTCGATTTTTTAAAAACGTCTAGGCCTATTTCCGTCTCTAAAGTATGATCTACCCAAACAAAAAAGTAACATTAAATTTGATTCATAATTGGCAGAATCATCGTGTAACATAAATTAATAATATATATATATATTTTTTTGAAATCGGTTTAAAATGCAAAGAATATCACCATCATCCCTGTGTCGACCACTGCTCAATATAGGCCTCCGCTCATATGCGCCTATCTATCCATCTATCTATTCCTATCTTGGGTTAGTCTTATCCAGGCATGGCCTGTGATGGGTCCGATGTCGTCGACCCATCGGGTTGGTGGTCTTCCTATAGAACGAATAGAATAGAAACAAAAAGATATAAACGTACAAAATTGAAGAGATGAAAATATTTACTTATTTTTTTGCCTGAAACTTGTTCATCTTTATTTGAGTATGTACCTAGTACCTACTTATTTTTAATCTTTTTGTAACTATTTTAATAAAATTGATTTGAAGTGATAACGTCTTATTACCTATTCAACGAACGCTGGCTGCACGCACGAAAAAGCATGAAGCGTTGTCACGTTCCGCCTGAGCCAAGCGTGCAAGTGAAAGTGCGGAACAAGCTATAGATAGAGCAAGATCGCTCTAAGCATGCAGCTTGTGACGCATTCGATGTTATCACGTAAAAATCTTAATATAATCGGCCAAGTGCGAGTCGGAATCGCGCACGAAGGGTTCCGTACAGTATGAATTGGGCGGAGGATAAGGGGGAGGGGGAGGTGACTCCCGCTCTGGGTGGTTCTTGGTGCAAAAAATGGCTACCGCTATTCAGCGTGGTAATGCTGAAAGCATAAGGGCACCTTTGCCCCGGGATCCATGAGGGGCGGGTTATTTGCTTTTTTATATTATATTTTATATATGTAATCTCCATATAGATATATTGTATTATTTTTTGACATGTACCTATGGTTAAAATTAATTAAATATTCTGTTAATCTACCTGTCAGCGTTATTAATATCGAGCGACAGACGACAACTTCAGGTTTCTTGTATGGAAGCCTTAAATATTTATTTTTTCTGTTTTTAGTATTTAACAAAGCGGCAAAAGAAATACATCATCTGTGAAAATTTTAACGTTTCAGCTATCACGGTTCATGAGATACATCCTGGTGATAGACAGACACACAGCGGAGTCTTGGTAATAGGGTCTCGTTTTTACCCTTTGGTTACGGATACCCTAAAAAATATGTCATACCTACCATGTATGGTCAGCCAAGTCTGCTGATCGCCCCAGTCATGGAAGCCCACCCACATGTAGTCAGGGTAAGACGACCTGATCTCAAAATCACGATACTTTCGACGCTTCTCCTTCACCAACTGCGGACAAACCCAGGATTACACCATATGTAACGCTCCTAGCGTAGTTTGACTAGGTATTTGAGCTATCACCGAAATTAAGCAACGTCCCGCACAATCAGTATTTGGATGGGTCACCGCGGGTGGAATTTTCCAACTGAGCGCTACCGTGGCTCGGATGATAAGTTATATTCATATTCCTATTCATATGCCTTTATTCATACAACAGTATACGCCAAAAATCGAGTACAATAGGATGATAGAAAATTACATTAATTAAAAAACAAATGTCATAAGTATTGGAAAGTCAGTAACAGTGATTAGTTAAATTGTAGGGTCAAATTGTAGGTAGATGGTAGATGTATATTGTAGGTAGGGTAAAATTACCGAGATCACCGTGAAAGTAAATATTTGATTCCAGATAATACCACAGCCATCAATAGAACCACCATTATACCACTATCTAGACATCACATCATCCCTGGCACCCTACTAGAGGTTTTTTCAATGTTGCGCTTGATCAAAACGGTGAAAACAAAATCAAACTTGATGAAGCTGACCGTAGAGTCACCCAGTTTTTTTTTTTAAATACGCAAGACTCAGTTGCGTTTTGAAAAAGAAGATGATGAAGTGAATCTAAACGTTTTATTTAGTGAACAGCAACTAGTATGATCGATTTTCATTTGGATGCCTGGTAATCTATTAATGAGTCTTCAGAATTAGAGCCAATGACCCTGGAGACAATTTTGAAGTTAATGCAGCCATTATAGTGCAAAATAATACTACTTTTGATAGGTTAAGCAGGCTATACGATTAATTATACTCATGCGTACAAAACCCACAGCCCGCTGAGTTTTTGACAGCGATAGACTTATTACAAGAACATATAGTTATAGGAAAACATGAACCATATCCATCCGATGTAAGTTAGTGGCAATTTGTTAACACAACTAAAAAAGGCTTAATTTTATACGATTTTAATCTTAACCAGACAGTAACCATCACTACCACTACCCCTGCTACTAGATCTAAGAGACAAACGAGTAATTTCATGAAAAGTGATGAAGAAAAAAAAAGTCTACAAGGATCCTTTATGCATTCATCCTTTATTATCATATCAGATAGCACTTGAAAGAAATAATTTAATGATTGCAGCAAAGATTATAGACAGAGTACACAGAGGACAAGGATTTATACAAGAAAACTATGATTCTTGGAGGACTTGGTTGGGAAGGTTTTCATGGATAGATGGATTAATATTTTCCAGATTAACGAGTTATGCAAAGTGTATGGTGAACCATAAATACGGTTACGTATTTAAAGATAATTCATTTAGTGTTGGAGTTGTAGGAGCAGATTTTCGGTTCGGTAATGACACATGGCCAAAAATATCTGCTTGGAATGAGAGTACGATTGCCGGACAAATATTTTTTGACAAGAATGGGAAAGCTGTGTGAAGTTGCGTCGAAGTTTCACTTCTTCTGCGCGGAGGGACTCCACGCACTATTTTTTTTCTTCGGCGACTTTTGATTGGTGGCCGATTTATCAGCCGATTTCGATGATATTTGGCAGCATATATTTAAACATTTAAATCTTCACAAAATTTGCAGGTATAAGCGAAATCAATCAAGAGCGAATCGCGATATAGGCTTATGAAGTTTCAGTTAAACATATGGTAAGTCTACTTTTCGGGGAACTACTTGTCAATGTAAATGAGCAATCGAATTGTACCTGCGCTTCGGCTTCACTATTGATAACGACCAGGTGCCCTCCTTCAGCAATACAAGTCATGTAGGCCTGGGACCAGGGCAGACCTCTGGCATGGAACTTGTAGCAGCTGCCTGTACTCGCATCCAGCTCATAGCCTGCAAAATAATAATAGCATAAAGCTTGTGAGTAATTAAACATTTTATCCCTGGGGGTCGGAAGCTCATCATATAATTATACTTTATGGGAATTTTCTGGTGGATGCGACGTATGACAAAATACTGTTTTTTTTTTTTTTACTTTTGCAGATCTGATGCGTCCAGCGCGTTTCCTTTTTCCTCTCCCCTTTTAACTTTTATTTTCTCAGTGACGATAAGTTTTTGGAGAATGTCACCAAGTTGCTTAATATAAATGTAGCAAAAAAACCGAAAATACTCCGGAGGCAGCCTGAGACAGTTTTGATCACTGATTGGTTAGTTTTCTGCGCAGTTTATGGTGATACGAAGTGATTTCCTCCAGAGTCACATTTCAAAGGTTAATTAATTAAAAACCGTTGTATTTATTTTTTGTCCATAGTTTCTATGGTATTGAGATTTGGTAACATTATTGTTTGTTTGTTTATGAGCCTGTATTGTCCCATTGTTGGGCAAAAGCCTCCTCTCGAGATTTCCAGTTTTTATTGTTTGTTTGTTTATGAGCCTGTATTGTCCCATTGTTGGGCAAAGGCCTGCCCTCGTGATTTCCAATTTTGTCGGTCATGTGCTGATTCTTGCCAATTTAGGTCAAATATGTTCAGTTCGGCTCGCCATCCAGCCCGTCTGCCACGAGGCCGCACCGAGTTGGGACTCCATTTGGTAGCAATTTTTGCCCAAAGGTCTTCTGGCATGCAGCTGACGTGCCCGGCCCACTGCCACTTCAGTTTGACGACTGTGAAAGCTACATCTCTAATTTGAGTTCTGGTAACATTGTAACGGTAACATTACTATTATTGTAGTTTGACTGGGTATTCATTAGCGATCACTGAAATTAAACAACGTTCTGCACGGTCAGTCTTCGGACGGGTGACTGCGGTGGCTTTTTCAACAGAGCGGCTGGGATGATACGTTAAATTATAGGCCTCGTTTGTTTTAACCGTTTAGCTATGCTGGAGGCTTTCAGGCGACTTAAAAAGTCTGACACCAGGGTAACCAGGGCTAGCCACCCGGCCCTTAAACTTATTTTATACCTGGATCAGTAGTGCCACAAGATGTGTGGGTTAAAATTGTCTCCTTCTTATAGCAGACGTAGGGCAGAACTTTAGAACATTTCACGTCAGCCATGTTTCCTTTGTCATCTGTTGTCATGGAGAGGCAGCTTTCTGCGTCATCGAAGTTGTCAGGCTCGCCCGGTGCCCAGGCGATGGATAAACGGCGTAAAGGAACACCTGAAATGTTTGGGAAGAATCCTGTATTTGGCTAGTGGCCGTTACTTAATTAAGAAAATCTATAAATTCTAGGCTTTGACTGTTATACTACTTGCCCTATACTAAGGCGAAAGGGGGTAATTTAGACTATCATCATGTACAACTTTTTCTACGGGGCCAACCCGGAATTCGAAAGAAAAATGTGAGCTGTTGAATACAAAATTGCAACTTTGAACTGACAATATGATGATTCCTCCTTTCAGCTTAGTTCACCAGTTCTGGATAACCTTGCGCTACAATCACGTTTTTGGGTCACTACTCGACGACAAATATTTTTAAATCTATTTGAACCAATGATTATTATTACTTACAACAATCTCTTGCTAGACAATTAACAGATACTTGTTTTTGCAGTTTTACCATAAACTTGGCTTCCTCTAATGGGAGAAGCAAAAAATATACCTCGTCTCAGAGCGTCGCTGCAAACATATTCCATTAAAACCTTTTGTTCTTTAGCTTCATATTTGCATTAGAAAAATTGTGATTCTTAATCGATATTAAATTCGATTTGGATAACAAACACGGTTTTTGAATGAGAAAGTATCTACCTTCAATGGAGGCGTAGTCTCCCTTAGAAAACGTCGCATGCACGCCGGTGAATATGACAGTAGAGTCAGAATCTGACTGCTTCGCTACAAAAGATATGATTTCCTCCTTCAAATTCTTTGTCAAAGGTGATGCTAAAATTGCTCCTGAAAATTACATACACACATATTTACTATACAAACTTTCTTTACTGGCTTACTAGCCTGGTAATACAAAGCCGTGGTAATCTAGTGGTAGGACACACGCCTTACAATCGTGAGGTCGTCGGTTCAAATCCCGGTCTCAATGAGTTCTTTGGAAACATACACCACTCGCTTTTCGTTGAAGGAAAACATCGTGAGACAATCCTCTACGTCCCGAAGAAATTCGATGGCAAATCCACAAAACATAAAAAATACCAAGTCGATGGAATCCACTAACCCACACTGGGCCGTGGTGTATATGGTCCAATCACCCTTCGTGGGTAGGCCTACGTCCTGCAGTGGACTGTTAAAAAGGTTGGTACAGTACAACCTGGTACGGGAGGTAATAGCAGTAGGATGACAACCGACGAGATGGGTAGGGTAGATGACCTCATCGAAGCCGCAGGCTTCTATCCAGCTGGATGCAAACCGCTTCCAACCGGTCGGATTGGAGATCCATATGGAACGGCTAAGTCCAGCAGTGAAAGTTTAATGGCTAATGGAAGGTTGATACGGTCATTACCTTCAGCGTGGCACCTCATTCTGGCTTCCCGCCATTTCGCCGGCACCTCGTGGTACTTCAGCCAACCCTTTGCTCTAGAGTTGAACTCGTAATCATATCTGTACTGTTTTCCTGCAAAATGTTTTAAGTTTAAGTTATTGTATTTAAGTTAGGTTTCTGAAGCCGAAAATTGCATTTCAGCTAGGATAAACTAATACTAAAAAAATGTGCCACCATTCTACACAGTTTGCAATAAATTTTACCGTCTCCGTCGTAATTTTTTTGACTTTTGCTTTTTGCTAAAAAATACTCGACTTCTATATTGGCTCCATAGTAAAAGTTGTTCATAATGATGGTCCTCATATTCAGTATGTGAATACCTCAATTTAGATTAAATAGATGTAGTTATTCAGAGAAGGTATAAATAAACCAAAGCAGAACCTACGTGCAAACCTTTATTTTGGGCCACTTGTACTACTACAGGATTAACCCAGAATTCACGATAAAAATTTGCTGTTTCATAATATATTATAATAATTTGTGTGGTCCATGCAGTTTTGCAATTTTGCACGGTATCTACACTCTTTTTAACCGACTTCCAAGAAGGAGAAGTTTCTATGTTCGTCTTATGTATTCTTTTTTGTGTGTTTCATCGATATTTTCGCTAATTGTAACCCGCATCAATTTTTTTTTTTATTTCAAAACGGTATACGAGTAAGTGCTTCCGAGGTGGTCCCGTTTAAATTTTATCAAAATCTTTTCACGAAGTAATTTTGTACACGATGGAAGTCGCTTTTGCCATTTTTTACTTAAAATAATTCTTGAGTAGGTATAATCTGCACCACACAAGTCGGTGGATGGGAAGTTATAGTGCCATTCACAGCTACTATACTATTTAAGCTCACATCAGTACTTACTGGTAGCGCCATCTCTGTTATTTTTATTAAACTAATTAAACGTTGATACCACCCAGCCAGACTCAGCTGAAGTTAATAGAACTTCCAAGAAGTAAGGAGAGAGGGTGCTTTGCTAAATCGTTGAGATTATTATTTTTACACATATTCTTAACTTTAATATTGCTTTAATATGTGTAGCAAGTGCCCCGGTTGTGGCCACTGACCGGGTTATGGTCGTTTTGATGTCAAAATTATTGCATAAATGGTAATTATAAACAATGTAACAACATACTTAAATAGTTAGTGAATCTCAAATTATGATATTTTTTTTATATTATTTGAACATTAAATTGTCTAATTATTCGTTTAAATTCAAAGTGACCGCAAATGATACCTACTAAGATGGCCACAAGCGGGGCACCTGCTTATCCAAAAAAATCTATTTTCAAGCAATTAATTAAAAAAAAATACAATGGGATGAAATTTGAACAATCAAAATTTCATTAAATCTCGTGTCACAATGTTTGTCCTCAATGGACTCCTAAACCACTTAACCGATTATAATAAAATTCGCACACCATGTGCAGTTCGATCCAACTTGAGAGATAGGATAGTTTAAATCTCAAATTATAGTCGCAATTTTAATTTATTTAGCCACAGCAACGCGTGGCCGGATCAGCTAGTTTCATATAAGAAAAAACAGGATTTTTTATTTGGTCTTAGAACAGATGAAAGCAAAATTGTGAAGATGAAACTGAGACGATTCGCTCACTTTGTTTGGTCGGTCGATTTCCAACAATTATTATTAACTAGTTTTTACCCGCGGCTTCGCCCGCATGATATTTTGATTTTTGACACAATATCATTATAACTTATAGCCTTTGTGTTGTTCTGATATATAAGCTACTAGCTGCCCGTCCCGGCTTTGCCCGGGTATGATTGGCTATGCATATACTTACCACGTATGCGTCACACACATGCTAGACATACTGGATGAACCATTATGATGAGTTAAAACCTACCTAAATCGCGAGAGTTTCCGTAGTCTTAAACTGTTCGAAGTTTATGAAAACGAGATAGTAGGTATTGGCATATCTAAATAAAAGTGAGTTCGTATGTGGCTGTACATAATACTTATATAGCCCTGATTTCAGAAAATGACAATGATGAGAATGAAAGCGACGTTAAAATATTAGAGACAGTCTATACATTCTATCTATGTAAGTTAGTTTCTTGATCTTGTCTTCACTCGAGAACTTTGAAAAACATTGGACATCAGTTCTACTTCTACGAATTGTGTGCCCTACCTAAGGCCTCTTCAACTTGCTAACCCAAAGAGCTGTGATGGAAGGAATCGAAGCGCTGGCGTCCAACGTGTTCCGGACGTCTTAGATCTTAGATTCACGTGAAGACCTTCGCTACACTTGCCAATACATTGTCTACATTCGAGAACTTTAAGGTCCCATCGACAATTCGTTTCACATACTATGTGTAGGGGCGTAGCTACCGCAGTATCAGCCGTGTCAATAATACGGGGCTCCCGGGTTATAGGGGCCTTATATATAACAACTGAAATCGTCTTCAGCTAGACTTTCTTAGCTGATATAGGTAATTATATTCTATTCATTATCAATTATCAATTTCCTTAAAAAAAGGCAAGAAAAGTGTATATTTCATTTGAATTGTTTTGCTAGCTCTAATTTCTAGCGCTAATTTCTATGAGGAAGTGACAACTTATAATAACCGTCTTACCACAAAAGTTTTACGCAGGCTTTAGACAATGTTTAACAGTACAAATTGTACGGCTAAACTGTGTTTAAAGCGTGTTTAAATCTATTGCGGTAAGGCGGTATATATTTATTTCAATTTAATGCAAGCATTTTTGTTTCTTTTGTGAGAATTGAGTGATTTGGGCTCCCCAACTATGTTTGATTCAGGGCTCCTCCGAGGCACGCTACGCCACTGCATACCTATTTACTACCAATAAAACATAAATCGACACACTAATGGCGGAGATATTATAACTTTGGTGGTCTAATGGTGGTAACGCCTGTCCTACAATCGTGAGGTGGTGGGTTCAAATCCCGATCCTGTATCAATGAGTTTCTTTGGAACTTATGTACGGAATTTCAAATCATTGGCTTTTCGGCGAAGGAAAATATTGTGTGGCAATCTGCACCAACCCACACTGGGCCCTGGCACTGGTGGTGGATATGGCCCAAGCACCCTTCTCAATTCTCAATGACCCGTTTCCTCGAATCTCGACGTTATGTCACCTAATAAGTGCCTGTAACCGAGCACTTTGGCATCGCGCGGCGTTGTAGTTGGCTTGGAATCGCCTTACGACTAACTAAAAAGCCTGCCCACTACGTAGCTTGGGCAGGATTTTGGCTCGGACACTTTTTTTCACGATTGTGACTCTATATATATTTGCTCGAAGTGAATTTTGTATTATGTACATTGTACAAAGTAGGTACATGAATTGCCAAGCGGGGAGAGCGACGAAACGGAACTTTTATAATACTTACATTTTTGAACTCGTGATATCTTTGTAATAAAATGTCTGAATCAAATAATTTAAAAAGTTTCATAAAGCTATTGAAACAGTCTTGAATATGAAATAATTTATTTTGATAAGGATTAATACCAAGATACAAATTAAGATCCTTTTCCTGCGACGGTATTTCAATTAATTTTTAAGAATAAAAGAACAGTTATTACGGCTTAACTATAATAGTTAGATATATGCTGTCGCGGCATTTTTTGTAAATTATGGTGTGTTCTATAAAGTCGTAGTACATTATTTTATTCCATCATCAATAGTTTTCGCAGCGCACGCGATGTAAAGAATATTTTAGGCATTTTTTTACACCTTGGGTAACATTATTATAGTTTTAATAGGGATCCTTATTTTTTTCTTGCAATTAAAATAGCCTATGTTACTCAGTGATAATGTAGCTTTCTAATAAAAAAAGAATTATTAAAATCGGTCCAGTACTTTTTGAGTTTATTCGTTACATACAAAAATACAAATCTTTCCTCTTTATAATATTAGTGTAGATATTGTTGCAAAGTTTCATCTCAATCCGTTTAGTAGTTTTTGCGTGAAAGAGTAACAAACATCCATCCATCCATCCATTCTCACAAACTTTCGCGTTTATAATATTACTAGTTTGTACCCGCGGCTTCGCCCGCGTGATATTTTGATTTTTGACGCAATATCATTCTAATTTATAGTCTATGTGTTATTCCGATATATTAGCTATATTACTGCAAAGTTTCCTCTCAATCCGTTCAGTAGTTTTTGCGTGAAAGAGTAACAAACATCCATCCATCCATCCATCCATCCTCACAAACTTTCGCGTTTATAATATACTAGTTTTTACCCGCGGCTTCGCCCGCATACGCAATATATCATTATAATTTATAGCCTATGTGTTATTCTGATATATAAGCTATATTATTGCAAAGTTTCATCTCAATCCGTTCAGTAGTTTTTGCGTGAAAGAGTAACAAACATCCATACATCCATCCATCCATCCATCCTCACAAACTTTCACGTTTATAATGTTAGTAGGAAAAGAATACGATTTAGTGTGTAAAAATATGTTTTAACAAAAATATTTAGTTTTACTCGTACCTTGTTGCGCCTGTCCTTTACAGGACAACAGCAAAAAACACATGATCCATAACACTGCACTACACTTCATTTTGTCTTTTAACCCGGCGTTCGTCGCCACCGGGCAAAAAATACCACAGGAGTGGTAAAAACACATATATTTTTTTCTACTAAGTTTTTTGACTTGCCGCTTTAGGTACCTTCCTATACTGAAACAACGGACACGCTCCCCACGCAGGAGTCAGTTGGCGGCAAAATTATACCAAGAAACGGGAGACTGTGAGGAACTTAGCAAGCATAACAGTGATGCTAAGTTGGAACTTATTTCAATGTTACTTTGACATTTATCTGTAGGTATCATGTAGAACTAAAAGATTTATTATTCGTGAAACTTTATAGAATAGCAATATTGGGACAATGCCTACTTCATTTTCAATGATAATAATGAGAGCGCAGGGACAAGCGCAGGTTAGCACAGTTAGAAAAAAACTTTAAAAATTGATATGGGCTTAATGCCTCGGGTATACATATCTACCTCTCCGCCTCTACCGAAAGAAAAAAATGCAATAGTGTGCAAAACAGTGTATCCGTACATGGCAACTCCGGTGGAACCATGTCTTAAATCTTCACAAACAATCCTTAATTTTTGTTACAAACACGACAATGGCAATAATATATGTAAAACAACAACTTTCTTAACATAACCGAGTCTACAGATATTATGTATCAAAAATTCAGTAACAGAGATAAAAGAAACTGTATAAATTCACTTAGGTAGTAATTGTTCACACTGAATAATTGTTTATTTTGTTTTAGCAACTATCGCGTGAGTCAGTAAATGCGACCCGATCTCTACTAGTAGATGCTACTACTATTAATAGATCATTATTGGACACCAACAAGGTCCGACCGCTCAAACGGGACTTCCCCCGATGACGCACCTACTCGTTGTATCATTGTATGATAAATATCTACGCATAGACTTATAAATTTTATAATAATAAGCTAAGTGCGAGACGGGCTCGCGCACGAAGGGTTCCGTACCGTATGGAATTTTAATTTAATCATTTATTTTTAAAGTGCATATTTAATTAAATACTCTGTGAATATTTCAAGCGTAGATGCTTATTAATATCGAGCGAATAAAGGCTAAAAATTCAGATTTGTTGAACGGGAGCTCATAGGGACTCCCAATGGGAGCTCCCGTTCAAACTTAAACATCATCAAACATCATCGAAACATCATTGAAACATCATCGAAACATCATCGAAAAATCATCGAAACATCATCAAAACATCATCGAAACATCATCGAAAAATCATCGAAACATCATCAAAACATCATCGAAACATCATCGAAACATCATCAAAACATCATCGAAACATCATCGAAACATCATCGAAACATCATCGAAACATCATCGAAACATCATCGAAACATCATCAAAACATCATCGAAAAATCATCGAAACATCATCGAAACATCATCAAAACATCATCGAAAAATCATCGAAACATCATCGAAACATCATTGAAGCATCATCGAAACATCATCGAAACATCATCGAAACATCATCAAAACATCATCGAAACATCATCGAAACATCATCGAAACATCATCGAAACATCATCGAAACATCATCGAAACATCATCAAAACATCATCGAAAAATCATCGAAACATCATCGAAACATCATCAAAACATCATCGAAAAATCATCGAAACATCATCGAAACATCATCGAAACATCATCGAAACATCATCAAAACATCATCGAAAAATCATCGAAACATCATCGAAACATCATCAAAACATCATCGAAAAATCATCGAAACATCATCGAAACATCATCTTAAACATAGTCTTAACCATTAACATTTTTCTGTTTTTTGTATTTGTTGTTATAGCGGCATCAGACTTACGTCATTTATAAAAAGGACATGTCCACAAAATGTATGGAGGCTGGTATAATAATAATCAAAAATTCTAACCACAACACTTGTTACATTTCGAGAATTTTCATATATTTCTGAGTCTATTACAACAGTTAAAAACAAAAATGACTCCTCCGATTTTTTAAAAATTAATTTTGAATTTATTAAGATAAATAAATATATTTGGCTCAATAGGTAGTTTATCTCTAGCAACCTTGATTAAGTAACCTCCAAATTGTCAAATGGAAGCATATTAACCAATTAGACACAGTTTTTTAGTGTTTTTTGTCACATTGTACCTACTAACTGGTCACACTGGTCGGTTATAATTTTTAATTTTAGCAAATTAAGAGATGAATGTGTAGAATCAGCTACGAATGTAAGTAAAATAACGATAGAAGCACTTTGTTAAACTAGAAAAAATAATAAGCTGTATTGTTATTTTTCAAACAATTTATTTTTCGCATTTAAGAAAAATTGGAGGGGTGAAAAAATCTAAATTAAATATTTTGGGGAAGCCCATAAAACAAGCTTTCGAATGATGTATATGTCATCTTGGTTCGATCTTTCTCTGAATAATGTACCACTTGTGGACGTCACCTTTCAACCTTCTAGCTATCATCGTTCATGAGAAAGTCTGGTGTCAGACAGACGGACAGCGGAGTCTTAGTAATAGGGTCCCGTTTTTACCCTTTGAGTACGGAACCCTAAAAAGGACAGACGTTTTGATTTGGTAAGTGCCAACCAAACCCATCTACAAGGTAGACAGATGACCTCATTAAAATAGTAGAATCGCGCTGGATGCAAATCGCTTCCAATAAATCTTGACTATTTATAGGGGAGGCCTGTGTTCAGCAGTGAACGTCCTATGGCTGAATGATGATGATAGAAAGTTTTTCAAGAACGATTGGAAGCGGCTTGCATTCTACGCAACCATGCGGTCCTGCTCAAAGAAAATATTTACTCCTGGTCCTGCTGAGGTCATCCGTCTACCTTATGGGTTGACGTCTTATACTGCGCTTACCGGTTGGTACATGGTCTCCACTCGAGTACTTTTCAACCCCATCGGTTATATTAGCCCCCCGTGATTTTTTTATTTGGTCTGAGACTGCCATTTTCAACTTGCCGATTTTCTGGGCTATGTCGGCCATTTTGTTTTCTACTGACTGAAATTACTCATAGATTATAATATTATTTTAGTAGGTATAGTGCGTGCCACCAAAGATGAGACTTGACGAGCGTCAGTGGTGGGGGATGTTGCAAATTCTGGATAATTCGTTTGTGCACGACTGTACTCATCTTTGGTGGCACGAAAATGAAATAAAATAAAATAGCCTTTAATTACTGAAACCCACAACCAAGTTACAACAAACTTAATTTATTCTCATAACTAAATCTATTATTTACATTATAACATTTACAATTACACACACACACACTTTTTGAGTTTAGTTTTTTTTCTGTATCTATTTACAATAATTATGATAATTATTATAAGTATATTTACATACACACACACACGTTTTGGTTTTATATATAAAAAAAAATATTTACACCTATACTTATTATTTATTATATAGTTCCTTATAGAAAACACCAACTTTGGGCGCACTTAAAGGCGAACCAAGTAGTACTTTTCGAATCGAAGTGATGAAAAAATCATTTAACCCAGTTGTTACGGATATCCCTTTTTTCGGAGGATCGTTCTGATTTTTTGTATTCGGTCTAATTATAAGCTTACTATATGAGGAAAAATAAATAATACATTGTAGGTATTGCGGAAAAGCTGGAAAATGGTGTTTGATATACGGAACGCTAGTAATATGTACTGCTATAAAGCAGATGTACCGTAAACATAAAAAAATATATATTTTAGCTGTTTCGGTAGGTCATAATATACAAATTACTCTATAAATAAATAAAATATTTTTTTTTTATTATTTTAACACCACTTTACGTAAGTAGGTATGTAGTAAGTACCTGAAAATAATTTACTCAGCATGTCTGTGATAGGTTTCCAAGCAAACTTTTAGGTGTAACGAGGCATTATATTTTATAAAAAAAATATGTATCATTTTATTGTACACAGCACATTGCAACTGTTCCGTTCTACACTTGATTAGCAATGGGAAATCCGAGAAAAGTACCATTTCTTGCCACGAATGGAAGTATGATAGAAGCCAATGTTTTGATCAGATCTATTTACGCCTCTCATGTAGATAAGACTAGTAAAAACTAGAAAACTTTCCCAACAGGAAAAGAGGTACATCCAAATTGATCAACCTCGGAGTATGACAACCTCGGATTCCGAAGAAGCATCGCTACATGTTTATTAGAATCTTACGGTAAAGGTACGGCTTGAAAGCCAGGCAGGCCAGGCGGACATCAAAAAATTTTCAAGGTACTTCACGCTATGATGGTCACATAAAATGAAGTACAGAACGGAACAGTTGCGATGTTTTGTGTGCCATAAAAATGCTGTTTTTTTTTTGTGTAAAATGTAAAGTTTCTATACACCCCAAAGTTTGTTTCGAAACCTATCACACACATGCTGAGTAAATTATTTTGAGGTACTTACTACATAATATCTACTTACGTAAAGTGGTGTTAAAATAATAAAAAAAATATTTTATTTATTTATAGAGTAATTTGTATTTTGTTACCTATGTAAACCTTCTAAAATATATTGTTTTAAATATTTACGGTACAACTGCTATATCGATACCAGAAGTATCAATTAATGTAAGGGACAAAACACGGTTTTACAGGAGAGCCAAAAAATGATTGTATTTTTTTAAATCTGTCTATAACTTTTTTCTGTCTGCTCCAATTTTAATTGTGTCTAGAGCAAAGTTTCTTAGAATTTCCTCTTCTTTCATGCTATAAACGAAAGATTTAGAAATACCCAGCGGTTTAAAAAATAGCATGTCCCTTACATTAAAAAAAAAAAAAAATGTGCCTTGCGTTACTAATATTTTATGTATAAACCGTCAAGCATAGTGTAAGCAGCAAGAGCAATTGAAAATTATACGTAATTCTATTGTAAAGGACTTTTACAGTATTGCAATTTGATGTAACCATAGATTATGTACTAAAATGATGGTATTTTAACACCATGGAAATAGGTTTTTTGCATGATCAATGTTAGTTTCAGCTTAGGTATCACAGATTTAAATGAAATTTAGGGATACAAAAGTAAAACGATTTATTCCCTTTGGCAGCCCAACGCAGCAGCAGCTTTTAATATATTTTTTTATTTCCGACTACCTACCTATTTATGTCTGCGTAATTATTATAAATTCAACACACTAATCAGTCTATAAAAGTAGCAGTGTTCTAAATAACAGTCCTACAAACTCTGTACTTTTAATAACGTTTAATTAGCTTTATAATTATAAATCACCAAATTAATAAAAAAAATGTTTTCTCCGACTTAATCAACAGTCTTATTTATTAAGTAATTTAATTAATGTACTGGAAACAGAAGACAGATCAACAAATATGAATTGTCTGAAAGATGAATGAATAAAATAATATAAATGATATGAATATTAATATAAGAAATATGTATAAATTATTACAAGAATAAATAATTAGGTATGGGCACAGATTATGATGATAACTATTAGTAAATTAAACTATTTTAATGGATAAATTGAAATGGTTGGAATAACTTTTTCTATTTGGTATTTTATCTAGTTATCATCATCAGCTGTCATCACATCTTCATCGTCGTCAGTTTCATTGAGAGTATCTTTAACTGGCGATTTATTCGGAAGGTTCAAATAGGTATTCACCATGAAATCTTTTTGGTATTATACCGGTGTCGCACAATTTTTTGAGGTCATTGTATTTTGGAATGGAAATTGGTAGCCTCTCTTTATATAGAGATGGCAAATTGTCTATGTTCCTTTGACTTATGTCATTACTTACTGTACTTTAGCTGTACTTTCAGCTGCAGATTCATTTTTGTTGTCTATATTTTTTGTAAGTAAGGGACATCATGTTATTTAAATCGACTGATTTGAGGCTTAAGGTAAGGGGGTAAATTATTTAAAACTATGACTTACTTTATTTTTCAGAGAAAAAAAAATGTAAATGTCTGTTACATTATTTTTTTGTCATAAATCGTTTTACGCAAGCCAAAAATTTTTACTGTAAGGGATCTTTTTTTAACGCTAGAATTTTTTCAACAATACCCTTCGATAAAGCAGAAAATTCTGAATCCAATGATGTATATAACTCATTTTCGCCAAAATGTCCCTTACGTTAATTGATACTTCTGGTATCGATATAGCAGTACATATTACTATCGTTTGATATACGGAACATCAACTTTATAGACAAATAAGTGACATAAATTGTTAGAGAATCAATAAACATTTAAACTTATATTAAAGATAATACTATAAATATTAATATTTTTACAACAATTACCCAATATAAATACAATTAATATTATCTAATTACCTCGAAACACACATGACAAATAAACACGATTTATCAACACTTATTAATTTTACACGAGCAACCCAAACAAGAACAAACCACGTCTATTCGACAAAGGGATCATCCAGCTATCACAAACAATAAACAAAGAAATTTGAAACTATCCACGTTTTGTTTAATATTTTTTATTGTTCGTTGATCCGTATATCAAACGCTAGTAACAAGTGGGTTAAAACGGACGAAAATGAAATTCAATTAAAACCGCAAGTATAGGTCGAATCATCCAACTTGGCGGCGTGATGTTAACTACTAGCTGTTAAAAATTTGATTATGAAGGTGTTGAAGTTCTACTTGATAGTTTATTTATATAATGATATTTTAAATCAAAATTATGCGTTATAATTTGCAATGTATAAACATATTTTTTTCTCATTTTTCAAGTTAATGTTTTTTTATTATATAATCTTTGTTTTGTATTTTTTTTATGTTAGTGTATGAATTAGTATGTGTACTTTATATTACTCAATTCAAATTTAAATTAAGTATAAGACTTTTTTTTTCTAAATTAGTTAAGACAAGTCTAGTTTTCTTTATTATATTATCTTTGGTTTGAAATATATATAAATATTTTTTGTTAATGTATAAATTAGTATTTATAATTTATAACGGAATTAATTTTTCTTTTTCAATTTTAACTTTTAAAATATTAAGTTTTATTTTTCTAAATTAGTTAAGTCTAGGTACTCATTATTTACATTTTGGCATGCTTTTTATGTTAATATGGAGAAGCCACTGGCTCCTGAGACACAGTCTTAGACTAGTTCAGGAGCCTATGGATCATGTATCGCTGTAACACATTTACTATGTCAAAATAAATGATTTGCTTGTTTGTTTGTTGATAGTCCAATCCTGGCTCTGACTGAATCCCACTTGACATCTGCGCGAGGATTGTGTTATGCGCAGCTTGTAGCTCACATCACAACCGCCAAGTTGTATGAGTTCATCTAATTAGGTGTATTGATTTAAATGGTTTCATAGCGGCTGAGATGTTCAGGGCTTACGTAAGTACGAATTGTAACTTGTCGTTCGTTGTTCGTAGCTACTAGTAGTAGAACCACGGGCAAGAATTTTTACCCCTGGTTCTACCAAGCACTTTAGTAGGACTACATGAAAAAAATCGTGCCTGTGATCCTATTAATATTGCAGTGAGATATTTTTCATAAAATGTAATCTAATTAAACTTAATACTTAACACTGAAAAATGCACAACAATGCGATGCCAAAACATAAAAGAAAAAGATCTGAAGCCAAATAAAATAACAAATATCCAAGGAAGTTTCATACGAGAAGAATGATTACGAGCATCCCAAAAACGTTCCGAAGAGTAAAGCACCAACATTGGAATATATCTCTTTCTACTAGTGTATCCATACAGTAATTTCATTTAATAGGACAATCTACAAAACACTAAGTATATACCGTCGAAAGGTCAATAAAAGAATGAGGAAAAATCATTTGTATTTCTGGTGGGATAAATCTGAAATTCAAATATTATTATAAACAGGGTTATCTGCTTACCCAGTATTTAGTAAAAATGATTGCTTGATTAAAGACCATTATTACGAACGTTTACTATGAGACCAACCCGAAATTCGAGAAAAAAAGCAGCTGTTTCATGCAAAACTGAAACTCGGAATCGAAAAAATGTATGTAACAGCAGATTTTTTTCCTTAGATTATAGTCTAGTCTCAAACTATAGCCTTATAGTAAACCTCCTTTCGGCTAAGTACATCAGTTTATTATAATATTATCTCTACACCATCATCTTAATGCCCTCAGCGCAACCCACTAGTAGACATCTTTGCCGACGAATGGACAACAATAATTGCTAAAAATATTTTTTCATATTGCGAAGAAGTCAAATTGTGATCTCGAAATATTCCTAAAATTTAACGGTAGGTATAGTTAGCGTAAAAAAATAATAACACGTTGTTGTTCGTTGTTGTTGAACTTTTAATTCATGTTCGTATTTATTCTGTTCTATTTTATAAATTTTTTTAATTCGTAGTCTTTAAGAATAAAAAATATAAATCCTAGTATTAAGTGCTGTAAGTTACATTTTCTATAAATAAACAAATTGAAAATCTGGACTCGCTTTTGACCAGATTTGCTCATATTTACAAATCTTGTTAGAATATACTAAACCATCTTGCGAAATATTATTAAAATCAGGTGATAAATAGCGCGACAGCAAATTATATCTACCCGTAGTTACCGAGCTGTACTAGTTACTAAGTAAAACACAGTTCGTTATTTTGCTATTATACAAGAAAAGTGCATAGTTCATAGAAGTAGGTTCTTAATTGATTACAATGACTTACTAACGTACGTAGTATTAGATTATATATAAGTAGTAATTACTTCTCTCTACAACCTAACATCACATTCCCGAAATGTTTTGTTGTTATTGTCACCCTACACAAGAAATTTCTAAGTAAACCAAGAAACTTACCTAAAAAATGAAATTTCACAACCAGCATAAGCTTTACTATTACAGACCTTAACGTAACAATTTTTCATCATTTTTCAACTTATAAAAATATTAAGCAGCAAGCAGAATGACGACTTTTGCATAAATTATCAGCCATATTGTTTTAGGAAGCGCTATAAGTGCGGCCGTGCGTAGTTGGTAAATTACTACTAATTCTACTAATATGAAAAAACAGTTTTTGTATTGCAAAAATAATTACGTACCAATATTAAAATCAGAACTTTATCGAACTTATTACGGTAATTAGAATACATTTTATGCTAATCTATTTATCAACATGTACGATTAAATGCGATTTAATGATTACCAGATATATGAGATAATCTACCATCCAATAGTTTTATTAATACTGGTAAGTTTTGAGAAACGGACAACACCCAACAGTTGTTGCTGTCCTGCTCGGAATGTTTTTCCCATTTGATAAGTAAGAAACAAATGTGAACCTTTTGTGTATAGAATGAAATTTTTTTGACCGATGTACCATCGGAGGAGGTATACAATTCGACGCGTATATATATACATATATATATATATATATTTTTATCCACGCATAACATTTTTCGTAGTTGTCGGATTTCAATAATTATTTTTTTATTGGAAAGAATATACTTCGGAATTGGTCCCATTTAAATTTTATCGAAATCGGCTGAGCCATTTTTGATAAATCAACAATAATGTGAATAATGCTACATCGATCCGTGCATAATATTTGCGTTCTAGCGATGCACCCCGGCTTCGCACAGGTGTATTATACATATAAACATTTCTTTTGAATTACTCTATCTATTAAAACAAACAGCATCCAAATCCGTTGCGTAGTTTTAAAGATATAAGCATACGTGGCGACAGACAACGGAAAGCGACTTTGTTTTATACTATGTAATGCGGTCATGCTATTTTTTGCAAAAAATAATTATCAAATACACAGTATTCAAAGATAACATCATTTTATCAATTGTATAAATATTTTACTGTACAGTTATATTTTTAAAAGACTATCTCTGCTCTTCTCGCACAGGAACGGAACGGGCACGTTGCACCAGACGTCATTGAGGGTCGCAGGTCTAAAGACGCTGCCGCAGTACTCTCCCAGGTCTTCCGTGCGAGCCTTGGTGGCATTGTCTGGCTGGCCGTCAGTCCAGCGCTGGAAACCGGCTGCATCTAGTGTTTCACCTGAAAAATATCACGAAAGTTCTGTTTAATATTTCATAATTGATTTATTTTGCGTCTGAGAATGCATCTTCCGTTTCCGGCCGTATTTGCGGTTGTAGTTCCCTTTGTTTGGCTAAAATGGCAACCCAGGCCGCCAAGTTCCCAAATTAACAGTAGGTATTCCCTTAATCCAGTTTAGCATAACTAAGCCGGTCGCCCACGCCACCGTCTAATTATAGATAAAATTAACAGTAGGCACAATACCTACTCAATCAATTATTGCATTTGGATTTGCAATCGCTCCCAGAGTAATTCAATGTCCGAATTTGACAGAATTTTTGTGTGTCAGGAGTCTGTCTGAGGAGGATTTATTTACCTAGTCATTAGAAAGTGAACGTGTTAAGGGTGATCGTCGCGGCCAGAGCGCGAAATTCAAATATTTTTGGGTTCTTTGGCATTAACAGGTAAACTACTTATTTTAAGTTTACGAAAACTTATTTAGTGGCCATAAATAGGTTACGTTGACGAGTTACATACACTTACAAACATCAATATAAAATGAAATAATGCCAAGTCGATGCTTATAAACCAAATTAGTGGTCAGGTTATGCACGAAAGTGCATCAACTGATTTTCACCTCAGTTTTTAGTTAGTAGACTCTTGTGCATAAACTGACGACTATTTTGTTTTCTACGTGTATATAATTCGTTAACACTACCTATTCATGGCCGCTAAATGAGTTTTTGCAAAGTTACAGTTAGCAGTTTGTCTGTAAATGCCAAAAAAAAACTAAAATATTTGAATTTCGCGCGTTGACCTAGTGAATCCACCTACTGCGTTACGTTCTTCTATCATGATAGGTGACTAAACTTGTGTTCTATTGCTCGCCCAATGCAAAGAATTCCGGTGAATGTAATGTATTGTAAAAATAGATACAATGCAGATTTTTCGATAGTTTCGATTTCGATATATATTTGTTTACCCGTAAACATGACGCAATCAACAGTAATTCGAAAAACTTTCCGTGGCTCGGATGACACGTTGAATTGTAAGTCCCGGTTGTTTTAACCGTTTAGCCATGTCAGAGGCCTTCAGGCGGCCTAAAAACCTTGGCATAAGGCCTCGCCACTCGGCCCATACGAACTTTACTGGAAAGAGAATACTTCGAAATCGGTCATATTTAAATTCTGTCGAAATTGGCTGAGCCATTTTTGATAAATCAACAATAATGTGAAAAATGCTACATCGATCCGTGCGAAATATTCGCGAATTCTGTACAAGGGTAAAGTAGATCATACTATTATTTGCATAAAAAAACATGTTACGAAAGTTGAAATCCCCGATTATGAATCAAACTAACTAAACTAGATCTTACATTCATAAGAAACACTATTAACTACTTAACTATTTACTACCTGTTAGGGTCAGAAAAGTGACACAGACTAAACACGGGCACCATAAAGGCTTTAAATATTTTCGAGACATTATTTCTTGGCAACATTTCCCTTCACCGCTTGTTGCTGCCTTCAAACCACATTATAGGTTGATAATACACATATGTACCTCGAGAAAAGTTGACATGCGTATAAGCCGTATGCATCCTCAGAGCAAATAAAAAAATCAAGAGAGAACGTCGTTGAACAGTCTAGTGAGGCCGGTTTTCTATACATGTGTGAGTGCGTCGGTGTTGTGCCGCCATAGTTTGACTGACAAGCCAAGGCGTAGTTTCGTTATACGTGGATGTGTGTGTAATTATTAGTACACGGCGAGGCGTAGTTTTGGTTGGCTTCACTTGTTTGTTCACGACATTCTCTCTTGATTTTTATTATTTGCTCTGAGGCCGTATCATAGAACTTGGCGGCTGTTGTGATAACACAGTTCTCGCGCACCAAGTGAGCTCCAGTCTGGATTTGGTTATCCGTAGCTTGTAGCTGACATCACAGCTGAGTTAAGCTATTTCAACATCTCTTACTAATGCTAAAATACATTTTCTTACCATGAATAGTCAGCCAAGTCTGGTGCTCGCCCCAGTCATGGAAACCAATAGCCATAATACCAGGATCAGTAGACCTGATGCGGTTGTCAGGATACTTCTCATATATCTCCTTCACCACCTGGAAAATTTTGCATCGCCATTATCTAAAAGAAACCGAAGATATTGGTAAATATTGTTTCTAATTAGTAGATTATTACTACAATTAGCTAATGTTGATAAAAAACTATTAAACTAAATCGTTGTCTTTAGACAGAGCCAGTTTTCTTTGACATCAAAAGCATTCTTGTTAATGCTTTTGGATACCTACTTTAAATCAAACGTGCACTGTTTGATACTTTTATATGTATCTCCTATAGATTTCCAAGAAGATCCGTTTCAAGGTGTTTTATCTAGTATGTTTCTGTGGGTATTTAATTGGTCATTCATGTTGTCCATCATCATCATATTCTTGCCCTTATCCCACTAGGTGGGGTCGGGACAGCACGTTTTTTTTCGCCACTTCTCTCTATCATACGTCATTTCATCATCAACTCCTTTCACTCGCATGTCATGTTTCACACAATTGATTCATCCCACAGGTTCATCCACACTTTTCTGGTTTTGCGCTCCTGCTTTTGCTGCTTCCCATCAAATTTAGAGTTCTCTTTCTATGAAACTAGGTAATAAGTTTACATACACAGGTATTCAGAAGAAAAGCACACAGGTTTTACATAAATAATAATAATAAATAAATATTGGGGGACATCTCACACACGGTCTCTGACCCCAAACTAAGCAAAGCTTGTGATATGGCTGCCAGAGACTGATATAATACATATACATATTTTAAATACATACTTATATATATAGTACCTAAATAACACCCAGACACAGAGCAAACACCTATGTTCATCACAAAAATGCTTGCCCTGGTGGGAATCGAACCCACGCCTCTTTGATCCAGAAGTCAGGGTCACTAACCACTGAGCCACCGAGGCAGTCAAACATAGGTACATAGGTGAACGTTTATCTCACTCTCTATTGCCGTAACTTTCCGCGTTAATTGCCATTCGATAAATCATAGCTTCATCATCCATCAGTTTTACGTGCTATGTTCCAGCTTGCATCCCCGTGCAATATACAAATATACATCATCAAGGAACTGACAAAATACAAGCAATCGCGGATAAGAGCAATTATAGACCAATTTCCTTGGCTACCATCATTGCAAAAGTTTTAGACCGATTGCTAGACAAGCAATTGGAAGAACACATAAATTTGCATGATGGTCAGTTTGGGTTTAGACCTAAGCTATCAACGGAGAGTGCTATACTCAGTCTCAAGCACTTTGTAAGATACTATGTCGAGAGGAAAACGCCGGTTTATGCTTGTTTTCTTGATATATCGAGAGCTTTTGACACGGTGTCTTACGATGTGCTTTGGTCCAAGTTACGGAACACGACTCTGCCGGGGGAGTCATGTTCTGTTCTCGAGTATTGGTATAACAATCAGACTAATTGTGTAAAATGGGCGGGAGAGCTTTCTGATGCATACAGGCTGGATTGCGGAGTTAGGCAGGGGGGATTAAGCTCTCCAAAGCTTTTTAACCTGTATGTAAATGAGCTCATAGAGGGCCTTAGCAGTATGCAGACGGGCTGCTCGATTAACGGAGTCTGCGTCAATAATCTGAGCTATGTACTGTAAAGCGATATGGTACTGCTGGCGCCATCTGTGAGTTCTCTCAGAAAGTTTATTAGTTTTTGTGAAGCGTACGCCGAAAGACATGGCTTACGTTATAATGTTAAGAAGAGCGAATACATGATTTTTTCCAAGGGCGGAAAAGGTCCTGATACTGTGCCCCCCTTGAAACCGAATGACTCTCCTCTCAGCAGAGTCAAACAATTTAAATATTTAGGCCACATTGTATGTGAGGATTTGCGGGATGAGGCAGATATGGACAGGGAGCGCAGGGCGCTGACGGTGATAGCGAATATGCTGTCTAGAAGATTTTCTTCCTGCTCTAACGAGGTTAAAATAACACTCTTTAAGGCTTATTGCCAATCGTTCTATGGGAGTAGCTTCTGGACAGCATATACTCAAAAATCTCTTGGCGTCCTGCGCGTCCAATATAACAACGCTTTCAGAATGCTGATGCGGCTTCCGCCGTTTTGCAGTGCGTCATCTATGTTTGCAGAGGCGCGCACTGATGGCTTCGCAGCCATCATGCGTAAGAAAATTGCCTCGCTGTTGAACAGGACGCGAGCGAGTGGCAACAGCATTCTGATAGCCATCACCGATAACTTCAGCTGTCCAATTTTGCTTCACCACATTAAGGTGCTGTTGAAATGAATAGCTGTGACATGTCTAATTTATTGTATTAATTGAATCTAATTTAACTTAATTTGACATGAACAATTTAATGTATTAATTTAATCTAATTTAACTTTGTTTAATTTTTTAATCAATTTGTAATTTGAATCACAACACACAAGATCCATAATCATGCACATGATTATGGATCTTGTGTGTCTGAAAATAAAATATTTTTGATTTTGATTTGATTTGTTACCTGTGATTCCAATTCGCTGTTGATAATGGCCAAGTACCCTCCCTCGGCCATGCAGGTCATATAGGCCTGTGACCAAGTCAATCCCCTGGTGTGGAACTTGTAGCAGCTCCCCGTTTGGCGTCTAAGGTATAACCTGGATCATAAACAAATTAAAATGTTGGTGCGTCAAGTGTTGATGGGTTTGATTAGTGAGATTATATAAAACGAATCAAAAATATGCATGTGGCATAAACGCAAGACGACATAAAATAACATACAAAACGGTAAATATAATATACAAAAAGATAGATCTCCAATAGTACCGGTAGGAAACGGCTTGCATCCAGTGGTTTTAGAACCATTGTCATCGTCAGGGTTAGGGCGGGCACAGTTTTCTGTGTTCTCGAAGCTTCATAGCATTTACTTTTTGACCGATTTAAAAAAGAGTTCCTCAATCCAACTGTAGCTGTTTTTTTGTATGTACCTATAGTGTTACGCGATTTATTCATCACCAATCATGAACCAATTCTGATGATTGGAAACTTTGAATTGAAAAAAAAAAAATTTGAATTGAAACGGCCATCTCTCACAACCAAGGATTGACTGAATCAATGCTGGAAGCGAGAGATCAGTTCCTACACCTGCGACGAGGCTTTAGCGCTCATTTGCCCATGCTGAACTCTCCTCCAAAGTGTGTTGCGCCGAATCCAAGTCGCAGCCGCAGTGGTGGCACTCTGTTGTCGGTTCTCTTCCGGCTATGCGGCACAAGTACTTTCCGAAGCATCCATGCCCAGAAAGCACCTGCGAATGTTGCACGAGCCGGAAGTTAAGCGACCCATGCGCCCTGTCCAGCCAGTTACCGAGGACGGGCTGTATAGCTTCGACGGTTCAGCTGCCAGCTGTATGCTGTGCCAGCTCCTCCTTCCACTCTTTGAGCAAGCATGGGAGTGCCGGATTCTGCCCGCGTTGGCGGAACTCCGTGCACCACGAGTACATGTTCTCATGAACCATGTGTTTAATGATTTTAATGATTTACTGAGTTGTCAGAAATTAAAGTTATTTATTTATTTACCTCCACTTCTAAATCCCATTGAGGTGATTCAGCCAAAAGGCATGTCGCGTCACACAAAACAGTGCAATAACGTCTGACTACCCCGATGGCCATTGCGCGTTGTGGTCCCTTTAGAAAAGCGACCGTTTCTGGGTTTAGGGCTTCCGCCCATATAGGCACCCCGTACAAGGCCATCGACCACACCACTCCAAGATAAAGGTGACGACTAGCGGCTATTGGTTCTCCAAGATTAGGAAGAAGGCGTTTAAGTGACCCAGCCGCACCCATTATTCGAGGAACTAACTGGGCGAAATGCTCCCAAAAGTTCCACTTTTCATCGAAGTGTAGTCCTAGATACTTCATCGTAGGCTTCGCCTTAATCGATTCACTCCCTAGTGATTCTGGTGCTTGTCGAGGGCCATGGAATACCAGGGCCTTGTTCAGCGCTACCCGGAGTCCCAGATTCACTATCCTTCTTACCACCACCTGCACCGTTGCCATCGCAAGACTGGCAGCCTCTTTGTAGGTTCTCTACACAAACCCATGGCAGTGTATTAAATGCGTCGGCGATGTCTAGAGATACCGCCATCAACACTTGACCATGAGCCACCACCTCGTCCGAGAGAGATACGATAAGATTACAATGATGTATGATGCCATAGATCTGTGTAGGTGAAGAGGTTGCAGGGTCGTAGCGATAATAATGAATCTCACCTTTTACCTTGCGTGAGCGCAACGTTTACCTACAATCCATTTTACTAACTTATTTTATAAACCGTCTAGCTTTTTTTTGTTTTATTTGCATGAGCATATAGCATATTACATTATCTTGCCTGTGCAAGATAATGTAATAACTGTTTATTTAGTGAAATTTATAGGATTAGGTTATCCGCAGCTTGTAGATAATATTACAGCCACCAATAAGTTTGAACGGGCCTATAGTATTAGATTTATTCTGCCGCTATTTTCTATCTTAAGTTAGTAAAAAAGGCTGTATCGTTTTTACAGAACCCAGCGAGCGTATTAAGGGACCAGGAAACCTATAAACGATCCAAAACTATTTCATAGCCAGTCGAGAAAAAATAATTTAAAGTTACAATATAACAACGAGCGTTGATTTCTTCGTACATGTTAGATGTATACAGGGTTCTTTTCAGCTGCTACCGATCAAAGAGACACTTGTAAACATGTATCCAACGTGATCGAGGCGATCTAACGCACTAAGGGTTGTTACACACATATTCGGTTGGGCACTATCGGCACTACAGAGCGGCAAAGCTGAATATGTGTAGTTGAACAATGATTCATATACACATATTAGGCTTTTTTGTTAATCAAAACGTATTTATTTTCATAATAAAAGTTACATTATGAATATAACACATACAAAATGTGAGTCTCACAAATTAGGCTTTTTACGAAAGCTGTTCCGTTTTTTGCGAAGATGGCGAGGCCGATTGGGTTCGGCAAATGTCTTTAAGCTTTCTCTAGGCCAGGAGGCCGCAAGTGATTTAAGCAGAAAAAGTGTGGTTGCTGTTTCGGTTCGGGTTTGCCGTTCGACAAATCCTGTCGAAACAAATGTGTCAAACTGAATATGTGTGTTGCCACCATGCCACATACGCTCCCCAAAATCTGTAAAAAAAATGTCGAAAACCATCGCACATTTGCTCAGTACGCATCAGCTCGCTTAAACTTAAACTTAGAATTAAAACTAGTAGGTAAAAATAAAAGATAAATTAAGTTTATAGTATAATATTAGGTAAATTTGACTAGCAATATAACAATATTCGAGTTCATTGTAGGTACATCTATGATAACACGCTATGGCCCTCTAAGCTATTTTTTATTAGTTCGTAAAATTAGAATATATATTAAATGTTAGTTATATTTATGCAACTGCGACGAGGTAGTTTAAATTTGCTACTAACTAGTTGTCTAAAATATAGTCGTGTAAATATGTGGCAAGCTAGAGGGACATGCGGTACAATCACATATTTTTCATCACATCTATTCGAAAAGGACTACTTGGTTCACCTTTAAGTGCGCCCAAAGGAGGTGTTTTCTGTAAGGAACTTTATAAGTGCGCCGCCGAATTATCGTTGCCGCGCACTTTTTGAATTTGAAAGTATTTGTAATGTTAGTGTTCAGCGCCAAGAAAACGAATGAAAGAATGTAAATATAAGTTTTCATTTGTTTTAGTATTAGATACCATTTAATTTCAATTTGGTTGTTACTCTGTTTTATTAAATAATAATATTACAAATGAGGCGCCTTTTATTTTCTCATAGAGGTGATGAAAAGTAGAGTGTACCTAGCACTCGGGTGCAAAATATATTTTTGTCTCGGGCGACGTAGTTTGAATCCCTCGCTACGTTCAGGATTCTACTCTAGAATCCCTCACTTTGCTCTGGATTCAAAAAGCGCCTTCGCCGTAAAAATATTATGTTGCTCCCATATGATACAATCTACTATAATTACATTGTAAAACTATTGAGCACCATTGAATTAGCTACAGATTAGTCAGGTACAGGACAGCTAATACATTTCCTTACAATTATTTATTAAAATACTGAGATCTTTGTTCTCGTCATCATTTAAAATTAGTGTTCAATTTGGTTACTTGATTTGACTGGTTTTTAAAAGAAATATAATATTTGATTTGATCGACTGTGATAAAAACATAATATAATATAGACAGTTACTGTTTTATTCGTAATATAAAAAGTAACATTTCATCAGGAATTGGAATAATAATTATAATTTCGGATGGCATTTCGTAAATAATTGCAGAGCCCATCCGCAGCCCACTATCTCCATCGCCGGTGTCAGATTGTCCGAAGCAACTCCACTGGTTCCCTATGTAGCCATATATTTCTACAAAACCGCATTGTCGTAATAAGCATAATGACTAAAAATGTAATTAGTCCGTCAGTTAAATTATGAAAAAATATTAGACACGTTTTTTTTATGACAATAACAAAAAATGAAGATATAGCCCGTTAAAGGTCCGCGAGACGTCACGAGTCTCATTCAAATGTACATGTGACTTTTGTACTTTTGACCCCCACTCCCAAACTTTGACAAAGTTTATCTTTGGAATTTGTTGTTTGATTGGCAAAAGAAAAAAATACGTGTCCAATTTTTTTTTTTTTTGATAATTTAACTCATGGATTAATTATAATAATGGTCATTTTGACCCAGTCATCATACCTATTGCGCCATCTTGGGATCAGTCGAATACAAATACATACATTCAATATGTTACTGAAGAGGGCCGAGTGGGAGTTTATAACTATGATCGAAGCCTGCTCGATCGCGTTAACATGTGATTTCTATAGAAACGGCACAGCGCCATTTTGTGTCACGTTAAGGAAACTGAATAAATAAGTTTGTTTTATTTACGGTAATGTAACGAGCGCCGAACCGATCGAACACAAGCGCGGCAACTTCTACAATTGACTTAGAAAAGTGTGTATCATTGTGCTCGACGCGTTCGGTCAACGCGACGTAAAAGTAATTCAATTTAATGTACAAAACTCCCACTCGGCACTTAGTTATTCGATTCTATTTCGATTCGATCAGCAAAGCAACCTGCGGACGCGCTCTGCGGTCGTTCGCGAAATGGCACCTTAAGAAATTAAATTGATTAAAAAAATGTAATGCAATAATGATTTTAAAAAAAATACATGGACGTGACATTTCATAATTTAAAAAATATTAACTAAAGTTCAAATTCATTTTGGAAAAGTATCCTAATCATAATTATCAATTGAATATTTAAAATAACACGCAAAGCCCAATTTACAAACACTATTTACGCAAATACTATTTACAAACAGGTGAAGAATAAATTTTTTGAAAAAAAAAAATCTCGTCAAAGTTATAATGCGCAAAAACGCAAGATTCGAAACGTATTCTTTTTCCCTACCCTAACGATCTCTAATAAGACCGGTTGGTAGCTTGTTATTATTATTAATTTAATAAAATTTATTCGGTTTATTCAGTAAACAGACATGTGTATCGTAGAGAGGCCTAATGCTATTATGCGCGAGCGCAGCGAGCGCGATAATTTTACGAATTTTTCAGTAACATCAAGACAGCCGTGTACTACTATAATGCGCGAGCGCAGCGATCGCTAGAAATTTTCAAGTTTAGCACCACGAAAATTGTAATGCATGACGTTGATCTAAGCTAGAGTTCGCCAACCAAAGTTACTGACATGGCCCAGCAGATTAGCAAGTTGAAATGGCAGTTGGCAGGGCACTTATCACGGAGGACTTATGACCGATGGAATCGAAGTTTTCGAGTGTAAACCACACACCGGCAAGCGTAGCGTAGGACTTCCACCTAAAAGGATGACGGATGAATAAGGTCATCCGTAAGACCCCGGGACTGCGCTGGTTTCAAGCCGCTGCCAACCGGTCTTATTGGAGATCTTTAAGAGTGGCCTATGTCCAGCAGTGGACGTCCTATGGCTGATAAATGGGTGGATGGATGTAGTAGAAACTAAATAACAAAGCTTCAGACAACATTTTACCATAATAAAAAAATAGTAGAACAAAATATTGTACGGAACTCATATTGTGAAATATCATATTTTTTGAGGGCGGAGCTAATTTTGCTTAAAGAGCCGCCATGGTGGCCGCTGATTCGTGATTTGCTGGCGATGTTTGTTTATGCTCTTTGTCGGCTCGTGTGTGCAAGCGCCGCCAGTCCACGTGGACTATCGCCGATCACAAAGATAAAAATACAGATGCGTAGTTGAAATGCTCTAACTTTGGTTTGAAAACTATTGTTACGCGTGATTTCTATTTTGAATGTAGTATTTTACTGTACTTTACTGTACCAGCCTTTTTTCAAATAGTCCACTGCAGGACGTATGCCTACCCACGAAGGGTGATTGGGCCATATTCACCACGCTGGCCAGTGCGGGTTGGTAGATTCACATACGCCATCGAATTTCTACTACGGCCGTATGCAGGTTGCCTCACGATGTTTTCCTTCACAGAAAAGCCAGAGGTGTGGAATTCCGTACATAAATTCCAAAGAACTCATTGGTACGGGACCGGGGATTTGAACCCACGACCTCACGATTGTAAGGCGGCTGTCACTACCTCTTGACCACCACGGCTTTTTAATGACATTAAAGAATAATTTTAATGTATGTATCTGGGAGAGAACCTAGCAAAAGCTAGGTATAAAACATTCTGAACTTTCATATTACTTTGGCTTTAGTCTCGCTCTTTTTACAGTTAAAATACTCGTAACATCTAGGTATTTTCGTGTCGTGTCCAGAATATTTGATGTTTTTTTTTAAAGCTAAGCTAACAAAAAATAAATTTATCTTGTAATGTAGGTAAATAGGTACGTATTTTTTTATTTTGACATGACTTGGAGCTGGTAGAATATGCTGAGTGCTAAGACCTACTCTCAGGTTTTACGCCACTTAAAATATCACGGCCAATGACTGATGTCACACAACTACTAACACATGCAAATAGGTATGAGTGACAAAAAAAATATCTTTGTGAATCTTTTTTTACAATCCTGCTACATCAGAAAGAGTGTTACATAGACGATGTAATCATTTTATGCAACAGGTAGTACTTACAACATGTTCTAGTCTAGGGAGTTTAGATGAGTTAGGTACATCAATCTATGACCTTGTAACTTGTACCTATGACCACGTACCTACGTACAATGTTTGTGTGTAAAAGCTCGTCCACGATTTTGTAGGCAAAAATAATATATGTCTGTACACTTATTAGTCTTTGTTATTACCGTCAGCTGATAAGTTAAGGGTTGACATCGGTGTTTTACGCAAAACTTTAACTTGGTTTATCTCGTAATCTAACATACTGAGGATTGTGAGACCTTATGGGGTAAGTTTTAAATATGTCTGAGCATGCGTGGTTTAAATATTGTTGAACCGTTCTGTTACACGTTGTATACAGGGTCATATATATTAAACGCAAAACCTTTTAAGGACGGTTCTAGTACATTTAGACAAACAACTTTTGTATTACGACTTTTGAAAATTGACAAAAAAATTCGCTTCTCCATACATTTTGCCGCGCGTTGACGAACTTTTTGTATGAAAAAGCTGATTTTTTTCTTCCTGATTTTCCAAAAGTCCTAGAACCAAAGTTGTTTATCTAGATGTACTAGACCCGCTTAAAAGGTTTTGCATTTAATACCTATGACCCTTTGTAACGCCTTATTTAAAAAAAACGCACATAATACAGTCAAATTATAAGATCATAAAAGCAATGGAAGACTCTTGATTATTGAAAATTATTGACTCAATCAATTTTAATACCAATAAAAGTGGCATAGGAAAATAAGTTAATATGGAATGTATAATAAAGCAGATACTGAATTAGTGCTTTGTAGCTGCTGTTGAAACCAGGCTAGTCGATAAGATGGAAAAATTTGATACATCTTCTCGTACAATAATCTAAATCTTTGGATTTAAAAATAAAATAGCAACACTAATTTAATATTGTTAAATGTACAAGACAGCACGTTGAACTGACGACCGAAGAGATCGAAAAGTTCTCAAGTGCAGATCACGTAACGGCAAGCGTAGCATAAGACGTTCATGACCAACCATTTCCACTAGAGCACACGCGCCCTATTTTTTTACACCAGTACACGCGTGACCTACTATGGCAGACCTTTTTAAAATGGCTCTAAGTAAGTTTTCGTAGTATAAATTAACTAAAATACAGTTGGAATGATGTAGATATACATTTTAAATATCTAAAAACATAAGTTTTTTTATATAGCTGAATGGAACTCCGAAATATATAATTGAACAAACATATAAAATTCAACAAAAATAGCATCTTTAAAATGAATTTCCCGAAATTTTCCTTTTTATTAAAATAATATGGTATTTTTTACGTTTCGAAGCCATCAGAACATACTGCACCTTGGTGATCGGGACAAATCCACTTGCTATACGTTTTGGACTAAGCTAAGCTACTAAGCTGTTTTTTTTATTATCATTAATTTAAGTCAGCCATCTTTCCAATAGTGATATCTTTGAATCATATACGGTGAAATTGGAGATAAAACTACAAAAAAAACTTGATATAAAATAAATACACCGATAGAACAAATACATAGATTGGATTTAGTAATAATAAATAGATTTGCCAGTAACATTGCACACCTTTAATAGGCAAGTTTGTATTGAGCCATGATAATTTAACTTACTACAATTTATTGTAAGTTTCATGCTTAGTGGGTTATACCATCATTGTAACAAACAAACTGCAATAAACAATTTGACATTGACTTTGACTTTACACATTATTTGAACATCCAAACAAAAATAAGTAAAACACCACAAACTAAAAATGAAAAAAAGTACATCTAATTCTGGAACACCAATACACGCGCGTGTATTGGACGACTATGATAGACCTGCGATTTTAACACCAAATTGCACATATGTGTGAGTACTCACATATTATATCATGTTGACAAATTTCAAGAAAGGGGTTTTCCTGGAATTTTACTTATGATATAGGCAATAAACATAACCCTGGTCTAGTAAAATAGGCCACGCGTGTGTAATCTAGTGATAAGACCGCAGGAACGCGCTGGATGCAAGCCACTTCCAACCAGCCTTATTAGAGATCCTTAGTTGAGGTCTATGTCTAATAGTGTATGTAGTATGGCGGATGAATGAATGACTTCCGGGTTAAAGAAAAAAACAAATATAATTATAAATCTAAAAAAAATATTCATAGCCATATAATGTCTACGGACAGAATGTAGGAAGTTTAAAAGTCGTTGTTTTACCTTTTATACGATTATAATTACACCTAGTCAACAAAATTTTGTAACTAGTGAAGTGCTTAGTAATTTTGAGTTATTACCATATTTATTTGATTTGATTAGGTTCGTTTTTGTATTATGAAAATTTAGTTATCTGAGTAAATATTTAGAGCAAGTCCAAAAATTATCCTGAACAAAAAAAATACTATTATATACTTGTGAGCAGGTAGTCTAAAAAACGATGTAAGATATGCGTATTCATACATCAAAAAATATATACGCGTCGAATTGAGAACCTCTTCCGATTCGTCGGTTGAAAATAAAAATGTGACTAGTTATTATAATGATTAAGTAAATACCGCAAAGCACTAAGCCAGTAGCTGTTCTAATGATAGAAATTATGCCACTTTTAGCATCACATGATTAAATTTACAAAACTTACATCTAATATTATTAATAAAATACTACAAAATAAAGTAATGACTTTTCTTTTTAAACGCGGAAATTCGAAGATTAATACAATGACTAATACTGTATTAAAACTACAAACAGATATTGCGATGACTATTATTTTTAATCATTGAAATTCGAACTATAATATAATGATTATTAACAATTATTATCAGGTAATGTAGCACCACTCAATCTTATAAAAATTTAAAAAAATATATATATAAAAATTCATTATGACTAAATCAGTCATATTAATAAAAGACACAATATTGATAAAAAGAGACGTCCACAAGAAGTATATTATTCAGAGTCATTGACAAGTTTTCATATTTCACAAGGCTATGAAATTCCAAAACCATTTCGAGATATCGGGATGCTTATTTTTCCAAAATTTTTAGTGCAGTAACTACTAAGATATTAGATATAAACTCTCACCCAAACCGTTTCAGGATTTATACTAAAAGTTCAGTTGCCAATGATAAAAAAAAATACTAGCAATATAAAATGACAGTTACACTGACAGTATTGACACATAAAATGTAGTTTAAAAATAAAATGCCAGTGTCATTTTCAAATTACTTATTTTGCTTTAGCCCGAGTGGTAAACGCACAAAATGCAAATACTTTCCAAAAGCTGAATTATTGGTATTAAGTTATCAAAATGGTGTACATCAATACCCTGGAGTCAGTCAGCTGGGTTCCTTATCATTTGGTGGAAGAATCCGTTTGAATTTTATAAGTATCTTGGAACTAGTACTACTTATTCTTCTTCTTTTAAGTGGTGCTAATTTAAAGCCTGTATGGCAGACCGTTACATATTTCAGGTGATTGATGATGCATGATTGCAGTTGTTAAACTTTTTTATATTTTTCTTCCCATAGTATACCGCGGTACATAGTGGACTTTTCGCGCTGACCTCCCGGCCTATTTGTTGTGAATTGTGAATTGTTGTCCTAAATTTTGCAGTTACGTCCTTTTAGAATAAGCTACTTTTCAAAATTTAATTTTACGGAAAATATAAGTCGTATTAGAAAAATAAAAAAATACGTATATGTTATTTTGCAATATTCTTTCCAATAATAAATAAATATAACCATGTTAAAAATTTGAAATGTTGTCAATTGGTAAAAAATCTAACCAAGATGATATATACATCATTTGAAAGCTTGTTTTATGTGCTTCTCAAAAATATTTAATTTAGATTTTTTAATCCCTCCATTTTTTAATGTGAAAAATAAATCATATGTAATATAATTAACAAAAAACACTTAAAAAGTGTGTCAAATTGGTAAAAAAATTATTTTATTAAACAATTTGAAGGTTACTTAAGCCTAAGCTAAATACGCTAGAGGAAATAGGAGCAAAAATGGAGAAAAATTGATTGAACTATTACTAGAGCAAAACTTAACACTTTTAAACTCCATGTACCGCAAAAATCCCAAAACCAAATGGACTTGGATATCCCCAGATGGAAGGACTAGAAACGAAATAGACTTCATAATCAACAATAAAGTCAGGGCATTTAGTGACACAGGAGTAATACAAAACCTAAATTTCAATACGAACCATGGAATGGTACGCAGCTGCCTAAACGAAAAGAACACTAAAAAACCAAGACCAAAAGCAACATGTATAAACCAATTGAAAACAACGAGTAGGAAGAATGACTCAACAGACATCACAGAAGATCTAATGAAAGCCGTAACCTCAGATATAGACCTAAACGAAAAATATTTAAAAATCGAAAATAAGCTTAACAAACAAACAGTGTCACAAATAGACAAAACAAATAAATCATATTTAAGTGAAAAAACTTTAAAACTTATTGAAGATAGAAGAAACCTAATAATGAAAAAGGAAAAGAAAGATAACCAAAATGAAATCTCTTATCTCAGTAAACAAATCCGCGAAAACATGAGAAAGGATAGAAAAACCAGAAGAACTGAAACCCTAGAAAATCACATAACGAAAACGGGAGGCATAAGAAAAGCGCTCAAAGAACTCAGAGAAAAGGGAAAAGAATGGATACCAAAAATGAAAAAAAAAGGAACTAACAACAACTTCTCGTATCAAAATTCAAAACATTGCAACAAACTACTATCGCTCACTATACCAAAAACCCAGCCCCGACCAACTTACAACACACTTGCCTGATAGAGAACAAGTTATAGAAAGATATAGCACCCAAGGAAACGAAGATATACCTGAAATACTTCAATGCGAAATAGAAAAGGCTATAAAAGTAAAAAAATGGAAAAAGCTCCCGGCCCGGACAGAATATTAGAAACGGACTACAAACTAACTAAAAGGAATAATCAGTGAGATAAGCCCAATATTAACACGAGTATTTAACGAGACCCTTTTCACAGGCATTATTCCAAGAAACTAGGCAAAATCTCATATAATACTAATACACAAAAAGGGCCCGAAAGACGACATAGGAAATTACAGACCCATATCTCTTATATCAAACGTATATAAAATTTTTGCTAAAGTGATTCTAAACAGAATAACAAACAATCTTGACGAAAATCAACCAATGGAGCAGGCGGGATTTAGAAAAGACTTCAGCACAATCGACCATATACACACAATAAAACAATTCTTACAAAAATACAATGAATACAACAAGCCCATCTACCTGGCATTTATAGATTATTCTAAGGCTTTCGATAGCCTCATACATAAGTATGTATGGCAAAGTCTAAGGGAGCAGGGGATTGAAAACACCTATATAAATATAATAAAAAACATATACAAAGAAGGCAAGGCAAGTATCAGGTTAGAATCCACAGGGGAAGTTTTTCCTATTGAAAGAGGTGTCAGGCAAGGTGATCCATTATCACCAAAGCTGTTGTTCAGAAAATTGGAATGGGAACATCTGGGCCTGAATATAAACGGAGCACGACTGAGTCACCTAAGATTTGCAGATGACCTCGTACTTTTGGAGGAAGACCCAAAAAAATTAGAGTATATGATACAAACCTTAATAAGCAGAAGTAGGGAGGTTGGACTAGAAATTAATATTACTAAGACCAAAATGATGACAAATTCAACCCCCACAGACATCACAAACAAAGGACAAAAGGTCGAGTATGTAGATGAATATGTATATCTAGGCCAGATAATATCGCCACACGATCAAATGTCAAAGGAATTAGACAAAAGAATAGCGACCGGATGGAAAAAGTACTGGGCTCTGAAAGAAGTGATGAAGAGCAAGGAAATGAGTAAAGACCAAAAAGAAGACTTTCGATACATGTATCCTACCCTGCATCACTTATGGCTGCGAAACCTGGGCCCTAACGAAACAGCATAGGGACAAACTAGAAAGATGTCAGAAAGGTATGGAAAGAAGCATGTTACACTTAAAATTAAAAGATAGAGTCAGAAATGTCGACATAAGAAATAAAACCAAATTAACAGACATACTAACACGCATTGATCAACTCAAATGGAGGTGGACAGGGCATATGCTTCGATGCAATAAGGAGAAATGGAGTAAACAGGTGACAGTCTGGTACCCAAGAGACAGTGTCAGGAGTAGAGGACGACAAGTAAGACGATGGGAGGATGACATGACACTCACTGTAGGAGCTCATTGGATTAGAGTGGCAGGGTATAGGAAACAGTGGAAAGAGTTGGAGGAGGCCTTTGCCGTAAGGCACACCGAAATCAGAGACATTCTGTAATTGCATGATACTAATTACCTATAAGTTTTTATTTAGTTATTAATTTTAAATTTTCGGTAATAAAGGCTATATTATTATAAGCCTAAGCTTAGCGAAATATATTTATTTAACCTGATAAACAAAATTAATTTGATAAAAATAGGAAGGCTCTTTTTTGTTTTTAACTGATGATGAATAATGATGAATAGACTCAGAAAATTACAAACTTTCTCGAAATGTAACGAGTGTTGTGGTTAGAATTTTTATTTTATGATTATAGCAGCCTCCATACACTTTGTGGATGTGTCCTTTCAGTGTTAGCATTAAGCATTTTTTTTTTTTTAAAAAAGTTCAGTCTTGGTATGTAGCATATTTTATTCTTGACTTTAGTTTTTATAAGTTTTCATGGACTGTACGGATCAATATGCCCAGCACAAAAATTTGCATACTCCGTAAGCGCAGCATGGCGATAACAAAAAGTGTGATAATTGGTTTATTCTAAAGTCACTTATAAGCAAGTAAAGTTTAGTGCTAAATATATAGATTTAGAAATTCAAAATTCAATCGCAAATGTAATTCAAATTAAAACGTGATATTGTTTTACTTGTGTAATACAGGTCAGACAATGCATGTCCCAGTCTGGCTTCAAGTGAGAAATGCACTCGAGACTAAAACATTTTTACGTTTTGTAGATCCTTCGAGGTTTTTACGTCCTAAGCAGTTACACAAACAAAATAAGTAAACAAAAATAGGACTGTAGACGATGTAAAATATATCCCATTCTTAAAAACTGAAGATTTGCTAAAGTAAGTAAGATATAACTTAAAAATACACTGGAAGCGAGGCGGCGACATGTATTGTTTGACCAGTATTACACATAATACAATGTAATTTTTTGAGATTTCAATGTTCAAATCTGTATATTTAGCATTAAACTGTGTGAATTTGTAAGTATCGTTTAACGTAGAAAATAGATACGTACAACTGTTTAGTTTGAAAGTAACTTTAGTATAAACTAATTATTATATGATTTGCTAGCGCTATGGTGAGCTCACGAAGTGCGTAAACCTTGGTGCTAGAGATCCATGCAGTCCATGATTTTTATAAAAACAAAGTCGAGAATTAAATATGCTAATACGGCGTCAAAATATTATACATAATTTTAAAATACGGTCAATGACGTAAAAACATTGTAAATCAATCATCATCAAATGTAAAATCTAACCATTAAAACTCGCGTGAGAATACATTATATTAGATAAAATACCGGTTTTAACTCACGTATGATATACGGCCGGTGCGCGTGTGCCAGGCGACGGGAGTGCGCGTATTCCCTGATGAAGCAGGAGTACTAATTTACTCCGAAACCGGTCGGGTTTCACAGCGGCCCGGCCGTATATCATACGTGAGTTAAAACCGGTATTTTATCTAATGTAAAATCTAAATCTAAATAAAACCTACGTTGCGAGTGGCCTACCTTCTGTGTTATTGAAATGGTGGCTGATAATAATGTGGCATTCGCGGCACGTGATACGTTTGCGGTTGGTGCGGCTGGGGTTGGTGCGGCTGGGGTTGATGCGGCTGCGGTTGATGCGGCTGCGGTTGGTGCGGCTGCGGCTGGGGCTGGTAGGGCTGCACGGGCGCGGTCGCGGCGGCGTAGGGCTGGTAGAAGGGGCGCGGCGCCGTACCAGGCTGAGCCGGCGCCGGCGCCGCCGGTGACACCACCTCGCCCTGTACCACACATCTACTTATTAAGCCATTTTCACAAACAAAACATATAATGTGAAAACAGTGCATTGCGAGACGGCTCCGCGTGCTAGCACTCGCCAACTTGAGAAAGGTCGCCGAATGCGACCGAAACTATAGTCGTTACGACTACCCCCACACGTGAGTTCAGTCCCATTATATATAGTATAAAAACATATAATTCTGGGCATGTCTAGGTTTGTCGTAGGAGCCAGTGGCGTCATCGAGTTGTAATAAACGAGAATAAGTGAGCAAAGAAACTGTTTTTAGGAGATTGGGCATTTTTGTATGGGAGGTGTCCCCAGAATGTATCAACTAAAACTCGTGTTTGTGTACGGTTTCATACTTCATAATCACGGTGAAAGAAAATTGGTATATGTAGGTAGTAATTTGAAAATAGCACTGATTTGTATAAGAATAGAAGTCATGGTGGTTTAGAGGTGGTGACACGTGTCTTACAATCGTGGGGTCGTGGGTTCAAATCCCCGGTCCCGTAACAATGAGTTCTTTGAAATTTATGTACGGAATTTCACACCGCTGGCTTTTCGGTGAAAGAAAACATCGTGAGGCAACTTGCATACGTCCATAGAAGAAATTCAACGGCGTATGTAAATCCACCGAACCGCACTGGGCCAGCGTGGTGGATATGGCCCAATCGCCCATCATGGATAGACCTACGTCCTACTGTGAACTATTAAAAAAAGGGTTGGTATAGTACAGTATAAGAATGTCGAATAAACTGATGAGAAAATTAAGGTGTCAAAACCGGAGACTGAAAGATTACGGAGACCGGAGATTTTTGGGACTCCGAAAGAATCGTGTTGAACGATTCTAAAGATAAAGGTGTTTCTATAACCAGAATACTCTTTAAATACTTTGACAGACATTAAAAATGTGTGAAATTTAGCGCTCAAATACATTCCGGATGTTTATAGCGGCTAGTTAAGGCGCCATAGTATCAGCGTAATTTTTCATATGAGTAGGTGAAGACTGATACGCTCCCGGTTTCGCCCGATTTTTGCATTCAAAAATCAATAGAAAATTGATATTACCACTTTTTCCTAAACTTTATGGATGAAAGCTATAGTTCAATTCATGCGCATAACAGATTAAAAAAATTGTAAACGGTATTTTTATTTTTTGTTTTGTTTCGATTCGACAACTTCAAGGTTTGATGGAGAAAAGCCAGTTTAGGGCTGGGCTCTATACAGGTATTTTGAGATTGGATGGCGCCTTAAAGATATACTCACGTTGGTGGGCGGGTACGGCACGGTGGCGGCGGAGTAGCGCCGTGCGGGCGGCGCGTAGCGCGAGGAGCTGGGCAGCTCGAGCGCGGCGCTGCTCAGGCCCGCGAGCCGCCCGAGCCCGTTGCCCCCTATCGACTCCAGCGCCGACGTGATGCCAGACTCCGACGACACACCTGGAACATGGACACATTAACCCTTTTCGCATACGAGGCGTAGCGTAGTCGTATCGTAAGTGTATCGTAATACGCGCGCAGGCCGAGAGCAATATGAGCGCGTACACGTTCAAACACGTCCGCACACGGAGCGGTGCTGCAGCGAATCGTAGAACTTTGTTATGATTACAACATTGGTAGCGTACTGGCTTAAAAAAATACTTTTCATTGATTTATTTAAAAATTGAATTTTAATTTTTGTAACTTCATACGACTTTTAATATTAATATGACTGAAAAAGTTATTCATAAAACTGGTTTAACTTGACCATGATTTCAACTGAGATCTTACAAAACGATACGTCTACTTAACAATTCGTGGACTCTGCAAGTCTCGTTCACGGTGCGTGGTAACGATACGACTACGCTTAATACTCGTGTGACCTAAAACCACAGTAAATCCATAACAGTGGGTTATCTAAGGCCGCCCGCCGAGTTATTAGCCTACTCTTGCGTTGATCCCCAGGGTTGTCACTTTTACTTTTAGTTAATATTTTATAACAAGCAGCACTTGATCTAAATTTATGCAATATAAAGCATATTATGATTGAATATTTTACCAATTTATAAATTTAGTAAAATAAAAAGCCTTTAATCACACATAAGACAATAGAAAAAAAATCAATAGTAATTTGCAATATAATTATTGTGAAATTGCCCTTATTACACTATACGCGACAAAAACGTTTACCTAAACGATGTTTCGTACTCAATCCTCTGTTTTATAGTAAAACTAGACTACTTAAAATAAACTTTAGCTCTAATCACAGTATTCAGGAAGTAAATTTGGGAATACATTTATATGGAAAAATGCGACTCGACTACGCTCTTAATAAAGCAAATAAACTGTGAAATAAACAATACAATACCACATTTTCTAATAAAATTTAAGTATAAGTAGGTACTTACATTTCTGGTTCAGTAGGAACTATGAAGAATAAGTCCGGGTTTGCGAAATCGTTATTGAGGCACCCGAAAACACTACAATATTTTTTCCCCTTTTTGAAGTCATGATACTCGTAATAATTAATATTATAGTAAGTGGCCGGCGAAAGTTGACGAACGCGAGCGGTCATGTAACGTACGCACGTGCTCACAGTCGCGCTGCACAGCCCGTACTGCCGCTACCTTATTCCCCACATATATTATGCTAGCGTGTGCGTGAAATCGCGTGCCGACACGGCGCGCGGTGCGCACGCACACATTCAAACCGAGAGCGGCACGTTTGTGTGAAGATATTTTACTGTATGTTATACTGTACTAAAACTCTTTAATGTTCACACCAAAATACATAGACATAGTCATTTATTCATAAAGCTGATTTACATGTAACTTGGCAAGCTAGGACCTCCAGTGACGTATTCGGGCAGGTTGTTGTATGTATACGTCAGTATACACAACATATACCTCAGCGTTACGAACAACGGTTACCGACATAGCCCAGCTGATTACCAAGTTAAAACGGCAGTGGGCAGGGCACATAGTTCGAAGAACGAATGGACGGTGGGTCCGTAACATTCTCGGATGGAGACCAGCAAGCGCAGCGTAGGACGTCATTAGGTGAATTAGGAACCTCTTTATTAAATGGACTGACAACATAATAAAGATATCCATAGGGGAGGCCTATGTCTGGTAGTGGATGTCCTACGCTGATTAAATTAAATTAAATGATGGACCTCAACATATGCCGCTGAAGTAGGACCGATTTGTCAAAGCTAGATTAGCACAGGATAAACTCATAACACAGATCGAAACAAATATCTTGTGACTTGGATAACCCAATCCAATCCAAACCCAGCAGCTGTTGCAAGATCGACTCATACTGAGTCGGCCATCATAACGGGCACTACTACATACATCTTAGGCTATAGAGTATTGCGAGTGACTAACAAAACTTCTAAAATAATACATTACAATCCAGATCCATTAGATCCAGACAAAATCATAGCAAACAATTTTGCAAAAGAATTTCAAAATAATGTCAAGTCAATTATACCAACTTGCACGACTAAATTGCTTTGAGAAAGCAAGGACGAAAACCACGCAAACAAATCCATGCTTTTTAAGGCAGCCACGGGCTCAAAGGTTAATATAATTGTTAAAAATCTGAATGCTAACAAAGCGCCAGGGGTAGATGGAATAAGAGCCGTTGATATAAAAAGAATGTCAGAGTCAATTATAAACGTAATAGCACGGCTGATTAACACGAGTGTCTCCACTTGTACCTATCCAAAACTGCTCAAATCGGGGATAGTGCGTCCGATCCATAAAGGAGGATGTACAACAGACTACGGTAAATATCGACCGATTACAATTCTCCCGGTAATAGACAAAGTAGTAGAGAAGTATATAGGTGGGCAAATACAAGATTTTTACCAGAAACATGACATTTTGTCCTCCTCTCAGTATGGGTTTCAGCCTAAAAAAAGTACAACCTTGCTGCTGTCCCAATTCACAGATTACGTGAACTCGTGTCTGAACGACAAAAAGCATGTGCTTTTAGTGTTCATCGACTATAGCAAGGCGTTCGACACAGGCACGATTTACTGATCAAGAGGATGGACAAAAGCGGCGTTAGAGGTAACCTCTTGGATTGGTGTAGGGACTATCTGGGCGACCGTAGCTACAGAGTGAAGGTAGGGTCGGCCTTAAGTGATGAGGTTCAGGTAACAGAAGGCACGGCGCAGGGCTCCGTGCTCGGACCCTTGCACTACTTATCGTACGCAAATGATATAAGCATAGTCGCAAATAGTTGTGTTGTGTTCCAATTCGCAGACGACACATGTCTGGTGGCTGCCGATAAAGACATATCCAAGGCTGAAATGCAGTTGCAAAAAGATTTTACAGCGATATGTAAATGGTCGCACGACTCAGGCTTAGTCCTGAATGCTGAGAAGACTAAGCTCTTATATGTCCATTCAAGCCACAATCACATCTCCAAAGAAATAAAAATAACTGCGCAATGCCATGATTGTCTTCACCGATCGGCAGCCACTGGGCTGGAGACTTATTGCGGGGAATGTGCGCAGCTTCGGCAAGTAACTGAGCAAACTTACCTAGGGCTCATAATTGATCACAAATTTAACTGGGCTAAACATATTGCCAAAGTGTGTGACAAGCTGCGCGCATTACTGGCAAATTTTTATATCATTAAAAGTCGTGTTTCTTTCTCGGTACTACTCACCATGTATAAAGCTTTGGCAGAAGGTATCGTTTCATACGATCTCAGTAGTTTTGGTCGAACATTTAAAACATACACTGATCAAATTTTTCAACTCCACCATAGACTGCTCAAGATGATAGTACCACGTCATATTAAAGAAAATTATAAAGATAACCCTCTGGAATTATTTAAATATTGTGAAGTGATGCCAGTACAAAATAAAACAGATTATAGCATGTTAGTAGAACAGTATTACAGAATGGAAATTCAACATGAAGTTAAACATTCTATCATGACTCACTTTGAGTTAGAAATAAGAAGCTGATAGTACCTACAGAAGGGACAAGATAATAGGTCACTTTTGACAGATGTCAGTTTTATATTCATAGTGAGGTGACCTGCTTAAAAACATCGATTAAATGAATGAATCGAATGAATCGATACAGACTTGAAACATATGTGAATTTTAAAAATGATCATGCGAATCCCTGTCCCATTATTATTTTTTCTTTCATAAATTAAAGGAGCAAAATAAGACAAGTACCTACGTAATTTAACAAAAAAATTGCTTTTATTCACTTGAACTATCGGAACTGCTATAGTTAGTTAAAAGAATAATAAATATGTATAATTAGGTTTTATTATAATCACAACGTGGTTATAAATTTATGGTGATTTTTCTTCACAAGTAATCATTGCATTCGATTCAACTTACAATCCTATCAGCTTTCGATTTTTAGAGTAACATCCTTAGTGTTTAAAAAGAAAAAGGGTTGACCGACGCAACATTGTAACGACGTTCAGTTCTTTAGATCAGAAATTGTTTATTATGTTTAGAATGGTTTATTAGTGAAAGCAAATCGTAAAATTACTCGTATCGGTCATTATTACAATAAATATGTAAACGTAATTGAAAAAAGTTAAGCAATTGTGCAGTTATTATTTTATGCCGGCCGTTACAAGGTTACGTTGTTGAATTTTGATGAAATGTCAAAAGTGACCTATTATCTTGTCCCTACATTACGCATAACAATTTTTATGGCAAACGTACTTCATAATATTTGGTTCCACATCTTATATAAATAGCCTATCTCGAGAAATACGCGAAAAAATCAAACTGGTCAATATTAAAAGAATCTTAAAAAATATTACATAACTAAATCATAATAATGTGGAGCATCCTTTATGTATGTTATTGCATGTTGTTATCGCGAAGTGGCCGGCGGCCGAGCGCGCGAGCTCCCGGCAGCTACCTTGCCTCGTCATATGCACGAGAGAAAGCGAGACAGAGTGCGACGCGAGCGCTCTCGCTCGGCTACCTGCGGTTTCGCACCGATCATAGATTACCGATTGTTAATTGAAAAATTTATTTATTGTGCGATGAACTTAACACTACGACAAACCTTTGCAAGGTTTTTTGGTGTTACTTAAATATGTATTTATTTTGTAACCTTTTGTTGATAATAATAAATAAATAAAATAAATAAAATTTATTTACCATTTTGGAGGAGTTCCATGATGGAAGCAAATATCAACTCTGTCTGTGAGGTAGATCTTCGGGTGAATATTTCTATTGGGGATGCCTGAAAACAAGTAAAACAATGTTTAGTATTCCTAATCCTTCGAACAAAAACTAGAGCCACATTCCCTAAGCGAAAGTAGTAAAAATTGTATGAGCGCCGTCATACATACCGACTTAGATATTTACATTAAATAATTCACAATGACCAGTTTTCTCGAGTCTCGACGTTATGTCACCTACTTAGTGCTTGTAAACGAGGACTTTGGCATCGCGTGGCGTTGTAGTCGGCTTGCTATCGCCTTACGACTAACTAAAAGCCCTGGCCACGTAGCTTGGGCAGGATTTCGCGCGGACCCTTTTTTGCACAATTGTGACTCTATAGATATTTGTTCTTTTTCTTTTTCTAAAGCCTAATTTTCTAAAGCCGTGAAGGTCTAGTAGTAGTAATATCCGACCTTAAATCGTGTGGTGTGGGTTCAAATCCCGATCCCGTACCAAAGAGTTTCTTTGGAACTTATGTACGGAATTTCACATCATTGGCTTTTCGGTGTAGGAAAACATCGTGAGGCAACCTGCATACGTCCGTAGAAGAAATTCGATGGCGTATGTGAATCCACCAACCCGCACTGGGCCAGCGTGGTGGATATGGCCCAATCACCCTTCGTGGGTAGGCCTACGTCCTGCAGTGGACTATTATAAAAGCTGATACAGATATTTGCTCGAAGCTCTAATTCCATCGTCTTGTATGTCAATAACAATCTGATGGTGAATAATAATTAATTTAAATTATATAATTCGTTATTTAGTGGCCGGTTTACATTATTCAGTGTATCGACTGCCTTGGTGACCTTAAGGTTTTAATAGAGGCCAAACAGCGCAATTCAACGGGTTATTTTGACGAAACTACAAATCGCACCAATATAAAAAAATAAGAGACAAGTTTAATCTGTCTTAATTATTTCCTATTGCGTAAAATTTAAATCTATGTGCAAGGTTTTTTGTGAAAAAATGTTTTATGAAGGTCGTTTCATACTCAATTACTCAATAACGAAAAATGAGTAATCATTAGTTGTTACTTTAAAAAATTGAGACGTTGAAAACATTAAAACGGTACTGTCAACTTTTTTTAGAAGCATTGTACGATTTGTTATTATTTTTTTTGTTCACTTTTTCACCTGCCGCGTGAATCCCACCACCCGCGGGCCGCTGCGCCGGCTGTGCGGGGAGCGATGTCAGTCCGTCGAGGAACGTTGAGACGCGAGGACGCGCGCGAGTTGGCGAAAAATATAGAAGTATATTTTTTTTTTAGGTTTGAAATGGGTTTTATGAATTAAGTTAAGTATTAATATTTATTGCTGTTACATTGTGCCATTTTTAGACACATAAGACTAATAAATAGTGATTTTTTTTGTTCGTGTTACCTTTAAAGATAAAATAGTGTACAGAAGTAAACTGAGCACGTAAAAAAATTGTTTGTAATTATGAACTCAACATAAATATTTATAAAAGGCGCAACTAACCCTACCCTAACGTTGTTTAGGTAATATAAATAATACAATTTAATTCAGGTAATAAATATATGAATACCTAGTTAATAGTAATACAATCGTAGAAAAAAGATAATGTAAAAATATATAGATCTTAGGTCAGTACCTTGTACTAATACTTTATTAAATAATACTTTAATTGCTTTATTTGTTTTGGAATATGATTTATTTTCTATTATCTTTATTATTTTCTTTAATAAAAATATATATTTAAAGGAATTTCATACTTTTGGTCCCGGTTGTTTTAACCGTTTAGCCATGTCAGAGGCCTTCAGGCGGCCTAAAAACTCTGACACCAGGGCTAGCCACCCGGCCTATACGAACTTACTTACTTACTTACTTTTGGATGTTATTATCTCTTGACATTGTGGCGGCGTGATGGTGGCCTTGAACAAAAATCGAATTAGATTATATGAAATTCCATAATAAGTACACAAGCATTAAATACTGTTTTTTTTCTGTTAATTCGTTTGATTTTGACGCTTTTTGGGCTATTAGGGTACGTCTGGGTTATGTTATAGGGTACGTCAGTTTTTATACCTACTGTCTTTTTCAAATAGCAACTCACTTATGACAGGTCCATAGAACGTAAAATATTACGTAAATACATCACGTGACGTCACACCAATAGTTGAATATTTATATTTATCAGTGAAAACAATAAGCAAACTTACAAGAAAAACGACTTACTTAAACGACAAAGGACACAAGAAATAGAATAAAGGTTATTGATTCCCGTATACATGGTCGCGTTCACTTTTAAATTTAATGAAATATTAAATTCGTTCAATTGTTGTTACATGCTATTGCCGATCGTGACGTCATGATAAGAGAGCTGGGAAATCGACTATTGTTGAAATCGAAGAATATCGAAAACAAAACGTATTAATCGACTTGATATAAGCAAGGGTTATCGTTAATCTGTATCCCTAGTACAAAAATTATAAAGTATGTAGTGCGTATTCGATACAACAATGTTTGAAAAACTTAGTTTCTATTTACCTCCGAAAGGGGCGCTGTCCAATTTTTCATACATTTTTCTATCGAATACGTACTACGTACTATAGATTATAATATGATAATGTTTTTGCTAAGGGTACTGTATATTATTTTTACAGAGATGTTCACATAGACAACGTGATAATCAAATGATTATAAATCTGGAAGATTCGTCAAATGATGATAATGATAATAGCTCCGATGACGAAGTGGCGAGGACATTATTTTCCAAACAAATCTTTTTTTTTACATATTTATCATTTACATACATCATTACAATTATCAATGTATGTTTGACAGCTGACAAGGAACCTTCAACATCCCCCCCTCCCCCTATTTACTTGGACTACATAGCAATTACTGTTTTGAAGTTATAGGTACCTAATTAAATAGGTAGGTAGTAAAAAATTGTATATTGTTTCAATGTCACGTAGTGTAATGTGTCTGATCATATATGACCTAAATGATCAGCTACACGACAAAAATAATATCAAAGAGCTACACCATAGAAGTATGAACTTGATAGGTAACAATAAACTAAGGTTCTGTACGAATCTGTTCGAATTGAACTCTCACACACGTACACAAGATCAGCTCCGCGGAAAAAAATCAAAACAATTGGATTTCTTGGAGCTACGCGCGGCACAGTTATACCATTAGACCAGTGACAGTGCAACGAGCCTGGATTCGTGTTGGCAGCCCCTAGGACCCCAGGGATTCGGAACAAACAGTGAAAATACTGGGACAGATAGTCATCAATAAGGTTAGTCCGAACCAAGATCACGGGAGATCGCATTGTCGAGAAACGCCAGTTTGTCACGTCCGACATAGCGCGACCTTCGCCGATACCAAAAACCTCCGCCCGGCACGTTCGCAGAGCTGCACGCACCGACTCGTCTCGCGCTACTGGCAGGCGCCTAAGATACCTCTCCCCGCCAAGTCTGACGTCACCCATCCCCTCTGAACTCTGGCCTAAGGATCAGTAGAGGCGGATCTATTGAGTCGACACATAGAAACTTCAGGACGAAAACACCACAACTACGGCCCCTGAAGTGGTATTGGCGTCGTCTTCTGGTACTGGACTGGACAGCACGCAGAGCATCACCACCAAGTTAAGAGGAACGCATAACACCAGCGTATATGTTAGTCTAAATCTTAGTTAATTTACGTATTACTTTGTTCGTTTCGGTCAATTTGGTAAATTCTATTCTTTTCCTTCACTAAGAGTCAATAATTTATTTACTTATACTTTTAAAATGCTCTCCACCAAAAAAATCGCCCCATTCTACCTCCGCCCCCACTACCGCCCCGAGAGCGAGGACTCTCTCGGTCCGATCGGTGGCATCTTCGCTTCACAAAAGGATTCTCAAGAAAAATATAAAGGCCACCAAGTCGGAGATGACACTGACGCATGTATCCATCGACGAGAGTCCCATAGTGCCGCCCTAAGCTTCCGAGGCCGAACCTCGCGTCTCCCAGACCCTTGACATCCCGCCGCCGGCGTCACATACAGCCACTGACAGCTCGGCTGTATCGATTTCGGCCCCAGAGTCGAATTCAGTGTACGTGGCGGCGGTGGACAAGGTTGAGGGCTGGGAGCAGTGCGGGATTTCTCCGCCTAAAGATCTTGAGCTCGACGATGAGGAGTCTGATACAGTGTCTGAGCTGTCCAACTCGACCCGCTCCGCCAGAAGAGTCAGCATGCTGGTTGCACACGGCTCCACGCGGACGGGGGTCGAGATGGATATGGCTACGAAAGTGGCAAACGAAGCGCTACAGATAGGAAAGGATGCACTAGAGTCGTCTGCGAACATTAAGCGGGAAATAAAGCAAACCGCAATCGAGATTCTCCAGACGTTATACGAAATCGTCCTTTCTTTAGCGGACTCCAGACACCGTCACATTACAGAAAAAGAGCGCGAGCGGACCAGGCATGCCTTGGAGCTTTTGTCAGCAGAAAGGGCGCACATCAAAGCAATGACCGCTCTTCAACAAAACCTGCTCCGGGAGGTAACTCTAGCCAGAGAAGACATAGCTGAGATGAGAAAGGAGTCACAAGCTATCAGAGACTGGCAGAGCTTTGAAACGAGAGAGCCACATCAACAAATAAAGGCGACGGCAGATGCGGTTAGGACTCTCAGCAGTCAAATAAAATGCGTTTCAGAGGAGAAAAGCATAGATCTGGAGCCTCTGAGGAGAGACTACAACGGCTTAAAATCCGGGGTGGAAATTCTTTAGAGGCAAATAGATGAACTTAGAAGGGAAACGCATTCGGAAAAAGAAAAGACCGCCGAGATTCTGAACCGAAATGCAGAAGCACTTTCAAGCCTTCTCTCGACCCCTCCTCCACCTCCCCCCCAGTACCCGGACTCTCTCAAAGAGCTTGAAAAAACGCTTAAAGACCACATAAAAAAAGTCACCAAACCACACATCCACCCCAGCTCCCTGTCCAAATAAATATTGAGGAGCACATGCTGCCCATAACTGAACGGCTCGAAGCCGTGTCGTCGGAGGTCCAGACGATGCGGCAAGAAAAATTGTCTCAGTCCCCACCAGCCCTCAGCATCGGTGCAGAATTGTCACAGGCAGAACAAGGTAAAACACTCAGTTCCACCTACGCCAAAGCAACTGCAAAACCACCGGCTCTAAAACCTAATCATACCCTGATAGTGACGGCTTCAAATACAACAGAAACGACCACCGCCGAAAATCTCATTGACAGGATAAGAGTAGTGCTGGACACCAAGAAATCTGGAGCGAAGGTTGACCAAGTACGCAAAGCCAGAAATAAAAAAGTTATTCTGAGTTGCGGAACGGAGGAAGACCTAAATCTAGTACGAAGTCGTGTTCAGCGAGACGCATCTCTGAATGTGGAGACCGCGAAAGCGGGGAACCCACTTATTATAATTTGAGACGTCCTGTCCTATCACAAAGACTCGGATATAGTGGAGAACATCTTGGCGCAGAACAAACACTTGCTGCAAGACGTTGATTTGAAGGAGAGCACTGTCAGGGTGAGATATAGGAAAAAGGCGCGTAATCCACATGAATGTCATCCTGTGCTGGAGGTTTCACCTCGCATTCATAGATCGCTCATAGAAGCCGGTAAAGTCTATATTGGACTCCAGAGGAGGCCAGTAACGGACCATTCCCCTTTGGTGCAATGCACTAAGTGTCTGGGCTTCGGGCACACAAAAGCGATCTGCCGGGAGAGGGATGAACTCTGCAGTCATTGCGGTAGATCCCACTCCTGGGCTCAATGCAAGCATAGAAAGGATAACCTGCCGCCGAGATGCAGAAATTGCGCAACCGCGCATCCCAACAGCTCTAATAAGAACTTAGCTCACAATGCATTCAGCAGCGAATGTCCTGAACGAGTGAAATGGGATGCTATAGCGCGATCTCGAATCTCGTACTGCTGAGGGCACTCTAGTGGTACCAAACTCAGTCCCCCAAAGAGTAGCAGTGAAACCAGATTTGCGCTTCATCCAGGCAAACCTGCATCGCTCACAGATAGCAACAGCCGAACTCCTGAAAGTCGCAAAGGAAAGAAACGTTTCAGTCGCCCTAGTTCAAGAGCCGTACGTTGGCAACAAGGGAATTATGAAACAGTATCCTGGTACCCGCGTTATTCAGTGCAGTTTGGACAGGAAAAAGCCTGTAAAGGCAGCAGTAATCGTTTTTGGTGACAAGCTGGAGGTAATTCACGACCCCCAGCTTGTCACTGAGACTGAAGCCGCTGTTTTGCTGGCCAACGAAAACCTGAAGCTGGGAGTGATTTCTGTCTACTTGGAGGGAGACCAACTCGTTGAACCGTACCTAAACAGGATAAAGGCTTTTAGCGAAAAACTAGCAACCAAAGATCTAATAGTCGCCGGTGACGTAAATGCCTGGTCCCATTGGTGGGGAAGCACATCGGAAAACAGCAGAGGAGAAGCCGTCCACTCTTTCTTCGATGAGATGGGCCTACACATACTCAACACAGGTGATACACCAACCTTCGAAGTCGTCAGAAGAGGTAAGCTCTGCACGAGTATAGTAGATGTTACCACGTGCAGCTTGCCACTTCTGGGGAAAATAGAGGGCTGGCGCGTAGACAGGAATCTCACAACATCGGATCATAATGCAATAACGTTTACTTTGCGTCTAGAAAAGGCCCTTGAATACATAAAGCCAGTTACTACACGCAAGTACAATACCAAGAAAGACCAAGAACGACCCAATTGTAGTCACCGCCAAGTGCACCAAGATAATGCTAGACGATAGAATCCTTGAGATGGCTAAAACCATCGAACGGAGCTCAGACGTCGAGGCAGGCTGGGGAAACTGGGCGGTACCAAAGATACAATGGGTCAACGGGGTACCAGGATGTGGCAAGACAACATGGGTGATTAGACACTTTGACGTGAATATATAGGGACGCTATCATCACTACAACAACAGAGGCAGCAAAAGATCTGAGGGAGAAGTTATCGCACCGAATAGGAAAACTGGTAAAATCCAGAGTGCGAACCATGGCTTCATCTCTCGTCAATGGTTTCGGAAAAGAGAGCTTCATTCGCCTTTTGGTGGACGAAGCTCTAATGAACCATTTTGGAGCCATAATAATGGCTGCCCGGCTGTCTGGTGCTAGCGAACTTGTCCTCATTGGAGACGTCAATCAGTTGCCTTATATCGACAGAGAAAATCTCTTCGAAATGAGGTACCATCGTCCAACACTAGTTACAAATATCACCCAGGAGTTACTCTGCACACACAGAAACCCAATGGATGTCGCGTTTGCGTTGAGGGAAATATACTCAGGTATATATTCCTCAGCCCCTCGTATTAGGTCTCTTGAGCAGAAAAGGTTCAAGGGTTCCAAGGTTCAAATATCCAAAACCCTCCCTAACACCCTTTTCTTAGTGCATACACAGGAAGAAAAGGAGACCCTCATAAGTCAAGGTTATGGGGGAGGCTCAGGATCACGCACCCTTACCATTCACGAAGCTCAGGGACTAACGTACGAGTCGGTAATCGTTATAAAAACAAAGCCGAAAATGAAACTACACGAGAGCGTCTCACACGCAGTCGTTGCACTATCGCGGCACACCGGGACCTTCATCTATTACGCCGACGACATCGAAAATGATGGCATCAGTCGATTCGTGCGGCGCGCATCGTCTGTGTCATCGGAGACCATCAAGGAGAACAACCTGCAGATGGCTGTCAGAGATCGGAACGAGGCGGCGATGGAGGCTTTGGGCCGAGAGAAGGCAACTAAATTGGCATAGGACGTGAAAAAGGTGTATTCGAATTTATAAGAAATAAGCATTGTGTGCATGCCCCAAGCATTCATGCTCGCCATCGAAGGCTCCTTCTTGCGGCGGCATCATGTGTCGGGTCGCTCTTTTCCCTCAAATATGGTCGAGGAGAGCGATGGCTGGCACGTGTGTCACACTCGTGATCGGGTGCTGCTTGCGGGTCGCCGGTCTGCTCGTGGCATTCACGCAGTGCATTGACTAACTTAGGCTAATATTTCTAGTACCTACTCTTTGTACAGTAACTATAATAAAATAATTGTAAATCTTAGTTGACAAAGGGCACAGACCCTGGAGTCTGTGGTTAGTAAATTTTAATTAAAAAAAAAAAAAAAAAAGGTATTGTACTCTATCTGTTCAAGTTTGACAAAGCTTTTGAGGTTGCGCTAGATGGCGCAAAAGTAAAACGTGTTCCGAATGCTCAAGGTCATTGGCGAATCTTAAAGTCTTAACTACATACTTTGCCAAGGACGCGTGGGTTCAACTGCCAAATCAGGGCGAGCATTTTTGTGATGAACATAGGTGTTTGCTCTGCGTCTGGAACTACATATCTATATAATTATGTATTTAAAAATATGTAAGTGTATCAGTCTCCGGCAACCATATCACAAGCTTTGCTTAGTTTGGGGTCAGAGACCGTGTGTAAGTAAAAAAAAAACTACATTAATGTAATTCGGCACTGGGGAGTGTCACTTTTTATTATTCCAGTTGCAATACAGCGCTGGATTCGATCGTTGGACTGGAATAATGTAAACCAGTCATTATATCGTTTGTAATTGTACAGTATACTAGCTGCCCATTCCGGCTTCGCTCCGGTACGGACAGATTTTAAATGTATAATATGTATTAATCAAATGCGATAATAAATTGAAATTTAAACAAACCTATCTCTCAAGTTGTATCAAACTGCACGTAGTGTGCAAAATATGGATAAAAACGGTTAAGTAGTTAAGGAGCCCACCGCGGACAAACAACGTGACGCGTAGTTTATATTATTTATTAAGTTTGATGACGTTTTGAAAGTATGTCTCTGGACGAGACTCAAACATGCCCACACTAGTTTCTAGTTATAAATTTCACAAAAATAAAATAATTTTTAATAATGTAATGACTTACAAGTTGGTCCGAATTGCGTTTGCTGATCAGGAGCTCCATCAATTGGAACAACAACTGTTTTGATCCGGGCATTGCCTGTGAAATGAAAAGGAGTTTCATTATCTCGCATAACCACATTTACACTCAGCTTCGACTCACTTAGAAAAACAAAATTAGCTTTATAACACTATTGTGGCAATAGAAGCGTCGCGTATAGTTCAAAAGCACACGTATTAAGCAGGGTAGCGAATGCGAAAGTAAGGTCAAAAGCACACGTAAGCAATAATAATGCAATGTCTGTCAATAAAGCCATGAATAAAACTAAGGATCTACAGGGAAATGAAAATACAAACGAAGTCGTTGGACGTCTCTTCCAACAGAGGCAGTTTGTATTCTCATTTGCGCTCTGCAAGACTCGACACTCCCGAATGAAATGAGATACCGTCGCGTGCGCTGGTCTGCTGCGACAATACGAGGCTTGGGATGGCTGTTTATGGGGCGGAAACGAAGCCACAGAGAGCGTGTTTGATATTAGTATGAGATTTGAGTGATTACAATCAAATCCCTTACTACTAACAAACGGAGAGAAAGTGACAGCGTGAGTGACTTATTATTCACATAGTTACTCAAGCCGCCAACTTCCTGTGAAGCGGGTGTAAATGTGGTATGACAAATCTAAATGACGGCTTTATGAATATCTACTTACAGAATTACCACCGTACGTCGGCGATGAATTAGCACGAAATATATCACTCGACGACGCCTGGAAAGTAATTAATATAGTCTTAAGTCGCCGAAATAATACATATCATATTGGATTTCAATTTTAAATTACGATTTTTTTGCACTCCTCATTATGGTTGGTAGTGGATAGATATGTATATTTGTATAATTCTAAGATCTTTTGTATCTACCTACTATCGTGCAAATAAATACTTTGACTATCTATTTAAAAATATTGGCTATTTGTATTTATGACTATTTGAAAAGACGGGTGATTACTTTGTACGTATTTCTATTTTATGATTAACCTGACATAGCCCAGAGGATTAGCAAATTAAAGTGGCAGGGCACATAGTTCGGAGAACGGATGACCGATGGAACAGTAAAGTTTTCGAATGGAGACCACGGACCAGCAAGCGCAGCGTAGGATGTTCAACGATGAGGTGGATTGACGATATAATAAAGATCGCAGGAACGCGCTGGATGCAGGCCGCTTCCAACCGGCCTTATTGGAAATCCATGGGGGAGGCTTATGTCCAACAGTGGGCGTCCTACGGCTGATAATGATGATGATGATTTTTATTGAATGTTTCCTTTTTCATTCACAACGAAATTCTTTTTTATAATAATTTTACATCATAATAGATAAAAACTCAAGTAGGTAAAGATTAAGTAGTGAAACTAAAATACTGATGGCGGGCAGCTCTAGCGCGTGGTACGTTCTGCCTGACCACCTGGCGATGTAGGTATATATACTCTATCACTGCTAAAATTATAAAAATGTCACTCAGTTCACTTATAATTCCGTTAAACTCTATATTTAACTTAAGCCTTGAAACCGGTATTTTTCCTGAGTGCTGGAAAGTTGCTGCTGTCACCCCCATTTATAAAAATGGCTCGAAAACATCTCCAGATAGCTATAGACCTATTGCGCTGCTTAGTGTGTTTTCCAAAATGTTAGAAAAACTAGTTAACGTTAGACTTATCAAGTACTTAGAAAAACACGAACTAATCTCAGATAGGCAGTTTGGTTTTAGACGGGGTAAATCAACTGAAGATGCCGCCACGTTATTGGTTAATCTCGTATCTTCGTACATCGATGGAAAAGAAAAATGTATCGCAGCGTTCCTCGATTTAGCGACGGCTTTTGATTCCATCTCGATTGGTCTCCTTCTGAAGAAACTCGACAGATGCGGTATCAGAGGAGTGGCCCTAGAGTGGTTTAAAAGCTACTTATCCGGCAGAAAACATATACGTTAAAGCCTGTGAACGCTTCAGTGGCTGTCTTCCTATCGACTACGGTGTCCCACAGGGCAGCATATTAGGGCCCACCCTGTTTCTCATCTACATAAATGATATAGTAAGCAGCACTATCCCTAATGCCGAAATTATTACCTACGCTGACGATACCGCTGTTGTTTTTCATGGCGAATCGTGGCGCCAAGTTTTTAGTTTCGCTGAGCGCGGACTTTCTACACTAGCGGAATCTCTTGACAAAAATTTGCTCACACTAAATACTAAAAAAACAAAGTACATCACTTTTTCCAAAACTTCTGTTTCTCGGCCTCCTGTTAACTGTAGTCTCAAAATTCATTATTGCTCTCCCGTCACTCCAACCCAACCTTTCTCTTGTACATGCCCTTTCATTGAGAACGCAAAAAGTATTAAGTATCTCGGAATAGCCATAGATGAAAACCTTTCTTTTGCACATCACATATTTGAGCTTTCAGCTCGAATTCGCAAGCTAATTTACGTGATGAAAGACTTACGAGATTGTGCTCCTATGCCACTATTGAAACAAATCTACACGGCGTTGTGCCAGTCTATAATCCAATACTGTATCCCAGTCTGGGGCAGCGCAAGCAAAACCATTTTCATGACAGTAGAGAGGGCACAAAGGGCGTTAATCAAAGTTTTACTACGGAAACCTTTTCGTTATTCTACCGATCTGCTTTATGACGAGTTCGAAGTACTCCGGGTTCGTCAGTTATTCGTGTATAATGTAGTTCTAAAAACTCATTATAAAACTAAAATTCGGCCAGATTATGATACTTTACTATCCAAACGAACAAACAGAGCCTTTTTTATTCCACTGCCACGCTTCAGATCTGAAATGGCTAAACGCTGCCCGGCGTATTCCCATACTTGTAGGTACGTATAATAACGTGTTCATGCTATTGGTAAAAGAATGTGCTGATCTGTCTAAACTCGAATTCAAAAAGAAACTAAAGAGGTGGTTGTTAAAGCTCTTTTATCACAGTACCGAAAGTTTAATTTGCAGATTGTACGGGGAGTAGTTTGATGGAACTTAGATACAATACATACAAACACACATGTAACACTGCAAACCTTGACTCTCATGAGATCTCGCGTATTGCAGTGTTACACGCACTCACACACACACACACACACATACACATACACACACACTCACACACACACACACACACACACACACACACACACACACACACACACACACACACACACACACACACACACACACACACACACATACACACACCAGGCATACGTATAATAAGTCATGTTTATAAAATTGCAATTCCATTTGAGAGTCAACTAAATTTAACGAATTTGAATTTTGTTTAATTTCTTATAATATATATTATTGTTTCTGTGTACTTTCTATTTCTATTTTAATTTTGGTAATGACGCACTCGGACCCCAAGATACAAGCCTAGAGCTTAGTTTGGGGTCCGCTGTCCAACATGCTATGAAAGAATGTTCATACCTTCAATTTGTTATGTCAAATTAGTACAGAACCACTGTAATTTCATTTCTCTTTTTGGTAATAAAGATATTTTATGTTATGTTTATGTTTTATGTTTATACATATAGCATGGACAGGGCCAAGTCACAATACTGTTGGAAACCAATACCGTGCCTTGGGGGTACAATTTCATGTTATGTACCTACCCAAAATTCGTATATGGTGGCTAGAGATACTAGGGCTAGGACGACCTATTTAAGAGATAGATAAGCCAGAGAGAGAGAGAGGCCAGACATTTCAAGCTTCCTGAAGATCTTTACAAAACTATATGCGAAAAAATGACGAAGTCAGATTCTTTATTCAACAGCAATATGTAGAATGACAATGACTTGTTCCAACTCACGTTAACGTCCAAGAACTCGTCGACTATCCGGAATATCTGCGGCGTGAGTACTGACCGCAGCAGCACATTCCCATCTTCATATTTTTCGCTCTTTTGGTCATATATGCGACGACGGTACTCCTCCTCCCTCTGTAGTTTTTCAATCTCTTGCTGTTCCAGAGCCAACCTATAACATAAACGTACATTCAATGCGACATTCGCGTAGATAAAGGTTTTGTTCAGGCGTGTGGTAAAAACGCGGAAGGCGTCAGTCACGCACCAATTGGTGGCATGGTCTTTTTACAATCATTTCTGGACTATAGATTTTAGGATTGATATAGTTACGTTTTTTGACAAGCAATTTCACTTATGCCCATTAATTTCACTGACTGCGAGCCCTTTAAGCCGAAATAGCGTTTCGGCTACGCTCGGAAGTTGCCAACGGTACATTCTCGCAGATGAATCAACTTGCCAGTCGGCGGGACCCGGCGGCCAGCGCACGTATGTAATCGCTCGCGCAGTCACCAACTTGCCCAAGCCATTTCCATTTTAAATGCTATACAAATATCAGCACTCTAGTTACAAAAATATATAAATACATAAAATAAAATAGTAATGAAAAGCAGCTAGACTTTATCGTTACATTATAACAGTCGTTCACGCACAGCGATGGTAGACAATCAGGCAAGTCCCGGGTTGACGGCAACACTTCTAGTAGAGCTATAAAAGTTTTAGGCTGACTTAGAAAATAGCTCGTGAATGCAAAAATTCGCTGGAAAATCATATGAAAGTTGTGTGGAGACGCGCTAGGCTTGGTACTGTCGCTTGCCTGCGGGCGCTAGCAGCCGTCGGCGCTTCCGATATAATTATATCTGCTTTTTGATAACATGCGGACAAAATATAAGTTGAATCTTTTGGTTTCAAACCTGAGATTGTGTTCGATACACGAGTCGCAGATCGTGGGGTCATCGTCGACCTTCAACAGTTTGCTTGGCCCGGCTGAGAACAAAATCAATGAGCGCCAAGCAAACACATTAGCATCACTTATGATTAACACAATAGAGTATCACAATACACAGGCGCAGCGATTTTCGTATTCGATTCTTTAATATTTTCCGAGCTGTGTAGGTACTTAAGCGTACACGTAATTGATGAGCAATATTACGTATGAATATTCGTTTGAAAAAACAAACAAAATAGTATTATATTATCATTTACATGCATTTAATCGATGCATAGCGTATATTTTACTATGATTTTATAGGTGTTAATATGACGTGGAAACTATTGCAATGGGAACACGAAAATAGCTGCACTTTTATCAGCCAAAGGTGAAAAGTAAAAAGTGAGCGAGGGTAGTCCCCGCGTGCAAAAGTTCTCTTACGTATTTTAATTTTTGAAAATATAAAATGTCTTTGAAAGTGATTGAAAATCATGTTTTGGGCTTAATCAAGACTATGGCTGACCTCATGGATGAAGTCAGCTCGCTGAAGACAATGGTGAAGGAACAAAATGCCCTAATATCCAAGCAAGCCGTGATGATTTCTTACCAAGGTGAAATCATCACTCAAATAAAAACGGATTTGGCGGGTAGTTTCGTGGTCGAAAACCAAAAGACGACGACTGAAGCCACGCCGTCAGCAATTCAGCGACCGATGCGACAAGCGCGGTTAAAAGCGGCCACTGCAGCGGCCCAGAAAAAATGCAGCGCCATAAATACACGCACACCGACCACTGACACAACACCGACATTGAAAACACCCGAGGTTAGTGTTAACGAAATCACTACTAAAACAAAACCCGCACTTAACAAAGCAGTAGCTAGTACGAATAACGCGACAAGTCCAGTAGCAGCTATAAATAACACACTTGCACACTCAGGATCGAACGGCGACTGGATTAGGGTCGAAAAGAAACGACCGACTCACAACGCGCGAAAAATAATCACCGGGTCAGGTAAAATTGACAACGAACTCCAGACCGTGGAGCGACTTAAGCACAATCAAGCTTGGTCATTTGCGCCTGAAACTACTGCACAGAATGTTAAAAATTATCTGAATAAAATAAAACAATGTGATACGAGACATTAGGACAGACAGACATGCCGCATTTGTTATTGGTTTCCCCGAGAGCCTATACGATTTAATTAGTTCGCCGAGTTCGTGGCCGGCTCAAGTGAAGCTATCAGATTGGTTTCTCGTCAGCCGCCGCGGAGGACGGGGTGAGACGGCGCGCGGCGGCCACTCTCTCACTGAGCCACGGCGGACAGACGTCCGCGCCGCATAATGCGCCTGCGGTGCAGGAATCTCTCGTCGTATGCCACCAGAATATCCGATCAATAAATAACAAAACGGGACAGATCGAAGTACAACTACGAGGTGACCTCAAATGCGACGTTCTTGCACTAACGGAGCATTTCCAGAAGGAAGAACAAATTCAATGCGTGACGATTGACGGTTTTAAATTGGCTTCGTTTTATTGTAGGAGGCAGTACGAACACGGCGGTTCATGTATATTTATAAGTGATAGGATGCGTTGCACTGAAAATACTGAACTAACTTCGTTGTCCGTAGAACAATATTTGGAAGTGTCGGCTATTAATTTAATAGAATTAAGGTTGACGATTGTGTGTTTGTATCGTACGAATTTAATTAGTAATAAACACTTTTCAACACATTTTGAAAGATTGCTCGATTAGATTACAGAATTAGGTCTGCACTGTATTCTTGTTGGTGATTTTAATTTCAGCGCTGAGAGTGCATTAAAGAGTGATCTTAATACGTTAACAGATCTAATGACAACGCATGGCTTGACCAACGAGGTGGACTTTCCGACTCGAGTGACTGCATCGACGTCCACCAGCCTGGACCATGCCTACACGAACCTGCCGGCGGGCTCGATGTCCGCCGCGCCTGTTATTACTAATCTGAGCGACCATCTCGCTGTTAAATGTACACTAATCGTACATAAGCATATTCCTCAACCACTTGTGCGGTATGTTAGAAGTTTTTCTAATACCAATCGGCATAACTTTGCATTGTCTTTAGACAGCATCGATTGGGAAGATGTTACATCGCGTAACAGGAATGCTTTAAAGAAAGCTACCTCGATCCTTAACATATTTAAAAATAAATATGACACGTGTTTTCCTTTGAGAAAGGCGCACATTAAAAAACCTGACTCATCTTGGGTAACACCGGATGTAATTAATTATAAGGATTTGCTTTTTGGCATTATTGAAATTGGTGGGAAATATCCAAATAATGTTGACATCGATATCCTAATTTCTGACGTGAATAATTTATATGACAAGCTAATTAAAATGAACAAATCGAAATACTATTCTAATTTAATTAATTTTAGTAGTAATGCCTCTAAAACTATGTGGAATATTGTTAATAATGAGAGAGGAAAATTCAATTCTCCTCAGCAGGACTTTACGGATCTATTAAAACAGCCGGATGGTACGCAGTATCCTGACAAAAAATCCGCCGTCAGCGCTATTAACGCCCATTTCGTGAACGCATCTCTAGTTTGCTCGGCGCCGCGCGCGAATGCTGCGCGGGCGCTCAGCACGCTGGCCGCCGCGCGTGCGCCCGGCGATCAATCACTGCGGTTTCGTAGGTTTAGCGCGGATGAAGTGCATCGTATTGTGATGTCGCGAATCCCGCCGAAACCATCAAAAGATATATACGAGATGTCAATGAAATTAATAAGATTAGTGATTAAGTCCCTAGCCCCAGTATTAGCCGACCTATTTAATACTTGTATAAGGGAAGGATGCTTTCCGAGTCCTCTAAAAATCAGCAAAGTGTCGCCATTGTATAAGGGAAAAGGAAAACGAGAAAGCATAGACAGTTATAGACCGGTCTCTATAATACCCGCGGTAGCTAAAATCTTTGAAAACGGATTGAGCACTCGACTCGGAGATTTTTTATCAAACACTAATGCTTTATCCGATCGGCAATACGCTTATCGAGCGGGGCACTCTACAACATCACTTACGCGTGAGGTGGTACGACGCATCATTTCAGCCCGAGAGGCCAGGTGTAAGCAGCAGGTGGCGATTCTGTGCTGCGACCTATCGAAGGCGTTTGACGTCGCAGACCACGCCGTGCTAGCTGCTAAATTGCTGCACTACGGAGTGGCGGGCCCGGCTCACGCCGTCTTGACGGATCTGATGCAGGGAAGGTCGCAGGTGGTGGTCGCCTGTGGCGGCGTGCACAGGTCGGATCCGATGACGTCAGAGATGGGTGTGGCCCAGGGGTCCTCCGTGTCCAATATAACGTTCTCCTTGCTCCTGAACGACCTGCCCGACGCCATGCCCGCTTCCGACGTGCTGATGTACGCGGACGACGTGGCCGTGGTAGTCACGGCGCCGACGGTCGACGCTCTGGAGCGGAGATTGAACGACACGGCCCTCCAGCTGTCTGAGTGGTTCTACACGAACGGTCTCGCTCTGAACATATCAAAATTCAAAAACTCACTTCGTCCAATTTATTCTCTCGGGTAAGGCCGTAAGACCTTTGTGTACTGGTGGATGGAGTGAGGATAGAAGAGCGGAGTACGACTACGTTCTTAGGGTACGAGATCGACCGAGGACTGAAGTGGGACGCTCATATATACAAAGTCTGTGGTAGGCTGGGAAGCGCATGCTTCGCTTTAAGCCGGGTGGCAAAGGTAGTTCCACAAGAGGTAGCGCGAGCTTGCTACTTCGCCACCGTGCACTCGCAGCTGCAGTATGGGACGGAAATATGGGCTAGAACCGCGGATTGGGAGCGAGCGTTCATTATGCAAAAACGTGCGGTGCGGTGCATCGCGCGCGTAGCATGGGACACTCCAGCTCGCCCATATTTCAAGAAATTAGGAATCCTCACACTGACAGCCATCTTGATTTAACAAGTGGCGGTGTATGCCAGGATGAACCTGGCTGCGTATCCAGAGCGGGGCTCCGCGCACAGATACCCCACCCGGCACAAGCATAAGCTGCAGGCCGTCCCCCACTCCCTCGAGAAGTCATCTAAGCTGACTCACGTCATGGCTCCGACCGTGTATAATAACTTACCTATAGAAATAACGTCGGCAACAAGCTTACATTCTTTTAAAAATAAATTGAAAAATTGGCTTATCGAGCAATCAATCTTTCTATAGGTACGACGAATTTTATAAACGTTTGACATAACTCAATATTTGTTTTAATTCGTATTTTTTTATTTATGACATTTGTATTATTATTATTTATTTGTTTTTGGATTGAATTTTGCTGACATTGTATTATTTAATTTATTAATTATTATTGAAATTGAATAATTTTATATTGTTAATCTATTACATCCAAAGATTACATCATTGTAATGAATGTATATGTAGGCTGATGCACACATACCTACCTACTACACGGTCAACTCTAACCTAATGTTGACACGCAGACTATAGTATTTCCACGATAGGTATTTACTGTGACGATAGTCATATTCTCATACATTATTACATTGTGGAAGTGCTAACTTTACACTCACACTTCAATAATGATATACCTTACACATAGATAGGTATACATTTAAAACACGTATGTACGAGTAATATTGCGAGTTTTGTCTTTTTGCTACAGCGATAACCCTCATAATAAATAAGCAATTAGTATAACCCTCTTTTGCTTTTTTATGGAAATAATAACTTTATTTTCACAATTAATTAGCTTTCTAAGTACTTCAATAATATTTTATTTTCAGTTTAGTAACCTTACTTTTAAAGGAGTTGGTAAACTTTTTATATGGGAGGCGGTCCTTGAAAACCGGCAGCGATGCGAGCTATATTAACGTTTAGTGCCATATTTAAGAATATTATTTCACGCAAAAACATGTTTTTTTGTATCGCCGTTTTATTATAATATCTCTTTTTTATTTCACTAAGTAGAAAATATTTAGACTGAACTGGTCATACTAAGAGGAGGTCTACGTAGTCTACGTATCAGACAGGAATCTTCAAACAACCAATAGCGGGCTGGTATTTTAGAGTTTGACATTTATTTATTTTTTAAAACATGGCGACCAGCCCTCTATTGGTTGTTCAATATTGACAATGTCATTTCCTTTTGCTGTTTCATAATGTCACTGCCAGGTTTTTTTTTCAATTTAGGCTTAATGCAGTTATTTGGTGTAGCACATAGTTCATTTTTCTGATGTTTTTAGAACCCATTTAAAAATTAAATGGCGATGAAAAAAATTCTAAAAAATATGTGTTTGAAAAGATAATTATATAAGCTTTCTATTAGTATATATTTTGTTTCTGCAAGATTTCAAAAACCGCATCTTTTCCATATCCTTTAGTCGCTTTTGTTGTATATCTATAATTATACCTTCAGTAGTTAGCTAATAGTAATTACTTTTCTAGTATTGTAATTTTAGATAACATAATAACAAGGAAGAGCCTAGGTCCCAAGACACAGGTCACCCTAGTGTGGGAACTAGTGCACAACTTGTTTTTGTTAACTTTTATGGAACAATAAATGTTTTATTTATTTATCGGGGTATTGACTATAGCGCCATCTAGTGCATTGAGAGTGATGAACCACTCTAGCGGAACGCCCAGCCAGCAGTGTTACGAGAACCACGGGCGGACTTGTATACACGTACAGAGGAGCGGGTCCCGAAAAGGGCATCTCGTGCTCGGCGGATCGCTTACGCATTACAGTTTCGGATTGTTATAATGTGATAGTGTTATTACTAAGGACTTTGAACAGGAAAGTGATTTGAGACTAAAACAGGCCGTGACATAGTGTTACAAGCAGTTATACGTCTTCGCCCACAAAATAACCCACGCGCGTATGCCCATTAAGCTAATGACGATGATGATGATGGACCCCAAGTCCCGTTATCAGAAGTGGGATCGCAAGGGCAAATCCTTGAGGACGAAATTTAATCATTAAAACGCAAGGATAAAGTACCGGAACCGTTCCACACTGATTTTAAATCTACCCGCATTTCAATAAGATGAAATCAATTTGCCTCTCAACGCGAAGATATCGTGAAACAACTTCTGCTATAATTTATCAGATTTCAAGTTCGGAGCATGAGCATTGAACAGATGCTCTCAGCGAAAGGAGGTTGTAAATTAATGTGTTGAAGAATGGATTGTTCATAAAGCAAGCGTATGTTGGAAACTCGACCTCCGAAGAGAAGAATAACGCGCAAATAATCAAATCAATTTACTTTTTATTATCAAGTACAGTTAAGAGCGAAATACAACTAACTCCTACGTCGTCCTCGTTCCGAATGTCCCTTGTCCCGCCGACCATGCTGCCTTTTCGATCCCAACCCCCTATTCCCTCCAAAAGCTCCTCGATTGGCCCGCGCCCTTTCCAACCACCAATCACAGTCAACTTCCTCTTACATTTTTTTATATTTTGTGGTTGGCCGTCAGGCCACTCGCGTAACTTCCGACTGTATTTTCTAAATTATGTGATTGGCTGTTAAGACGTTAACCAAACGTGGGGCTTACGACAAGTTACCACTTATTTTAAATTCGAAAGCGATTGCCAACATGACAAATTTTCTATAATCAAGTAAATCCGAACATTCGACCATCCTGAAAACGTTTGCGTCCCTGCATACGGCCCAGGTGGAACCCGAACATTCGGCAACATGGTCAGTCGCGAGTTACAACTATTTATCTTATAGTCTATACTATATACTATATATAGTCCTAGTTTATATTACAATTTAGTTTGCAACGTAGATCAATTCTTAAGGTATTTCGACAATCTATTTACAACTTAATAATTGCAGCTACATTATATATACTGAATTTTCTACAACTAAAAACAAAAAGATAAAAATAAACAAATTCCAAATTACGATTTTCAAAAGGTATTCTAAATTGAAATAAACGACTATTAAAATTACAATTAAACTTCGAATATACGAAAACTATCTTAAGTCTTGTCAGACTACTTATTCAGTAAATAGAAATACAGAGTAAATATATTGAGCCATCAAATAAATTCCGAACAATAATTATAACTATGAACTTAAATACAGGGTTGCTTAGCACTATTTCGATCACCTGTAATAATGATGGAACTGGTTACCTACGTAACCTCAAAAATCTTACAATATTACAGATTTGTTTATAATCAGAAATCATGATACGATATATTATATTTACATTGCAAATTGTAGAACTTATAGCGCTATAGCAGTATTAATATAGGCTTGCTGTATAAAATATTTTTAGTAGTTTTGGTTACAGTGAAAACTTCTGAGTACTTCTGAATCAACAGCCGAATAAGAATCCTTAGTTTACTACTATATTACATATACATATTTATTTTGAATTGCTTAAGGCACATCGAACAACCGATTATTAACTTTTACGCAACTTTACACTATCGATCAACTCAAACGCTACGTTCATTAACAGGTATGCGATTTTCGATATATATAATTACACGACTCTCTCATTGACTATGTACATTGTACAATATTTCATGGCATACGCACAACTCTGACTATGCTAATCACTATACACATTAAGTATGCCTCGATCACTAAATCGAATCGACTCACGTAACCCGTCTCTTCAACAATATACGGCCTGCGGGTCATCGGGATCAAGTCGCGTGGCCCGTCTCATCTGAGATACATCGGGTACATTACCGCACGGCCCGTGATACGCAGGGTTGGATTGCGTGGCTAGGTACATCTCTTCGATATTACTCGCCTGGTTCCATGGACGCACGGCCTGCGCATCGTCGGGATCAAGTCGCGTGGCTCATCTCTTCCGAGTACAACAGCGCACGGCCCGTGAAGTGCAGGATCGGATCTCGTGGTCACTCTGGAAAACACAGGGAGACAATCTGCAGTTACAAGTTTTCTCACAAAAATAAGGTCATCATTTTCCACTTAATCGAATGGCTAACGAGGAAAATTATTAAATTATTCGGCGATAGAATCGTTATCATCCGTGTCGTGAGCATGACCATCAGAGTCACTTTCGTGAACTCCTAGAGCAGCCAAATGTATCCATGGCCTCATGCGGTCTGCTGCCACTGTGGTCGGAGGTTTTTTCTGTGTATACCTTACCCCTGGGACTGAAGCTACCCTGTATCGATCTCTTCCGAGAACTTTGGTGACTTTGTAAGGTCCCACAAACATGGGCATCAGCTTCTTGCTTTTCCCGTCGTTTTTGAAAACATGTTTTTGTTATTTTTACCAGGTCATTTTCTTTGTAATTATGAGCTGGTTTTCTTTTCTCATCATACCGTTGCTTCTGTTTGACCTGTTCCGAGTCAATCCTATCCTTGACCTCGCATCGTATAACGGAGAGATCGCTATTTTCGCGAGTCCTCTCAGTTATTCCATTCAGAATGGGATTTGCCTCCCCATTCATGCAGGTACCAAACAACACCTCTGATGGAGTCTTGCCCGTAGTTTTCTGAAGTGTGTTGTTGAGTCCCCACTGAACCTTCCCCAATTGAATGTCCCAATCCTCATCGCCATGGTTCAAGTTCAGTGCCTTCAAAGAATCTAGAATGGTACGATTGTATCTTTCTACTTGGCCATTAGACCTTGGGCTGGCCACAGCATTTAAAACATGCTTAAAGCCCTTGTCAAGTGCAAACCTTTTGAAAGCATGCGAGGTGTAACAGCTCCCACGGTCGCTTACTACCCTGTCAGGCACCCTAAATGTATAAAATATCTCCTCTAGAGCCTTGATGACATTTTGGGTGTTTGTGTTCCTTACAGCCTTCACAAAACAAAACTTAGTGAACGCATCTACTGCCACGAGTATATGCGTCGCACCTCGCCTTGACTTTACAAAGGGCCCAAGGTGATCAATGTGCAGTGTATAGAATGGCATTGCTGGCTTTGGTATAGGATGAAGCAGTCCCTCGTCGTGCTTTAAATTGTTTTTCGCATAAGCGCATTCCACACAAGCATTTACATATTTTTTGACAAATTTAGTCATTTTGGCAAACCAATAGTTTTTTTTTGCCTTTCCAATGTTTTTTCGAAGCCAAAATGTCCTATGTCGTCGTGATTCATACGGCATAGTTGCCATCTGGCCCCTTTCGGAACAACCCATCGGACATTGCGTTTGTCACCATCTAGACAACGAAAAAGTCCATTGTCTTTCAACACATAGTTGTCATTTATATAATCTAGGCCTTTTTGGTCGAGATTGCTGCTTAGAATACTTTTGATTCTGACAAGTTCAGAGTCCCCAAGCTGTAAAGTGTGAAGCCAATCAACATCGCTTATTGACATCACACTGGGCAGCTGGTCCGGAATAGATTCTTCACAGTCACCTACGGGGTTTCGGGATAAAGCGTCGACATGACCCATTTTCGTACCAGCCCTGTATTCTATTGAGCATTCGAATTCTTGCAGGGTCAGCCACCAACGAGCAATTCTTGGGATTAAGTCTCGTTTTAAAAAGGTAGAGCGCAGCGCGCTACAATCAGTGACGATTTTGAATTCTTTGCCAAGCAAATAGACTCTAAACTTCCGCAAAAAAAAGACTACAGCTAGAGTTTCTAGCTCGTAGGAATGAAAATTCTTTTCTTCGGGGGAAGTTTGTCTGCTATAATGCTATATAATATGGGACGGAAGGAGTCGTCCGAAGACTTCCTCTGTAAGAGAATGCCACCTATGCCTACCCTACTCGCGTCTGTGTGCAGTTCGGTCTCCGCTGTTGGGTCGTATATAGCCAAAATTGGTCTGCCTACTAGCTTGGACTTAAGAATTTGAAACGCTTCTTCTTGACTATCACTCCAATCCCACAGTGCTGCCTTCTTCAATAGTTTGCTCAACGGGAACGCTATCATGGCGAAATTGTGTATAAATTTCCGAAAATAGCTCGCTAGCCCGAGAAATTGCCGGACATTGTGCACATTTTCTGGTCGCGGAAAATTCTGTACGCTCAGAATTTTCTCTTCGCCTGGCCTTATTCCTGCCGCACTGATTTCGTACCCAAGATAATTGATCTTGTCACGGAGAAAATCACATTTTTCAAGATTAAGGGTGAGATTAGCCGCCTTTATCAAACGCAAAATCTCTTCAAGATGCATAATGCACTCTGACGGATTTGCGCCGAAAATGAGAACATCATCTATGTAAGCGGTTGCTTTGTTAAACCGGGCTGAGCCTAAAAGAGCATTTATCATCCTTTGAAAAACGGCTGGCGCGTTTGCTAAGCCAAACGGCATTCGATTGAATTCGTACTGACCGTCTGGTGTGACAAAGGATGTAAGATGCTTGCTCTGTTCAGGAATAGGGACTTGGTAGTACCCGGTAGCAAGATCGAGTGTGATGAAACAGGATTGACCCGAAAGTCGTGCTATTTCATCTTCGATAATGGGTATAGGGCATCTTTCTTTTAAAGTTACTGAATTTAATTTGCGATAATCTACGCACATTCTAAGCGAACCATCCTTTTTACGAACAAGTAGTATAGGGCTAGCATAATAAGAAGTAGATTCTCTGATTATGCCTGCATCCGTCATTTCGTCTACCATGAGGCGCACCTTCTCTCGTTCATGATGGGACAACCTGTATGGGCGATATACGACTGGACGGTCACTATTCAACTCTATATGCATTTCAGCTAAATTCGTGCACCCTAAATCAGAAAGAGACGTCGTAAAACACTGTTTGTACTGCTCTAGCAAATCGAGCAAACATTGCTTATCATTTTCAGACACCTGACTACCTATCCAAACCTTGCTAACGTCGATTTCATCCTTTTGAATCACCGATACTGCCGGATATTCTGTTACTACTTGATTGACGAAATGTACTCTTTCTCCCCGACAAAAAACTCCATCTTTTGAAAAGCGACAAAACCCTAACAAAGGAAACACCTCTACATCAACGCGTCCATTTGTAGCGCGATACAATCCTCCCAAAACGTGGTACTGTTGGTTTGGTTCGCCTGCGATGCCATTTTTCACAAGGAGACTACCACAAAACGAAGGCTCAACTCGCGCTCTCAATGTAGCAGGACCGTGTAACTCTACGACATCACGAGATCTAACTTTTAACGAAGTTTGCGTTTCATCTATGTCAGGCTGAGGTAGCTCATGCCCAATATCAAGAAATTGCAACTTCGTAACGTTCTTGTACGCGATTATATGCGGTTGCTCGGTATAGGATTGTCCTATCAACACCGGTTTATCTAACATATTATCATCTACGACCCTACAAATGACCTTGGCACTGACGTCGTCCACACTTAACTCAAGTGACAATTCGCCCAATGATTGGACCAAATTGTTTCCAAAGCCCTTCAGAGTAGAGGGCACGTCGCTGTGAGATAGCCCTAAAGTGCGAACAACGGAATCTTTCACTAAAGTGACATCACTGCCAAAATCTACGAATGCAGTTAATGGTGTTCCGTTTATTTGCACTTCTTTAGTATATTTAGAACCCGGATCGTTATCATTACGATTTAGTATAGAATCTATACGCATTGTTTTTGGTACAGAATCAATCTTAATTTTCGTTTTGTCGTCTTGTCCACTGGGGCAATCATTGACGGCGTGTCCCACCCTATTACAACCAGTACATCTTACAATAGGTTTAGGACAATAAGCATAGGCATGTCCACTCTGCTTGCAGTTAAAACAACCAACAGTTCCCCCAGTATTCGATTTAGTTTTCAATTTTTGCCTCGAGTGATTACCTACGGCGGAATTATCAGTATTTGTTTTATGCGAAGCTCCGTCTGAAAAACCCTGTTGAGTGTATCTGTTATTGCACAGATAATGTAATAGTTGATCAGGATGTGAACAACGTAACGCCAAGGCACCAGTTCTTATAGTGCGATCGGTTATACCATGTACAATGCAATCCACTGCTCGTCTTCCTACGATATCACATTGATTTAGAAGAGTTAACTTTTCATAATAGTAAATCTCAATTGATTCGTTATGCCTACTTTTACTCCTAAGCATGTTTTCCAAGATCTGGCCATAATTTTGTTCAAAGGGAAACGCGTCAAGAAGTTTGCTTTGCCATTCCGTCCAAGTGAATAAAATTGAATGGAGTCCCTCATACCAGGTATTGGCTAGACCTTGAAGCTTTTGCATAGCAAAATGTGTTGTCGTTTTGTCGTCCCACCCATACACAGATGCGCACGTTCACCTTCTTTATCCACACGTCGGTACGCTGGTTATTTTTGGAAGGATCGAAACTAGGCAAAATGTTGTTATAATCAAGTTTCGGCGTTGATGGTGCATTCTGGGTAGAGGAGAGACCATTCCTAAGGTATTTAAGAAAATTAGAAATATCATTTCTAGAAAGTGAAGGGCTACGTGACCTTTCAGCTCGTCCGGCGTAGAGACGTGGCTCCGCTTGGCTTCTCGCATCCCGTCGCACGTGGCCAACGGAGTAGCCGCGACGACCGCCGCGTTGCTCGCTGCTTGGCCCCGCCAGCACACGCTGATGCCGCTCCGCAGAAAGAAGTCTTCTTCGTTCTCGCATCAGCTCACTTTCTAGTAGTTTCACTCGCTGGTGCTCGCTGCTCAACTGGCGGCTGCACTCAGGCTCGCCAGGATTGCGAGACCAGATGCGACTTCGGCTTCGAGATCGCGTTCCAAGAATTATACTTCGAGCAGGTGTCTCACAGCTTCTTCGTCTGTCTCGATCTCTACTTCAACGCCCCGATTCATCCATCGTCTGAAATTTTTGCGTTGCATCAATCAAGCAATCGTCTGATGGATGTCGGAAGGGGGTGACTTACTTTTTAAAACCAATTTCTAGTTGCAAACTAATTTGTTAGTGAAATTAATGGCTCATTCATATAGGCCGAATCATGCAGGTCGCCGGTCGGTGGGTGTGGGGTTGGCCGCGAGCTGGGCAGTGTCCAATCAATGCGTAGCTTTATAGCTAATCAGATTAAATTTTATCTCTGACGGAAATGCATAAACGACCTCGTAAGCATTAACACGTTAGCTGCGTGGCCATTTTCAAAAGGCGTACAGCCTGTGCGTTTGATAAGTAGGTATTAGAACTCGTAACCTTGTTTAACCACTCAGTGCGTAAGGGACTTCGTTGACCTCCAATGTTTTTATTTTATTTTTACTACTGAAATTAACTTGAAGCGGGAAGTAATTTTAAACATTTATCTCTCTCATACGGCACTGAGAGAAAGAATACGATTTTTGGTGCCGCAGTGGCTGAAAATCCTGTAAGAAATTATTTTGATACCTTATCGATAGTCGACATACGCTTTTACTGATTCGCAGTGAGTAGTGGTGTATACCAGCATAGGTGTTTCGTCTCGTATACTTTTTATATTATAATTTTTTTTATTTTTTTATACAGAAATCAGTCTGATTACATGTACGATCTGAGATTTTCTAGGAACCGATTAAAATTTATGTTAATCGGTATATATCATCATGAATTGGTCACCTACATCTATTTAAGCCAATATTTTAACACCTGACAAGTGGGTAGCGACAAATAGCCAATGAGTATCCCGATCTGTACGACACCGGAGAGAAGGTATTCTAATAATAATGTACCTACTTGCTAAAACACGCAAACACCGGACACACCCGACGAGAAAGCTTCGAAATCCGGTAAACTCGTGTCGGTTCTACGAATGATATCGCAATGAACGGAAGATAATTTGAGGATTTGAATTTGAATTGCTGACCCATGTATCTAATGTAAACATTTCTAGCTGTGCACTTGAATAAATATTTGTATTTTTTTTTAAGTTGCTGATGAGCTTAAATACTAACGTTCAAAGTCTTTCAAAGTAGGCACTTTAAAAGTTACGCACAAATCAGCGTATTAAAGGCTTAATAATCACAAGATTCAACAAAAAAAATTTACTCACAGTACCAAACTTAGAAATATTATTTTTTCACAAAAAACCGTTAGTAATTATTAAACATTTTTTGATCAAAATCATGTCGGTACATGAATTACGAAAAAATAAAAACTCAAAAACTTCTTCCACATGGTTGCTTAATCGTTTAAGCTGGATAAACGTATTTTTTTTTTGAGTTGGAAACATATTTTTACCGGCATTTCTTAAAATCTTTACAATATTTGTAGAAACGTTCTTAAATTTCGTCTTTCGTTTTTTTTTTGTGATGACCTCAACTGGCAGATCTCGAGCTTCTATTACAACATCGTTTGGACAGAAACCGTCAATATCCTTTGTATCAGAAACAACAGACTGAGTTTGGGCTTCTATTACAGCATCATTAGGGCAGAAACTGTTAATATTCCTTGTATAAGAAGCAACTGGCTGAGCTTGAGCTTCTATTACAGCATCGTTTGGGCAGAAACTGTTAATATTCCTTGTATAAGAAGCAACTGGCTGAGCTTGAGCTTCTATTACAGCATCGTTTGGGCAGAAACTGTTAATATTCCTTGTATAAGAAGCAACTGGCTGAGCTTGAGCTTCTATTACAGCATCGTTTGGGCAGAAACTGTTAATATTCCCTGTACAAGAAGCAACTGGCTGAGCTTGAGCTTCTATTACAGCATCGTTTGGGCAGAAACTGTTAATATTCCCTGTACAAGAAGCAACTGGCTGAGCTTGAGCTTCTATTACAGCATCGTTTGGGCAGAAACTGTTAATATTCCCTGTACAAGAAGCAACTGGCTGAGCTTGAGTTTCTATTACAGCATCGTTTGGGCAGAAACTGTTAATATTCCCTGTACAAGAAGCAACTGGCTGAGCTTGAGCTTCTATTGCAGCATCGTTTGGGCAGAAACTGTTAATATTCCCTGTACAAGAAGCAACTGGCTGAGCTTGAGCTTCTATTACAGCATCGTTTGGGCAGAAACTGTTAATATTCCCTGTACAAGAAGCAACTGGCTGAGCTTGAGCTTCTATTACAGCATCGTTTGGGCAGAAACTGTTAATATTCCCTGTACAAGAAGCAACTGGCTGAGCTTGAGCTTCTATTACAGCATCGTATGGGCAGAAACTGTTAATATTCCCTGTATAAGAAGCAGCTGGCTGAGCTTGAGCTTCTTGAGAAACATCATTGATTTCTCCGGTGTCATCTGTGTCAGAATGCATGATTTTGACGTTATTGGCACGGCTGGAAGAGGCAACATGATCGCCATCATTTGGAACAAGACCAACTTAAAGATTCAAATCAGCAGGAAGAGGATCACTTCTTTGATAATTATTAGAAACTTCAACAATATGAGTGAAGGAAATGTCATTGTTTGAAGTGCTTGGCATTTGGTCATTCATGTTACCGTTTGCGTTCTTTGTTTCGTCATACGGATTAGTAGGGTCGACATAATTACGCGAGTCTTTAGCTTTTATACTGCGAATATTTGAAAGCAAATTAATTGATTAAATGGCGCTATACACAAAATGACCGTTATTGAATTCGTTTAAAAACAAAATCCTTATTCAAATTATTAAATAACTGGCATTACACTCAAACTGCCACTTATGCACTTACTCACTGTCAATATTCGAAAGCAAATTTATTGAATAAGTAGCACTATACATAAAGTGACATTGATTTACTCACCTCGACAAGAGTATCCTCCGGTGACTTGTCGCGAACTGGCATAGTGCCGGTTTATTAATTACCGACCGCACAATTTGTAACAAATTCATAAGTGACATTAGCGACATCTAGAGAAAATTAAGCGCATTAGAACTACAGGGGTCTTTGCATTAGGCGCGTTTCGTCTTACGCATGTTGACAGTATACTTAACTAAAAAATAGCGTTTTTTGTGTAGTGCCACTTATATTCTAAGGGTGCGATATATTAAAGCTTTTTTAGGCTACTTTACAAATTCTGACCTCACTTTGCATGATCTTTTTTCTACTGAATTATACTTGGTTAATTTTGTATAGGACCATCTCGCGATGTATCTATAGATAATGAGACCACCGAACCCGCCCGCAAACAACGAAGATTTAAGGTAACATCGGAGCAAAAAATCATACAAATGAATCAGGAATCTCGGTTTTTGAAAGTCAATTGAAAGGTAGACGATATTTTTATCAAAATAAGCTTATTTTTTAAATAATGCCTTCATCAGTCAGTAAGTCACTAATTCAGATATTATTATTATTTATCAGAAGTGACACTTATACTCACATAATAATAAAAAAACAAACTATTATTTATGGGATCAATCATGACCTTTGAATAGGCATGATGATTAAAAAAATATAATTAGACCATCTAGACTATCAAAAAATATTACCCACACATTTTTTTCTTTTCTCAATTAAACAAAAATTGATGAAAACATAGTCCGTCAAAGTTCTGCGTGACGTCAGTAGTGCCATACAAATGTATAGACTTCTGTTAGAGAGGTGACGTGCTGGTTTATCTAGGTCATTTCTTGTTTGATTAACAAAAGAAAATATATGTGTCCAATATTTTTCGATAATTTAACTCAAAGACTTTATAATAATTATTATTTTACCCGGTCATCATGCCTATTGCAAACATTGTATTGTAGAAAAAAAAATCTTCTAATCTGAAAGAGTATACAAACTGCAATTTTTTTACCATTTAAGTGTAGGTCATTGAACTTTCTGCATGGAATACTGTTTTATTTTGCTTTATCAAGGTTGGTTCCAAAGTATATGTGGTCGTCACGGACGATTTACTGTATTTTACCGGGTGGCATTTTCTAACTGAGCGCTGCCGTAGCTCGGATGACACGTTAAATTGTAGGTCCCGGTTGTTTTTACCGTTTAGCCATGTCAGAGGCCTTCAGGCGGCCTAAATACTCTGACACCAGGGCTAGCCTCCCGGCCTACATGAACTTACTTACTTACTTACTTTTATCAATATATTATTAGACATAATCTAATGAATTAATCAATCTATTATAAGACGGTCGTTTGAATTTTAGCGCCAAATATTTAAATTATAAACTAGTTCAAAGTGGCGCTAGTGATAAGTAACTTTGCTTTGTCGTTCCTGTCGACGTACATTCATAAAACAATTTAAATTACAATCTCATTAAAATTAAACCTATAAAACTTTGAAGTGGTAAATAACTTATTGAAATAAAACATTATTATTAATTTATTTTAGGTGAAACTTGTGTGAAAATAATAATTACATGAGCTAATGACAAGACAAGGGCTTCATCATCGCCAAAATATTGCGTAAGTTGAAACATAAGCTGATTGTAAAATTAATTAAAAAAAAAGGAATGTCAGATTATTGTTTTGAGCTTGAAAAATAACTTCTTATTTTTGGTTGTAATCGTTCCATTTTTAGTATTTAATCAATAAATTGTAATTAATGGTTTCTATTTGTATTATTTAGGTTCCTGTCGCCGAAAGCAGCGGTTGGGGATATACATCATGACCTCTGAAGGGCTGTACTTCTACTGCGCTGCAACTTCTCATGAAGAAAACTTAAGGAAAAACTGAGAAATCTTTGAAGATATTAATGCAGAGCCATTTCACAAGAAAACAAGCCAGGTGATGTGTTTTGTTTGTTAATTGGCAACGTAATGTGACGAGATCGTAATATTGCACTTCTAACCTCAACTTTGTCCTTTATTTGATTTGTGATTTAGAAACGGATAAACTAAATATTACATGCCGCTGTAGCTGCCTGTAAGTACTTTCAAAGTACTACACTCTCGTGTTGCATCGAGGAAATGTTTTTGATGTAGGTAAAGTATGAGAATTGCAATAGTCTTGTTACAGAGTTTTCTGCCGGTCTTTAGCTGAGAACACAGTCGCTGGCATAACAATGCTCAGTTGATGCTGTTGACAATCCATAAGGTTTACTTCTGTGGTCTTTACATTATGACAATATAATTTATCTTTGTTTTCCTTCATAAGCATTCTCTGATCGATTTGTATAACACTCACAAACAGACAATAAGTCACAATGAAACCTAGAAGACCTAATTTCCTTTTCGGCTAATTTAGAGTTATAATTAACTAGCTACTTGGCCCGGCTTAACTCAGCTATGAATAAATTATTGGTATAAACCTTTTGAAAGAAATATTTTATAAGATAGTGGAAACTGCATTGCTATCTGTTGTATAGTTTAGGCCATATAAGAGAAAACAAAGGGACACAGATATAGAGACTGCTTTATAATATGTTGTGATATTGTTATAGAACTAATGCGAGTTGTTTTTCTGGCAGAGAATAAAAATAAATGCAGTTCGACGCTGAAGGCTCAGGAGTGATGCTGCAGTTACTACACTAGAGCAATGTAAGAATGCTTCGGAGCATAGACTGACTACTGTCTTCAATTCCCCGTGCAACATGATCAGCTTCGCTTTTCTCGAGGACAGAAAGCCGATATTTAACAGTGGATTTCATAATATGTTATGTAATTAATAGGTAAAGGCTAAATAATTTATTTTGTTCATGATTATTTTTGATTGCTGTAATAATGCCAAAGAAAGTGTTGGCTGACTATCTTCCAAAATTATTTTTAATCTAGAAAAATATTACAATTTTACTGTTATGTTGGTTGTTGCAATGGAAGAACTGAAAATTAATTATGTTGATATAAAGTTCCTCTAATAAAATAGGGTCAACCTGTCATGGCTGAACTATCTGTCTATACTGCTATAATACTATCTTTCTAATCTTACATTCATGTATAGATTGGTATCAATTTAGTGGAAACGTCCTAGTCCAGGGTTTCTCAAACTTTGGGTCATGACCCACTATCGAGTCGTCGGCAAATATTTGAATGGGCCCTGCCTGTAGAACAATACACTAACCGATCGAGCAAAAGAATGTTATTTCATGTTGGCATTGGTTAATTTTCCTAGAGGTGGTGTAACGAGTTTGTATTTCAATTATCATGTGCTTAGAAACGTCATTACAACAAAATTAAAATTATACATTTACAGAATATTATAACATACGGTAAACTTATTTAAGATGAGTTGTAGTCCAGTCAACTTTGGGAACCACTGCCCTAGTCAACTAACTCTGCAGTACCTAGACTGCCGTGATATTTAGTTTTCAGTAAATAGAGCTGTAGCTGTGTAATGCAATAGAGGAAAATATCAAAAGATGTTTATTATCAGTCTACTATTACTAGCACATCATTATCATTATCATAAATCGTGATATTAATGCCCAGACATTAAAAACTTATAGACCTTATAATTGATAAATAATTGAATGTAAACAATGTAATACAATATTTCAAGATCAAATACTAATCACTACATCTATGATGCTCATAAATAAATGTAAAATGGAAACCAAAGAGTTCTGTTTAGCCGACTTCACATAAAGTAACATGGTTTTCACCTTAGATCTTTAGAAAAACTGATTTTATCAAAGCTGTGTTGATATTTTAAAGGTGTGATCGTATAAACAGTACTGAATGTCATTTCCTTATTAGGCGTAGAGACATTAGATTTTTGACACAAATGAGTTAAAAGATAACAAATAAATTTTTCAGCCAGTGGCTTTTCTCAAGCTTTAACAATTTAATAAGATTTAAATTAAATTCATGGGTCCTTATAGAATTTTGCTCTGGAAATTAACAGGGCTTTTACAATTTTAAGCCTTAAGTATACAAGGTGTGTTTTCATGTATTAAATTAAAAAGAAAATTATTAAACTTTACTAAAATATAATTGGTTAAATATAATTCATAGAACCAATTGATAAAATATTTTCGATTTTTTAAGTTGTAAAAAAAAATGAAAAAAAAGATAACTTAGTGAATACGTAATTTCGTCGAAATATAAGAAGTTTATGCCTGGAATAAGTAATTCAGTTCTGTCATAGCCTTGCTTTTCAGAAATAAAACAATGTAGGGCTGAGCGCCAAAGTAGAATTTAATTTATTATAAATAGGTGTGTACTTGAAATGATTTCAGTTTTCAGAGTTTTGTTCTTCTGTTTACCTAGTTCAAGTTATTATTCTTAACATAACTTAAAGTTGCTCCTTTACATTCAAATCGCTCGTTCTTATAACTTTGCGCAATTTTCTGCAATATACATTGAACAACAACAACAAAGATCCATTATTGCTCATATTATGTTTTATTATAATGTTAATGCCAACTGCATTTGAGTTAGACCTGCTTTTAACTACTTTACAGTAAAAATGAGACACTGATTCCTGAATTGTAAGGTTAAGGAAAGCAAATCCAAATCAGAATTTCTATCAATATTTATATTCGCTCACCCCGTCTGATAAATCTGCTATTGTTATGTCATCACTTATTGAATTTTATAATTTTGACTTATTTACTATGTTCGTTTGTTGGAAATCTGTCACCTTCCCGTAAAGGCGACATATTAATTTTGTTTTTGTTGTTGTTTTTATTATTATTATTTTGATGCGTAGTTCTGTAGATTAGACTAGTTCTGTAGATACGCCGTTCCAAAATCCTTAAGATAATAATTGCCTTTTAATCTACTTAATAACCATTTCTTGACTGTCAGTTATATTTAGCAAGAATTCAATTATTGGCCTTATAACATATCTAAACAATAGCAATAATTTAAAAAAAAAATGTCGCAAAAGTTTCAATGATTTTAAAAGGACTTAACTCATTCAGGGATGGTCGAGCAGTTTTACATTCTAATTGTTTTAGTGGCATGGTTGGATTAATACAAAATATTTGATGTTGCTCATATTTTTAAAAATGTATAACCATGTAAGTTATACTAAATTAAAATACTAAAATAAATACAGAAATAGTCTGTTTAGGATAGATATTCGATTCTTGGATAAGATGATGTTTCATTTCAGTAATGCAAATATTGTGAATGTAACTTTTCTTTTCCTTTAAGTTAATGTGTTATTTTTGTTTATTTATGTTGCCGCTCTTTTGATGTTATGTTAAATGCAACCTAGTAGGTAAAAATTCTAGGTAAACCCTGATTTTAAATTTTATGTGAACAGTATATACAGTGGAAACTCCAATATCCGGATTTTTGAATATCCGAATGCTCAACGACACTAGTTAGTCCGGTTAATCGAGTCTCCACGTAGATTATTTTTGAAACTGATGTAATTTTTGCAACCATGATTTTACTAAGCATATAGATAATTTATTGAGTGATTACCTATAGAGCTAAAATGTAGAACACGGATGATATTTTGTAAATGATCAACAGATAAAGTTCAGATAAATCTCGTTTTAATCTTAACCCGCTCTTATGCCTTTGGATGTCTTTGTTATAATCTTTAATATATCGAGAACAGCCGGCTGAATAAGATAGACATGCCATATCTGTTGTCTTTTCGGTAATATTTAACGTATTTTCGCAATGCTTGCGCTGATATATGTATGGTTTTTATGTGATTCTACTATTTCCTTATCCTTGTCTTCTTTCCTTATTCCTTCCTACTGATTAGCCAAAGTGAGATATCGGAATGGTTGAGCTTTGGACTTCCTGGGCAAGATGTCATGTGATGAGCCTGGGGTCAGTAGTTCCTTTTCCTTCATTCTCTTTACTGATTTGATAAGCGAGACACCGGAATGGTGTAAGCTTGGAGTGGCGGTTCACTTGGTTGGTGCTATTTTTCCCTTCATCTTCTCTAATGATTTGATGAGCGAGAAACCGGATTGGTGTAAGCTTGGAGTCGTGGTTGACTTGATCGGTGGTACCTTTTCCTTCATCCTTTGTACTGATTTGATTAGCGAGAAACCGGAATGGTGTAAGCTTGGAGTGGTGGTTCACTTCCTTTATTCTTTCTGATTTCAAAATATATCTATCAGCGTTGTTGCAAGCCGTGTTTTACTTTTCCTTTTTTTTACTTAAACTTACAACAAGACAACGGACCTGGCAGTGTTACTTCCATTTGTAGCATTGTTTGACTTTCTATTATAACTCCATTCATCTTAAAATTCCTTATTCTCTTCATAACAAAACTAATTAATCTATTGTTCGCACTGAGAAATTAACATTGAACTATCTATTAATTATTACACTTGATGTTTCACAGTTAACAGTGATTTTGAAATGTTTTAACATATGATGTTACGTTATGGTAGTGATTATTTACTGACATTATTATTACTATTACTTCATTTGTGAATAATTATTTTGCAATCTTATTAATTGTTGAATAAATTGTGAACGCAAGCTTAAGTATTTGTCTCCTGGTCACACTGGCACTGTCATCCGCTGTCAAGGTGGCACCACTTCCGCCCACCTTCTTTTTAGTACATGTCAGTGAACCCTACGTACAGTGAGAATATTTAATTTTATAAAAAACTCTGCGTAACATTACTATTTCATTAAACATATAATCAATCTCAAATGTGCGTATTTCCTTCAGGTTATGGGCCGTCCCGTACCTTTCGTGAATAACATTACAGTTTTGCAAAAAGTTTAAAGTATAATACCACGCGGCCACGGCGCGGGAGTGTTCTTTTCAGCTATTATTTTCAGCAAACACAATGGCAAACCAAAATATAGCAATAGAAAAGCTGATTGGGCGGGAAAACTATCAAACCTGGTGCTTTGCTGTCAAAGCATACCTTCAATTGGACGATCTCTGGGATTGTATAGACATTCCTGCAGGAAAAATGGTGGATGAACGTAACGACACCAAGACGCGATCCAAACTTATTTTGCTCGTGGATCCGACAATCTACGTGCATATAAGAGAAGCAACAACTGCAAAAGATATGTGGGACAGTTTGGCACGTTCATTTGAAGATTCCGGTCTATGCTGTAAGGTTGGTCTGTTACGAAACCTTATCAATACCACGCTTGAAAATAGTAATTACGTCGAAGAATATGTAAGTAAAATCATGTCATCTGCTCATCGCTTAAGAAATATTGGGTTTAAAGTAGACGATGAATGGCTCGGTACTCTGATGTTGGCCGGTTTGCCGGATCATTACAAGCCTATGATCTTGGCATTGGAAAGTTCGGGTGTTAGTATATCTGCAGACGCAATCAAAAGTAAATTGCTCCAAGAAGTAAAAACAGATAACACAAATGCTTTCTATTCCAACATGAAAAATCAAAAAAATAAAGGTAGTTATCAAAACGGGCATAAGAATCAAGAACAAGGGCAATCGAAGGGGCCTAGATGCTTCAATTGTAATAAACATGGTCACCTCAGCAAAAATTGTTGGCATAAAAAGAATAAAAATGATAATACAAATAATGGATTTATTGCTGCTTTTTCAGCTTCAGCGCACAACGATGGCAACAGCTGGTACATCGATTCAGGTGCTTCGATGCACATGACATCTCACAGAGAATGGATAGAAGAAGAAACTGCTCCACCTGTAAGAAGTATAAGGATTGCAAACGACAAATTGCTGCATGTCAAGAGCTCTGGTAATGTAACAATCTCGGTACCGGATACTCAAAGCAAAATCAACAAAATACAGGTGAGAGACGTTCTCTATGTACCAGACTTATCAACAAACTTGTTATCAGTTAGTAAAATGATAAAAAATGGCTGTAAAGTTGAATTTAATGATAATGGATGCAAAATATTAAATCAAAATGGCCAGAAAATTGCCAGCGCGTGAGTTGATTTTTGTCGGCTACAGTGAAGGCGTAAAGGGCTACCGATTTATAGACCCACAGAGCAAGCTAGCTATTACTAGCAGAGATGTTGTATTCCTCGAGGCCACCGTTAATGAAAAATTTATGAAAAATCTCTCCGTTCCTGAAAAAGAGAAAGATATTATAACGAATAGTGTAGAAGAAAAATCACAAGTAAGTGAAAAACAAATAACACAAATAAATGAACCAAAATTGTTCAACTTACCATTATTTTCTGATGATATTTTAAACAAACAAATTCAAGCTCCTGATAATTTAGAAAATACTGAAAATATAGACTCAGATACTACAAGGAAGTATAGTTCTGCATCATCAACATCATCATGTTATACTGATCCGAATGATGAAACATACACACCTAGCAACAGTTTGGATTCTTCACAAAGTCAGCACAAATTTCAGCAAAGAAGAAAAGAAATATATCTGAATGAATCATCTAGCGAAAATACATATTTTATGTGCATGAATGGTGAGTCAGCTATGGTCATACTAGACCATGATCCACAGAGTCTTTCTGAAGCACTTGAAAGTGATAATGTCACATGAAGGACTTGGGTGAAGCAAAACAATGCATAGGTTTCAGAATAAATCAAAACAAGAAAAATGAAATTTCACTGGACCAGTCACTATACATTGAGAAAATACTCATTCGTTTCAAGATGTCTGACTGCAATCCTGTGTACTCACCAGCAGAGGCAAATTTGATACTGAAAAAGGCAGAAAATGAAGCTGAAGTTCTTCAAAACATACCATATCAAGAAGTTATAGGATGTTTGCTATATCTGTCACAAGGAACCAGACCAGATATTTCATATATAGTGAACCAGTTAAGCCGATTTAATAATAAACCAACAGCACAGCACTGGACAGCAGCAAAGAGAGTTTTAAGATATTTAAAGGGCACAAAGAATAACAAATTAATTTTCAAGAAAAATTGTGCTAATATAATTGGTTATTGTGATGCAGACTGGGCAACAGATACAGAAGACCGGCGATCTTGTTCGGGATATATATTTCTGTTTCAGGGTGCTGCTATCAGCTGGTGCTCAAAAAGGCAACTCACCATAGCCTTATCCAGCACTGAGGCTGAGTTTATGTCTCTAGCCACAGCTATTCAAGAGGCTATTTGGCTAAAGCAATTAGAAGAAGATTTTTGGCCATCCCTTTCAGGTTTTCCTATTATGATGTACTGCGATAATCAAAGTGCACTTAAGATTTCAGGTAATGATGCACGCAGTAAACATATTGATGTCCGCTACCATTTCGTGAGGGAGCGCATCGCACTCAAACAAGTCGCAGTCCAGTACATAAGCACTCGAGACATGGTTGCTGATGCTCTAACAAAGGGGCTACACCGGCCTAAGCATGAAGCTCTAGCGAAGGCAATGGGTTTGCGTTCAGAGGAGGGTGTTGAATAAATTGTGAACGCAAGCTTAAGTATTTGTCTCCTGGTCACACTGGCACTGTCATCCGCTGTCAAGGTGGCGCCACTTCCGCCCTCCTTCTTAGTAGTACATGTCAGTGAACCCTACGTACAGTGAGGATATTTAATTTTATAAAAAGCTCTGCGTAACATTACTATTTCATTAAACATATAATCAATCTCAAATGTGCGTATTTCCTTCATTAATCAATATTAGGGCTGAGTTATATTGTTATATAGACACATTTCCTGATTTTTGTGTTTTTCTTCATTATTCAATTAAGCTATTAACGTAATAATTTGGTTGCATACACTTTAGAAAATAAAATGTATTAATGGGTTAAAACAGTAATGCTACATTATTTCTTGCATTGTTTATTGAACAACAAATTCAGATTCATATGACCATGTGGTCGTAAAATGTTAAAAAAAAAAAAAAACAAAAAAAAACAGATTCTCTTCCGAAATTTATTTGTGTCTCACACAATGCAGTTTTGACGTAACGTTAATTCCGTAGGTACCAAACATGACATGTGAATATTATTAATTAGGTATAAAGAGGATAAAAATGAAGTTATCTAAGACATTGTAAATTTATTCATTAATTGAACATTATGAAAAACAAATAGAAAAATCATGGAAAAATTCATTATTTATAACCATATTATATTAGAACTTTCCAGTACTGTCTGTGTTTGTAACATTGTAAGGTGTAATAGTTTTACGCTCTTTCTTTGTTTAGACTTTATTTTTTGTTTTAATTTTTTTTTAAATTGTTTAGTTAAGGTGTTGATGGTCCTTGTCGATGCATTTGACATTTTATTTTCACGTATTCTGTTAAAATCGCAGAGTCGCGATTTGAGCAGAATGGCCGTGTGGTCGTCACGGACGATTTACTGTATTTTACCGGGTGGCATTTTCTAACTGAGCGCTGCCGTAGCTCGGATGACACGTTAAATTGTAGGTCCCGGTTGTTTTAACCGTTTAGCCATGTCAGAGGCCTTCAGGCGGCCTAAATACTCCAGGGCTAGCCTCCCGGCCTACATGAACTTACTTACTTACTTACTTTTATCAATATATTATTAGACATAATCTAATGAATTAATCAATCTATTAAATAGCTTGACCGTTACTGGAAGCTTTTATAATGAGAGTGCGTATCCCTTTCCGTCGAACAGCTATCGTTTTCAGTCCCTTTAAGCGTTGTAACCGGAAGCCTCCAGGTGGCCGCCCTTGTTGGCGATTGCGCGCCATTTTATTTTCTAGGAAAAATAGCGTGCCTTTTGGCCTCATTGGCGTTGAATTTTTCGTCGAAGCAACAGCTCCGGGCAGCTCTAGCTAGCTCCCGGCCTGTTGCACAGTTTATTTTATAAAATTATTAACTATATTATAAATAATATAAAGATTAAACTCAGTGAATACGTGGTGGTGCTCATCATCGGAATTAACACGTTATTTCCAAGAAATAACGGAGCTAAGTATACCTGCGCAGTAAGTGCCCACATATTTCATCTATTTCTCTAGAAAATGGATTAAAACAAATTTACTGTGTCCAAGGTTTAACAACCAGCGTAGCATAGCAATTTGTTAATAAATTAATTTTTAACGGCTTTTGCCGTTCGTTTACAAATATTTCCAACAGAGCCTAAAGGTGTTTCACCAAAAGTGCTTAAAATAGGGCAATCGGACGCCCCTATACCATTGTTTTCATCCCTGTTAAATATATTCCTTTAAAAAATAGATGAACGCGACTGCTTCAAGAAGTCGTGTGATGTCAGCTAAGCAGAGCTACTTTTCGGCAGCGGGTAAGCGTGCTGAACGTTTCCAACCAGATGGAGAAATCTATCGATGAAAATGGGTGAGCGAAATTTGGATTTTTGGTAAAATTAAGCTTATATTGCAGTAGCCGTTTAACACTGCAGTGTTCGGCACCTTGAGATATGCCTAGATATACCTGGATTTTTAGTAAAAGAAATAATGCAAAAATTTATCATCCTTAGTTAAAGAAGTTTCTTATTTTCGGATGTTACAATATTTTGATATTGCTTGTAAAATATGTCTGTCTGATGACCACCTTGAACAAAAATCAAAAAAGAAAATATGAAATACCATTCAAATTATGCATCAATGCGGGGCGGGTATTTTAATATTAAATCTTATTTAATAAATGAGCTACTGTACATAGTCGAGTCATTGTAAGAACTTCTTTAAGCTTACATTGCAGCAGAATTTTGTTTTACTGCAGTTTAATACTGCAGTGTTGAGATATTCGGCACCGTAAGATTTACCTAGGTTTCCTAAACCTAGTATCAAGCAACTTGGGAAAAATATACGGCACCTTACGATAGCCGATAACTACACCCACTTTACGACCTTAATTTTACTTACGAGTTTCTAAATTGATCAGAACTTTAGCTCAGTTAATAAAATTTAGTGCAAAGTTGTATTTAATTTGATGTGCTTAGATATAATTTTCTTTGTTAGAATACGTGCAAATGATTCCAACACGTGTTGGAAAATAACGAGTTAATGATTGGTTGTTTCGTTGTTTTCTATTGAGCTTGCTGATTAGCTAAGCATCATCTTGCGAGGAACTTTTGTTGTCACGACTCGAAATATATGTGATATTACATTTTTTCTACCGTTTTAGGGTAAATGTAGTTTTCAATAACTACCTACCTTCTGATTATTTTTAACAAATTGTTTGACAAAACCATATAGAACAGTAAGGAAGAAGCAACACTACCATGCATCAATGCATGATAACCACCCTTGTGGGGTCGGTATTTTTAACGCCTTCTTATGAACGGGACAAGCTACCATAATAGCAGTGGCGTGTGCTTGATATGAACAGGTTTTTACCGATCATATAATGATAAAATCGATAAGATTATAATACGAACAGGTTAGCGCACCTATCGGATTAATTACCCTCAGGGAATCAGTACTTTTTGTGAAATTCTCTACTTGGGAAGTGAGTGATACAGTGTACAATGCACTTTTACATCATATCAGTTAACTGCCGTCATGGGGTCAGTGCTTATGGTGATACATGCCACTCCCGCGGAGTGAATTCTACACGATTTATGCAAATAATTTAAAAACTGAATGTAAATGTACTTCTACAAATCATATTATGTTAGCGTAACAGGATTAAAGACTGAGTGAAAATATGTTTTACACATAATTATAATATGCTATCCTCGCAGCTCCTTGTGAAATTGTGATGTAATATTAGTGTTGTCCAACTTAATAAGCTGCGAGTACTGTTTTATTCGATATTTTAAGAGCAGAATTAAAAGTGCGATTTTTACTAAAAATTTCACCGGGATTCCATACTAATAGCTATAAGACCAGTTGCTTCGTTGAATAAATTGAATAAAAATAATTCATGTGATCCTAACTTCAATAATTGCAATCCTGACGTAGTGAAGTTATGTCACTAACTATCAAACATTCAAAAGCTTGTAATAAATCACTAAAAAACGTAGTGATTTTCTTCCTGCTGGCAGTAATCTCATACCAAAGCAATAAGCTGTCTTATTTGTAGCATACCCAAAAATAATAAAATAAGTAAGGGTTTGTGTAAAATGGGGCTATATCATTAAAATACATTAATAAAATATGCCATAAGAAAAATCATACTTTTCCATGTAGGAAGTTTGTAAATGGTAACAACATAAAGAAATATTTAAACAGCTCGCATCTATTTAAGCTCTATTAAGTCTGTTCACATTTTCGGGACAGAAAACCATCCAAGATACATTCATGCAAGAACCCTGTTAAGGTGATAGCAAGACTTGCTTCAGCAGTACTATGTTGTGTTTCTACTAAAATCGAAACTATTTGGAGAAAATTAGTATGTCTTATCCGCAAGGATAGCAATCGTGAACAGTTTCCTCCTACCGATAAGGAGAAACATAAATTATAGATATACGTCACTAAAAAGTGAGTTACATACTCTCTTTGTTTTTTGCATTTAATAAAAATCGTGTAAGTTTAAAAGATTTTTAAATTATCGTTGCGACATTATATTTTTTTACTTTATCTGTACCCTCTTTTTCTACTATGTTAGCATTGTTTAAGTTAACCATAAAATGAACGTCATTTTATAGGATGTAGATATTATTGGGGTTCATTATAACTGACGTTATAACGGCATAACAAAATGCATAGCTACTAAAGGCCCAGCAACATATCGACCTACCTACTTTATACAATGAAATAGATTGAAACAAAAATGCGCGTCAGATAACCCTGGCTAGTCTAGTCTAAATAACAAAACTTTTTTGGTGTGGAGGGTAGGTCTACTACCTTCTTTTTTCATAAAATATTATGAATATTTCTGGCAAGTACATAGGTAACGGCGAACTTTACGCCGCCTACGCAATCAATAAAATTAATGAGATTACTTAATTTTTGATAATGTTGTGATCGAACATATTATCATTTTAAAAATCAGCCTAACTGATTTTGAGTTATTTAAATTAAATAAATATAATTAAAATCACTTGATTTACATAAAACTAATCGTTGAGTCCAGATTAATCCTACATTCGCAACTTTACAGTCGTGCCGGGAGGTATTAAAATTCAAAGGGTTCATTTTGCCAGTGGTGTTTTTTGTGAGTTATTTCTTAGTTTTTGTTTTCTTTTGCGAGTTATTAAAATTCATTAAGTGAGTTTGTCCAACCTAGTATTGAAACGAACTAAAGCAATCTATTTCTCGTACATTATTAGTAGCAGTTAAAATAACTCTTAAGTCGCTGCACTATTGCTTCGCATGACAATCTTAAGTCGCAACTCCAAAGACCATTAAATCTATAGAGATTTAATAACAGGTGTATCTGTTAGTATATGTATGTATTCTGTAAGTATAAGTACGAGACAAATAACTGTACCGTGACAGCTGATTGCATAATTACTTTGATTTTATTTTGACTGCCATTTTTGGTTGACCATTATTTTTTTAGTGGGTCAGTGACATTTTGTATTTCACATTTTTAATATTTTCTTATAATTTGATATGGACTGAATTGGCTTCTACATTGCTAATTTGAGGTCAAAATCTGAAGTACATCAATTTTATTTATTTTTTGTTACTTATTTACAAAGTCGAAATTTATTGCCAAATTGTCGACTCATGTGTCGAACTGCACAAGCTAAGCTAGCTATCTACCACCCCTCGCGGGGGAAAGGTACACTAAATGTAACAGTTCCATCGCGTGGGACTCCCTGCTTTAGTAATGACGCAAAACATGAATGCATAACGCATTCCTGTAATAATGGCATAAGCTAAGCAAACCATCCACCGCCGCTCACGAGGGAGAAGTACTTGAATAGTAACAGTTCCATCGCGTGGAACTCCCTGCTTGAGCAATGACGCAAAATATGAATGCATAACGCATTCCTGTAATAATGGCACAGGCTAAGCAAACCATCCACCGCCCCTCACGAGGGAGAGGTACTTAAAAAGTAACAGTTCCATCGCGTGGAACTCCCTGCTTTAGTAATGACGCAAAACATGAATGCATAACGCATTCCTGTAATAATGGCATAGGCTAAGCAAACCATCCACCGCCCCTCACGACGGAGAGGTACTTGAAAAGTAACAGTTCCATCGCGTGGGACTCCCTGCTTGAGCAATGACGCAAAATATGAATGCATAACGCATCACTGCAATAATGGCACAGGCTAAGCAAGCCTTCCACCGCTACCCAAGAGGAAGAAGTAGTCTAAAAGTTCCACCGAGTGCAGGCAGTCTGCTTAGTAATGACGGAGAATATGAATGCATATCGCATTCCTGCAATAATTTTGGGTAAATATCATTGCCGAACAAATCCTATTCAATAGGATCTATTATACGTTGTCAGATTCTTTCTAGTGGCTTAGAAATCCTGACTTTTGGGTGAGCCGCCCAGCCTAACCGTAAGTATATGCATGTTGATATGCGATGAACACAACGAAATCGCGTTGGTACATATTGGATTACGTACATAGTAAAGCTTTACGTATGTCGTAAATTATTTGTACGTTAACACTTAAATAACTGTTAAAATATTATTTTGCAAATTAAAAGTAATCTTGCCTATTTAAGATCATGTTAATTAAAGATTTGCCTTTGAAGTGACCGGAAGATTCTTGATGTCTGTTTTCTTTTGAGATTTGAGTTAAAAATATATATTCAGGACATTTTTCACTATAAATATAGCTTAATTTATTTGAAATCATTAGTAATTAAAAAACTAAATTGTCACCAGAGCTATATATCTCACATTGGCGTAATCACATTGGCGTAATACATAATCATAAGTTATCACATTGGCGTAATACACAATTATAAGTTATAATTAAAAGCCCCACTCCAGGTGACGCCACCAGGCGATAACAAACAGAATCTCATTATAAAAGCTTCCAGTAACGGTCAAGCTATTTAATAGCAGCGTTTTACCTGAAATAAAACGCATATTAAATACTTACCTTACTGGAAGCTTTACTTTTGATTTCTGCCTGGTGGAAATTACAAAAATTAACGCAATGAGGCCAAAAGGCACGCTATTTTTCCTAGAAAATAAAATGGCGCGCAATCGCCAACAAGGGCGGCCACCTGGAGGCTTCCGGTTACAACGCTTAAAGGGACTGAAAACGATAGCTGTTCGACGGAAAGGGATACGCACTCTCATTATAAAAGCTTCCAGTAAGGTAAGTATTTAATATGCGTTTTATTTCAGGTAAAACGCTGCTATTATAAGACGGTCGTTTGAATTTTAGCGCCAAATATTAAATTATAAACTAGTTCAAAGTGTCGATAGTGATAAGTAACTTTGCTTTGTCGTTCCTGTAGACGTACATTCATAAAACAATTTAAATTACAATCTCATTTAAAAAATAATAATTAAACCTATAGAACTTTGAAGTGGTAAATAACTTTTTGAAATAAAACATTATTATTAATTTATTTTAGGTGAAACTTGTGTGAAAATAATAATTACATGAGCTAATGACAAGACAAGAGCTTCATCATCGCCAAAATATTGCGTAAGTTGAAACATAAGCTGATTGTAAAATTAATAAAAAAAAAAAAGAGGAATGTCAGATTATTGTTTTGAGCTTGAAAAATAACTTCTTATTTTTGGTTGTAATCGTTCCATTTTTAGTATTTAATCAATAAATTGTAATTAATGGTTTCTATTTGTATTATTTAGGTTCCTGTCGCCGAAATATACACACATAAAAATAAATATATTTACAGATATTTACTTCTGTACTTAAATGTAGCAAGAGCATAAAACTTTAGCAATAGAATATAGTGAAAATAAATTAAAAAACACTTTTTTTTGTATTTATTTTTGGTTCGATTAGTACAGGCCAAAACATAAAAGTCGGCGGAAGTAAAGTCAACTACAAGCAGCGCGAAACCTAATCAACGCGTTTCAGTCAAGCGAAGTTTCAGGAGTGCGCCCAGGAGTTGCACAATCTGGTCCCCCCTGCCCCTTTCTTCTATCGTACGGCTAGACAGACGCGACCAAAGCGTCACCCTTTTATGGTGGACATTCCGCGCGTTAGAACCAAGCGTTTCGAATCCTCATTCCTCATACGAACAGCCGGAATGTGGAATGCTTTGCCTGGGTCTGTCTTCCCGTTAAAGTACAACGTGAGTGTCTTCAAATCCCGAGTAAATAGGTATCTTCTAGGTAAGCGTGCTACACCCTAGACCGCACATCTGCTTAACATCAGGTAGTGTGTAGTCAAACGAAAACCAAGTTTCAATCAGGATTGGATATTGCATAGCTTGTAGCTAACTTCACATCTGCCAACTAGTATGATTCGGCCTATAAAATATTCTTTGTAATATACTACATAGCATGCAGTGAGTACAATAAGTCCGATTACAGAGGCGCCAGCGTAAATTTAATAGCAACGTAAAAAGCGTTCTCTCTATCGAATGCCTAAAGTGAAAAAGAAACAGAACTACTAATGCTATTATAATTACGATGTATGATCATTACTCTGTAATCGGACGTAATGATATTCTAGATTTTTAGTGTATAAAATATCCAAGTAGCTAATTTGGCTAGCGGCGCCTTGTTCATGTTTTTCAAAAATGGCAGATTTGTAAGTATTTGGTTGTCACCGTGATAAAAAAAATACAGTATTGGCGAAGACACTTGTTACGGGCGATAAAAACATTTTCAATATCTCATACCTAATAATTAGTAATTTTAATATTTTACGAAATATTCATATTCATATTCAATTTATTTATAAAATATTTCATTTACATGTCAATCAGTCTCAATCATTATCTAGAACAATAACCAATTATTGACAAACATTTCAGCTTAGAGTATAGTAACTATAGAGCGCTAGTACCGCACTAGACGCCCAGTGCGCGTCGTAGGCAGATGAAGTATAGCTACTTATATATGTATGTTGGCGATTACTAGGGATGGGCACGCGGGCAACGTAAACTCATTTTGTTGTCAATAGATGCAGGTTCAGCGCGGTACAAACAATTACCTACAAATATATTTCGTGCGATAACATCTAAGAGAATAATATGAGTATAAGTTTTTCTACATGTTACTTACGACATTTATTCAGAAAAATTAAGTATTTATTGGATATGTACGTCAAAAAAATCAAGAAAGTGTACTGAACAAACTTTATTCCATATGTTTGGCTCAAAATTTGTTTGTTTTAAAGCGATAATCCATTTGTTCATCAAATTTTGGTCTTTTGGAAATCTGAAAATTAAGAAAACAAAAGATATTTTTATAAATTTCCACCTTTTTTTGGAATGTTGTTCAGTATTTTGGGTAAGTTTGTCCTTTACATATTTTATACAATATTTGTAGGAGCCTATATTTTCATTACAAAAATACAGTCAGGTATTATGTGGATCGGCGACTGTGGGTGGCATTTTCCAACTGAACGCTACCGTTGCTTGGATGACACAATATATTGTAGGTCCCGTTTAGCTATGTCAGAGGCATTCACGCGGCCTAATAACGCTGACACCAGGGCTAGCCACCAGCCACATACCTACGAACTTACTTATTACAAAAATGTATCTCTCACTATCATTTTTTTAAATTTAATTTAAGTCCATTAAATTAAATTAAACCACTAAAATCTTCAAAATCAATTTAGCAGTGTAGACGTGATATCGTAACATTACATAATTATGTACCGCTATAATAATTTGACATTAAAAATATTAGAAAGTATATCGTACAAAACACACTATACAATTATTTATAATAAATTATAATAAGATTTTAAGTATTAAAGTTACAAAAATCTGTTATATGTAATATGCAGTACTTCTAGTAAACATTATATCGACTACAGCGTTGGTCACGTCCCATCTCTAAATCACGCGGCGGGAGTGCGGTGTGGTGCGGTGCACGGGCGAGCCTGTGCGTGCCCGCCTCCCACGTCTTCTTCACCCCCGCGATTCCGGATTTATTTTCATAAAAATAAGTATTATAATCGACTTACCGATGAAATGTGATACTGGATTTCAATTTCGTGTGTTTTCTAGTATCGTTTTTACAAGGTCGAACTGCACATTTCACCATTTTAATACATCAATTTGAAAAAAGTTGCTCGAGAAACGCACGTTCCTAGTACTCTGCTACGACTACAAGCGCTCGCGGCGGGAACGTCGTTTTGTTCTCACTTGTACCTAAATTAGGTAGTGGGAACATTATGTTCCCACTTCGTCGTGCGCGCTCTATAGTTATTTATATACTCTAAGCATTTCAGCATGAGGATGTCAATTGCATTAAATAATTATACTAATATCATTGTCATTATACAAAATAAAAATGTCAGAAAATTCAAATTGAATGTCGATACTGTACTTAAATTTTTTACATATAGTATAACCTAGAAATATAAAAAAATATTATGCCCTAATATTGCATAAGTAATCTATTTTACACATTTAAAAACGTCAAAATCATAATACGTCTGCTCAATAAGCCAGCGTTTTAACCGAGCCTTAAAACAAGGCAGGCTAGGGGCATCGATTACATTTTTTGGCAGCATATTGTACACTTTTGGTCCCATTATATGCGTAACTTTTGTGGACTTCTCAAGCGTATGAGGTACAGTAACGAGATAGTCCCCGCCCCGCGTTCTGCTTCGTTTTATGTAAGACGCCAGGTTAATTCTCACATATACCGCCACCTGAAATATAACAAGTGACGGCAGTGTTAGAATGCCTAGCCTCCTGAAATGTGGACGGACAGAAACATCTTGTGGGATCTTCGCTATTGCTCGGACGGCGCGTTTTTGCATTCTAAATGCCCGCATCCAGTCCGCAGCTCGTCCCCAGATCTCTGTTCCGTACTGCAGCACTGAATGTACTGTCGCAAAATAGGAGCATCGCACGACATCTGCAGATACCACTCTTGCGAGCCTACTCAGCGCAAAGCACGAGCTTCCCAGTTTATTACACACCTTATTTACGTGATTTTCCCATTGTAAACCTCTGTCCAACTCGAAGCCTAAGAACGTCGTAGACGAAACCTACTTTAATTTCATTCACGGACACTGATAGGGGTCTAGGTGCGCGCCCCGCCAGGCAGAAGTGAATGAAATGGGTCTTTTTGAGGTTAAGTGTTAGGCCGTTCGCCTGAAACCAGTCCGCGAGCTGCATGGTCGTGGTATTCAACTTCTCCTCCAGCCGATCGACCGAAGGCGCCGTCACCACCGCGGCCACGTCATCAGCATACATAAATATTTCAGCCGCGGTGATGGCGGCCGGCAAATCATTCAGGAGGAGAGAGAAGAGGATGTTGGAGATCGACGATCCTTGCGCCACTCCTATCGCTGATTCAAGCGAGTCTGACTTGATATCACCAGCAGCGCCCACCACCACCTGTGACCTACCTTTCATTAAGTCCGCTATAAGAGCATGCGAGGCCCCATCGACGCCGTAATGCCGTGTTTTAATGTTTAGTACAGCGCGATCAGCGACGTCGAACGCCTTAGATAAATCGCAGAATATTATAGCGACTTGCTGCTTGCTCTTGCCGTCCCTTGCGGCCACAATACTGCGTGTGACTTCTCTCGTGAGTGAGGTTGTGGATCTGCCTTCGCGGTACGCGTACTGGCGATCGGAAAGAGCATTCGTTTCGGTTAGAAAATCGATTAGACGGGCGCTTAGCCCATTTTCGAAAACCTTGGCTATAGCGGGAATAATTGATACGGGCCTGTAGTTGTCTATGCTTTTGCGCTTCCCTTTACCTTTAAATAGAGGTGATACTTTCGCAATCTTTAACGGCGATGGAAATGTCCCTTATGTAATGCAATGGTTGTACAGTTCAGCCAACACGGGAGCGAGGGGGGCAGCGGCTAGTCTAAGGAGCTTCATAGATAGACCGTATATATCTTTTGAAGTCTTTGGTGGTATACGAGACGTAATAATCCTATAAACTTCCTCAGCGTTAAATCGTAAAAACCTGAGTGATCGATCGGCCGGCGGACGCGCCGAGCGCAGCGCGGCGCCGCCGCACGCGACCGAGGCCTTCGGCGCCCCGCACACTTCAGCTGCCTCTAAAAATTGGGCATTCATCGCGTCAACTGCAGATTTTTTACTGACGAATTTTTCCCCATTGGATGAAACAATTACATCAGTAAAGTCAATGTGTGGGGAATTATTTTTCCCCCTCTCTTTATTGACGATGCTCCACATCGTCCGGCAAGAGTTAGTCGCTGTACCCATCATATCAGAATAAAATGTAGATTTAGTCTTTTTAATTAGATTTTCATAATAATTATTCATGTCAAATATTAATTCATTAATTGTATCAATGTCAGGATATAAATTACCAATTTTAATTATGTCAAATAATAAAGATTTAAATTATTTTACTTCCGACGTGACCCAGCTAGAATTTTTCTTGTTTTGGTCATTTTTCTTTAATGGAAAACATGCCTTACATTTATTCATTATGACGTTAATTATTGTGATTGCTAAATCTGCGGAAGTTTGCTTTCGAAACTTAATATTTTCCCAGTATACACTTTCAATTGCTCCCACAAAATTAAGTGTATTCATACGCGTAAAACGGCGCGCGTACCGCGGCTGCTGCGTGTTTACACGGTTATCGGCGAGTAGTTCTACTCTGACCGCGACGTGGTCGCTGAGCTCGGCGCGCACGGGCTCGGCTCGCGCCGCGCCCGCCGGCAGGCTCGAGTACGCGTGGTCGAGGCAGGTGGCCGTGCTCGCGATCACCCGCGTAGCAAAGTTCACAATGTTACACAATCCATGGACGGCCGATAAGTCCGCCAGTCGTCTAGTATTTGAGTCGCTTGGGCCAAGTACGTCCGAGTTAAAATCGCCAATCAAAACGCATTCTATACCCAACTCGCACACCTTATTGAGCAGACGCTCAAGATGATCTAGAAATATGCTGGTGCTCACCAAATTTGTTCTATATATACAAATTATTGAAATGTCATAATCTATCAGATCAACCGCAGACACCTCTAAATATTGTTCCACAGATAACGCAGTTAGATCTAAATTTTCACTACATTTTGTGTTTTTATTTACATATATACAAGATCCTCCGTGTTGAAACGTTTTTCTACAGTAACTGGAGGCTAATTTGAAATCAGATATCTCGATACATTTTATGTTATCCTGAGACAACCAGTGTTCCGTTAGCGCGAGTATATTACATTTGAGTTCATTTTGTAACAAGACTTCTAGCCTTTCTAATCTACCCTTAGCACTAATGCACCGAATGTTTTGTAGACATATAACTAAACTGCTATTCAATGCCTATATATTATTTTCGAAGATAGCAAGTATTCAGAGTTACTAAATCTTGAACAAGCTCACATATATCAAAGCTATGATATAATGTAGTGGAATATTATTGATAATAATTTGCAATAAGTCGCCAACTATAATACTACTAGTCAGTTTATCAATACCACAACTATAAATTGCACACAAAATTGAAACTAAATTAATATTTGAATTACCCCGTTGACCATATTCGCTCATGCCAAATATTATTAGAGATTTTATATTTTCTTACAACTATTTCTTTGCATTTGAAGTTAGTTTGTGGAGTATTAAAAGGTTTTATCTTTGAACAGCGCTAGCACATTTGTGTTATTTACTTAGAAAATATGACTTTATGATTACTCTTTCAGTGATCTTACCTCCTTCTGGGTCGGGTGGAGCCGGCCTCTTGAGTATGGGAGGAGGTGGTCTACTTGGGTCATACCTGAAAAACCCAAATCAAATATATATAGATAAATGGATCCTAGAGCGGGCTGATTTGTAGTTCAACGAATTTCATTGGCCATACAACGTGGAAATGCCGCTAGTGTGTTGGGAACGTTTGGGTCACAGTCTGCGCGCGAAGGGCATTTTTGACATGTTTTCTTGTCCGTGACAAGTACGTCAAGCGCCTTCGAAGGCTGTCTTTAAGCGCCTTGTACGGGAGCATTTTTTAAAGTTGTCCAAAATCTCGAACACATAGGATAAGCTATTTTTATCTTTTACTAGTTATCATCTTATTATTTAGTATAATAGTTTATGTAAGTTTATGTATTTTATTTATTTTAAAATTGTATCATTATTTAGTATATATATATATATATATATATATATTTTTATTTTATTTTTATTTTTTTTATAGTTTTGATCTGTGTTGATTGTAGTTAATTTATCTCTTTGTCTATTTATTCATGCCTACTTCCCAATGTCTTCTACCTGTAGGTTGACTGGCAGAAAATGCTATTTAGCGTTAAGTCCTCCTTTTGTACAAATGGTGTGCAATAAAGTGTTAAATAAATAAGTACCAACTTGATGATTATTTTTTATTGCATTGAATTCTTTTTGACATGTATTTGGAATATTGTATATTGACATGAAATAAATGATTCATATTCAGAATAAAAAAAAATATAGATAAATATCCTACTATCCTACTAATATTATAAACGTAAAAGTTTGTGAGTATGTACGGATGATTGTAAGTCTTTTACGTAAAAGCTACTAGATGGATTGAGATGAAACTTTGCAATAATAATGTTTATACATCAGAATAATGTATAGGCTTTAATTTATAGAGATATTGCGTATAACGAAGTTCGGCGAGTCTGCTAGTCAACAATAAAAAATCGTCCAAATGTGACTCTGACTTTATATGGAAGACCCATTTCAAGTATTTTGTTTTTTTACTAAATTATTACACTTCACAGACTCCAGGGTCTGTGCTTTTTAAGATACACATTTTTTAAATAAGATTTGAACAATATTGCTTATAATTTATATCAATGTTCAAATTCAAATGTTACCATTGTTTATTTCGATAAAAAACCGCAAAATATTAATATTATAACGTTTGTTGTATACTGACGGTCAGATTGATGGACGGACGGACAATGAATGGACGGTAATAGGGTCCCACAAACTGTCGCTAAACTTCGGTGATCATTAACAAACACCTAGTCAAACTACGCTATGAGCGTTACATAAAACACATGTTATTTATAGTCCGCGCCACACAAAACGGAGGATGGGAAGTTAGGTGCAGAACGCTGCGCAAAACGCAAATATAGGTCTGCGCGGGAGCCAGAGAAACTCGCGCCGAGGCACACCCGCCCTCCAACCTCATGCCTCCCGCGCCCGTGCTCACCACTACGCCACGTGGCGTCGGCATTGGGCTCACATGCGCAATAATTAGCGAATCACGACGAAGTGTCACCCGCGGCTCACTTCTCATCCACCAATTTGCGTGGCGCAGCATATACATACAATAATTTCTCATATGGTATATAAGTTAAAGTACTTACATGACGGGAATGCCATATTGTGGGCTCTGTGTCTGAGGTTGCTGCTGCAGCGGTGGTGTAACCGGATATATAGTAGGTACCGAGTGTTGTAGGGGCTGGGCTGCTGTAACAGAGATATTTTTATATACTCAATTTACTCTCTCCACACCATACATACATTCAAATACAATAGATGTGAACTTCTCATGATCAAAAGTTCACCTCAATGTATCATTGATGTAATTTTCACAGTACTGCTGATTATTCAAAAGCGACTCAGCCAATTTTGATAAAATTTAAATTTAAATAGGACTACCTCTGAAATATGATCTACCAAACCAAAAAAAGAATCATCAAACTCGGTTTATAAATAATTAGTAGAATAATTTTGTAAAATACAAAAAAACATAGTGGAATTGAAAACCTTATTTAAAGTAAATTAACAGTAAAAATGTCAACAATATCATAAAATATCATAATATCAAGCATTTTGAATCCACATTCCTCATACGACCTGCCAGAATGTGGAATGCTTTGCCTGAGTCTGTCTTTCCATTAAAGTACAATGTAGATGTCTTCAAATCTCGAGTAAATAGGTATCTTCTAGGTGTTACATCCTAGACCGCATATCTGCTTAACATCAGGCAGTGTGTAGTCAAATGCAAACCTATATGAAATAAAAAAAATAAATGTAAAAAATTATTCATATTAATAGTAAATAAAATCGCAGGGGCGACTTTGTGGCGAGTCGTCGGTGAGTGGCGACACCGCGAACCCTGATTCCCTGGGGCTAAATGAGACCCCTGACTCCTCTCTTGCCTTAACCGGCCGGTTTGGAGTGGAAACCGCAAGAGCTAAGAACCTAAGCTCCAGGGTGGAAGTGTTAAAGGGCATAATGGCGTGAGTAGCGTCTAGTGAAAGCGCAGCACACCTCTCGACACCCTAAGCCGTCCACACCAATGTTGCCCCTCCGGTGCCAACTTACGGTAGCCTTTATGGGGGGCCCATTTAGTGGACGGCAAGTCACCACCCGCTACGAAATTTTGAAATGGGGTATATTTAGCGGGTGCCGTACCACATTCCATAGTCCAATTTTACAGAACATTTAATATTTCACCTCAATAGCCCAGTTTCAATATTTCAAGTCATTTTATATGCCATAGTTTGTCTACAACGCTATCCTTTTTATACGTACTGCTGTTTTTTTATATTTCAATTGTAAAAAGGGCCTCTCAATGTTGGCTTAGGCTCCATTGATGCCTATTAAAGGACCAGGCCAAGCCTGTGAATTCGACTGAATAAAATAATAGAAGTATAATTATAATTCTATAAATGAGACATTAAAAAGTACATTTAAAAATAAGTTATTAATCAGTAAATTGTTTTTTAGAACTGTTTTTCAATATCATGAAATGCCTGACTTTGTTAGTCAATAACAATAATTTTAGGTGTACATTTGTAGGCTTATAGTATGTCTCTTTTACAGGTTTGTACAATGTTAGGAGCCACAGGATTCTGAAACAGTTTTTTAACTACTTCACAACCAGTGGATTTAAACAGTAGTATGTAAATTTTATGATCGAATAATGATTAGTTTGGGTATTTGTATTTAAATTTGAGATAGAAATGGCCACAGATACATAAAAACCTGAAATTAAATTAGTTATGACTGAACTATTTTAATAATTATTTTTTTGGTCAGAGATAGGAAAAAATGTAATAAGCTACCTATTACGTAATTTCCTATTATTGCATAACCAAATTATGTGGTATTATATGGAATCAAACTGAATGGTGTCTGTAAAGTTAGCTATAAGCTGCAGAGATCACTACTAGCACAGCTGATATGAATAAGTAGTTACTTACTGCACAATAACTTGCCTCATGTTGACAATGCCATTAACTTTGATTCTGTCTGGGTATATCATATCTCGCAACGAAATGGATTGATTTTATTAATATTATAAATTAATCATTTATTTTCAAAGCAATCGCCTAATCAGTTTGGTTATTAATAACGAATGGTATGTAGGTACCTGTGTATACGGGTGGTGCCATCTGTGTGGGAGCCGAGGTGATGGAGGGCGGTGGTGGTGGCGGCGGGGCCAGGATCGTGGGCGGCGGTGGTGGTGGCGGCGGGGCCAGGATCGTGGGCAGCGGCGGAGCGATGTACTCGTTCATGTACATCATCGAAGGTACCGGCTCTGGCGCGGGCTCGCTCGGGGCCGACATCGACGCGTACCGCTCCACCAGTACGCGAGGAATCACGCCGCTCGTCAAAAACAAGTTCTCTTCCTCACGACTCGCGTGTAAATACGTGCATTCTGGCCGCATGCAACCCGTCCTGTTCTGGTAGTCGTGGCAGAACTTCAGTATCGACCTCATAGAGTCGTACTCCAGCTCATGCCGGTACTTACAGTGGTCGTTCATAGAGCAGATACCCCAAACAAAATCGCGGCATATCCTTTGTGATTCTGGTGTCGGGGGTACCGCTCTTAGGCCTCTAGTTCTCGGGTCGGTCGGTGGCGCTGCCTGTTCCGTCGAAAGCTGGCGGCCATTCTGTTCATTTATATTATTCATGAACTGCAAACATCAAATAACACTCAATTAATGCTAAAATACTGCTCGCTACAAAACTGGAAGAGTATACAAAATGGCCAGTGTTGCCAGTATGATTTCCCAAAAAAGGACGATTGGCTGAAAAGGTACGGTTTTTAACTTCAAGTACGGTTGGGTTGGGATACTTCTGCAAAAACTAGATCAGATACAGTTTTTAACTTCAAGGTACACGGTTTTTAACTTCAAGGTACGGTTGGGTCGGGATACTTCTGCAAAAATAACGCATAACTTTTTTCGTTGTTGTCCGATTTCAGTAATTTTTTTTTTATTTGAAAGGGTATACTTCAAAATTGGTCTCATTGAAATATTATCGAAATCGGCTGAGCCATTTTTATAAATCAACAACAATGTGAAATATTCTACATCGATCAGTTGGAAATATTCGCGAATTCTGTACACGGGTGAAGTCGGTCATGCTAATTTTTGCATAAAATAATCTTATTGAACTCATTAATACACGCCTTATTTCATTCAATCATCGATATTTAATTATTGGTTCGAGTAACGCTTGAAAAAATAAGTTTCAAAATTTAAATACAAACTGAGCTTAGAGAATTATTTAAGATCGCTCTGGAACTTTGGATCTAATTAGATCTCAATGAAGGAATTTTTTAGATCTTATTAGATACTTTTAGATATTTTCCAATTATTCTAAACCTACTCAGATCTAAGAAAATTGTAGTCAATTGTCAACAAATGTACTTAGATGATTCTAAAAATTTTTCATTTGATTTGCAAAGTCTTTTTAGATCTAAAAATATCAATTTAGGTACATCTAAAATTTTTTAACCGGTTTTAATTCAATTAAACAAAATTATTTTCAAGTTTCTAACAGGTACGTAAACAACAGAGTTTCGCACATTTATTTTGTTTATAAACAATAAAATAAAACAATACTTGTTGTTCCTTTAAATATAGAGAATAATATCGCTTCATATCTGAACTTCCTCATAACATTATTCCTATGATAAATTATTTTAAAAAAAATAATTCATTCCATCATTAACGAATTTAATGACTTTATATTGACTAGTAGACTCTTAGTTAGTAGAACTATATAGAAATAAATAAATAAAATAAAATAAATAATGTAGATCAATTAAAGAAATGAGGTTATAAATCAATACAGTCTATTGATCTATAATCTCATTTCTATAATTGATTTACAAATTAATTGTTCGATATTGACAAATCGGTAATAATGTTCTACTTTACCATACATAAAATAATAATAAAATAAAAAGCCTTTTATTTCTTACTACAAAAATTACTTAAACTAATTTAATCCTAGTTATCTATATTAGTAAGAACCCCTCCGCGGGTGAAGGCCTCCTCCAAGGAACTCCAGCGTTCTCTGTCCTGAGCAATTTGAAACCATTTTGAGCCAGCCGTTTTTACAATGTCGTCTGCCCATCTTGTTAGCGGTCTTCCTCTGTGACGTTTGCCACTAGGACCGCACCATCTTGTTACTCTTGAAGTCCAGCGCTCATCAGACATTCTTGCCACATGCCCCGCCCATTTCCATTTCAGCTTTAGAGCAAAGTTTAAGGCATCGGTAGCTTTAGTTATGCTTCTTATCTTAGTGTGTCTTATTTTATTAATTTTTCTAATCCTGAGCATGCTTCTTTCTAGACCCCGTTGACAAGTTATAACTTTTCTTTTTGTTTTGTCTGTGTATTTCCAAGTCTGGCAGGCATATATTAGACATGGCAAAAGGCAGCTCGACATGACTCTAGTTTTAAGTTTCACTGGCATATTACTTTTAAAAATTTCTTTTAAGCTCCAATATTTAGTCCAAGTAAGTTGAATTCTTCTTTCTATTTCAGAGTGGTTACTGTCTTTATCAAAGCTAATTTGTTTTCCAAGATATACATATTTGTTTGTGTATTTCAATTGTTCATTGTCAACAGATATAGGATTTTTATGGTGTTAGTCATTAGCATTGTTTTTGTGAGGTTCATCTCCAGTCCAACTTTCTTACTTGCCTCATTTAGTTCTTGGATCATACCTTGTAATTGTGAGCTTGATTCCGATAAGAGCACCAAGTCATCAGCAAATCGGAGGTGACTTAAGTATTTACCATCAATATTTAAACCTCTGGTGACCCAATTTAGTTGCCTTATTATCGACTCTAGGATGGCTATAAACAGCTTCGGGGAGGAGGGGTCCCCTTGCCTCACCCCCCTTTTAATGGGGAAGCTGGGACCTACTCTATCTAGTTTGACTCTACCCATGTTGTTGTTGTATATGCTTTTTAATACCTGTATATACTCATTTCCTACCCCTTGCTCTATTAGTGCTTTCCAGATGTTTGAGTGGGAGACTGTATCAAAGGCTTTTTTGTAATCAATGTAGGCAATATATAGAGCTCGTTGTTTTTCTTGATATTTTTCAATCAGTAGTTCCAGAGTGTGGATATGGTCTACAGTAGAGAAATTCTTTCTAAACCCTGCCTGCTCCACGGCTTGTTCTGATTCTAACGTGATACTTATCCTTTGGTTTATTAGGGAAGAGAATAATTTGAATAAGCATGGTAGTAAGCTTATTGGTCTATAATTTGCAACATCGTATGGGTCACCCTTTTTATAAATTAAAATGATATCCGATTGGGACCACTGAGTTGGTGTTTTTGAATTTTCCAAAATGTTATTGAACAATTGAGTTAGTGGTAGAGTCAGTAATGATATTGCTAGTTTTATGGATTCGTGGGTGATATTATCGGAACCAGGGCTTTTATTTGATTTTAGCCTATTTATTGCTTGGATCACTTCTGATTCTGTGTATGGTGTATATTTAATTGGGATTTCATCTGAATTGTAGTCGATGTTGTTATCCATATTTTTATAATCTTGAATATTGTAGAGTGTTTTGTAGAACTCTGTTGCAATTTCTATGATATCATTACGGTTATTTAGGGTTTTGCCTTTGTTGTCTAATCCGTCTATCCAAGTCTTGTTTGTCCTTAACTCCTTGTATGCTTTTTTTGAACTTCCTGACTGCATTAATTTTATCTCAAGAGTCTCCAATCTGTACTGTGTATAGTCACTCTTTATAAGCTTGCTTACTAATTTGTATAGCGCTGAGAGTTCATTTTTCATTGACCTAGTTTTGTTCTTGGTATTTTGCAGTATTTGTCTTCTCTTCAAAATTGCTAGAGTATGTTCAGATAAAATTTTATGCCCTGTGTTTATATTAGGTAACTGAGCAACTTCGAGGCTTTGTGTGATGACTCTTAGTATTTTGTCATGGTGGGTTTGGACTGAAATATTTTCTTGAAGTTCTAGTAGGTTAGGTAGATAGGCCATGATGTTCTCCTTGTATCTATATATTTTTTCTTCACTCTTTAGTGTGGAGTATCGAATACTTGTAAATCCAGTCCGTTTTTTTCTTACTTTTGTCAGTGTACTCTTACTGGTCTGTGATCTGACGAAAAATTGATACTTAAAACTTCAATATTTTGTACCATACCAGGTTTGTTTGTCAGGATATAGTCGATTTCGCTTAGAGTATTATTATTAACTATAGAGCGCGCCCGACGAAGTGGGAACATTAGGTCCAAGTGAGAACAAGACGACGTTCCCGCCGCGAGCGCTTGTAGTCGTAGCAGAGTACTAGGAACGTGCGTTTCTCGAGCAACTTTTTTCAAATTGATGTATTAAAATGGTGAAATGTGCAGTTCGACCTTGTAAAAACGATACTAGAAAACACACGAAATTGAAATCCAGTATCACATTTCATCGGTAAGTCGATTATAATACTTATTTTTATGAAAATAAATCCGGAATCGCGGGGGTGAAGAAGACGTGGGAGGCGGGCACGCACAGGCTCGCCCGTGCACCGCACCACACCGCACTCCCGCCGCGTGATTTAGAGATGGGACGTGACCAACCCTGTAGTCGATATTATGTTTACTAGAAGTACTGCATATTACATATAACAGTTTTTTGTAACTTTAATACTTAAAATCATATTATAATTTATTATAAATAATTGTATAGTGTGTTTTGTACGATATACTTTCTAATATTTTTAATGTCAAATTATTATAGCGGTACATAATTATGTAATGTTACGATATCACGTCTACACTGCTAAATTGATTTTGAAGATTTTAGTGGTTTAATTTAATTTAATGGACTTAAATTAAATTTTAAAAAATGATAGTGAGAGATACATTTTTGTAATAAGTAAGTTCGTAGGTATGTGGCTGGTGGCTAGCCCTGGTGTCTCCCTCTTTAAGGGACTTGTATATTTTTTTTATAAATAGGTGATTGGATTAAATTTTAATACTGTAATGTTCGATATTTATCAATAATAATTGTAAAAATATAGGCATCATAATTCAATTAATGGTTTATCAGTTTATACTCTAAGCTCCTTATATTTTAGGTTAAAATAAAATATTTTTAAAAGTAAGTACCAGAATTTTTTGACATACATATCCAATAAATACTTCATTTTTCTGAATAAATATCATGAGTAACATGTAGAAAAACTTATACTCTTAGATGTTATCGCACGAAATATATTTGTAGGTACTTGTTTGTACCGCGCTGAACCTGCATCTATCAACAACAAAATGAGTTTACGTTGCCCGCGTGCCCATCCCTAGTAATCGCCAACATACATATATAAGTAGCTATACTTCATCTGCCTACGACGCGCACTGTGCGTCTAGTGCGGTACTAGCGCTCTATAGTTAAATTAATACTCTAAGCGATTTCGTTTTTATACTCTCCATTGGGTGAGCGCCATGTCCATCTACGGTTTGGTTTTCTTTTAAAGTATGTATTTAAAATTGCAATTTTATTTTCGAGTGCAAAGTCAATAAGTTTCTGACCTCTTCGATTCCTTATACCATATCTGTTTGGTTTCATTATTAGAAGTTCATCTTCTCTAGGTTGGCCTATTTTGGCATTAAAGTCACCCATGATTATGTATGTATTATGTGCAATGTCCATGGCTTTATAGAAATTATCATAAAAAGTTTCGATTTCTTCTTCTTTTGCTGTTTCTGTGGGGGCATACACTTGTATTAACGAGATTTTTTTGCCCTGTATGTCAAAATTTAATAATGTCACTCTTTCAGATAATCCGATAAAACTTTCAATGTTTTTCTTCTGGCGTAAGTTTATTAAAAAGCCAACTCCATATAGTCCTTGGGTATGTCCTATATGACAGAGGATACAGTTATCATATTCTTTGATTTTTGTACCCATACGCCGAGTTTCTGACAATCCAATTATATCATAATTTATATATTCCAGTGCCTGTGTCAGTTCTAGTAGGTGTACATAGGATGACAAAGTCCTTACATTATATGTTAGAATGTAGAGTTTGTTTGTCTCTGTACGTGTAGATTTTGATGATGGTATGTTTAGTGTTTTCCTTGGAGGGTTTTGGTCATAATCTTCCACGGAGACCAACCGGGTTGGAAGATGTGTTATGTTTTTGATTTGATCTGCTTCATTTATGAAATTTGTTCGGGAGGGGGGCCTTGGTTGTTATAAGTTATTCTCTCTATTTTCATTATGCTTGCCCTAGTGTAGTGCTGCTAGCCTTCCTGTTAACCATAAAGTTTAGCATGCTTGGTTTCAGGACTCCTTCCGATACACTGTTCGAACGTCGCACTGAAGAGACTGTTTTCATAGTTTTATTATTTTTATTGGCATGTGTGTTTATTTCATTTTGTTGTTGGGAGTCGGTGATTGGAGAAGTGTGGAGATGCCTTTTATGGTTAGGTTTTAGTATAACCAGTTTATCATATTTTAATTTTACTATGTTTCCCTTCTCTTTCTCCAATTTCACCTGCTCCTGTAACTCTCGCCTCTTTTCTAGGACATGCTTAGGATAATCCTCCTTAAAATAGTAGTGTGTATCTTTAAGGGCTTCTTTTTGTTTCAATACTTTGATTTTTATGCCTAGCGTTGTGAAAGTTACCACTAATGGGCGTGGCTTTTCAGACTTCTTTCCGATTCTTTTAACTTCTTGTATGTCGCTGTATATCAGTTTGATAGAAAAGTATTGCTCTAGCCATTTAATGATGTTTTGTTCGAGACTAGCATATGATGACTCTGTCTCCTCAATACCAAAAAACACCAAATTACGCTTTCTTTCTTGGTTTTCGAGAAAGTAGATTCTTTTTTCCTGATTTTCTACTATTTCTTTCAGCTCATCATGTTTACGTTCCCATGCTAAAAATTTTTCCTCTAACATATAGTTAATAATGTTTTGTGTGACTTGCTGTGTGACATTATTTCCTGTCTCCCGGATTTCAAGTCTTTGTTCATCCAGTTCCCTTTGTATTGTTTTAAGCGCTTTCAAAACTTCTTCCATGATTTGTTGTTGTCTGATCTTAGTTTGTTGATAAAGGGGTTAATTTTTGTACAGGTTGTAGTTTTAGACAATTGTTTTTGTAGTAATTGCCTCTTGTGATATGGAACACGGATCGCAGGTCGTTCGCTGATGTGGTTAGCGTTGTTAGTGTATCCTTTGTTATGATAATTATGCCGCTGTGAGGTATTTTTTTTTTGAAGTTGCGATCGGTTAAATGAAACAGCAATTGCAAGTCACTAAATTTTTAGGTTATGTTTTTAAGTTCTTTTTTTAAGCACTTTTTTTAGTTTATTGGCACTAATACACCCACTAATTAGTATCCTGTTCAAGATAGTGTGTTTTTCGAAGTCGGTACAGGTCCACAGGACTCGTATAATTACTAGGTTAATTTCACTTGTCACTTTGTTTTTTGTTTATTACACTTGTTTTAGGGTGATTTGTATGTCCTTTACTATCACTCACTCACATTGCTCTTTGTCTCTTCGCACATTATGTTTTTATACATAGAAAGTTACTTTTATTATGTATTATTGAAATATTTTTACGGAGCCGATGTTTACCGTGGCACAGTGGCGCCATCTATCATATATACCTTTTGAATATTCGATTCCCTATCGCTTTTTTTTCCAACCTATGGACGCCACCAACTTGAAAGATTTTATTCGTAACGTGATTGGTTGACGTCGCAATGTTGAACGATTTTATTGGTTGAAAGTCACGTGACTTTTTGATTTCATTAGTTCATGCGCAAAATTAAAATCACGATGAGGGCGCGTGAAGCGCGCCTACGGACTTCTCGTATTTGATAGAAAAACAGGTTTATGAGGTAGGTGAGGTTTATAGTAAACCACGGACTAAACTAAATAGGGACTTATTTTATTATTTAATAAGAAATCTTCAAAATGAGTAACAGTAAGTCAACTGAACCGAAACGAAAAGATTTGTTTGTAAACAGCCCCCTCACTTATCATGTAATAAGTTGATGGACCATAAAAAGACTATCCCAAACAATCCCTATCCCTATCGCTCTTTTTAAAAGTACATATTTGTGAGAATGAGTTATCTTTAGTTCAATCTCGGTTCCAGACTGACTATAGACATCGGTGATAGTCCCGCAGACTATATTCTGTTTTTTTTTTTATTTTTAATTCACCGCTCCTGAGGAAGGAAGGCAAGGAATTTAATCCAAACAGCCAAGTCTTATTTGGTTAGAAGAAAAAAGTTTTTTGAACGCAAATTCAGAATGTTGAGAAAAACGAGGAGGAGAAGGCGATTTTTTTTTTGTTTTTTACCCTTTGTAGTTTGTAGTGCAAAGTAAATCACTAATATAGAAAAGGTACGAAAAAGGTACGGTCTACACTGAGGTACGGTTGTGGTACGGTTGTGTGATGAATAGTACGGAAAACCGTACTTTTTGGTACGGTCTGGCAACGCTGAAAATGGCAAAGGTTATTCCAAGGAAGTTTCATACGAGAACTGGAACGCTTACGAAGCAAAATTTTAAAAAGAAAAATATACTTTCTTTCTATAGACAAAAGGTTCATATTTGTTTCTTACTTATCAAATGGGAAAAACATTCCGAGCAGGACAGCAACAACTGTTGGGCGTTGTCCCTTTCTCGAAACTTACCAGTAATAATAATAATAATAATAATAAATCGCAGGGGCGGCTTTGTGGCGAGCCGTCGGTGAGTGGCGACACCGCGAACCCTGATTCCCTGGGGCTAAATGAGACCCCTGACTCCTCTCTTGCCTTAACTGGCCGGTTTGGAGTGGAAACCGCAAGAGCTAAGAACCTAAGCTCCAGGGTGGAAGTGTTAAAGGGCATAACGCCGCGAGTAGCGTCTAGTGAAAGCGCAGCACACCTCTCGACACCCTAAGCCGTCCACACCAATGTTGCCCCTCCGGCGCCAAATTACGGTAGCCTCTATGGGGGGCCCATTTAGTGGATGGCAAGTCACCACCCGCCTAAATATTTTGAAATGAGGCATCACTTGGCGGGTGCCGCACCTCATTCCATAGACCAGCTTATAATCATGTAATAATTCATTAAAATAGCCTAAGAAGTACCTATTCCCCGTTTTTACAATAGTTTTCCTCTTCCTATCACCCAAAAACTGTATTTTTTTATTTTGATGATTGTAAAAGGGCCTCTTGGTGTTGGTTTCGGCCCCATCAATGCCCTTCAAAGATCCGGGGCAACCCGTGTGTTGTAAAACAAATAAAAGTATAATAATATTAATAATAATAATAATAGTTTATTTGTTCCAAGGGGACGCTTAGGCTAAATTAAGTACGCTGCACTCTGCACTAGGTCTCCGAGGAGCCTGTGTTGCAGAGTACAGTTTCATTTTAATTATAATTACATTTACACTTTTTAATCCTATATGAGCATTCAATACCTACTGTAGTGTGTGTGTGTGTGTGTGTGTGTGTGTGTGTGTGTGTGTTTGTGTGTGTGTTTGTGTGTGTGTTTGTGTGTTTGTGAGTGTGTGTGTTTTCAAGTGTATCAGCTGTTCATTTGGCCACTCATTACTTCATGAGATATAATTCTCAATAATAAAACGATTGGATGGTAGATTATCTCATATGTCTGGTAATCATTAAAACGCATTTAATCGTACAAGTTGATAAATAGATTAGCATAAAATGTATTCTAATTAAAGTAATAAGTTCGAAAATGTTCTGATTTTAATATTGGTACGTAATTATTTATGCAATACTACAAAAACAGTTTTTTCATATTAGTAGAATTAGTAGTAATTTACCAACTACGCACGGCCACACATATTGCACTTCATTAAACAATATGGCTGATAATTTATGCAAAAGTCGTTATTTTGCTTGCTGCTTAATATTTTTATAAGTTGAAAAATGGTGAAAAATTGTTGCGTTAAAGACTGTAATAGTGAAGCTTATGCTGGTTGTGAAATTTCATGTTTTAGTTGAGTTTCTTGGTTTATTTACAAATTTCTTGTGTAGGGTGACAATAACAACAAAACATTTCGGGAATGTGATGTTAGGTTGTAGAGAGAAGTAATTACTACTTATATATAATCTAATACTACGTACGTTAGTGAGTCATTGTAATCAATTAAGAACCTACTTCTATGAACTATGCACTTTTCTTGTATAATAGCAAAATAATAAACTGTGTTGTACTTAGTAACTACCTAGTACAGCTCGGTAACTACGGGTAGATATAATTTGCTGTCGCGCTATTTATCAGCTATTTTGGCAAAATGGTTTAGTATAATATTCTAACAAGATTTGTAAAGGGCATACACGGTCAGTTCAACTGATCAGTTTTTCGCGTCACTCCAATTGGGGCTCATTCAGTAAATTAAAAGGTGGGAATTGGTGGCTCCATGTATAAACCATTACCAGAAGCTGGGCACACATGATGAAATGATTGCATCAGTTCATCAAATAATTACTGCGATGGTTTGCATGTTTTTACCACTTCGAAGATTAACTGAATCTTCAGTAACTCACGTAATTTCAATTTTTTATAAAAAAAAAATATCTGAACCAAAGTTGTTTGGAATTTGATTTACTACAACTTTCATTCACATCAACTTTTGTAGGATCGATATTATTCGAATATCACAGTTGTGCCATTGTAAACAGTATGGCACCACCGTCTTATCAAAAAAAATATCGATCCTAGAAAAATTTGATAAGAATCAAAGTTGTAGGAAATTAAATTTCGAACATTTTTGATTTCCAAAATTTCTCATGAAAAATTGAAATAACTCAAGTTATGGAAGAAGCAAAATGGCACCACTGCCTTATTAAAAAAAATATCGATCCTATGAAAAGTTTATGGGAATCAAAGTAGTAGGAAATCAAATTTAAAACATTTTTGGTTCCGATAATTTATCATGAAATATTGAAATAACACAAGTTATAGAAGAAAAAAAACGGCACCACTGTCTTATTAAAAAAAAAATATCGATCCTAGAAAAAGTTGATGAGAATCAAAGTTGTGGGAAATCAAATTTTAAACATTTTTGGTTCCGATAATTTCTCATGAAATATTGAAATAACACAAGTATGGAAGAAACAAAATGGAACCACTAAGTTGTAAAAAAAAATATCGATCCTGGAAAAAGTTGATGGGAATCAAAGTTGTAGGAAATGAAATTTCAAGCAACTTTGGCTTCGATAATTTTTCATGAAAAATTGAAATAACAAGTTATGGAAGAAACAAAATGGAACCACTAACTTATTAAAAAAATATCGATTCTGGGAAAAGTTGATGGGAATCAAAGTTGTAGGAAATCAAATTTCAAACAACTTTCAAGTTATGGAAGAAACAAAATGGAACCACTAACTTATTAAAAAAATATCGATTCTGGGAAAAGTTGATGGGAATCAAAGTTGTAGGAAATCAAATTTCAAACAACTTTGGTTCCGATAATTTCTCATGAAAAATTGAAATAACACAAGTTGTAGAAGAAACAAAATGGCACCACTGTCTTATTAAAAAAATATCGATCTTGGAAAAAGTTGATAGGAATCAAAGTTATAGGAAATCAAATTTCAAACAACTTGGGTTCTGATAATTACTCATGAAAAATTGAAATAACACAAGTTATCGAAGAAACACCATGGCATCACCGGCTTATTAAAAAATATCGATCTTAGAAAAAGTTGATAGGAATCAAAGTTATGGAAAATCAAATTTCAAACAACTTTGGTTCCAATAATTTCTCATGAAAAATTGCACACTTACTTAACACAACACTTAACACAAGTTATCGAAGAAATATCATGGCTCCACTGTCTTCAAATATGGAACCACCAATTCCCACCTTTTCATTAACTGAATGAGCTCCCAGCTCCCACCTTTAAGGCATACACGGTCAGTTCAACTGATCAGTTTTTCATTCAGTAAATTAAATGGTGGGAATAAGGTCCATATATAAACCACTACCAGAAGCTGGGCACCCATGATGAAATGATCGCATCATTTCATCAAATAATTGCAGCGAGGTCCTAGTGTAGTTAACTATTGCCGATAGGTACTGCTATGGTTTGCATGTTTGGATCACTTCGATGATTAACTGAATTTTCAGTAACTCACGTAATTTCAATTTTTTATGAAAAATTATCGGAACCTAAGTTGTTTGGAAACGATATTTTTCGAATATGACAGTGGTGCAATTGTAAACAATATGGCACCACCAAAATATCGATCCTAGAAAAAGTTGACGGGAATCATAATAACTTTGGTTCCGATAATTTCTCATGTAAAATTGAAATAACACAAGTTATAGAAGAAACAAAATGGCACCACTGTCCTATTAAAAAAAATATCGATCTAGAAAAAAGTTGATGAGAATCGAAGTTATAGGAAATCAAATTTCAAACAACTTCGGTTCCGATAATTTCTCATGAAAAATTGAAATAACAAGTTATAACATCATGGCTCCACTGTCTTTAAATATGGAGCCACCAATTCCCACCTTTTCATTAACTGAATGAGCTCCCTGTTGGAGTGACGAGAAAAACTGATCAGTTTAAATGACCATGTGTGCCCACCTTTATTATAAATTTTATAATAATAATCGGCTAAGTGCGAGACGGGCTCGCGCACGAAGGGTTCCATACCGTATGGAATTTTAATTTAATTATTTATTTTTAAAGTGCATGTTTAAATAAATACTCTGTAAAAATTTCAAGCGTAGATGCTTATTAATATCGAGCAAATAAAGGTTAAAAATTCAGATTTGTTGAACGGGAACTTAGAGGGGCTCCCAATGGGAGCTCCCGTTTAAACTTAAACATCATCGAAACATCATCAAATATCATCGAATCATCATCGAAACATCATCGGAACATCATCGAAACATCATCGAAACATCATCGAAACATCATCGAAACATCATCGAAACATCATCGAAACATCATCGAAACAACATCTTAAACATCGTCTTAAACATTAACATTTTTTTTTTGTATTTGTTGTTATAGCGGCATCAGAATTACGTCATTTGTGAAAATTTCAACCTTCTAGCTATCATCGTTCATGAGACAGCCTGGTGTCAGACAGACGGACAGCGTAGTCTTAGTAATAGGGTCCCGTTTTTACCCTTTGAGTACGGAACCCTAAAAAAGGACAGACGTTTTGATTTGGTTAGTGCCAACCAAACCCATCTACAAGGTAAACAGATTACCTCTATCGCGCTGGATGCAAATCACTTCCAATAGATCTTATTGACTATCTATAGGGGAGGCCTGTGTTCAGCAGTGGACGTCCTATGGCTGAATGATGATGAATGAAACTTTTACAAGAACGATTGGAAGCGGCTTGCATTCTGCGCGACCATGCGGTCCTGCTGAGGTCATCCGTCTACCTTATGGGTGGACGTCTTATACTGCGCTTACTGGTTGGTACATGGTCTCCACTCGAGTACTTTTCAACCCCATCGATTATATTAGCCCCCCGTGATTTTTTTATTTGGTCTGAGACTACCATTTTCAACTTGCCGTTTTTCTGGGCTACGTCGGCCATTTTGTTTCCTACCGATTGAAATTACTCATCACCCTTGAATAAATCTCTCTTCCTTGCCTCCGAGATTGCCAGTTCTAGATTATAATATTATTTTAGTGTGTTAGTATTCGTATATAGTTCTACGCTATACATATTGATGAGTTTAATGACTAACTACTAGGTATTAAAATAAGATCCTTCTTTCATATATCATGCAATAGTTTAATTTAATCAATAAACTACAGTATGTCACGGGCTTTATATCGCAGTTCACTTATTTTGTACGAGTCGGCCGTCGTCGCCGCGTTGACAGAAATAAACAGTAAAACTACCTCACATGTATAAAAAAAAATGTTTGTATATTGCTGATTTTTAGGTACTTGGTATATGTATAGTGATGCCGAAATTCCACGATGTTTTTATAGTTTCTTTTTACTTTTTATTTTGGATAAGTCTGCACTTTGCGCTTCAAAACAAGAATGTACTTATGAAATGAAATGAAATGAAATTATTTATTGCTCAAAACTGTGTACATTCAGATCTTCATAATTTGTTTATCAAGCACTTTTCTCAAGGTTTTATTCCAGACTGCCTCCTCGCATTCGCCTCTAAAACTACAACAGATTACCATGAGGAAATGAACTTTGATGTTTTTAAAGAGTGGTTTGAGAAGCTGCTAGTCAGCTTAGAAAACCCATCGAAAATTATGATGGACAATGCTCCGTATCATTCTGTACAAGTTGATAAACCACCAACTCAAGCAAATAAAAAGCAAGAAATTGTCTCGTGGCTGGTAAGAAATGGCGTGGAGGCAAGTCCAACTTTATTAAAAGTTGAGTTGTTAAATCTGGTAAAAGCAACTAAGCCGTCCAAGCTCCGCTATGTAATCGATGAACTAGCCCTAGAGCATGGACACGAAGTTATTCGATTGCCTCCCTACCATTGCCAGTATAACGCCATCGAGCTTATTTGGGCACAAATAAAGGGTCATGCAGCGCGGAACAATACTGAACCACCCTTCAGTACTGCTAAAATGATGACTCTTCTACAAACTGCATGTGCAGAAGTCACTACAGAAGACTGGCGAAAAGTCGTGGAGAAGACAAAGAAAATAATTTTACAAGATTTTGAACGAGATGTGAGAATAGACAATATTATTAAAAATGAATTAATAATATCTCTGAGTGCTGACAGCAGTGATGAAGATAGCAGTTCAGATAGTTCAAGCGAATAAAAGCAATTTTTTTGTTAAATTACGTAGGTACTTGTCTTATTTTGCTCCTTTAATTTATGAAAGAAAAAATAATAATGGGACAGGGATTCGCATGATCATTTTTAAAATTCACATATGTTTCAAGTCTGTATCGATTCATTCATTTAATCGATGTTTTTAAGCAGGTCACCTCACTATGAATATAAAACTGACATCTGTCAAAAGTGACCTATTATCTTGTCCCTACTTTAGCTGTTGATAGTCCAGTCCTGACTCTGACTGAATCCCACTTGACATCTGCGCAGCTTGTAGCTCGCATCACAACCGCCAAGTTGTATGAATTCACCTAATTAGGTGTATTGATTTAAATGGTTTCATAACGGCTGAGATGTTCAGGGCTTACGTAAGTACGAATTGTAACTTGTCGTTTGTTGTCCGTAGTCCTACCAGATGTAGGTAAAAATTTTTTTAGCCGTGGTTCTACCAAATACTCTAGTAGGACTACAGGAAAAAATTGTGCCTGTGATCCTATTAATATTGCAGTGAGATGTTTTTTCATAAAATGTAATTTAAAATTTTTAAAACTTTATACTTAACACTGGAAAATGAATCAATGCGACGCCAAAACAGAAAAAGAAGATCTTGAAGTCAAATAAAATAACAAATATCATTTACTTCACAGATATCTGTAAAAGATTTACTTACACATAGTTCCTTTTCTTATTTTTTTTTAGTTTCAAAAAAGACATAGCTTACATCCAAGTAGAAAATGAACCATGGACATAATATTCAAATTCACAGTATAAAGATATCATTTTATTAATTGTATAAATATTTTACTGTACAGTTATATTTTTAAAAGACTATCTCTGCTCTTCTCGCACAGGAACGGCACGGGGACGTTGCACCAGACGTCATTGAGGGTCGCAGGTCTAAAGACGCTACCGCAGTACTCTCCCAGGTCTTCCGTGCGGGCCTTCGTGGCGTTGTCGGGCTGGCCGTCAGTCCAGCGCTGGAAACCGGCTGCATCTAGTGTTTCACCTGGAAAATGTCATGAAAGTTCTGTATAAGTGTCCCGTGTAAAGTCCGCGGAATTTATTTATAACATTAATTAGGTAAAATCAATAGAAATTATAGATTAAAATTTCAATGAAAAATAAATTATCTGCAATGAATGTCAAACATTCTATATAAAATTAATGTATATCAATAATATAACAAGTTCATATCAAAGTTTTTCATAAAAATAAATAGTATCGTCAGTAGTAGCAAAGAAGATATAATAATACTACGTAGTAGTAGGCAGTCTTGATCAGTACCATTTATTTAAATGGAAAGCAGTAGCACTAGTTTTAACTCTTTCACCATCCTAGTACAAAGTTATAAATTGTAATTCCTACGTCCACCTACAATTTTGCACTAGCTTGACAAAACTGGCAACATGTTACGGCGTTTCTTTAGAAATCATTTTTGGTAGCCTTGTTTACTTATCCATACCGCATATAATGATAATCTTTTTGCTCTTGTTCATACGTCCAATAAAAAAAAAAAACAATTTCACCTTTAAATTGTGACAGTCATTGGACAGTGAAATTACGTTATCTTCTATCATATGTACGTAAACTTGTACTCCATTTTTCTCCCGACGCAGAGAATTCCGATGCATATGAACTATTGTTAAAATGATTTAAATGTAGATTTTTAGCGAAATGTTTCTATCCTATAATCTAATGTTTCTATGAACATTGCGCAATCAACAGAAATTCATGGAAAGAAAAACATTTCGAAATTTAAATATTGTTAATACTGTATTGTAATTTTTACAGTCCACAAATGAAAAATGAAATCCCAATGATAATTAAAAATTACTGATAAACCAAACCTAACCCATAAGAACGAAACTTATTTTTATGTATTAGGTTCAGAAAAGAGGCACATATTAAAAAAACACCGACTAGCACAGGCCATTCACTAAATTGCCTCAAGACAGATTAACTGGCTCCAGATATTATTATGTTTGTTTTTCTTCGTAGTTTGATACTGCCGTCTAAAACACATAGGTACTTACTTAAATACCTAGATACTTTCAGACAGATCAACATGCGTACTATTGTGTATCGTTGAATTTGAAGCCAGGTTCTCCGTATTTTATGGATATTGTGTGTGATAAGCCTTTCAACGCGCTCCTGCTCGCCAATACTGATTTTGACATTATTTTTGATAATTGGACAACTGTTATTTCTATTTTTAGGACCTATTGCGAAAATTTGACTGACCAATGGGACAAAAGTAATCGTGCTAACAGCTCGATTGATCACGATGAATTTCATGATGTATAATTTGATTTTTGGAAATAGACATTTTATTATTTTATTTACCATTTATGTTGACATTTTTCTAATTTTGTATACTATTGACATCTGAATGAATTTATAGATTTTTGATTTTATTGTATTTATAGTTTTTGTATTTTTGACTCTGTTCTAATTAATGTGAGATGATTGTAAATGTTTGTAAAATCGTTTTTATCTCAATAAATAAATAAATAAATAAATAAATAAGTGTGACCTGATTCCGGGGCACTAGAATACGGCATCGGTATCCCCCCCGCGTGTAGTAAGAGCCTACTAAAAGAAGACCCCTGGGCTCGTGGGTGGTCAGAGTTGGAGCTCTGGCCATCCACTTAAACGGGCCCGAGGAGGACGGCAGCGTGTGTGGCAACGCAGCCGTAGAGGACCATACAAGCCTGGTTCTACTACCAGGCAAGTAGAGACACAAAGTGATGGGAGCACCGGTGCGTTCCTTTTGGTGATCCCGGAGCTCGAAAGCACAAAGGCTGGCACCGAGGGGGTTTAGTGGGTATAATCCCACATAACCCGACTGTACCCCAAAAGCAGTTAGGCATCTTTCAAAGATTTCCCCTTGGTAAAAAAAGACAAAAATGCCATTTTGAGATCTATATTACTAATACTAAGGTACATGTTCTTACCATGAATAGTCAGCCAAGTCTGATGCTCGCCCCAGTCGTGGAAGCCTATGGCCATAATACCAGGGTCAGTGGACCTGATGCGGTTGTCAGGATACTTCTCATATATTTCCTTCACCACCTGGAAAATTTTACATCGCTTTAACCAAACTAAACCGACAGAACCGATATTGTATAAATAATGTTTCTAATTAGATATTAGATTATTACTACAATTAGCTAATGTTGATAAAAAACTATTAAACCAAATCGTTGTCTTTAATTAGACAGAACCAGTTTTCTTTGACATCAAAAGCATTGAAGTATAATACATTAAACATTAGACATTAAACATCATTGATCAAAAGCATATTGTTAGTGCTTTTGGATACCGACTTTAAACCAAACGTGCACTGTTTGACACTTTTGTAAGTCTCTCCTACATATTTCCAAAAAGATCTGTTGCAAGGAGTTTGCATCTAGTATATTTCTGTGGGCATTTAATTGGTCATTCATGTAGTCCATCATTATCATATTCTTGCCCCTATCCCACTAAGTGGGGTCGGCATACCACGTTTTTTTCGCCACTTCTCTCTATCATACGTCATTTCATCATCAACTCCTTTCACTCGCATGTCATCTTTCACACAATTAATTCATCCCACACATTCATCCACACTTTAATGGTTTTGCGCTCCCGCTTTTGCTGCTTACATTACATTATATTTAGACCTTCTTTCTATGAAAATAGGTAATAAGTGTACATACACAGGTCTTGAGAAGAAAAGCACACAGGTTTTACATAGGTACATAGGTGGACGTTTCTCTCTCTCTCTCTCTTTTGCCGTAACTTTCCGCGTTAATTGCCATTCGATCAATCATAGCCTCATCATCCGTCAGTTTTACGTGCTATGTTCCAGCTTCCATCCCCGTGCAATATAGGTACAAATATACATCATCAAGGAACTGACAAAAAACAAGCAATCTTGTTTTGTTACCTGTGATTCCAATTCGCTGTTGATTATGGCCAAGTACCCTCCCTCGGCCATGCAGGTCATATAGGCCTGTGACCAGGTCAGGCCCCTGGTGTGGAACTTGTAGCAGCTCCCCGTTCTGGCGTCTAAGGTATATCCTGGATCATACAATGTAAGATGTTGGTGTGTCAAGTGTTGATCAAATCAAACCATTAGAGATTATATAAAACATGCGAATCGAGTTTTGGCGGGAACGCGGAAAAGTCATGTCGCCTCATTGTATTATTTTGTTAGACTTGTGTTTTATCAGTGATAATTAGTGAAAAGTTGTGGTATTTCGTTGATTATGAGCTGATTTACGTGCATGAGTGTAGGCAAGTGATATAATGTGACGTATCAGGTCGTTCCGTGTACTCACCAAAACTCCATAGATGCCTCTAGTAAAGTATCCACTGCTTTATTGAGGTATGACTTGGACTATGTTTGGACTTGACCGCGACTTTATTGGACGTGACTACGACAGTGACTATTTTGATAAAATATCAAAATTTGTTAAAACTTAACACTACTTGACACTGGCAAATGCACAGCAATGCGACGCCAAACAAAAGAAGAAGAAGAACATGCGAATCAAAAAAATGCATGTGGCATAAACGTAAGACGACATAAAATAACATACAAAACGGTAAATATAATATACAAAAAAGGTAGATCTCCAATAGTACCGATGGGAAACGGCTTGTATCCAGTGGTTTTAAAACCATTGTCATCTTCAGGGTTAGGGCGGGCACAGTTTTCTGTGTTCTCGAAGCTTCATAGCATTTACTTTTTGACCGATTTAAAAAAAGAGTTCCTCAATCCAACTGTACCTGTTTTTTTAAATGTACCAATAGTGTTACGCGATTTATTCATCACCAATCATGAACCAATTCTGATGATACTTTTAAAAGTAAAAAAAAAATGAAAAATTAACAATAATGCCAAAATGACTACATCGATGACATCTTGATTCATGAGAACCTGTGATGAGAACTATGCGGATCGCGTACATGGTTGATGTAGGTTGAAACCATTTTTGGGGAAAAATATTTTTTGACAAAGACCTCTCGTATAGATTTTTACTAGAACCAATAGAAAGCCATTATCCAGCTCATGGATGAGGTCTTCATCATTTTCAGGTGTCACTTTCTCCGTGATTGTTACTTACATTTTCTGTTTGGTCAAACCTGTACTTATATGTAGACGGTTTTCCTTTTACCTGGGTCAGTAGTGCCACAGGACGTGAAAGTGAGATGCGTGTCTTGCTTGTAGCAGACGTAGGGCAGTACGTCTGTGCACTTGATGTCGGCCATGCTGCCTTTCTGGTCAGTCATCATTGAAAGGCAGCTCTCAGCATTCTCGTAGTTATCAGGCTCGCCCGGCGCCCAGGTGATAGACATACGAAGTAGCGGTACACCTGGAATGATTTTAAAATATGTGTCTAAAATGTTTACCTAGTTACTGATGGTTACTTAAAAACTAGGCTCCTATCAGTGGAGCAATTTCAGGCTCTTCGGATTTGTGACAGTGAAGAATTGTATTGTATAATTATTTTATCATATTATATTATCGTCATATTATCAGTAAATGTAAATTTTTGGACATAGTCTACTTTTAATCTTGGAAGTATTGGAAACACTGATTTGATTTTTGACCAGAATTTTTCGTAAAAACACTGCATAGTCATTATTAGTCTAATACGCTTTATTCGTTTGAACCCACCTAAAGTGCCTCATATCGTAGTTAGCGATAACTGAAGTTAAGCAACGTCAGTACTATCAGTCTTCGGATGGGTGACCGCGGGAGGCATTTTCAACTGAGCGCTGCCGTGGCTCGAATACCATGTTAAATTGTGAGTTACGATTGTTTTTCCATTTCGCTATGTCCTTGTTTAGGCGGCTTATAAAACCAGGCACCATCCTGTCTATATGAACTTACTTCTGAGCGAAAAAATAGAGATGAATTTACGAAGAGACATAGGTAAGGAACTTGACAATACAACAACAATTAGCTTTTTGTACCTCTAGATATAATACGATTTGAGTGATTATTTTTTCATATAATCAGTGCTTTAGTATCTAGAATTTTAAGTCTTAGTTTTTACATTTTTTATATGACCTTAAAGTTATACTTAGGCCTCTAAAAAGTCATATTTTTACGCAAAAACTTGGCTGAAAATTGTATGGTTAAAACTTCTCTGAGACAAATAAGACGTACGAGCGTGCAATATTTCTTGTTCAAGCGGTTGACACTAAAAATAACGGGTCCAGACTCGTGGTTACACCGCTTTGTTACACCAGTGTGACTACGAGTAAACTTTTTTACTCGTGGTTACACTACACTAAACGGATCGTGCTTGACTTATTAGGTCATTTTGTTACAATTAAAGGGGTGCAAAGAGTTTTCACCCGGAACGTAGATTTTATCAAAAAAATACTGAAATGTTTCTCGATGTTCTACAGAAAACGCGAAATTATTGATCGATTCACGATCCTCTCAATGGTTATGCTGCTGATTAACTTTAAAGGAAACAAACCTTCAACAGACGCGTAGTCTCCCTTCGAGAATGTGGCGTGAACTCCGGTGAAAATGTCGGTAGGAACCGAGCCTTTGTGCTTCGCGACGAACGACAAAATTGCGGCTTTCAACTGTTTCGTCAGAGGCGATGCCAAAACAGCACCTGAAAGCATAGTATGAAAATTTCTATAAACTATTTTTTACAATACCTAGATAGTACTGTCTGTAATGGCGACTGTAATCACGAGGAAAAATTAGCGCTTTAGAAATCCTACTATATTATAAACTATATTATAAACGTGAAAATTTTTGTTCCTCATTCATGCAAAAATTACTGAACGGATTAATAAATACATAAATATTTTGGGACATCTTAACACGGCCTCTGACCCCAAACTAAGCAAAGCTTGTAATATGGCTGCCAGAGACTGATATACTACATAGGTATACATATTTTTAAATACATACTTTTATAGATAGTAACTAAATAACACCCAGACACAGAGCAAACACTTATATTCATCACATAAATATTTACCCTGGGTGGGGATCGAACCCACGCCCCTTTGATCCAAAAGTCAGGGTCACTAACCACTGAGCCACCGAGGCAGTCTTGATCTCGTATCTTGAGGATTGAGATGAAACTTTTCAGTAGTAATTCTTATACATCAGAATAACAAATAGGTAGGCTATAATTTTAAAGATATTGCGTGAAACGAAGTTCACCGGGCGAGCTAGTATTTTCATAGGTCAACGGCGCGCAAGGAGCTTGTAGCTAACTTTGTACGTTTTTCGCTAACTATACTTAATACTAGACGTGTAATACCTATACAGCTAAGACCAGTGAAAACCATTGCAGACTGCTTCCAAGCAGCCATAAATTTTTATTATTCAATTGTACGCGTATTGAAATAAGTTACTAGTTGACAATATTTTTTTGATGTCCTCTTGTAACAACTACCCATAAACAGAGCCGATAAACGTAAATAAAAACAACATAATAATAATGAAGTTACAAGCATATTTATGTTCTTGCTAGAAAGTAGAGCTCACTGTGGCAGGCTATGACGTCACTGCCCGTAAGTTTCATACATTCGCCATACTATGTTATGCTTTGTAAAAAAAGGGACAAGGCATCCCCTCTCTATCTCAACCAAAATTTTTACAAGCTTAAAAGTATCTCTGGACTTGATAAGCCAATTTAAATTAAATAAAATAAATAATAAAAGTTCTTGAGTGGAGACCACGTACCGGCAAGCGCAGCGTAGGACGTCCACCCACAAGGTGGACGGATGACCTTATTAGGACCGCAGGATCGCGCTGGATGCAAACCGCTATCAACCGGTCTTATTGGAAATCATTAGGGGAGGCCTATGTCCAGCAGTGGACGTTCTATGGCTGATATGATGATGATGATGATGATGAAATAATAAAATATTTTTGGGACATCTTACACACAATTATTTTTTCAGTTTAAAAATCATAATTAATTGCAGAATTCACTAATTTTAATACTATTAATTAATTCAATACAACTCAACTACCCTAATATATAAAAGTTTTGGACAGTTTTGGTGGCAACTAGGTAAGATTTCCCATACATTTTTGTGATTAAAAACAACGTTATCCCTTTGGTATCTCTGTGATATCCACCATATAGACCTCAATGGTTGTACTTATGTAAACGCAAGTCTCAAAACCAAGACCGATGGTTCGAGAAAATAATTAACGAGTATTTCAACTTAGTTCCCAGACGGATAATATGGTCGATTGGAAAAATCGTAAACAGATGCATTGATTTAAGATGGCAAGCCAGTTAGAAAAAGATACAGAAATATCTCGATCATGGATTTATCATATAAACAGGATTGAGTACTGGCAAAGAAAAACGTGCCGACAAGGATACCACATCAGATGATTGTGTCTCTTTTCCAAGTAGGATGACCAAAACATCTCGATCATCTTGGGATATAATTTTTCTTTGGAATGTTATTGCACGCAGGAATCGCAGTTATCTTACCCCTAACTCGTCGTCCTTCGTCATCGTCGTCGCTTTAGCAATAAGACGCCTACTGCTAGGGCATAGGCCTTCCTTGAAGATCTCTATAAAACCAATCCCCAGAAAAACAATGGTCTAGAATTAATATATACGGAGATAATTCAGTTTCAAGTTTGACAGCTGTTATCGGAAATGTAGATCTTGAAGAGTTCTTTCACCTTTGTTAAGACAGCAATGGTCTAGAATTGATAATGACGGAGATAAACCACTTTTAAGTTTGACAGCTGCTATCGGGCATAGGCCTTCCTTGAAGATCTCTATAAAACCAATCCCCAGAAAAACAATGGTCTAGAATTAATATATACGGAGATAATTCAGTTTCAAGTTTGACAGCTGTTATCGGAAATGTAGATCTTGAAGAGTTCTTTCACCTTTGTTAAGACAGCAATGGTCTAGAATTGATAATGACGGAGATAAACCACTTTTAAGTTTGACAGCTGCTATCGGAAATGTAGATCTCGATGAGTTCCTTCACTTTTGTGAAGACAGCAATGGTCTGGAATCCATATTTACGGTGTTGAACAACGTATAAATTTCATAGATGTAATCTTGACACATATCACGCAACCCGTGTAAGTACTTACGAGCGAAAAATTTTTTCACAAAAACTTTTTCACGGAAAACTTTGTCACAAATAGACCTTATCACGAAAACTTGTCCACGAATAGACTTTCGTGGTTAACAGAATTTTAAGGCTTCCGTAGTAAACAAGGCATCCATTTTGAAATAAAAAATAGCGGTCTCACTTTTTTGAAAAAGTCGTCATGGGTGTAGTTTTCGAGGTTTTTGGGGGTGTATATTTCAAAATTAGCATCCATTTTGAAGTAATGTTCGCCATCTTCAATTCCAAAATTAATGCCAATTTTGAAATATAAACCCCCGAATTCTCAAAAAATAACACTTATGACGACTTTTTCAAAAAGCAACATCTGCTATCTCTAATTCCAAAATAGATGTCATTTTTGAAATCTACACCCCCAAAAACCTCGAAAACTACACCCATGACGATTTTTCAAAAAAGTGACGTCCAACATCTTTAATTCCAAAATGGACCCTAGTTTTGAAATCTGCACCCCCAAAAACCTATTAAACGACACCCATGACGACTTTTTCAAAATAGTGACGTCCGCCATCTTTAATTTCAAAATGGATGCCATTTTTGAAATCTACACCCCCAAAAACCTATTAAACGACACCCATGACGACTTTTTCAAAATAGTGACGTCCGTCATCTTTAATTTCAAAATGGATGCCATTTTTGAAATCTACACCCCCAAAAACCTCAAAAGCGACACCCATCGCGACTTTTAGCAAAAAGTGACGTCTGTCGTTTTTAATTCCAAAATGGATGCCAATTTTGAAATCTACACCCCAAAAAACCTCGAAAACTACACCCATGATTTTTTCAAAAAAGTGACGTCTGCCGTTTTTAATTCCAATATTGAAATCCAATTTTGAAATCTACAACCCAAAAAAATTAAAAATGACAACCACGAGTATACACCAATTGTACACCCAGCATGTTTAAGAAATATGTCCAGCATAGTCACCCTACTACACTTCTTTGTATACACCATAGTACGCCATTTGCAATCGACGGTGATACTCTAGTCAAAAATAAAAAATAACCGTTAATCATAAAGACGTAGGTATATTCATACAAAATAAATATCAAACTCTGTTTATTGGCATCTATTCGCAATTTTAACTAAAATCTTAACAAACTACATTGTTAAAAAAACTAAGAAATGGTTAAGACAGTCGCGGCTTTACAGGTAATAATTCTACCATGTATAAGTGTCGTTTCGAAATGGCAATAGTGCGAGCGGGACAACTTCATCACTTTGGGAAGTCTCACTCGGCACAGCGTCTCTCTTATGCCATTTCAAAGGAATATATGTTTTGTTGCAACGCATTAAGGTTGAATTTTCCTAAACTAACTTCGAGCCGAATTTCGTCTGTGCGCAGTCCAGATAGTATACAAAGTCCTTGATCTCGATTAATTGGCTGTTGTCTGTTTTTTCGCCTCATAACGTCAAATATTTGTCAAAAAGGTCAAATTCCAACACATATTTGACAGTTTTCACGACTATAGGCACAGAGCTAGCACAACAAGAGAGATAGCGCTGTTGTCGCTTGTGACAACCGCAAAAATGGCTGGACAATCACTATCACTAGTTGTCAACTGTCAAATATATTTTATGTATTGGAATTTGACAAGAATTTGACACTATCGGGACAAAAACACGGCAAATAGCCACTGTTTGTAGTGAATAAGTAACTGACTTATTATGTGTATTTATAATATTGTTATTTCATGTAAGTTTATTGTAATGTGTTTATTTTTTGTGTTATTACTTGTGCGCTTACCGAGCGACAGTCGCGTGCGTGACGTCACGTCGGTTCCATCGGAAGATCAGCGCCGGCTGTCACGGTCGGCATTATGCTGAGATGGGACCGGTTTTGTGGCGAAAATTTAACATATAATTACTGTTTATATTTATTCATGTACTATATTTTTGATGTTTGTCTTGTATTATGTGTTGTTTTCGTTGCATATAAAGTTATGTCTATGTCTATGCGAATCGAGATATTTTTCATGTCTCTTTCTAACTCATGCCATATTAAATCAATGCATTCTTTTTTTAATTTCTCGATCGACCACATTATCCATCTAGTAACTCCGTGACTATAGGCCACATTTTCTACATATTTTTGATGTTGATTGCCTCAAGTAACATCAGCGCATTGAGGAAGGAATCAGAATGGAGTTGCCCTAACGACGAGAAAAACCTGCATACCCACCGCACATAATACGGCGGATTAGTGTTGTTACTACCACACTACACTTATCGATTTCCCCCGTACTTATCGATAAAACTATCGACACAAATTAATTTTAGCCGAATCAAACATAATGGCAAACTTTTATTTAAAAAACCGGACAAGTGCGAGTCAGACTCGCACATCGAGGGTTCCGTACAAACACATTGTTAAAGTAATTAAAAACCTGTTTTAGCATATGCTAATGAAGTTCTTTTATATTACACACCTTTCATGATACGATTTACTCACTTTGAATTTTAAGCCCATATTTTGTGAATTTTGAGGCCCTATTTTTTGTGATGTAAATAAAAATGTGCAGTTTTCAGATTTAATCCTATATGTGTATTCTGAGACAATGATTTTCGCCAAATTTCATAGTTCTATGTCAACGGGAAGTACCCGGTAGGTTTTGATTTTTGTGAGTGTCGAAATATGCTGTTTTTTACGATATAAACGACTCTAACTTTTTTAAACGACAACTGAGAAGTTTTTCTTTTACACAACAGCAAGAGTTCATTAATATACGTATATAGTTTAAATTTCAACTCGATATCTTTACGCGTTCTCTAGATAAGGAGTCTTGACAGACACACAGACGGACAACAAAGTGATCCTATAAGGGTTCCGTTTTTTCCTTTTGAGGTACAGAACCCTAAAAATTACAGATGTCAAGGTTGCAGCTGTCATATTCAAGAATCCACACTAGAATGGTAGGACGAGTTTTTTGGCGAAAACGCGGAAAAGACATGTCGCCTCATTGTATTATTTTGTTAAAGTTGTGTTTTTATCAGTGATAATTAGTGAAAAATTGTGGTATTTCATTGATTATGAGCTGAATTACGTGCATGAGTGTGGGCAAGTGATATAATGTGACGTATCATGTCGTTCCGTGTTGTTACCAAAACTCCATAGACACCTCTAGAAAAGTCTCCACTGCTTTACTGAGGTATGACTTAGAATTAAAGTGATAGGACTTAATAAGAACTACATATCGGATGACAGCTGTCAAGCTTAAATGTGGAATATCTCCGTCACTGTCGATGCTAGACCATTGCTGTCTTCACAAAAGTGATAAAGCACAAAGAGAGATATGATATCTTTCAGATGACAGCTATCAATATTACGGAAATAATCAACTTTTAAGTTTGAGCTGTCACATCAAATGTAGATCTTTTTAAGCTCTATCACTTTTGTAAACACAGCAATGGTCTAGGGTCAATAGTTACACAGATTTTTCACTTTAAAGCTGTCATCTGAAATGTAGGTCTCGTTGAGTTCTATCACTTGTGTCACGTCAGCAATAGTCTAGCTTTATTAGTTACGGAGATATTCCACTTTTAAGTTTGACAGCTGTCATCCGTAATGTAGGTCTCGTTGAGCTCTATCACTTGTATCAAGACAGCAATAGTCTAGCTTTAATAGTTATGGAGATATTCCACTTTTAAGTTTGACAGCTGTCATCCGAAATGTAGGTCTCGTTGAGCTCTATCACTTTTGTGAAGACAGCAATAGTCTAGCTTTAATAGTTACAAAGGTATTCCACTTTTTAGTTTGACAGCTGTCATCCGAAATTTAGATCTCGTTGAGTTCTATCACTTTTGTGAAGACAGGAATAGTCGAACTTCGATGGTTACGGAGATAATCCACTTTTAAGTTTGACAGGTGTCATTTAAAATATAGATCTAATTGCGCTCTGTCACTTTTGTGAAGTCAGCAGTAGTCTAACTTCGATAGTTACGGAGATAATTCACTTTTAAGCTTTGACAGCAGTCAATAGAACAATCTAATAGATCTCATTGAGTGTTATTACTGCTATTAAGACAGTAATGGTCTAGCTTCGATAGTTACGGAGATAATAATACTTCTTAGTTTGACAGCTGTTACTTTCACACCTGTCATGCCATTTTACTTGTATCAATTCTGGAATGACAGTTGTCAAATTTGACATGAAAAGTGAAATGAAATAAAAATTCAAAATTTCAGCTAATCAATAACACAAATAAAAACTAACCAAAATATCGATAGTTTTTTTTTTGATATAATAAGAACATCGCTATTGTTTTTCGACTCAATATGGCGGACCAGGCACGCGCGACACGTCACGAAAAATATAGACACTATAGCGAAACTGTGCTGTATAATGTTGGTCTATTCTTATTACGTACATTTGAAAGAGACGCCTATATGATAATTATTTCGGTTTTTAAACTATTACATGTCAAAGTATCTAAATGTCATTACACCATCTCCTTCTGATTCCTTCCTCAATGCATCAGCGTTATTCCGAATAGTTCCACTCTGCCCCACCAAAGCGCCCCACTGGTGGGGCAGATTCCTGAAGAGTATCCGTATCTAAGTGAGTATTTTCCAGTGCGTTGACTTTGAAATTTTGTTTACTTAAGTTACTTGAAGTTCAAAATGATTATGAACGTGATATTAATAACATAAACTATTTACTATCACAATGTTATCACCTTAGGTCAAAAGTAACATAACAGGTTAAACTATAATTGAATTGATAACCCTGCAAAGATAAACCAACCGTTATAACTCTTAACATTGTGAGGAAAAAGTCTTATCGAATTGGGACTGGGGAATTACCAATTACAACTATTAGGTATAGATTGTTTACAAAAACAAAGTAATCAAAACCAGTTGCGGTTGTGGTGATACAAAATACCTATGTAATATACAATTTAATATCACTATGACTACAAAGTAGCTTCCCTGTCTGTCTGTCCCTATGTATGCTTATTTTTTTAAAACTACGCAACGAATTTTGATGCGGTTTGAGAGTGATTCAAGAGAAAGGTTTATATGTTTAATCCACCTGTGCGAAGCCGGGACGGGTCGCTAATAATATTCAATCTTAGGCTTCGTAAAACCATATCTGTCCTCATCCTACTAATATTATAAACGCGAAAGTTTGTGAGGATGGATGGATGGATGGATGTATGGATGTTTGTTACTTTTTCACGCAAAAACTACTTAATGGATTGAGTTGAAACTTCGCAATAATATAGCTTATATATCAGAATAACACATAGGCTATAAATTATAATGATATTGCGTCAAATATCAAAATATCATGCGGGCGAAGCCGCGGGTAAAAACTAGTTAGTAATAACTAAGTGGCTAGCGACGTTGTGGTTCAAGATGAAACATGCAGACTTACTCGTAGATTTTTATTGAAATTTTTCGTTGTTGTAATGGCAGTAAAACAAAAGTTACTTTGTATAATATATGCCGGGTGGCTAGCCCTGGTGTCAGAGTTTTTAATCCTCCTAAAGGCCTCTGACATGGCTAAACGGTTAAAACAACCGGGACCTACAATTTAACGAGTCATCTGAGCCACGGTAGCGCTCAGTTGTAAATTCCACCCGCGGTCACCCTTCCAAAGACACCGTGCTGAACGTTGCTTAACTTCGATGATCGCTTACGAACACCTAGTCAAACTACGCTATGAGCGCTACAATGGTACAGTGGGCAGTGGGCTGGTGGACTAGTGGAAACGACACCCGCCTTACAATCGTGAGGTTGTGGGTTCAAATCCCGGTCATGGACCAATGAATTCTTAGGAGTTTATGTACGGAATTTCACACCACTGGCTTTTTGGTGATGGAAAACATCGTGAGGCAACCTGCGTACTTCCGTAGAAGAAATTCGATGGCATATGTAAATCCACATCCCGCACTGAGCCTATGTGGTGGATATGGCCCAATCAATCTTCCTGTGTAGGCCTATATCCTACAGTGGACTACTAAAAGGCTGGTATAGTACAGTAGGGTCAGTAGGGGATGTGTTTACCTTCAGCATGGCACCTCATGCGGGCCTCTCTCCATGTCCCAGGCACTTGGTGGAACTTCAGCCAGCCATTAGCTTGCGAGTTATACTCGTAGTCATATCGGTACTCTTTCGCTGTAAATAGTAAAATGTTTTATTAATTTTTAACATAATATAATATGGGGACGTCTTGGAAACGGTCTCTGACCCCAGGCTCCAAGGTTTATAATATGGCTGGCAGAGACTGATATAATATACCAAGACCATTATATATTTTAATACATACTTGTATAGATAATAAAACCCCGAGCAAACATTTATCACAAAAATGCTTGCCACTAGTGGGAATAAATGAACATTTTGGGACACACACGGCCTCTGACCCCAAACTAAGCAAAGCTTGTGATATGGCTGCCAGAGACTGATATACTACATATACTTATTTTTAAATACATACTTATATAGATAGTAACTAAATAACACCCAGACACAGAGCAAACACTTATTATGTTCATCACATAAATATTTGCCCTACGTGGGGATCGAACCCACGCTTCTTTGATCCAGAAGTTAGGGTCACTAACCACTGAGCCACTGAGGGAATCGAACCCATGTATCTTTAGAGAGTGTGACTAACCACTAGGCCACCGAGACTATCTTACTTCAAGCTGAATAGCTTCATACATAACAGGTTCATTAGCTGTTAATGAGTTAAACAGCTAATGAACCTGTTGATATATGATACATCATTTGTCTATTTATAATTGTGTTTATGACCAATAAATTATATTAGAACAACCGACTAACACCTGATAGAAAATTATAGGTAAGTATATCATACAGTTTTTATACAGCCTTCATAGCTAAGTATCCATTAGAAGCAGCCTCGGGTGAGCGACTGCCTCGACCCGAGGCAGGACAACTGGAGACGCGATCTGACGCCTGAGGCTTTTGATCCCTGAGCGAAAAGAGGAAGAAAAGTTGCCTGAGTCCGCCTTAAGTAGAGGCTGCTCGGACTGAGGCTGCTCAAATGGATATACTCTTATACAGTTATAGGTCCCGGCACGTAAGTTGAACAAAAAAATATCTCTCTCTCCCTTTCGTTATTAGAGAAAACCGTTGAAAGCCGTTGAGCGCGGCCCGCACCGACACCTCGCGCAACGCACCCACACACCACGCAATAGCTTTATTAAATAATGTGATTACCTACAAGCCTGAAACGGACTTGTTTTACACAAATATCAAAGCTTTAGTTGAACTTTGTTTACAGAATTTTAATTAAAATTAAGTTAATTATTGTATAGAATTAAGTTGTGTTATCTTATTAAGTGCGATTTCTTTTTTAAATTGATTTTGACACGTTTTGGTGTTTACTGTAAGTGTCTGAATATTTCGGTAATAAATAAATAATGTTCAAGTTGATTGCCGGCAACTATACTAATATTTCATACGCGAAAAATAAACCGCCATACCAAAGAAGATTTAAACACACTTTAAACACGGTTTAACCGGTCAATTTGTACTGTTAAACATTGCCTAAAGCGTGCGTAAAACTTTTGTGGTAAGACGGAAAATACTGGCATAGTAGAAGCAGATAGCTAGAATAAATAATTTAAATATAGCCTAGGCATTTTTGGATTGAGCCGAAACTAAAGTAAAAAATAGTACTCTTACCTTGTTGTGTTTCTCCTTGATTTAACAACAGCACCGAGATAATACTCACAAGTAGCAATCGAAACTGCATTTTGTAATAAACCCAAAGAAAATATTGACTACCTCACCAAGATAAAAAAAAACAACATCAACACAACCGCTCCGATCTTCTCGAGATATCATAATGCATTAAAATTATTATTTTCTTATCTACCTACTACATACTATCCTACCCGGTTTTAGCTTTAGAGATATGCTACCTTCTTCTTAACGATTAGAATATAAATTTAAATGCCATTTACATTCGATGCGAGCAAGCCACTTGGATAATACCTAAACAAGGAAAAACGAAACATAAGTTCAATCACCGAGTTTTTACAACATTTTTTTTAATTTGTTGCGTATGAAGTCACATGATAAATTATAATTAAATTTTCATAGAATTGCTTTATTTTGATAGCAAAACTTTGTTTGTCTCATCTCTAAAACAAGTAGTAAGCAGTTGAGTCAAGAACCGGTAAATAATGCCTCTTGCAATTAAGTATCGCGTCTTCTCTTGATAAACTTGATTCACAAAATCGACAAAAAAATCTTTAATTAGGTAGGTAGGTACTGTGCAGTAATAAAACTCATTGATTTGTTCATAAAAAATCACCTAAATTAGTAATAATCATCGTCATCGGCTTTCTTTATCTCACTGCTAGAAATAGGCCTCCCTCTTATAGTTCCATTGGTCTCTGCGTTAAACGTGTCCAGGTTCGACCCGCGATATTATCAACAAAGGTTTTTCAAACCAGTCGAAAAATATCTAACATTTTTTTCTGTGACATGCTGAAAGTATTGCTAAGAATTTAGTTTTTATTGACCGACGAACCGAAGAAGGTATACAATCCGAAGCGTATATATATTTTATGGAAAACCACGCATAACTTTTTTCATAGTAGTCCGATTTCAATAATTCTTATTAAAAGTATACTTCGAAATTAGTCCCATTTAAATTTTATCGAAATCGGCTGAGCAATTTTTGATAAATGAACAATATTGTGAAAAATGTTACATCGATCCGTGTGAAATATTCGCGAATTCTGTACACGGGTGAAGTCAGTCATACTATTTTTTGCAAAAAAATATTATATTATGGTTAAGAATAATAAATAACATATTAGGTATATACTTAGAATGACCAAGTTAATTTTGTCGTTTGTAACTACAAACCTTAGACCTTTAGTTTTTGAATAATTACTTTTCGGGAAAATTAATAATTACAGTTATTATGTGTATATTTTGATATCTTTTTTAGTATCTATTCATCCTCAACAGTAAATTTACCGTTTTAACACGCTTTTATTAGGTCGACCTGTAACCTATGTAATGGAATATAAGGTAACTACTGAGCGACACAAAAAAGATGAAATGAATTATTCGGGAACTAAATTATCACTTTTGCTGGAACCACAATCTGAGCTGTCAATCATTGTTAACATCCTAGCATTTTTCTCGTTTTGTGTTATTTTGTGGATTGTGAACATGAAAACAGTATCATTATGCAAAAAAATAATGCAAAATATGCTAACAAAGCGATGGTGGCGACCTCATTTATTTTCAAGTCTTATGTCGCACTGTATTTTAACCACCTAAGGGTAGTAGCGTCATGAAAATTGGCAGCTGTATATAGTTCTGATGACAATACAATACACAGAACAGATAAGTTCGACAGTAGCATATGGTACTGTCGAACTGATCTGATGATGGAGCAGGAAGATCTGAACTGGTAATTCATTATGGAAAATCGTATCATAGCTGTTTTGGATTTCTTAATGAATAACTCTTGCTGTTGTGTAAAAGAAAAACTACTCAGTTCTCGTTTAAAAAAGTTAGAGTCAGTGCATTGCGAGACGGCTCCGCGTGCTAGCACTCGCCAACTTGAGAAAGGTCGCCGAATGCGACCGAAACTATAGTCGTTACGACTATCCCCACACGTGAGTTCAGTCCCGTTATATATAGTATAAAATGTGTGAAAAGCACGTTAAATTCCATAGTAAAAGAGTTAGTGTCGTTTATTTCGTAAAAAACCGCATATTTCGACACTCACAAAAATCAAAACCTACAGGGTACTTCCCGTTGACATAGAACTATGAAATTTGGCGAAAAGTATTGTCTTAGAGTACACGTATAGGAATAAATCTGAAAACTGTTACATCACAAAAAAATATGATTTTTTATACATCACAAAAAATATGGGCTCAAAATTCAAGGTGATTGAAAGGTGTCATATAAAAGAACTTCAGTAGCACATGCTAAAACAGGTTTTTAATTATTTTAACAATGTGTTTGTACGGAACTCTCGATGTGCGAGCCTGACTCGCACTTGTCCGGTTTTTATATAAAATAATTATTTGTTGAAAAAATGAATAAGTTTTACTTTCAAGAAAACCAAAAATTATTTATCAGGCTCAGACACTCGTTTATTACAACAAGAAAGACAAAAGACGTAATTGCTATATTGGCAATAGGCTGCTGGGTTTCTTCTCGCACAGGAAAGGCACTGGCGCACCGCACCAGATGTCGTTCAGCGCCACATCCCTTAGCACGCTTCCGCAGAATTCGCCGGCGTCATTGGTGCGGGCGTTGGTCAGATTATTGGGTTCTGTTCCGGGCCACTTTAAGTATTCATTGTCGACTGGCTCCCCTGAAAGATATGTATACAGCGTTATTTCTAATCAATTAGCATCCTTTTAGGGGCTTATTCCGTGCATCAAAACTAACAACTTTTTGTTCTGCATCTTTTGTCAAAACCCAAAAAAAACAGCTCGCATTGTCGCGGGTGAACAATATTTTTCTATGGAACAAATTTTTTTTTTGGTATTTGACAAAAGTCGCAGAACAAAAGTTGTTAGTTTTGATGTACAGAATGAGCCCTAAAAAATGCTAATTAATTAGGAATAACCCTGGATAAAAGTTATAAGACCAATTTCTCGTGAAGTAATATTTTTTTCGACAAGAACTGAAAATGGCCCACGATCAATATAATCAATACTTTTTGGGTTCCGTACCTGGTACAAACGGAACCTATTACTAAGACTTCGCGGTCCGTCTGTCTGCCATCAGGCTGTATCTCGTGATACGTGCTAGCTAGACATTTGAAATTTTCACAGATGATTTGTATTTCTGTTGCAGCTATAAAAACAAATACTAAAAACAGAATAAAATAAATATCCAAGGGCTCCCATAATATAACATACATGTTTTTTGCCGTTGTTTGCTCGATGTTAATAATGGCATCAAGTAGACGTTTGAAATATTTACAGAATATGTATCTGTATGGTCACTTTAAAAATTAAAAAAATAAGTGGCTCCCCATATTATAATGCTAAAACCTTCATGTGTGAGTTCGGCTCGCACAAGCCCGATCATTTTGTATTCTACAGTACATGACCAGAGTAAAATTAAAAAATAATTTTATTCATCGCATCAAATTGCATGGTTGCCCACATAATATATAAGCGTCATATTTAGAGATAGCCTTCAAATACTACAAGCAGAAAGAATGCCAGGTCGATAACTACAAGCTAATTATTTCCTGAATCTCGTCGCAAATGCCTGATAGATCTTACTAACCAATAATAAAATCTGTAAAAATGCTGTAGAAAACTGTAAACTCATACAAAAAATAAAATCTGCAGTTACATTTACGGTAAGTCTATAAGTATACAGTTTTTTTTTTATTAAAGTGTTAACTGAAAACTGTAAAGATATCAAAAAAGCGTATGTAAATAAGGCAGACGAATGACCTCTTTAGGACTGTGGGATCGCACCGGATGGAAGTCCCTTGCAATATTAGAGATTCATAGGAGAGGCCTATGCCCAGCAGTAGACATCCAATAGCTGATGGATGGATGGATTAAAAAAACTGTAGATCTACAGTTAAAATAGGAAAATTGGGTACGCTGTTACCATGAATAGTTAAGAAAGAAGACCTATCCCCCCAATCGTGGAATCCAACAGCCAGAGTGTGTTTGCTCGACGAGAAGATGACTTCATTGGGATATTTGGCGTAGATTTCTTTAACCACATTCAGTTCTTCCTCAGAGTTGATGACGACCAGGTAGCCGCCTTCAGCGATGCACGTGAGGTAAGCGCGATCCCAGACCAGGCCCCTGGAATGGAACTTGTAGCAGCTTCCAGTTCTAGGATCCAATTTGTAAGCTGCAAAATCATTGGTACTATTTAGATTGGTTTAAAAGCATAACCAGAAAGAGTGTACTAAGCCAAAAAGATTATCAGAGGATTATGAACAACTTTTACTACGGAGCCAAGCCAGAATCCGAGAAAAAAAAACAGTCGTTTCATACACTCGATTGATTCCGCGTTGCAATTTTGTATAGAAACAGCATTTTTGTCTTTCGAATCTTGGGTTGGCCTTGTAGTAAATGTTGTTCACAATCAATTTATGGTCTTAATCACTTAATTTGGGCTTAGTACAGGGTAAACAGATAACCTTGCTTAATGATTTAGGTATAAAAAGACCACGGAGAGCATTTTTGGACGAAATTAAAGGAAAAGTAGATGTCATGTCAAGGAGGTGGAAATATTGGCAGAAGATCGCGAGACGTGGAAGTTGCTCCACGGACAAGACCCCTGCTTTTAAGTTCAATGAAGGATTTATAAATACCTGGATCCGTAGTTCCACACTCAGTCATGGTCAAGTGCGTGTAGGGTTTGTAACAGACGTAAGGCAGGACGTCATCACATTTGACGTCTGAAGTGCTTCCTTTACTGTCGGTGACCATCGCCAGGCAGCTCTCCGCGTTCTCAAAGTTATCAGGCTCGCCAGTACCCCAGACTATGGGCATCTTCAACCAATGTACTCCTGCACAAATAATTGCGTTCTGCCGATGAATATTGATAGGTAAGTAGTTCATGTAAAAATATGATTCAACGATAGCACAACGCCACAACCGACTTCAACATTACAATCAAGTTACGATGTAAGTATTGCAAAGTACGTACGTAGATACAAAATTCAAATAGTGCGCTCGAATTGATGTAAGTATACTATTTTAAATTATTGTTAAACTAAAAAAAAAACTAACTAACAATTTCGATAACAAAATATGGGAGGGCTGAATTCGCCCAAGCTCTTCCACCTCTACGTGAATGCCCTAATCGAGGAGCTCAACAGCACCCGTGTCGGCTGCCATATTGACGTCAATGTCAATAATATCAGCTATGCGGACGACATGGTGCTGCTAAGCGCATCGGTCTGTGGGTTGTCTAGGCCGTTGAGTCTAGTTTGTAAAAGATAATCACTTAGTCACGGTTTGCTCTACAATGAAAAGAAAAGTGAATGCATGGTCTTTCGGGCCAGAGGGGGTAGGTGCCCTGATACTGTTCCGCCTATGAGACTAAACGAGATAAAATTAAACAGAGTTCAACAATTCCGGTATCTAGGGCATGTGGTGACTTCTGCGAGACGATCTGGATATCAAGAGGGAGCGGAGAGCATTGTCTGTAGAAGCCAATATAATAGCCAGCAGGTTTGCGCGGTGTTCGAGGGACGTCAAAATTACGCTGTTCCGAGCATTTTACTTAAGCAGTACAATAATGCGTTTAGGATTCTGATGGGGCTGCCTCGATATTGTAGTGCGTCAGGGATGTTTGCTGAAAGGCGTGTCGATTGCTTTTACACGACGATGCGGAAGAGGTGTACTTCCTTGGTGCGAAGGGTCTGGGCCAGCCCCAACGGAGTCCTAAGCGTATTTGCGAATCGCTTTGACTGACAATAGGTACATGAACCATTGTCTGATGGTTCCCCAGGTAGCATTTATACGTTATTATGACGTCCGTTTACGGTACTGCTCGACGTAAGAGACGTCATTATCATGACGTCGGTAGTTTCTTCAGATGACGACAATTTGTCACAGCCTCATGACGTAAGTTGGAGGACGTTGGAGTGACGCCATATACTGACGTTGGAGTGACGTCATATACTGACGTTGGAGTGACGTCATATACTGACGTTGGAGTGACGTCATATGCTGACGTTGGAGTGACGCCATATACTGACGTTGGAGTGACGCCATATACTGACGTTGGAGTGACGTCATATGCTGACGTTGGAGTGACGCCATATACTGACGTTGGAGTGACGTCATATGCTGACGTTGGAGTGACGTCATATGCTGACGTTGGAGTGACGCCATATACTGACGTTGGAGTGCCGTCATATGCTGACGTTGGAGTGACGCCATATACTGACGTTGGAGTGACGTCATATGCTGACGTTGGAGTGACGCCATATACTGACATTGGAGTGACGTCATATACTGCATTCATAGAGACGACACTTGGACGTTTATAATAGGGCAGCCACTGACGTTGGAGCGACGTCATTCACTGTATTCATAGGGACGTCACTAGGCCGTACATATTAGAGCAGCCACTGACGTTGGAGCGACGTCATTTACTGTATTCATAAAGACGTCACTAAGCCGCACATATTAGGGCAGCCACTTACGTTGGAGAGACGTCATTTACTGTACTCATAGGGACGTTACTGGGCCGTACATATTAAGGTAGACACTAACGTTGGAGTGACGTCATATACAGTATTCATAGTGACGTTACTGTGAATCCTGTGTATGACGTCACTACTATGTCGGCGGCTGCCTTTGTATGTATGGCCCAGTCCCTGTGAACTAAGTAAATGACGATACTCCAACGACGATGGCTGCCCTAATATGTACAGCCCAGTCACTTTCCTGTGAACAAAGTAAATGACGAAAAGAATTTAGAATTTAGTTTGCGACAGCAGGTATCCTATATTATACACGTACCCTGAACAGACTCTTAGGACTATGGATGGAAATAAACAAAACAATGTAAGTAGCATAATAGATTTATATTTAAGAAGTATATACATACATAGACTGTTATTTATAATCAATAATTGTTATGAATCCATAGTCTTAAAATTACAATGTCGATCCCATAGCAATTTTATGACCATGGCACATTTAGATTAACTATTTATTCTCTCTTGGAGAAATTACTAATGCACTGTTATCACTAATCAGGTTGGTGTTAACTTGTTTCTGCACCTGCATCGGACTTTTGCTGACACTTGAAATTATTTGATTTGTTTGTGCATTACATTACAATGACTCGATGCGCTGGTTGCGGTCGCAAAGCATTTTAAGTAGGTATCTATTGAGGTCAAATCGCACGAACATCGCCTATCTTTTATAACGGTCTTTAGTATCTGAATTTCGTCATTAGTAGCTGAACATACATTTTGAATTTGTAAAATATGTTGGTCTTGCGTATGTAATCTTTTTCTAAATTCCCGACGAAATTCTTGGAATTCTGATAACAAACCGCCGTCATCCTCCAGCACGGAAACTTCCATTTGACTGCACTTGCTACCCGTTGGTTATTGACATAATTAGGGCTCGCTATTATTGGTAACTTCCTATGTTCTGGAGTGCGAACTGGCGTGTCATTCCCAGCACGTTTTCTTTTTGTGCTGTCACACATCGGGCAAATCCATTGGCGCACATAGTCTGTAGAAAAAGACTCGAAATCTCGTCTTTTAATACCGAGACACAATATATGATACACTTTTTCACAGTTTGATAGTGTACACTTCATTATAAGTTCACCGGTAACGTCTTTTTTACAAGCCCGGCAAAACGTTAACATTGCGATCGAACTAAATAGAAATAATTGCTGCGACAAAAAGTAAACACGTCCACACCGATGCGAGCGCGCGTGCAAACAATATGGTACAATATGGTACGTCCTAATATTGACCCTAAATAGAGGTCAATAAAACGTCCCCTTTGTGGCGAATATGGTACGTCCTGATATTGACCCTAAATGGACGTCAGTAAAACGTCCAGCAGAGACGAATATGATACGTCTTCATAATAACCCTAAAGAGACGTCAGTAAATCTTCCACTTTGTGGCGAATTTGGTACGTCCTAATATTGACCCTAAATAGAGGTCAATAAAACGTCCCCTTTGTGGCGAATATGGTACGTCCTGATATTGACCCTAAATGGACGTCAGTAAAACGTCCACTAGAGACGAATATGATACGTCCTAATAATGACCCCAAATAGACGTCAGTAAATCATCCACTTTGTGGCGAATATGGTACGTCCTAATATTGACCCTAAATAGAGGTTAATAAAACGTCCCCTTTGTGGCGCATATGGCACGTCCTGATATGGACCCTAAATGGACGTCAGTAAAACGTCCACTAGAGACGAATATGATACGTCCTAATAATGACCCTAAATAGACGTCAGTAAATCATCCACTTTGAGGCGAATATGGTACGTCCTAATATTGACCCTAAATAGAGGTCAATAAAACGTCCCTTTTGTGGCGAATATGGTACGTCCTGATATTGACCCTAAATGGACGTCAGTAAAACGTCCACCAGAGACGAATATGATACGTCCTAATAATGACCCTGAATAGACGTCAGTAAATCATCCACTTTGTGGGGAATATGGTACGTTCTAATATTGACCCTAAATAGAGGTCAATAAAACGTCCACTTTGTGGCGAATATGGTACGTCCTGATATTGACCCTAAAGTCAGTAAAACGTTCACCAGAGACGAATATGATACGTCCTAATAATGACCCTGAATAGACGTCAGTAAATCGTCCACTTTGTGGTGAATATGGTACGTCCTGACTTTGACTCTAAATTGACGTCAGTAAAACGTCCACTTTGTGACGAATATGGTACGTCCTGATATTGACCCTAGATGGACGTCAGTAAAACGTACACTTTGTGGCGAATATGGTACGTCCTGATATTGACCCTACATGGACGTCAGTAAAACGTACACTTTGTGGCAAATATGGTACGTCCTGATATTGATCCTAGATGGACGTCAGTAAAACGTACACTTTGTGGCGAATATGGTACGTCCTGATATTGACCCTAGATGGACGTCAGTAAAACGTCCACTTTGTGGCGAATTTGGTACGTCCTGATATTGACCCTAGATGGACGTCAGTAAAACGTCCACTTTGTGGCGAATATGGTACGTCCTGATATTGACCCTACATGGACGTCAGTAAAACGTCTACTTTGTGGCGAATATGGTACGTCCTGATATTGACCCTAGACGGACGTCAGTAAAACGTACACTTTGTGGCGAATATGGTACGTCCTGATATTGACCCTAGATGGACGTCAGTAAAACGTCCACTTTGTGGCGAATATGGTACGTCCTGATATTGACCCTAGATGGACGTCAGTAAAACGTACACTTTGTGGCGAATATGGTACGTCCTGATATTGACCCTACATGGACGTCAGTAAAACGTCTACTTTGTGGCGAATATGGTACGTCCTGATATTGACCCTAGATGGACGTCAGTAAAACGTACACTTTGTGGCGAATATGGTACGTCCTGATATTGACCCTACATGGACGTCAGTAAAACGTCTACTTTGTGGCGAATATATTACGTCCTGATATTGACCCTAAATGGACGTCAATAAAACGTCAATTATATGGTGAATATGAGACGTCGAAATAATGACTTTTAATTGACGTACATTATGACGTCATCGACGACGCATTAACGACCGACCCTATTATGACCTAAGAGAGACGTCGTTTATACGTCACTGACGTCACTTTGCTACCTGGGTCATGTATTGACTAACAAGGATAATATCTCGTATCGAGGCGTATTTTAAGATCTGTGTGATTTTTTTTAAATGTGTATGTCTGGATTGTAGTTTTGTAATTTTATTTGATTATGTCTGACATCTTTTAAATGATTTGTTTTTGTATGCTGAATTATGACTCAATGATTGGTCGAAATTGATGATGAAAATGATTGATGATTTTTGATTTGATTTAGATTTTTAAATAGGACCGGTTAGAAAGCGAATTGCTACTAGCGCGATCCTGAGGTGTTAATGAGGTCATTCGTCAACCTTCTTTGTGGACGTCCCACACTGCGCTTGCCGGTACGTGGTCTCCACTCGAGAATTTATCGACCGCATCGGGCATCAGTCCTCCAGGCTATGTACCCTGCCCACTGTCATATCAGCTTGCCAATCCGTTGAGTTAAGTCGGTAACTGTAGTTCTTCTTCTGGTTCTAAAATTATTATAGGTACATACAGGGAGTTAGCCTTAACAGCGTCATTAGAAAAACTGTGGAAAATTAAATCAATTTCTGAATTAATTAAAGAGTTTTTCTAAAATTCCGATAATAGCTTGCTTAGTTTTTCTAAGATTCATTTTATCCAAATACAGCATTAAATTATAGTAACCCTTGCGTCGCGTCCAACATGGTATGGAAGCGCTCCATAGGTAATTATTATTGACCTACGTAGCGCATCAGTTTATGCGCGCGCCATCTTTTTAAAATTTGTGGGACATTTTTCTAACATTATTGAGTAAATTAATCCAATTTTTTTACATAATTTTTGGCATCTATAAATGATACTGAACAATCAATTAAAAGGACAACGCTGTTATACCTAACACCTTGTATTATGTCATTAATGTTATCTATACCTTCTATAGAAGAATAGTCGCCCTTAGAGAAACTTGCGTGGACTCCAGTGAATATGGCGGTGGGCATCGAGCTCCTGTGTTTATTCACAAACGATATGATCGCTGACTTCAGCTGCCGCGTCAGAGGTGATGCCAAAACACCGCCTATAAACAAGAACAGGTAACTAAAGTTACAAAAAACTTTACTCTACTGTACTCAGTACTATATTGTACTTTTACCGGCCTTTTGATAGTTCCCAGCTGAACATAGGCCTACCCACGAAGAGTGATTGGGTCTTTATCCACCACGCTGGCCCAGTGTGGATTGATGGGTTCACATACACCATTCTTCTACGGTCATATTATATGTCGGTATTTAAGGAAAACATCGTGAGGGTATTACACCACCGCGACTCTCCCGAAATCTAGATCATATACAGGATCATAGGTATTAAACGCAAAATATTTTAAGGGCGTGTTTAGTACATCTAGACAAACAACTTTTGTTCTAGAACTTTTGGAAAACCACGAAGAAAAAATCTGTTTTTTTATACAAAAGTTTGTCAACGCGCGGCAAAATGTATGGAGAAGCGATTTTTTTTAGCGAATTTGAAAATAAGTAGCTTTTCTAGATGTAATAGACCCGCCCTTAAAAGGTTTTGCGTTTAATACCTATGACTCTGTATAGTCTGTATATACAGGTTCCCTCGCGATGTTTTCTTTCACCGAAAAGCCAGTGGTGTGAAAACCCGTAGGTACATAAATTCCTAAGAACTCATTGATACGGGACCGGGATTTGAACCCACAGCCTCACGATTGTAAGGCACGTAGATGATATTACCACCATACCACCACGACTTCCATTCAGGTGATACTAAATATAAACCAAAAAATAACTTTAATTAAAGTAAACCACTAGTTTTCAGTGCGTAACAATAGTAAAACAATTAGGTTTTAGTTAGTTAGGTACCTAACATTTATTTGTTCTAAAATATTTTGTTGTTGACATTAATTTTATTATTCTGTTCATCCTTATTATTGTATTGTTCATACGTACATTCATTATCAGTGGTTATATTCAGTTGTTTAATGACACAATAGGCACTAAGCCTATTAGCAATGATAACGAAGTTATTGACACGTACTCGTAGAGTTCGCATGCTATGGGATCGTGAATCCTAATACAAATACTCGTCTGTACTCTCGCCGTCGTTTTACATTAAATAATAGGCCCAATTGTAAAGGCGCCGTCGTAATTATTTATAACTAGTTTTTACCCGCGGCTTCGCCCGCATGATATTTTGATTTTTGGCGCAATATCATTATAATTAATAGCCTATGAGTTATTCTGATATAATATAAGCTATATTATTGCAAAGTTTCATCTCAATCCGTTCAGTAGTTTTTGCGTGAAAGAGTAACAAAAATCCATACATCCATCCATTCATCCTCACAAACTTTCACGTTTATAATATTATGTGTTATTCTGATATATAAGCTATATTATTGCAAAGTTTCATCTCATTCCGTTCAGTAGTTTTTGCGTGAAAGAGTAACAAACATCCATACATCCATCCATCCATCCATTCTCACAAACTTTCACGTTTATAATATTAAGTAGGACTAGTTTTTACCCGCGGCTTCGCCCGCATAATATTTTGATTTTTGGCGCAATATCATTATAATTAATAGCCTATGTGTTATTCAGATATATAAGCTATATTTATGCAAAGTTTCATCTCAATACGTTCAGTAGTTTTTGCGTGAAAGAGTAACAAACATCCATCCATCTATCCTCACAAGCTCTCGCGTTTATAATATTAGTAGGATAGCAATTTAGAGTTGTTCTGTTTCTTTTGAAAGTTCCGTACCCAACAGGTAAAAACGGGACCCTATTAATAAGTATCTGCAGTCCGTCTGTCTTTCACCACGCTGTATTTCATGAACCGCGATAGCTAGAACGTTGAATCTTTTACCGAAGACGTATTATTGTTGCCGCTATAACAAAAAATACTAAAACAGAATAAAATATTTACATGGGGGCTCCCATTCAACAAACATTAATTTTTAGCCGTTTTTCGCTCGATAATTATATCGGTGACAGGTAGATGAATGAAGTATTCTCATGATATTTAGTTAAATGTTCACTTAAAAAATAAATAAGTAATTAAATGAGAATGAAATAAATACTTAAGGGGGTTCCCATACAAGAAACGGGTTATTTTTGCTCGATATTAATATTAGATATTACCGTTCATGAGATACAATCTCATCTCTAGCCAGGTGGGTAATTCTGTATGAAAACAAGCAGCACGTAACGCGCTCTAACGTGCTCTTTGTTTTTAAGAAATTAGTATGAAAATTGCTTATTTTTCAAATAGCATAACTTAAACTTGGTTTATAATATATTTTAATGTAATTTTACATTTATCAAACAGTTCTCCAAATGAAATTCAAGTAATTACTAAAATTACTTACCGCGTTACGTTACGTTTTGTCGATAGAGAATCAGGCCCCTGGTGACAGGCAGATCCCGCTTCTACCCTTCGAGTGCGGAGCACTAATAAAATAGATTTTTTTTTAATCGGTTCTCAATTGGCGGAAATATCGATGAAGAAAGGTATAAAAAAAAATACATACAGACGAAAATAGCACTTTGAAAGTCGGTAAAAAGCGAGTCCGTTTAAGTAGGTACCTAACATGTCTTTGAGGCATATAGTCTAAGATAGATGAAAGCACGACCACATTATCTCAAACCGACGTACCACAATATTTATATGTGCTTTATTTAACATAGCAAAATGTTTTAAACTCTCTTATGAAAACTTTGACACCAGGGCCCATACGAACTAACTCAGCGTGGTTAAATCTTATATAGAAAGACAGTTTTCGGATTCGGATTCGGTTTCTCGGATTTTTTTACATATAATAACAGTTTGCGTTCAACCACATATCGCTTGATTTCAAGTAAGGATTCAGTCTATACCTAATGAAGCTCTTTTCGCTCAATTTTTTTTATTTGGCAATGGAGTAGAAGATTTTGGGCGCAGTCATTTAACGTGTAACTAGCATCCCGCCTCGGCTTTGCATAAGCGTATTATACATATAAACCATCCGCTTTAATTATTTTATCTATTAAAAAAAATCGCATCAAAATTCGTTGCGCAGTTTTAAAGATATATGCATACATAGGGACAGACAGCGGGAAGCGACTTTGTTTTATACTACGAGTATGTAGTGATTTATAACCACTCGAAGACATCGAGATTTATGTAACAATACTGTAGTGAAAAATAAACATAGTGAAGACATAAAATTGCAGCGCTTTTAAATTATTTTTGCATCTAACCTTCTGCGTGGCATCGTCTCCGGGCCTCGGACCATGCCGCTGGGATGGGGTGGAACTTCAGCCAGCCATTGGCCTGACTGCTAAACTCGTAGTCGAATCTGAACGTCGTATCTGCAGTAACGAGAAGAATAATTATTTTTGCAAAAAATAGCATGACCGACTTCACCCGTGTACAGAATTCGCGAATATTTCGCACGGATCGATGTTACACTTTTCACATTATTGTTGATTTATCAATAATGGCTCAGCCGATTTCAATAAAATTTTAATGGGACCAATTCCGAAGTATACTCTTTTACATAAAATATTAAAATCGGAAAGAAATATTGAAATCGGACTACTATGAAAAAAGTTATACGTGGTTATACCTACATAAAAAAAATATACGCGTCGGATTATATACCTCCTCCGGTGGTTCGTCGGTCAAAAAAGTCGGTTTACGGACGATAACATTACGTGATAATAAGCCCGATTACAGAGGCGCCATCGTAATTATAATAGCTAAATAGCATAGTTCTGTTCCTTTTTCACTTTAGGCATTCGAAAGAGAAAACGCGTTTTAAGTTGCTATTAAATTATCTCGAATCCAGATACTATACCTAACTATAAAAACTATAGCTTTAGTAAACAAGATTTAAGTAAAATAATAAATGTAATAAAAACAAGTATCAAAAAATCTTACCTTGGGTCAGTACTAGAGCAGACACCCCTAAACATATCAAAACCTTCAACATTTTAAAATTACTGAACAAAACCACTAACACCACTGTTTACTTAAATATCACTTATACACTTAAACAATAACTTAGCAAACAAGTTCTGTAGTTCGCGGCCGTAGATAGAATGCGTCAGTTAATAATTGCGATTCGTAAATTTATATAAAGTTATATAAATCGATATTTAAGTTACGTTTTGGGAGCAAAGTTTATCGACTGAATCTTCAGTAACTTATTTCTTACCTATACAGATACTTACTTACTAAAAAGTAATAATAGTAATTTCGTATAGGCCGGGTGGCTAGCCCTGGTGTCAGAGTTTTTAGGCCGCCTGAAGGCCTCTGACATGGCTAAACGGTTAAAACAACCGGGACCTACAATTTAACGTGTCATCCGAGCCACGGTAGCGCTCAGTTGGGAAATGCCACCCGCGGTCACCCATCCAAATACTGACCGTGCGGAACGTTGCTTAATTTCGGTGATCGCTGACAAACACCTAGTCAAACTACGCTACGAGCGCTACTTACTTACTAAGATCATTATTTGGAATGAACTAATTTTACTATGGGGCCAAACTAGAATTCAAGAAATAAATCAGCTGTTCTATACAAAATTGAAACTCGGCATCGACAAAATAATGTATAGAGAAGCCAATTTTATTTTTTTCGAATTTTGTTTGACCCTATAGAAAAAGTTGTTCATTATGTAGGTCTGCATGATATCCTTTTGGCTTACTACATCAGTTCTTACAGCTAGATTGGTTCCTTCTTTTTATCTTATTTCCAGGGAAAACTCTTCATGGATGCCACCCCACCCCGGGGGAGGCAGGGTGTTTATGTGGGAATCCCACCTGACGCGTTGTACCCATTTCTCTGCGCATTTGCGTCGGTATTGCGCAGACTTCCGCTACGGCGCACATTTTCGCTTCAGCTAGATTGGTTCCTAGGCCAACTCAGCCCACCTAGACGACCTCAAAAGCGAAATGGTGATAAAGGGGGTGAGAGTGTCAACCCCTTCTATAATCTAAGGTGTCGACCCATCCGTCTACATGGTCCCAGAGTCCCAGGGCGTCCAACCTCAATAGAAAGGTATCTTTAGAATAGGCATGATGACTAAAAATAGTACATTGTACACCGAGGGGAGAAAACGATCTATTTCTGTTCGAGAGTATGTTTAAGTTTAACACTCGAACTCGAGAACAGAAATAGAACTTTCTCCAGAGTGATACATAGTGCTCTATACTATACCTAAGAGGAAAATAAAATACAATATTTCTTTAATAAAATTTTAGGAAGTAAGTTATTTATGACTTCTTGAGCTGTGTTTTTTTATTTCTGGTGGCGTCATCATTACAAAATCGTCACTTTCACTATCAGATGACATTTTGGAAAATTATTTAGAAAATTAAAAGCTAGGTACAGTTAAGTTATCAATTTAGCTAAAAACAACGAAACAAATTGCCGCGCTTTTTCATTAAAAATAGAAAACAAAAAAAATCCGCCTCTTTTCTCTAATTATTTGTATATAAAACCTTTTTGGGATTTGAGGTTTAAATGTTTCCCGCATCTTTTTCTAATTATTTCATACAAAACCTTTTTCAGGTTTGACGTTTGTATTTTTTTTATGTTCGCTGCTAAAAAACGCTGCTGCTTCGCTGCTTCGGAGGGCAGTAATAAAATTCCATATAACTTTTCCCGCCGCACACTTTTAAGGGAGAAATTACGAACTTTGTAACCCGTTTATGAACGAGTAATAAGACACTTTTCGAGTGGGTGTGGTATAAAAGTTTAATTACTCCGTCAGATAGAGATAGACTATCAAAAAACATTAGGCACTTATTTTTTCTTTTGTCAATGAAACAAAAATTGATGAAGATACAGTCTGTCAAAGATCCGCATGACGCGATGACGTCACAAGTGCCATACAAATGTATAGACTTTTTTAAGAGAGGTGACGTCACGACATCCACTCCCAAACTTTGAAAGACAGCGTGCAGCGCGTCCAGCCAAGACGAAGAAAAAGGGAACTGGCGACGCAGCACTCGTGTATAAATATTACACGAACCATTTCGAGCTTCTTAATTCTGACCTCTTCATAACTCTATAATTATTTAACCTACATAAATGAAATTTGGAACAATTATTAAAGTCTCTTTGTTTGTCTGGAAACCAAAACTTCATTAATTTCGCTCGAACAGTTAATTCTCAACTTATTAACGTTTGAAAACCGGGGTTTCGTTGACTGATTATCTTACTTACTGATTTGTAGATCAAAAAACTAAGTTATAGAATCTGTGGAGTTAGGACTTGTAGTGTACCTATCTAAAGCATGTAGAGCTAGACACTTGGCTTTACATGAGCCCTGACAACTTTTTGAAAGTGCGAACTGTGGTCTCGTCTTGGCTTCATTTCACATGAAAATGTTTTTGTTGGATATATTTAAACCTACACAAGTAAACACAGGCTTATGGTACCTACCACAGCCATAAAAAATATATCTAACTATAAAACTTGGCGAGATGGGTAGATGAGGTAAAATAATTTGATAACCGGTATATTGAGGAAGTTAGATACTAACTTAATATAAGGAAAATCATCACCAAAATCTTTACCTACCTACAAATACCACAGACGATTAAAAAATCAAGACAGAATAGAATGTTACATCATGAACAAACAAGTGAAGCCGGCAACTAAGCCTCGCCGTGTACAGACACAACACACACATGCATAAAAACCGGTCTTAGAATAGAAAAACACTTCATGAAAAACTCATTAGTGTAGTCCAAGGCGGCCTTATCGCTGGAAGCAATATCTTCCAGGTCTTACTTTTCTGTTGACGACATTCTATTTTGATTTTTTTACTTAGTCTGAGACAAATACTTTATATTTCAACAACTTAAAAATAAACAAAATAAATCATAAAAAGTGTGTAATATCTAGGAACTTGCATTGCGTGCATGCCCTGAGCATTAATCCTCGCCATCGAAGGCTCCTTCTTGCGGCGGCGTCGTGTGTTCTCTTCCCTCAAATATGGTCAAGGAGGGCGATGGCTGGCACATGCGTCACACTCGTGATCGGGTGCTGCATGCGGGTCGCCGGTCTGCTCGTGGCATTCACGCAATGCACCGAAACTTGAAACTTTTGTACTGCGACTTTTGTCAAATCTCAAAAAAAATGCTGTTCTATAGAAAAATATCGTTCACTCTCGACAACATGTATGGGACAGCTGATTTTATTAGTTTTGACAAAAGTCGCAAAACAAAAGTTGTTAGGTATTTCATAACTAACAACTTTTGATCTGCGACTTTTGTCAAATCTCAAAAAAATGCTGTTCCATAGAAAAATATCGTTCACCCTCGACAAAATGTATGGATGAGCTGTTTTTATTTAGTTTTGACAAAAGCCGCAAAACAAAAGTTGTTGGTTTTGATGTACAAAATAAGGCCCTAAAAGGATGCTAATTGATTACTATTAACCCTGTATCGGTCAGAGACATTAAAAAAATCTAGATGTTTATTTAGTATAGGTTTCAGTAAATCTTCTACAAATTTATTTATTATTTTTTTATTTCATTTTAAATAGGTTTGCGTTTGACTACACACTGCCTGATGTTAAGCAGAAGTGCAGTGGCAATCTAGGATTACATTACATTCCATTATGTATTCTACAAAGCAAGAAGGCTGTCCCGGTTCTTCTCGCAGACGAATGGAATGGGCACGTTACACCACTGGTCGTCCATGCGGCCGTCTCGGAACACCACTCCACAGAATTCGCCGATGTCGTCCGTGCGCGACCTGGTCGCGTTGTCTGGCTGGCCATCAGCCCACACTTGGTACCCAGCCTCGTCCAGGGTTTGGCCTGAAACATTTATTATGACAAAGCTAAACTATATATATTACTTTACTTTGTCTTGTTTTGTTAGGGCGGGACTCCACCAAAGATGTGTACGGTGTGCTGTGTGCTGTGTAGGAAAAGATGTTTTTCAGCTCGGGGGACTCCACCAAAGCGGAGATGTTTGCGGTGTGCTGTGTGAGAAGAGAAGTTTTTCAGCTCGGGTGCGAAGCGTTTAGTGTTCACTTGCTCACTCTCAGTACGCATTCTGCCACGGTCGCTGGCATCGTTCACTGCACGCCGCTCACAACTCTCGTCTCCACTGCGCGTCGTCCGCGCACAGCTCACACCTTCGCTTCCATCGCGCCATACAAATATTACACATCTCCGCACAGCGATCTCCACTGAAGCTGAGCGGAGAGGAGATGTGGCAATAACACAATTCTTTTGGTTGTTTAAAAAACATCTCTGCTCCGCTCGTCGCGTCTCCTCTTTGGTGGAGACCCGGCCATAAAGTGGTTTCACAAGGTCAGCGCGCGGAATTCAATTTTTTGGGGTTTTTGGCATTTACAGATTACGTTGTTAGTTTAAAAAACTCATTTAGCGGTCATAAATAGATAGTGATTACCAGGTATATACACCAAATTAGTGCCCAGTTTATACACAAGAGTCCCTAACTGAACACTGAGGTGAAAATCAAAGTGATTTTAACTGCAACGCACGTGCATAAACTGAACTAATTTGGTTTTTAGGTGTATGTAATTCATATTAGACATTACATTATTAGACACTTGATTTGTATTTATATTTCTTTATTATCAGTTATGACATTGTCATATATTTCACATGCCAAGGAACGGCAAAATCATTGAGGAAGGAATCAATTGGACAAATCCTACAAAATGAACACCCTAATTGTACTCTATTTTTTGTGACATAAATATCATTTCATTTCATAAACTCTACCTATTCATGGCCGCTAAGTGAGTTTTTTGTACACTTAAAAGGAGTAGTTTAACCTGTAAAAGGCAAAAAAAAAACAAAACAATTTGAATTTCGCGCCCTGACCGAGACAATCAGCCTTAAGGCTGATTAAGCTAATCAAATCACTTTTGTTACCAATCGTTGTTATTTGTAAGTGCTCATAAATGTCCCAAAATTATCATCCTTTCTTTCTATTTAAACTTAAGTACAATTTACTAAGTCGGTAGAAAATTTCCAATACATGTACCAGCCTTTTTAATAGTCCACTGCAGGACGTAGGTCTACCCACGAAGGGTGATTGGGCCATATCCACCACGCTGGCCCAGTGCGGGTTGGTAGATTCACATACGCCATCGAATTTCTTCTACGGACGTATGATGCAGGTTGCCTCACGATGTTTTCCTTCACCGAAAAGTCAGTGGTGTGAAATTCCGTACATAAATTACAAATAACTTATTGGTACGGGACCGGCGATTTGAACCCATGACCTTACGATTGTAAGGCGGGTGTCACTACCTCTTGACCACCACGGCTTTTATCTAATACCTAATCATAATTAATTATTATGATCAAATGTTGCTGAATGATTTCGAATCGCCCTTAGTGGGTAGGTCTACGTCCTGCAGTAGACTACTAGAAAGTACATTTGTACTCGTACTGTTGTCGATAAAATCTAGATAAATTGACAGGTTTCAGGAGGTTTCAAAGTATCTCACGCCTTTTTTTGTGGGCTAGAATCCACGTACCATGTATAGTCATCCATGTCTGATGTTCTCCCCAGTCATGGAAACCAGCTCCTATGGAGCCGGTATCAGTAGACCTGACAGTGTTATCAGGATTCTTCAGGAAAATGTCAGATAAGACTTCAGCTTCCACGTCACTGTTGACGATGGCTAGGTAGCCTCCTTCGGCCAGGCAGGTCATGAACGCCTGGTTCCACACCAGGCCTCTGCGGTGGAACTTGTAGCAGCTGCCTGTCCTTGCATCCAGCTGGTAAGCTATAGACATAAAAAAGTAATAAATCACAGTACAGAACAAATAAGTTATTTCTTTTTTTAATTGCTTCAAAACTACTAAGCCCGTAATAAGTAAATCATCGTCGTCGATTACGCTGTAGGACATCCACTGTTCGTCATAGACCTACCTTATAGATCTCAAATAAGACAAGTTGAAAGTGGACAGTATCCATCGCGACCCTGCTATCTTGATGAGGTCACCTATCCACCTTGTGGGAAGCTTACGCTGCGCTTGCCGGTTCGTGGTATCCACTCGAAAACTTTCGACCCTATTGGTTATCAGTCCTCCGTGCTATGTGTCCTGCCCACCGTCATGTCAGCTTGCCAATCCGCTGTTCTATATTGGTAACTTTAGTTGAATAGCAATTTTGGTATAAATAAATTTATACCTATTTTCTAAATTCTTAAAACCATTTTAAGCTCTATTCATAAGCTTCACGAAACTGCCCACAAATATCTAATTATCGCATAAAATACACCAAAATAATTATTAAAAATAATTTACGTTTAGGTACGGTTTACGGCCGATAATTTTACGAGATAACGTCATAAGAAAATATTATTGAATCAATAACTGAAACAAGCCGAACGCGTCTGTATCGTTTGTTCCGCGGTCTCGCTTGCACACTCGGCTCAGGCGGAACGTGACACTTTTTTGTGTGTGTAGCCGGTTTAAAGTAAAAAATTAAAATAATCGCTTGTCGAGCAATCTTTTTATAGATACGATGAATTTTATAAGTATTTGACATGAATAATTTAATTTTATTCGCATTTCTTTTGATTTATTTTGACAATCGTATTTTTATTATTAATTTTCACTTATTGATTTTTTATGACATTTGTTGCATTATTATTATTTGATTTTCAGTTTTTATTGAAGCTTTTGCTAATCATTATTGTAATATAAATTTATTACACCATTGTATTCAATGTTGTTTATACATATAACTATTATATAATATTATGACGTGTAAATTGACATTTTATCAATAAATAACTTATGACTCATGCTTTTATCGATTTATAAGACGTTATCACGCCAAACTTGATGTTGGTTCCTAGTTATTGTTTTTCTCACCAGGATCAGTAGTCCCGCAAGCAGTCATGGTCAACTGCGTGAACTTCTTATAGCAGACGTAAGGAAGCACGTCGTCGCATCGTACGTCGGAAGTGCTGCCATTGCTGTCGGCCACCATGGCTAGGCAGCTCTCGGCGTTCTCAAAGTTATCCGGTTCTCCTGGAGCCCAGTTGATGGGCAGGCGAGTGAGAGGGACCCCTGTGGTTTAAACATGTTATATTGGTAATGAACGAGAATATCGAGAATGAGCTGGGTCCGTGGCAGTATACTACGAATGGATGCTGTTAGCAAGGGACAGAGATGAATGGCATAAACAGAACCTATGCTCAACTGAGGGTTATGACAGGCTGCTGAAGATAATGATAATAAAAAAATTCTAAACTGGTTATATGTGTATTTAGTGGTAAGTCTTTGTAGATCCTGCCTGAGGAAAAAACCCAAATATACTATTCAATAGTTACTAGAATGCAGAATTTGAACCTGCCTCTCTTGAATCACTAGCCCGACACTCTTTCATCATTCATATCAATATTTATAAATTGTTATTTTTCTCAAAAAATGGCATGACCAACTTGAACAGTGTACAGAATTTGCGAACATTTCGCACTGATCGATGTAGCATTTTTCAAATTATTGTTGATTTATCAAAAATGGCTCAGACGATTTCAATAAAATTTAAATGGAAGCAATTCCAAAGTATATTCTTTCCAATAAAAAAAGAATTATCGAAATCGGACTTTTTCGAAGTTACTAAGTTATGCGTGGTTATACATAAAAAAATATACGCGTCGAATTGAGTACCCCCTCCGTTTCGTCGGTCAAAAATCAAACCCTATTTAGTCACACGCAGATGCTTTTTCATAATTTATTTTAGGCCAATTAGTATCTACAGAAAACTCTATGCAAAACGAAATACAAAGAAGAGTAACTAATATTTGGAAAAGGTTTTGGTCTCTCAGCGAAGTTATGAAAAATAAAGTAATGCCTTAAAACTATTCAGCCGCAACCGCTAAACGCGCCGTGGATAGACAACTGTCGGCTCTGTAGGCAGGACCTAGTGTTATTATTACGGCTTCGTTCCGGACACATTCCATTGAATATGTTTGCCCACCTCATGCGCAAGACCGATTCGCCGCTTTGTTGCGACTGCTTGAGAATAGAAGATACCTACCATATTTTGATGGAGTGTGTCCGGAACGAGGCGCCCAGACGCCTGTTATTCCGAGACAGTTCCATTGGTTTATGTAATTCGTATTTAGCTCAACCTACTTCTGATGAGACAAAGAAGGTACTAGCCATGGTGAAAACTGGTTTAGATAATAGGACAAATGTCTTGTAAATATTTAAGTTCTATGTAATTGATTTTCCTACTAGTGCGCCATTTTCGCTGTGCGAACAAGCACTCTAATAAAGACTAAAAAAAAAAAAAAGAAATGCCTATTAAAGAAAAAAGAAAAAAATATAATACGAGTATCCTTCCATGCTTAACGTACAGATGTCAAACCTAGGCGCTTACAGAACTATTAGCAGAAAAACTAAATGTTTGCCAGAACAGTATAGAAAGAAGCGTAATAGGAGTCAAAATAAGAGACAGAGATAAACTTGAGAAGATAAAAGCTATAACCAAATGTAAGAATGTAAAAACAGTGTGCAAGCAACAAAAATGGAGATGGACAGGTCACATGATTAGAAACAAAAAAGAAAAATGGTCCAAACTTATAGCAGAATGGTATCCTAGAGACAGCAAAAGAAGTCGAGGTAGACAAAATAAAAGATGGGAGGACGAAATCAAACAATTAGCTGGACCAACATGGATCCGAAAAGCAAGTGAGCGGAAGGAGTGGAAGTCTTTAGAGGAGGACTTTGTCGAAGGACAAGCTGAAACAGAAAACCCGGACGCCGATGATAACATAATTTAGTATGTAAAGTATTTGTAATGTTTATAGTACTAAAAGCTTATTTTATTTATTTATTTAAAGATGCTTTTTAAGAAAAACAAATACCTTCAATAGACGTATAGTCTCCCTTGGAGAAACTTGCGTGCACTCCAGTAAATATTGTGGTGGGCATGTTGCCTTTCTTCCGCGTCACGAATCCTATGATAGCTTTCCTTAGTTGGGTTGTGAGAGGCGAAGCTAGTACAGCACCTGTGGAATAGCGCAGTTGAGATCTCAAAAAAAAAGTAGCAGAAACGTCACGTTGCCACAGGATTAAAGTACGTATATAATTAGATAAATTTAGAAGTACATTGTTAGTTGTGTAAATAAAAAAATCATATAGACTGGGTGGCTAGCCTTGATGTCAGAGTTTTCAAGGCGCCTGACGGCCTCTGACATAGCTAAACGGTTAATACAATCGGGGCCAACAATTTCATCATCCGAGCCACGGTAGCGCTCAGTCGTAAATGCCACTCGCCATCACCCATCCGAAGACTGACTGCTGACAGACACCTAGTCAAACTACGTTATGAGCGGTACGATGAGGTAAATTTACGATCGCGCCATTTGGCGTGGCTTAAGTTAAATGGATGGACGGAATTCTACCCAAGGAGCAAGAAATAACCAATGAGATCTACACTAAAATAAGCAGTAACCCCTCTAAGTATTTGTAGACAAATTTCCACCCACCTTCGGCGTGGCACCGCATCCTGGCCTCTCTCCAGGTGCTGGGCACGAGGTGCAGCTTCATCCAGCCATCAGCCGGCTCTACGAACTCATAGTCGAACCTGAACACCTTCGCTAAAATACGAGAAACTAGCTTTTACCGCGGCTTCCCACCGTATACCTTAATTTACCGGAATGGATAGTAGCCTATAGCGTGCCTATAGCACTCTCTGCGGCCCTATTTTTGACCGACGAACCACCGGAGGAGGTATACAATTCGACGCGTATATTATATATTTTTTTTAATGTAAAACCACGCCTCATAGCAAATAAAAAATCAAGAGGGAACGTCGTTGATCAGTCAATCGAGGCCGATTTTTTATACATGTGTGAGTGCGTCGGTGTTGCGCCGCCATAGTCAAGCCAAGGCTTAGTTTCGTTGTTCGTGGATGTGTGTGTAATTGTCTGTATACGGCGAGGCGTAGTTTTGGTTGGCTTGACTTGTTTGTTCACAACATTTTCTCTTGATTTTTTTATTTGCTCTGAGAACCACGCAAAACTTTTTTCGTAGTAGTCCGATTTCAATTTTTTTTTTTTCTGAAAGGGTGCTCTGAAATTGGTCCCATTTCAATTTTGCCGAAATCCGCTGAGCTATGTTTGATAAATCAACAATAATTTGATAAATGCTACATCGATCCGGGGAAAATATTCGCGAATTCTGTACACGGGTGAAGTCGGTCAGGCTAATTTATGCAAAAAAATAATCTTGTTCAAATTCGAGCGTGTGAAAACGTCACACGGAACTTGGACAGATTGTATGGAGAATCTCTGTGTTGTCTATGAAAGTTGCAAATACTCCATACAAGTTCCGTAAATAACCAAGCCGTACAACGTTGAACCTAGCTATATATATATACTATATCCGTGCAAAAAGTCAATACAATCTGTCGGGTCTGCGTGAAAGAGTATCAAACAAACCAACAGACATACTTTCAGATTTAAAATACAAAATAATTTATGATCATAAAACATTTACATTGAGCTTAAATGTACATTAACAAGTGCACTGTACAAAATAAATTTCAAAATGTTATGCTTGTAGTCCCTGCACCAAGCAAAGCCTGTATCGCGGGGACTACATTTATGTGACGATTTTCATGTAATATTTGGTGTGATTAGTTCTTAAATACAGATAGCCGAAAAACCGTGATTAAGAGTTATATAAATACACAAATAGTTATTAGTACAGTTACAATGTGCGTAGTGTGTGTGTGCAATGTAATCATTTGAGTACGTCCAGGAGTCTTTCTGTATCAGCGTATGTTAACTGTTGTAGGTATTTAGACACGGTTTTCTTGCACTCACTAAATGTTAAGTGGCGTATAGCACAAATTTTGCTGCTTTTGTTGTATATGAATGGATATCTGAAACTTGGCAAAATATTAGTAAGGATTTCGTACATGTATATTTTATAAGGATTCGTATAGATTATGTTTATGAGTAGGTACATATACTTGGGACAAAGAATTTCATTTCAAAGTCACTACATAGACGAGGTAGAAAGAAGAATCAAAAAAGCCTGGAGTGCTTACTGGTCAAACAACCATATCTTTAAGTCCCATCTAAGCAATAGTTTGAAGAAAAAAGCAATGGATTCAGTTGTAACACCGACCTTGTTATATGGCTGTCAGTCATGGCCCATAACAGCCGAACTAATAAAGAAAATACAAACGTTTCAACGATCAGCAGAAAGAAGTATGTTAGGACTGAAGTTGATTGACACAGTAAAATGCTCAGACATTCGTAGTAAAACAAAAATTATGGATGCTGATAAAATGCTGTGCCGTTTGAAGTGGCGTTGGGCGGGCCACACAGCAAGAACACGCGACAACTTATTAACGCTTTTTGTTTATCTTTGTCCCTTCGGCTATCCATCCAAAAATTGACCGTACTGACCATCGCTTCTTTTCGGTAATTGGTCGGAACAACTCTTGAAGGAACTTTACATAAATAAATATTAGGGGACATCTTAAACACGATCTCTGACACCAAACTAAGCAAAGCTAGTGACATGGCTGCCAGAGACTGATATACTATATATACACATATTTTTAAATACATGCTTTTATAGATAATTCCCAGACACAGAGCAAACACCTAAACACCTTGGTGAGAATCGAACCCACGCAATTTTGAACCCGTAATTAGGGTCACTGACCACTGAGCCACTGAAGCAGTCATACATTCAATGACATTCATACATACATAATATGTATGAGTATGTAATTTCAATTAATTATACCACAAAGTACAGGAAAACAAAAAAATCCTACTTCCTTAATGAATCGACTAATGCTAGTTTAGGTTTTATGTAAAGCAATTTTAAATCATCGAAAGATAGATCAATTTTTTCAATTTAAGTGCGTGTTGTTTAATTATATTGTCTAGATTTTATACGACTAATTATAATAACAACAATATACGAGTTTGCATTAATTTTATGACCGAGATTAAAAGAACGGCGTGCTATGTTTATTTATTTCCTCTAACATTTTTATCAAACTCAAAAAATGTTTATGAAATCCTTATCATAAGCTTATGAGACATACTTATTATTTATTATTAATTTATTCTTCATACTCTTACCTCACGAGACAGGATTCTCAAGAGAGCAAACACCTTATTTATTTTGTTTTATTTAATGCGAGAGCGAGAAAGCTTCTATATTTTTTGCGCTAGAGTAAGCAAGAGAGTTATGTTTTTACTTTTTAGTCGTAGCATTACAGTGTCAAGAACAAGGACTTGTTTAATAAAAGGTTCACAAGTAAGTCCGTATAGGCCGGGTGGCTAGCCCTGGAGTCAGAGTTTTTAAGCCGCCTGAAGACATCTGACCAAATGGTTAAAAGAACCGGGAGTACCAGGACCTATAATTTATCGTGTTTATTTAGCGCTTAGTGAAAAATGCCACTCGCGGTCACCCGTCCGAAAACTGACCATGCCGACCACGACTATAGATACGGTAGTCTGTGATGCCAACCGTCGATTAACTTCAGTGATTGCTGACAAACACCTAGTCAAACTACGCTATGAGTGCTACTACATTACGATTAAACTATAATGACTGCTTACTTTCAGTTCGTTTTCTCAGTTAAAAGAAAAAATTATGAAAACAAAAACGATCCAATTTATGCATGCAATAAGAGCTCGTACTATGGAGCTCTCATCGGTTGCGTAAAAAATAAAAGTAGGAGCGTTATTTTTTATAGTGAAAATTTATGTATTTTTTTACATATGAAAAAGACAACCTTTAACTAATGAATTATTATTATTATGTAACGTTTTGCTAATTTTAGTTTTTTACTTCAACATACTATAATGGTATCACCTACCTACCCATAAGGAAACTCACGTAAATAAATATCATTATTTTAACACTATTTGTACCTATTAAATTACTATTATAAATATCTAAGATTTTAAATTACTTATTACCTTCTGAATACTTTAGGTCATACTAGTTTTTACCCGCGGCTTCGCCCGCCCGTCTATGTGTTATTCTGATATATAAGCTATATTATTGCAAAGTTTCATCTCAATTAATCCGTTCAGTAGTTTTTGCGTGAAAAAGTAACAAACATCCATACATCCATCCATCCATCCATCCTCACAAACTTTCGCGTTTATAAATTACTAGGATTAAGCATTATAAATATTAATTACAAAACACTACAAAATCTTCTGTTTCTATAAAATGACTATATTTTGAACAAAACTAAAATAAACTTCTCCTTCTTACCTTGAGATATGGAAAGAATGTTTAAAATCCCAACAAAAACTAAATGATTCATTCTGAATTAGTTTATCCACTTGGCACAACACAATACAATAATTAGGTACTATTAGTTTTTAATAAAACTACGAATAAAATTCTTATTTCATCGCAAGGACGAGCGTCTGCAAAGATCACTCTAATGATTTGAACCGATTCGTTCGCTGTTCTATTCGAATATTTATGTGCTCTATCCAGTTATACGAGTTAGTATACTTCGTAAAATTTTGTAATACACTTTGTCAAATTTCATTTATTTTTTTCATAATACTCGTACATACAGAGCATGCTTACAAACCATAAGATATATCCCTGTAAGAACATTGCTAAAATGTTGTTAAGTTTTTGACCGCCGCAATTTTATTGTTTCTTCACTCCACGTCACGGAACATACAATTTAATAGTTAGCAAAATATCAAAATATATATTGTTTTGGGAAACTCCAAGACGTATTTAGGGATCGAAAGATACCGCAATGCCTGAATTAAGCTTCACAACTAAATGTGTCCTGCCCACAATTATTTTTGACGAAGGACGAAAGTCACAGATGTTGGAAGCCGTATTACGAGACACAAGTGGCGCTGGGCAGGATACGACACGTGGCTAGGCGTGTTGATGCCCGGTGAAGTAGATTCCTGACTGAGTGGCTCCCAATAGCAGATAAGCGTACTACGGGCAGACCACCAGCCCGATGGGATGGGTCGACGACATCAGACCCATCGCTGGTCAGGCGTGGATGAGAATGGCCCAAGATAGGGAACAATGGCACATAAAGAGCAGGCCTATAGCCAGCAGTGGGTCGACTCAGGCTGATGATAATGAGGATCAAAATATCAAGTTCATCGGATATGTCGTTCACAACTTTATTGTAGCAAATTACAAGTAGGCTAAAAATAGGCTAAGGGTTTGCGGTTTTTTTTCCACAAAAAGGGTATCGGCACGTTGCAACACAGGTCGTTCAGTACTCCGACCAGGGGCTTTAGTATGTAAGCGCTCTGACGTTTAGCTTCGCTTTTTTTCCTACTCGTGCCAATTACTCACGCCACGTGAGCGAGCAGGAGGAAAAGTGAACGTCAGAACGCTTACACAATAAGGCCCCCGGAACGTCCGTGTACGCGTTCTGACCTTCGGCTTCGTTTTTCCTCCCGCTCGTTCTCTTGGCGCGAGTAACTAGCATGAACAGCAGAAAAAGTAAAACCGAATGTCAGAACGCGCAACAATACAGGCCCAGGTCGCCGGTGCGCGTGCTCGTCGCTTTGTCCGGCTGGGTCTTGGCCCACACTTGGAAACCAGCTTCATATAAAAGCAGAAAGCAATCGATATACATCAACATTTTATACATCTAAGTAAACTAAAAACAAACACTATGTTCAGCGGAAATCTCGTCTACAACTTTATTAGTCAAATTACAAGGACAAAAGGCTGTCCCGGTTCTTCTCACAGAGGAAGGGTATCGGCACGTTGCACCAGAGGTCGTTGAGCAGTCCATCCCGGAAAACAGTCCCACAGAACTCGCCTATGTCACCGGTGCGCGCGCGGGTCGAGTTGTCCGGCTGGCCCTTGGCCCACACTTGGAAACCAGCTTCGTCCAGTGTTTGACCTGGAAAATAAAATTAACATAATATTTATGGCAACTCATAGCGTAGTTTAGCCAAGTGTTTGCCAGCGATAATTAAAGTTTAGCGACGTTCAGCACGGTCAGTCTTCGCATGGGTGACCGCGGATGGTATTTAAAACTGAGCGCTGTCGTGGCTCGGATGTTACGATTGTAGGTCCCGGTTGTTTTAACCGTTTAGTCATGTCGGTAGCCTACAGGCTGCTTAAAACCTTAAACGCTAGTGCTAGCAACCCGGCCTGTACAAACTTGCTTACATTTATCGTCATTTTAAATAAAAAAACCGGACAAGTGCAAGTCAGGCTCTCACAACGAGGTTTCCGTACAAATCCAGATAGTTCCACAAAATTGGGTAAAAAGTACGTTGTTAAAATTTAAATACTCATCATCATTATCGACATAAGTTTTTTTTTTACTTTTCTCGCCAATCATCAAAAAAAGTTAAAATAATTAAAAACCTGTTTTAGCATGTGCTAATGAAGCTCTTTTATATGATATCTTACATGATACGATTTACGCACTTTGAATTTGAAACCCATATTTTGTGAATTTTGAAGCCCTATTTTTTGTGATTTAAATAAAAATGTACAGTTTCAGATTTATTATTTTGTGTACTCTGAGAAAATGCTTCTCGCCAAATTTCATAGTTCTACTCGTATATCAACTGAAGTACCCTGTAGGTTTTGATTTTTGTGAGTGTCGAAATATGCGGTTTTTTACGACGTAAACAGCTCTAACTTTATTATACGATAACTGAGAAGTTTTTCTTTTACGCAACTGCAAGAAACCATAGATATACGTATACAGTTTAAATTTCAACATGATATCTTTACGCGTTCCCGAGATAAAGAGTCTTGACATACACACAGACGGACAGACGGACAACAAAGTGATCCTATAAGGGTTCCGTTTTTTTTCCTTAGCGGTACGGAACCCTAAAAACGCCCTCTACTAGACATAGGCCTATATTTTTTATTTCCAATAATACAGATTGGAAATAACATGCATCCAGCGCATTTTTGTGGTCTCAATAAGATCTTGTGAGTAGAAATCCGACAAAGCTAGCCAAGCCATCTTCAATCGTAAACTTTCCTGCTCCATAATTATGCTTTTGTATTAAGTACTAACAGGTAGGTATGTCTTCTTTCTTCCTGCTTCTTCAACTTACTAATCTACTGAGCTACTAAACGGCCGCATTGTCGATCATGGGTTTGTTTTGATTTAGTTTTATTGAGTATGAAAAACTACATCGTTAGCCAAATACCCATTATAAAGAAACAAACTTACCATGAATGGTCATAAAAGTCATATGCTCGCCCCAATCATGGAAACCAGCTGCTAAAGCTCCAGTGTCGGTCGACCTGATGGTGTTATCTGGGTTCTTCTGGAAGATTTCTTTGATAACGTTGGATTCCACTTCGCTGTTGACGATGGCCAGGTAGCCTCCTTCGGCCTGGCAAGTCATGAATGCCTGGTTCCAAACCAAGCCTCTCTTGTGGAACTTATAGCAGCTGCCTGTCCTGGGTTCTAACTGGTAAGCTGTGAATTAAGGAAAATGATATTCAAATTGTAGATCATGATCATAATTATTTTTTTCTTAACCTTTGCTGGGCAAAGCTCTTCCCCACTTCCTTCCATAGATTAGGGCGATATAACTTGAAAACATATTATTTCTAATTCGAATGTCCTGGGCAGTCCATCTAAGAAACATTTTTTCAGTCAAATCACGCATCGCATTTCTTGCCAGTCATAACAGCTAAAATATGACGTACAGCATAACTTCACTACATAGTACGAGTTTGGTACGAGTATAAAACAAAGTCGCTTCCCTGTCTGTCTGTCCCTTGATTTTCTGTCCCGGATTTTGATGCGATTTTTTTTAATAGATCTGAAATCTTGAATCTCTCTTGTATCACTCTGATTCAAGAGCAAGGTTTATATTATATATAATACACTTGTGCATAGCCGGATCGCTAGTCTTATCTAAATTTTTACTTTTTTTATTAATAGGCCTATGTTTAGAATTGGGACACAAAATTGTAACTATATACTATAGGCACCTATATGTAGATAAAATCAAACTCATGGTGAAAGTGCTGACAAGACAATATATATTATAAAAATATATGAATATGTTTTTTTATTACCTACCCTCAAAAAGGGCTAACCTGAAAACAAGCGCTGAGTGTTCGGTTCCTACCTGCATTCAGCATAATGCTGAGGTGAGCCCTTTTCGACATTTCTAATTCCTTATTTTTATATCAATATTGTTTTTTGTGCTCCTGTATTTGTAATGTCGAATAAAGTTTTTCAATTTCAATTTACAATGATACATTTTCCTATAAGCCGGACCATCCATCCATACACCAGCCATAGGAGTAAAAATAAAATGAAAAATTATTATAAAATTTCCTCCTAAATCCTTTACATTTTAGACCATAAATAAACAAATATTTTATCCCAAAGAAGCATGACGACCTGTTATAAAGTGTCCAGAAAAAGGATGCTCAATAAAATCTTACCCGGGTCAGTAGTTCCGCAAGCAGTCATAGTTAACTGAGTGAATTTTTTGAAACAGACGTAGGGCAACACGTCTTCGCATCGTACGTCGTAGGTGCTGCCATTACCATCGGTGTTCATAGCGAGGCAGCTTTCCTTATTGTCGTAGTTGTCAGGTTCTCCTGGTGCCCAAGTGATGGGGAGACGGGTAAGAGGCACTCCTAGGTGATAAACAATATTTTATAGATCATATACTTTTAATAACTATAACAAACGACTGCACTGTACATGTGTCTATATTTTTGTTCATGTTCTTCGTATTTCTACTTGTTCATTGTGAATAGATTTAAAAAAAAATTCAAGGACGAAATCTGACTCGTCACTACATAGTATAAAACAAAGTAGCTTCCCGCTGTCTGTCTGTCCCTTTAGATTAGATCTCTAAAACTACGCAACGGATTTTGATGTGTTTTTTTAATAGATAGAGAAAATTTAAGAGGAAGGTTTAAATGTATAAATATACCTGTACAAAGTCAGAGCGGGTCGCTAATTTTTGATAAATCAACAAAACACACACACGTGGATGTCACATCGATCCGTGCAAACTATTTGAATTCTGTACACGGCGGAAGTCGGTGGTGCTATTTTTGTTGAAAAATAATTGAAGATGTTTCCACCCGATTTATGGTACCTTCAATAGACGTGTAGTCTCCCTTAGAAAAGCTCGCATGTACTCCGGTGAAGATGGTGGTGGGGGTGGGGCCTTTCTTATTCAACACGAATCCTATCAGCGCTTTCTTCAACTGGTTCGTGAGAGGCGAAGCTAACACAGCACCTGAGAAAAAGAAATTATTTGTAACTAGCTTTTACCTGCAGCTTCGCCCGCGTTATTCGATCTTTTTGCTATCCCATAGGAACATTTTATTTATCCGGAACAAAAAAGGCCTATGTCACTTTCCACCCTTTGAACTAAATTCATCCCAAAATTCAAGTCGATCCGTTGATTTGTTGCTGCGTAGAAGAACAACAAACCAATAAACCAACAAGCACACTTTCGGATTTATAATACGAGTACCAGTACAGAAGTAAGGATGCACCCATCTTTAACATGTACTGTACCGACCTTTTTGATAGTCCACTACTGAACAAATCTACCCACGGATGGTGATTGTGCTACATCCACCACTCTACGTGGGCTGTATGATAAATACCCGGGTTAGCCAAGAAAATCTTCACATTATTATAATTTTTCAATATTGTCTCCTTTGAGCTGGATGCATTTGGTCCAGCGATATTCTAACTATTTCAAGATATCCAAAAAATAAGATTATGGAACTCCGCAAAATAGGATTCTGTTTCGGAGATGATTTCTTTATTTGACGAGAATCACCTTCCACCAAGCCATTTTTTTAAGTTTGGAAACAAAAAGAAATCGCATGGAGCCAAATCAGGCGAATAAGGTGGATGGGGTAGCAATTTGTATCGTAATTCTGCCAATTTTGATGTGGCGATTGCGGACGTGTGAGGTGGTGCGATGTCGTGGTGAAAAAGGACTTAAGGCAAATAATTACGATGACTTTCAGCGTCTGTCAAAACCAAACGGCTCGATAAATCTGTTAAAAAATTTGACAGTTATCGTTGTAAAGATGAGGCTACATGATGGCATATAAATTTTGTGGCAGTGGTGCTCTCAATCGGCAAACACGGGTACTTATCATACAGCCTAGGTAGAGTCTGGCTAACGAAAGTTAATACTGAAAAAGCGCGGCAAATTTGAAAAAAAAAATGTCTGTATGGCAGCCCTAAACTAACGAGGGAAACATTTTTTCTCAATCACACGATGTATCATTGTTACCATATTGCGATTCTGATTCTTCCAAATCTTTGGAGGAATCGCAAACTAAGATTTTTTTTCAAGCTTTAACTTGTTGTGTAGTTGTTTTATATTCATTACGTTAGTTATTTTCTGTATTATGATGTAATTATTATGCCAAAGAAATACAGAATACAGAAATACAGAAAATTTTATTCGGGATAAAACAATTAGATACACAGAAACAAAACACGAAAAACAACTAAAAATAGAACAATTCACAAACCAAGCATGATACCCAATGCTCTGCCACGAATCTGATCCCAACTCAGCATATTGCTGGTTATAAACAACCAGCACTGACATTATGTTGCAAAGGGCTTTGCATTGCTCTCCAAAAGATCCAAATGATTTCCAACGCGTACCTATCTACTTCATTACAATGAAGACTATACTATTATTATGAATCATTTTGTTTAGTTTAGTACATGACGTAGGTTTTAAAAATTGTTTTTAATACAAGGTAAAAATACCCCAATTTAAAGGTTAATCCGCGATGGTGGTAGCAACGTGTGTTGTCACTTAAAAAGTTAGCGAAAAATCGAGTATTAACTTTCGTTAGCCAGACTAGCTCAGTTCATGTTGGTGGGTTCACATACGCTATCGAATTTTTTCTACGGACGTATGCAGTTAGCCTCCAGTGGTGTGAAGGTCCGGTTTTCTCACAGTAGTACCACTGATCGCATGTATACTTCGCTAGTACCATTGATCAGTACCACTGACCACACACCTGTAAGTACATAAATTCCATAGAACTCATATGGGTACCGTAGTCACACATATCGTAGTACTTAGGTACATATTCATAAAAAATATATTGTCAACGAAGTACTTAGCAAAATCGTACCGTACACCAGGAAGCAAAGAGTAGAACGTCCACTATCGAGCTAAACAGACAACCTGTGTTAGATTGCTGAAACTGGATGCAAGCTTATTGCTTTGAACCTACTCGTACATATTATTTATCTTTTAAACAATCTTTTGGTTTTTATTTAGAAGGAAATACGCACATCTAGTAGTGGTGGGCTTTTTTAAACTGAGCCCTTATTCCAGGTTTTGCGTAGTTTGCTTAAACTTTCGTGTTCGTGTGTGGCTCCATACATTGTTGTTAGTTCTACCTCGTTTTCGCCAGGGGCGCTGTACAAAAATGTATAGAGCTATTACAGAAACAGCTGTAGTTTCAATTTACGTCCGAACCCCTCTGATATTATTGATTATTTATATTTTATTATAGTAAGTAAGTAAGTTCGTATAGGCCGGGTGGCTAGCCCTGGTGTCAGAGTTTTTTAGGCCGCCTGAAGGCCTCTGACATGGCTAAACGGTTAAAACAACCGGGACCTACAATTTAACGTGTCATCCGAGCCACGGTAGCGCTCAGTTGGAAAATGCCACCCGCGGTCACCCATCCAAATACTGACCGTGCGGAACGTTGCTTAATTTCGGTGATCGCTGACAAACACCTAGTCAAACTACGCTACGAGCGCTACTTTTTATTTTATTATAAGAAAATATTGATATAAAACCTACAATTCCAGTTTTATACAGTTTTAAGAAATGCGATTAATTTAAGGCGTAGGCGCAATGTTTTTGTCGAGGTTCAATATCATTACCATGTTTGTTTTTTACCACTTTTTTTGGCACTTAAGAAAATCATAACTGTTTTATACCTAACCTCTAATAATTATTTATTAGAAGTAATCACTCAAGGAAACTGTGTTTAGCAACTACTTTATAATAATATATTTATAATTATGTGGTTTTCCTTATTTGCCGATTGGTAAAAAGATTATGCAAGAATAAGACATTTACAAATGTTTTTAAACTTTCGTGATTCGAACACATTATTACTATATTATACTACGGGACTAATCGCGCACTAAAATAATGATGAAGGATTTATTTATCTCATAATTTTAGTGTGCGATTAGTCCCGTAGTATAAAATAGGTACCTAATAATAAAACATTTACAAGTAAGGAGAGTATTAGTACCTGTAATAAGTGGTAGGTACGCATTTAACGGACTCATTTTACGGTAAGTAATAAGTACGACTAATATGTCGCAACATAAAGAGTGAAGGTCCAGAGGCTTATGTCCAGGGGTGCGTTCACGCACTCCAGACAGATAAAAAATTACCTGGTTACCACCGTTTAGGGCATCCGTCAGACAAAAAAACCTCCAGGCTAAAAATTAATCACGGTATAATATTTTTTCTCCTGACTGGGCTAAGTTTTAACGAGGTTTTTAGGTAGATAAATTATATCTTGTTTCTGATTGGTCAGCCAGTTGTCATCGAATCGAATTTGACAGTTCGTTCAAGAGTTTGACAGTGTGATTGGTTTGTAGTAGATTTGAGCGCTATGATTGGTCTAGAGCTATGACGCCGTTCACGGACGTCTTTCAGAATAATTTTTATCCAGCATAAAAATTATCTGGAGTGCGTAAACGCACCCCAGTAGTGGACGCTCCACGGCTGATATGAATAGAATATGTGGCCGTAATAATTTGTTACAAGCAACTCATTGCCATAAAAACAGTCTTCGTAAATCCAACGTGAGCAGTTCAGCAAAAGATGGCACCCAACCCACAAAAAATTATTTCGTGCGCTAATAAGATTTAAAATGACGGATGAATAGGCTTAATAATTATTTGACTTTTAAGAGGATCGTGAACTGACCAGTGTTTTCGCGTTTTGTGAAGATCATCGAGAAAATTTTTGGTAAATAATTTTTGAGATCCGGTAAATTTTTGACAAAATTTACGTTCCGGGAGAAAACTCCTTCAACTCTTAAATAAAACAAAATGTTGTTTTTCCATCGCTTCAGTAAAAAATATTACACGCTCTTACGTCTAATTTTTTTTTTAGAAAAGTCTTTAATTTATTTATACTTTTCTGCCAAGTTTTTGTGTAAAAATATGACTTTTAAAGTCTTAAACTTTAAGAAAACTGTAAGGTCTAAGACGTAATATCCCTATCACTCAAATCGGATAATATTTAGAGGTAGATAACATGATTGTTATTGTATGGAGTTGGCGCCTCACGATTGTCTTAAAGCCGCCTATTACATGGCTAAACGGTTAAAACAACCGGGACCTAGAATGTAACGTCTCATTTGAGTCACGGAATCGCTTAGTTCTAAATGCCACCGCGGTTACCCATCCGAAGACTGACCGCGCCGAACGTTGCTTAACTTCGGTGATCGTGAAAAACAACAGTCAAACTACGCTACGAACGCAGCATTCTACATATTTCATTTGTTGATTCTATCGTTTAATCTTAAAGTGAAATACCTTCTGCATGGCATCGCATCCGGGCTTCCCTCCAAGTGCTGGGCACGACGTGGAACTTCATCCAACCATCCGCCGGTTCTACAAACTCATAGTCGAACCTAAACACTTTTGCTGTAAATTTAAATAATCATTAACTACACATATATATCTCAATAGTTCTCCGAAAAGTAGATCTCGAGACACATCTCTTTAGCTCAATCTTCATAAGCCTGTATCTCGACTCGCTCTTGGCCGATTTAATAATTTTGGCAAATATCAAAATCTGATGATGACTAGCGTGACAGAAAATTTCCCCTTTTTTGAGGGGGACCCGAATATTTAAAAAAATATATTTATTTAATTTCCGCATAAGAAATGGTATACTGCGCTCCAAGCACAAATCGTTGACGTTGGTCAGAAGGCCGCCGAACTGAAATGGAATTGGGCTGGACATATCTGCCGCATGTCAGACGATCTGTGGGCCAAACTCACTACACAGTGGGTTCCCCAGGCTGTCAGACCAGTTGACTGGCCTAAGCGGAGATGGCGGGACGAACTGGACTCCTTTTGTGGCAATTGGACCCAAATAGCTTTGGAACGTGAAGAGTGGAAGGAGAATAGGCCTTTGCCCAGCAGTGGGAAGAATCAGGCTAGTAATAATAATAATAAAAATATCCATCATCCATTCATCAGCCAATAAGACCATTATGGATCTCCAATAAGACCGGTTGGAAGCGGCTTGCATCCAGCGCGATCCTGCGGTCTTAATGAGGTCATCCGTCCACCTTGTGGGTGGACGTCCTACGCTGCGCTTGCTGGTACGTGGTCTCCACTCGAGAACTTTTCGACTCCACCGGTCATCAGTCCTCCGCGCCCTGCCCATTGCCATTTCAACTTGCTAATCCGTTAGGCTATGTATAAAAATATATTTCATCTAAAAACCCTTATATTGTGATTATTAGTTTTTTATCAAATGTTGGTATACTAATAAAATACATATTATTTAGTTTTTCAATTTCCGTTCTAATATTCAAAATATTAATTCAATGCCAAAAATTAATCGCGCACCTAAAGCTAATTCAATAAAACAAATTAATTAAATTAACAAAAGCTTACTCATTTTGTATTGAAACTTATTCGTTTTATCTCTTGGCGGACTTTAAGGAAATCTAAGAACAAATAGGTTTAATGACCTCATTTCATAGAAATAATAAAAACTTAACAAGTATGTTAGTTAAGCCCTAAAAATTACTTAAGATACAAAAATATAGATTGAAATATTAAATAAAAACTTACCTTCACATAGCAAGGATAATATCACTACGCAAAACACATGCTTAATCATTTTAGAACGCTTATTTTTAAACGCTTAAAAAGTTTATTGACCCGATACAAAACAGGAAAAACCGTGCGTCTTCGCTAAAAGCTAAAATGTTTCTGTTTGAAAACCAAATGGAATTGCAGAATGCCTTGAATAGGTATGAACACAGATCTCTCAATATGGGACATGTTCTCTCGATCTTGTATGATCTTTCTTTCTAGTCATATAAACTTCAAAAGGAATGCAGCAAAGAATAAATAACTATTTTACTTTACTAATAATAACGAAAACTAAATATTCAGCATATTACTATAATATGCTACTTTACTATCAATCTCAATCAAACTCAATCAGACTTCGTAACTTAACTCAAAAATGTAGCCAATCAAGCAAAAAAATTGCATTATACTATTGACTATAACAAAAAGAGAATGCTAAAATTTGTCGAGCTTAGGCCAACATTGTACAATATTTCAGTATATTTGCTTTACTTGTTTTGGAAAATGATTTTCCAAAATAATTAATTATAATATGTATAGAAATTTCATATTTACAGATCTTGTTATCTTTTGACATTGCTTGTAAAATATGGCGGCGTGATTGAGGCCTTGAACAAAAATCATATCTGAAAATATGAAATTCCAACGGTATTAAGCATTAGATACCGTTGTTTTTCTGTTGATTTGCTTACCATAATTATGTTAACGCTTATTTGGACTTCTGTACAATGTCTGAGTTGACTTTGCGAGATCTTCTTTAATGCCGTTTAACTATCCTTTATCAATGTAACAACTCTTAGGCAAATATTATACAAGGTCTCGTGTAAAACACCAACAACTTCGCAGGACTAGACAGCTAACATTATAAGCATTAACAACATTTATATTCATACTCATATGGTTCATGTAAGTTGTCACACACCGAGTACAACAAAGCCTCTATATAAATATCTACGGATATTTACGATTCTTCCTTCTATAAAACTCACACAGCCTTACATTTATAATTATGGGTTCTAATAGAAAAGGCCGCCAAAAGTCGATAGTTTCATACAAAACTACATTTTAATTATGTTTTGTTCATATTATACATTGTTCTTTGTGTAAAAGTTGTTCATTAAGATGAACCTAGTAACATACATCTTTCAAATTTATCTCTTTATTTGGCAAAGCAACTATTGTATTTTTAATACTATCGTATTATTATCGTACTAGAAAGAAAGAATCGTAGAAAGTGACCGATTACCGTCGAGGGTGTCGTTTGAAGCCCGAGCCGTAGGCGAGGGCTTTAAAACACCCGAGATCGGGAATCGCACTTTCTCTCGAGTGATACATAGTGCTTTATACTACACCTACGAGGAAAATAAATTCACTGAAATAAGCTAGCAAAACAGTTTCAGAAAAAGATGCCGCATTTTTTTCACTTTTCCATTGCAAAAAATCGTCATAAGTTTTATTATATTTTTTAATTGATTTCTGTGGTAAAAGGTTATCAATCAGTATTTTTGCTGTTTCCTTCAACTGCGGCGGAGTTAAAAAATTTTCATCATCACTATCACTACTTATCATTTTGATAGTTTTATTTTACTTTTCTACGAAAACTGAATCCTCAAACAACCCACAAACTGAAAATGGCGCCAATGGCGTCTGCAATTTTCACATGTTCTTTTTTCAAATTGTTTGACACCATCCAACACACAGCTAGTGGCCAGTGTCATTTTGCGAACTTGGAGAAAAAAACTCACTGTAAAAACTTTTTGGCTTTTGATATTTAGGTTACCAGCGCATAGTCTTACCCAAAATTAAAACAGAAAAACCACGTAAGAAATGGATTTTCATACACTTTTCTCTCCCGCTCAGATGCGTTTTCTCGCCGCATATTTGTTCGATATGCAATGACGTACTTTCTACCGTAAATTTGATAAAGTATCAAGGTACTTTCCGAGCAGGTGTAGTATAAAAAATATTTCTTGTTTGAACATCTTATGTTATTAAACTGAGGACAAACATAAAAAAATATCTATTATAAAATATAACTTTTTAAATACAAGCTTTTGAGTTCCTGGATATCATGTAGCATCAGAGTGCTAGTAAAGACAAGTAAAACGAGCGCAAACACGCGGGTCTTGTTTAGTACAGGAGTTCCTATGGCCACCTTCCGACTCCATCATCAGATCAGCTCCATAGTACCGTATTATTACATTGTCACGCGATGTACATATGCACGCAAAATTTCAGCTCAATAGGAAATCGGGAAGTTGGTCAAATTTAACTTGCAAGTTTCCACCCGAACTTACATAGGTACATCCATTGCAAGTTAAATAAAAGCTTGTAAAAATAGAGCCGTGGTATAACGGTATAATATTTATTTTTCATTTTTGGTTTGGTTTATTAAATGGTAGATCTTAATACCTAACACTTTCACCCTGAATATAGTATCATTATCATGTTCCTTCGTTGAAAGGACAGTGCCAGTGATTATTGTAATGTTTGTGAATTTTGATGAATTTAATCAGATCGAAAATAAATTACTAAAATTTTATGTGAGTTACAAAAATATGATTGGTAGCGTACCGTATTTTCAATATATTGCTTTTCGCTTGAGTAGTTTGTCTATGCCTTTTGATTCTAAGTTACCTAACTCAATTTCTCAAAAATTACAAGTTTTCGTCTTTTCAAAATCAAGTATCAATGGTTGTTTTGGGCACTCTCATGTGTTCTTGTTTTACTCTGAGAAGGCTAGCCCGTTCCACTGCTCCCTATAACTTAGTCTGCCCGAAAACTGAGTGATCAAATGTTCGTGGTTGATCAGCCGACTGAAACTGGTATATGACGTGTTTGCGTTACAGAGGTTATCATTGGTTGGTGCGGTAAAAACCACGCCGCGCAGGTAGTACCGGAGTGTACCCTTGTCTAACTCTATCAGGCTAGCCCGTTCCACTGCACCCTATAACATAGCCTACCCAAAATCGAGTAATCTAATGTTCGTGATTTATCAGCTGAGTGAAACGGGTACTGGAGTTGCAAAGGTTGCCGTTGATGCCACGCTGCGCAGGTAGTACCGGAAGGTGTCTTTGTCCTTGACTTAGTCTCCCCAAAACCGAGTGATCAAATGTTCATGGTTGATCAGCCGAGTAAAACTAGTGTATGTGTTTGCGTTGCAGAGGTTATCATTGGTTGGTGCCGTGGATGCCACGCCGCGCAGGTAGTACCGAAGGGTGCCCTTATCTAACTCTGGGAAGGCTAGTCCACCTCCGCTGTCGCCTTTACAGAGTGCCTTGCCCGCTGAAAGCAGAGTAAGAATTTATTTCATTGATATATTTTCTTCTCATTTACATTCTTATTCTGTGGTCTACAATGATTGGTTCTTAGGCTATGTGCTTAAATAACGAAGCCAGCTTGCCCCTGCAGTATTTTTGAATTTGCCTACCGTCATGTATTCAATTGACTTTTAGATAGAAGATTCACAATTTTTTGGTGAGTATTGTGTTCCTACGGTACTCCGCTATTTGTTGGCTGATCCTTGTATTTATTTTTTCAATCTGTATGAATAATTTACAAGATGACCCCTTGAATCAGTTTCAGAAAACTGAATCGCCTGCCAAAACGCATAGCAAAAATCACTACTTTTGCTAATACAATTTTTGTTCTGAAGGGCTTGTATAGATAAAATCGGTTGTACCAAAAAAAATATAATAAAATGCCCTGTATTCTACGTGAATACGTTTACGTAAGCAAAATAACCTCAAAATGGCAGGGCTTCTTCCTCCATCATTCCCCGCGATACATCACATCCTTCACTTGGCGTAATGAGTTCTTTGATTTTTTAGATTTATATATTTATTTAGATATTCAACTGTGTAATTTAATTTAGGGTGGAGATGATAGATTCATATCTTGCTGCTACACTAAATTTTATCCCCTGATTTGGTTATCATTATTCGTTTCATCATTCGTTTTTTGACTAGTCTCCCTATTTTCCAATTAATTTAAGACGTATTCACGTCAAATAATACCATTGTTATATCCCGCACAAATTTTGTCGCTAGTGATGAACGGGCTGAACGACGCCGGGGTCTCATCGAGACACGTCTGCACGGACACGTACGGCAGATCCACGACGCGCAGCACTTGTGACGGACCGCCATTCTCGGCCGTGAGGCCCCAGCCTGCCACCTGAAACACAGAAAGTAAGGTAAAAGTAAAATTTATTGCTCAAACTGTTTAGAATGATGGTATGTACAATTTTCTTAGTATCAACAGTATGTCCTAGCAGACATGTAATTTTTGGCTTCATATAGTCTAGCCTAGAGAAAATTATTAACTAGTTATTACTACATGTTAAATATTTACACTCAATAAACAATTACTCAGTAACACTCTATAAACACTATTTAAGAAAATAATATCGTCGCTTTGGTGGTGAAGAGAGCTAACCCACAAAATCAAATTTTGAGGTAGAGCAATTAAGGGACACGGGTCAACTAGGTACAAAATATATTTTTTATAATATCTTCTCAAATATGGGTCCAATTTTGATGGAAATTGAGTCGTATAAGGAAAATAGGCTTATTGAATGCCCGTTTAAATATAATAATTTGGTAATTATCTATGTAACTAATTTTACTAAAAATGTGGTTTTACTATATTTTTATAGGTATTTATGTATTCCTCATTTTTATTTAGAAGAGATTTTTGGTATAATTTTATTTTTGAAATAATAATACTTTTTGTTTTCCACTTTACCTTTCTTTTGTGTGACTTTGATATTTTCAGTAGGAACGCATAGGTAAATCAAAAATTGAAGCTTCATAATTTCATCTTTCGCATTAATTAGTTGGTTAGTCAACTCTTCAATTTCAAGTCTTAATTGTTGTACTCCATCGTTTGAGGTCAATTTTGATGACTCCGATTGGCTGATGGAGCTGTTACATAGAGTCACGAATTCAGAGTTGTCTGAAATATCAGATGTGTTTAATTTTTGCATTGAGATTTGTGGAACTCTTTTTTTTCTACGTGTGACATTTTCGCTAAATTTGACATTTACTATTTATTGATATTTGTGCTTCATCTAATACTTTCATTTAACATAGATAGTTTTTTTGCAGGCACCACTGACATTTCCAAGCAGTTTTTTGTTCGCGCGTCATCCTCAAAAATCTTACAATGTCGACATTTCCGCATGTTAGGTCATAGGTTATATCACCTAATGAGCATATTATAAAATTCTCTATTTAGAATTTTTGCAGAACATTTGCCGCAGTTTCGAGGTAGCTTTGGTGATCTAGGTAGCATTTTGCGGGATCGTACAGTAGTAAGTATTTTTGTTCTTGTTGTATTACCCGGTACGGCTTTTAAAAATGGTTGTTTCCGTTTCCTTAGCCAAGACCGCAGCTGTCTGGGGGACGCTTTTACGACGCATGTCAATTTAAAACTCCTTAGCTGTTTACAAAATCCTAGGAGTATTTTGCTTTTTATGTACTGGTAACACACGATTTTGCGGATATGCTTTTTAATCTGTATTTTTATTTCTTTTCCCATGTTCTCTTCATACGAGTCCTCTAGCGGGAAGTAGCAGTACTATAGAAGGGAAATGACGTAAAATTTTTCAAAAATGTGTGCGTGCCATAATCCATAGAGGTCGCTAGTAGTCTATTTTCGAGATAATTGCAGCACTTTCACAGATTCTTGTTAGTTAATTAATAGCAGAAAAACTCGTTATAGTAGCGTGATGTAATGTTCAGTCTATTATGTTTCAGAAGCACAAAAAAATAACACTTTATTAAAATAGGCGCGATGTTCGAACAATTGTCTAGATAAGCAGACTCAAACAACTGCGTTGCTAGGCATGGCGACACATTAACCGCCCGAATATCGTTGGTAGGTAATCAAGGAATCATATCTCTATCCCTGTTACACTAGTTGCTAAAGTACGGTGAGACGTTGAAAATGACAGAAATAGTAATATTTTTAAATTTAGTCGGACAATGCCTACTTAGGGTGCCAGTTCATTAGATTGAAATTTCCCCAAAATGTTACAATATCTTCTCAATGTCAGTGATAAGGTGGGCACACACTGTCTGTTAAACTGATCAGTTTTTCGCGTCACTCCAACTGGGTGCTCATTCAGTTAATGAAAAGGTGGGAATTGGTGGTTCCATATTTGAAGACAGTGGAGCCATGATATTACTTCGATAAATAGTGTTAAGTGTTTTAATTTTTCATGAGAAATTATTGGAACCAAAGTTGTTTGAAATTTGATTTTCCACAACTTTGATTCCTATCAACTTTTTCTAGGATCGATTTTTTTTAATAAGCCGGTGATGCCATGATGTTTCTTCGATAACTTGTGTTATTTCAATTTTTCATGAGAAATCATCGGAACACAAGTTGTTTGAAATTTGATTTCCTATAACTTTTATTCCTATCAACTTTTTCCAGAATCGATATTTTTTTTTTGCGTTAATTCAATTTTTCATGAGAAATTATTTGAACCAAAGTTGTTTGAAATTTGATTTTCCACAACTTTGATTCCTATCAACTTTTTCTAGGATCGATTTTTTTTAATAAGCCGGTGATGCCATGATGTTTCTTCGATAACTCGTGTTATTTCAATTTTTCATGAGAAATCATCGGAACACAAGTTGTTTGAAATTTGATTTCCTATAACTTTTATTCCTATCAACTTTTTCCAGAATCGATATTTTTTTTTTGCGTTAATTCAATTTTTCATGAGAAATTATTTGAACCAAAGTTGTTTGAAATTTGATTTTCCACAACTTTGATTCCTATCAACCTTTTCTAGGATCGATATTTTTTTAATAAGCCGGTGGTGCCATGATGTTTCTTCTATAACTTGTGTTATTTCAATTTTTCATGAGAAATTATCGGAACCAAAGTTGTTTGAAATTTGATTTCCTACAATTTTGATTCACATCAACTTTTTCCAGGATCGATATTTTTTTTAATAAGTTAGTGGTTCTATTTTGTTTCTTCCATAACATGTTATTTCAATTTTTCATGAGAAATTATCGAAGCCGAAGTTGCTTGAAATTTGATTTCCTACAACTTTGATTCTCATCAACTTTTTCTAGGATCGATTTTTTTTAATAAGCCGGTGATGCCATGATGTTTCTTCAATAACTTGTGTTATTTCAATTTTTCATAAGAAATCATCGGAACACAAGTTGTTTGAAATTTGATTTCCTATAACTTTGATTCCTATCAACTTTTTCCAGGATCGATATTTTTTTAATAAGACAGTGGTGTTATTTTGTTTCTTCCATAACTTGCGTTATTTCAATTTTTCATGAGAAATTATTGAAACCAAAGTTGTTTGAAATTTGATTTCCTACAACTTTGATTCCCATCAACTTTTTCCAGGATCGATATTTTTTTAATAAGTTAGTGGTTCCATTTTGTTTCTTCCATAACTTGTTATTTCAGTTTTTCATGAGAAATTATCGAAGCCGAAGTTGCTTGAAATTTGATTTCCTACAACTTTGATTCCCATCAACTTTTTCCAGGATCTATATTTTTTTTAATAAGTTAGAGGTTCTATTTTGTTTCATCCATAACTTGTTATTTCAGTTTTTCATGAGAAATTATCGAAGCCGAAGTTGCTTGAAATTTGATTTCCTACAACTTTAATTCTCATCAACTTTTTATAGGATCGATATTTTTTTAATAAACCAGTGGTGCCATGATGTTTCTTCGATAACTTGTGTTATTTTAATTTTTCATGAGAAATTATCGAAACCGAAGTTGTTTGAAATTTGATATCCTACAATTTTGATTCCCATCAACTTTTTCCAGGATCGATATTTTTTTTTAATAAGTTATAGGTTCTATTTTGTTTCTTCCATAACATGTTATTTAAATTTTTCATGAGAAATTATTGAAGCCGAAGTTACTTGAAATTTGATTTCCTACAACTTTGATTCCCATCAACTTTTTCTAGGATTGATATTGTTTTGAATAAGATAGGTGTGCCATTTTGTTTCTTCAATAAATTTTGTTATTTCTTTCTTTCATGAGAAATTATTGGAACCAAAGTTGTTTGTAATTTGATTTCCTGCAACTTTGATTCCTATGATTTTTTTTATGGGAAAGATATTTTCTTCAATAAGATAGGTGTGCCATATTGTTTCTTTAATAACTTATGTTATTTTTTTCTTTAATGAGAAATTAACGGATCTATAGTTGTTTGAAATTTGATTTCCTACAACTTTGATTCCCATCAACTTTTTGTAGCATCTATATTTTTCGAATAAGATAGTGGTATCACTTAGTTTCTTCAATTAAGCTTACCAGCCGTAGTTATCAACATTAGGCCCCCGCTGCACTGATCTGATGAACAGATGCGATCATAGCATCGTGTGAGCTCAGCTTCAGGTAGTGGTTCAAATCGTGTACCACAAATTCCTACCTATTAATTTACTGAATGAGCCCCATTTGGAGTGACGCGAAAAACTGATCAGTTTAACTGACTGTGTATGGCCACCTTAACAAACCGATATTTTTAATAATCAACATCTTAGTAATAACATTATGAATTTGAGTCATTAATCAAAATCAAATATAATATGATGTAATTATGAATAAAGGAGTTGGTAAACTTTTTATATGGGAGGCGGTCCTTGAAAACCGGCAGCGATGCGAGCTGTATTAATGTTTAGTGCCATATTTAAGAATATTATTTCACGCAAAAACATATTTTTGTGTATCGCCGTTTTATTATAATATCTCTTTTTTATTTCACTAAGTAGAAAATATTTAGACTGAACTGGTAATACTAAGAGGAGGTCTACTTAGTCTACGTATCAGACATGAATCTTCAAACAACCAATAGCGGGCTGGTATTTTAGAGTTTGACATTTATTTATTTTAAACATGGCGACCAGCCCTCTATTGGTTGTTCAATATTGACAATGTCATTTCCTTTTGCTGTTTCATAATGTCACTGTCAGATTTTTTTTTTAATTTAGGCTTAATGCAGTTATTTGGTGTAGCACATAGTTCATTTTTCTAATGTTTTTAGAACCCATTTGAAAATTAAATGGCGATGAAAAAAATTCTAAAAAATATGTGTTTGAAAAGATAATTACATAAGCTTTCTATTGGTATATATTTTGTTTCTGCAAGATTTCAAAAACCGCATCTTTTCCATATCCTTTATAATACAAAGAATATTCTATTCATTTATCCGACCAATATTTATTCGTTCTTGATAATTAAAATAATGGTCGCCATAATAATACTTAATTATCAAAAACGTGTCATATTGTAGGACAGGATATTCCTTAAGAAAATTCGAAAGCATTGCATGAAGAATCTACAATATATTGTTTTGAAAATTGCAGTGATGTTTTTTTTTTATTCTGGAACCGTTGGAGTAAACAATTATAATAAATATAGCAGACTAACAGCTAGCATAGCCACACCGCCACCCGCGCCCGAGTTCGTAAGCTCTTACCACTAGTTACCACCAATTGAAACTATCACATATAATATCATGATTTTAAAAGTAAATAATTTTACAGTTGGTGATGCCAGGTGAAACATGATTTTGTTTCCCCATAATTATGGGAGATTTTGACTAATCGATAATTACTTTTTTGATACTATAGGATATCCGCAGACAAAATACGTAAAGATAACGATAAATAATGGATAAAAGCCATTAGAATATTACGAAAAGAAACTGACTGGATAATAATAGTAAATAGTGAAATAGTAAAATTACAATAGATTACAATATAACTTCAATAAATACTAAAAATACAAGAGTACAAAGATAATAACAAATCCGGTACCTAGATTAATGGGCGGCATTAACGTCTACAGCGATTTTAAATAATACTAATAATCATTACTATTTTTATAATTATTGATAGTTATGAATCAAGCAGCAGAATCAGGCTTAAATAGGTTACGTTTTGTAATTATTAGTTTAATCAAATAGCTCGACGGACGGAGATTGAAGTACAGGTATAGTATAACATATTAGGCTACAATTTTCAAAGAAGTTTTACGTGATACAGAGATACTGAAAAAGCGCGCGCTGCGTGGTATAGGTACGAGTATGTATGAGTGACAAAGACTGCACGCGGGCCGTGCGGGGTTAATCTAGGTACCGGATTTGTTATTATCTTTGTACTCTTGTATTTTTAGTATTTATTGAAGTTATATTGTAATCTATTGTAATTTTACTATTTCACTATTTACCATTATTATCCAGTCAGTTTCTTTTCGTAATATTCTAATGGCTTTTATCCATTATTTATCGTTATCTTTACGTATTTTGTCTGCGGATATCCTATAGTATCAAAAAAGTAATTATCGATTAGTCGAAATCTCCCATAATTATGGGGAAACAAAATCATGTTTCACGTGGCACCACCAACTGTAAAATTATTTACTTTTAAAATCATGATATTATATGTGATAGTTTCAATTAATACGAATAGTGTAAACCGTATTTACTTGTGGAAATAAATTCCAGAAGCTTTATGAAGAAATTGAGAACGGGATTAAGAGGTTTTGACTACACCTTTCCCCATTTTTAATTTTTTAAATAATATTTTGACGTCTGATATATTCAACCATTTTGTTTAATCGCGACTAAGGCCGGTCGGCGCGCTTCGCCGCCGTACGCCGGCAGTTGGCTGACGTCGTCATAGACAACAATCTTCAGTTCTCGTGTATTATACTTCAATGGTTTGGTACAAAATTTTTAAATAGTTTTACCGGTCATTTTGAAAATCACCTATTTTTCACTAATTAGCATGTAATGTTTTGATTACACGCACAACGGTTCATTTACACCACCTTGCCCAAGAACACAACAAAGGCTGGCGCACAGTCGGAGTCTTTTTAGATATTGAGAAGGCGTTCGACAGAGTGTGGCACGACGGGCTAATTTTCAAATTAATTAAAACAACAATGCTACCAGGATATATAAGAATCGTGGCATCCTTTCTGGATAACAGAAAGTTCTTCGTATCTGTAGAAGACGCAAACTCAACCTGCAGACCAATTAAAGCGGGGGTACCCCAAGGAAGCTGCTGGGCACCATATTTCTACGCTTTATACACCGACGATATTCCTGTCTTAGACGAAATTCATAGACTTCCTGGTGAACGAGGCGTAACACTCGCACTCTTTGCCGATGACAGTGCATACTTTGCCTCGTCACGAAACGCCAAAATAGCTGCCAGTAGAATCCAGCGGGTTCTTAACCTATTACCTAACTGGCTGGACAAATGGCGTATGGCGGTAAATGTTGGCAAACAGCTGCTCTGCTCACAGGCGGACAGCGGATCTTACCTCCAGCACTAAAGCTTCGCGGGGAAGAAATTAAGTGGGAGAGTACAATAAAGTACCTAGGCGTTCACATTGACAGAACGTTAAGAATGTGCCCCCAAGTAGACCACGCCGTTAGACAAGCAAAGGCTGCCAGAGCGCTCCTCCGACCAGTCTTAAGTTCGAAGCTCCCATTGCGAACAAAGGTTGGGATATATAAAACCTATATAAGAACCAGGCTAACATACGCTGCCCCCTCCTGGTATGCCTTATGTTCAGAAAGCCAGAGAAAACGGCTACAAGTCGTTCAGAATGTCTCCTTAAGGATGTGCACTGGAGCTGGACGTTACGTCCGGAACGACGTAATCGCTCGGGACGTTGGAATCGAGTCAGTGGGGGAATTCGTGACCCGATTGGCTCGCGGTATGTACGACCGCGCCGACAACGGGCCGCACTCCCATCTGAGAAATATTGCCCCTCTACACACACGCCCACCTGACATCAAAGCATATCGCGCGCTCCCCCGCGAGATCTTGCGTGAAACTGATGACGATAGCGAACTAACAAAAGAATAGACAAAAGACAAAAAAAAAAAAATTGATTAATCAAATGGACGGTAACGTAAAGACACGTCTCACTCCTAAAAGCCGCTGGATCCCTGATGAAACCTTCTAAAAAGGATACGGTACCGGCGGCAAACCACATTCCCCAGAGGTCGTAGCCTCTGGCGCCCAGCCTTGGCAAAGGGGAAAGACCCCGAGGCCAATACTCACCACGCCAAAGAAGGTGGTGGAAGGACCACGAATAAATGTGACAACGGTTCATAGTCACTTATATTGAACATTATGCTTGTAATTTTAAAGAATAATCACTGTAACTATTTTTATTTATTTAACTAGAAATCAATAGACGAAACTGTTTGTTTTCGTTGTATTCCCTGTATATATAAGTTACTTTCTGGCAGCGCCCTCTGCCAGATCCGCCATATGAAAAAATTAAAAGTCAGTGTTTAGTTCTAATCATAGAGATAGCAGAGAGATAATGTGGTCGATCGAGAAAAGAAAGAAAGAGATGCAATGATTTAATATTGCATGAGTTAGAAAGAGACATGAAAAATATCTCGATTCAGTAGCCAGTTACCGTGATTTTTCTCTCAGTAATGTCAAGGTCCAATTCATATTTGACAGTTTTGACAGCCATGGGCAAGATTTCCCATACATTTCTGGGGTTGAGAATTGCCTCAAGCGACAACAGCGCAATCTCTCTAGTTGTAATAGCTCTGTGGTTCTAATCAACTTCAAGCTGATTGATTACCTATCTAATACGGCTATCATGGGTGGCGCCATCAACGCTATAAGCTGCTAGAAAATTTTCGCAAATTCGGCGTGGGCGTCAGGAGGCGATATAGCTTAATTGGAAAAGCATCGAGACAGTGACCCGGAGTTGAAGGTTCAAGTTCTGTGTTGCAGCTCGATAGAATACGATAGTTAAATTGATTCGTAATCTAGATGTTTTACGTGAGATAGATAACACACAATGTATAGATATGATTTAGTATACAGGGTTATTTCTAATCAATTAGCATCCTTTTAGGGGCTTATTTTGTACATCAAAACTAACAACTTTTATTCTGCGACTTTTGTCAAAAGTCAAAAACAGCTTCTACAGGGTTACATGTATAAGCTGTTACCAGTGTACCAGCATAAATAAATTAGACTTATTCCATCCTGTGTCACATTATCCCTATTGGCATACTGCCAATTCCTTCGTTAGCAACAAATTTTAAATTTTTTATCACAAAAACAACACTTTATAAAAGAAATATTCATAGCACACTAGTACTGAAAAAAGTGAAATCGTCGGACTTTATAGTTGAAATACGTAACAACACGTGGCGTTGGAATGCATAATATTCTGCTCTTTGGAGTCTGAGGTGGCCCTGACGCGCAAAGACAAAGGTATTATCAATTAGGATCTTAGAAATAACTGCATGTCTAGTACATCAAGCACTGTGGTAGTTTGGCGAGACTATATAGATCGAATCAAACTTTTTAGCGTCTATGAGGCTCACAGACTGAACCTCACTTAACAGCTACAAGAGGTTTGAGTTATCCACAGTTTGTAGCTAGCCTCCCAGCAGCTAAAAAGTTTCAATTGGATTATATAAGTTTTACCTTTCCTTTATTCCCTGGCTGCAGCTGCCGCCTCTCAAAGTTAAGATCGAAATCGAGACATACTGGCCGGATATAAGTATTGTACTCTATGGCAGTACTCAGCACCACCACTGCAATATCATCCTGATAATTAGTCGCACTGCCTCGAAAACGTGCGGGTAGATTCACTGACTTTACCTGAAAATATTTTATCTGTAAAGTAAGTTTCTATAGGCCGCGATATAATTTAACAAACTTCTTAATGGGAGTGAAGTTTTCAATTCTGGCGCTTGCAGCTAATTTCACAGCCGTCTAGAAGTTTGATTTGGCCTGTGCACTGTTATACTCACATTGATCAGTTGTGGTTTGTCTTTTTTGTTGGTCCAGGGTCGATAAAGCTTGCCAACCGCTACTGCAAATTCTGAAGCGGGTAACTTCCCATTAAAGTCTTTCCAGAAACAATGGGCGGCTGCAAATGAAGACATTTTTTTTAAATAACACGTTTAATAATGCTACAGATGTTTTTTTAAACTTACTTGAAAACATAGAGCTTACAGTTGTGCAGAAATATTGAGAATTTAAAATAAACAAAAATCCTAAATCTCGATGAAAATCTCATAAATAATTGTTTTATCGTCGTAGGTAAAACGGTTTATAACCAGTTTTACTACGAATTTTGCTACCAGTAGTAAGAACGGTAAATGAATTACCGTTGTTATTACTGCAGTTGAAAGTTGTGAGAAAAGCAAAAATAAATTACCCGTGTTACTACCATTATGCTAGTTTCATGACAGGTGTCAAAATGACAGCTGTCAAATTAAAATATGTTTTTTTCAGCTCATAGTTCAAGTCAAATATGACAGATATCAAAGTGACAGCTATCATTCTGGAATTCATAATAGAGTTGCATTACAGGTAGCAAAGTGACAGCTGTCAAACTTAAAAATGGTATAGTCTCGTAACTGTCGCTAAAACTTTTGCTGTGTCTGCAAAAGTGAGAGAATTCAACAAAATCTATATATCAGATGACAGATGTCAAACAAAAGTGACAGATCTCATCACTCTCATGAAGAGAGCGATTGCAAAAGAAGAAAATATCTGTGCAAATTATTCGAATTCGGTACATGGTTAAAGTTAATTATACCATTCTTGACGAAACTAATTATTTTTTATACATTCGCGTTTAATGCCTTTAAATCATTTTTTGGTAAATTGGTGGCATTTTACCTATTCAACCTGTTTACCTATCTATTTTTGGCTCTACGTATTATATAAGCATTGCCATTTAGCGTGGCAATGCTGCCAGCCTGCTGGGCATGCTGCCTGGCAATATATAAATAAATATAAATATATTTGGAACATCTTACACACGGCCTCTGACCCCAAACTAAGCAAAGTTTGTGATATGGCTGCCAGAGACTGATATACTACATATACTTATTTTTAAATACATTCTTATATAGATATTAACTAAATAACACCCAGACACAGAGCAAACACTTATGTTCATCACATAAATATTTGCCCTGGGTGGGGATCGAACCTCTTTGATCCAGAAGTTAAGGTCACTAACCACTGAACCACCGAGGCAGTCATGAGCGCATTTGCTCGAGCATTTGGATTATCTATAGACCTTCAAGGATCTGTGGATGATCCAATTGCTTTTTATGTAGGTAGCAGTAATTTTATACGTAGTTTTTGCTTAAGTAAGTAATAAAGTTGTAGTTAATAAAGGACTTGGGTTATTTAAAATAAATACCTGATATCACGATGTTGGTGCTAATGAGGGATCCCCCACATATTTGCTTGTAAGGTTCAGAGGTTTTTGTATAAATGCCTGCGTGCCACGGCACTTCGCCAAGCTCAGCCTTCTCGCCGCCCAGGACCAGTTGGGTGCCATTTGGTATCAACGTTCCGCACTCTGTAAGCAATAATTTGGATTTTGTATCAGCTTAATATTGTAGCGCTCATAACGTAGTTTGACTAGATGTTCGTTAGCGATCATCGAAGTTAAGCAAAATACAGCAGGGTCAGTTCTCGGGTGGGTGATCGCGGGTAGCATTTACAACTAAGCGCTGGTTCAGATGGTACGTTAAATTGTAGACCCCAGTTGGTTTATAGCCATGTCAGGGGCCTGCAGGCGGCTTACAAACTCTGACACCAGGGCTAGCCACTCGCTTATACAAAATTGCTTTAGCTTGCTAAACAGAGCTATCTGCGTGTCCTGTAATAAGCCGAAAGGAGTGATTCAGACCATCATTATAAACAACTTTGTGAACTACTATGTGGCCAACTCAACATTAAAAAAAACATCAGCTGCCCATACAAAACTATAACTCGAAATCAACATAATATAATATGAAACAGCAGACTTTTTTCTTTCAAATTTCGGGTTGATGAAAAATTGTTCATCATGATGGTCAGAATTACCTACTTTCGGCTTAGTAAACAACTCCTGGATAACCCTGTACAAAAAAACACAGCGTCCAATATTCAACAATCCTATTACTAGATCTCCAGTTTGTGAAACATATTAAAATTAGTTAGTATATTTAAAACGTAGCCGTTAAAATACTATTGACAGTATTATATTGGAATGAGTCTGTCATTCCAATGATAATGTGAAATGAAAGCTAACATTTGAAAACAGATATTATATATATTTTAGTTAGTATTTAAATTGTTCCTTTTGAATAAAAAGCAAAAACGCTTCTTTCTAAGTTTTTTACCTTCGTTACCGTTGAAAGCCCAGATATTGTATAAGCTAAATCATACAAGTTGGCGGATGTTAAGTTAGCTAGGTACAAGCTGCGCGAAACCCAATCTACGCGCAGCTTTATGTGAGCTTCAGTCTGGATTGGATATGGCGCAGCTTGTAGCTAACTTCACTTATAGTTGAGCAAACCTGGAGTACATTTCTGGATGTTGATCCATTCACCGTTGACACAGTGCATAAACTTGAGGGTAGTTGTAGAGTAGTAGTGCGTCCGACAAAATGGTCTGACCAGCGTCCCTAACGGCTCATACTCGTTGCAAGCTCTGAAACCATCCATCCAATCCAGTGAGACCAAACAACTGTAGCCCACGGACGGATGGGGAGGCAAACGGCACAACGCTAAAATAAAATAACAAAATATTATCATAAATTGATAGAGATAAAATTTTATGTAGTAAGAAATTTAAAGTGTAAAAGAACCCAATCGCAAGACCACGAATAGAAAGCGTCACGAAATCGAACCTTGCAAGAGAACCCACTCGCAAATACGACCTGTACAATTTTGTGAACAGGCTATGTAAAAATACAATTTGTTTGATAATCACATTTGGTCACACAAAAAAAAATTGTATTGTCACCATGAAATAAGCAATTAAGCATGCCTAATTATTGAGTAAGGAAAATTGCGTACCTAACGTCTTCTCATCCGACATACCTCAGTGCCTCAAGTCGAAAGTTTTCGAACAGTGTATGTTTCTAGTGATGACTTTAAGGTACAAAAACGTGATCTCTCACTATGGGCCTTATTAACAAGCTATGGAGCCCAACGAGCTATGGAGAGGGCTATACTCGGAATTTCCCTGCGAGGTCGAATCAGGAATGAGGAGGGATTGGCAAGTTGAAATGGCAGTGGGCAGGGCACACAGCTGAGGACTGATGACCGGTGGGGTCAAAAAGTACTCGAGTGGAGACCACCTACCGGCAAGCGCAGCGTAGGAAACGTAGGTGGACAGATGATCTCATTATGAGAGCAGGATTACGCTGAACGCAAGTCGCTTCCAGCCGGTCTTATATGAGATCCATAAGAGAGGCTTATGTCTAGTAGTAGATGTCATATGACTGATAGATGGATGGATGTAATTATTTAGTTTAACAATCTTTCATTTTCATTCAAGCATTGACTTCAGTAAAAAGTTTTGGTCCGATAATGCTGCCTTGTGTTACACCTAACACAGTTTAAAAAAAGCTAACTAAATTTTTACTTACGAACACACTGAGGAAACTGCGATGACCACTGACCACCATAGCAGTAGACAACTTGAGGACCATTTGCTATGTAGCCTTCTTGACAAGTAAAATTAACGGCCACAATGTCGTAAGCTTCTCCAGGTTGTGATCTGGGTATGTTAGTGGTGTATGTAGCGAAGGGTGGGTACTGCGGCAAGATGCAATTTTTATCTTTTGATGACCTGAAAATGAAAAAACAATACATTGACTGGGTGTAATTAACAGTTTTATGTCACAACTATGACCCGATTTTAGGGAGAACGCGTTTTCCCTAATAAGAACTACTTATTACAAAATGCCTTTGTTATATTATCATCTAGCCTGGTCGGTACATCTAACCTTGAATAAGCTAGCTGTCATTGAGACTGAGGGAATGAGCGAAAATTTTGAGTGATTGGTCTATTTATGTTTGATACTAACCTAATAAAAGCATTTAAGATGCTTTAATAAATAAACATAAGAGCTTCGAGATAAGATTAATTTTGTTTGTTTTTTTTTTTCAATTAGAACAGTGTAGTTTAAATTTTGACTATCACTCAATGTAGCGATAAATTTTCTTGATTTCGTCATTTTTTCTACCTAACGCCAATGTTTTTATGAAATTACTTATTTTTTTACCTTGCTGTTGTGGTAACTTTTTTTGTAGTGGCTGGTGTAGTAGTAATAGCAGTAGTCCGTTTTGTTCCTGAGGTTTGTTTTTTAGATACTAGAAATAGAAATAACAACATTATACTAGTAGTTCTCAGAATAGTACAATCTGCAACAAAATGAATATGAATTTTCATAAGCCTATATATCGACTCGCACTTGACTGATATATTTCATACTCGCGAATTTTGTTAAAATTTAGATACTTACCGGTGTTGCTAAATATTATCGAAATCGGCTTATATTATTTAACAATACTGTAACATATTTCAGTTTTCAGTAAATAATTTTTCTTTCTTTCTTTCTTTCTTACTTATTAATCATCATCATTTCGTGGCAATGGCTAAGAAGTTATTTTTTCTTTTTTATATTGTTTTTTCTTACTTATTAGTATTTGTTTATTACTTTTTACTTAGCAACGATTATTGACGATTCAAAGATAGTAAACACAATGACAAAACATAGCGCAAGACGTTCACAGATTAATATAGATTTGCGTTTGACTATATACTGCCTGATGGCAGATATGCGGTCTAGGGTGTAGTACGCTTACCTAGAAGATTCCTATTTACTCGAGATTTGAAGTCACCTATATTTTTATATATTTTTTAGGCTTCCGTACCTCAAACGAAAAAAAAACGGAGCCCTAATAGGATCACTTTGTTGTCCGTCTGTCCGTCTGGTTGTATGTCAAGACTCTTTATCTCGGAAACGCGAATAGATATCGAGTTAAAATTTAAACTGTTTACGTATATTCTTGCAGTTGTGGAAAAGAAAAACTTCTCAGTTTTCGTTTAAAAAAGTTAGAGCCGTTTATGTCGTAAAAAAGCTCGTAAAAGTAAAAGTAATTTCGACACTCACAAAAATCAAAACCTACAGGGTAATTCCCGTTGACATAGAACAAACTCTCCAAGGTAAACATACTATTTTAGTTACCAAAGGACTTCGGTGAGGTATAATTTTATAAATATTTTAATAAAAAAAATAATCTATTTGTGAAATTTCATAATAATAAAATTAATGTTTTTAATGTTGTTATTAATGTACAAGTTCTCTACCATATTTCGGTAATCGTTGTCAGTTTCCCGCGATACAGGCTAGCCCTAGTGCGGGGGCTATTGTCAATCTGGATCTGTACATATTTGTATTTTGTATACAACTATAAAATTTGGCGAAAAGCATTGTCTCCGAGTACACATATAGGAATAAATCTCAAAACTGTACATTTTTATTTAAATCACAAAAAATAGGGCCTCAAAAATCACAAAATATGGGTTCAAAATTCAAAGTGAGTAAATCGTATCATGTAAGGTATCATATAAGGTATCATATAAAATAACTTCATTAGCACATGCTAAAACAGGTTTTTAGTTATTTAAACAATGAGAAATTTTCGATGTATGACGAGAAAAGTGAAAATAACAAAAAACTTTTTTGTCGATGGTTATAGTAGGTACTATAGAGATTTTAACAACTTACTTACTAATTTTGTGAAATTTTCTGGATTTGTACGGAACCCTCGATGTGCGAGCCTGACTCACACTTATCCGTTTTTTTTATTTTTTAATATTTTGGGACATATTACACACGGCCTCTGACCCCAAACTAAGCAAAGCTTATGATATGGCTGCCAGAGACTGATATATTACATATTATACTTATTTTTAAGCGAGTTAAATTTACATAGGTTAGGATTTTTAACTTAGTTAGCGAAGGCGCACCAAAATCGTCACCAACATAGTAACTAAATAACACCCAGATACAGAGAGCAAACACTTATGTTCATCACATAAATATTTGCCCTGGGTGGGTGTTGAAAACCAAGGTCGCGCGCACCTTGTGTCGATTTATAAGTACGTATATTTGATTGTCGTTGAGGTAGCGAGCGAATCGGTCGGGGAATCTCGGCTCCGCTCGGGAATTGTTATTGCCATCGCAGCGAACTTAAACATAATCTGAACAAAACATGGCAATCTTCTAATTGCTGCACTGACTACTCCTCTTTTTTTAAGGTATTCTTAGAAAAATTAGATAACGTTATGCCAGTCACTGAGTCATCTAACAAGGCCTCAAAATTTTGTGAATGGGCTACAAAAGGCATTCTAATTTCTAGACAGAGACTTTTCGATTTGTACTCCATGTATAATGAGGGCGGTAATATTTCTCGACTATATCTAAATAACTACAGTAAGATTTTTAAAAGGGTATGCCATACTGCCAAAAAATTACATCTGAAACAGAGAGTAGAAAATGCTAACGATAAAATAAAATGTGTTTGGCAAATTATCAAGGAAGAAACGGGGAAAGGTGGGACCTGTCATACAAATTGTGATAGAATTTTAAATGAAAATGGTGACCTTATGTATGATAAGAATGAAATTTGCAATATATTTAACAATCACTTTATTAATATAGCTGATAATCTTACTAAAAACCTTAATCACTCGTCTGAGGAATCACTGGCTTACTTAAAGAATTTTGTACCTAGTCATAAATCAAATTTTGTATTGAAGCCGATTACGACGAATCGTGTTATTAAAATAATGAGACAGTTAAAACCAAAAAAGTCAAATGACATATGGGACATCTCTCCATATCTATTAAAGAAACTGGAGCATGTGATAGTCGATCCTATAACGACAATCATCAATGACAGTATTAGTAAAGGGTCATTTCCCGACGATATGAAAATTGCCAAGGTTGTACCGGTTTTCAAGAAAGGCGAAGTCACAAACTGCAACAATTATCGGCCTGTGTCTATCCTTCCTAGTCTAAGTAAAGTTTTTGAAAAATATATTACTGAGGAGCTTATGAATTATATTTCTAAGTACTCGTCAGTTTGGTTTCCAAAAAGCTAAGTCTTGTAAGCACGCAATAACACAACTTATTACAGACATACTCATGGGTCTTGAAAAAGGGGAAAAAACTTTTGGAATTTTCTGTGATTTGTCTAAGGCTTTTGATTGCGTTTCACACGAAATCTTAATTGCTAAATTATACCATTATGGCGTCCGTCGTAAAGAATCAGATTTATTAAAATCATATTTATATAATAGACGGCAAGTTACCGAGGTGAATGGATGTAGGTCAGACATGGGTGTGCTTAACATGGGTGTTCCTCAAGGTTCCATACTCGGACCACTGTTATTCATCATATATATAAATGACTTGCCAGTGGTAACACATCAGGTAGATGTCGTTTTATTTGCTGATGACACCAGTCTTATAGTAAAGGACAAAAATGATAACAGAATCAGTGGTAAAATAAGTAATATTATTGGAAATATTAAACGCTGGTTTGCGGCAAACAATATGCTGTTGAATGTTGATAAGACGCATATTATTAACTTTAACCTTGGGACAAATAGCAACTCGCAACCAAGCTCTGTAGTCAATCAAACGCTGAATGATTTAAATGTCTCACTTTCAAAAGATGTGAAATTTTTAGGAGTATTTCTTGATAGAAAACTTAAATGGAATGTGCATATCAATGAACTGTCTAAAAAACTCAGTTCAGCTACATATGCAATAAAAAAGATAAAGGAACTGGCAGGAGCAAGTGCGGCACGCTCTGTCTATTTTGCCTACTTCCATTCACTTCTGACCTATGGCATACTGTTTTGGGGTTCGGCTGCCGAGTGTCACACTAAGAGAGTGTTCCTCTTACAAAAGCGAGCTGTGCGCTATATCCTAGGTCTTAAAAAACTTGATTCGTGTAGAGGCGCTTTTAGAGAACTGGGAATCATGACCATGACTGGGGAAATTGTATACCATAATGTATTATATGTTTTAGAAAATATGAATAGCATGAATAAAGCTTGTGATTCTTATAGACGTAGTTGCAGATTTCAAAATAAGTTGGTACCACCATACAGGAGACTAGCAAAAACATCTAATAGTTTTTACTGTCTATGAATAGATTTTTATAATAAGATCCCAGAAACTGTAAAAAGTAGTGCAAAAAATGATATCCTTAATTATGTAAAAGAACATCTCCTAAACAAAAGTTATTATAAACTGACCGACGCCATTTCAGATAAAAGCATTTTCAAGAATACGTGAGTTATTTTAATTTTCATGATCTATGCCGTTATATTTAATTGTTTTTAATTGTAATTATTATCTTTGACGATGCTATTGCAGATTCCTTTTTATATGTTTCATTTAAATATATATATTTTTTAATATAAACTTGACGATGCTATTGCAGATAACTATTTTTATATTCTAATTCTGACATGACATTTTTAATAATTATTAGTAATTTCTGCTATATTAACATAATAATATTGTTGCCGATAACGTAACTATAATTATTATGATATCGTTGATAACGATAACGTATCGTTCTTAAATGCTACTTGTTTCGTATTTGTACCTGTTGACATCCAAATTGTCAAATGACACTGACATTTATTATTTTTGTTTCTATTGTATCAATCTTGTTTTATTATTAATTTATTTTTGTTAATTTGTTGTAGGTATTTGATATATTTTAGTTGTATTTTGATAAATTTTAAGTATTTTGTAATAAAATTTAATTTTAAGTAATAATTCTATAAGCATAATTTATTATAAAAGCATTGTTAACGGACGTTTTCAAGAACATGTAATTTGTCTACGAAATAAAGAGAATTTGACTTTGACTTTGACTTTGACTTGACAGCTTACGCGAGCCGAGAGAGGGAGTAGGCGACCGACGCTTGCTACCGGCAGTGTGATCGAGTTCGTACCCGGGGACGCCCGTGTGCGCCTGCGAATGCGAACGTAGAAAACACCCGCCCGGCGGCGCCTAAGCGCCTAGTTGTAAGTTTGTAACAAGTTCGAGCCGGATCACCACAGCGCTCCGCCGAGGCCATGGAACGAAAATACACTACGAGGAGCAAGGCCCACGCTCTGGCTGGGGCTGGAGAAGACCTGAATACAACGTGTGACACTGTCGTCCCACCGCGCAGTGAAGCGTCCGCGTTGAGGTCACACTCCAGCATGTCAAATCGCTCGAGCCGTGAGGCCGCCCGTCTGCGTGCTGAATACGAGGCTGAGAAGGAGATAGCCAATGTGAGGGAACAGCTCATCAAAAAGAAATTGGCCATGGAGATCGCAGAAATAGAAGACGAATTCGATAATGACGAGGCGCGGAAAACGAAGAGTGAGGTGGAGAGAGTGACTCAATGGCTGGATAAAGAGTCCACTCATCAGCACGTTGTAGAAGAACCGCCGGCCGACGGCGAGGCAACGTGCCCGGGAATCCGCCCTTCCGCCCCCCCCGTCCCCGCTCCAGCCTGCACCTCGCACAACGTGAACATCCAAAACACGAGATCGAATGACGCCCGCGACACTACATCGGCGCCACCCGTGACAAAGTCAGACATCAGACACCTTGCTGACGTAATACTAGCAACGTCCAGACAGAACCATGATTTACCAGAGTTCAGCGGCAATCCCGTCGAGTGGCTGGCGTACAGGCGAGCGTACGAAAACACCGCGGTACATCATACCTCTCACCAAAACACCATGAGAATACACAAGTCGTTACGCGGGCCGGCTAGACGCTCCGTCGAAGATTTACTCCACTCTGGATGTGCCCCTGACGACGTGATCGAGGCCCTCGAGGAAGAATACGGCCACCCTAACTTACTCTTAGAAAGCGCCATAATGAAAATACGTAACCTACCCCGAGTGACAGACGGCGGTTCTGAACTCCGACACATGACGTCAGTAGTGAGAAAATGTGTACATATTTTAACTAATATAAGAGCGGACGGCTATGTAAATAACCCACAGATTACGCATGAAGTGCTAGGAAAGTTAACACCGATCCAGAGAGCGCAGTATGGAGAGTTCGTAACGAGAATAGACAGCTCCAGACGTGAAGACCTCCGCATTTCACCCAACCTGAATGTCGCTCTAGAATTTCTAGTGCATCTAACTAGAGCATCATCATATTATACACCGCTTAACATCAACGAGTCGCACAGAAATGTATCCCGTGTTCCCGCAACTTCACGAAACTCAAGGAGCGATCGCCGCGATACTCGGGATCTACACCGCGTACATGCCACCGCGGACATGTCGCCGGATATATCGAGGGCATCGAGTACTTCAACGTCACAACAGCATGTAACAGTGGACAATCAGTGCGTGTTATGTAATAAAAGTCATTTATTACCAGAGTGCCATATTTTCATCGCGAAAAATAATGACGAAAAATGGGACATAGTGAAAAATCACAAGTTGTGCTTTAAATGTCTAGTAAAACAACATTCGCGATATCAGTGTCGGGCTAAGCGGTGTACACGTTGTCGTGCACCGCACCATGAACTACTACATTTCAAACCAAATGTATCCTCGGACATGTCGACGAGAACGGATCCTCGCGTGTACCCCGCGTGTGCCGATAGCAACGCGGGCGAGAGATCACGCCACCGCCCGCGCCCCGCGCCCGCTTGCGCGAGCGCCCCGCGCGAGTCCACGTGGCCTGCGTCGCCTAGCAACGCAGGCCCCCCTCTTCAACCCGCCACCCGCGCGATCCCTGCGCGCTGGAGTGCCGCGCCTGCTCCGCGCCCTGCACCCGCGCCGGCCCCGGAGCGCCGCGGCTGGCACGCCGCTGCCGCCGAGGAGCGCCCGCCGCCCGGGCCGAGTTACACCGAATCGGTAACCAGCATAAGTGGTGAGCGACTTTCTAAATCACTTTTAAAAGTTCTACCAGTGATTATTAAATTGAACGATATCGATCGTGCGTGTTACGCGTTATTAGATGACGGAGCGACCGTCTCACTTATAGACAGTAGATTGTGTTGTGATGTATTAGGTGTAAAAACGCCCTTACAAATTATAAGTGCGAGCGGACATATTGTAACTGATAAAGAATCGTGTAGGGTCGCCGCGGTAATCACTGGCCCTAGCGGTATACCTCATAAAATTGGGTTGCGTTCAATGCGGGACATTAATCTGCCGTCACAGACCATACCTGCTAGAATTTTAGAACAAAATTCACATTTACGGGACCTAGGTTGCCACCCTATGTCGGGGGCTAAACCCATGATATTAATAGGTCAAGATAACTGGGAGTTAATAGTGAACCAAGAAATACGGCGAGGCAAATCGGGACAACCCGTAGCATCACTGACTATGTTAGGCTGGGTTGTACACGGGCCATTAGGTATCTCTGAGTCGTCCATCGAATCAGTAAATTTTGTTGCTGATAAAACGGATGACTTGTATGATTTAGTAAAACAACAATTCGAGCTCGAGTCTTTAGGCATTTTAGAGAGGTCACGAAAAAATATTGAGCACGAACGAGCGTACGAGATTTTAGAACGTACTAGTCGCCGGGTAGACGGTGGCTGGGAAGTCGGGTTATTATGGTCACGTGATCAGGTTCACCTACCGGATAATTATGATTCGGCTTTAAAGCGCTTAGTAGCGATAGAAAACAAAATAGATAAAAATCCTGAGTACGCGGCGGCGTACGAGCGACAAATTGACAAATTAATGCAAGAAAAATATGCCAGGCTGGTAAAAGAACCGTTGAACTCAAGTCCAATATGGTGGCTGCCCCATTTTGGGGTGACCAATCCTAATAAACCGGGTAAATTGAGATTAGTATTTGATGCTGCCGCGAAATGTCAAAATACCTGTTTGAACGATAACTTACTTACAGGGCCGGACTTACTGAATTCGTTATTAGGAGTTCTGTATAAATTTCGGGTTGGGCCTATCGCATTCACTGCGGACATCGCCGATTGTTTCATGCGAATCAAAATAAGAGAACCAGATCAAGGCGTACAGCTGTTTTTGTGGAGAGGTAGGGAACGCTCTCGTGAACCTGACTCCTACGTCATGGACTCCATGATCTTCGGAGCGAAATCGTCCCCGACCTCAGCGAACTTCATTTTACGAAAAAATGCTAGCGAATTTAGCGAGTCTCATCCGGATGCGGTTGCGGCAATTAATAACAAGCATTATATGGACGATTATTTAGACAGTACGCAGTCTGTGGATGTAGCACGTCAACTGATACGAGACGTGTCTATGATTCACGCCGCGGGAGGTTTCGACATACGGGGGTGGGTGACCAACTCACCTGAATTACGTTGCGAATTACCTGCTGCTGTGCCTGGAGCAATCAATCTTGACAAGTCGCCGAGTAGCAATGAACGAACTTTAGGTATGATATGGATCCCTGAATCGGATGCAGTAGGGTTTGATCTGTCTTTCAAAAAGTTGCCAACTGACATTGTTGAAGGTAGAGTGGTCCCTACGAAGCGCGAGTTTTTAAAATTCGTTATGAGTATATTCGATCCGCTTGGTTTTTTACAACCGTACTCGATAAAAAGCCGTATTCAGCTTCAGTCGATCTGGAGGTCAGAAATAGGATGGGATGATCCGTTAAAAGACAGCGATTTCAAACAGTGGCAAAAGTGGTTACTAGACATTAAGCAACTGCCGAATTTGCGTGTTCCGCGTTGGTACGGAATAATCCCCTCCAGCCTGGAACTACATGTATTTGGAGACGCTAGCGAGCTAGCGTACGCGGCCGTGGCATACCTTGTTGGCGAAGATACATCCGGGAAACGCAAGGCAGCGATCGTGGTTGGTAAAGCTCGTGTTGCGCCGTTGAAGGTCGTATCCGTACCACGATTAGAATTGCAAGCGGCTGTATTAGCTTGTAGGTTAGCATGCTCGGTCGAAAAGGAGCTAGGTTTGCCGATAGCTCATAGGAATCTATGGTCCGATTCAAAAACCGTATTGAAGTGGATACATTCTGATCCTCGAGATTATAAGAAGTTCGTGTCACACAGGTTAGCTGAAATTGATAGGAAGTCTCGCGTGAATGAGTGGCGCTGGTGCCCGACTGCGGAGAACCCGGCTGATGAGGCCACAAAGCTGTACTGGCCTACGAGATGTAAACTGTGGTTTGTAGGTCCCTCCTTCTTATGCATGCCCGAAGATCGCTGGCCGGAGAACGAGTTCGAGGACGCTGCAGACGTCGACACTGAACGCGTAGAAAAGGTAAGTGTAGTCAGTCAACCTGAACCTTTAATAGATGTCAGCCGATTTTCCTCTTGGATCCGAGTAGTGAGGACTGCTGCACGAGTCTTCGCGTTTGCAGGTATGTGTCGTAAAAAACAATCAGAATCGTTAACGAGTGAGAACATTCGAGAGGCAGAGACGTTCTTAATCAGACAGGCACAGACTGTGAATTACTCCGAGGAGCTGAGAACGCTGAAATCCGGGAGCATCCTGTCCCACAAAAGTAAGATTCGTGACCTGAACCCGTTTATCTCACAAGACGACAACTTAATGAGAGTGAGAGGACGCTTGAGTAACGCACCAGATTTGACTTTTGACGAGAAACACCCAATCATATTAGACAGCCGCAATTATACCGCACAACTAATTATACTTGATTACCACAAACGTATGCATCACGCGAATCGCGAGACAGTGATAAATTCCATTCGAGAAAGATTTTGGATAACACAGCTTCGTCGAACTGTGAAATCGGTCACGGCTTCATGTCAACTGTGCCGTATCCGACGCGTCGAACCAATACCTCCAAAAATGGCCGATCTGCCGGTCGCTAGACTTAGTAACACTAGGAGAGCATTTGTGAATTGCGGATTGGATTATTTCGGTCCAATGGAAGTAGCTATTGGTAGGCGCCGCGAGAAAAGGTGGGGAGTAATCTTCACGTGTTTAGCAACTAGAGGCGTTCATTTAGAATTAGCTGCGTCTCTGACGGCAGACTCTGCCATAATGGCTATTCGCCGATTTATTGCGCGGAGAGGAGAACCGTCAGCCATATTCAGTGATAGGGGTACCAACTTTGTCCGGGCTGATATAGAACTTAAAAAAAAAAAAAAATTGATAGCAGTGAACTCTTGTCCAGTATCTCGATAAGGGTACCGATTCGCCGCACAAGATTTAAAACTCCTCTGTTCCACGTTCCAACTGTACATACCAATTATGCTCAAAATTCTGTCCTTTGTCGCGCCGCTCTTACTTATAATATGTACTATTCTGGGATAGACCTATTCAGCTTAACGAAAGCCTCATTAAAAAAAGAGATAAAAAAGCTACATATGTCCGGTGAGTAATTTTAAAGTTATCTTAAACTTCTTAAGATAATCTTGATGTGACGATATACAAAGCACAATCACGTTCACACACACAAACGCATATTCAGTCACAAGAGTAGCACTGCAAACCTTGGCTCTCAAGAGATCTCGTGTATTGCAGTGTTACTCACACACACACACATACACACACACACATACACACACACACATACACACACACATACACACACACATGCACTATTATTGGGATTTTATTGGGATTTCATTGGGATGTTGTTTGTAAAATTATAATACTCTAAATTATTGTAATCTATTTTGGCCTTATTTGTGTTTCTATATTAGTAAGATTATTATTAATTTTAACGCTGTTGATTACAAGAAATAAATAAATAAATAAATAAAAGCAGCACTCCGTAGTCTGGATCACGACAAGATTCGTGACTTTGTTACAACGAAAGGGATTACATGGAGGTTTAACAGTCCAGCTTCACCCCATATGGGTGGAAGCTGGGAACGGCTTATAAGAACAGTTAAATTAGCGCTTAAGACGGTACTGACGGAGAGAACGCCGCGAGAAGAAATTTTGCTTACCTTGCTGGCGGAGGTAGAAATGACGCTGAACAGTAGACCTCTCACGTACGTAAATGCTGACCCTGACGAACCAATAGCTTTAACACCGAACCACTTACTATTAGGAACTGCGTCCGGTACATCCACGTTAGGGTCTTTTGATGCGACAGATTTGATAGGTAGGAAGGCTTGGAGAAAAGCACAGGCCTTAGCGGATATGTTCTGGCGACGGTGGCTTAAAGTATATATTCCAACCCTACAGAAACGACAAAAATGGCAAAACGAAACGTATCCTATAAAAGTAGGCGACATAGTCTTAATTTTAGATGAAAACCAGCCACGCAACTTGTGGCCTAGGGGCAGAGTTACCGCGGTGCACCCAGGCCGTGACGGCCAAGTACGAATTGCGACGATTAAGACCGTCAGGGGCGTCCTGACTAGACCTACCGTTAAGCTGGTGGTCCTACCTGTCGACGGATGTTTAGATTAGTGTTAACGTTTTGTACCAAAGCGCGATCTGGGTTTTCCACTGACGATGTTGTTTGATAAACAGGGGGGTGGAAATGTTGAAAACCAAGGTCGCGCGCACCTTGTGTCGATTTATAAGTACGTATATTTGATTGTCGTTGAGGTAGCGAGCGAATCGGTCGGGGACTCTCGGCTCCGCTCGGGAATTGTTATTGCCATCGCAGCTTACGCGAGCCGAGAGAGGGAGTAGGCGACCGACGCTTGCTACCGGCAGTGTGATCGAGTTCGTACCCGGGGACGCCCGTGTGCGCCTGCGAATGCGAACGTAGAAAACACCCGCCCGGCGGCGCCTAAGCGCCTAGTTGTAAGTTTGTAACAGTGGGGATCGAACCCACGCCTCTTTGATCCAGAACTTAGAGTCACTAACCACTGAGCCACCGAGACAGTCAATGTAACCTATGTTGTTTTATAGTGCAAATCACGTCCTACGGCAGACACATGTGATACTTACAGACACATTCAGGCTTAGCCGCGTTCCAGTACCCGTTGTAGCAAACGGCTTGCAGTCCACCGGGCACTTCGTACCCCACGTCACAAGTGGTTTCAAAATAGACATAGAAGTACCGTTCGCCTGGCTTGGAGTTGGTACCATCATTTATGACGTATCTTCCGTGAGCGGGTTGGGGGGGTAAGATGCATTTACCAAGTTTAGGCGGACTGAAATCAGATACCAATAATATTAATCATGTTCGATCACAATAAAAGTAAGTTCGAATAGTCCGGTTCGAGTAGTTGGGATCCAGAGTTTGTAAGCGCCAGAAGGCCTCTAATATGGCTATACAGTCTAAATACTTAAATAACTTAAAAATAAAAAATAATAATAAAAGAAACCTAATACTAAATATTAAACTAATTCATAATATAAATTATAATATACTACTAACATAAAACAACATTAATGACAACAACAACTTATAAAAAGTTAAAGAATCAACATTTTCTGCAGGTAATGGTTTTTAACCTGTTCATTAAATATGTTAATGAGTTTGTCAAGGGAAGCTAAAAAGAAGAGAGCCTGGAAAAATTTAAGAGTGGTAGGCTAGGTTGGTATGGCATTTGATGAGAAAGGAGGATACTCATGTCACAAAGAGAACTCTAAGCGGCAAAAGCGGGAGGGGAAGACTAAATAGATATTTATTTATCAGAATAAATTCAAAATTAATTTTAAAACTATTTAAAAAGTTTTATCACCTTGGAGTAACGGAACTGGTATTTGAGAATTGTTTTACGACACATTTAGGTTTAGGTCTACTCCAGTAACCGTTGTAACAAACCGGTTGAAGTTTCCCGGGATCCTCGTACCCCGGATCACAAGTGACGTCAATAATGATATAATTGTAACCATCCCCAGGCTTGCTGTCGGGTATATTTGTGATGTAGGTGCCGTGTTCAGGAAAGTCGGGCAAAATGCAGTTGCCTTTTTGTGGTCTGAAATTATAAAGAATACGTTAAAAACCGTAGGTACCATAAAGATTAGCTAGAAAGATTAACGCATAAAGGTTTGAATATAGAGATGTGATAAAACAGCAAAGTTCTTATTAAATATAAAAACCAGAGATTTAGTTTTCAACCGATAGCCGGCGGTAAGTGTGCACAAGACCAAGTAGGAGCGAATTATATTATAATAGGGATGTTTACTAAAAAAATATAATTAGTCCGTCAAATAGATTGTCAAAAAAGATTAGACACGTATTTTTTTTTTCTCAATTGAACAAAAATGTATGAAGATAATAATATTATTATAGGCCTTTAAAGGTGACGTCCACATGTGGTATATTATTCAGAGAAAAATTGAACCAATATGATATATACATAATTTGAATGCTTGATAAATGGGCTTTTCAAAAATATTTAGTTTAGATTTTTTTAGCCCTCCATTTTTTTTAATGTGAAAAATAAATTGTATGGAGAACAATAATACAGCTATGAATTTTTTCTAGTTTAGCAATAATAAAGTGCTTCTATCGTTATTTTACTTGCATTCGTAGCTGATTCTTCCACATTCACTTCTTAATTTGTTAAAATTAAAAATTGTAACTTACCTTTGTGACCAGTTAGTAGGTACAATGTGACAAACAAACACTTAAAAACTGTGTCTAATTGGTAAAAATGCTTCTATTCAACAATTCGGAGGTTACTTAATCAGTGTTACTAGAGATAAACTACCTATTGAGCCAAATATATTTATTTATACTAAAAGATTCAAAATAAATTTAAAAAAAAATGGAGTGCTCTTTTTTGGTATTAACTGATGTAAAAGACTCAGAAAAATATGAACTTTCTCGAAATGTAACGAAAAATTTTTTGATTATTATTATACCAGCCTCCATACATTTTGTGGACATGTCCTTTCCGCATGACGTCACTAACCAGTATGAAATGTACCGGCTAGTGCCGTCACGAGCCCCCACTCTCAAACTTTGACAAGGTTTATCTTTGTCATTAATTGTTTGATTGACGAAAGAAAAAATACGTGTCCAATATTTTTCTATAATCTAACTGACTATTATACTAATGATTTTTATACCCAGTAAACATCCCTATTACTGAACTCAGGCTGGACGCACTTCCGTGCGTCTAGATAATTATTTTTCGCTAAAAAATGGCGCAACCGACTTCAATCGTGTCCAAAATTCGAATAGTTCGCTCGAATCGATGTATACAATTTTTACGTTAGTGTTGATTTTTCAAAAACGACTCGGCCGATTTCGATGAAATTTAAATGAGACCACCTCGGGATTAGGTATAGAATAGAAAATAGAATAGAAAACGCTTTATTGTTCACACAATTTACAATATAACAATAAAAGAATACAATATAATTAGAATAGTGCGGTAACCGGCGGCCTTATCGCTTAGAGCGATTTCTTCCAGGTATACTAGGAATACCCTTTCGAACTATTTTTTTTAGTCGGTTCACAATTGGTGAAAAATACACAATAAATACATACAAACACATATTGATATAAATACATACAGATACATATTGATGAAATACATACAGACTACCTCTAGACATAGAACCTCTTCCTTTTTGAAATCGGTTAAAAATTGATGTTAGTGTGAACATTAGAGTAGTACACAATTCAAGTGTTCGTCAGACTCATGTTTGATACAAATGATATTTGGGTCAGGCCGTAGATTTTGCCACTTTTTAGGTCCCTTAACTCTCCGCCTTTTTTTTCTTATAGTAAATTACTTTTAATTTATTTCTAAATGTCATCATCGTGTGTCGTAAGGATCGGTTAATAGGAGCCAGTAAAAATAATGGAATAAATTTATAAATTATGAAAGTTATAGGATGTTTATCAGTGAAAAATGACTAAATGTTCATAAATAACGCAAATCCGCTTCGGTGGGAGTGAACTTTGCACATCGATAAAATAAAAACTATAACACTTTTTAATATTCTGTTTGATTTGACGTTATAAAATTATAGTCAATTATCCACGGTTTTAATATCTTTACGTGTTGTTTAAGAAAAAATCATAATAAAACGCAGATTTATTAAAAACTTTCGAAAACTGATTATTTACGATATTTTTATTTCGCAACCATTATCTTCTCGTTTTATTATTCTAGAAGCACAGTGAGATTTAAATTAAGTCGCGACAACACCTAAGTAATGTACTCTTTAACCATTAAGCTCGTAATGGCCACAGTTTTGTCAGTTCGCTGTCATAACCCGTGCGAAGTAGAAAGTGTCACGTGTTTTACGAAATGAATTTTTTGAGATTAAATGAAAAGTTTTTATTTGGAAACTATCATTGTTTATGTGCACGATTAAGTAAGTTGTACGTGATCTTCCAACGTTAAGGTGGCATGATAATATGTCTTATTTATGGAGTTATGATCAATTTTCGCTATCACCTTCGCTATGAAAACAGGTCGTTCGCTATTTCTTCGCTATCAACTATTCTTCACCACAAATAATACTGAGTACACACTAGGTGCAGTTATTTTTTACTGTTGACATGTTTTGCAAAACTTGAATGAGATCAAAAGTCTGTACTGAAAAAAAAAACAAAATAGGTAGGTATAATGTTCGTTTTTGTAACTTTCAATAAATAGTATACACGTAGTAGTAGTCACGTAGGGCGTAACATTAATTTAAATTACTATATATCTTCGCGAGACTAATAATTATAATATTAACTCACTAGTAGTCGTCCAAACAGTAGATTTCGAAAGAATAAAGGACATCATTCATTATGAGGTAAACCTGAAAGTGCCGGTCAAAGAAATTAATTATGAAAAATTATTAGAAGATAATATTCTGAGCATTTCAAACTATGCAACTAACCCTCTAGGATCACTTAGTGAGTAGTCACGGGACACGAACCTCAGAGGTAATCATTTGCAAATAATATCATATGTGTATCACCATCCTAACAATTGTTCGTCATTATCGTTCGCCATTGTTCGCGACAGGATAGCGAAGAATTATGCGCAATCTTTTCGCTATTTGTGGCAAAATCTACGGCCTGACCCATTTATGTTTTTAATTAGTTTATATATTATGTATATGACCAGACTTGATCTGAGACTTTTACGCAGAAGTGGGGAAGTGGGCATAGGTTGAGAAAAAAAAGTAGGTATATATACAGAGTGGAGAATTGACGCCGACATTAAATGAAACCACATTATTTTAGCCTTCTGTTTTGAAGCTTTCGACATATTTTGAATGTAATAAATAAAGCATTTTACTTAGTTACGTAAAATTTTCCAAAACATTATTTTGGAGCAACCTGTAGGTATCGAAACTGCGATTCGACCTATTCTGACATTAATCAAAATAACTCGAATTTTGATTACTTTAATGTCAAAATGGCATGAATGAGTTTCTCATAAAGCCTCAGACCAAAACAAAATCAAGACTGAACGTCATGAACAGCCAAGTGAGGCCGGTTGTGAGTGCGACGGTGTCGCGCCTCCATAGTTTGACTGACACGCCAAGGTGTAGTTCCCTTGTACGTGTATATTTGTGTCATTGTATCTCTACACCGCTCGGCGTAGCTTCACTTGCCCTCACTTGTTTTGTTCGCAACATTATGTCTTGATTTTTAGGGTTCCGTACCTCAAAAGGAAAAAACGGAACCCTTATAGGATCACTTTGTTGTCCGTCTGTCCGTCTGTGTGTATGTCAAGACTCTTTAATTCGGGAACGCGTAAAGATATCGAGTTGAAATTTAAACTGTATTACTGTCCGGATGACATCGAACTATGAAATTTGGCGAGAAGCATTGTCTCAGAGTACACATGTAGGAATAAATCTGAAAACTGTACATTTTTATTTAAATCACAAAAAATAGGGCCTCAAAATTCACAAAATATGGGTTCAAAATTCAAAGTGAGTAAATTGTATCATGTAAGTATCATATAAAAGAACTTCATTAGCACATACTAAAACAGGTTTTTACCTAATTATTATAACAATGTGTAATTTTCGATGTATGACGAGAAATGTGAAAAAAAATCTTTTTGTCGATGGTTATAGTATGGAGATTTTAACAACTTACTTCCCAATTTTGTGAAATTTTCTGGATTTGTACGGAACCCTCGGTGTGCGAGCCTGACTCGCACTTGTCCAGTTTTTTTTTCACTTGGTCTGAGTATGAAGCATGATGTCTACTTCCTTGATTTATTATCTAGTTTGAAAATTTTGGTATATCGATTAAAGATTTTTTTCTTATTGCTTTTATGACTACTGGTTACTGGTACTACTTGTGGGTCAAATGAATGTCGGCTTCAGCTCTCCACCCTGTATACGTATTACTTACCTTGTAGTGACACTTATGTGATCTATCACAACTGCAGCCAAAGATGGAGTTGCTGTGGACGATAGATAAAGAATTTTTTTATAAGCAATAAAATTTATGACCTCTTTGATACATCTTTAAACGACTTTCAATAGCTACTTCTACTTCCCTTAGTTCCTTTTCATTACTAATATTATCAATTTGAAATTACGTTTTTATTAATAAATACGTTTTTATTGATTTGTTACTCCTTCACACAGCAACGGAGCAATAGATTTTTGGCATGGACATAGTTTGAAAAATGAAAATTAACATAGGCTGTTTTTATGCCGAAAAAAATTGTGATTCCCGAAGGATATGCAAAGCACATTTTTACTAGCTTAAAGACTGGCATGACGTGTAATATATTGAGACAAAACATTAGTGGATGATAGGTGACATTGGCTGCAGAATTTCATGAAAAGAAGAAGGAAAAAAAAGGGAAGACACTACGACTTTATTACCGCAAAATGACGTTAAAATGCATAGATTGAATAAGATAAATTTAATAAACTAAAAATCAAATCAAAACGCAGGCAAAGCTGCGGGTCAAAGCTAGTATTTGAATAAAATTTATAGTTAAAACTTGTCTTCATAAGTCTTGTCTAGGTGATGTCGATGTACATGTTTTTTAAGGGAGCTACGAGTAATTTTTCCTTACTACGAATTTTATTTACCGGTTCTGTGACCGGTTTGATCATCAACTTGTTTGTGGATTATTGTATAGCAATAAATATTCCTTGTACAAATAGATTTGTAGATGCGTAATCTTTAATAATATTAGGCCCAATTTTAAAGGCGCCATCTAATTTTAATAGCAATTTAATAAAATTAAAATGTTTCTGTTTCTTTTTCAATATATGCATTTGACAGAGAGCAAAACATTTTAAATTGCTATTTATATTACGATAGCCTTTAAATTTGGGCCCATTATAAATAATATATTATTACATTATAATCCTACTTCCTACTTATTATTATAAACGCGAAAGTTTGTGAGGATGGATGGATGGATGTTTGTTACTCTTTCACGCAAAACTTTCTAAACGGATTGAGATAAAACTTTGCAATAATAGAGCTTAAATATCAAAATAACACATAGGCTATGAATTATAATGATATTGCGTCAAAAATCAAAATATCATGCGGGCGAAGCTGCGGGTAAAAACTAGTTATGTATATTTTAAAATGATTATTTTAATCGCACCGACAGAATACAGAATTTGAATAGTTTGTACGAATCGAAGTGACATCCATGTACATCTAGTTGTTATTTATCAATATTTATAAATGGGATCACCTCGGAAGTACGTATACCTTTTAGAACCTTTTTTTATTTGTAATCGTTTCACAATTGATGAAAATATCGATGAACAAACACAAAAAAAATACATACAGACGAACATGGTAGAACCTTCTCCTTTTTGGAAGTTGGTAATAACGTAATCCCTCTGCCAAACAAATTTATTGAATTTTCGAAATTCAAACCACAAAAATCTAAAGTCTATGATTTTTTAAGGAGTACTAGGCTACATTGAGTTTAATGTTTGACATTTTTTTTGTATATATTATATATCTTCTGCAGTCTGTCAGGCCATTACGTTGATTGTTTTCGGGTATACATACTTTGATTGACATGATCGATCGATGTCCCAGTGGTAGGGCAGGTGCCCCGGTTGTGGCCATCTTAGTATCTTTTGTGGCCACTTTGAATTAAATAAATAAATATTTTGGGACATCTTACATACGGCCTCTGACCCCAAACTAAGCAAAGCTTGTGATATGGCTGCCAGAGACTGATATGTAGTACATATACTTATTTTTAAATACATACCAAATTCAAATATATAAGTAACTAAATAACACCCAGACACAGGGCAAACACTTATGTTCATCACATAAATATTTGCTCTGGGGGGGAATCGAACCCACGCCTCTTTGATCCAGAAGTTAGGGTCACTGAGCCACCGAGGCAGTCAAATTTTAAAGATTAATTAGACAATTTAATAATAAATAATAAAAAAAAATTACAAAATTACAAAAACAAGATTTATGTTATAATTACCATTTATGCAATAATTTTGACACCAAAATGGCCACAACCGGGTCAGTGGCCACAACCGGGGCACCTGCTATATGTAGATAGACTCTAAGTCTAGTCTCTAGTAGGACAAACATTTTATAGTCAACAAACAAGGATTTAAAATTGGCAGGGAACTTACCCAAAATGAAAACTGCTAAACTCACAAATTCTGCCAACATTTTTATCTACACAAAAACTTAAAACTTTGTTTTCCTATTCCATTTGATCCTTAAATGATCGATAGGTCAGATTTACTGCTATTCGAGTAAAATTCACAGGTCATCAGGTACTTGCTACAAATAAATACATATGAACAAAATATTCTGCGTGTCAGCTTATTTGCCGACAGGTTTAAAAATAAACGAAAAACGATATTAATAACACATACCTAACACAATTAAAATTGTAAAATGAGACTGTATATAAAAAGTTCGACAGTACGTTTAGTACGGACGAAGGTAAAACACGAGTTTTAAACACAGCTGCAAAATACTTGCTCTCACGTACACACGTAGCGTTCTACGCAACCAAAAAGATCTAAACTCTGTTGCCTTGCCTCTGTAGAGTACGCGCAAGATAACTCTGCGCACGGCTTAAATCAGAAACTAATTTAATACTACCAGGGAATTGAAAATGTTAGTAACATAACGTATACGTGGCGCCACCGCTTAGTTATCTGTAGTAGGTAGGTAATTCTTAGCGTCACTTCTTGTTGCCTTTAAGCGTTTTAAACTACTACAAAAAATTTGATGCTCTATTCGACTGTACGCTTTTTTTGTATGTGTGGTAGGCGATTACCCTATCAATAAAATTATGAACCGATTTTGATAATTATTTTTGTTTGGTTCTGAGGTTCTATTTAAAAACGTTATCGAAATTGGCTTTTTGAATAATCGGTCACGTGCGAGTCGGGCTCGCGCACCAAGGGTTCCGTACCGTATGGAAGCCCCGTTACATTTTATTTTAATTATTTATTTTGGAAGGAAGATAGGCACAACTTAATATTCTGTAAATATTTCAAGCATCTTCCTTTTTTTCAACGGGCAAAAGTGCCTTTATTAAATACAATATGATACAATACTACTTTATATGCTAAAACTACCTACACTACTACTACTACATAGAAAGCAATTGGATCATCCACAGACCCTTGAGGGTCTAAAGATAATCCAAGTGCTCGAGCCCACTGCCAGTTGGCAGCGTGCCCAGCATGCTGGCAGCATTGCCACGCTGAATGACAATGCTTATACTTTGAGCCAAATAAACACCAGCATTTTGGTCACGCGTCGCATCCACCAGACGCTCAGAAAGACTTTTAAAAACAAGATGAGCTCCCGGCCCCCACGGACCCAAAGTCTCAACTCCAAATGGTTCAAATATGTAACCACTACCGAGGTTATCATATTTGTGCCGCTTGTGCTGACTCACTCTGAGTCTCAGAAAGATGTGACGGTGCCAAAGTATCGACGCAAGTTGCGTCTCATACTAAGGGCTGTCCAGTGTGGACGGCCCTTAGTATGGGACGACGATATGTGGTGCCAACAGCAATAGGTCTGATGCCACTATCTTTTTTGACAAGTGCGCAAAAAAAGCATCTTCCCGTTACCGTTATTAATATCGAGCAAAAAACACGTTTATTCGTATGTGAAAAACAGAAACCAATAAATATATTATTATAGGGGGGCCCTTTATTTTATTTTAATTTTTTTTTTTTTTTAAAGTGCATATTTTACTAAATATTCTGTGAATATTCCAAGTATCTACCTGTCGCTGACGTCCTTCAATAGAGACGGAGGATGGATTCTGCCACAGGCATGACGACCGTTTTTACAAGGAACTTGACTGTGGGACTGCAGTTGATGCACCGGTTGGGACCACTTAGTGCCATATTTGGCCACTTTGAATTTTTATGATTGTGTAGACAATTTAAATGTTTAAACAAAACATTATTAGAGAAATTTTCAAACATTGACATTCACACACAATGTTTGTGGTTTTACATTGTTTATAATTGATTTAATTTTGACGTTAGATGGCCGAAGCTGAAATAGTGTCTACAACCGGTGCATTTACCCTACACTATAATACCGATGAGATCTTCAGTATCTTGGGTTTTCTTGGCGTAAAGGATATATAAAATAAAACAATATACATACATAATTATGATCTTACGAGTATACTTCAAATGTCTGAGGCTCTAGAAAACTGAGAATAAAAATTTATGAGTATTTTTTGACAATTTTGTTACCGTGCTAAGATGGACTGGGTTGTTTATGTTCAGGCGTTAGTTTCGTCTCTTTGTTTTCTTTATCTTATGACCAAGTATTTTTTTCTAGGTGAGGTAAAGCAAGGGAAAGGTTTGCTAAAGAAAATAATACGTAAACTGAAGTAACATAAAAACATATAATTTATTCACAGAAAACATAATTGAATATACATAGAATATACAGTAAGAAAAGCAGTGTATCAAATAAGAAAAATAATTCAATAGTATACTAATACTAAGTATAACGATTAGTTCCTACACATTTTTCGGTGAACCCTAAACTAGGCTCGTGACTTGTAATTTGGGGCTAAAGTGCGAAGTACATAAAATTTTAAGAGTTTTCTGTACTGCACCAAGCACATGCTAAAAGTACATATTTTTATGATACTTAATACCTTAGATTGATTGATTTGTTGCTGCGCTCAGCGAGACCAATCATAAACCTAAGCTAAATACATTATTATGTATGTACCTATAAGTAAATATAAATCTAATAAACGTAACAGAACTTGCATGTCGGAATGCATAAAAGAAAAATATGAAGAATAATATATATCGCGCTCGCTAAGCTAGCCCACTCCACAAATCTTACCCTACAAATGTCATAAATAAGGTCTTCAGGTTCGTTTTAAATGCAAGTGCACACATCTTGGAGGCACTGTAGTGACAAGGAAGCTTTTAGCTTCATAATCAAAGCAAGGAAGCTTTAACGACGTACTGAAAACATTATATTGGACACAGATAGTTTCTATAGCTATAAGATCGCCGGCTTTTTTTCGCACAAAAAAGGAATTGGAGAGCTGCAAAAATGATCATACAAAAACCCATTTCTGTGGATAGTGCCGCAGGATTGCCCTTCTCCATTTTTCGTATGATGGCTGGGTTCCCCAGGGAACCAATTGTGGTACTTTTCTTCTATAGGATCTCCTGAAAATTAGAAAAATTATATTTACAAACAAAAAAGTTTTAGGTAAATAGAAATAAAACAAAACAAAGGTTTCATACATAAGTAGGTACGTTAATATGAAGATGTTAAACTACAGTCTACAGCTTGTGAATTCAATTTTGTACAGTGGTCATTGGATAAAATAAGCTTACCATGAATTGACTTAAAGCTTGCACCATTGGAACCCCAGTCATGAAATCCGATACTTGTCATCCGCACCCCATTAATGACGGGATATTTGCTCAACGTGGCGTTGATGACTTGCGCTTCCACGTTATCATCGATGATAGCTAGGTAGCCTCCTTCAGCAGCACAAACCATGAAAGCCTCAGCCCAAGGTGTATGTATCTCGTGGAACTTGTAACAGCTACCTGTTTTCGACTCTAATACGTATCCTGTGAAAAATTTTTAGAACTCAAACAAAGAATGGACAAGAATTGAAAGTGAAAAGTGCAATCATTTATTGACAACATTTTTCATTTTTAACGTTATTATTTTTATTTATTTTTTTGTGGAAGATTATTGTAGAATAAGATTTTTATTTTTTCAATTAGACCTACATTTTCCGTAAAAATATTTTTTGAAAAAAAGCTTATCCTAAAAAGGACGTAACTGCATGATTTAGGAATTATATAAAATGTTACTGAAGCCACATTTGAAAAAACAACATTGTCAAGTCTAGTGGAGTACTCCTTTGCGAGATGTTATCTTATCATCATCACCTCGACATCGACGACCAACCAAGTCTAGAATTGCATTAGGTATAACTTTTTAAAATATCAGCAAAATGATCAGCATCGTAATACCCCGAAATGATTTTGGAATAGCCTTGTGAAAAATGAAAACTTGTCAATTTTGCCCGCAATGTCTTAGTAAATCAAAATCTCCATTAACATTTCCATCGAAATCTACATCAAAATTTACATCGAAATCTACATCGACATCTGTCTAAAAAATCTAAATCATGCCAAGGTAAATTAAGAAGCGACCAAAAAGACATGAATCCACCCCGGGAAAACACCCAAACAAAAGAAACAACAAGGTACAGTATGGACCAACCATATACAGTAATCTGGTGGTCGTGGGGTACCGGCAGAGTAGAATAACACCCCCTCTTGTACCAGGTATCGTAAGAGCCGACTGAGGTACTACGGAACCGACAGATGGCGGTATATCCATCCAAAACAGCGTAGCTCAAGTGCAACAGGATGGGCAACAGCATCCCCGTCGCGAGAGCTACGCACTGCGATTGCCAACACGCCTGCCCAGTGCGACAATTACGGGCAAAACCCCCTTCATCAGTTGACAAAGCTGGAGAGAGAAGATGGCAGTACAGCGTTGACCAAGGCAAAGGTATTGGAGGAGATCGAAAGGTTCTACGGACAGTTATACGCCTCGGTAGCAAAGCCTGTAAACAGCGCGGGCAGAGACCCAAGAGCCAAGCTGACCCGACACTTCACCGAAGACATCCCGGACATCAGCCTATACGAGATTATAATGGCCCTGAATATATTCTTGTATATTTTTTTTAATCATTGACATTAATATTTCATTATTTTTTATATATTTTTTTATTTTGACATTTTTGACATTTTATTTTATAAATCTTGACATTATTCGATTGCACTTCGTTCTATTTTATTTACTTTTATAATTTATGAGTTATGTAAACCTACCAATCAAACCGCCTGGTATATCTCCAAAACTCATTCTGGCAACATTGTGTTGTGAACATTGTCAAATTATTAATTTTCACTGGTGACTGTTTTGTAATTGATTTGTTTTTGTGATAATTAGGTATGAAATTGATATTACATGATTATTAGCTAATGACGTTTCAAAAGTGTATATTTGTTCCTAATTGAAATAAATATGATTGAATTGAATTGATCACATACATACGCTGCGGCAAGTTATACAGAAGACCGAGGAGTATAACCTGCCACGCTGCCACTTTGCTTAGCGTTTGTGGACTATGAGAAAATATTTGATTCGGTCGAGACATGGGCTAAGCTTGAGTTTCATCAACGATCCCGTATTGACTATCGGTATATCGAAGTGTTGAAGTGTTTGTATAATAACGCCACTATGTCGGTCTGAGTACAGGAAGAGAGCTCCAAAGCGATCCCTTTGAAGAGAGGCGTACGACAGGGAGATGTAATAACTCCGAAACTATTTACTGCTACTCTAGAGAACGCCTTTAAGCTCCTGGAATGGAAAGGATTTGGCATCAACATCAATGGCGAATACATCACTCACCTTCGGTTTGCCGCGTACAATATCGTAGTCATGGCAAGGTCGATGGAGAAACTCAGCACGATGCTCGAAGGCCTAAATCGAGTATCTCAACAGGTGGGTCTTAAGATGAACATGGACAAGACGAAAGTCATGTGTAATTGCCATGTTTTACCCACCCCGATTTCTGTTGGAAGCTCGGTTCTTGAAGTCGTTGACTCGTACGTCTACCTAGGACAAGTAGTACAGTTGGGTAGGTCCGACTTCAAGAAAGAGGCCGATCGCCGAATCCAACTCGGCTGGGCAGCGTTCGGAAAATTGCGTAACGTCTTCTCGTCCGACATACCTCAGTGCCTCAAGTGGAAAGTTTTCGACCAGTGTGTGTTGCCAGTGATGACTTATGGCACTGAAACGTGGTTTTTCACTAAGGGCCTTATAAATAAGCTTCAAGTAACCCAACGAGCTATGGAGAGGGTTATGCTCGGAGTCTCTCTGCGGAATCGAATCAGGAATGAGGAGATCCGTAGAAGAACCAAAGTTACTGACATAGCGGATTGGCAAGTTGAAATGGCAATGGGCAGGGTACATAGCTCGGAAGACTGATGACCGATGGGGTCAAAAAGTTCTCGAGCGGAGACCACGTACCGGCAAGCGCAGCGTAGGACGTCCACCCACAAGGTGGACGGACGACCTCATTAAGACCGCAGGATCGCGCTGAATGCAAGCCGCTACCAACCGGTCTTATTGGAGATCTTTAGGGGAGGCCTATATCCAGCAGTGGACGTCATATGGCTGAAACGAACGAACGAAGGTCAACTCTTACTGGCCAGTAACCCAAAATCAAGCCAATCAGAAAAAAAAAACGATTTATCAAATCTTACAATACCATATACAAAGTTTTAAGTCAATCAGTATATGGAATAATAATCGGCCAAGTGCGAGTCGAACTCGCACATATTATATGGTTCCGGTACGGAACGACGAAATATGGAAGCCCCACTTAATATAATTTATTTAATTATTATGTATGAAGGAAATATACAACTTAATATTCTGTGAATATGTCAAGCATCTTCCTGTTGCCGTTATAACAAGACAAAAAAAGTCCCCCTTGAATATTTATTTTATATTTATTTATTATTTATTTTTAAATTAGAGTGAATATATAACTAAATATACTGTGAATATTGCAAGAATCTAGGTAACTGTCATCATTATTAATTTCTAGCGAAAATTGGCTAAAATTTTAGATTAGTTGTAGGGGTAACTAAACTGAAATTACGTAACGTAATCTGTGAAAAATTCAACGTTTTAGCTATCAAGGTTCATGAGATACAGCCTGGTGACAGACAGACAGACAGCGGAGTCTTAGTAATAGGGTCCCGTTTTTACCCTTTGGGTACGGAACCCTAAAAAGTTACATACAAAAAGAAAAGGGCCTGTTTTACCCCGAATGAAGTCAATTTTTCAAAATGTTCGTCTTTAGTTCTCCGTTAGGTCGTACAAATACAAAGTTGATATCATTAGCGGTTTGGGCTGTCTGGCAGTCTGTCAGTCAGTCACGCAGGGAATCCTTTTATATAATAGTGTTATGAGATGGGTTCTTGGATAATCAGTTAAAACACCGATTATTCACTTTGCACTTTATTGCACACAATCACGTCACAAAAATCACAAAAACACACGACACAACTGGTTCGCACAAACACTTTACACTGGCACTGATATTCACACAAACTAGTCACTTCACAATCACTGGTATCGCACTCTAACCCGAGATGTTATCGCTTGATGTTATCTTTACCGACGAAACGAATAAACTGATCCCCAAGGGTCGGCCGGCGTATTTATATCCGTTATTTCCTATAGTCTCGAACCTACGAGATATTTCGCAACATTACTCGATCTTAATAAACGCTATTGTGTTAACAAATAAACAACTTGAAAGTTCGAGAATTTCCTATTGTTTTTCAAATACGTAAACACCCAACAAATAAACTAAACAATAGACAAGATACAAAGACTGATCCCGCTCGAGTCATAAAGCCATAAAACCGAATACAAAAGGCACCAATAAAAAACGCAAAACAATAGAGCTTCCCAGAACCAGATCACGTAAACACCGCAGATTACATCATAGTTACTGAATACCTACAACGGGCGCCTACTGCGTTACAATAGATTATGTCCTTATAGACATCGCGCTCAGTTTCGTCATCAATTATAGCCAAGTAGCCTCCCTCAATATAACAAGTCTGGAAACCTTCCGACCAAGTCAGACGTTTGTGAAACTTGTAGCAACTACCAGATTTTTTTTCTAATAGGTACTAATCCTGGAATGAAATACAAACAATTTATTTCAAAATAATCATTCAAAATTCCGAGTGTTTGTCTCGACAACAGACTTATTTTTGCTAGGGTATCACCGTACTTATTATTATAACTAACTTTTGCTTACTATGGGACCAATTTCAAAATCGAAAAAATATCTGTTGATCCGTGTAGTTTTTAAGAGCCAATGAGCATCTTATACGGAACAGCTGATTAATTTCTGCGATTAATTTGGCCTTTTTTATATTTTTTTTTCGGAAAAATGATGCTCATTTAAATCTTACCAGGGTCAGTAGTTCCACAAGCAGACATAGTTAGTTTGGTGAATTTCTTAAAGCAGACGTAGGGCAGCACGTCGTCGCATCGTACGTCGTAGGTGCTTCCATTGCCATCAGTGAACATAGCGAGGCAGTTTTCTTTATTCTTGTAGTTGTCAGGCTCTCCTGGCGCCCAGCTGATTGGAAGACGAGTAAGAGGCACTCCTAGAAGATGAAAAAAATCAGCAAATGCCTTTATTAACTACAAAAATTAATAATTAAGCTAAAACTACTACTGCATAAAAAGCAATTGGATCATCAACATACCCTTGAAGGTCTAAAGATAATTCAATGTTCGAGCTCAAAACCAGTATACCCATTTGAACATTGCTGTAATTAAAATCACAATGGGGACAAAAGTACATTCCATGAGTACAAGACTATGCAAAGAACCTTTTATTAGCAAGATCAGCGCTGGTAGGTTTACAACCAACATACGCTACTTCAGTTTGTGAGAAATCCAAAATAAATAAGCTTAGGTAATACTTTAAATAAATTATTATCATATTATTTAGGATTGGTTGAATGTTGTATGTCACAATAAATATTAATCTCTTATGAAACCAGGCTCTTAAAGGTACTCTCCAGACTTTCCGGTATTCTGTCATCAATCTTATCTTCTTTTACAATATCTACCTTCTCGTTAATTTTAAATTCAATACAAAAATTGTTCATACATAAAATATACATCGAGTTTTTGGAAACCCGTGTTTTAGAAACTTGGCCCTGCTTAGGGAACACTATTAAGTTTTATACATATTTAGGTTATTGCTTTTGTTTTTTTGGTCTAATGATACTCTCTGCGGTTAGCCTCTTTGATCACTACAAAAATAACTAGTATTCTTCTATTCTACGTCTTACTATTATACTTTAATCTTTTTCCGTCAACATGTATTATTCCGCGAGTTTTAAAGGCACCTTCAATAGACGTGTAGTCTCCTTTAGAGAAGCTCGCATGTACTCCGGTGAAGATGGTGGTGGGGATGGGGCCTTTTTTGTTGAACACGAACCTTATCAGCTCTTCTTTTAGCTGGTTGGTGAGAGGCGAAGCTAATACAGCACCTGGGAAAATGGAATTATTTGTCATAAGCATAATTATATCTTTGACATGTATTTATCAAATAAAATGATTGCCGATGAGGTAGGGTCGAACATCCACTATCGAGGCAGACAGACCATCTGAAAACGCTGGATGCAAGTCAGCCAGCAAGTGAGCCATCGGTGGCTCAGTGGTTAGTTAACCTGACTTCTGGATCAAAGAGGCGTGGGTTCGATCCCCACCCAGGGCAAGCATTTATGTGGTGAACATAGGTGTTTACTCTGTGTCTGGGTGTATTTGAATACTATCTATATAAGTATGTATTTAAAATATGTATATGTAGTATATCAGTCTCTGGCAGCCATATCACAAGTTTTACTAGTTTGGGGTCAGAGGCCGTGTGTAAGATAATCCCTAATATTTAATTATTTATTTATAGACCTACATAATTAGCTTTCAACCAATCATTTGATTTTATTAAGAACACTTAGGAACGCCTAGTTACATATAAATAGGTTCCTTTAGGCTGATATGATGTTGATTATTTTACCTTATATTTTATAAAAGAAAATATGGATAAGACAGTTTTAGTTCCCATTTGTTTAGAACTTTAAGAAATATGATTTTAACGGCGTCGATGATGTGTTCTTGTAACAGTTGTAGTATCAGTACCATGTTTACTTTTTCACCTACGGAAAAAAAAACTGTTATTTGAAAAGAAAACCATTTTTCTACCATGCCTTCAATAATTATTATACGCATAAAGATCTCAAGGACGTCAATGGGTAAATAAATTTAGTTATAGAATAGGAGATTTACAAGTGATGTTGTCATATTTTAAGCGCCTACAATACATATTACGCATTAAGTGGAATATGTAATAGGTATGTGTTTAATCGCCGAATCCAACTCGGTTGGGCAGCGTTCGGAAAATTGCGTAACGTCTTCTCGTCCGACATACCTCAGTGCCTCAAGTCGAAAGTTTTCGACCAGTGTGTGTTGCCAGTGATGACTTATGGCACAGAAACGTGGTCTCTCACTATGGACCTTATTAGTAAACTCCAAGTAACCCAACGAGCATAGCCCGCTCGGAGTTCCTCTGCGAGATCGAATCAGGAATGAAAAGATCCGTAGAAGAACCAAGGTTACCGATATAGTTTAGCGGATTAGCAAGTTGAAGTGGCAATGGGCAAGGCACATAGCGCGGAGAACTGATGACCAATGGGGTCGAAAAGTTCTCAACTGGAGACCATGTACCGGCAAGCGCAGCGTAGGACGTCCACCCACAAGGTGGACGGATGACCTTATTAGGACCGCAGCATCGCGCTGGATGCAAGCCGCTATCAACCGGTCTTATTGGAAATCATTAGGGGAGGCCTATGTCCAGCAATGGACGTCCTATGGCTGAAATGATGATGAATGATGATGATGTGTTTAACAAATTCGCAACCTGGGTAAATTTTAGGCGGCTTGAATCCAACAGTGGATATATTAATGTGAATATTAATAATTTATTGGGTCCAATTGTCGAGGCGCCATCGTAATTATAATAGCAATTTAGAGTAGTCCTAATAGGTCTTTTACTTTAACAGGACCTTTTCACTATTATTGACTGCCTCGGTGACTCAGTGGTTGGTTACCCTAACTTCTGGATCAAAGAGGCGTGGGTTCGATCCCCACCCAGAGCAAATATTTATGTGATGAATGTTGTGGTGTGTTTGCTCGGTGTCTGGGTGTTATTTAGTTCATCCATCATCCATCCATCAGCCAAAAGACGTCCACTGCTGGACATAGGCCTCCCCTATGGATCTCCAATAAGACCGGTTGATAGCGGCTTGCATCCAGCGCGATCCTGCGGCCTTAATGAGGTCATCTGTCCACCTTGTGGGTGGACGTCCTACGCTGCGCTTGCCGGTACGTGGTCTCCACTCGAGAACTTTTCGACTCCACCGGTCATCAGTCCTCCGCGCTATGTGCCCTGCCCATTGCCATTTCAACCTGCTAATCCGTTGGGCTATGTCGGTAACTTTGGTTCTTCTACGGATCTCCTCATTTCTGATTCGATCACGCAGAGAGACTCCGAGCATAGCCCTCTCCATAGCTCGTTGGGCTACTTGGAGCTTACTAATAAGGCCCATAGTGAGAGACCACGTTTCTGTGCCATAAGTCATCACTGGCAACACACACTGGTCGAAAACTTTCGACTTGAGGCACTGAGGTATGTCGGACGAGAAGACACTACGCAATTTTCCGAACGCTGCCCAGCCTAGTTGGATTCGGCGATTGGCCTCTTTATTGAAGTCGGACCTACCTAACTGGACTACTTGTCCTAGGTAGACGTACGAGTCAACGACTTCAAGAACCGAGTTTTCAACAGAAATCGGGGTGGGTAAAACATGGGAATTACACATGACTTTCGTCTTGTCCATGTTCATCTTAAGACCCACCTGTTGAGAAACCCGATTGAGGCCTTCGAGCATCGTGCTGAGCTCTTCCATCGATTTTGCCATGACTACTATATCGTCGGCAAACCGAAGGTGAGTGAGGTATTCGCCATTGATATTGATGCCGAATCCTTTCCATTCCAGGAGCTTGAAGGCGTTCTCCAAAGTAGTCGTAAACAGTTTCGGAGAAATTACGTCTCCCTGTCTTACGCCTCTTTTTAAAGGGATCGCCTTGGAGCTCTCTTCCTGTACTCGGACTAACATAGTGGCGTTATTATACAAGCACTTCAACACTTCGATGTACCGATAGTCAATACGGCATCGTTGGAGAGACTCAAGCACAGCCCATGTCTCGACCGAATCAAAGGCTTTTTCATAGTCCACAAACGCTAAGCAAAGTGGCAGATTATACTCTTCGGTCTTCTGTATAACCTGCCGCAGCGTATGAATGTGGTCCATGGTGCTAAAGCCTTTTCGGAAACCGGCTTGTTCGCAAGGCTGAAAGTCATCAAGCCTGCGCTCGAGACGGTTCGTAATGACCCTTGAAAACAGCTTATAAACATGGCTCAGAAGTGAGATGGGTCTGTAGTTCTTCAATAAGGTGCTGTTACCTTTCTTGAAAAACAACACCACCACGCTTCTGTTCCATGCTTCTGGCGTGATGCCCTCGAGGACGACGGTGTTGAAAAGCTTCTGGAGGACTTTTAGTACCGGTGTTCCACCCGCTCTCAGCAGCTCTGATGTGATACCGTCGTCACCCGGCGCCTTGTTGTTCTTAAGCTGATTCAGGGCCATTCTAATCTCGTACAGGCTGATGTCCGGGATATCTTCGGTGAAGTGTCGGGTCAGCTTGGCTCTTGGATCTTTGGCCGCGCTGCTAACAGGCTTAGCGACCGAAGCGTATAGCTGTCCATAGAACCTTTCGATCTCCTCTAATACCTCTGCCTTGGTCGACGCTACACTGCCATCTTCTCTCTTCAGCTTTGTCAACTGGCTTTGCCCAATAGACGAATTCCTCGCGAACACTTTGGAGCCTTTGTTCTGCTCTATTGTCTCTTTAATATGTTTAGTATTAAAGAGACGAATGTCGCGCCGCACGGATTTTGAAATTTGTCTATTGAGCTGCCATCTAATATGTATTTATAATATGTTATTTAGTTACCATCTATATAAATATGTATTTAAAAATAAGTATATGTAGTATATCAATCTCTGGCAGCCATATCACAAGCTTTGCTTAATTTGGGGTCAGAGAGAGAGTGTGTAAGATGTCCCAAAATATACACAGTCAGGTCATAAATTCTGTCACATGTTTAATATAAAATAATTGAAACAAGTTTATTTATTATGTAACCATTTATATACCAATATGAACTTAACAAAACATAGATCCTTATGACAATAAAGTTTATTCAAAATGACCTCCGTGATTTTGAATACAGGCCTTCAATCTACGCGGCCAGTCGTCCATGGCAGCACGAACGAAGTCCATGTCAATATCGGCGGCTGGCTTAATCAAAGATGTCTTGAGTGACTCCAAATTCGGATGAGGCTTTGAGCACGCCTTTGCCTCCAAGTGTTGCCATATCTTGTAATCTAACGGACTCAAATCTGGACTGGAGGAGGGCCAGTCTTCGTGCCGGATGAAGTCGATTTCACGCGCCGCCAGCTAGTCTTGTGTGCTCTTCTCTCTATGAGCTGGCGCCGAATCTTGTTGGAATACCCAGTGCCTGTTATTGAACATGGTATGAGAAACAGGCTCCACAAGGTTCGTTAGGACTGTATTTTGATACACAACTGCATTTGTTTTTACACCTTTCTCAAAAAAATGTACCTCTGTTAAGCCCCAATAAGAAACTCTCAACCATACCATGAGCGAGGATGGAAAATGACCTCGTTGAACACGCGGAATACGGTTGCTCGATTCTTCACTACTGTGTGCGTACACCTTATCATTTTGTTTGTTGTAGCTCTCTTCTACGGTAAAAATTTTTCATCCGAAAAAAGAATTTCCCGATATTTTTTTCCCGCGTACCGCTTCAACAAATCGCGGCATCTCTTCAGTCTCAGGTCCATTAGACGAGCATTTAAACGATGTCCTGTTTTTCTTCGATATGCCCGAAGCCCTAAGTCTTCATTTAACACCCTTTTCACCGTGGTTCTGCTTAACCCCATCTGAAGGGCCAACAGTTTCTGCTTACGTTTGGGATTTCTTTGAATTCGCGCCTTCACAGCTTTTATCACTGCTAGAGTCCTAACAGACCGAGGGCGACCACTTCTTGACCTGTCATCTATACTAGAGTCATCATTGTATCGTTTGATGGTACGATAAACGAATCTTTTGGTTATATTCTAATTTTTCAGTATGTCAAAAATTGTTTTGGCGCGGAACTGCAACGATGCAACGCAATAACTGCAACACGGTCTTCTTTAAGCGTCCACTCCATATATAAAAATGAGTAAAATTCTAAAAAGCATACATATTTATTTTTATGAACAATTCGCAATTCGAATTCAATAAACTTTTTTATGGCCAGCATTCTAAAAGAAAAGTTTTTACTGTGTTACAATACTTATGACCTGACTAGGTATATATGCATTTGATAGAGATAACACTATTTTACGTTGCTATTAAATTTACGAATTGGGCCGATTGTGTATGTAATGATAACAAATAATTTGTTTAAAGCAATACATTAGCGCTGAAACAGGTGTCGTAAATAGTTGAGTAAGATCATCAATAAATGGCAAAAAAGTTACAAAATCAGTGAATTTCGCGCACTGATTCTAGAATTTGTACTGTACCAGGTTTTTTTTTAATTGAACACTAAACATAAATAACTCCCTGAAGGAGGATTTCGTTAGGCCAGTGCAAGTTGGTGGATTCACAGTCATATACAATCGAATTTCTTATCAGGTTTCCTCGTGATGCTTTCCCTTAGGTACCAAAAAGCTAGTTCATACATAACTTCCATCGAAATCATTGGTTTGAAACCAGGATTTGAGCCCACGACCTCCCGATCGTAAGGCGGGTGTTAATGCCACTAGATCACGGTTTCTCTAGCGTTTGATTATAAGGAATACCTTCTGCGTGGCATCGCATCCTGGCCTCCTCCCATGTACTGGGCACGACGTGAAACTTCATCCAGCCATTCGCCGGTTCTACAAACTCGTAGTCGAACCTGAACACCTTTGCTGCAATTAAAACATTATGTGTTGAAGTTTTATTGTGTAATGAATGTAAATTATTTTACCCAAAAAATGGCATGACCGACTTCAACCGTGTACAGAATTCGCGAATAGTTCGCACTGATCGATGTAGCAATTTTCATATTATTGTTTATTTATCAGAAATGGCTCAGCCGATTTCAATAAAATGTAAATTAGACCAACTTCGAAGTATACCCTTTCCAATATAAAAATAATTATCAAAATGTAAAAACTAGACTACTATGTAAAAAGTTAAGCGTGGTTATACATAAAAATATATACGCGTCGAATTGAATACCTCATCCGTTTTGTCGATCAAAAACAATAATCGTATCATTACAGTTTCAGCTTCATAAACTTCTAGAAGAAAACTGATAGTAGGGAAGCCAAAGAGGGGATTTCAGACCATACAAAAGCACGGCAGATTAACATACAGGGCCTACATACCTTATACTATATTACCTACCTTGTACCTAATTAAGCCGGCTAAGTCCGTGAAAGCTAATTCACGCGAGATTAACTAACTTGGTTTTATGTGAAATCATATAACATTAAATAACAAGTATTTTCAAACTGTAATTTATGTCATGATCAATAAGTTGTCAAGTGCATGTCGAGAAACGCGTGACAGAATGGGAGGAATTAAATTAAAGATTTTTTTATTCTTTTACAGTGTGTATTCTCTTCAATAGCGTAGGGGCAACTGCCCACTAAACATCTCATTAGTCAACCTCCACCAAAGTGCGGCCTCAGCAAAGGAGCAAGCTTACCACCAAACCACCAAACCAAAGGAGCGGCTTACGCATTTTTTAAATACACTTACACACATCTCATAATTTTTATTATTTCAGATCAGCTTTTACCAGAGATATATTTCACATTAGCTTTACCAAAGCTGAGATTTTTATTATTTTGGCCATCAGCAGTTACCAGAGTTTTATTTCACATTAGATTTTTCAGAGCTAATACAAGAACTGTGTCGCTATCACGGTTTTTTAAGCCTCTTGATTCCGTGACGTCATTTAGATGTTTGTTTTATACTTTTTTTTCAACCAACTTGCAAATAAGTAAGATCTTTTCAATTCGTCTGTGTTGTTTTTTTAAATTCAACTTCAAACTTGTACTTATCTGACTTGTACACATCTCGTGATGAACATTTTTATTTGTATAGAGTTCATTATATTGTTTCACTTGCCATATTGTTTGTAATCATTGCTGTTCGACATTGACAGTACTAGAATTTAATAACACAATACAATAGTAAATATCCACCATCTCGCACTGGCAGAGCATGGTGCCATTCGCTCTTCGTTTTCAGGTCTATATTCAGCAGACTTTTGAAAATTCGATGCGGTACAATATAAATAATGTCAGCAATGATTACAAACAATATGGCAAATGAAACAATACAATGAACTCTATGCAAAATAAAAATGTTTATCATGAGATGTGTACAAGTTTGAAGTTAAATTTGGAAAAAAATAAACACAGACTAATTGAAAAGATCTTAATTGTTTGCAAGTTGGTCGAAAGAAGTATAAAACACACATCTAAATAACGTCACGAAATCACGAGGCTTAAAAATAACCGTGTTAGCGACAAAATTCTTGTATCCGCTCTGGAAAATCTAATTTGAAATAAAGCTCTGGTAACTGCTGATGGCCAAAATAATAAAAATCTCAGCTTTGGAAAAGTAAATGTGAAATATATCTCTGGTGAAAGCTGACAGGAAATACTCGTAATACAAATTATGACATGTGTGTAAGTATACAAAAAATGCGTAAGGAGCGGCTTACGCATTTTTTGTCGGAGTTCGGAGTGCTCTAAGGTCACATTAAAAGGCGTAAGCCGCTCTTTCGGAGCGAGCTGGGATCGCATTACAAAAAAATAAAACATTAAGGCGTAAGTGGTTAGTGCAGTCACTTTTGCCTTTTGAATATACAAATAATAAATTTATAAAAACTTACCTTGACACAGCAAAGATAATATCACAACGAAAAACAAATTTTTAAACATTTTCGAAAGCATATTTTGCTTAAAAAGTTTATTGAGTCAACACAAAATAGGAAAAACCGTGCGTTTTCACTAAAAACTAAAATTATTATGTTTGCAAAACCAAATCGAATTGCAAAATAACTTGAATTAATGTACAAACAGATCTAGGACAAGTTTTCTAGTAAACTAAGAAATTAAGAAGTCAACTAAGAAAAGAATAATCAACTGACTTAATGACTTTGCTTTTACTTAACTAATGGATGGAAAAGTTTGTATATTCTAGAGTTATCATAACGAGTTTGTTATTCACATCATTTCCTTATCACTGTTTAGGGCCCTTGTTATTAGATAGGATAGTAACGAGGGAGTAGTATTAACCCTTAACCGTAATCGTGGGTCAATTTGGACCCAACGACTACTAAAAAACTGTTTTATTTCGAAACGCGCGAAGCTAGACGTTTGCGCGCCCATGTAATCTCATTACGTCGCAAGGTGCGGCGAAGGCCGGAAGTTCTGCTCTTGAAGTTTACTGGAAGTGGAGGAACGTGTGATTGCCGGGTCCAAACGGAGCCACGATTCTAGTAACGTAAGTTTTTTACTTAGTGTATACTTTTTTATTTGGTATAGTTTCAGGCGTTTTATTAGAACAATGACGCAATAGTTTTAGTGGGTTTTTATAAATCAATAAAATCTAAAGTATAGAGCTAAGCATTAAAACGTCTATTATAGACTTGAAATCCATAGAATTCCGTTCATCTAGTAAGTATACTCTAAACCCAAGTAATGAGTGTTCAAAATCTATAAACCACTTCGAGAAAATGTAGGTAGTGCCTTTGCGATTCGCTTCGTCTTAAGACGAGCCTTTTTGATACCATCATCATCAAGGGATATTAGACATAGAATATTATATAATAGTTATCTTTTAATATTTCGTTTCTGTACCCTGATTTGTTGCTCAGGCCTTAGATTGTGACTAAATTGCTTTTCTTACAAGCTTTTATTTAACTTGCAATGTATGTAAGTAAGTAAATTTAGGTGGAATCTTTCAAGTTAAACTTGACCAACTTCCCGGTTTTCGATTTAGCTAAAATTTTGTACGCATATGTATATTGCGTGACAATGCAATATTATAGTACCCTGGAGCTGATCTGATGATGGAGTCGGAAGGTAGCCATAGGAACTCCTGTACTAAACAAGATGGACCCGTCGTGTTTGGGCTCGTTTTACTTGTCTTGGCTGGCACTCTGCTGTTATATGATATCCAGTATTTCAAAAGCTTTTATTTAAAAAGTTTTATTTTTATAATAATTTATTGTCTTTTAACTAAGTAGAAAAAAGGTTTGGTAAGGAAAATAAAACATCAAGTATGCCATAATGACTTAGGTAAAATTTATTTACAGAAAACACAGAGAATGTAAAGCAACTAAAGCAGTGTAGCATTAAAGAAAAATAATTATAAATATAAAACAAAATGATTTAAATTATTTAAAATGAATCAATTTGTGCATAGTATCATTTATATATTAATCTAATATAAATAACTTAAGATTTGCATGCAGGAATATATGAAAGAAAAATACGAAGAATATATTGCGTTTGTTATCCAACTCTTCTCTCATTATTAATGATATTATGGATAAGATATAAGTTTCGTTAAATACCTAATTGTAAGTGCATACATCTCGAAGGCACTGCAATTACAAGGAAGCTACAACAATATACTAAAAACCTTTTACTGTGTCTATGTATCTGTATAGATGGACAAAAAAAATTATTGACATAAATTTTAAATAAAACAGCTCAGTTTTTTGACATTGTGTGCATATATATTGTGTCAAAATCCACAATCTTATATTCCAAATATAGATAGTATTTATTGGGTCGTTTTGCTCTGCCAATTCGCTATGTAGACAGATACATTATGAAAGCTGAAAATATTAGATTTATTGGACGCGGATAGTTTTTATCGGCTTTTCTTTTCACACAAAAAGGGAAGTGGAGTGCTGCAAAAATGATCGTACAAAAACCCATTTCGGTGGATAGTGCCGCAAGGTTGTCCTTCTCCATTAATTGTATAATTGTTGGGTTCTCCGCGGTACCAATTGTGATATTTTTCTTCTATAGGGTCTCCTGAAAATGAGAAAAAAAATATACAATTTAACTCGCAGAACTACTGATCGTTATGTGTGTTTATTGTATCAAACATACTCGTAAAGTCGCAAAATAATTAGCTGTACTTTTAACTTTTAGCCATCCCATTGTACCTAAAAATTGTTTAACTAAATGAGACACCTTATTCAATTTATTGAAGCTAGGTTATTTACAGTACAGAATATAATGCACTAGGTTTATGTCAAGAGATATTTTTGTGATAAAAATTTAAAAAAAACCGGACAAGTGCGAGTCAAACTCGCACATCAAGGGTTCCGTACAAATATGTTGTTAAAATAATTAAAAACCTATTTTAGCATGTGCTAATGAAGTTCTTTTAAATGTTACCTTACATGATACGATTTACTCATTTTGAATTTTGAACCCATATTTTGTGAATTTTGAGGCCCTATTTTTTTGTGATTTAAATAAAAATGTACAATTTTCAGATTTATTTCTATATGTATACTCTGAGACAATGCTTCTCGTCAAATTTCAAAGTTCTATGGCAACGGGAAGTATCCTGTAGGTTTTGATTTTTATGAGTGCAAAATATGCGGTTTTTTACGCCATAAATGGCTCTAACTTTTTTAAACGATTACTGAGAAGTTTTTCTTTTACACAACTGCAAGAGACTATAGATATACGTATACAGTTTAAATTTCAAACCCGATATCTTTACGCGTTCCCGAGATAAAGAGTCTTAACATACACACAGACGGACAACAAAGTGATCCTATAAGGGTTCCATTTTTTCCGTTTGAGGTACGGAACCCTAAAAATCGTCGCGACTCAAGATTTGATCCTGCATATCTGATTGATGCGGATTTCTGTCCCGGTGCTTTACCAAATAAGCTGCTCTTTGACGCTCACGCCAAATTAGTTGAAGTGTTTATCTTTTTAACTACATACAGCGCTAGTGGCGCACCTTTACTAGACTGGCTCAGCTTGAAGTTCAAGTCACGACAAATTGAGTGGTGATTGGAGAGTTCAAACTTACCATGAATAGTTCTAAAGCTAGGAACCCCAGTCGTGAAATCCGACGCTTGTTATACTCCGGTCTACGTCAATTACGGGATATTTGCTCAGCTTGTCCTTGATGACTTGCGCTTCTACATCATCATCGATGACAGCTAGGTAACCTTCTTCCGCATCACAGACCATGAAAGCCTTCGCCCAAGGCGCAAGTTCCTCGTGGAACTTGTAACAGCTGCCTGTTTTTGACTCTAGCACGTATCCTGTAAAAAAGATTTTACATCTCAAACAAATAAAGGTCACGATTTGATTGTGATAAGTGTCTTCTTATCATCATCTTAGTCCTTTCATTTCGCTGAAAGTTAAATGATTTATAATCCGACCGCTTAACTCAGTCCTCGCCTGCGCGGGTACAGGGGCGCGGGGGTAAATGTCAAAGGGGACTGAGACAGGCGCGGGCGGCGGATCTCCGCGCCCCTGTACCGCGCAGGCGAGGGCTGAGTGAAGCGGTTGAATTAAAAGTGCTTTTGCAATAGTAAATCGACGTATTACTTTTAAACATTTGTTTTACCAGTGTCTGTAGTTCCACATTCAGTCATGGTTAACTTGGTGTACTTTTTGTAGCACACATAGGGCAGCGCTCTGTCACAACGAGTGTCAGACATGACAGCGTGGCCTTCTATGCTCATAGCGAGGCATCTCTCCGAGTTCTCGAAATTGTCGGGCTCGTCAGCCTCCCAATCTATCGCTAGTCGGTCCAAGGGAACTCCTGAAAAATAAAAAATAAATCGTTAACTATTTTTCTTAGACTTAGACCTTCGAGCAAATATCTATGGAGTCAGAATCGTGCAAAATGTTGTTGAATTTTCATCTTACGTGTTTTCATACACGGACACTTCTCCCCGTGTATTCTTAATTTTCTACGGATGTACGGTTTCCCCACTCACCGTAGCGTAGAGCCAGTGGGACTTCAAGTTTTAATTTTTAATTATTGACATATTAGTTTTTGTCAAAAATTCCAACTTGACGTTATATTATTTTATTCCTAACATTATGAATGTGAATGTTATCTTTGACATGCTGTAGGCTAAAATTATAATCAAATTGTTTAATTGTATTTTGTACAGATACCTACTAATTATGAACTCGTTTTATATTCAATCAATTTGTTAATGCTGATCAAAAATGTATTATTTATCTAATGATTTCTTTGCATGCCGAAAGGTCGGATAGGGCGGCTCTTTTTTATTTTCTCTGTAAGATCTCAGTTGTACCCATAAACGCAAGAATAAATGATTTATGACTTTGGAACTTAAGTTCGGTGCCTCACCATTTAACGAGCTTTTTCTTAACAGGTCATAACTATAGGTCAAGCAAATAAATGCAGTTTTTTTTTACCTTCAATGGAAGTGTAGACGCCCTCAGAAAAGATTGAGTGAACTCCAGAGAATATGGTGACTCCCTGTCGATGCTTAGAGCCTTTTTGTTCCTGGACTAACGACACAATAGCTGTCTTCAATTCCCTGGTTAGAGGTGATGCTAGAATGGCTCCTGAGGACAGCAAAAATATTAAGCTTTTTCGTTTCAGATTTCATTTAATGAATGAACTGATATAGGTTTCATCAAGTCAAGTAGCTCAACGAACTACAGAAAGACCTGTGCTCGGATCCTCTGCGCTAGACTGAAAGAAGAGATCCATAAAAGAATCAAAGTTACCGACTTATTCTTTCTCTATGGTTACCGCTACAGTTACAGCAAATTACCAAATTGAAACAGCAATGGACACGGCACTATAACAGAGAACTTATGACGAATTACGTCGAAAAGTTCTCGAGTAGAGACTCCACATTCCAATTACAAGTTCATGTGTAGGCACAAATTCAATTAGGTACATTATGTACAACCACAGGAAATGCAGCGTAAGATTTCCAACCACAAGGTGAACAAAACACCTGACTAGGATCACAGGATAGCGCTTAATGCAAGCCTCTTCCAACCAGTCTTATAGAAAATCCATAGAATAGACATAGTAATGGTCTTTATATGGCAGAAATAGACAATTTTCACTAGTTATAGAGTTTTAATTACAAGTAATAATTATGTTAATATCTTTTTAAAAGTACTTTTATTAACTAGAATAAAATACAACTCTACTTACATAGGGTAAAACTACATAAATTGCTTCTGTATAAAAGCGATTGGATCATCCACATACCCTAGAAGGTCTAAAGAAAATCCGAATGCTCAAGCCTACTGCAGGTTGGCAGCGTGCCCACTGGTAGCATTGCCACGTTAAATGGCAATGCAATTATACGACAGGCAAAATAAACACCAGCAACTAATGAATACTAAATACTTCTCGCACCTTATTTGGCCATTCTGGTGCTCACTGAATGAGGCAACAAATGCTTGGACGACCCGTTTGCCCAAATACCGAGCTTCCAAAAACTTTATCGTCGCAGGGACTGTGGAATCGGCCGATCTGGGAGCTAGCACGGAAATCTCTTCTAGATACGTGTTCTGGCGTCGCGTATCGCGCTCGCGTACTTGCAGTCTCTGTATGGGAGTCCGGTCTTTGGTTGCAAGCATTGCTCTCTTTCAATACTGGTAACCTTTTAGACCCAACTGCATTTCGTCTAGCTGTCAGCTTACGCTTGGATGCAAGGTGTTGTGAGGCCCATCGGTATCAGTGTGGTACTGCAGTTGACCAGCTCAGTCACCACGGTCTCTCTTGCTCAAGAAGCGCTGGTCGGATTGGCCGCCACACCAGTCTTAACGATGTCGTACGCAGGGCTTTTGTCACCGCCAAAATCGCAGCCGTACTCGAACAGAGTGGGCTCGCGCGTGATGATGGCAAAAGGCCTGACGGCATGACGCTGGTCCCATGGAAGTGTGGACGGCTCTTAGTATGGGACGCAACTTGCGTCGATACTTTGGCACCGTCACATCTTTCTGAGACTCAGAGTACGGCTGGAGCGGCGGCCAATTCGGCGGAGCAGCACAAGCGGCACAAATATGCTGACCTCGGTAGTGGTTACATTTCTGAGCCATTTGCAGTTGAAACTTTGGGTCCGTGGGAGCCGGGAGATCACAAAAGTCTTTCTAAGCGTCTGGTGGACGCGACGCGTGACCGAAATGCTGGTGTTTATTTGGCTCAACGTATAAGCTGCTGGCAGCATTGCCACTCTGAATGGCAATGCTGCCAGCATGCCGGACACGCTGCCAACTAGCAGTGTGGCTTTTGGATTATCTTGAGACCTTCAAGGGTCTGTGGATGATCCAATTGCTTTCTATTTAGTAGCAGTGTAGGTAGTTTTAGCGTATAAAATAATATTGTATCTTATTGTAGTTAATAAATTATTTAAAAAAAAACTAATAAATACTTAAACTTAATAACGTTCGCACCTTCCGCTTGACAGCGGAGCCTGGCCTGGTCCCAAGTGACCGGTATAATGTGGTACTTCAGCCAGCCGCCCGCCTGCTCGCTCCACACGTAATCGTCTCTGTATCTACACTCCTGGCCTGTAAGATACCTACATTTTTATTATGTTATGCACTGTATATACCGAAAAATTATTTTGCTACAACACAACTAGGCCTGGTCAAGTAGACCGACAGGCGCAGCGTAAGACGTCTACCAACTTGGTGGACCGACGATATAACCCGGCGAGAACGTGGAGGGATCATTATGACTCCTATTTATTTTTATTTCACACATAGATTTTTATTCTGCGGTTATATGTTGCTGAAAAGCATAGTAGCTGTAGCTAATGAAGCCATCTTCATGTTAAAACCGTCACCGTGTGGTAGTAAGTTTCCTGGTTAGGGAGGCAGGCAAGTACAAACGCCGCGCAGTGTCATCTTGACCCTTCCTCATACGCTGTGTAGCGCTTTTGTGCGACATTTTGGTAAATATTTTTTTTCTGATTATTTGATTGATTTGGTCAATAATTATTATAAATGTAGCAAGGCATGTAGCAAATGTAAAAATAATATACAATAGTTATTTTATATGATTTTTTTTAAATATAGGGTCATTTTGACCCTTCTCATCCTCGACGTCAATATCTTTTGTACCACATCTTCGCCGGGATAAGACCGCAGGAAAGCGCTGTTTCGTCAGGCTGTCAGGCTGAATCGTGCTTATGGGAAATCCAAGGGGGTGTACTTTGACTTTGTGGACGTCCTACGGTTGATAATGATGATGATAAACTATAACTAAAATTATAGTCACAAACTGGTCCGAAATAAATGTAGTGCTAGTATTCTGTTGAAGCCAGCAAAAAATTAAAGAAGTATAGAGCTCCAGTCTTTAAAATTATCTTAATGAAGCCATATCGAAAAAAAAATTAAATCCCATCAAAACTTATTTCAATAAGATACTAAAAATACAATAATTTATAATAACTGGAGTGAATCACGAATAATTTTAACAAAACCACTTTCTTTCTACGTGTACAGCTGAGCAGCACCTAAAAAGTACATTGTACAATTTGTGTTGTAAGTAATAGGTATTTGCATTTTTTTAAATTATACCATGTAACAAAGCTTTGGCCACTAGACATCTGTTGTTATTTTCTTATCTTGTGATATTATGGCAGTCAAGAAGTCCCTAAATGCTTAGTTAATTTACACTTTGTATACTAATTCTGAAGTGTTCAGTCATGCCATATGTTCTAACAAACAAATATTCCGAGCCTGAATCTGATATGTATCCACATAATACATAAAAATAAGAAATGTAAAAATAAATGGTTGTCTGTAAAGTCGGATACTGTACTGTACCAGCCTTTTTAGTAGTCCACTGCAGGACGTAGGCCTACCCACGAAGGGTGATTGGGCCATATCCACCTCGCGGGCCCAGTGCGGGTTGGTGGATTCACATACGCCATCGAATTTCTTCTACGGACGTATGCAGGTTGCCTCACGATGTTTTCCTTCACCGAAAAGCCTGTGGTGTGAAATTCCGTACATAAATTCCAAAGAACTCATTGGTACGGGACCGAGGATTCGAACCCACGACCTCACGATTGTAAGGCGGGTGTCACTACCTCTTGACCACCACGGCTTTTTCTTGACCACCACGGCTTTTTATCGTCGTCGTAAAGTCGGATAATGGGCGATAATTTGACGTTATTACGTAAAATTATCGCCCAGTATCGTAATAACGTCAAATTAAAATACTGTTGATTCAACAACTGAAACAAGCCGAACGCGTAGGCCGATCGTGCCTCTCTATCGCTTGTTCCGTGCTATCGCTTACACGCTCAGTTTTGGTGGAACGTGCCCCTTTTCCGTGAGTGCAGCTGACGTTCATCAATTTTACGTTATCACGTTAATAAATTAAGTGACGTACTCATAATGAAGACCTACTCACCCCAACTTGTGCCTGCTAGCGCCAACAAAAGAAGAAAGCTACAATATCTCTGAAAACAAAAATAAACAGCTGATACAAAACGATTTCTTTATATGCTCACTAAGTAATTTATTTCATAGAAGACATGTGACTGTAATTTTAACTAAGTACTTCGAAATACAGAAACTTGTTACCTTCTTTGTTTTTAACATTTTGTCAAAATTTGTAAAATATAAATTAACTTGACTCTTTACTAACTTTAGCCCGAGATGAAAGTAGCCTATGTGTTAATCCAAGATCTAAGCTACCTCCATACCAAATTTCATTTAAATCCGTTCAGCTGTTGTGCCAGATGTGAGTCAATGGATTCACGATAATGAAGGATGCATGGAATAAACCTGTCAATATTTTTTTTTCTTAGTAAAAAACTAAACAGCTTTTCTAAAAATGATATGTGCTTCAAAAATATAGTGATTTTTTGCTGTTTTCATAACACTAGTTGAAATTAATATTAGAACTCCAGAAAAATTACAATGATTTTTTTATTGTTTTTACATTACGGATTACTTACATATGAAGTGGCGGTATGGTATTAAAGGCTTTAGTCTACCCAAAAACGGGCAAATTATTAAAAAAAACAATTATCATTTTATACTACGGGACTAATCGCGCACTAAAATTACGAGATAAATATCGTAAATACCTCCTCATCCCGACGTTTCGGCCGAGTTGCATCGACCGTGGTCACGGGTAGACAAAAAAACAATCTTTTATTACTTTTGCTGTCAAAAAAAAAGGAAATGTCAAATTCTGTCAAACAAATGATGTATTCAGAGTTGCCATACTTCGTTCTCGGTATTCTGACTTAGCAATGTTGGAGGTGTTGACGTGTTGATGTAATAATTATTTTCTTTTTTAACTATTGGCACATAATCCTGCGTTAACTCGTAATATTTACGGGCCCGTAATATTTACGAACTGAGGTGTTATTATACATTTTTATAGAAACATACATTTTGTATACTATAAGAAAGAAAAAGAAAGAATACTCTTATTTTTATACGTACTTTTTATCATATACTTTACTACTAAAAGCAAAAAGCTGCAGTTGAATTTATTTTTATTTTTTTTATTTCAAATAGGTTTGCGTTTGACTACACACTGCCTGATGTTAAGCAGACATTCGGTCTAGGATGTAGCACGCTTACCTAGAAGATACCTATTTACTCGAGATTTGAAGACACCTACATTGTACTTTAACGGAAACACAGACTTAGGCAAAGCGTTCCACATTCTGGCAGTTCGTATGAGGAATGTGGACTGAAAACGCTTTGTTCTAACGCGTGGAATGTCCACCATAAAAGGGTGGCGCTTTGGTCGCGTCTGTCTAGCCGTACGATAGAAGAAAGGGGCAGGTGGGACCAGATCGTGCAACTCCTGGGCGCACTCACCGAAGTGTATCCGATAGTAGGCAGACAGACACGCCACCCTACGTCGATGCTCGAGACTTTGCAGCTTCGACTCAATCAAGGTTTCGTTGCCTATCAGCCTCTTGGCTCGCCTTTCAATTGACTCCAAAGCCTCCAACTGGTATTTGGCAGAGCCATCCCAAAGGTGAGAGCGGTATTCCATGCAAGACCTGACTTGCGCTTTATAAAGACTAAGCAGTTGCTCAGGTGTGAAATACCGTCTCACCTTAGAGAGAACACCAAGTTTTTTTGAGGCTAATATGGTGGATATGGCCCAATCACCCTTCATGGGTAGGCCTACGTCCTGCAGTGGACTATTAAAAAGGCTGGTACAGTACAGTACAGTACATTTTTCAGGAAAAATAAAGCAAATAATTTAATACTGTACAAGTTCGATATATTTTTGCATCATCTCTTTTCATCAAAATCGATAAAACCGTGTCCGAGAAACAAAATATTTAAATACAACAATTTATTTAAGTATGCACAATGTTTATTGCTGTAATAATTAAACATACTTTGATTGTCTAATTTACTTTAACCAGAATTATTTTATAGTGGGTATTAATCGGTCCTTATCTTGAATCTTGAATCCATGGATGTAAGGCAGGCAGGCTAATCAAGCCAACATCGTATTAGCGGTGAATAGTGTAGACTGGGCAGAAGTGAATTCACGGAACTCTTCTGCTTCTAGCCTATTGACCACGACGATTAATATAATTAAAAACAAATATGAAATATGTTTTCCTTTGACGAAATTGTGCAACAATAAAAACTATGACTCATCGTGGGTAACTCCCGATGTTAAGAATTATAAATTATTACTATTTGATATTATTCAAATTGCAAAATTAAGTCCAGAAATGTCAGAGTGAAATGGTCGCACAATTTTGAAAATTAAATAAATAATTTGGGACTACTATCCATTGCTAGCTGTTCTACGACTCATTGTTTGCGAAGTAATTCATAGTTTGAAGGACACAACTTTTTGAAGGTAATATATGGCCTCAAATGGCGGGCCGTTTTGTACATTACGCAATTTGCGCAAGAACAAACATTAGTCCTGTCATGGACAGTTTTTATTGCTGCACCGCCTTCGCGTGTATTTTTATGCTTTTTTAGATATAATATATGCCTCGTGCACCATCATCGGTGGACGATGTTTATCTCACTCCCGATGAAGATGCCGTATCTCTGTCGCCTCCGCCAACACAGGGTGTTCGGCGTGGTAGGCGACAGCAGCTCACGGACCAGGAAGAAGAGAGAAATATTACGGCTATTACTCTAGATGCTAATGTTAACGTGCCCTTTACTCTTTCTTCGCGAAGAGATACGACTATCCGGAGCAGCAGTTCATCATCAGGTGGTATCGAAGTGCCGTCGGAAAACCTAGTAAAGTGTAGCAAGTGTTCCCAGCCTCGCTTTTTTAAGGGTAATCGCGGGCTCAAAATTCATGAGAGCAGGTGTCACCGATTACCTCCTTTGGCAAATGATAATATACATTTTCAAAATTTAAACAGTCAACCAGATTTCGGAGAAAATTTAGGAAATTATAAAACAAACTTACCAGTGATCAAAAGAATTCCCCGTGGCGCACGGATTAGTGTGGCTAAATGCCTCATCGATGACATCAAAAATGTTACAAAATTCAATTCTAGTGAAGCTTGGGAGCACTTGCTAACCTTCCCTTACAAAATTCTCCATGTTTTGAAAAACCCTTTAGATCACAATTCGCTTACTACTAAAATAAAACAAAATTGTCAACAAAATTCAAAATCTCGTCCTAATTTTTCCTTCGCTCCACATAATACTTCAAAGCCTGTGTCATCTATTACCAACTATCGTTTAGTTGAGGACAAAATGAGCGAAGGAGACATTAGAGGCTCGGCGCGACTTTTGTTTTCCGAGGACACCTTGGCACCTAATAATTCGGACACTTTGCTGGCACTCAAAGACAAACATCCACCATCAGCACCACACCAAGTTTTTGCTTTGCCTGCGAACATTGGAGAGGATGAATGTCTTACTGCTAGCATAGACGACATCTCGTACGCCATTGCGTCGTTTCCTAGCGGCTCAGCGGGGGGACTCGACTCTCTCACTCCGCAACATTTAAAAGATCTCACAAGTGCTACTTGTGGCGAGGTCGGGGACTCCCTACTCAAAGAGCTGACGGCATTGGTAAATTTAATGCTCGCAGGTAAAGTAAATAACGACATAAAGGTTTTATTGTACAGCGCTAACCTATGTGCACTTCTTAAAAAAGATGACAGTATAAGACCAATCGCTGTTGGTACAGTGTACCGTCGCCTTACAGCCAAAATCTGTGTTAAGCACATTAAAAAAACACTCTGCGATGAATACCAACCTTTACAACTTGGTTTTGGTACACGTGGTGGCTGTGAGGCGGCAGTGCATGCTTTAAGAACGTTCCTTCACCACCAAGGAGGTGAAGTCTTGCTGAAGGTGGATGTTAAAAACGCCTTCAACTCCGTTAACAGAAATGCTTTTTTGACCCAAATAAAAGACAAAATTCCCTATATTTACAATTTTGTTTGGCAATGTTATGGTGAACCCTCCAAATTAATGTACAAAAATAATGTAATATTCTCTGAAACTGGGTGTCAGCAAGGGGACCCCCTTAGGCCAGCTCTTTTTTCATTGGCAATTCATCCTATCATTAAAAAAATAGAGTCAAAATTTAACGTTTGGTACCTAGACGATGGGCCCCTTGGAGGTGACGTCAACACTGTTTTAAAAGACTTGCAATTTTTAACCACAGAGTTTAATACTATAGGGCTAACCCTAAATTTCTCCAAATGCGAGCTTTTTATTCCGAATTCCTCAACAGTCCATAAAGATGAGATCACAAACCTTTTCGAAAAAATTGCTCCAAGTATCAAAGTTTTAGAGAACCGATCGCTTCGTCTCTCAGGTTCCCCGATTCTAGACGAGTCAATTCAAGATTTTGTTGAAGAAAAAATTCGCAAATTTTATTCAGTGTCTGACCGTCTTCAAAAAATCAACATTCATATGGCCTATGTTATTATTCGTTACTGCCTTTTTGTCCCAAAATTTATGTATTCTCTAAGATGTTGTCAGCTTTGGAACCACCCTTTATTTTTACAACAGCTTGACAACGTACAAAAGGATACACTCACCACCATTCTAAACACCCCTTTAGATGAACGCGCTTGGCGCCAAGCCTCACTGCCTGTAAGGTTTGGTGATCTCGGTATACACAAAATTTCCAGTGTAGCTTTGCCAGCTTTCTTGTCCTCAGTTTTCAGCACTCAAAAATTAGTAAAGGATATATTATCATCTTCTTTTCCAAATTTAGAAACCAACAATCTGAGTAGCGCTGTTGAAACCTGGAAAAGAGCCTGCCCAAGCCAAACTTTGCCCAAGGCTCCCATTTCTCAGAGACAGTGGGACGAGCCGCTTTGTGAGTTGGAACTATATAACCTAACTCAAACTTTGAGTTGCACTGCAGAGCGTGCTCGCTTGCTTGCTGTTTCGAGATGGGAGTCAGGGCTTTGGTTACATGCCCTACCTTCCAGCAACGTAGGTAACCTTCTAGATGATAACTCCTTCCGGATAGGCGTATCTCTACGTTTAGGTGCCGCATGCCTTGTCCCGCATCGCTGCCAATGCGGCGAAATGGTCGACCGATTCGGCCACCACTCTTTGTCTTGCGCAAAAAGTGCAGGACGCTTTTCGCGACACGCCAGCCTGAACGATGTTATCCGCCGGGCCTTTGTCAGTGCCGGCGTCCCGTCAGTCTTAGAGCCTAATGGACTGTCGCGGGACGACGGTAAGAGGCCCGACGGAATGACATTGGTGCCATGGAAGATGGGACGACCTTTAGTGTGGGACGCTACATGTGTTGACACACTGGCGTTGTCCCATCTTCCTTGCACAACAGAAAAAGCTGGCGCTGCAGCAGCTAAAGCTGAAAACCTCAAACGGCACAAATATGAGTCGTTGGACAGAATGTACCATTTTGTGCCGTTTGGGGTTGAGACTTTAGGTCCGTGGGGGCCGGACGCTCACCTTTTATACAAGGATCTGGCTAGGCGACTGGTAGAGGTGACACGTGACCAGAATGCTGGCATCTATTTTGGTCAAAAAATAAGCATATCAATTCAACGAGGCAACGCCGCCAGCATTCTGGCCACGTTACCCTCTGCCCCGGGTCTTTTAGATTAGTTTTATTTTAGTAATATAAGTTTTAGTATTTAGTATTAGTTTTTATTTGAAGTAGGTTAATTTTAATAGTTATAGTTTTTAGAATTAAGTTTTGATGTTTTATAAGTTTTGTTGTGATAATAAATTTTCATAGTCCAGATAACAATTCTATGCTGACATTAATATCTGAAATGAAAGATCATTACGACATACTAATCAGAAAGTATGAGTCTGAGTATGAAATAGTAAATCTATCCACTATAGCCGCACATTACTTAACTGTACAAATACATCAAAAAATATGTGGTCAATCGTGAATAAAGAACGAGGTAAAAATAATAGTAATTTTGTTGATTTTACAAACGTAGTAAAAAAACCCGATGGAACTGTTTTTCAGACGAAAAAAAGTGCGTTAAACTCGATGAACGAGCGTTTTCTTAATGCAGCGGCGGCGTCCGGAGCGTCGAGCGCTGCCGTGCTTCGCGCCAGCGAGATACTGAGCTCGTGTCGCGCACCGGCCGACCGCTCGCTGCGGTTGTCGCCGTTCACTGTCGACGAAGCTTATCACATCGTAACAGCTCGAATACCAACTAAATCATCGAGAGACATCTATGGTATTTCCATTAAATTGCTGAGAACAGCAATAATATCATTAGCCCCTTTTCTAGCCGAGTCTTTTAACCGTTGCATCAGAGAGGGATCCTATCCCTCGGCGATGAAAACCAGTAAAATATCCCCGCTCTATAAAGGGAAAGGCAAACGGGAAATTATAGATAATTACCGGCCAGTATCTATCATACCCGCTGTGGCGAAGGTGTTTGAAAACGGGCTGTGTACTCGCCTGGCGGAATTCCTGGCGGCGACTGATGCCTTCTCCGACCGACAATACGCCTACCGTGTGGGGCGCTCCACGACGTCGTTGACCCGCGAGTTGGTGAGCAGAGTCCTGCAGGCTCGGGAGAAGAAACAGCAATTCGCATTGCTGTGCTGCGATTTGTCGAAAGCGTTCAACGTAGCCGACCATGGCGTACTTGGGGTTAAAATGCAGCACTATGGGCTGAGAGGTGCGGCGCACAGCTTGCTGGCGGACTGGAGCAGAGATTGAAACGACATCCCAATTGGCGCAGTGGTTCGAGGTGAACGGCTTGGCTCTTAACCTATCCAAGACCCACTTTGTTCACTTCTGCTTATCCGGCCATCAGATACGGTCGCTAAAAGTAGAAGTGGAAGGAATGGATAGAACAGTTGAAGACCACGACCTTTCTCGGTTTCGAGATCGACCAGAGTCTAACGTGGGAAGACCATGTTGACAAGTTGTGCGGCAAGCTGGGGAGCGCATGCATTGCACTGGGCCGAGTCACCAAACTGGTGCCTGCTGAGGCGGTGAGAAGTTGTTACTTCGCCACGGTGCATTTTTTGCTGCAATACGCCTTCTATGGGCAGTTTTAAGTCGCGGCTCAAACGCTGGCTTGTCGAACACACGTTCTACAGCTACGACGAATTTATAGCATTAAAATTATGAAATTGATTTGAATATTGACATTATTATATTTGATTATTATTTCTTTGTAAATTTGTAAATGATGCAACAATTTTATTGTGTGATTTAGTATTTAAGTACAATATAAGTATATTATTAATACTACCTATGTACCTACGATATATACCGACTTGTAACTAATGTTATCAATAAATTAATTATGATTATGATTATTATTAGAGAAAACTTTCTTGCTAGAATCTTACTATTTTAAAAGGTTTTATTTCTTTCTTTGACAACTTCAAAAAACAAAGAACTACTACAAAGTAACTTTACGCGCGCTGAAACGCCTTAAGCCAAGATTATTATTCTCTTAAACCGTATTCTTTAAGAAGTCTTTGGCCATAAAGTTTACTTGCCGAATATTTTGCAAAAATTTAGTAGAAAAACTGAAAGAACTTACCATAATTGTCATGGCAATTATCACTAGAGTTCACTTCGTCTGCTCTTCAATGAATGAAGGCGTTGCAGAAACACTACGTATTTTATAGTGAGACTTATCTTTACTTACCTATTATTTTTGACCGACGAAATGGAGGAGGTACCTACTCAATTCGACGCGTACCTATATATTTTTTATGTTTAACCACGCATAACTTTTTACTTAGTAGTCCGATTTCGATAATTCTTTTTTTATTGAAAATACTTTCAGTACCATTAAAATTTTGAAAATGATTGATTTTATTCACTCACAGATTGTAACGTTTGACCACACCTAACTTTTTATAGAGTGGTACGATTTCAATAGGTGTATTTAGTTATATTTTTGAAAGGGTATACCTATTTCGAAATTGGTTCCATTTTACTTTATCGAAATCGACTGAGCCAGTTTTGATAAATCAACAATAATGTAAAAGTTGCTACATCTATCCTTGCGAACTATTCGCGAATTCTGTATACGGTTGTAAATTAAATTAAAAATAATTATTAAATATTCATTTCCCAGCGCTCAAGATTCAAGATTATTTATTTGTTAGACACATGGTAGTGTAGACAACATACAAAGTTGCATACAGATCTTACAAAAGTTATAAAACGCATGTTCTTGCCGTCGTGGCGTACAAATATGAAAAACACAACAGCTAAATAGATACAATTCATAAAAAAATGTCAAATGTAGTCTAAAATGTCAAATATAATCTAAAAAAATGTTACAGAGAAATAATATAGGTACTAATAAGCTAAATGCACCTACTACAAATTATAAGTACTAGGTACTTTAAATAGGTTAATTAGGGTTCCGTAGTAAAACGAGGACCCCATATAACTTTGTGTATATCCTTCCGTCTGTCCGTGTGCGTCCTAATGTTGAAAGCATTATAACTACCTCATTATTTACGCAAAACTTCCTAACAAAAGCTCTGTTAATTTAAAGCAAAAATAATAAAGGATATAATATTAACTAGGCAAAATCCGCCAAATTGGTGAATGGCCAATCTACCTAGGTATATACTTATAAATAAATTCTTATTTCCGTTGGTCAATGGTACTAGCGAAGTACACACACGTGAGTAGTACCATCAATGGAACTAATCAATGGTACTCGTATTGTACTACTGACAGAAAACCGTCATGGCTGATGGCATCACGCGTGATCAGCTGGACCGATTTAGCTAATTATTTTTTGTTGTGTTTTTTTATTGCCACAAGAAGGTTTATATGAAACAAAAAATAACGAAATTGCGCAGAAAATTAATAAAAACATTCATTTAAATTCCAATACAAAATGTTCTTACATGTAAAAGTTGCCGTATTTGGTCGTTAATGGCGCTAAATGCCATCGAAATTAATATTATGACAGGAGGTGATTTGAAGTTCACCGGGTCAGTTAGTTGTTTATAAATAATTTCAGTAGGAAAAAGGTAGGTATCGTAGCAAGATATTAACTACTTGCAGACAGACAGCTCTCAGATAACCTTTCATGTCGATAATATTGACGATAATTGGGCTATAAAAATTGTGGAATTTATTCTACATTTTTCTTTAAACTGTCAGTGATACCTCTTTATACTGAGATGGCGATATTGGTAAGTTATCAAAAAAATATTCAATAAAAGTGTAGTCACCAAGCCAAACAAGGGTTTTTTGTGTATAATTTCTAAAAAAAATTTCTTGTATCAAATAAGGTAGCTTTTTTTCGAGATTTCGTCAATGGACGCATGGAAGGTAAAAATAGTGCTCTCTCTGCAACCGCTTTTACGATTCTACCAGGCTAGTAGACAGGGTTATTTCTAATCAATTAGCATGCTTTGAGGGGCTTATTCTGTACATCAAAATTATCAACTTTCGTCAAAACTCAAAAAAAAAATCAGCTGTTCCATACATTTTGTCGCGGGAGAACGATATTTTTCTATAGAAAAACAATAAAAATATTTTTTATGAGTTATGACAAAAGTTGCAGAACCAAAGTTGTTATTTTTGATGTAAAGAATAAGCCCCTAAGAGGATGCTAATTGATTACAAATAACCCTGTATACCTGCGCACCAGGAAATTATTCCATTGACGTGTGAGAACATAAAGAATAAATGCCAAGTCGATGTTAACGAGTCAGAGTTATGCTGAAGTATATATATACGAGTATATATACATCTGTCACTTTTTCACAAGTCGATCAAACTCTTTTTGTGGTCTTATGCTAAGCTAGCTGGTCTTTCTAGTCTAGCTTCAAATCATTCAGATTCAATGAAATGATTTTTATCGTGCTTCACACACTAGGTGTATAAAATCAATGTAGTAGTTGGTAAAAATGATAAACACTTTCACTAATTCGGCGCCTTCGCAGATAGCGTTTTAGCTTAATTGGACAAAGCATTTGGACCGGAATCCCAGAGAGATGCAGGTTCAAATCCTGCGAACGCGATAAGTTTTGAAATGTTTATCACATTCAGATTCAGATGATATTTTTGTCTTAAAAAATATTCATTATGTTTCTGTTCTGCGACTTTTGTCATAACTTAAAAAAATCAGCTGTTCTATAGATTTGATTGCGGGTAAACGATATTTTTCTATGGAACACCAATATGTCAGAATAAGCCCCTAAAAGATGCTAATTTATTAGAAATAACCCAGTAGATCTATTATTTGGTTTCAGAAGTTGTATTGTTTGTTCTTCTCCCTGGCTCTAGCAGGCGGTTGCAATGGTAAGGACAATAACTATTTTTCACCACAAAACTCGCACGACTTAACCGTTTCCGCGAATCAATGTATCATCGTGGAATTTTTTACATTATTGTTGATTTCGATAAAATTTAAATGGAACCAACTCGGGAGTAGGTACAGGTACGCTTTCGAACATTTTTTAAATCGGATCACTGTTTATTGGCGAAAATATCGATGATCATACACAAATATAATATATTAATATTTATATTACATAATTTATCCCAAAACGCGGATCAATGTGGTAATTTTCACATTATTGTTGATTTATCAAAAATGGCTCAGCCGATTTCAATAAAATTTAAATAAAAGCACCTATAAATTATTCTTTGACCTAACAAACAAAAAAAATATTAAAATCGGACCACTTTGTGAAAAGTTATTCGTGATCAAACATTAAAAATATACACGTCAACTCACAAATCTCCTTCGTTTTTTTTTCGATTAAAAGACATACAGACAAACATAGAATGTTTGGAAGTCGGTTCATGAAGCGTAGTTTATCATAATTAAAATAATTATGTTTTGCTAAAAATAGCACAACTGATTTCATAGTTGCAATCTAAGGAAATTCACATAGTTCACTCGAATCTATGTATGCAATTTAAAGTTTATGTGAGTCCACGACACCCTGTGGTCCCACATAAATTAACCAGAGCGATAATGTGGTCGATCGAGAAAGTAAAGAAAGATTTGATTTAAATTTGAATTTAGATTGATTTAATGTGCCATGAGTTAGAAAGAGACATGAAAAACATCTCGATTCAGCAGCTAGTTGCAGTGTTTTTGTCCCAACAGTGTAAAATTCTTGTCAAATTCCAATAGTTGTTGTTCCGAACTAGTTGTCAACTATCAAATATATATTTGATAGTTGACTTGATTCCTCCTCAATGTTGACAACTAATGATAGTGATGGTTCATACATTTTTGCGGTTGAGAATTGCCTCAACCAACAACAGCGCTAACTCTCTTGTTGTAATAGGTAGCTCTGTGTGTAGGACCATGGCAAGGTATACTCTTTTCTAAACTATTTTTTTAATCAAAATCTGACTAATCTGTAAATAACTAAATATGTGATTTCATTTAATGTTGGCGTCAGGGGAGCGTTTTTTGAACTTCGCACGGCTTGGACGTATTCGGAACTTGTTTGGAGTACTCGCAACTTCCAGAGACAACATAGAGATTATCCACAGAGATACCAGCGGGATAACGTGGTCGATCGAGAAAGGAAAGAAAGAGATGCAATTATTTAAAATGGCATGAGTTAGAAAGAGTGGCTAGTTGCCGTGTTTTTCTCTCAGTAGTGTCAATTTCCAATACATATTTGACAGTTTTGACAGCCCTGAACCAGATATTCCAATCATTTTTGTGGTTGAGAATTGCCTCGAGCGACAACAGCGCTATCTCTCTAATTGTAATAGCTCTGTGAGATTATCGATACAATATAATAAACTGTCAATGTTACGTTTATACGTAACTTTGACAGTGAATTGAAATGAAAATGAAAAAAGTTCATAAAACGGTCCCCAGCTCTGCACTCTGTAAAGGCGTAAAGGTTGCGTAAAGCCGTGACATTGCGTGGAAATCTAGCTGGTTAGGTATATTACAGCGACCTTTCATCATGTATTTTGAAATCCCTATTTCAAGTGGCAAGTTCACTCAAAAGTTGTCTATGGTACAAATTGTATTTTTCACATTTTTAAGTCTAGGTTTGTATGAAGAGGCTCCTTCTGTGCCCTGTGTAATAGGGCCTATTATGTGGTATATTATTTTTTTTTCCATTGAAAAATTTATTAGGTATATTACAGCGACCTTTCATCATGTATTTTGAAATCCCTATTTCAAGTGGCAAGTTCACTCAAAAGTTGTCTATGGTACAAATTGTATTTTTCACATTTTTAAGTCTAGGTTTGTATGAAGAGGCTCCTTCTGTGCCCTGTGTAATAGGGCCTATTCTGTGGTATATTATTATTTTTTTCCATTGAAAAATTTATTAGGTATATTACAGCGACCTTTCATCATGTATTTTGAAATCCCTATTTCAAGTGGCAAGTTCACTCAAAAGTTGTCTATGGTACAAATTGTATTTTTCACATTTTTAAGTCTAGGTTTGTATGAAGAGGCTCCTTCTGTGCCCTGTGTAATAGGGCCTATTCTGTGGTATATTATTATTTTTTTCCATTGAAAAAATTAAAAATATACGTGTCTAGTACTTTTATGATAATTAATTCAAAGATTAAGTATATTTTTATTTGACTGGCAAATCTAGATAGCAATATTTGTGGAATAATAATATTCAGTTATATTTTACAGGTGCAGCTCAGCTCTCGCACACACAAAGTAAGTACCTATATTATGTTCTCTTTTATTTTAAAAGCTACTCTCTGTTATATTATACCTATCCTACTTCTTTCCTAGAAATATTATAAACGCGGAAGTTTGTAAGGATGGGTGGATGTTTGTTACTCTTTCACGCAAAAACTATTGAACAAATTGCGATGAAACTTTGCAATAATATAGGTTATATATCAGAATAACACGTGGACTATAAATTATAATGATATTGCGTAAAATTTTGAATATAACGATAAGTGTTAAGTAAGTAGGAAAAATTCTGCTATTTGCGAGAGTGCGCTACAAGAAATGTCAATAAAAGGTTCCCATGGGATAGCACAAAAATCAAAATATTATGCGGGCGAAGCCGAATTCTATATAAATTTGCACTTACATAATTAAAATATAAAATTAAATGTTAATAAGTATGTTTTAGATCTTATAATAAGCTATTTAATTTAATCTGATAAGTAACTTATAATTACAACTGATCGGAGCACATAATGTACCTACTGTAGTGATTAAATTCTCACGTAGGTAAGTGAAATTGATATTTTTTTGTTGAGAAATAAAAAATCTTTAACCAGCTAGTCTGCGACTCAACTCATTTCGACGAAATAATTCGTAGCGCGCATACTAGCCCGGCTGGAATTATTTTTAAGTATCGAAAACTTAGAATATAAAAAAAAATTAAAACTTAAACTTAACAATTAAACTTAAAACTTAAACTTAACTTACTTTATTTACTTACACTTACTTAAAACGAGTACCTAGGTATATATTATACTAGCTGACCCGGCAAACTTCGTTCCGCTTAACAGTCGATTAACGTAGCCTAAGGCACATGCCACACGGGCGTTGACGCCGCGTAATTGCACCGCGGCGTCACCGCCGCGACGACGCTCAGCACCGCCGCTGCACCGCGGCGGTGCTGAGCGTCGTCGCGGCGACACCGCGGCGCCCGGTGTTGCCTTAGACACTGATGACATCTAGACAGTTAGCGGAAAAAAAGGTTTTAGGGATAACCGTTCAACCTTAAGCTGAAGATAAGTAAAATCTCTCATATACATTCTGATTTTGTGTGAGCCAACCGCGAAATTGGATCGTGTGTAGCGTCAGCGGTCCAACTTTGTCCTCGCTAACTCTTTCTAATATTATAAATCAGAAAGTGTATTTTTTTGTTTTTCATTTGATCACAGATATACTAGAGGAATAATTTGATTTTTCACGAGTGTCACAGTAACAGCTGTTCAAGTGACAGCTGTCAATTTTCAAAGTGATTTATCTTTGTCATTATCGATTCTACACTACTGCTGTCTTCACAAAAGTGATAGAGCTCAATGAGATCTACATTTCAGATGACAGCTGTCAAACTTCAACGTGATGTATCTCGGTTATTATCGATTTTAGACTACTGCTGTCTTCACAAAAGTGATAGACCTCAATGAGATCTACATTTCAGATGACAGCTGTCAAACTTCGACGTGATTTATCTCGGTTATTATCGATTTTAGACTACTGCTGTCTTCACAAAAGTGATAGAGGTCAACGAAATCTACATTTCGGATGACAGCTGTCAAACTTCAACGTGACGTATCTCGGTTATTATCGATTCTAGACAATTGCTTTCTTCACAAAAGTAATAGAACTCGACGAAATCTACATTTCGGATGACAGCTGTCAAACTTAAAAGTGATTTATCTCGGTAATTACCGATTCTAGACTACTGCTCTCTTCACAAAAGTAATAGAGCTCGACGAGATCTATATTTCGGATGACAGGTGTCAAACTTAAAAGTGATTTATCTCGGTTATTATCAATTCTAGACTACTGCTCTCTTCACAAAAGTAATAGAGCTCGACGAAATCTACATTTCGGATGACAGCTGTCAAACTTAAAAGTGATTTATCTCGGTAATTATTGATTCTAGACTACTGCTCTCTTCACAAAAAAAAATAAAGCTCGACGAGATCTACATTTCGGATCACTTTGAAGTTTGACAGCTGTCATCCGAAATGTAGATTTCGTTGACCTCTATCACTTTTGTGAAGACAGCAGTAGTCTAAAATCGATAATAACCGAGATAAATCACGTTGAAGTTTGACAGCTGTCATCCGAAATATAGATCTCGTTGACCTTTATCACTTTTGTGAAGACAGCAGTAGTCTAGAATCAATAATTACCGAGATAAATCACTCTTAAGTTTGACAGCTGTCATCCAAAATGTAGATCTTGTCGAGTTCTATCACTTTTATGAAAACAACAGTAGTCTAGAATTAATAATGACCGAGATAATCACTTTGAAGTTTGACAGCTGTCACTTGGAAAGCTGTTACTGTGACATTCGTCGTGACAAATTACACGATCTGATTTCTAACGTGTACGAGGGATTTTTCTCATCTTCAGTTTAAGATTGAACGGATTGATGAATTCAAAACCTTTTTTCCCGCTAAAAATTCATAGAATACTCGAATACTCTAGATTTAATGTCTAAATCGCTACCGGCAACACTGGTCGCCGCGGTGACGCCGCGACGACGCTCAGCACCGCCGCTGCACCGCGGCGGTGCAGCGGCGGTGACGCCGCGGTGCAATTACGCGGCGTCAACGCCCGTGTGGCATGTCTGTAAGTTAGTCCTTATTACCTCGGCTACCTGCCAATAAAAGTCCCGTCAAAATTGTTCCAGCCATTTCAGAGATTAGCCGGAACAAACAGACATACAGGCAGACAAAAACTGTAAAAATGTTATTTTGGTGTATGTACCATACATGTAAAAAACTGATACCATGTGTACCATATATGTAAAAAAAATGTTATTTCAATATTACAAACAGACACTATCTTTATTTGTATAGATAAGTAATTTTATATTCTCTGAGGTCGTATACCTATATTTTTTATTATTCACATTATCGTACCGAGTTTGTTCCCAGTGTTACTACCATTCTTACAACCAGTAGTAAGAATGGTAAACGAATTACTTTTCTTACTACTACAGTTGTAAGTTGTTAGAACAGCAAAAAAAATAATCATGTTACTACCGTAAAATTAAAATAACAAAATCAAACAAAACATGACAGATTTGTATTTTAAATCGAATTTAAGTTGGTATTACAGTGCGACACAAAAGAGATGAAATGAATTATTCGGGAACTAAATTATCACTTTTGCTGGAACCACAATCTGAGCTGTCAATCATTGTTAACATCCTAGGTTTTTTTCTCGTTTTGTGTTATTTTGTGGATTGTGAACATGAAAACAGTATCATTATGCAAAATATGCTAACAAAGCGATGGTGGCGACCTCATTTATTTTCAAGTCTTTAATGTCGCACTGTATGCTTATAAATTAAAAAAAAACATGAAGTGTAACCAAAAACTAAACAGGAAAATTGCTGTAATAACCAAAACAAATTATAAGTATTATGGTCACAGACAGTAACTCTGTGATTACCTATGTTTGAAAAATTTGCATAACATTAAAAACATAGGAAAATCAACGAATTTCTTTGTATTCGTCGGTCCAGTATTGTTGTGTTGCATATTTTATAATAAAATTAAAAAGGCTTGGTGTGTATATATATACATCAAAACGTTTTTCATCAAATTAGATCTTTTACATCAAACTAGGTACATCTTCTTAGTTTACACAACAAATCTCTCATGTTTTGTTCGTTCTTGTTATTTTAATTTTACGGTAGTAACACGAGTAATTTTTTTTTTACTGTTCTAATAACTTTCAGCTGTAGTAGTAAGAAGAGTAATTCGTTTACCGTTCGTACTACTGGTAGTAAGAATGGTTGTAACACTGGGAACAAACCTCTTACCGTAGGTATCGTATTTTCTGTTGTCTACGCATAGACCGGAAAACAAAGCTGATCTGTGATTCTACGCGTGCAATATAATCATATCGTATGATGCTGATACGATTGCTTTGCAGTAGGCTAAACCTGAGGAGTAATCGCAGGAAGGACCTGCTCGCAACGCCGAGCCACAGGCTAGTCAGCCCCCCTACCGCCTAAAGCAATAGCAATCGTAATAGCAATCGTTTATGACTTCATTTTAGTCATTTGGCACCGCCTATGTGACGTTAGCCATCAAAGTTGTTCATTCAACAATTGCTTTCGCAATCCACGCAAAACAATTTTTTTTTTTTTTTTTTTTTTTTTTTTTTTTTTTTTTCTCACACACGGTCTATGACCCCAAACTAAGCAGAGCTTGTGGTATGGCTGCCAGAGACTGATATACTACATATACATATTTTAAATACATACTTATATAGATAGTACCTAAATAACACCCAGACACAGAGAATTGATGGCTAACGTCACATATGCGGTGCCAAATGACTAAAATGAAGTCGTAATCGATTGCTATTACGATTGCTATTGCTTAGGCGGTAGGGGGGCTGGTCAGAGAAATCGGTATACATATGTGGCCCGGCTGTCTATAACAGATTACCTGCCCCAGTGCGTGACGCATCTTCCGTCGCTGTATTTAAAAACAAACTGAAGGCATGGCTCCTACAGCATGTATTTTACGATATAGCCGAATTCATGAAATTACCAGAGGTAATTTAATTCCATTAGTAGACTATTAATTTACCTAGATAAATTATTGTTTGTTATTATTGTGCCTCTGCAATGCTATTATATTGAACATTATAATGAAATTATAATTTATAATTTTGTAATATTTATGACATATATCTGATATATTTGAATTGTTAACTATTTGACTTGTAACTTGGCGTTATTAATAAATTTGATTATGATTATGCTTTTTAACCGACGGAACAACGGAGGAGGTCCTCAAGTCGATGCGTATTTTGTTTATGTATGACCACGCATATAGACTCTTTAAGCTATATTCTTGTAGCTGAAATTTTAGGATTTTCTACAGAACACTTGGCCCCCGTGTAGATCTCAATTCTTATGGTGGCGACACTTTGGCTCCCAGTTCACGGGTAGTCAGATTTTGATATATTTTTTATTTGGTAGATCATGGTTTAGAGGTGGTCCCATTTAAATATTATCGAAATTGGTAGTAATTTTTTGAATAATGACCAGTAAGCTACAAATGTCATTTTTATGATTTTATTTTGAGTGCTCTCCACACTAGATTTTTATCTCAAAGAGTTATCTTTGTGATAAGCATTTAAAAAATCTGAAGCGAACGCAGGATTTGAACCTGCCCCTTCGGATCACTAGCCCGACGCTCTAACCAACTGAGCCAGCCCGGCTCCTACGCAAGCTTCAAATTTCTGAAGTGCTTACATTTCCCAACTTATAGCGTTGGTGGCGCCACCTGTGATACCCGTATTAGACAGGTTATCACTCAACTAGAAGTTATTAGAACTTCTAAAGATTGACGAGCGATGACGCACTGCTAAATCAATTTTATGATTTTATTTTTTATTTTTAAAAATATTTTTTTTAATTTCAGATTTTTGAAATGCTTATCACAAAGATAACTCTTTGAGATAAAAATCTAGTGTGGAGAGCGCTCAAAATAAAATCATAAAATTGATTTAGCAGTGCGTCATCTCTCGTCAATCTTTAGAAGTTCTAATAACTTCTAGTTGAGTGATAACCTGTCTAATACGGGTATCACAGGTGGCGCCACCAACGCTATAAGTTGGGAAATGTAAGCACTTCAGAAATTTGAAGCTTGCGTAGGAGGCGGGCTGGCTCAGTTGATTAGAGCGTCGGGCTAGTGATCCGAAGGGGCAGGTTCAAATTCTGCGTTCGCTTCAGATATATTTTTGAAATGCTTATCACAAATATTACAAATGTTATACCTACATAGAATTTCGTAGATTGCAATGATTGAAGTCAGTTGCCATCTTTTTCCAAAAATATTTGAAACTAGCGGACTCGACAGACTTCGTTCTGTCAAAAAGATAAAGTTCAAATTGACTCTATATTTTAGTCAGAAAACGTTAGTATTGAAATTAGAAAAGGGCTGCTTTTAGGATTTTCCCGGCAATTATTCGATTTTTTCACGCCGTAAAAACCATCCTTGGACTTCAACAAACATTTAAAAATAAGAATTGGCCGAATTGGTCTAAGCGTTCTTGAGTTATGCGCTTACCAACACATTTTACGATTTATTTTTATATTATAGAAGATGAAACATTAGTGATGACAATCTGTTATTGGTTACAGCTGAGGAGTATAGGTACAGAGCTGACTACGAGTGGAGCGAGCAAGCGGCCGGCTGGCTGAAGTTCCACCCCATCCCTACCAAATGGAACAGGGCCAGGGAGCGCTGTCTAGCTGAAGGTGTGTTTAAGGCTTGCTACACACATGATCGGGCCGACATTGATCGGCACTGCCGAGTAGGAAAATAAAATATACAGGGTTACTGACAATCAATTAGCATCCTTTAATATTCGGTATATCTACTAGCGCTACACAAATCGGCGGATGGGAAGTTATGCGCAGAATACTACGCAAAAGCCGAAATATAGGTATGCGCGGGAGTCAGAAAGATGAGACGCCGGGGCACACCCACCCGCCAACCTCATGCCTCCCGCGCGCTCCCTACAACACGCGACGTCGGAATTGTGCACACAATACATGCTCAATAATTAGCGAATCACGGCGAAGTGTCATCTGCTGCTAATCTCTCATCCGCCGATTTGTGTAGTATATTATACATCAAAAACTGCTACGACTTCTAATAAATCGTATTTATTTTCTTCAAAACAAAATATAAAAATAAAATCTAAACATAATTCATTTTATATGTAGGTGAAGAAGCGAAATAGCTCGCGCGCCACCACCCGCGAGACTTGGACCCAGGACGAAATACTGTGTAAACACAAAGTAGGTATTTCGTCTGAGGTCCAAACGCGACTTTAAAAAAGTGTAAATATATAAAAACTATTATTTGTACATAGATACGCTAATTTTACAAAAAATAAGTTTTGGGAAAGTGTAGAACATAAGTTGCTTATGATGTACAGAAATGCCCTTAAAACAATGCTAGTTGATTACCTATAATCCTGTGTATAAACGAGACGTAGTATTAGCGAATCAAAATATATATTGATACCTTATAATATTCTAGATGACTGATTAACCCGGCGAAGATGTGGTACAAAAGATATACGTCGAGGATGAGAAGGGTCTTAATGACCCTATATTTTAAAAAAACATATAAAATAATTATTGTGAATTATTTTTCTATTGCTACATGCCTTGCTACATTTATAATAATTATTGACCAATATCATCAAATATGCAGTGCATATTTTCCAAGTTAAACTGGGCTTCCGAAGGCATCCAAATCAACGGCTCACGCCTCACCCATCTGAGGTTCGCTGATGATATCGCAATATTTTCTGAAACCCACCAAGAGCTAGGAAAAATGATATACCATCTAAATATTCAAAGCAAGAAAGTCGGTATGTGCATGAACTTAAGCAAAACTAAGATAATGTCAAATGGCGCGAAAAGAAAAGTTGTGCTCGAAGGCGTTGAACTAGAATACGTAGAGCAATATATATATCTAAGCAAGCAAGTATCCTTTTCTAAATCAAACAACGAAGACGAAATCCACAGAAGAATCATGAGCAGTTGGAATAAGTATTGGGTTTATAAAGAAATACTAAAAGGCAAATACGATCAGCACATGAAGAAAACAGTCATGGACAGATGTATTTTGCCTTGCTTGACCTACGGCTCACAGACTTGGACGCTAACAAATAAAACCAAATGCAAAGTAAGAGCTGTCAACGGGCAATGGAAAGAAGCATCCTGAGTCTAAGAAAAATTCAAAAAATAAGAAGCGATGAAATTAGGAAAAAGACCAAGCTCACAGACGCACTCAGGCAAATACTAAAACTGAAATGGCACTGGGCCGGCCACGTAGCAAGATGCACCGACCAACGCTGGACTCTTAAGAGCACAAAATGGAGCGGGCCACAACGAAAAAGAAACGTGGGGAGGCCACAAACACGTTGGGCGGACGACATAGTTATGATAGTGGGAAAAACTGGATCGAAGTGGCACAAAACAGGAAAAAATGGAAGAAATTGGAGGAGGCCTATACCCAGCAAGGGATTGCTATATAAATATAATCACTGCATATACTAACACTAGATTTAATTTAATTCTATTAACATTAAAATTCTTCTTTTTCTTCGTCGTATCGATGATCCTCAGTTTTTAAATTATTTTTTCCTAGTATTTGGCCAAGTTCTTCCCTCGGGGGTTGGCCTCGTGAAGGTCTTGCATAGTGCACACATTTGGGCTTTGGGGGCACGAAAGAAGGTGCTGCATGGTTTGCGCTGGCGCTCCGCAGTCGCACTGCACTGCTGCTGTGTCAGAATATCCCCACTTGGCTAGGCTACTACGTACATTAAAATTAAAATTGTAAATTCATTGTTTTAATACGTTTAGATTTATATTTTTTATTTATCATCAAATAATCAGAAAAAAATATTCACCAAAATATAGCACAAAAGCGCTACGCCGTGTATAAGGAAGGGTCAAGATGACACTGCGCGGCGTTTGTACTCGCCTGCCTCCCAAACCAGTAAACTTACTACCACATGGTGATTTTTAACATGAAAACGGCTTCATTAGCTACAGCTAATATGCTTTTCAGCAACATATAACCGCAGAATAAAAATAAATAGAGTCATAATGACCCCTCCACGTTCTCGCCGGGTTAAACAAAAATTAAAAAGCATTAATATAATTCATCCATGAGTTAAATTACAAAAAAAAATTTGATACGTATCGTTTCTTTTGTCTGTCAATAAATGACAAAGATAAACTTTGTTGTGTGGATTCGGGGTCGTGGCCCCACTTCTCTGGGAAAAGTCTATACATTTTGTTATCTACTCGTAACGTTTTACGCAGAACTTAAACGGACTAAATTTTCATCAATTTTTGTGTCATTATATAAATCAAAAATACGTGTATGTATAATATTTTTTGATAATCTATATGATGGACTATTTATATCATTTAGTCATCATGCCTACTGTTCATCAGATTATGGGGATTGGTAGTAACATTGATTTTGTCTGCAGGAGCCGTCCTAGCGTCCCCTCTCACCAAAGAACTGAAAAATGCCATCGTATCATTTGTCCGGAAGAATAAAGGAACGAACCGCGAGGACGGAATCGCTATATTCACTGGAGTGCATGCCACCTTCTCAGAGGGAGTCTACACGTCTATTGAAGGTAAGAAGCACCTGCATTAGTAACCATATTACGTGTAGTGTTTTAAGTTAGCTAAGCCGGGTGGCTATCCCTTATGTCAAAGTTTTAAAGGCCTCCGACATGGATTAAAGGTTAAAACAACCGGGATCTACAATTTGACGTGTGATCCAAACCACGGCAGCAGCGCTCAGTTGTAAATGCCACCCGTGGTCACCCATCCGAAAACTGACCATGCTGAACGTTGCTTAACTTCGATGATCGCTAATGAACCTAGTCTGACTAGGTATGAGTGCTACTGCAGTGTAATTATTGAAACGGTAACTGCCGTAATGTAAGGCAATCCGAGATGATGTTTCTCGAAAATACGGCACACGGCAGATTTTTCATTGCCTTATAAGAATAATACGTAAAAGAGGTACTACAAAAATACATCATGTATTTTATTCATATTCACTTTATTATTAACGTTTTGTTACAGGTCAATGAAAAAATAAATAAAATATTACGAGTATGTCGTGCTCTACCTGGTACAATATTACATTATTTGCTTTGGACAATGATTTTCCCATTATACTATTCTTTATTATTATCACCATTTAAAAGAATTTCACATTTTTTTACTTTTTTTTACATTGCTCATAAAATACATATAGCGGCGTGATGGGGGCCTTGAACAAAAATCAAATTTGAAACTCCATCCAAATTAAGCATTCAATGCGGTCGTTTTACTCTGCATAATTATTTGCCATATTTTAATGGTCAACAGTAGCTCAGAAAATAGCTACTGTACACAGTCTGGCCCATTTTGCAAGGTCGTCTTTCAGAGTCGTGGCAAAATCTTTTGGCGAACACCAGGTCTAGGATGGGGACCTTTTAGTGGTCAGTCTATGCACGATAGTGCATTTACAGATTTTCTCCCTGGTTTTTAGTGGATTCACTCAAGTGCATGAACTGACGACTTTTAGGTTTATAGGCGTACTAGCTTTTGCTGGCGGATTCACACGTGTAATATTTATTTGGATATTTGTGTTATCTCATGCGAAACCTATTTTTTCCGGAATCAAAATTAGCCTAGATGTCACTACTCACTATACGTCCTTTAAACTAAGTCCATGCCAAAAACCAAGTGAATCCGTTGCTCCGTTGCTGCGTAAAAGAGGAACAAACCAACAAACATAGTTTCGGATATAATTAATATTAGTAAGGATAAGGTTTTACCTCGTTAACACTACCTATTCCTATATAAATGAGTTGTAAACTTTCAATGAGCAGTTAATCAGGGCAAATATTTATGTAATAAACATAAGTGTTTGCTCTGTGTGTGGGTGTAATTTAGTATACTCGTAAGTATGTATTTAAAAATATGTATAAGTAGTATATTAGTTTCTGGCAGCCATACCACAAGCTTTGCTTAGTTTGGGGTCAGAAGCTGTGTGTAAGATGTCCCAAAATATTTATTTAATTTATTTAATCTGTGAATGAAAAATAAAATAAACAAAAACTGAATTTCGCAGACTTACCTTTTTTACACGAATCAAGGGAAGACATCGTAAGATAGCGAACTGTTCCGGGGTATTAACTGGGTTTTGTGGGATGGCACCCACTAAAACCCCCCCGGTGTCCTGCCTTTGTGCTGTCTTGGAAGCTAGGATCTCCAGGGGAACGCACCGGAGTTCCCAGTACTTTTTTATTAACACCCTGCAATCAATCATTGACGCATACAGTCATATACGACAACGAGGACACACTTCATTGTCGTCCTCCCCGGGCCCGTTGTGGATGGCTAGAGCCTTATTTCTAGCCATCCGCGAGCCCAGAGGCCCCCTTTTAATAGGCTCTTACTACAAGCTTCACCTAGACCTAGTAAAGACCTAGTTAATCAACCATAAATTTTTTTTTTTTATAGGAGTACCCTTGTTTCGGCTAGCAATTACCTGGGAAGCCGATGAGCCTGACAATTTCGACGACTCGGAGAGATGCCTCGCTATGAAGACAGGGGGTGGAGGTATCATGTCTGACACGAGCTGCGCCAGAGTGTTGCCTTATGTCTGCTACAAAAAATACACCAAATTGGACATAACTGAATGTGGCACTTCAGATCCTGGTGAGTGTTCTCTTGATTTTTTTAAGTTGGGCAACATAAACGAACTAAAGTTAGCTACATAGTCCAGCTGATTAGCAAGTATAAAAGGTACATAGTTCCAAAAACGGGTGGCCGATGGGGCCGTAATGTTTTAGAATAGAAACCTCGTACCAGCAAGCACAGCGTAGGATATCCAGCGACTAGGTGGACTGTTGATATAATTAAGACCGCAGGAACTCTAATGCTGGCCGCTTCCAACCAGCCTTATTGAAAATCCATAGGGGAAGCCTACGTCTAATGGTGGACGTTCTACGGCTAGTAGATAGAAGGCCAAAATAACTGGTGAGTAGACATTTTTGTCATCATCAGCCGTATTCAAGAACAGTGGACTCTAAAGAATGGGCTGGTAAAGCCCATTCTTTAGAGTCCACTACTACTCCGTATTAGCCGTGGTGGTCTAGTGGTAATGACACCCGCCTTACAATCATGAGGTCATGTATTCTAATTCCGGTCTCGTACCAATCAGTTCTTTGTAATTTATGTACGGAATTTCACTGGCTTTTTGGTGAAGAAAAACATCGTGAGCCAACCTGCATACCTCCGTAAGTAAGTAAGTTCGTATAGGCCGGGTGGCTAGCCCTGGTGTCAGAGTTATTAGGCCGCCTGAAGGCCTCTGACATGGCTAAACGGTTAAAACAACCGGGACCTACAATTTAACGTGTCATCCGAGCCACGGTAGCGCTCAGTTGGAAAATGCCACCCGCGGTCACCCATCCAAATACTGACCGTGCGGAACGTTGCTTAATTTCGGTGATCGCTGACAAACACCTAGTCAAACTACGCTACGAGCGCTACATACCTCCGTAGAAGGAATTCGATGGCGTATGTGAATCCACAAACCCGCACTGGGTCAGCGTGTTGGATATGGCCCAATCACCCTTCGTGGATAGGCCTACGCCCTACAGTAGACTATTAAACAGATTGGTACAGATACTCCGTTCTACTCTATTTGTTCATTTCAACCTCAGTTTCAACGTATAAATTTACTTCCAAACTCATTGTGATCCAGTTTCCTTAGAATATCTTTACTTTTAAGTAGGTATTATAGTCTTCTCTCGTAAATATAACAATCTAATTTATTGTTTCTATGATCCAGAATACGTATTGGAACCTAAAACGGGTAGCTGCTATAAGTTCCACAACAAAGGTTTGCCTTGGTCGGAGGCCTTCATGGTTTGTGACGCCGAGGGAGGCCACCTGGCTATCATCGATGACGAGGTTGAAGATGACGTCATTACGGGTATCCTGGCGAGACACCCTGAGTCATATGTTGAAGGCGTACATAAAGGCACCACAAATATAGGATTCCGAGATTGGGGATCCTATGGTGCAAGTTTCCTGACCATTCACGGTGAGTTACCTTGTAAATCATATTGCTATTGAAACTACAGACGCGATGCAAACGGGCTACAGACGCGATGCAAACGGGCTACAGACGCGATGCAAACGGGCTACAGACGCGATGCAAACGGGCTACAGACGCGATGCAAACGGGCTACTAACGCGATGCAAACGGGCTACAGACGCGATGCAAACGGGCTACAGACGCGATGCAAACGGGCTACAGACGCGATGCAAACGGGCTACAGACGCGATGCAAACGGGCTACAGACGCGATGCAAACGGGCTACTAACGCGATGCAAACGGGCTACAGACGCGATGCAAACGGGCTACAGACGCGATGCAAACGCACGACAGACGCGATGCAAACGGGCTACAAACACGATGTAAACGGGCTACAGACGCGATGCAAACGTGCTACAACATCGCGACTGTAGGTACCTATCGATGCAAAAGATTTAGACTTTACTGAATAGCGACAGACGCGAGACGGTCGCGCGTTTGCATCGCGACTGAAGCGTGGTTACGTGGGCAAAGGCACACAAACGCAAACGCGTGACAGCATTGCGACTGCAAAGTGACGCATGACGTCACTAATACAGCATAAGTAATAGGTAACTATAAAACCGTGGCACCGTCAGCTATAGCTATTGGCTGTTTCATCTTTAATGACGCATTTGAATGTCACTAAACGTAAAGGTATTGGTCGGGACTATCTGTCCATGCGTTGTTGGATGGTCATGACTAGATAATAACGAATAGAGTAATGAATTGTAAACTTTTTTAAAACTAATATGCAATGTAAGTTTAAGTCTGGCCTCAGACTAGTGAAATATGGAGTACCTCAAGGGAGCATATTGGGTCCACTTTTGTTCCTGGTCTAAATTAATGATATTCCGAATGCTATATCTCAACGTATGGTAATATTTGCAGATGACAGCACAACCCTGCTTATAAGTGGTGATATAGATCATGAACAATAAATAAATGAGTCGCTTGCTAATATAATTAATTGGCTTGACAGCAATAACCTTAAGATGAACCTGGGGAAAACCACATATAAATCTTAAAATAGAATAATAAGAAAAGTTGCTAGTCAAGAGACACTATTGGCTGCTTATAATGCACATGTAGGTTCTATGTTAAGGTACAAATTCTACGGAGAGAGAAAATGCTTTCAAAGCGCAAAAGAACTGTCTTAGATCAATATGTGGTTTACGACAAACTGATTCGTGCAAGTCATATTTTCAAAAGCTCTAAATTTTAACTCTTCCTTCAATATACAATGTGACGTTAATAATTATAAAACTCTTAAAGCAGCTAGGCATAAGAATACACTTTGTAATATAACAACCAGGACCCAACTTTACAGTAAGAGTATTTTTTGCATGGGTATACAAATATATAACAAGCTTCTACAAGTAATTAAAGATGCTAGCTCTTATCATGTATTTAAAAATAAACTAAAAGGGTTCCTTATAGAAAAGGCTTACTACAATATTCAGGTATATTTAGATGACAAAATGTTAAAACGCTAAAATGGAAGGCAAACTTTAGCTTGTATAAATGTAAAACTTGGTACATCTATGAAACGGCTTCAACTCTATACATGGCTATCTGTGTTAATGGGTGTGTTATTTGTTTAAATTTTGACATTTCTATTTATATTTTGTGACATACATTAAATTCTGCAATTACTATTATGACAATACATATTTGCATGTCCAAGACGGATAGAATATAATGAAACATTTACGATTTTAAGACCTGTACTATGTGCATACCTATGTTTTGGCAAATAATTAACATTGACTTTTACTACGAAAGCTCGACTGGTACTCGTACTTAATGTTCGTTTACTTTTCAGGTGATCCTATTGAAGCTAAGTATTACAGTTGGTCTAACGGCAACCCCAACAACGAATCATCGACAGTAGACCATGGCCAATACTGCGGAGCCGTGTTCAGAAGCGGCCTATTGGACGACAACTACTGCAGCACTCGCACTGCTTTCCTGTGCGAAAAAAGCCCTAATAGCCTTTTGTAACATTTAGTACAAAGACAAGGTGATAGTATCTTATGCAGTATTGCGACTCGGTCCTGTCCTTTCAATACATTGACTTGCACACCACGCAGCACAGATAGACCATATATCACACAAGTCGGCGGATGTAAAGTTAGCTATAGTTATTTATGTAGTTTTTTTTTTAACGGACAATAGTGCCTTTATCAACAACAATAACATACAATACTACGTTATACGATATAACTACCTACACTACTACTACATAGAAAGCAATTGCATTATCCACAGACCCTTGATGGTCTAAAGATAATCCAAATCTCACTGCCAGTTGGCAGCGTGCCCAGCATGCTGGCAGCATTGCCACACTGAATTGAAATGATTATACGTTGAGCCAAATAAACACCAGCATTTTGGTCACGCGTCGCATCCACCAGACGCTCAGAAAGACTTTTGAAAACAAGATGAGCTCACGGCCCCCACAGACCCAAAGTCTCAAGTCCAAGTTGCTCAAATATGTAATATATTCTATATTTTTGATATAGTTAGTTATAGGCTGCGCAATATCCAATCCAGACCGAGGAATCGTCGAAGCTCACATATAGCTGCGCGTCGATTAGGCTTCGCGCAGCGTGTAGTAAACTTCACATGCGCCGACTTGAATGATTCGACCTTTACCACGCGCTAGTGCTGATCGCCTGGTTGGAAAATCGAAACTTCCTTCCACACGGTCGTCAGTACTGCGCGACCCTGCGACTTTATACCGAGTGTGTACCGAACTCCGAGGCGTGTATGAATGATTCGCGTTCCGACCATATGCATGAAGACGGAATACTGCATAGATACCATTACCGTGACAAGTCACAAGATTGTCTATGCGGTTTATCTCTAGAATAAATAAATGAATTAATCCTTTATTGTTTACATTATTACAAAAAAGGTACAGAAATAGTAGATTGTATCATATGGGAGCAAAATAATATTTTTACGGCGAGGGCGCTTTTTTGAATCCAGAGCAAAGTGAGGGATTCTTTAGTAGAATCCTGAACGTAGCGAGGGATTCAAAGTACGTCGCCCGAGACAAAAATATATTTTTTGCCCTAGTGGAACACTTTACTTTTCATCACCTCTATCAGAAAATAAAAGGCGCTTTATATTTTATTGTAATATTATTATTTAATAAAACGTAGAGTAACAACTCCATTGAAATTAAATGGTATCTAATAAAAAAACAAATTATAACTTATATTTACATTCTTTTCATTCATTTTCTTGGCGCTGAACACTAAAAAAACCAGATTCAAAAAGTGCGCGACAAAGATCTTTCCGGCGCACTTATTGGTTCCAAATTCAAAAAAATAATAATTTATAATAATAATTCATAATTTATTTATTTGCCACTAAGTGTACGTGTACATTGTTGTACATTGTGTACAATGCGCGGCATAGAGAATTTCTGCCCACTTATATAGTTCCTTATAGAAAACACCACAGTGGGCGCACTTAAAGGCGAACCAAGTATTCCTTTTCGAATAGGTAGATGTGATGAAAAAATAGATACGAGTACATAACTGAAAAAAGAAACTACTTATATTTCATATCTATCTTTAGGCGGAGGACATATTTTAAGATATCATTGTATATTTCGGAGACAGGAGCCTAAATAATACAAAGAGAAACTATTAATTCACAATTTATTGATTAAATACTAAAAATGGAACACGCATATCAACGATCTGCTTAAGCCCGGGATCTTTGGGTACGCAGATGACAGTACAGTCGTGGAGAGCTACTCATCCGATGCAAGAACCAGCGGGCCACAGATCGAGTTACACAGAGAGGCTATGGTTGAACGGCTCAACTTGAGTCTGCAGGCGGTATCCGACTGGGGTGATGCTAACCTGGTCAAGTTTAATGCCACAAAGACTCAGGGCTGTCTGTTTTCAGCCAAAAAGAGACCATTTCAATTGTCTCCCGCTTTCCGTGGTGTCTCCGTTCCGGTAACTGACAGCTTGGAACTATTAGGCGTTTCACTCTCATCTTCTCTTAACTTTGGCTCTTACATAGAGTCTAAAGCCCAATTAGCCTCCAAAAAACTTGGTGTTCTCTCTAAGGTGAGAGGGTATTTCACAACTGAGCTACTGCTTAGTCTTTATAAAGCACAAGTCAGGTCTTGCATGGAATACTGCTTTTACCTTTGGGATGGCTCTGCTAAATATCAACTGGAGGCTCTGGAGTCGATTGAGAGGAGAGCCAGGAGGCTGATTGACAACGACACCTTGACAAAGTCATAGCTGCAAAGTCTTAAGCATCAAGGCAAGGTAGCGTGTTTGTCGGCCTTTTACCGGATACACTTCGGAGAGTGTGCCCAGGAGTTGCACAATCTGGTCCCCCCTGCCCCTTTCTTCTATCGTACGACTAGACAGACGCGACCAAAGCGCCACCCTTTTATGGTGGACATTCCGCGCGTTAGAATTAAGCGTTTCGAATCCTCATTCCTCATACGAACAGCCGGAATGTGGAACGCTTTGCCTGAGTCTGTCTTCCCGTTAAAGTACAACGTGGGTGTCTTCAAATCCCGAGTAAAGTAGGTAAGCGTGCTACACCTTAGACCGCACATCTGCTTAACATCAGGCAGTGTGTAGTCAAACGCGAACCTATTCGAAATAAAAAAAAAAAGCTTTTTACAACAATAATCTCACATTCCTCTTTTTTTTAAATTAATTTTCACAATCAACTCACTTTTCAACTTACTCAATATTTTGGCGATAATGAAGCCCTTGTCATCAGCTCATGTAATTATTATTTTCACACAAGTTTCAGCTAAAATAAATTAGTTATTAAGGTTTAATTGAAATAAGTTATTTACATCTTCAAAGTTGTAAATTATTTTTTTTAATGAGATTGTAATTTGAATCGTTGTATGAATGTACGTCGAAAGGAACGACAAAGCAAAGTTACTTATCACTAGCGCCACGCCATCTTTAAATTAGTTTATAATTTAAATATTTGGCGCTAAAATTCAAACGACCGTCTTATAATAGATCGATTAATTCATTAGATTATGTCGTTTATATATAGGCCGGGTGACTAACCCTGGTGTCAGAGTTTTTAGGCCGCCTGAAGGCCTGTGACATAGCTAAACGATTAAAACCGGGACCTACAATTTAACGTGTCATCCGAGCCACGGTAGCGCTCAGTTAGAAAATGCCACCCGGTAAAATACGGTAAATCGTCTGTGACGACCACAGGGCCATTTTGCTCAATCGCGACCCTGCGATTTTTGAAAATAACATGTCTAATGCATCGACAAGGACCATCAACACCTTAAATAAACAATTATAAAAAAATTAAAACGAATAAATTAAGTCTGAACAAAGAAAGGGCGTAAAATTATTACACCAAACAATGTTACAAACAGACAGTACTAGAAAGTTCTATAATATGATTATAAATAATAAAATGTTCCATGATTGTTCTATTTGTTTTTCATAATGTTCAATTAATGAATAAATTTACAAAATCTTATATAACTTATTTTTATCCTCTTTATAGTCCTATCCTACTAATATTATAAACGCGAAAGTTTGTGAGGATGGATGGATGGATGGATGTTTGTTACTCTTTCACGCAAAAACTACTAAACGGATTGAGATGAAACTTTGCAATAATATAGCTTATATATCAGAATAACACATAGGATATCTTACTAATATTATAAACGCGAAAGTTTGTGAGGATGGATGGATGTATGGATGTTTGTTACTCTTTCACGCAAAAACCACTGAACGGATTGAGATGAAACTTTGCAATAATATAGCTTATATATCAGAATAACACATAGGATATCCGACTTATATTATAAACGCGAAAGTTTGTGAGGATGGATGGATGGATGGATGTATGGATGAATTTATCCGTAAATTAAACGTTACACCAAAATTGCATTGTGTGAGACATATAAATAAATTTCGGAAGATTCTGATTTTTTATTTATTACTTTAACATTTTACGACCATAATTATGGTCATATAATGCGGTCGTCAGGGATTGGAATGCCCTGTCTCCGTCATTGTTTAATGACAATATTATAATTTGGATATCTTCAAGTCAAGAGAGAATAGGTATCTTCTAGGTCTACATACTCCATCTTCAGCTTCAACTTCGCTTTCCATCAGGCGAGCTGGTGGCCAAATGTAGCCCTATTCTGCATAAAATAATTATTTTTCGCAAAAAATGGCATGACCGACTTCAACCGTGTACATAAATCGCGAATAGTACCACGGATCGATGTAGCAATTTCACATTATTGTTGATTTATCAAAAATGGCTCAGCCGATTTTGATAAAATTTAAATAGGACCAATTTTGAAGTATATTCTTTCCAACAAAAGAATTATTGAAATTAGACTACTACGTAAAAATTATACATGGTAATATGCATGGCATAAAAAAATATATACGTCGAATTGAGTAAGTACCTCCTGTCCGTTTCGTCGGTCGAAAAAGGAATAAAATCATTTTATCTACTTTTCAACCGACTTCCAAAAATGTGCGTTGTTTGTTTTTTTTTGTGTAAGTTTATTGATATTTTTGCCACAATTTGTGAACCGATTTCAAAAATTCTTTTTTTAGTTCGAAAAGATATACTTAAATATAATTTCATCGAAACTAGCTGAATCATTTTGGTAAATCAACAATATTGTTAAAATTGTATGTATAGGTTTTTGAGGGAACATTTTGAGGGAACTATTCGAATTTTGTACACGATTGAAGTCAGTTGTGCCATTTTTTGCGAAAAATAATTATAATGTCGGTTGTCAATATCAATTCATACATTGTTTTCACTCGGAAGGGATAAATTGGCGGAAAGACAATATGTCCCTTTGCCATGCTCGGGGTCAAGGTCAGGGCCAAGCCTGCTTGCCTATCAATGACTTGGCATTTTTTCTTTCGTACATTTTACATATATTGATGTTGCCTATACTTACATGGCCATGTAAAGTGTAAACATCAACAAAGACGGCGCATCACTAAGGTAGTGACCAATCAGATTATTATTATGAAGGAGGTCGTGGTACTGCATATTCATCCGGGGGACTGCCGTGTAGGTCTAATTAATTTAAAGAAACAAAATAATAACATCGCATCTCAATTTATTTAATGCTACGTGAGCAGCAAAACACCGCTTTAGTATAATAAATATTTGCACAATCACAGCAAGAAATCTATAGTAGGTACTTACAAGATAATTCGTGAATGAAAAAAACAGTGCTGTTGGCTTCATAAAATTTTTGTAAAATTAATTTCACTCCTGACCAATATGAAGTGATTGCATAGCATATTATGTAATGCCAAGTCAATGCAGAGCATTTAGAGGTTTGTTATTTAGGAAAAATAGCAAACTTCCTTAAAGCCTATTTAGATGTCAAACCAGATTTAGTATTTTTTGTTACTGAACGATAGACAAATTTTAGGATAATCAACCTAAAATCGCGTAATAATCAGCTGGTTCATTTCAATCAATCAATCAATCGTTTATTGCATCATATGTAGTATAAATTACATGCAGGTCTTAAGGAACATGTTTAGTATCTATATTCTATAAATTATACATATGACCCTATTAGGGTATAGCAATATTGTGCGGAGCGATTTATTTGTTTCAATTTGCTATGTTAAATGACTGTCCAATAGGTACTCGTTTAATGTATAATAAATTTTTAACAAAAGCAACTGATTATTTTTCGGTGATTTGGGTTTTCGACCATTGATGGCCTCATAGAAAAATTTGGTCGTATCGATGTATACAATCATATCTAATATGTCCTCCGTCTAAAGATAGATGTGATATAAGTAGTTTCTTTTTTCTGTTATGTATCTATTTTTACATCACATCTATTCGAAAAAGACTACTTAGTTCGCCTTTAAGTGCGCCCAAAGGTGGTGTTTTCTATAAGGAACTTTATAAGTGAGCCGGAATTATCTTTGCCGCGCACTTTTTGAATTTGGAAGTATTCGTAATGTTAATGTTCAGCGCCAAGAAAATGAATGAAAAGAATGTAAATATATAGGTAAGTTTTCATTATTAGATGCCATTTAATTTCAATTTAGTTGTTACTCTACGTTTTATTATTAAATCTATACTAATACTAGCTGACCTGGCAAACGTTGTTTTGCCTTATAAATTATATGCTAAAATAGCTCTTTCTTCTTTTTGGATGCACCGGGTGGAACTGGCAAAACATACCTTATTTCACTAATTCTTGCTGAAATACGATCAAATAATGGCATCGCATTGGCCGTTGCATCATCAGGCATTGCGGCAACTTTATAGGATGGAGGCAGAATAGCTCATTCAGTATTTAAGCTGCCACTAAATATTCAAAATAACCCTGACGCACTGTGTAACATTAAAAAACAATCGTGGATGGATGTTATGTGGAGGTATGGATGTTTGTTACTATTTCATGCAAAATCTACTGAACGGATTGAGACGAAACTTTGCAATAATATAATCAGCTCAGAATAATAGCTTATATATCAGAATAACACATAGGCTATAACTTATAATGATATATTGCGTCAAAAATCAAAATATCATGCGGGCGAAGCCGCGGGTAAAAACTAGTTATGAATAAAATAGTAATAATTAATAGTTAATATGAGAAAGCAATATTTGTAAAAGATTTAGTATTTTTTCTTACTGAACGATAGACAAATTTTAGGATAATCAACCTAAAATCGCGTAATAATCAGCTGGTTCATTTCAATCAATCAATCAATCGTTTATTGCATCATATGTAGTATAAATTACATGCAGGTCTTAAGGAACATGTTTAGTACTTATCTATATTCTATAAGTTATACATATGACCCTATTAGGGTATAGCAATATTGTGCAGAGCGATTTATTTGTTTCAATTTGCTATGTTATGACTGTCCAATAGGTACTCGTTTAATGTACAATAAATTGTTAACAAAAGCAACTGATTATTTTTCGGTGATTTGGGTTTTCGACCATTGATGGCCTCATAGAAAAATTTGGTCGTATCGATGTATGCAATCATAACTAATATCAAATATGTCCTTCGTTTAAAGATAGATGTGATATAAGTAGTTTCTTTTTTCTGTTATGTATCTATTTTTACATCACATCTATTCGAAAAAGACTACTTAGTTCGCCTTTAAGTGCGCCCAAAGGTGGTGTTTTCTATAAGGAACTTTATAAGTGAGCCGGAATTATCTTTGCCGCGCACTTTTTGAATTTGGAAGTATTTGTAATGTTAGTGTTCAGCGTGTGTGTGTGTATGTGTTTTCATTTGTTTTATTATTAGACCATTTAATTTCAATTTAGTTGTTACTCTACGTTTTATTAAATCTATTCTAATACTAGCTGACCCGGCAAACGTTGTTTTGCCTTAAAAATTATATGCTTAAAATAGCTCTTTCTTCTTTTTGGATGCACCGGGTGGAACTGGCAAAACATACCTTATTTCACTAATTCTTGCTGAAATACGATCAAATAATGGCATCGCATTGGCCGTTGCATCATCAGGCATTGCGGCAACTTTATAGGATGGAGGCAGAATAGCTCATTCAGTATTTAAGCTGCCACTAAATATTCAAAATAACCCTGACGCACTGTGTAACATTAAAAAACAATCGTGGATGGATGTTATGTGGAGGTATGGATGTTTGTTACTCTTTCATGCAAAATCTACTGAACGGATTGAGACGAAACTTTGCAATAATATAATATATATATCAGAATAATAGCTTATATATCAGAATAACATATAGGCTATAACTTATGATGATATATTGCATCAAAAATCAAAATATCATGCGGGCGAAGCCGCGGGTAAAAACTAGTTATGAATAAAATAGTAATAATTAATAGTTAATATGAGAGTTACACTGAGATAGCAATATTTGTTAACGTTACTACTACACTTGATACATAAACAATAATGATGGCCGAAAACTTTGTAGGGAGTGACAGAAGTCTTATTGTGTGAGTGAAACAGGAGACCGGCTTCAGTCTATGGTATAGTGTGGCATTTCACTCACCAGTAAAGGCGCGGCACATTTTAAGAATCTAATATTGGTAACACTAAGCATATATCAGGATTAAACTTTAATAATAAAAATAAATGTTTATTTTCTTTAAAAAATTAGATTTTTAATCGAAGTACAGTTAAAACCACTATAATTGATCAGTTATCGAGCGGGATGATAAATGATTAAATTACTAAAATAGCTATAAAAATAGAGGTTGGTGATAAAAAAGTAAAAATGATGGGTTGTGTGTATGTTTTAATGCCACATTATAAAAAAATAAAAACAAAAAAATTCGTCCAAATATTAAAAAAAAAATTTAATGGTGTACAACCCTTATCACTTAGGGGTATGAAAATGACGGAGTGAGACAGCATAGCTGGTTTTAGTTGAAAGCAATAGTGATGATTTTAAAGTGGGTATCACCCGAATGGGGTCGCACGTGGCAACACTGCATGCTTGTGTCGGAATGAAATTACTTCTGACAGATGACGGAGAAACGTCATGCCATTCCGAGCGCGAGGCGGATTGCACCCGTGAAAATCCATTGACTTTGAAATCAGTTTCCATCCTCGATAATTCTTGTTAAATTGATTACGAAGTGATCCTAGGTCAATAAAACCACCCGTTGCAGTAGTACAGAGTGTTTATTTTGGTGAGATGGATAACTGGAGACCGCCGGCGAGCTGTACCAATGAATGACCCACAAATGACGATGTCGGGTGATTGAGACGATCAGTCTCAGACCCCGACATATATATATATATTATTATTATAAAGAGGAAAGATTTGTATGTATGTTTGTAACGAATAGGCTCAAAAAGTACTGGACCGATTTTAAAAAATCTTTCACCATTTGAATGCTACATTATCACTGATTAATATAGATTATTTTAATTGCAAGAAAAAAAATGTCCCTACTAAAACTACAATAATGTTACCCAAGGTGTAAAAAAATGCCTAAAATATTCTTTACATCGCGCTATTGATGATAGAATTAAATAATGTACTACGACTTTGTAGAACACACCATAATTTACAATAAGTGTCACGATAACATATATCTAACTATTATTGTTAAGCCGTAATAACTGTTCTTTTATTCTTAAAAATTAATTGAAATGCCGTCGCAGGAAAATGATCTTAATTTGTATCTTGGTAGTAATCCTTATCAAAATATTTTTTTTTATATTCAAGACTGTTTCAATAGCTTCATGTTTCAATAATTTTATTACAAAGATATCACGAGTTTAAAAATGTAAGTATTTTAAAAAGTTCCGTTTCGCCGCTCACCCCGCTTAGCTATTCATGTATACTTTGTACAATGTACATAATACAAAATTAACTTTGAACAAATATCTGTAGAGTCACAATCGTGAAAAAAGTGTCCGAGCCAAAACCCTGCCCAAGCTACGTAGTGGGCAGACTTTTTAGTTAGTCGTAAGGCGATTCCAAGCCGACTACAACGCCGCGCGATGCCAAAGTGCTCGGTTACAAGCACTTATTAGGTGACGTAACGTCGAGATTCGAGGAAACGGGTCATTGAGAATTATTTAATGTAAATATCTAAGTTGGTATGTCTGACGGCGCTCGGACATTATTTTACTGCTTTCACTTAGGGATGTGGCTCTGTAGATATTAGCTTGGAGTACATATATACTACCCTTTTTTAATAGTCCACTGCAGGACATAGGCCTACCCACGACGGGTGATTGGGCCATCTTCACCACGCTGGTCCAGCGTGGGTTGACATATTCATATATAAGCCAATGTAAAATTATCGTCTCAAGTGTTTAAAAAAAAGCCTTTTTCTTTTACTGCATATAATTTTGACGAATGGTTAAAGAGCTAATATGAAATAGATATTTTATGAAACCGCAATGGCGTAGCAACCTATTGAGTAGCGAGAGTGCCAGTCATATTCTTATTGTGTATCTATCTACATAAAATCTCCGCTATTAATGTACCTATACTTATACCAGCCTTTTTTTTAATAGTACACTGCTGTAGGACATATATACAGGACTATGAAGGGTGCTTGGGCCATATCCACACCAGTGCCAGTGCGGGTTGGTGCAGGTTGCCACACAGTATTTTCCTTCGCCAAACTTTAGCCAATCGTCCCCGGGCAAAGCCGGGGCGGGCAGCTAGTAATAATATATTACAATAAAATATGAGACGCCCCTTATTTTCTCATAGAAGTTATGAAAAGTAGAGTGTTACACTCGGGCGCAAAATATATTTTTGGCTCGGATGACGTACTTTGAGTCCCTCGCTACGTTCAGGCTTCTACTAAAGAATCCCTCGCTACGCTCAAGATTCTACTCTAGAATCCCTCACTTCGCTCTGGATTCAAAAAAGCGCCCTCGCCGTAAAAATATTATTTTGCTCCCATATTATGATACAATCTACTATTTTTGTACCTATTTTTGTATTAATGTAAACAATAAAGAGTTCATTCATTTATTTATTCTAGAGATAAACCGCATAGACAATCTTGTGACTAAGGCCCTTGTCACGGTAATGGTATCTATGCAGTATTCCGTCTTCATGCATATGGTCGGAACGCGGATCATTCATACACGCCTCGGAGTTCGGTACACACTCGGTATAAAGTCGCAGGGTCGCGCAGTACGTCAGTACTGCGCCGCGTGGAAGGAAGTTTCGATTTTACAACCAGGCGATCAGAAATAGCGCGTGGTAAAGGTCGAATCATTCAAGTCGGCGCATGTGAAGTTTACTACACGCTGCGCGAAGCCTAATCGACGCGCAGCTATATGTGAGCTTCGACGATTCCTCGGTCTGGATTGGATATTGCGCAGCCTATAACTAACTGTATAAATAACTATAGCTAACTGTACATCCGCCGACTTGTATGATTTATGGTCTATCCGTACTACGTGGTGCGCAAGTCAATCTATTGCAACAATGCAAGGACAGGACCAAGTCGCAATACTCATAAGATACTATCACCGTGTCTTTGTACTAAATGTTACAAAAGGCTATCAGGGCTTTTTTCGCACAGGAAGGCAGTGCGAGTGCTGCAGAAGTTGTCGTCCAATAGGCCGCTTCTGAACACGGCTCCGCAGTACTGGCCCTGGTCTACTGTCGATGTGTCGTTGTTGGGGTTGCCGTAAGACCAACTGTAATACTTAGCTTCAATAGGATCACCTGAAAAGTAAACGAACATTGAGTACCAGTCGAGCTGTCGTAGTAAAAGTTTACAATTCATTACTCTATTCGTTATCATATAGTCATGACCATCCAATAACGCATTGCCAGATAGTCCTGACCAATACCTTCACGTTTAGTGACATTCAAATGCGCCATTTAAGATGAAACAGCCAATAGCTATAGCGGACTGTGCCACGGTTTTATAGTTACCTATTACGTATGCTGTATTGCGTCACTATGCAGTCGCGATGCTGTCACGCGTTTGTATCGCTACAGTCGCGATGCAGTCGCTACGAGTACATGTGTGCCTTTGCCCACGTAACCACGCTTCAGTCGCGATGCAAACGCTCGACCGTCGCGCGTCTGTCGCAATGCTGTAGCCCGTTTGTATCGCGTCTGTAGCGAGTTTGCATCGCGTCTGTAGCCCGTTTGTATCGCGTCTGTAGCGCGTTTGCATCGCGTCTGTAGCCCGTTTGCATCGCGTCTGTAGCCCGTTTGCATCGCGTCTGTAGCCCGTTTGCATCGCGTCTGTAGCCCATTTGCATCGCGTTTGTAGCGCTTTTGCATCGCGTCTGTCACGCGTTGCAAATACGACTAGCGCGCGTTAGTAGCAATGCATTCGCGCGATTACGAAATGTTCGTCATTCGCGCTACTAAAAAGTCGCCGTGGGCGAGGGCCCTTATCATATGGCCTGAGCTCGATTGATATATTTTTGCATTATCTTATTCACACTATTGTTTACGTACATTTTAAACTCATATTTGTTTCAACAACAATATGATTTACAAGGTAACTCACCGTGAATGGTCAGGAAACTTGCACCATAGGATCCCCAATCTCGGAATCCTATATTTGTGGTGCCTTTATGTACTCCTTCAACATATGACTCAGGGTGTCTCGCCAGGATACCCCTAATGACGTCATCTTCCACCTCGTCATCGATGATAGCCAGGTGGCCTCCCTCGGCGTCACAAACCATGAAGGCCTCCGACCAAGGCAAACCTTTGTTGTGGAACTTATAGCAGCTACCCGTTTTAGGTTCCAATACGTATTCTGGATCATAGAAACAATAAATTAGATTTTGTATACCTACGAGAGAAGAATATACCTACTTAAAATTAAAGATCTCTGCCGTCGTCTTACTTCTTACAATTCCAGACTCCACCACTTCAATATGTACACTCTCGAGCACAGACGTAAAGTAGCGGATATTGTGTTTCTGTACAAGTTGGTAACCGGGAAAATTGACAGCCCTGAACTGCTCGCAAATTGTTATCTCAAGATTCCACGTGTTTTATTTATTTATTTATTTATTGAGATAAAAACGATTTTACAAACATTTACAATCATCTCACATTAATTAGAACAGAGTCAAAAATACAAAAACTATAAATACAATAAAATCAAAAATCTATAAATTAATTCAGATGTCAATGGTAGGTATACAAAATTAGAGAAATGTCAACATCAATGGTAAATAAAATAATAAAATGTCAATTTCCAAAAATCAAATTATACATCATGAAATTCATCGTGATCAATCGTTAGCTTAATCGTTAGCACGATTACTTTTGTCCCATTGGTCAGTCAGGTCCGTCTCGTTATTAGAAGAACATTCGGCCTCCCTACTAGCCGTACTAATTACTTCCAACATTCGCCCATGTATCGGATATTTCTCTCCTACAATAACATCTGCCATAACTTAGATATTTTCCATACTTCACCAGTTCAAATTAAGAAATACTTTGACTCTTTACTTAGCCTCTCTTAAATTTGTTTTGAATGTCATATTAATTTTATTAGTTATAACTTTTGGATCATTTTTTTTTCTTTTCTTTTGTGAAACACAATCATTATACGCATGTTGTGTTTGCTCTAAGAAGGTTGATCAGCTTCGCAAGTAAATAGTTAAGATTTAAGATGTAAAATTATGTATTTACTGCATCAACCCGTTTGCAAACCTATATAAAAAAAACAAAAAAGATATCCTAAGGAAACCGGATCACAATGAGTTTGGAAGTAAATTTATACGTTGAAATTGAGGTTCAAATGAAATGTTGAGTAGAACGTAGTATCTGTACCAGTCTGTTTAATAGTCCATTGCAGGGCGTAGGCCTATCCACGAAGGGTGATTGAGCCATATCCAACACGCTGACCCAGTGCGGGTTTATGGATTCACGTACGCCATCGAATTCCTTCTACGGAGGTATGCAGGTTTCCTCACGATGTTTTTCTTCACCAAAAAGCCAGTGAAATTCCGTACATAAATTACAAAAAACTCATTGGTACGAGACCGGAATTCGAATACATGACCTCATGATTGTAAGGCGGGTGTCATTACCACTAGGCCACCACGGCTTCTACGGAGTGGTAGTAGACTCAAAAGAATGGGCTGGTAATGTTCTTGAACACGGCTGATGATGACAATTCATATCATATCACCAGTTATTTTGCCCTTCTATCCACTAGCCGTAGGACGTCCACCGTTAGACGTAGGCTTCCCCTATGGATTTTCAATAAGGCTGGTTGGAAGCGGCCAGCATTCGAGTTCCTGCGATCTTAATTATATCAACAGACCACCTAGTCGCTGGATATCCTACGCTGTGCTTGCTGGTACGTGGTTTCTATTCTAGAACATTACGGCCCCATCGGCCACCCGTTTTTGGAACTATGTGCTTTTTATACATGCTAATCAGCTGAACTATGTAGCTGATTTAAGTTCGTTTATGTTGCCCAACTTTAAAAAAATCAAGAGAACACTCACCAGGATCTGAAGTGCCACATTCAGTTATGTTCAATTTGGTGTATTTTTTGTAGCAGACATAAGGCAACACTCTGGCGCAGCTCGTGTCAGACATGATACCTCCGCCTCCTGTGTTCATAGCGAGGCATCTCTCCGAGTCGTCGAAATTGTCAGGCTCATCGGCTTCCCAGGTAATTGCTAGCCGAAACAAGGGTACTCCTATAAAAAAGATTTAATTTAGGGTTGATTAACTAGGTCTTTACTTGGTCTAGGTGAAGTTTGTAGTAAGAGCCTATTAAAAGGGGGCCTCTGGGCTCGCGGATGGCAAGAAATAGGGCTCTAGCCATCCACAACGGGCCCGGGGAAGACGACAATGAAGTGTGGCCTCGTTGTCGTATACGACTGTATGCGTCAATGATTGATTGCAGGGTGTTAATAAAAAAGTGCTGGGAGCTCCGGTGCGTTCCCCTGGAGATCTCGTAGCTTCCAAGACAGCACGAAGGCAGGACACCGGGGGGGGGGGGGGGGACTGGGGGGGGGGGGCACACAGCCTCTTACCCCAAACTAAGCTAAGCTTGTGATATGGCTGCCAGAGACTAATATACTACTTATACATAGTAACTAAATTACACCCAGACACAGAGCAAACACTCATGTTTATTACATACAGCCTTGGCCAAAAGTATTAGCCACTCTGTATTTTCACTCTATCTTCTAAACTAATTTTACTCCTTTTTGGCATTTTTAACAAAGTTAGGTGTCAATTGAATCACATTAACAAAAATGAAAGCTTGTTTACTTGTTAGAGTCCAGAACACAAGAGACCAAACAAACTGATAAGACCGAAAGAAAACCGAATCGTTTGTTTTCGTTCACCAGGTTTTTTATGACCTTAACAAAGAGCCGCTTGATATTCTAAGTTATTTATGACCCCGGTAAGACATTTAACATAAGCACTCAGTTACTTGTTAAGTAGTAAACATGCATTTTGACTTTTTAAAGGTGCCTAACACTTTTGGCCAAGGCTGTAAATATTTGCCCTGATTAACTGCTCATTGAAAGTTTACAACTCATTTATATAGGAGTAGGTAGTGTTAACGAGGTAAATCCTTATCCTTACTAATTTTAATTATATCCGAATCTGTGTTTGTTGGTTTGTTCCTCTTTCACGCAGCAACGGATTGACTTGGTTTTTGGCATGGACTTAGTTTAAAGGACGTACAGTGACATCTAGGATAATTTTTATCCCGGAAAAAAAGGTTTCGCATGAGATAGCACAAAAATCTAAATATTACACGAGTGAAGCCGCCAGCGAAAGCTAGTACGCCTATAAACCTAAAAGTCGTTTATGGACTAGAGTGCATCCACTAAGAACCAAGGAGAAAATCTGTTAATGCACTTTCGTGCATAGACTGACCAATAAAAGGTCACCATCCTAGACCTGGGGCCTTATTTTGTAAGCGCTCTGACGTTTGGCTTCGCTTTTCCTCCCGCTCGCTCTCGCGGCGTGAGTAACTGGCGCGAGCAGGAGAAAAAGCGAAGCCGAACGTCAGAACGCTTACAAAATAAGGCCCCTGGTGTCCGCCAAAAGATTTTGCCACGACTCTGAAAGAAGACCTTGCAAAATGGGCCAGACTGTGTACAGTAGCTATTTTTTGAGCTACTGTTGACCATTAAAATATGGCAAATAATTGTGCAGAGTAAAACGACCGCATCGAATGCTTAATTTGGATGGAGTTTCAAATTTGATTCTTGTTCAAAGCCCCCATCACGCCGCCATAAGTATTTTATGAGTAATTTAAAAAAAAATAAGATTAAAAATTGTGAAATTCCTTTAAATGGTGATTTTAATAAAGAATAATATACCTAAGGGGAAAATCATTGTCCAAAACAAATAAAGCAAATAATGTTACACTGTACCAGGTAGAGCTCGACATATTTTTTTATTTTAATTTTCATTGACCTGTAACGAAACGTTATTAATAAAGTGAAATGAATATAATAAATGAAGTATTTTTGTATTATCTCTTTTTCGTATTATTCGTATACGGCAATGAAAGATCTGCCGTGTGCCGTATTTTCGAGAAACATTATCTCGGGTTGCCCTATATTACGGCAGTTACCGTTTCAATAATTACACTGCAGTAGGACTCATAGCGTATCTAGTTAGACTAGGTTCATTAGCGATCATCAAAGTTAAGCAACGTTCAGCACGGTCAGTCTTCGGATGGGTGACCACGAGTGGCATTTACATCTGAGCGCTGCTGTGGTTTGGATGACACGTTAAATTGTAGACCCCCCGGTTGTTTTAACCCTAAATCCATGTCGGAGGCCTTCAGGCGACTTAAAACTTTGACATAAGGGATAGCCACCAGGCTTATACGAACTAAAAACACTGCACGTAATATGGTTACTAATGCAGGTCCTTCTTACCTTCAATAGACGTGTAGACTCCTTCTGAGAAGGTGGCATGCACTCCAGTGAATATAACGACTCCGTCCTCGCTGTTCGTTCCTTTATTCTCCCGGACAAATGATACGATGGCATTTTTCAGTTCTTTAGTGAGAGGGGACGCTAGGACGGCTCCTGCAGACAAAGTCAATGTTACTACCAATCCTAGTAATCTATTGAACAGTAGGCATGATGACTAGGTAAATGATATAATTAGTCCGTCATATAGATTATCAAAAAATATTTTACGTACACGTATTCTTGATTTTGTTAATTTATATAATGACTTATGTCACCTTAGCCATCAATTGCTTTGTGCGGATTGCGAAAGCAATTGAATGAGTTGAATGAACAACTTTGATGGCTAACGTCACATAGGCGGTGCCAAATGACTAAAATGAATTCATAAACGATTACTATTACGATTGCTATTGCTTAGGCGGTAGGGGGGCTGGTCTGTATACTTATTTATGTATACAAGGTTATTTCTAATCAATTAGCATCCTTTTACGGGCTTATTCTGTACATCTAAACTTACAACTTTTGTTCTGCGACTTTTGTCAAAACTAAAAAAAAAAACAGCTGTTCCATACATTTCGTCGCGTGTGAACGATATTTTTCTATGGAACAACATTTTTTTTTTTGTTTTGATAAAAGTCGCAGAACTAATGTTGTTTGTTTTGATGTACAAAATAAGCCCCTAAGAGGATGCTAATTGATTAGAAATAACCCTGTATATTTCACCGTTGTCCTAAACTTTATACTGTTTCGAAATAAGGCAGGGCTGCAAAAGTCATCGTTTTATGTACATTTACGATGTAGATAAATATTATCAAAACTGATTTTTATTTGTACGGTAGCCATATTTTTGTCTTGTCATTACGTATACATATTTATACGATCGAAAAGTATTCTTTTAAATACACTACCTATAGACCGTTATGAATTTTTTTTTGTAACCTATTTTGGTTTTCGTTTGGTTGTCACGCGTGCCTCTATCTCGGCATGCACGATTATTCCTACACAACTCGGTTACATTTGTAACCGTAACGGTTTTACCGCCGGGCTTTGCCGATCACTGCCAGTTCGCTTATACGATGATTCATTTATACACAGGATTATTGGTAATCAACTAGCATTGTTTTAAGGGCAGATTCTGTACATCATAAGCAACTTATGTTCTACACCTTCCCAAAACTTATTTTTTTGTAAAATCAGCGTACCTATGTAACCTTTGTGTTTACACAGTATTTCGTCCTGGGTCCAAATCTCGCGGGTGGTGGCGCTATTTCGCTTCTTCACCTACTTATAAAATTAATTATGTTTAGATTTAGATTTTATTTTTATATTTTGTTTTGAAGAAAATAAATACGATTTATTAGAAGTCGTAGCTGTTTGTTTTGATGTAAAATATACTAGGTACACAAATCGGCGGATGAGAAGTTAGCTGCAGATGACACTTCGCCGTGATTCGCTAATTATTGCGCATGTGTGAACAATTCCGACGTCGCGTGTTGTAGGGAGCGCGCGGGAGGCATGAGGTTGGCGGGTGGGTGTGCCCCGGCATCTCATCTTTCTGACTCCCGCGCATACCTATATTTTGGCTTTTGCGTAGCATTCTGCGCATAACTTCCCATCCGCCGATTTGTGTAGCGCTAGTAGGTATTCCGAATATTAAAGGATGCTAATTGATTGTCAGTAACCCTGTATATTTTATTTTCCTACTCGGCAGTGCCGATCAATGTCGGCCCGATCATGTGTGTAGCAAGCCTTAAACACACCTTCAGCAAGACAGCGCTCCCTGGCCCTGTTCCATTTGGTAGGGATGGGGTGGAACTTCAGCCAGCCGGCCGCTTGCTCGCTCCACTCGTAGTCAGCTCTGTACCTATACTCCTCAGCTGTAACCAATAACAGATTGTCATCACTAATGTTTCATTTTAACTATTTTTCGAAAAAAAAATTGCAACTGACTTCAATCATTGCAATCTACAAAATTCTATGTCAAAAAATCACTTTACCGATATCGATAATATTTAAATGGGACCACTTCTAAAGTATGATCTACCAAACAAAAAAAATATCAAAATTGGACTACCCGTTGACTGCCCTGTGAAATATTATCTCATCAAAAACATAAATGTGAAATGGCAGCCAAAGTGTCGCCACCATAAGAGTTGAGGTCTACACGGGGGCCAAGTGTTCTGTAGAAAATCCTAAAATTTCAGCTACTAGAATATACCTAAAAGAGTCTATATGCGTGGTCATAAATAAAAAAAAATACGCGTCGACTTGAGGACCTCCTCCGTTGTTCCGTCGGTTAAAAAGCAAAGCAATCGTATCAGCATCATACGATATGATAATATTGCACGCGTAGAATTCCCGGTCTATGTGTTGACAACAGAAATTACGAAGATAATTTGTGAATAATAATAATAATGTGAAAATGACTACATCAATGATACATTGATCCGTACGAGTTATTTCAATTATATACACGGGTAAAATCGGTTATGCCATTTTTGGTAAAAATAAAGGACATGTCCACAAAATGTATGGAGGCTGGTATAATAATAATCAAAAATTCTAACCACAACACTCGTTACATTTCGGGAAAGTTCATATTTTTCTGAGTCTATTACATCAGTTAAAACCACAAGATTAGTTTTTGCAAAAAAATAACATGACCGACTTCATCCGTGTACAGAATTCGCGAATATTTCGCACGGTTCGATGCAGCATTTTTCACATTATTGTTGATTTATCAAAAATGGCTCAGCCGATTTCGATAACATTTAAATGGGACCAATCTCGAAGTATACTATTTCCAATAAAAAAGAACTCTGTGTGGCTGTTTACCATTTTTTTAAAGTATTAAGGTAAGACTTGAATCATAGACTTATAAAAACACTTTTGCCAATAAATTAGGCTATGACACGGTATTTTTTATTAGAACGTAGCTTGTCTATTGTTCCTTTGATAGAAGTTTTTAGTGGGACAGATAATACGCAACTGCGCGCGAAAAATTTGACGCAGGGCCGTGACGTTTGATGCATAAATGGGTTTGAGACGGTGGCGTTCAAGTGGTAGACTTCAAGCATGAAAATTATTGAAAGTCTCATACAAGCTTTCATCCCCCTGTTTTAGGGGGTTGGAGGGTAAAAGTTCGAAGTTTTAGATGTTTTTCTTTGTATATGCGTAATAGTCTACCTTGGTGCCAAATATCAAGTTTCTAGGTCATCTGGAGTTAGGTTTTTGATCTAAAAGTCAATCAGGCAATGAAACCTCGGTTTTCAAACGTTAATATATAAATAACTATTGAAGCAAAATTAACGAAGTTTTGCATTCTAGGCTAGCTAAACAACTTTAATAAATATATATATTTAGGTTAAATCGTTTTCGAGTTATGAAAGGGTCAAGAGTGGGTCCAAATGGTTCGTGTAATATTACACACGTCGCGTCGCCGGCTTTTTTCTTTGTCTTGGCTGGACACGCTTCCGCGTGTCTAGATACCTTGACCGACGAACCACCGGAGAAGGTATAAAATTCGACGCGTATATATATAAATTTTAGCGTAACTTTTAAAAAAAGAATAGAATTGTACTTACCACAGCATGCTATCGTTAGTGCTATAAGAAAAAACAACGGAATTTTTGTCTGAAACAAAATAAATAGGATTATTATCACCACATTTAGTAATAGGGATCTTTTGAAGAGTCTGTATTTTAATACAAATTATAATAAATCTACTTAGCTAGCTACTAAAAAAACAGAAACAGATACTATTAGATTACAGCCAATAACGGTAAGAATAATCCATAATTATGTTCAAGTCCACTGCAAGTTGGCATCGTGCCCAGCATGCTGACAGCATTCAATGAATAATAACAGTTGTAACGCAGGTAAATCTAGCATCATCACATTATACAGTATTTCTGACATTTTTTTTTAATATTTGTAATTTTATGTAATGTACCGAATTTTAATTAATTTATTGTAATATCATGCCTAATAATTCAATTTAATTGCGTACATAATTAATAATTGACGATTCGTAGGGTGTTGCTCATAATATATTTTTGTATAAGTATGTATGTAATTACCCTTACCTACTGAAAATAAATGATTAACTATATATGCATTGAACGAGTTTTTGTTTTTATTTTGTACTACATAGATATATGCATGTGACGTACCTAGGTATTTTAAATGTAGACCCTGGAACCGGGGTATTAGAATACGGTTTCGGTATCCCCTGCCTGTCGTAAAAGCCGACTAAAAGGGGCACCTGGGATTCGAGGATGGGCGCATTTGGGGATGAGTTTCACCCAATCGAGTCCGGAGGAGATAACTTAGGGCGGGGCTTAGCCAGGCGTGTATACTGTATAGTCCTGGGACGTTAATTGACATGCTAGAAGGCACTGGTGCGTTCCAACGGAGATCCCAGTGCCGTCTATAAAGCATAGAAGTCGGCTACCGAGGGGGTTTTAGTGGTTAAGACCACATAATCCAGCTGCATCCCAATGCAGCTGGGTATCTGTAAAAGATTTCCCCCCCGACACCAAAAAAAAAATATTTATTTTAAATGTTGTCATGTCATATTTTAAATATTGTTTCTCAGCGACGACGAACTATTATTTAAAAAATGTATAGTTAGTAGTATTCTCATAGAATGAGAATAAAATTAAATATCTTCAAACCTAAACCTGAATCACATCTTACACACTGTCTTTGACCCCAAACTCTCTGCAACTAGAGATTGTGACATGGCTGGCAGAGACTGATAAACTACATATACAATTATACATACTTCTATAAATAATTATATCCAGACATAAAACAAGCACCTACGTTCATCACATTCCTAGGTGGGAATCAAACCCACGCCTTTTTGGCGCAGGAGTCCACCACTGGACCACTGAAGCAGTGTCAACCAAATCAAACAGACCAATCAACGTAGTTGACGTTGATTGGTAATACTAATTAGTTGAATTGATATAACAACCAACAACCGGGACCTACAATTTAACGAGTCGTCCGAGCCACGGTAGCGCTCAGTTAAAAAATGCCACCCGCGGTCACCTAACCAAGTACTAGTCAAACTACGCTACGAGCGCTATTTTATAAGTCAATCACAATTATGTATAACATAATAAGTATATAACATTTTAAATAGTAATTTAATAATAATTATGTAGGTAGTTAATAAGAAACATCAGTAGGTAGGTAATATCTCCTTTTTGGAGAATATGAGAATCTCCTTTTTGGATTCGGGAAATAATAATTATTATATTACAACCTACTACTATATTTTATCCCTCAGACAAAACTTAAGAAACATTTCAAAACTTTAACTACCATGAATTAAACCTACTTAAATTAAAACTCATACTAAAAAAACTTACACTAAAACTTATACTAAAATATAAATTACTTATTATTTATATTAAAAAAGTACAATTAGAATTAAAACTTACCAATGCCGCCATCTCCGTTCCTCACTATTCAGTTGTTTTGTGTTAGATGGAACAATGTGTTCATTTAGAAAAGAAACACTGCTTTTATAGCCCGAGCAAGGAATAACCCAAAAGATAAAACCGCTAGTAACGTGCGCAGACATTTTCGGCATTGTGGCATATGACCCCGGGGAAAAATATTTAAACTAACTAAACAACTTATCATAAAACTTCGCGATTTCCCGAGTAGTTATTATTCGTTTGTTCAATACACAAACACATTGATTCTAGTTTTTATTACAGTATGCCTACCGAGTAGAGCAAGGGGCAACTTTCCAACTCAATAGAACGATGACTGGGTAAAACAAATCATTAGGTATTACAATTAGTCTGTGAGTAAGATTATCAAAAAATATTGAACACGTATTTTTTAGGGTTCCGTACCTCAAAATGAAAAAAACGGAACCCTTATAGGATCACTTTGTTGTCCGTCTGTCCGTCTGTGTGTATGTCAAGACTCTTTATCTCAAGAACGCGTAAAGATATCGAGTTGAAATTTCAACTGTATGTTAGAGGAATGTTTTATTTTGGTTTATTCGAGTAGTATTTCAATCAATTCCAATGGCAACACAGTGTGACCGCAAGAGTTTGTATTCTGTGTTGATTGTATGGATGATCGAATGAAGTTGTCTTTTATCGGTCAGTAGTGCGTTCATTCGAGAAATGACTTGAATTCACTTCAGTCTTACTCGAGACAGCGCCTGCGCCATTTGTGCGCACTGACAAGTGATAATATCGACGATGCCGGACAACGACGACAACCACGCGGATTCTAATCCATCTGAATCCGCGACAGCAGCGGTGGGATCACTTCCACAAGCACCCTGCGCGTCTACCGTGACACCAGCTACCCATAATCAAGGATATTTTACGCCGGGATATGAAGCTCAAGAAAATATCCCGAAAGAACAATCGACGTCGCGAGCCGATCGACTTGGCCTGCCAAATAGCGACATGTGGGAGGCATTTTTCCAAAATATGATGACTTGTATCCAGACTAATCAGAAACCGTCTACGAGCGCTTCCAAACCCAGAAAATTGATGGCCAGCGAGATTTACCTACCGCCATTTGATCCCGATAAGTGTCAATTTACTGCAGGTCGATGGTGTGAAGGAATTGACCATCATCGGAAAAACAATTCATGGACGGACAAAGAGACCAGGAATGCTTGTTTCACGCATCTGCAAAGACGTGCGAAGAATTGGGCGGCGCGATCTTATCCTTTGTGTACCACTTGGGAGGAACTGAAGATTGGACTCAGTCGGCAGTTTGCGGCAACGAAGAGGTTCCATGACATGTTCAGTGATATGGTGGACTACAAAAGTGATCAGGCGACTACCTACATCGAGTATTCGAGCAACAAGTTGGCGCTAATTGATCGACCGGAGACCGGCTGGAGCGAGTCTAACAAAATCGAGGTAGTTATATCCGGCATCGCGGATATTCAGGTACGTTCGGAATTACTTAAAAATACCCCTAGTAATTTTGTGGCACTCGACAGACATTTGAGCATTTACCCGATAATTAAAAATCTTAAGCGACAGATTGATACATCGGCAAGTGAATTTGAACCTTCTAATTTTAAACAGCGTAAAATCAATTCACCAACGGAACGCCGCTGTCACTATTGTAATAACATAGGTTATTTAAAACGACACTGTCTGTTGTTCCGTAACAGCGCAAATGATGAAGGTATCACTCAATGTCCTCAAGTATCTCTTGAAAAACGTAGTCAAAAGCCGAAATAATGTTCATATTGTCATAAACTTGGGCATTCTGAGACTACTTGTTTCACAAAACAACGAAACGAACGAATAAAAGATTATAAAAATTCTAAATTACAATCGAAATCGGCAGTGGCATCAGCAAGGCTAACGGACAGGTAGAGCGGATAATGTCGGTACTTACCAACTGTTTTTATTTTTATTAAGTACAACAAAAAAAATATGAGGGTACCTACTTAAATTTTGGAAGTCTGTTATAGGCGAAGTTTATCTTGCTCCAAATTGCACAGGTTCAAATTGCACGGTTACCTTTTCCAATTTTTGACAGGCTGCAACGAACGTCCACCAAATCTAAACTTTCTCACTACAAACTTAGAAGTTGAACCAGATTTATCAGTGGTAAAGCTTACAGCAAAAGGCAGGATGGACGAGCAAGCAGTAAAAGATAAAGCACGTTTTAATGCCAACAAAGCTGTGATTCATCCTTTTGTAGTAGGTGATCTGGTTTTGGTTAAAAAAAAATCCCCATATAATAAATAAACTCAGTGAAAATTAAGTTTAGCGGTCCTTGTAAAATAACAACAGTTTGCTCGAATGAGTGGTACAGTTCCCAATAACAGGCAGGGGCGTGACCAATAAGTTTTTCATGAGAGATTGCCTAAATATCCATCTAGTCTACCAGATCTATCCGAATGTCTGGGTCCTGTAGAGTTAAATGATGATTCATAACTAAATTAGTTGATTCAACACAGAACCATTGCTGTTTAGATTCTTTAAATAAGCGTAGTAGATTTGTTAAAATAATTGTGTTCTGTTGTGTACTTCTATGGAAAGTTTACGTTCACTATAATATTGTGAATAAGTTAACTAAAGGACTTTGTAATTATTGCTGATTGATAAGCTGTTTTATTGTACTGAAAGCTTTAACGCTTTGTTAGGAGGTTTGTCCTTGTGTGAATTATTGAAAGCTGCTGCGCTTTACCGGAATTACGGATTGAAAGCTTTGCCGCTTTGTCCATAGGTATCGTTGAAAGCTGCAACGCTTTACACGTTACAAGTTTGTACTGTTGCTTGTACTGACTTATGGTTGATGAAAGCTGCTACGCTTTGCTGGAGTTAGGGATTGAAAGCTTTGCCGCTTTGTCCATAGGTATCGTTGAAAGCTGTAACGTTTTACGTGTTACAAGTTTGTACTGTTGCTTGTACTGACTTATGTTTGATGAAAGCTGCTACGCTTTGCTGGAGTTACGGATTGAAAGCTTTGCCGCTATGTCCAAAGGTATCGTTGAAAGCTGCAACGCTTTACGTGTTACAAGTCTGTACGGTTTCTCAGACTGACTTCTGGTAGCTGAAAGCTTACGACACTTTGCGCCAAGCTGAATAGAAGACTCGTATTGGCCAGTATGTTATGCTGAAAGCTTTACGCTTTGCGTTTGTCATGGAAACGACTTAAATATCTCTGAAATCGTCTGCAGTTAAAAACTTACGCTATACCTTTGTTATTGATTGGTATCTGTTAAGTTGCATATTGGAAAACAACGCGAGAGCGCGTTGAATGGCAGAATGGCCGTGTTAGAGGAATGTTTTATTTTGGTTTATTCGAGTAGTATTTCAATCAATTCCAATGGCAACACAGTGTGACCGCAAGAGTTTGTATTCTGTGTTGATTGTATGGATGATCGAATGAAGTTGTCTTTTATCGGTCAGTAGTGCGTTCATTCGAGAAATGACTTGAATTCAAGATTTTGATTTGAGAAGAATTGATTCTCGAGTCTTACTCGAGACAGCGCCTGCGCCATTTGTGCGCACTGACAAGTGATAATATCGACGATGCCGGACAACGACGACAACCACGCGGATTCTAATCCATCTGAATCCGCGACATGTATATGTATATCTATAGTTTCTCTCAGTTGTGTGAAAGAGAAACTTCTCAGTTATCGTTTAAAAAAGTTAGAGCCGTTTATGTCGTAAAAAATCGCATATTTCGACACTCACAAAAATCAAAACTTTCCATTGACATAGAACTATGAAATTTGGCAAAAAGCATGGTTTCAAAGTAAACCTATAGAAATAAATCTGAAAACTGTATATTTTTATTTAAATTACATAAGAATGGGCCTCGCATTCACAAAATATGGGTTCAAAATTCAAAGTGAGTAAATCGTATCATTTAAGGTATCATATAAAAGAACTTCATTAGCACATGCTAAAACAGGTTTTCAATTATTTTAACAATGTGTAATTTTCGATGTATGACGAGAAAGTGAAAAAATAAACTTTTTTGTCGATGTATAGAGATTTTAACGAATTACTTCCCAATTTTGTGAAATTTTCTGGATTTGTACGGAAGCCTCGGTGTACGAGCCTGACTCGTACTTGTCCGGTTTTTCTTTTTTCAATCAAACAATCAATGAAAAAGATATACTTACTTTTTCAAATTTCGGGAGTGGCGGCTCTTGAATTTACTTCACTGTCAAGTTCTTTTGGTGGTCGTATGTTAAGCTAGCTAACAGGGGCGGCAGGAGTCAACGAATACATAAAACTTTAGGCCCTTTGGGGCCATCTTGTTGAGTTCTAGATACCAAACTATATTTCCTTAAATATTATATAAATTCCGAAATTTCGTACATAAATTCCAAAGAACTCATTGGTACGGGACCGGGGATTTGAACCCACGACCTCACGATTGTAAGGCGGGTGTCATTACCTCTTGACCACCATGGCTATTAGGAGTTTAGATAGGTAATAATATACAAATTACTCTATAAGTAAATAAAAAAATATATTTTTTTAGGAACACCACTTTACGTAAGTAGGTAAGTAGTAAAGTACCTCAAGTGTGTGATTGGTTTCAAAACAAACTTTGGGGTGTAAAGAGACATTACATTTTACGCAATAAAACAGCATTTTTATGGCACACAGCACATCGCAACTGTTCCGTTCTGTACTTCATTTTATGTGATCTACTTCATCATAGCGTGAAGTTTCCTGAATTTTTTTTGATATCCTCCTGGCCTGCCTGGCTTTCAAGCTGTACCTTTACCGTAAGATTCTATTAAACATGTAGCGATGCTTCTTCGGTATCCGAGGTTGTCATAATATACTCTCCGCTGTTCTTTTTGTAAAGCTGCTAAGCATAATCTAAGCAATGGAAAATCAGGGAATAATATAATTTCTTTCCGCGAATGGAAGTACGATATAAGCCAATGTATTGGTCACATCTACCTACGACTCTCATGTTTTCATTATAGGCCTTGATAGCAGCAGGTTGATCGATTTGGATTTATCTTTTTTGCTGTTGGGAAAAATTCCTAGTCTTACATGGGAGGCGTAAATAGATCTGACCAAAACATTATATCATACTTCCATTCGTGGCGTAGAAAGAAATGGTACTTTTCCTGGATTTCCCATTGCTAATCAAGTATAAAACGGAACAGTTGCAATGTGCTGTGTGCTATAAAAATGCTATATTTTTTTTGTAAAATGTCGTGTCACACACATGCTGAGTAAATTACTTTGAGGTACTTACTACTTACCTACCTACGTAATTGTTGTTCTTAAAAAATCAATTTTTATTTATTTATAGAGTAATTTATATTTTATTACCTACCTAAACAGCTAAAATATATTTTTTTAATGTTTACGGTACATCTGCTTTATAGCAATACATATTACTAGCGTTCCGTATATCAAACACCATTTTACAGTTTTTCAGTAACACCTACAATTTTTTATTTATTTTTCCTCATATAGTAAGCCTATATTAGACCGAATACAAAAAATCAGAACGATCTTCCGAAAAAAGGGATATCCGTAACAACTGGGTTAACAAGTTAAAATCACAAGCAAAACATGTAAATACTATTATTACTACTGCTTATTACTTATATATTATGTTGTTGGCGTTGCGCGCGAGCACCCAGCCACCCTCGTCTATCAGCATGCACGACCACGATCCGTCGCACCGCGGCTTGCACTTCGACTTGTCGTCATCGTTGCACTGCAATCATCAATCACTTTTAGGCACAAGTCTCATCGTGAACGAGAATCAAGAAATGAGTAGATCTTGAATGTCAAAAATTATTCCTGCTCCATATTCACATTGAAAGGTCCTGATATGCTTTCGCTTGCCTCTTACTCTCATTAAAACTGCTCTTATAACTGAGATTTGTATTTTTACTTTCAGCCAAGATCGGTGCTTTTGAATTACATACGCCAAAACGTCGTCGTATTTTATCATCAATGCTCTTTTGTTTGGGATGTAACTTAACCCCAGAAAAGTGACTAAGAAGTAACTGTAAGAGCTATGAAGATTAAAATAGTTTTTTGTTGGGTTTTTAGAGCAGAATACGATAAAGTTACTTATGGACATTTAATCAGCGTGGCGTTATCTTCTCCGGGATTTACCTTCAAGCCCCTGTAGAACAAGTAGGCTGAGTGGGCAACGAAACTGAGGCGGGCTGCAGTGTCGTATGGTAGGCACTGCAACTGAGGGTTGGAGGCCGCGTCGGAAATGGTCTGCTGGTGTCTCGTTGCCACGCAGTGGTGCAGCAGGAGAAAAACCCGTTGCACTGGGACCAGAGCGTTGGGATACGGGCGCTATTCTACGCTCATTTAAGTTAATAAATAATAATAATAAGAAATAAATATTTTAAGACATCTTACACACGGTCTCTGACCCCAAACTAAGCAAAGCTTGTGATATGGCTGCCAGAGACTGATATACTACATATACTTGTTTTTAAATACATACTTGTATAGAAAGTATCTAAATAACACCCAGACACAGAGCAAACACTTATGTTCATCACATAAATATTTACCCAGTGTGGGGATCGAACCCACGCCTCTTTGACCCAGAAGTTAGGGAAACTAACCACTGAGCCACCGAGATAGTCAAATTAATAGTTAGATCTCGATGTGAAGAATAACGAATTGACGATGGTTCTAGTGTTCCAACATATTGTCATCAATGTTAAGAAGAACGCTAGCCCCGAGGTGGAGCCCGACTGATACCAAACGCCATAACCAAACCAAAAAAACACAGTAGTGGAACTCTCGAGGGTTTTTGGTGGGCATACCGACCAAATGCCTGCTCTTGAGGCGGAGTGACATACGCAAAATATTTTCCCTGGACAAAAAAATAGCGTAACGTCATTATCATAATCATCAGTCCTTATAGACCAACCACCTCATAGGCATAATCTTTCATGTGCCATTCCATAACCTACATAGGAGAGGCTTTTGTCCAGCTGTGGACGTCCTATGGCTGATCAATGGATGATGACGACCGTTTAAGATCAGCTAATCATCTCGGGCTCATGCTCTTTTAGGTATTCAGTAATAAAAACCTGTCAACAACGTGTTTAATTTATTTAATTAACATCATTATCTATTCTGGGTATTTCGGAAAGAACGTATCAGTTATGAAGTATTAATTAGACATTTTATTGAGGTAAACAGCATAAGCGCGTTGTTTACCTCAATAAATTAAAATGTGTGATACATTACGTGTTGCAAACGATATTATCTTTAAGGTATTTTCGTGTTTGTGCAATAATATATTTTGTAAGCAGATAGCAGCATATTGTCGTTCATGTCCACTCATATTACACGTATTTTGCTAATTCTCGTTTTTGTGCTACGCTCACAAATTTTAATCATATTTATTTTCACTGCGGTTGCTATAATTTACTCCCAACTGCATACACACTAAATTGCTGTTGTTTTGGCTACATAAATAATAATTATTGACCAAAATTATCAAACATTTAGGAAAAATGTTCACAAAAATAACGAAAGCGCTACGCCTCCTAAACCAGGAGATTCACTATCAAATAGTGTTTTCTAACATAAAGACTGATTCATTAGCTACAGTTAATATGCTTTTCAGCAACATATGACCGCAGAATAAAAATCTGTGCACGAAACAAAATGAACAGGATCATAAATGACCCCTCCTCATACTCTTCATACTCTCCGGGTTAAACAGTTTGTCTCGCAAACGGTTGTAAGTAACAATTTTTAAGATTTATTTTTACTGAGATAGATTTTATTAACGTAAATGTATTTGACATTGCGACATGTAATTCATTATGAAACCAACAAATTAATAAATTTTGATAATAATCTAAAAGATACAGAATAAAAATTGTTCGTAAATCAACTAAAAAGTATCTTATTAACCAAACGCTATTTCGGGTCTTTTTTATTAATGATGAATCCTATCACAATTGCGAAATTAGTCTTATTGTAACAATTGACCACCTTGATCTACTAAATTCATTTCTAAAGGATGCACGTAAATTAACAGTGAGTCTGTGATTACAAATGCTAAATATAAATATTGCCTGCAACTCTGATTTTTATATAGATTACCTACACTTAGGTAGTTAAAGACTTTTACACTCAATGAATCTACTTTACTGTACTTTACCAACTTTTTTAATAGTCCACTGCAGGACGTAGGCCTGCCCACGAAGGGTGTTTGGGTCATATCCACCACGCTGGCTCAGTGCGGGTTGGTGGATTCACATACGCCATAGAATTTCTTCTACGGACGTATGCAGGTTGCCTCACGATGTTTTCCATCACCGAAAAGCCAGTGGTGTGAAATTCCGTTCATAAATTCCAAAGAACTCATTGGTACGGGACCGGGGATTTGAACCGACGACCTCACGATTATAAGGCGGGTGTCACTACCACTAGACCACCACGGCTGTATACTATCTATAATTTTATCAAAAAATCTATGTTTGTAGTATATTTAAACTTTAGGTTAGTTGGTAGTAGTAAAAATATGAAGTAAAGTAGATTATATTGTTAAATAAAAATAAAACGTGCAAAGAAAAGTGTTTATTTTACGTAAATAAAGTGGCTCATGTAAACTTCAACATCTACATCAACATCAGGTTTAAAATGGGAAAATGTTATTCTCAATTTTTGTTTTCTAATAATAATTATGTAGCAGACTTTTAGGTAGTTTTTCACAAATGAATTCATATGGAACATTGCAGTGGTTGTCGTCCAATCGGGCGTCTTTGAATACAGCTCCACAGGATTGCTTGAAGTCCCCTGTCGGCGGGTAGGTGAGGTTGTTGGGCTCTCCGGGACCCCAGACGTTGTAGTTGTATTCCAAACTTTCTCCTGTTGAAAAAAAAAATATCATAGTATGCTATTGTCCGCTGTCAATAAATTTTAGCATTGCCATAAAGCGTAGAAATGCTGTCAGCATGCTAGGCACGCTACCAACTGGCAGTGTTCTTGAGCATTGGAAATACTTTTAGATCGTCGAGAGTCTATGGATGATGCATTTGCTTTTTATGTTTGTTTTAGTTTAATTATTTAGTTATTAGCTTAAGTATGTAGTGTTGTATTTGGTTGTGGTTAATGAAAACATTGTTGTAGAAAACTCACGTTAACATAAAAATATCATGTTCAAATTCCTATTAGTTAAAGAAAAATAGTAAAGGAACTTACCATGGATAGTCATGAAATGTTTGGCATCACTTCCCCAATCGTGGAACCCTGCCATCCACGTGCCATGTCGTTGCGTGAAGTATCTCGCGGGATGCTTGGCAATGATCTCGCGGACGACTCTCGCCTCGAGCTCGCTGTTGATGATGACCAGGTGGCCGCCCTCGGCCTGGCACGTCATGAAGGCATTTGACCACGTCTGCCCAGTCTCGTGCAGCTTGTAGCAGCTACCGGTTCTTTTGTCCAAAGCATAACCTGTAACATAAGAGTTGCTATGGAGAGGGCTATACTCGGAGTAGCCTCTATATATCTATGAGAGTATCTCTGTGAGATCCATTCAGGAATGAGGAGATCCGTAGTAGAACCAAAGTGACATAACCCACCGGATTGGTAAGTTGAATCTGTAGTGGGCAGGGCACATTAGCACGGAGGACTGATAGGGGCGAAAAGTTCTTGAGTGGAGATCATGTACCGGCAAGCGCAGCGTAGACCGCAGGTTCACGCTGGATGTAAGCCGCTACCAACTGGTTTTATTGGAGATTTATAGGGGAGGCCTATGTCCAGCAGTGGAATCCTAAGGCTGATGGATGGATAGAGACGAACAGATCAGTTTTTATTTTAACAATCAATTTGTCTATACAATTTATCCAGATTTTTAAATGAATAGAAGTACTCAGCTTATTGATGCAACAGGACCTACAATGTTTAATGCATTATTCTGTACACAGTCTTTGTAATTATCGAACTGTAAACGTAATATTGTGATAAAAGTAGAATATATTTGTATTTATTTGCGAGTTGCTCATTACAAATATTATAAATCTGAAAGTCTGTTTGATGGATTTCTTGTGACACAGGATCGAAGGATCGAACTATTATCCTAGAAAACTAATATTTTTGTCAGGGATAGCACAGAACCCAAAATATCACGCGTGCAAAGCCGTGTACATAAGCTAGTAAATAAATAACTACCTGGGTCAGTAGTTCCACATCCCGTCATGGTTAGTTGGGCATATTTTTTGTAGCAGACATAAGGCAGCGGCCTGTCGCAGCGCGTGTCAGCCATGGAGCCGTTGCTGTTGGCTCCAACCATCATGGCGAGGCATCTCTCCTGGTTCTCGAAGTTGTCGGGCTCTCCTGCCTCCCAATTAATTGCTAGCTGGCGTAAAGGAACTCCTGCGAAAACCAAAATCATTAGGCTAACAATAATACAATGGTTTTGTTATATGTGCATTGCCTCAAATAGAAGTGAAAAGTCTTCAAACCCTCAACAGACGTGTAGACCCCTTCAGAAAAGATTGAGTGAACTCCAGAGAATATGATCGACCCCTGCTGGCTGTCGGAGTTTGATTTCCTTTGGACCAATGACACAACGGCTGCCCTGAGCTGGTAGGTAAGTGGGGACGCTAAAACGGCTCCTGCAAGCACAATTATTATGATCACAATATTGTTCAACCAAATGCATAGGTAAGTATGTACGTACGTACGTACTGTAAATACGTACGTAAGTACGTAAGCTAAGCGGGTGCAGAAAAAAAAGAAGTTCTCAAACCAGTAGAAACAAATTTCCTTGTCGTTCTTCTTACCGTGCGTAAATTTTTCGGTACCTATATCTGTGAAGCTTCTGATGCGTCTGATCTACTGACCTTCTGCGTGGCAGATCTTCCTAGCCTGGTTCCAGGTGGCGGGCACGACCTGGTACTTCAGCCATCCCCGCGCCTCCTCACTCCATTCGTAGTCGTATCTGTACGTCTTTTCTATAATACAAAGCACAACCATTGTTAAGAGTTTGTGTAGAAACGTTTGTCTAATTTGTAGACATGTTTTTCCTTAGATTTTGAAATGTAATCGCAAAGATATAATACAGAATATATTGCGCTTAGGCCATTGAAATGTACCTACAGTTACCAATTATATGCTTTATTTGTTTTGGAACTTATTTTCTTTGACAACAATCTTTATTAAAAGGAATTTTATATATTTTGATCTTATTATATTTTGAAATTGCTTGTTAAATACGGCGGCATGATGGCGGCTTTAAACAAAAATGAAGTTAAGAAAGATGAAACTCCATTTAAATTAAGCATTCAATGCGGTTGTTGAACTCTGTGTATTTAATTGTTGAATATTTAATTGGATTTTTTGAGCTAGGTACTGTCAGAAAAAAAAATGCCATGTTGATGGCTACTGTACACAGTCTGCTCCCACTTTGCAAGATACCATTCACCATACTTACCCAACATATTATTGCTATTCACGTCGATATTTCTACATTCTAGCGACAAAATAATTACACTTGTATGCACAAGTATGAAGGGTATTAAATCAATCAAAATTTAAAAAAAAAATACATTGCCGCCTTGGTGCAAAATCACGCTTCAACTTTGAGTAGAGAGAACGGCTACATTTTGTTTTAGAAAAAATACTTGTTTTTGTGAAGAAGTACGGCGCGTCAGTACTTTTTTCACAGCAAGAAAGAATCCCTATTCTCAGCAATGAGATAAAAGAATTGAATAATAATATTGATGAAACCAAGCTAGGAAATAAGTGTTGTTAAATATTTAAAAAAAATATAAAATAACGCAGATAACATTGCTGTTGGTTATTATGTAAATAATATTTCTATTTCATATAACTCTCGGTCCATATAATTAGATTTTATTGTAACTTTTAAAAAAGAATGGAATCGACTTACCGCAGCATGCTATCGCTAGTGCCAGAAGAAAAAACAACGGAATTTTTCTCTGAAACAAAATAAATAGAATTACTGTCACCACATTTAGCAATAGGAATCTTTTGAAGAGTCTGTAAGTGTATTTTGAAACAAATTATATAAAATCTAATTAGCTAGCTACTAAACAAACAGAAACAGACACTATTAGACTACGGACTAGAGACGGTAAGAATAATCCATAATTATGTTCAAGCCCACTGCCAGTTGGCAGCGTGCCCAGCATGCTGACATCTTACACACTGTCTTTGACTCCAAACTCTCTGCAGCTAGAGCTTGTGACATGGCTGCCAGAGACTGATATACTACATATATATACTTATAAAAATATTTCCATCCAGACACAGAACAAGCACCTACGTTCATCACATTCCTAGGTGGGAATCGAACCCACGCCTCTTTGGCGCAGGAGTCAGGGTCGCTAACCACTGGACCACTGAAGCAGTCAACTACTCGTACGTTGATTGGTAATACTAATTAGTTGAATTGATATAACTTTTCAAAATGGAAGAAGTTATCAAATCAGAAATTATTTTTGTTGCCGGATTTCTTCACTAACTTTCGGATTAATTTATAGATAGGTATTTACTCATACAGATAAAATGTTATTTCAAAAGTACTTAAGTCCTAAGTAAGTTAGTGGGTAAGTTCATATTGGCCGTGTGGCTAGCCCTGGCCTGCCAGAGCAGAGCCCTGGCAGTGTTTTTAGACTGCCCGAAGGCCTTTGACATGACTAAGCGAATAAAACAACCGGGACCTACAATGTAACGAGTCGTCCGAGCCACGGTAGCGCTCAGTTGGAAAATGCCACCCGCGGTCACCCATCCAAATACTGACTGTGCGGAACGTTGCTTAATTTCGGTAATTGCTGACAAATACCTAGTCAAACTACGCTACGAGCGCTATTTTACGAGTACAAGTCATAACATTATAAGTATTATATATAACATTTTAAATAGTAATATAATAATAATTATGTAGGTAGTTAATAAGAAACATCAGTAGGTAGGTAATATCTCCTTTTTGGAGAATATGAGAATCTCCTTTTTGGATTCTATTACTATATTTTATCCCTCAGACAAAACTTAAGAAACATTTAAAAAACTTTAACTATTAAAATTAAACCATAAATAAAACCTACTTAAATTAAAACTCATACTAAAAAAACTTACACTAAAACTTATACTAAAATATAAATTACTTATATTAAAAAAATACAATTATAATTAAAACTTACCAATGCCGCCATCTCAGTTCCTCACTATTCAGTTGTTTTGTGTTAGATGGAACAATGTGTTCATTTAGAAAAGAAACACTGCTTTTATAGCCCGAGCAAGGAATAACCCAAAAGATAAAACCGCTTGTAACGTGCGCAGACATTTTCGGCATTGTGGCATATGACCCCGGGGAAAAATATTCAAACTAACTAAATAACTTATCATAAAACTTCGCGATTTCCCGAGTAGTTATTATTCGTTTGTTCAATACACAAACACATTGATTCTAAATTTTATTACCATACTAGATTAGAACCCGGCTTCGCTCGGTTGAAATGTGACTCATGGTACACACACACTCATCATAATTTTACTTTTACTCGATCACCATCTTAGAAGGAGCCCTTTGCTGCATCAATTTTTCACAATTATGACAATGATTACCAAATGCAAGGAGCATAGATGAAGGATAGGTCTTTGCTTCGCTCGGAGCGAAGACCTATCCTTCATCTATGGCAAGGAGATTAGGCTGATAACAAAATGACGTAGGTATCATCAAGCAAAACAATGATAAAAGACATTCATTTCAAGAATTAGTTACTTTCGGCATGATACGTGTAAATAATATCCCAAAGTAATTGCTAATAACTAAGTTTTGGCGGGAACGCGGAAAAATCATGTCGCCTCATTGTACTATTATTTTGTTAAACTTGTTTTTATTAGTAACTAGCTTTTGCCCGCGGCTCCGCCCGCGTGGAATTTGACTTTTGTGTAGTAGTGTCTTTCAGGGTAGTTGATACTTAGTATATATTCTAGTATTGAATTAAACTGGAATAATAACTAAAATTGGCTAATACAGTTCAGAGCCAGAAGCTTGTAAAGACTTTGATAGGGATTAAGGAGGGGATGCTTAGGCCCTTCCATCTTCTGCTATAGCAAAGAAGATATGATAATACTACATAGCTATAGTAGGGATTTAGCGGGGATTTCTGATACAGGCAAACCTTTGCTTAATAAGAATCCTCAATATACTGTATTTTAGAAGTTTATTGTGAACCTAAATAAAAAATGTTTAAATAGTTTAAAAAAATAGTGCGCTCTTTAGCCTAGCAAGAAAATAAAATGCTTGTAACTTCTTTATTTCTAAGTTGATTTTATTTTTGTTTTTGTTAATCGGCTTTGTTTATGGTTAGCTGTTCAAAGAGGACATTTTGTTAACACAAAATTGTCAACTATACTCTATTAAATTTAACTTGATCTCTGCGACAGCTGTCAGTAAAATCACGCCTATGAAGTCCTGAATTTCTTAATAGTACAGACAGTACCCGTTTATGTCATACTTTGTGGGCATGCCGATTAGTGATGGGCGACGAATGATCGTGACCACAGAGTTTTAGATAGAGTTTTATTTAAAATATCGATAGTTTATACTAACGATATTTTAAATAAAACTTAATTTATCATTAATTTTATTGCATATTTTAATATCATAACATTTTTTACATGTGTAATTAAATTAAACCCAATTATATGTTACATTAGCATCGATAATAGTGAAAAACGTTGATAAATACTATCGTTACATTATTATGAGTATTTAATTAATATTATAACATTAATTACATGTGTACCTACATACTTGATCTTAAATATAGGTAATAGTAAGAAAATAAAATTCAATTTCTCTCCTTCAACTACTCATTCGATTTCATTACAACATTGTTTGAAAATCGATTTTTTCCACCACTATCTCAACTCTAAAAATGTCAATCTTCTATGTCAATGTCACTGTCGCAGAGATCAAGTTAAATTTTACAGAGTATAGCCTATTAAGGTATCTTTAGATTCTTTCGGGTACAAAAAGTTGAATTCTTAAAACATCTTAAAAACCCAAGTATCATTAGATAGGTATTTAAAAACAAAAATCATTATGGCGGAATTTTAGCGCCAAATTGTACGTAGTTATTTTTTTTTTAACCAAACTTATTGAGTAGTGTATGAAAATAATGAGAAGGAAAAGGAGATTATATTAGAATTAATTAATTATAAAAGCACGCTGCCAACTGGCAGTGGGCTTGAGCACTTGGATTATCTTTAGACTTTCAAGGGTCTGTGGATGATCCAATTGCTTTCTATGTAGTAGTAGGTAATGTAGTATTGTCATTTAATTAATTATAAAAGTATATATAATATGCAATGCCTTTTTAAAAAATAATTATTTATCTCGTGGTAAATTAAAAAAAATTATTAAAATTTAGTCTACCCAAAAGCGTGTGACAAAGTGTTCGTGTTTGCTGAGGCGAGTGAAGGTGATGTAGGCGTGGGCGTTGCAGAGGTTGTCGCTGGTGGGTGCTGTGGAAGCCACGCCGCGCAGGTAGTACCGGAGCCTTCCGCGGTCTAGCTCGGGAAACGCCAGCCCTCCCCCACTGTCACCTCTGCACAGAGCAGCGCTCCCTGACAAGACAAAATGAGTAGGTACATATACCAGCATTGTCATATAAATTGGTGGCACGCACAAAAAAGTGTCACGTTACGCCTGAGCCGTGCGTGCAATCGAGAGCGCGGAACAATAGATAGAGATGCGGTCGGCATTCTTTGCGTTAGAACCAAGCGTTTCAAATTCAACATTCTTTACACAAACAGCTAGAATGTTGAACATTTACCTGAGTCTGTCGTTCCACTAGAATACACTATAGGTATCGTCCAATCCCAAATAATCATTAAGTAAGTTAAAGTTTGAGTAAGCTTTCCATAAGGCGAGTTGGTGGTCAATGTAGCCTTAATAGGTCCGTATAGAAAAAAAAAGATATACCTATACCTATACCTACTAAAAATATGTCATGAAATACAAATACCATTATTGTATCCCGCGCAAAATTTATCGCTAGTGATGTACGGTGTGAACGACGCCGGGGATTCATCAAGACACGTCTGCACGGACACGTACGGCAGATCCACGACACGCAGCACTTGTGACGGACCGCCATTCTCGGCCGTGAGGCCCCAGCCTGCCACCTGAAGCCAACGCATACGTACTTGCAGTTAAATCAACTTAAGTGCCACAACCATAGAAAACTAATTAGCTGTACTAACTGAGACACCGCAACTAATCACGCTTGGAAGCGAAACTTTATAGACGGTAGACATATCGTATCATACTCTATTTTCTAGTACAAATCATCAAAAAAATAAATAAAAGGAGATGGCCAGGCATACACAGCTTGAATGGGCGGCATTCTATAAATTAAAAAGCCACGCAGCATTCCACAGTGTCTGAAGACTCGTCTTTTTAACCAATGTGATTTACCCATCATGACGTATGGTCCAGAGACATGGACACTCCTCCATGAGTCTGTGAACGAAATTAAAGTTACACAGAGAGACATCAAACTCCAAGATCGTATTCGCAACACGGAGATCATACCTACTTAGGTCAAAAGCCTGGCATGTCGGAACCGTAGTAGGTACATTTTAAGTGGAGTTGGACAGGATACGAGGCAAGACGAAGTGACGACAGATTGAGCAAGACGATGAAAAAGATCGTCCGGCAGCAAAGTGAGTCGACAATATCACTGGTCGAAACTGGAAACGATTAGCGCTGGGCCGAGGCCGATGGCACTAAAAGAGAAAGGCCTATACCCAGCAATGGGATAAAGAAAGCTGCTGATGATGAGCTAAAAATACAATGCAGCTACTTACATATTTTACTATCAAAAATAAATTGATCACAAGGCACTAGGGAGCGGGAGATAATTTAAACACTCAAGCTCACTTTCGGTTTCATGCAGCAGCTTGTCTAAAAGTTGTTTTGGGCACGCTGAAGCAGAATCCCCAATGCCCCCAATACAGTCCTAGATTAAATTTTACTAATAATTTTGATTTCAGTAAAAGTAAATCCAAATTTATATATTTATACCTTAAGTAAATATTTTCTACTTGCGGCTGGAAACCTGCCACTTTAGGTTTAATATACCTTAAGTGACATTATTTACTTAGCTACTTTAAGACAGTTTTCGATTTACCTTTCCCTTGTTTTGTGGCTGCAGTTGTCGCTGCTCAAAGTTGATATCAAAGTCAAGGCACACGGGGCGGATGTAAGCATTATACTCGATGGGCGTTTTCAGAATTACCACTGTGACGTCATCCTGATAGTTCGTCGCACTGCCTCGGAAGTGTACTGGCAGGTTGACTGACTCCACCTGTAAGTATTTTGGTAGGTGACTATGCTTGTACAACAATAGGTTTACTAAAACCGTGATGCAGTTTATTTATGCTGCGACTATTCCATGAGTCTGTTTCTTCAATTTGTTCATGAGCGCCGCTAGGATTAGGTATTTTCAGTGAGATGCATCTGCATCTACACATACTAGTAACCAATACAAAACAGAATTGTACAGCATGTATAAAATAAGCTATTTATTTATTTCTACTATTTCTGGTTACGGACGTCTACAAACTGAAGGTTGCTCAGGAACTCTTCGTAAATTTTTATTCCTATTGTTTTTTATCGTAAACATCTGGATATAGGCTCTAGGATTGCTACAACAAGCTTTGGCGAGAGCGGGTCTACGTACAACATTCAGAATAGACAAGGGCGGTGAAACAGTCCACGCCCTTGTCTATACTGAACATAGAATAAGACGTTGAATAAGAGTATGTTTCCTTTTCGCTCTAGCCTCACCTCGGCCTGGCCTCTCGAATACAGGCTGCGAATTAGTTGATATTTATTGTGTCTACACCTTGTTTCGTGAGCGCTTTCCAGATCGGTTTGTGAGACAAGGAATCAGAAACTTTTGTAGAATCTCATAGAAGTATGTTTATAAATGCAATGTCAAATTAATATAATAATTATGTCGATCGTCGGATACATACATAACATAAGGTGATATTGTTTTCTTTGTACTTTCTCTCCTGACATGGGAGTGCAAGTACTCGTATACCCCCTGCCGCGCCCACGCTCTTTTTATTTTGTCTCGTTCCCAAGCTAACCCTGCTAACTGCAGATCGATGCATTCTAATTCAATAAACTTACTTCAGACCATTGTGGCTTGTCCAGGCTGCTGTTCCATTTTCGGTACAGCTTTCCAACGGCCACTGCAAAGTCGGAAGCGGGCAAATTTCCTAAGAGATTACTCCAAAAGCAGTGAGCCGCTAAAATCAGTAAAATGAAGACTTTCAGAAAGATCACTAATGTAATGACAGACAATCAAATGCTGAAGGTTTCAATAAATCTAATAACAACGTAAAATCACAATGTAAATGTATTCTTAGTTCACATTTTTTGCACTTCCTCTTTTACCGTGACATTTTCTCACCTGATATCACAGTCTTAGTGCTGATGAGTGATCCCCCGCAGATCAGTCTATATGGTTGCGTGGTTTTAGTGTAAATTCCTGCATGCCAGGGTACTTCACCGAGATTTGCAACCTCACCGCTCAATACCAGCTGTGTGCCATTTGGTATCAACGTGCCGCATTCTACGGATGATATTAAAATTATTTTGTGTGACTAATTCGAATAATTTACTTTTTATGTTACCTCAATAATAATTTGGCGGTACTTCACGTGAAAGCCTTAAATTACAAGTTTATTGACTTTTATTTAAATATTTGCATGGCGTGGTTTATCTGTCAACCCGCCGAAAACAACAGATTTGTTGATACCTGCAGTACATTTCTGGATATTACTCCATTCGCCGTTGATACAGTGCATGAACTTGAGGGTAGTTGTGGAATAATAATTCGTCCTGCAGAATGGTCTGACCTGGGTGCCCGATGGTTCGTACTCGTTGCACGCTCTGAAACCGTCCATCCAATCCAAAGACACCAAGCAACGATACTCCACTGAAGGTTGTGAAGGCAAATGACACAGCGCTAAAAAAATATGCAATACATTGTACAGGTACCTAGAGATATTTAGAAAAGGTACTTTAAGCCTAATGATGGTGATTTTGACCATTATTTTGAACAAACTTCACAAAAATTATGAAGCAGCTGATATTTCTTGTCAAATCCCAGTTTGGTCTCATAATAATCTAATTAAATCTACTAAATTATAAAATGCATTTACTGCTTTTTACAAAATAAACTACGTTACCTATCCACTAGTAATAACCATCATCCGTATTGTTGTGAAAAAACGGCGACTAATGAAAAACGACATGGGTCCAATAATTCTACCCTGTGGTACGCCTTAACTAAAACTGAAAAATCGTTGTTTATTTTTTTACTTACGGACACATTTAGCTATTGGTGATGACCACTGACCGCTATCGCAGAATATAAATGGAGGTCTATTTGCGGCATAACCTTGCTGACAAGTCAGATTAACAGCGACGATGTCAAAAGCATCTCCAGGTTTAGCACCAGGAAAATTTGTAGTGTAAGTACCGTGGAGCGGATACGGAGGTAATACACAGTCTTGTTGTCTGGAAATAAATGATCAAAAATATTGATACACTACACTTATCATAATATGTACCTACTACAGTGTATTATCTAAAGATAACTCAGTTAAAGAAATAAAAAGCCAAAATATCAGCTGTGTAATAAACGAAAAAACATATTTTGATCTTATAGTACAGTAAATCAAACATGACACAGTCCTGATGAATTAAGAGATCGAAAAAATAGCTTTAAACTGCTTGATTTCCGTGGAATCGATACAAATGCATAATATATGTTATTTCTGATATATTACGGTGTAGGTATATAATTCTATTATCTGAATTCATATTTCAAGTACCTATGTATCAGGAGCTGCTAAGTTAAATAATGGCGTTTAAAAATCGAATTACCTTGTAGTCACATTGTTGTCAACTAGCACTAGCGTGACTGGCGGTGGTGATTCTGTCAACAAATTAAGTAAATGGTAATATTTATTGAGTTACTTTTAATTGTATTGATGTTTGATTTTTAGGGTTCCATACCCAAGGGGTAAAAACGGGATCTATTACTAAAACTCCCCTGTCCGTCTGTCTGTCACCAAGACGTATCTCATGAATTAAAACGTATGTAGCTATAACGTCGAAATTTTCACATATGACTTATTCTATTGCCGCTATAGCAACAAATAATTAAAATAGAAAAAAATATATTTAAGGTGGCTCCTATACAACAAACCTGATTTTTTGGCCGCTTTTCGCTCGATATTAATAACGGTGCTAGAAATATTCACAGAAACTTTAGTTAAAAAATCACTTTAAAAATAAATAATTAAAATAAAATATATATTTAAGGGGGGTCCCAAACAACAAACGTGATTTTATTGCTCGATATATTTAATAACGGCCACAGGAAGATGAAATATTCACAGAATATTAAGTTGTATATTCCCTTCAAAAATAAATAATTAAAATAAAATATACTAAGGGGGCTTTCACACGGTACGGAACCCTTCGTGCACAACTCGGACTTGCACTTGCCCGATTATTAATTTGATTGATATGTTGTCTGAACCATCTACCTGTCTATTCAGGCAGTAACATTTCATCTTTTCGGATTCTCAAGTCATTTCAATACAATAATATTAATTTCGGCTCTCAAATCCACAATATTAAAATTAACCTAAGTTACCTTGAGATATAGAAAAACAAACATATTGACATGTACAATTTCATGATTTGAATCAAAATTTTGGTCCTTATTCAAAATTATAAAATTTATATTATTGTTTCGGTCTTCAAATAATAAAACAGTCCATGAGAACAAATGGCAGCATAGGAGACCACCTAGAAAAAATGTATAGTACAAGTATAAATTGTGGGAAAGATGACACGAGTAACTTAGAACTACATACAAATATGACACAAGGATGATAAAGACAAATGGAAAAGTCACTAACCCAAAATAATTAAGAATATGTGATGAGGCAGATGATGAGATAAATAAATAATAGCAGAGTCCATATTTTATAAAATTATGGTACCAACTATTTCCAATGTCAATCGTTTCAATCGTATTTGCGGGACATCCCAACCAGTATTCGGCAAAAGAAGTTTGGTTTTTGTCTTCAACTTGCTTTTTGAGGTTATCGAACTTCCAGAACCTTCTGCCTTTTACGAAGTAGGTTGTTCCTGCAAATAATTAAGTTAATAAGACTGAGTTAGGTATATTAAAACTAGATTAAGTTAACACACAGAAGCAATCAATACTTCACTGGTTAATTTAAGTTCGCTACCTTAATTCAAATATTTATGCACAAAAATTATTATTTAGAAACAAAATGTATTTTTCACAGTTACTTTAAAACTCAAAAGAAAAATGAAAAGAAAGAAATAAAAACATTTTCATAACTTCAAAGGCGCGGTCGAAGACCAAGGAATTTGGACGCTTTACACGCGACAAGGACGATAGCAGTACAAGCGGGTGCGATGGTTCACAACATAATATTAAAATTATGGTCCCTTAATATCTACTTGGACGCTCCCGGTTCCTGATTGACCCAAGACTAATCTTCACTAAGCCGCTACCAGTTCCACATGGAACCAAGGTGCGATTTTTCAAAAATCGGCTTTAAACCGTAATAATAGAGTTCCTCTTTTGTAGTAACGCTATTTAATGTTCGGAATGAACTGTAGATGGCCTTAGAGTGCATAAAAGTTCATTCCCATTTTCAAGTGGTTCGGCAGCCATTTTAGAAACGGCGCCAGTCGCACCGGTCCGGTTCCAGAGGCATTATGTGCAGCGATTTTGTGCTAAAATATGTGGTAAACTTTAACTTAACAATAGAGTGTTACATATGAAAACGTAGCCAAAGACGTTTTCTATCAATTGGTGTATGTGATTTACAGTGTTAGTTGTGTTGTGATCGAAATATTGTGCTTTAATGGGGATGGCCGATCCGGCCATTGGCGGCTCCGTGTTGCTGTTTACCATTTTTTTTAAAGTATTAAGGTAAGGTATTAAGCTAAGATTGAATCATAGATTTATAAAAAACACTTTTGCCAATAAATTAGGCTATACCACTAGAACGTAGTCTATTGTTCCTTTGATAGACGTTTTTAGCGGGACGGATAGTACGCAACCGCGCGCGAAAAATTTGACGCGGGGCCGTGACGTTTGATGCATAAATAGGTTTGAGACGGTGACGTTCAAGTGGATATGTAAGATTATTATAATTACATTTCATAGAAAACATTAGGAAGCCACACACGACACTTGTACTGTATATTTTTGTTTAAGTATACAGGATGTGTAGGAATATGGAATGAATAGCTTTAAGGTATTATGAAACGGTACTCTACGGAAGTGTGTAGGTACATTGCGTCACGTCTTCTTGCCCGATGTACCTCAGTGCCTCATGTCGAAATTTTTTGACCGGTATGAGTTGTGAGTGATGACTTAAGGCACAGAAACGTAGTCTCTCACTATGGGCCTTATTAGTAAGTGTAATGTACAAGATGGAAGTATATGATTTAGTCAACTACTAACGTATTACAAATAGGCTTGTTCGTATAATAAAGACACCATTCTGCGATAGTCCGTCTTTTACTAAACACCACAGTAAGCTCCAAGTAGCACAACGAGCTATGAAGTGGGCTATGAGTCTTTTTGCGAGATCGAATCAGGAATGAGGAACCAAAGATACCAAAATAGTCAGCGGATTGACAAGTTGAAATATTTGAGTGAAAATATTATAAGTGAGCACCACACATAGCTCAAAGAACTAATGACCGATGGGGTCAAAAAGTTCTCAAGTACCTACGACATGAACAGATGATCTCATCAAGACCGCAGAATTACTGCTATCAACCGGTCTTATTCGACATTCATAGAGGAGGCCTATATCTAGCTGTGGACGTCATATTATGGCTGATGGATGGATGGATAATACTATAATACCATCTGTCGTCGTGAAGGCGCTATCGATGTTGTAGCTGATCCCTGTCCACGCCGCGATGTCCCGAGGATAACCCTCTACGACTTCCCCTGTTTTTGCATCAAACCTGGTGGATTTTGCAAAATTAGTCACAGATTGAGGTCTATTATTAGGACCGTTAAAAGTTATTTAACATAAGTGAACGGTTAACATAACCGGTGCTTACGATATATTCACAGGTAAGATATAAATGTGCGTTGTGTCTGCGCTATTTTGATGGAAAATTCGTTGTAAAGACAGATCTGTACTGTACCGTACCAGCTATTTTACTACTCCTCTGCAGGACGTAGCCCTACCCATGAAAAGTGATTGGGCCATATCCATCACGCTGTTCCGGAGCGAGTTAGTGGATTCCCAAACGCCATCAAATTTCTTCTTTAAGTTTGTACTAGAATGCTCACATTTTAGATTTGTCCTTGCTTCCTGATAACTTATTACTCTTATTAGTCTTCAAACCTAGGGTAAATTATATGATCTACTTTAGGTCTCCTACATTTTTACATTATAATATGTATACCTATATATACGGGTTATCCAGAAGTGGTGTACTGAGCTGAAAAGAGGTCATCCAAAGCATCATTATGAACAACTTTTTTCTATGGGGCCAACCGGGAAGCGTATTGCCAAACTGTATACTGACCCAGACACTCATAGTCTGTACTGAACTACTTGTTGAAATCACAAACAAATTGGAGCAAAGTCCATACGAGCTCAGAGCAGTCTGAGATGGTATGCATTTTGCTCGATGGTGTGTAAAGCAAACTGTGACACGCGAATATCTGTAACCAACTATACATTGTGCTTCATAAATTCCCGGAGTTTTATTGCTATGCTGTTGCGGTTGTTACCTATCCGTGAAACTGGATAAATTCCCAAAACAACATAAAAAAACTTGAAGTATTTCCAATTACATTATTTATTAATTTTTCAGAAAAAAGATGTGTCTACCTACTTACGCTATAAATCAAACAAAATTATACAAATATGAATATTCGGGATAGGTAATAGCCCAATTAGGTCGATATGATAAGTGATTGATAACAAAGTAAATTAACGAATCAAGAACAGTTTGGCGATTTTCATTAAATGCCAAAATCTAAAACTCAAACAGCAAGAGATGGACGCCATGCTACGCTTCTTGAGCTTTACGAGTATTTCCTAATCGAATATTATCAAGTGAAAATTTTATTTCAATTATTTATTAAGGCTTAAGTACACCGATCTTTTAATAACAGTTTTGAAGTCGGTTTATATTTTAAAGTAAGTAACTCTATTTGTGCACTTTACTAAATAAAGGCCCTTTCTCTCCGTGTAATTAGCAAATAAAATAATTGACAAGCATGATATCACGCCGCGCGGGAATAAAAGAGATAAAACATGTCTGCACTCGTATGCATTTTGCTCTTAACTAAATTATCAATGCCATCATGATGCCATATTACATACTACACCAAACGTTGAAAAGTATGGACGTCTGAACTCGTATGTATTTTGCTCTAGTATTTTAGAGCAAAATGTATTTTGATTCAGACACTCTGAATAGGTGTATACCTATTCAGAGTGCCTTTGTAGTTGAAGAGCAAACTGTATAGTTTGCTCTTCAACTACAAAGGCAAACTGCGATCGAACTCAGAGCAGCTTCAGTCTGGGTCAGTATACAGTTTGGCAATACGCAACCGGGAAAAACCCTGTATAAATACATGTTTCAGTCAGCTTTCCTCGCAAAATTGCTCTCCATAAAGCTAAATGGATGTCAAACGTATCAAAATGCTAGTGTGTATAAAATAAAAGTATAATTTACCTCCAGTACATCGAACCACTGAAAAAATAAGTCTTGTTGTTATGGCCCCAAACCATCGCAGCATCCAACTTGTCCAAACTTTCAGGAAGACCAAGTGAAGTGAGCGGTTTCGGGTATCCACGCATTAAGAAAAATAAGCTGTCTCTCCTGAACACGTAGAACTGTTTCCCTGGAATCAATATGAACTTCAAACACTGACGACACTAGAAGGGTTAGGGACTAACTGGGATTAATACTGTACTGTACTAGCCTTTTTAATAGTCCACTGAAGGACGTAGGCCTACCCACTAGGGGTGATTGGGCCATATTCACCACGCTGGCCCAGTGCGGCTTGATGGATTCACATACGCCATCGAATTTCTTCCACGGACGTATGCAGGTTGCCTCACGATGTTTTCCTTCATCGAAAAGCCAGTGGTCTAAAATTTTTATGAACTCCAAGGAATTCATTGAATTCATTGGTATGGGACCAGGATTGACGTGACGTGATCACGCCTTAAAAGGCGGGTGTCATTACCACTAGACCAGCGGCCGGCAACGCGCAGCCCGCGGGCCGCGTGCGGCCCGAGGACGTCCTACTTGCGGCCCGTGAATATTTTGTAAATAAGTTATAATTAATAATTATTATTATCAAAATAAACGCATTAAGTAAGCGCGCTTTTTAAATACGCACTAATAATGCTAAGCAGTTCATTACAATTTTTGGTACCTACCACTAATTTATGCGAGCAAACTTATTCAATTGTTAATTACTTATAGAATAAATAAATATGCTTCTCGTCTCACAGATGAACATTTGAGAGTCATTCTACGAATCGCGACTACAAATATATGACAGCTAACATACAAGAAATAGCCTCTCAAATGCAACTTCAGATATCACCTATAGTTTGTAGTTTTAATTTATTTCTATTTCACTTATTTTTCTAGCTATAAAGCCCAAAAATATAATTTTATTTAAATTTATCATATTAGTTCAGACAATAATTATCCATACTTTATAAAAAATTAAATACAATTGTTTCATTCAATACAATAATAACAACAATAATGATTACATGTGCTAATTAAGTTCCGTATCTTTTAACAATTTTTAATAGCATTTTTATTTATCATATGGAATATGACAAATTATGCGTAGGTATATGGGGGTTATAGGGCTAATATCATGACTGCGGCCCACCTTTAGTTTATTTTGCCACCTTGTGGCCCTTGCCTGCCAAAAGGTTGCCGACCGCTGCACTAGACTATCACGGTTTTTTGGGTTTAAATGAGCTGTCTAAATTGGCATTACACCACAGATCTGGGAGACAATGTTAATTCCCTGGTCAGTTAGCGCGCTTTGCTTTGCTGTGAAAGAGGAAGACGCAGAGGATAGAGTGTCGAGAAAATATAATCGACCGCAGTTGAAACTACTATAAAGAGTAAGTAGGTGTTAATATTTCAGTATTTGAGCGCCTGAGTTTTTCAGATGTCTTACCGTGTTCGAAGAATAGGGTAAGAATACAAGAGGCGAAAACCAGGAATCAAGCATAATTGGTGCGTAGCTACCACTGAGCCCACCGATGACTCATTACTGAAAGATCCACTGCGGCAAAAGTCTCTAATCTAGTGTTGTATTAATAATGTATTTGATGCCTCATCGTAAAGTCTGTTAGCTTGAAAAAGCTTGTAATGGGTTAGTCAGTCACATTCAGAGATAGAAGACCAATGAAGCCCTTTATACCGATTCGATTGATTCAGTTAAATAGATATGCTGCGAAATCGAACCTCACGAATACTGCAATCAGGAATATTTTTGCACATGCAACTTGAACGATATTGAGAACAGAATTGTCTTGATTTTTTTAAAATGTTACGTTAATTACTAGGTCTACCTTTCGGAGAGATGTTAGTTTATTTAAATAAATCTTACCAATAAAAAACACAACGTTTACCAAGCCAGAGTCCAATGGCCATTCATACACTGCATCGACGTGAGTGAGGTTCTCGGGGAGATTTGGCCAAATCGTGTTAATTTTCTTAGGAAACATAGCGTCTTTACTGTGACCGTCTAGCTTCCAAACATACTGAAAATGAGATGAATATAATCACTCGTTTAACAATTTAGTAGTAGTTTGACTAGGTGTTTGTCAGTGATCACCGAAGTTAAGCAATGTTCGGCACGGTCAGTTTTCGGGTGGGTGACCGCAGTTGGCATTTCCAACTGAGCGCTACCGTGGCTCGGATGACTCATTAAATGGTATGCCCCGAACTTTTAACCGTTTAGCAGTCAGAGGCCTCCAGGAGGCTTAAAACTCTAACAGGGCTAGCCTTGCTTACTTACCTACTTATTTTATCACTTTAATACAATGATCAGATGTATTGGTCTACCTAAAGCAGGTTGTGGTAAAAATTACGTGATCGTAGTAGTCTCTTATAAAAAAAAATCTAATAAGCTGAACATATAAAGACGTACTTTTGAAGCATTGACATCCATCACTACAAAGTCTGAAGTGGCTGGTCATGTATAAACAATACCATACTGCACCGGCCTCATTAATAGTCCACTGCTAAACATAAGTCTACTCACTAAGGGTGATTGTGCCATATTCATCTCGTTAGCCCAGTGCGGGTTGGTGGATTCTCATGCGCCATCCATTTTTTTCTACGGACGTTTGCAGGTTGCCTCACAACGTTTTCCTTCACCGATTATGGTACATACGAGTAAATTCCAAAGAATTGATTGATACGAGGCCGAGATTTGAACCCATGATCTCACTATTGTAAACGGGTATTAAACCTTTGAGCCACCACGTTTGAACAAAGAATACTAAAATCACCTAATCGCTAAACGCCAATGTATAAATTAATCAACATAATTATATTATGTAGTTGTTATGTATTGCAGTTATGGCCACGTTTTTTGTCAATAATTGACCTAATCGCTAAACGCCAATGTATAAATTAATCAACATAATATATGTAGTTGTTATGTATTGCAGTTGTGGCCACGTTTTTTGTCAATTATTGATCAAATCTCGGCCTCGTATCAATCAATTCTTTGGAATTTATATACCATAACTAGTATTTTGGGCGGTGCGCGGGCCGCATGCGGCCCGCGAGGGTTTTTCTATATACATTTTACTCTGGCGATGACTTAACGACCCTAAAAACTTGGAAAACGACATCCATGACGACTTTTGGCAAAAAAGTGACATCCGCCATCTTTAATGTCAAAATGGATGTCATTTTTGAAATCTCCACCCCCAAAAACTCCGAAAACGATACCCATGACGACTTTTGTCAAAAAGTGACATCCGCCATCTTTAATGTCAAAATGGATGTCATTTTTGAAATCTCCACCCCCGAAAACCCCGAAAACGATACCCATGACGACTTTTGGCAAAAAAGTGACATCCGCCATCTTTAATGTCAAAATGGATGTCATTTTTGAAATCTCCACCCCCGAAAACCCCGAAAACGATACCCATGGCGACTTTTGTCAAAGAGTGACATCCGCCATTTTTAATGTCAAAATGGATGTCATTTTTGAAATCTACACCCCCGAAAACCTCGAAAACGATACCCATGACGACTTTTGTCAAAAAGTGACATCCGCCATCTTTAATGTCAAAATGGATGTCATTTTTGAAATCTACACCCCCGAAAACCTCGAAAACGATACCCATGACGACTTTTGGCAAAAAAGTGACATCCGCCATCTTTAATGTCAAAATTGATGTCATTTTTGAAATCTCCACCCCCGAAAACCCCGAAAACGATACCCATGACGACTTTTGGCAAAAAAGTGACATCCGCCATCTTTAATGTCAAAATGGATGTCATTTTTGAAATCTCCACCCCCGGAAACCCCGAAAACGATACCCATGACGACTTTTGGCAAAAAAGTGACATCCGCCATCTTTTATGTCAAAATGGATGTCAGTTTTGAAATCTCCACCCCCGAAAACCCCGAAAACGATACCCATGACGACTTTTGGCAAAAAACTGACATCCGCCATCTTTAATGTCAAAATGGATGTCATTTTTGAAATCTCCACCCCCGAAAACCCCGAAAACGATACCCATGACGACTTTTGTCAAAAAGTGACATCCGCCATCTTTAATGTCAAAATGGATGTCATTTTTGAAATCTCCACCCCCGAAAACCCCGAAAACGATACCCATGACGACTTTTGTCAAAAAGTGACATCCGCCATCTTTAATGTCAAAATGGATGTCATTTTTGAAATCTACACCCCCGAAAACCTCGAAAACGATACCCATGACGATTTTTGTCAAAAAAGTGACATCCGCCATCTTTAATGTCAAAATGGATGTCAGTTTTGAAATCTCCACCCCCGAAAACCCCGAAAACGATACCCATGACGACTTTTTGCAAAAAAGTGACATCCGCCATCTTTAATGTCAAAATGGATGTCATTTTTGAAATCTCCACCCCCGAAAACCCCGAAAACGATACCCATGACGACTTTTGGCAAAAAAGTGACATCCGCCATCTTTAATGTCAAAATGGATGTCATTTTTGAAATCTCCACCCCCGAAAACCCCGAAAACGATACCCATGACGACTTTTGTCAAAAAAGTGACATCCGCTATCTTTAATGTCAAAATGGATGTCAGTTTTGAAATCTCCACCCCCGAAAACCCCGAAAACGATACCCATGACGACTTTTGTCAAAAAAGTGACATCCGCCATCTTTAATGTCAAAATGGATGTCATTTTTGAAATCTACACCCCCGAAAACCTCGAAAACGATACCCATAACGACTTTTGGCAAAAAAGTGACATCCGCCATCTTTAATGTCAAAATGGATGTCATTTTTGAAATCTCCACCCCCAAAATCCCCGAAAACGATACCCATGACGACTTTTTGCAAAAAAATGACTTCCGTCATCTTGAATTTCAAAATAGATGCCACTTTTGAAATCTACACCCCCGAATACCTCGATAACGATACCCATGACGACTTTTTGCGAATAAGTGACATCCGCCATCTTGAATTTCAAAATTAATGACCTCGACAACGACACCCATGACGACTTTTTGAAAGTAAGTGACATCCGCCATCTTGAATTTCAAAATAGATGCCATTTTTGAAATCTACACCCCCAAAAACCCCGACAACGACACCCATGACGACTTTTTCAAAAAAGTGACTTCCGCCATCTTGAATTTCAAAATGGATGCCATTTTTGAACTCTGCACCCCCGATAACCTCGAAAACGATACCCATAACGATTATTAAAAAAAGTGACATTCGCCATCTTGAATTTCAAAATGGCTGTCATTTTTGAAATCTACACCCCCGAAAATCTCCAAAAAAAAAATAGTGATAGCCGCCATTTTTAAGTTCAAAATGAAAAATGAAAATGCCATACTATTACCTATTTATATTTATTTTTTTATTTATTAATAAAACTACACTCAAGACCGCAAGAACGCGCTGGATGCAAGTTTCTGTTAACCGGTCTTATTGCAGATCTATATGGGAGGCCTATGTCCAGCCGCGGACGTCATATGGCTGCTTGATGGATGGATCAGATTGTATCCATAGGCAAGTCTAACAGCAAGTCTGACCTTCATCTTACAGCCTATACCCAGATGACTTCTATTTCTATGAGCATAAGGTTCAAAACAAAACTTTCGCTTGTTATTCTTCTAAGAATATGGCGTGGAAATCGTATGAGCGGTATAAATAATTAATTTACAAAAATAAATTATAAGTCAACAATAGAGCTTCCAAATGATATTTTGCAACATAAAGAAGCAAAAAGAAGACGTGCGACTGGCGGGATTTGATACCGGTACCGTAGGTGACGTCGTATCCACTATCCCTGACCGCTTGGCCAGGACATCACTTACAGGAGACGGCGAAATTTGTCAACTGTAGCAGCAATCTTATTATATTAATTTTTTTATTGGAACGACTTATTGTTATGTTTACAACCGACTTTCAAAAAGGAGGAAGTTCTATGTTCATCTGTATATATATTTTTTGTGTATGTTCATCGATAATTTCGCCAATTGTGAACCGAATCAAAAAATATTTTTAGTTCGAAAGGGTATTTAGGTATATACCTACTCCCGAGGTGGCCCCATTTAAATTTTACGGATATCGGCTGAGCTGTTTTTAAAAAATCAACAATGACGTAAACGATTCGAGCGAAATATTCTAATTTTGTACACGATGGAAAGCGATTTTGCTATTTTTTGCGAAAAATAATTATTTTGTATGTCGTTAAAAATTCGTCTAATGTTTATTTTCAAATACAACACACCTAATTTTTATAAAATTTAAATGGGATCAATTCTGAAATTTGATCTATCAAACAAAAAAGAAATCATTACAATCGGTTTACAATTGACGGAGTAATCGCGTAACATACTCGTACATACAAAAAAACTAATGCCTAAGTGAGAACATCTTTTTATGAAATCGGTTAAAAGCATACAACAAAATTAATACGATAATAATAAAAGAAATCAGCATAATATTATTTTTAAAATCTTTGCCTGCATAGTAATATCTTCAAAAATACCTATCAATTTTTATCTATATGAAATGGCCAAGTGAGCATAATTGCGCATGTTTGCATAATGCCGACGCCGCGTGCGTGACGTAGTATTTAGTAGGGGCGTAGGGAGCGCGCGGGAGGCATGAGGTCGGCGGGCGGGTGTGCCTCGGCGTCTCGTCACTCTGTCTTCCGCGCCTACCTATATTTCGGATTATTACTATCTGTTGGATAACTTCCCATCCGCCGACTTATGTGGTGTTTAGTATACTCAGTCTCTGAAGTTATCCTACCATTTATCCTACTATCAACAAACCAATCAAAATCCCATTTTTGGGTTTCCCGGTGCTCGAGAGAATCCTAAATTTCGACACAGTATTTGTGGAGCCTAGGGGTATCTATATTCAAAGTTTCAAAATTTTTGGAAGTACTTTATTTTCGTTGTCGTAATTTGAAAACGATTTCGAGGTCCCTCATAAATTGATCCAGGAACAATTTTTTGGGCTCAGTCGCTTCGACCGCAGATAAAAATGACTTCTGTGGCATCAGCTTATAATTCGGGCCCCCGGTTACCGAGTTATATGTCCTGGAATAATTTCCCAAATCTAGGTCTAATTAGACCATCCAGGGGCTGCCTTGGTATTGAGCCTAGGCTTCTATAAATTGTTTTGGAGGAAAGCCAATGAAGTTGGCTATCTGGGCTGGATACACTATTGGCAGATTGTTCTCTTTGGGCCCTAGGTTTACGTCGTCAAAGTTGAAAATCTAGTGTTTTCAGTATTAAATCTAGATTTTACTATAACTACGCCTATAACGCTCTTAAAATTACAAAAAAAATTGTTCTTGTCTCATGACCTTATGATCTATCCGAATAATTTTGCTTTGTAGAAGTCGTGGCACAGATTATGTAACAGTATGTACCGCGGCAATATTTCTTATTGCGTTGTAATTTTAAACTTACAATAACTTCGAAACTATCTGTTGAAATTATTTGGTGTGACTGACAATTTTGATCTGTATGAAACGGCCAAGCTAATTAACGTGTTTATTTAGATAAGGATTGATACATTATTTGTCAAAATAGTTTTGAAAAATATACCTACTATTTCGCTCTCTAATTATAGTTACAAAAACTGTCATAGTTCAAAAACCTTACGACATAGACATATGCTGTTAATGACTTTTATGTAGACCAAGTAAAGCCGGTTATTTTTGTAGCACATCATTTTTAAGTATTATGCACTATGTAGTCAGCGCATGCGCTTAAAAGGTCTAATAATTGCATTTTTTGCCGACCTTTTCTACAATTTTCAAAATATTAGGTTGAAATACTACTACAACTGAGTATAATACATAGCAATTATCATTGAGTAATTAATATGAATTCCAGTAATGAATAAATTTTTTAAATCAGTTCAGTAGATTGGCAACAACTGGAGTTCAAAAATTTCATACCTAAATACAACGTCCAACTTGTATGGCAACCATGTTTTTTTGTATGGGAGTCATGATATTTTTTCAGGTTTTCAAAAAGTGCCAAGGTAGTACTCAATATCTTGTGAATAAAGTACATCTCTAAACCCCACCATTTTCGAGATCCGTTGGGGGTCTAATACGAGGAGTTGACCTTCCGAGGTTTCATTTCATTTTCCTTAAATCACTTTTCTATTTATATACAAATCTGCGATCAGTTTTTCGTTAAACCTTATGATCTATCCGAATAATGTAAAGGTTTTGTAGAAGTCGCGCCACAGATTCTGTAACAGTATGTACCGCGGCAATATTTTCTATTGCGTTGTAATTTTAAACTTACGATATCTTCGAAACTATCGGTTGAAATTATTTGATGTGAATGACAATTTTGATCTGTATGAAATGACCAAGCTAACTAAAGTGTTTATTTGGATAAGGATTGATACACTATTTGTAAAAAAACATTTGAAAAATACCTACTATTTCGCTCTCTAATTATAGTTATAAAAACTGTCATAGTTCAAAAACCTTAGGAGATAGACATATGCTGTCGCGGACTTTTATATAGACCAAGTAAAGCCGGTTATTTTTGTAGTACATCATTTTTAAGTGTTATGCACTATGTGATCAGCGCATGCGCTTCAAAGTTCGAAAATTTGTATTTTTTGCCGACTTTTTTTACAATTTTCGAAATATTAGGTTGAACTTGTACTATAATTGAGTAGAATAGATAGCAATTTTCATTGAGTATTAAATACCGATTCCATTGGTGAAAAAAAATTCGAAATCGGTTTAGTAAATTGGCTACAACTGCTGTTCAAAAATTTCATACCTAAGTACTTTGAATAATTTGTATGGCGACCATGTTTTTTTGTATGGGACCTATGATTTTTTTTAACGTTTTCAAAAAGTGCCAAGGTAGTACACAATATCTTGTGAAGAAAGCACATCTCTAAACCCCACCGTTTTTGAGATCCGTTGGGGGTCCAATATGAGGAGTTGACCTTCCGAAGTTTCATCATTTATTCCTTAAACTACTATTATATTTATAAACGAATCTGCAATTAGTTTTTCGTTATTGCTAATAGTTTGTTCAAAACAACTCTCTAAAGATGAAAAAGATTCAATGTATGGCGGCCATCTTTAAAAAAAAACTTTTTCAAAATTTTTTTTCGCCAATGAAATGAAGGACCCCAAAAACCCCCGGATGCAAAAAATCAGCCCCCTCGGACCATTTTGAAAAATGGCGGCCATCTTGGATCCGCCATCTTGGATTTTTGTCATCATAGGCAGTTGCCTCTATTGATTGGCTATAACATTTGTTCAAACAGTTCATACCTAAGTATAACCGTTTGGAAGTTATAAGCATGTCAAATTTGTATGGCGGCCATGTTTTTTTGTATGGGAGCCATGTTTTTTTTGATTTTTCCAAAAAGTACCAAGGTAGTTCTCTCTATTTAGTTCAAGTAGTATACCCCTAAACCCTACCGTTTCTGAGATCCATTCGGGATCCAAGTCCAGGTTACGTTCAGGTCGATTTTGGGATTTTTCCTCTCGATAAATTTTTCATCTCTATACAAATCTATAATTTTTTTTTACCCACCACTTTTCCATCCCCCTAAACAACTATCTAAATGAGTCAGTGAATGGTAATTTAGCTGTATATAGTTTAAACTAGTATTTTGGGCGGTGCGCGGGCCGCATGCGGCCCGCGAGGGTTTTTCTATATACATTTTACTCTGGCGATGACTTAACGACCCTAAAAACTTGGAAAACGACATCCATGACGACTTTTGGCAAAAAAGTGACATCCGCCATCTTTAATGTCAAAATGGATGTCATTTTTGAAATCTCCACCCCCAAAAACTCCGAAAACGATACCCATGACGACTTTTGTCAAAAAGTGACATCCGCCATCTTTAATGTCAAAATGGATGTCATTTTTGAAATCTCCACCCCCGAAAACCCCGAAAACGATACCCATGACGACTTTTGGCAAAAAAGTGACATCCGCCATCTTTAATGTCAAAATGGATGTCATTTTTGAAATCTCCACCCCCGAAAACCCCGAAAACGATACCCATGGCGACTTTTGTCAAAGAGTGACATCCGCCATTTTTAATGTCAAAATGGATGTCATTTTTGAAATCTACACCCCCGAAAACCTCGAAAACGATACCCATGACGACTTTTGTCAAAAAGTGACATCCGCCATCTTTAATGTCAAAATGGATGTCATTTTTGAAATCTACACCCCCGAAAACCTCGAAAACGATACCCATGACGACTTTTGGCAAAAAAGTGACATCCGCCATCTTTAATGTCAAAATTGATGTCATTTTTGAAATCTCCACCCCCGAAAACCCCGAAAACGATACCCATGACGACTTTTGGCAAAAAAGTGACATCCGCCATCTTTAATGTCAAAATGGATGTCATTTTTGAAATCTCCACCCCCGGAAACCCCGAAAACGATACCCATGACGACTTTTGGCAAAAAAGTGACATCCGCCATCTTTTATGTCAAAATGGATGTCAGTTTTGAAATCTCCACCCCCGAAAACCCCGAAAACGATACCCATGACGACTTTTGGCAAAAAACTGACATCCGCCATCTTTAATGTCAAAATGGATGTCATTTTTGAAATCTCCACCCCCGAAAACCCCGAAAACGATACCCATGACGACTTTTGTCAAAAAGTGACATCCGCCATCTTTAATGTCAAAATGGATGTCATTTTTGAAATCTCCACCCCCGAAAACCCCGAAAACGATACCCATGACGACTTTTGTCAAAAAGTGACATCCGCCATCTTTAATGTCAAAATGGATGTCATTTTTGAAATCTACACCCCCGAAAACCTCGAAAACGATACCCATGACGATTTTTGTCAAAAAAGTGACATCCGCCATCTTTAATGTCAAAATGGATGTCAGTTTTGAAATCTCCACCCCCGAAAACCCCGAAAACGATACCCATGACGACTTTTTGCAAAAAAGTGACATCCGCCATCTTTAATGTCAAAATGGATGTCATTTTTGAAATCTCCACCCCCGAAAACCCCGAAAACGATACCCATGACGACTTTTGGCAAAAAAGTGACATCCGCCATCTTTAATGTCAAAATGGATGTCATTTTTGAAATCTCCACCCCCGAAAACCCCGAAAACGATACCCATGACGACTTTTGTCAAAAAAGTGACATCCGCTATCTTTAATGTCAAAATGGATGTCAGTTTTGAAATCTCCACCCCCGAAAACCCCGAAAACGATACCCATGACGACTTTTGTCAAAAAAGTGACATCCGCCATCTTTAATGTCAAAATGGATGTCATTTTTGAAATCTACACCCCCGAAAACCTCGAAAACGATACCCATAACGACTTTTGGCAAAAAAGTGACATCCGCCATCTTTAATGTCAAAATGGATGTCATTTTTGAAATCTCCACCCCCAAAATCCCCGAAAACGATACCCATGACGACTTTTTGCAAAAAAATGACTTCCGTCATCTTGAATTTCAAAATAGATGCCACTTTTGAAATCTACACCCCCGAATACCTCGATAACGATACCCATGACGACTTTTTGCGAATAAGTGACATCCGCCATCTTGAATTTCAAAATTAATGACCTCGACAACGACACCCATGACGACTTTTTGAAAGTAAGTGACATCCGCCATCTTGAATTTCAAAATAGATGCCATTTTTGAAATCTACACCCCCAAAAACCCCGACAACGACACCCATGACGACTTTTTCAAAAAAGTGACTTCCGCCATCTTGAATTTCAAAATGGATGCCATTTTTGAACTCTGCACCCCCGATAACCTCGAAAACGATACCCATAACGATTATTAAAAAAAGTGACATTCGCCATCTTGAATTTCAAAATGGCTGTCATTTTTGAAATCTACACCCCCGAAAATCTCCAAAAAAAAAATAGTGATAGCCGCCATTTTTAAGTTCAAAATGAAAAATGAAAATGCCATACTATTACCTATTTATATTTATTTTTTTATTTATTAATAAAACTACACTCAAGACCGCAAGAACGCGCTGGATGCAAGTTTCTGTTAACCGGTCTTATTGCAGATCTATATGGGAGGCCTATGTCCAGCCGCGGACGTCATATGGCTGCTTGATGGATGGATCAGATTGTATCCATAGGCAAGTCTAACAGCAAGTCTGACCTTCATCTTACAGCCTATACCCAGATGACTTCTATTTCTATGAGCATAAGGTTCAAAACAAAACTTTCGCTTGTTATTCTTCTAAGAATATGGCGTGGAAATCGTATGAGCGGTATAAATAATTAATTTACAAAAATAAATTATAAGTCAACAATAGAGCTTCCAAATGATATTTTGCAACATAAAGAAGCAAAAAGAAGACGTGCGACTGGCGGGATTTGATACCGGTACCGTAGGTGACGTCGTATCCACTATCCCTGACCGCTTGGCCAGGACATCACTTACAGGAGACGGCGAAATTTGTCAACTGTAGCAGCAATCTTATTATATTAATTTTTTTATTGGAACGACTTATTGTTATGTTTACAACCGACTTTCAAAAAGGAGGAAGTTCTATGTTCATCTGTATATATATTTTTTGTGTATGTTCATCGATAATTTCGCCAATTGTGAACCGAATCAAAAAATATTTTTAGTTCGAAAGGGTATTTAGGTATATACCTACTCCCGAGGTGGCCCCATTTAAATTTTACGGATATCGGCTGAGCTGTTTTTAAAAAATCAACAATGACGTAAACGATTCGAGCGAAATATTCTAATTTTGTACACGATGGAAAGCGATTTTGCTATTTTTTGCGAAAAATAATTATTTTGTATGTCGTTAAAAATTCGTCTAATGTTTATTTTCAAATACAACACACCTAATTTTTATAAAATTTAAATGGGATCAATTCTGAAATTTGATCTATCAAACAAAAAAGAAATCATTACAATCGGTTTACAATTGACGGAGTAATCGCGTAACATACTCGTACATACAAAAAAACTAATGCCTAAGTGAGAACATCTTTTTATGAAATCGGTTAAAAGCATACAACAAAATTAATACGATAATAATAAAAGAAATCAGCATAATATTATTTTTAAAATCTTTGCCTGCATAGTAATATCTTCAAAAATACCTATCAATTTTTATCTATATGAAATGGCCAAGTGAGCATAATTGCGCATGTTTGCATAATGCCGACGCCGCGTGCGTGACGTAGTATTTAGTAGGGGCGTAGGGAGCGCGCGGGAGGCATGAGGTCGGCGGGCGGGTGTGCCTCGGCGTCTCGTCACTCTGTCTTCCGCGCCTACCTATATTTCGGATTATTACTATCTGTTGGATAACTTCCCATCCGCCGACTTATGTGGTGTTTAGTATACTCAGTCTCTGAAGTTATCCTACCATTTATCCTACTATCAACAAACCAATCAAAATCCCATTTTTGGGTTTCCCGGTGCTCGAGAGAATCCTAAATTTCGACACAGTATTTGTGGAGCCTAGGGGTATCTATATTCAAAGTTTCAAAATTTTTGGAAGTACTTTATTTTCGTTGTCGTAATTTGAAAACGATTTCGAGGTCCCTCATAAATTGATCCAGGAACAATTTTTTGGGCTCAGTCGCTTCGACCGCAGATAAAAATGACTTCTGTGGCATCAGCTTATAATTCGGGCCCCCGGTTACCGAGTTATATGTCCTGGAATAATTTCCCAAATCTAGGTCTAATTAGACCATCCAGGGGCTGCCTTGGTATTGAGCCTAGGCTTCTATAAATTGTTTTGGAGGAAAGCCAATGAAGTTGGCTATCTGGGCTGGATACACTATTGGCAGATTGTTCTCTTTGGGCCCTAGGTTTACGTCGTCAAAGTTGAAAATCTAGTGTTTTCAGTATTAAATCTAGATTTTACTATAACTACGCCTATAACGCTCTTAAAATTACAAAAAAAATTGTTCTTGTCTCATGACCTTATGATCTATCCGAATAATTTTGCTTTGTAGAAGTCGTGGCACAGATTATGTAACAGTATGTACCGCGGCAATATTTCTTATTGCGTTGTAATTTTAAACTTACAATAACTTCGAAACTATCTGTTGAAATTATTTGGTGTGACTGACAATTTTGATCTGTATGAAACGGCCAAGCTAATTAACGTGTTTATTTAGATAAGGATTGATACATTATTTGTCAAAATAGTTTTGAAAAATATACCTACTATTTCGCTCTCTAATTATAGTTACAAAAACTGTCATAGTTCAAAAACCTTACGACATAGACATATGCTGTTAATGACTTTTATGTAGACCAAGTAAAGCCGGTTATTTTTGTAGCACATCATTTTTAAGTATTATGCACTATGTAGTCAGCGCATGCGCTTAAAAGGTCTAATAATTGCATTTTTTGCCGACCTTTTCTACAATTTTCAAAATATTAGGTTGAAATACTACTACAACTGAGTATAATACATAGCAATTATCATTGAGTAATTAATATGAATTCCAGTAATGAATAAATTTTTTAAATCAGTTCAGTAGATTGGCAACAACTGGAGTTCAAAAATTTCATACCTAAATACAACGTCCAACTTGTATGGCAACCATGTTTTTTTGTATGGGAGTCATGATATTTTTTCAGGTTTTCAAAAAGTGCCAAGGTAGTACTCAATATCTTGTGAATAAAGTACATCTCTAAACCCCACCATTTTCGAGATCCGTTGGGGGTCTAATACGAGGAGTTGACCTTCCGAGGTTTCATTTCATTTTCCTTAAATCACTTTTCTATTTATATACAAATCTGCGATCAGTTTTTCGTTAAACCTTATGATCTATCCGAATAATGTAAAGGTTTTGTAGAAGTCGCGCCACAGATTCTGTAACAGTATGTACCGCGGCAATATTTTCTATTGCGTTGTAATTTTAAACTTACGATATCTTCGAAACTATCGGTTGAAATTATTTGATGTGAATGACAATTTTGATCTGTATGAAATGACCAAGCTAACTAAAGTGTTTATTTGGATAAGGATTGATACACTATTTGTAAAAAAACATTTGAAAAATACCTACTATTTCGCTCTCTAATTATAGTTATAAAAACTGTCATAGTTCAAAAACCTTAGGAGATAGACATATGCTGTCGCGGACTTTTATATAGACCAAGTAAAGCCGGTTATTTTTGTAGTACATCATTTTTAAGTGTTATGCACTATGTGATCAGCGCATGCGCTTCAAAGTTCGAAAATTTGTATTTTTTGCCGACTTTTTTTACAATTTTCGAAATATTAGGTTGAACTTGTACTATAATTGAGTAGAATAGATAGCAATTTTCATTGAGTATTAAATACCGATTCCATTGGTGAAAAAAAATTCGAAATCGGTTTAGTAAATTGGCTACAACTGCTGTTCAAAAATTTCATACCTAAGTACTTTGAATAATTTGTATGGCGACCATGTTTTTTTGTATGGGACCTATGATTTTTTTTAACGTTTTCAAAAAGTGCCAAGGTAGTACACAATATCTTGTGAAGAAAGCACATCTCTAAACCCCACCGTTTTTGAGATCCGTTGGGGGTCCAATATGAGGAGTTGACCTTCCGAAGTTTCATCATTTATTCCTTAAACTACTATTATATTTATAAACGAATCTGCAATTAGTTTTTCGTTATTGCTAATAGTTTGTTCAAAACAACTCTCTAAAGATGAAAAAGATTCAATGTATGGCGGCCATCTTTAAAAAAAAACTTTTTCAAAATTTTTTTTCGCCAATGAAATGAAGGACCCCAAAAACCCCCGGATGCAAAAAATCAGCCCCCTCGGACCATTTTGAAAAATGGCGGCCATCTTGGATCCGCCATCTTGGATTTTTGTCATCATAGGCAGTTGCCTCTATTGATTGGCTATAACATTTGTTCAAACAGTTCATACCTAAGTATAACCGTTTGGAAGTTATAAGCATGTCAAATTTGTATGGCGGCCATGTTTTTTTGTATGGGAGCCATGTTTTTTTTGATTTTTCCAAAAAGTACCAAGGTAGTTCTCTCTATTTAGTTCAAGTAGTATACCCCTAAACCCTACCGTTTCTGAGATCCATTCGGGATCCAAGTCCAGGTTACGTTCAGGTCGATTTTGGGATTTTTCCTCTCGATAAATTTTTCATCTCTATACAAATCTATAATTTTTTTTTACCCACCACTTTTCCATCCCCCTAAACAACTATCTAAATGAGTCAGTGAATGGTAATTTAGCTGTATATAGTTTAAATAAAATATTAAATAAATTGGTGAAGGAAAATGTTATTGCAATTTTCTGTCCGTGCTTGGTTGCCTGGAAGAAATCGCTTAAAGCGATAAAGCCGCCAATTAGAGACCTATTGTTTTATTCTGTCCTTATAATCTGTTTTTTATGTAATGTGGTTGTCTAAATAAAGTGTTGTTGTTTGTTTATTTGTATATGTAAATAGAGTAATGATTAAAACTCACTTTTCCTTGAAAAATATAAACATTTTTCCGTATAACAGCTACAGCATCGAAAGTAATACTACAAACGTCAGGTACTTCTGATAGATTAAGAGAACTGAGTTTAATTACTGAAAATAACAACAAAAACACAGGTTACAACAAATGTTTACAATTACCTGTGTCACGGTAACAGTATCTATACAGTATTGCGGCTCGGCCCAGTCCTGGACAGAAATAGCTACAGCCCCGCGTGGCCACGCAGTACGTACCTAACACGCGCTAGAGCTGCCCGTCTTGTTGGTGTCGTAGGAATATTTGATAATCCGTTTTTTGCAAAGATCCTAGGAATTTTGCAAAAACACGATAATTGTACATTGGCTATGAAATTTCTCTACCTTACTGAGAAAGGTTAGGATTTTGGGATAATTCTTTATGCTTTAGTAAGATTTGATAATCAAATCTAAACTTAACTCTGATTGGCTTGATTTTGGTTTACTGGTTAATAAGGGTTGACCTTAGATTACAGATTACTTATTTATTTTTCAGTAACACAAATATCGTAGGCAATTTCTAATTATCCATGTTTTTGTAAAATTCCCAGGACTTTGGCGAAAAAAATACCTTTTATCAAATCTTACTACGACATAAGTAAATCGCACGCTTGCTGATTACACACCTATATGTTCGTTCGTCACTACGGCGCATCTATGACTGTTAGTGTACCGAGTGTATACCAAATCCCGAGGCGCGTAGGTATGATTTGCGTTTCGACCGTTTGTATGAAGACGGAATACAGTATGCTGAGTGTGAGTTTTGTCGTACTGCCTCGGTGGCTCAGTGGTTAGTGACCCTAACTTCTGGATGAAAGAGACGTGGGTTCGATCCCCACCCAGGGCAAGTATTTATGTGATGGACATAAGTGTTTGCTCGGTGTCTGGGTGTTATTTAGTTTCTATCTATATAAGTATGTATTTAAAAATAAGTATATGTAGTATATCAGTCTCTGGCAGCCATATCACAAGCTTTGCTTAGTCTGGGGTCAGAGGGCGTGTGTAAGATGTCCCAAAATATTTATTTATTTATTTAACATGACGCGCTCTTCGGCGAGCGCGTAAGCATGTAATTTGTATGAACTTGTTGTGTTTCAAAAACGCGCCGCTAGTGGCGCTGTACATTTCTTCATACAAATTACCGCGCGTCATGTTTACGACAAAACTCACACTCAGCATACTGTACAGATATCATTGCCGTGCCTGAGTGGGTGATAATGAACAACGGTCCAATTCAATTAATATACAAGAAGGTGAGCAAAAAATTAAATAACTTGCTTACTAGCTAGCTTGAAACACTGCCATTATGTTTGTTTGTGATTGTATCTCAAAATCCGATAAAATTTCAGGTGTAGCGTAGCACTCACCAGAAAATCCAGACACCAATACGAGTATCAGAGTAAAAACGATGGAATACACTATCTGTAATATTTCAATAATTTTGTTCATATTTCTTATACCGATTATTTTTACTAACCAAGTGGTAGACCATTTTAATAAAATCTTGCGGATCGCAGAACTGTTTCATTAGCTATTAACAAAATGTTCCAAATATTATTACCATAAGGTTAAACGAACTTTTCATGCATATAAACATACGTGTCGAATATAATATACAAGCGAGCGAGCGAGGAATAAGTTTTCCGAAGACAGAAATGCATTACTCTTAATGTTTTTACGCTTCGCAGACAGCCTGGAAAAAGCAGCTTAGAATTCAATGTTATTAAAAGAAGTATTATGCCTAATTTCAGAACCCATTTGGCCATTTTTATCACCATACCGACAAGATTTAGAAAAAGTAAAACAACTAAAATCTCCAACTTTAACAATTTTAACTACATCTCACCAATTGAGTAGCCATTTTGTTTCATGTCACGTCTCTTGATTAGCGTCTCAAGATAGTTTAATGGTATTGCAATATCCACTACGGCTAATTTCACAAACAGAATGCCGGCTTTCCTGTTTTCTGAGAGATAATTATGGTGATATTCAAAGTCTGAGTGGAGTAACTAAAGCGTCGCTTACCATCAGGTGAGTATGTGGTCAAGCGCGGACATGACATTAAAAAAAAATAACTTGACTTCTCGTAAAATGTAGGCTGCGCTAGCTAACGCACGGTCAAAAACAAGCTGTTAATATATCTACATATTTGTTAGTAATAGCTACCTACTTACATATATTTTGGTAGGTACTTATCTTAACTGTTTTCAAATAATTTAATTCAACAGTCCTCCATTTAGATTTCTCTTGTAAGTCGTGAATTTTACGCAATCGTTCGATTTATTTCGATTGCTCTGCGAACTTCTTCTTGGAAAGCCTTCTCACCAAAACAGCATTACGCCTCTTGTAATACGCTTCACGACGAGACTTTGTTTCGTTGTCCGATTTCGTCACTGCGTTCAAACTTTTCCATTTATCTTGCAACTCGACTTTTAATTCAGCTATTTCCTGCTTGAGTGACGTTTCGTTAGCACTCAGTGCTCGGACTTCTTCTTTCAACTGTTCGATATCTCTAAGCAGTTGGTTTCTGTCCATATCAACAATATACGGCTCCTGTTGCTTTAATTTTGGTAAAGTAACAACTTTTGCCTGACTTTCGTCCGTGTATTGGAATCCCCCACATCTCACCATGGTATGCGCCTTATTATTCATCAAAACGTACTGATTTTAAACACTTTTCGAAAAAGTTAAAAACAATTCCGTTCAAATTCAAGACAAATTATTTTTATAAAAGGTTGTTCCGTCTTTCATTTTCATGTTTTATAATTTTCTGTGAAGCATAAACTTATTTAGAATAGGTTTATGTACCTATAAATATATAATTCTATACAGATACAAGAATCAGATACAGTTTCGTTAACAAATATGATTGAAAATTATAATTATATTTTTGTGCACAAAAACCATATTTTAGATCAAAAATATATTCAGGGTTTAAGCAAAAAAGAAATAAAATTTTGATCATTGGTCAATTCATGCTAGCAAAAAAATTTAAAAAGCAAAGGTACGTTCTGCGGTTCAAGTCTTCAATTTTTACTGTAATTAAACATAGAGGTAATTTAAACCTTTAAAAAACTCAGAACTAAAATCACTTATCAACACAACAGCTGCTGTACTTATTACACAATAAATCCCTTTATAAAATGAAACTGTCGCAAACAACATGATAAAAAATCACTTAAATGTTATGTGACCTTATAACCTATCGACAAATATTTAATTGGTTAAATCACGAAAGGGCGTAACCAACAAAATATTGGTTTTTAAAATTTTTATAGAATTTATTAGTGTAATAGGCTCAAACTCCAATATTGTGTTGGTTATGCCCTTTCGTGATTTGGCCGACAATTTATCTGGGGCTAACAGATAACCAGATCATAGAAATTAGCTTCCGCATCCAGCGACTGTATTGATGATCGAGCGAGCAAAGCGTCTATACCTACTTTGAAATTGGCAAAAAATATTTCAGCTGTCCAGATGTTAGTTCACCTCAAGTCGCATTTCGAAACGAGTCTTTTGATTGGTATTTCTCTCAAAAAAAGAGAAATTTGTTGTAGCGCTACTTATCAGCTGAATTCTATAATATTTAGCAAGATCGTTTAATATCTAAATTTGCGAATATGTATCAAGTCGTTTAAGAGCTAGTCGAGATTATAGTTTTATAAAGATTCAGTCAAACAGATGCAAGGATTAAAAGGGCGCCGTCAAAGTCAAAGTCGAAATCAAAGTTCCTTTATTCCGTAGTTAAGATATTACAATTGCACTTGGAATTGTCAAATAACAATGATTGAAATACCATATAATTTAAACACAAATAGGCACATACTCTTCAAGATTTCACAAAACAAAGCGTACTAACATACTCGTACCTACGACTTAAAATAATTTGCCAATCTTATACACCTCAGGTGGGTGATTCTGTATGAGAACAAGCACCTAACGCGCTCTAACGTGCTCTTTGTTTTTAAGAAATTAGTATGAAAATTACTTATTTTTCAAATAGCATAACTTAAACTCTGTTTATAATTTATTTTATCGTAATTTTACATTTATCAAACAGTTCTCCAAATATAATTCAAGGAAATAAAAAAATTTCTTACCGCGTTACGTTACGTTTTGTCGATAGAGAATCAGGCCCCGGGTCTTTCGAATCAATGACCTTAGGTGGATGATGTTCTAGCTTAATTTGGACAAAACATCTGGGCTGGAATCCCAGAGGGATGCAGGTTCAAATCCCGCGAGCGCATCAATTTTTAAAATGTTTATCACAGAAAGAACATTTTCTATAAACCTAGCGTGTGAAGCACGTCAAAATCATTTCAGTTATTCAATTTATTAATTCAATTAATTACCAATTGAATAAAAAAAATTAATCAATTAACAAATTCAAAGTCAGACGGCTTCAATACAGGGTATATTGTTACGAGATGGGTTCTTGGATAATCAGTTAAAATACCGATTATTCACTTTGCACTATATTGCACACTTAGATTGTTTACTTGTCTAGATATATAGTAACGCACCAAAAGCGCACAAAAAATAGCATATAACTGTTATACGCTAACTCATCAGTGACGCCACATACACCGCGCGGATAACACGTCTTATTATTCTCTATTTTGAGGCGAAAATATGGCGTGCTGTGCTATAAATCCCGAAACTACAAGAGACGTTTGAAAACACCTGAAATCACTGGTAAGTACATTTCAAACAACTATTATCTTGTATAATTAGAGAGAATTAGTGATAGAACTATCGCTAAACATACTACTGTGTATCTGTGTCATTAGTTGCCAGCTTTCAAATTGAATTTTACCCAAATATATTGTAGACATATTTTGTACCATTTTTATTAAGAAGATTTAGAGGTGTGAAATGTATGTGTATTTTTTTCGATATATTTTTAGGGTTCCGTGAAAAATCCGTATTGTATATTTGTATATATGCCCTGGACCATTGTGTCTCTGTGTCCCGAGGTGGTGGCAGAACGAACTCGAATGAAGAATGAACTTGCAGAATACGTTTCGCAGTCGTTTTTTTGTTTATTTTTAACCGACTTAAAAAACGAGGTTATCAGTTCTTCTGACAGATTTTTTGTGGGTATTTAATAGCTATTTATGAACCGATTTTAATATTTTTTTTACTAGATAGGTCATGTTTCAACGGTGGTCCCATATATATAGATGCAGCTGAGACATGCGAAATATTAAGTAGTAACTTTATATTATATTTTGTTTGCAGGAGCAGTTTATCAGGTTTCCCAGATTTGTTGGTTATAAATACCGTAGTGTCATAATATTTGTGTCGTCAGTATTGTATAAATATGTAATTGTTACATTAAACTAAATCATTTGTAAAAAAATATGTAAAAAAACATGTAACAAAATATGTTTTATTTTATACATTTTATACCCTATAATCAGTATTAAGTTTACGGAACCCTTCATGCGCGAGTCTGTCTCGCACTTGGCCGGCTTGGCTTGGCTTGGCTTATTCAAATTATTCCACTTCACAGCATATTTTGTCAACTTTGTGGAAATTCTTTAAAAGCTGGCAACATTACGCACACAAACATGGGACTTAGCGCGCTAGTAATTACAGTGCAAGGCGATTCTCTGTGTGCGTGAACACTCCTACATCCATGCCCAGCCTGGCCACCTATTTTTATTACCGTTGCAGCGCCACACTCTGCCTAGACAAGTAAATAATCTAAGATTGCACACAATCACTTCACAAAATCGTCAATTCGTCGCGCGCCTACTGCGTGACTCTATCTATGGGTAAATTGTTTTTTACCAAATAAATGAATATGAATATGAATATGAATATCAATAATTTCTAAACCAGTTTTTAACGGAATTGTGTAGGTACATAAATATTTACAATAAATAAATAAAAATAAAATAAATAATAGTATTTATTTATTTGAACATTTGTCACGAAAAAGTACCTACATCATCTCGATTAAGGTCTTATACATGAAGTTATGTTATATCAAATTCAATTTCAAACACAATTAGGCAAGACCACTGGGTAAACTGAATAACATTATCACAGAGAACATATAATATAATCCGTCAGATTACATAAAAATATTGGATAATGGACACGTACCTACTTTTTATTTTGTCAATGAAACAAAAAAGGTAGCAAAGATAAAGCGAGTCAACGTTCTGGAGTGAGGGCACGCGAGGTGAATAGGTAGGTACGGTATGATTTGTTTTGTTTATTACGTTGAATTTCCTGTTTTGTTTTTGGTTAAATTTGATGTATTTTTTTGTTCGACCCCTTTACTAGTAGTAAGACTGGTAATAAACGCTGTATGTGGTAAAAAGTAAACGTGACGTCACGCGGAGCTTTAACGTGCTAAATTTTTTGGTTAATTGACAAAAGATTGAAATAAAAAAGGTTAAAAGGAAAATATGTGTCTGGCATATTTTGATATAATCTAACTGATGGACTGATTATATTTTTACCACGCTTATATCAGGTTGACGTGTAGGTATGTAACTAACATAACATCTAAGGTAACTAATTAAACCATCTTCCAAGGGTCTTAGCGTAAAGAAAATTGGCAGCTTTATGTAGTTCTGATGACAATACAATAATATGGTCGAACTGATCTGATGATGGAGCCGGAAGATACGAACTGGAACTTCATGATGGAAAATCGTATCATAGCTGTTTTGGATTTCTTAGAAAAGTATTGTAAAGAACTTTTCATTCCCCCATCTCGGAGAGACAATTTTTGCTCTTCGATTTCTGAGTGCAAAAGTCGTTTTTATCCGCGAGAGGGGAAAGTAAAATTGAATTTAAAACATTGTGTGCACTGAGTTTGTGAATTCGAAACATCATTTAATTCTATCTATTATCTATTCTATTTACTTCTATCTTCATGGTGCCGAATTTAACATACAACCTGTTTTTAATTTCTTGAAAACTTAGACTCGGAACCTGGTTTTATAATTATACTTTTTGCCTTATATTAAATTTAAACTTTAAAATAAGTGAAAAACCTAAAATGAGTGATTCTAGCGACGAGAAAGTTTCTTTGACACCAACAGAATTGACTGAAACTATGAATAATGCTCAAATGAGTTTTCTCCCTCAAGAATCAGCGAGAAGTATAGGTGTTTGAAACAGTACGAACATAAGTAGACGACTTTAGTTGACCTCGCTGAGGTGGGATGAAATGTTTCGTGTTGCACTCGAGTGCGAAGATTTTTTACCTTGTGCTCTTTTAATTCCCTCGCTAACGCTCAGGATTCTAATTTTAGAATCCTTCGCTTGCTCGGTCATCAAAATTGAGCACGCAGTTAAAAAGCACACCACGATTAGGTTTTAAAGTCTGATAATAAAGCCAGAAGATAGGCACTGGCATTCCATGACGGAATATCGAATCATAGTCATGTTTGTATTTAGAGAAAGGCCACGTAATGGACTAAGCGTGTTTTCTAGTGCTTTTTAAACTATTAATTTATTGATCATCTATCCCAGAGATGCCACTGGTGGGTCGCGATCGAATTTTGAGTGGGCCCTGCTTGTATAATAACACACTAACCGATTCAGCAAAAGATGAACATACTCGTAGAGTATGAAAATTCATATTAGTAACGGTTAATTTTCCTGGAGCTGGGTGGGTCCCGAGTTTTTAAAATTGTATTAGATGCATCATAGCCCAGTCGTTGGAACCACTGATCTAGAATATTAATTTCAGTCAAATAGTTTAGGGCTGTTTCAGATTTGCGTTTCATACGCGCGTATAGGAACGCTTTTTGGCACACGCGCAATTCGTAAGAGCGTTTATGAGCTTCAAAGCTTATATACTGACACGATACAACTACTGGTTTGAGCGAACACGTCGAAATATGCCCGTTTACGCGAGTCTGGTTTTTTGAAGCGTGCAATGTTGCGCGCGTGTAAGCGCGTATGCCGAAACAATCGTAGCGCAGAATAATGCGCTAGTCTGTAACCGCTATTAGTCCCCCCAATAGCGTATAATGAAGGATTTATGATTGGACAAGCGAGTGAAGCTGATGTAAGCGTAGGCGTTGCAGAGGTTCTCGCTAGGGGGCGCGGTGGAAGCCACGCCGCGTAGGTAGTACCGGACCTGGCCCCGCTCCAGCGTTGGGAACGCCAGCCCTCCCCCACTGTCGCCTTTGCACAGGGCAGCGCTTCCTGGAAACAAGCAACGAATAATTCAATTAAACACACACACACGCTCACTCACGCACGCACACACGCACGCCGCACTATTGCCGCACTGCTTCACCTGTCGTCACTTCCCTATGCCACATATCCTGCCCAACCCGATTTGAATTTTGTTAAAATGACTCAAATTCCTACTATTGTGTTCCATTTTATGTGTTGCCGGTTCATATGAAAAAAGAAAAGCTTACCATTGTTATATCCCGCGCAAACTTTGTCGACAGTGATGAGCGGTGTAAACACCGGCGGCGACTCATCTATACACGTCTGCACAGAGACGTACGGAAGGTCCACCACTCGTAATAATTGCGACGGGCCGCCATTCTCAGCCGCGAGGCCCCAGCCCGCCACCTAAAGCAAAAATATACGTATAGAAGAAACCAGCCATAAAATCAGAAACCATCAGGTGTAAGCTGGCCTTTTTTCTGACTGAATGATGATCCAACGGCAGAAAGCGTAGTCCCATATGCTAACAGCAATATCGCTTGGCCACGAGCTCGCCGTTATGAGCGAGGGCGGGAGCGGGGCGGCAAGCGGTAAAGAACCATGTAGTAAAACGCTCGAATGACGCCAAGACGACCCGCTCCGTGCGCTCATAGACCCCGTCGCGTCGCCGCTACGGCGCTGCGCTGCCGCCAAGGGCGGTTTCAGACAAGCGTTTTATACGTACCTAATATAAGCTCGTTTTTGGAAGCGCATGTAGGCGCGTATAGTCGCGCTTTTTGGCACTCGCGCAACTCGTACGAGCACTGAAGCGCTTCTAAGCTCGTATACTGACACGACGCCACTACCGGTTCGAATGAACACGCCGAAATATGGCCGTTTTCGCGAGTCCAGTTTTTTGAAGCGCGTAATGTAGCGCGCGTGTAATCGCGTACACCGAAACGACCGCATACGCGCAGAAAAAACGCTAATCTGAAACTGCTAGAATCCCAAACTCATGGCTAAGCGAATGTCATGACAATGTTCAGAAACTTTTCAGCTACATTTTCCAATTTTTTTGATAATATCACTGCATGTCGTAAATAGTTAGTAAAGTAGCACGCCAAATGGCAAGCTTAAGCCCAGTGTTTTGATTTGAGCCTTTGCTCAAAAAATATTGTATGACGTATGTCGTATTTACCAAAAAGAAAACATGCAGTTTATAACTTTAAAAAAATGCCACATCGATAAAATTTAACACAGCCCGGCTGGGATTGACACAAGACAGAGATAGTTGACAACTAAACCTTAAAATTATGTAAAATAAAAAATACTCCGTATCAAAGCGCAGTGTATAGGCTAGATGCACAGAGATGCCAGAGGGATAATGAGGTCGGATCGAGAATAGAAAGACAGAGATGCAATGATAATATTGATAATGATAATGATTAATATGGTATGAGTTAGAAAGAGACATGAAAAATATCTCGATCGAGTGGCTAGTCGTCGTGTTTTTCTCTCAGTAGTGTCAAATTCCAATACATATTTGACAGATTTGACAGCTCTAAGCCAGATTTTCCATACATTTTTGTGGATGAGAATTGCCTCAAGCGACAACAGCGCTATCTTTCTAGTTGTAATAGCTCTTTGCCTAGATGCCTCAAAAAAATAATTAGTCTGTCAGATAGATTATTTTTTCTTTTGTCAATTTAACAAAAATTGATGAAGCTATTAGACCGCACATCTGCTTAACATCAGGCAGTCTGTAGTCAAACGCGAGCCTATTCAAAATTAAAAAAAAAAGCGTATTATAGTTCCGTGTCACGTCAGTTCTACGTAAAATAACATTTTCCTCGTAGAAGAGACGACACGAGCCCCCACTCCCGAAGTATAACAAGGTTTATATTGTAAGGTAGGTCAGGCATATAAGGCCCGGTTGCAAACTAGGCCCAGTTTGTAGAAATAACAGTTGCATTAAAATCTATTCGCTTAAAACTCACGCATACATAGAAGTCGCATATACAGCGAGCTGGCAACATCGCGCTCTTCCGCGCGGCCCGCCATTTCGTCAGTACTGTCCACACAGCCACAGAGAGAGTGCGCGGCTACCGTACGTAATATTTTTCGAGCGTAAAGAGGTTCAGTTTTCATCGAGTTTTTTGTTTTAATCCGAGTTTTTCCCATTTCAATGTGAACTATTCTTGTATTGCCCCACGGAGAGACATAAGTACACATTCTAATTGCTATTTTTTTACTAAATATATGACACTGATTGTAAAGCTTGCTCTACGGCTAAAAAGGCCCGGCCCTTGCGCAGGTAATAAGGCCCGGGCCTTATTACCTTTAGATGAACCTCAATTTAATTTAAGTACGAGTATTACGACTGATTTGAAATCTAAAGAGTACCTTAATATTATTTATTGCTTTTTTATTAACTGTTCTTAATTTAAAGTTGTAAAATTTACCTTTATATTCGTTGAATCTTCAGTATTTAAAAAGTCTTTAGTGTAATAAGGCCCACAGAAGTTTTGTTAGCTATCAAAGTGTTAGCGATTTTGTTGTTGTTTTTTGAATAACTTTAATTTAGTAAGATTATACTTATCTAATGTTCAAATTTGTATTTAGCAACATATTCTAAAGGAACGTAGGACATTTTTAATACCTATAGTTTAATAAGGCCCAAGGTCTTTTATTTCTAATAATTAAGAAAATACTCATGTTTTAAAAGGACCCAATGTTGTTTAATGTTTACTATTATAGTTTAATATCGTTTAAACTTGTTAATTTTCTTAGAATGTTAATTTCTATTTAGGGCCTTTTTATACTCATAGTGTTCAATAAGGCCCGAAGTGATGGTTTTAAAAAACACTTCATATTTCAAAAATAACGTTATAATTTTATGTTTTTTTATTTCATGACGGAACTTAAATACATTTATAATTAATATGGAGAGTCTTTTGTTTATTACCTCATCAATGGTTAAAAATATTTTAATTTTAATAAAGGTGGGCCTTATATGCCTGACCTACCTTATTCAGTCTTTTATCAATCAAACAATACCAGGTTTGTCATGTATTGTTTGATAGACAAAAGAATATGCCGTGTCCAATATTTTTTGATAATCTACTCGTAACGGATAGTCCGTAATAACCTATATGTGTAATGATTTTTTTCACCCAGTATAGTAGATAGGATGATGACTACGTCGAAAATAAAACTTTTGAAAATATGAACACTAAACTCAGGATTTATTTTCCGATCTATAGTTCACAGTTATTAAAAAATATTAGCACAGGCAACGCGTAGCGTAACACTGATGTAGCCCCACCTGTGGGCTTGCAAATTCGTCTCACCTCGCCTGTTACCTTCGACGAATAAAAACTAAGAAAAATCATTGCACTTTTTTGAAATCGGTTAAAACCAACGCGCGCGCATCGATCTATAACACCCAGACATATTAGCTAAGTTAGTCTTAAAGGCTTTTAGTATCTAAGTTATATGTTTGTCGAATCCATCAAAGGATCCGCTTCAGTTATGGTGCTTCAATGTGGTGATGTTTTATACCATCTGACTCAACAATGCTTCAGTGTGGCGTGGGTTTAGCGGGCGAGGAGATAAATACGAAGTCACGAACAATCAGTTTATTTCACAGATGATTACGTATGATTACAATTATAGAGAAAACTTTAAGCGAAGCACGTGGCGTGACATATCAAGATTCACCACTCGAGCCGTTCTAATCACAGTTCGCACACAACCTCCTCCAAACCAGCTCTCTTTGCAACTGACAAGTGACATCTCATCTCGCATTTTCCCGCCCATCGGCCGATCATGCGATGTCACTTGGATCCTCCTTGGAACCAATCAGCAGTTTATCACAAGCGTTAGCCCAGACCATTCCTAGTCCTTCGAAATTATACTAAGTGCACTATATAAAAATAAACTTAAAGCTATTGTCCTGACATGTTTATACGGAATAGATTTCACCTTTCCTTTGTTATGTGGTTGCAGCTGCCGTTGCTCGAAAACCTCGTTATCAAACTCGAGGCACACGGGGAGGATGTAAGCGTTGTATTCGATTGCCGTTTTCAACAACACTACTGCAACGTCAGCCTGATAGTTCGTCACACTGCCTTGGAAGTGTACTGGTATGTTGACTGACTCCACCTGTAAATTAATGTCAAGTGCAACTTTAAAAAATATAGTTCTTCAACAATAATCAAAATAAATTATTATAAAAATTTGACGGAGTGAGACAGCATAGATGGTTTTAGTTGAAAGCAATAGTGATGATTTTAAAGTGGGTATCACCCGAATGGAGTCGCACGTGGCAACACTGCATGCTTGTGTCGGAATGAAATGACTTTGACAGATGACGGAGAAACGTCATGCTATTCCGAGCGCGAGGCGGATTGCACCCGTGCAAATCTATTGACTGAAATCTGTTTTCATCCTCGATAATTCTTGTTAAATTGATTGCCAAGTGATACTAGGTCAATAAAACCACCCGTTGCAGTAGTACAGAGTGTTTATTTTGGTGAAATGGACAACTGGAGACCGCCGGCGAGCTGTACCAATGAATGACCCACAAATAACGATGTCGGGTGATTGAGACGATCACTCTCAGACCCCGACAAATATAACTTTTTAAATACAAGCTTTTGAGATCCTGGATGTCATGTAGCAGCAGAGTATAACGACAAGTGAAACGAGCCCAAACACGACTGGTCTACCTTGTTTCGTCCAGGAGTTCCTATGACCACCTTCCAACTCCATAATCAGATCAGCTCCATGGTACCATGTTATCGCATTGTCTCGCGATATACATATACGTGCAAAATTTCAGCTCAATCGGAAAGCGGAAAGTTGGTCATATTTGACTTGCAAGATTCCACCCGAACTTACATACGTCATAGGTACATCCATTGCAAGTTAAATAAAAGCTTGTAAAATGGCACAAGCGAATTTTGTACGATTGAAGTAGGTTGTACCATTTTTGGCGAAAAAGAAATATTGACAGAGGATTTGACAATGTTTATTACCAGTGCGGATTGGTAGATTCTCATACGACATTTATTTTCTTCCATGGTTGCATGCAGGTAGGTCACGATGTTTTTACCTAAAAGCTAGTGGTGTGTAAATCTTTACGAAAATTCTAATAATCGAGTCTAGACTTACGTCGAACCATTGTGACTTGTCCAAGCTGCTGTTCCATTCTCGGTGCAGCTTCCCAACTGCCACCGCGAACTCTGAAGCTGGTAACTTTCCCAAAAGATTACTCCAAAAGCAATGAGCCGCTGAAAAAGTTAAGATCGAAACGCAAAAGTTATGAAATTGATTTGAAGTTACTGCAAGAAAGTAAAGAAGAGAAAAAAGTAGAGAAATAATTTCATTTCATTTCATTTATTTCATTAATTACAGCTACCATTACAGTCAGAAACCAATGCGATAGTGTAATAAATATCATATTTACAAAAAATGTCAATTTGAATAATAATAATAATAATAATGTCAAATAATTATATCAATTCATTGCATACCTAATAATAACTATCAAAATGTCAATTAAAAAAAAAAAAAAAAAAATTCTTAATTAATGTCACAGAAATCCAATTAATAATGTCGTAAAAATCTAATTCTATACAAATAATAATAAATTTCCAACCTAAAAATGGCGTCATAATTTAGTAACCTCCCTATAGCAGGCATCAAATAATACCGCCCTCTTAAAATCAGGAACAGAGCACATAAACAAGTCCATATTTTGTGCAACTCGATTTAATGCGTGCAAAGTCCGAATCATCGGTGACCGAGCAAGTAAATTGGTTCTGGCGCGCGGCACCGCGAACAGCCGCGGCCTCCGGCGGCGCGACACGTACTCGTCCGGCACGCTCAGGCCCATCACACTCAATACAGCCGAATTCGATAAGACGCCCCGGAATACTCTCATCATATAACATGCGAGCGCCATGTCCCTTCTCACCTCTAGCTTGTTGTATCCGACCATGCCCAGAACGAACAGAGTCGGATACATGAGGGGATAGTACGGATAAATTCCGTACAAGCGTAAGTACAGGAATCTCGTAAATTTATTTTGTATCCGTTCTAACATTAATGTATATTTAGCTTCATGCGGAGCCCATATTGCAGCATTGTATTCCAGCTGACTCCGAACGAGAGCGTCGTAAAGTGTTGCTATCGCTCTTATGTTGTTAAACCCTGTAGATTGCCGTAAAACAAAGCCTAACGTCCGGTACGATTTTTTGCAGACCTCTACGATATGATTTCTAAACGACAGTTCACTATTCATAGTCACACCGAGATCTTTTACTGCTACAACCCGCTTCAACATTTCACCATCGACGCTGTAGTCAAAATGGAGGGGCCTCGTTGATTTGCTAAAAGACAGCACCGAGCACTTCGAGACATTGAACTGTAGTTTGTTCATTTTACTCCACTCTACTACTCTGTCAATATCTCTCTGCAAGCTATAGCAATCCTTCTCGTCTCGAACCTCCAGGAGCAACTTCAGGTCGTCCGCAAATAATAGACAGCGCGCATCTTGGATCACTTCAGGCAGTTTATTTATCATAATAATAAATTCCAAGGGCCCGAGATTCGATCCTTGACTAACACCCGTTTTAGTGAAATATGGCTCCGATTTGCACCACGCATATTCCACATATTGTTGTCTATCCTTTAAAGAGCTTGCAAAAAATTTTAGCAACTTATTTGTGAATCCTACGCACGCCATATTCGATAACAAGATATCATTGTCGACCAAATCGAAAGCTTTTTTGTAGTCAAAGTAAGCAACGTCGACCTGCCCACCCGCGTCGACGTGGGGGGTGATGTACGCCACCGCCTCGAGCAGGTTGGAGGTGGTGCTGCGCGCCGGCCGGAACCCGTGCTGCGCGTCCGCGAGCTGCGGGCTAACCTGCCGCTGCACGCTGCTCTGCACGGCCGATTCAAACACCTTCGCCGCCGTCGACAAGATAGCTACAGGCCTAAAGTTGCTTACCTCGGAATGAGTGCCGCTTTTCGGTATTGGAACTACCCGAGTTACTTTCCACCGATCGGGAAAATACGACGCGTCTAAGCACAAATTGTAGATGTGATGCAACGGCTCCTCCAAAACAATGGCGCAGTCTTTCACGACGAAAGCTGGTATACCATCAGGTCCTGCCGAGCGCTTGGGTTTTAGTCTAGCGAGAGCCGCGCGCACCTCCAGTCGCGTGAGGCGCGGCAGGCTGATGCTCGCGGCGCTCGCGCCACCGCAGCCCGCCGCTGCCTCCGCGTCCAACTGTGGCGTGTCACTGCCGTATACCGAATGAAAATAACTCGCAAACTCACCCGCGCATTCCGCATCCGATAAACTTTTCCCATTTTTAGTGATTTTTTTACGGTTTACCGTACCCCTTTTCGATCGAACATAACACCAAAATGACTTAGGATCTTTTTCTAAATTGTTTTCTATTTTATCCAAATGTTGTGTATGCGCTCGTGCAATCATTGTTTTAACGCGTGCCCTACATTCGGAAAAAAAATTGTAATCCTCTGGTAAATTACTAGTTTTGTACCGTTTGTGCAATTTTGCCTTCTGACGTATAGCCCGGATGATATCTACGGTATACCATTCTGGATAGTTATATCTCGAGGTACTATCTTTTTGAGATCTTTTTTCCGGTACACAATCACGAAAAATATTGTTAATTATGTCGTAAAAGAAATCAATAGCAATTTCTGGCTCCCGCATGTCATATAATGGACCCCAGTCAATGTCTGATACCAACCCATATAATATCCTAAAATCCGCCTTAGAAAAATTATAGTTATGTGATAGATCATCAGCGCGCCGCGTGCACGAGAGGTCGCGCGGCCGGCCGAGCGCGGCGGCTGCCAGCGCCGGCTCCACTGGCGCAGGCTCGGCGGCGGGCGCGGGGCGGGCTCGCGCGGCGCGGCGCAGGCGCAGCGCGAGCGGCGGGTGGTGCGCGTCCACTGGCACAAGCTGCTCGCCCGCCGCGCGCACTTCCACCGATCCCCGCATATTATCCGAGCATAACACTAAATCGAGTTGCCTATTATTACAATTTGGAACACTATTCATTTGTACTAATTCACAGAATGCCAAAAAGTATTCGTAATAACTCACAACATTTTCGCTACTAGAATGGAAATTAAAATCCCCGACCACAATTAGTGACTTGTATTTTATACACCAATTTTCCATTATCCTAAATAAAACCATGTACTCTGTTTCCGGGCTACCCGGCGGTATGTAAAGAACACAACAAAAAAACAAAAACCTATTACTTAGATATACTGCTACTCCGACAATTTCGAACATATGTATATCTACGTTTACGTCGCACGGTAATTTCACTCTACGCAGTTCGAACCGATGTGTTGCTACGAAGAACGCGCCGCCTTGTTTTCTCCCGTCCGCCCGGTCGCATCTTATTATTTGGTAGCCGGCTGGAACTATTTCTGCGTCGCATATAGACTCGTTGCAACCCGTCTCAGTAATCGCGAAGAAATCGGCACTCGAAGACTCCAAGTTGTTTTGAAATATATTCAACTTAGTTCGGAGGCCTCTCGCATTCTGATAATACATATCAAAGATTTGCCCGGTCGATGACTTATGCTTTGTCGATTGGCTTATTTGTGGGTCTCCGAAACCAGATCCACTCAGCATAAGCTGTATTTACGGGCCAAGCTTCGGGCCTGCACAACTTATCATAGTCATTCTCTGACACAGTAATAATAAACGACGTATAGGGTCTTTCTGTCTTATGCTTAACTTTTTCGACTTTAACAGTAGCGTCCGGTCCACAGATTAATTTAACGTGCGATTCTAATTTTTCTATAGTACTTTCTAATGTTAGCCGCCAAACGTGAAGATGTTTATTTCGAGCCAGGGCTTTGATTTCAGTGAACTTAGTATTTTGGCCTCTCTGCACGTTTTTAGTTGGCAATTGTGCCGCTGCTATACCGTCTTCGCTACTTTTTACTCTGGTAACAGAATACTATAATGTAAATATAGTTTTAAAAAAACCGGACAAGTATGAGTTAGGCTCGTATATCAAGGGTTCCGTACAAACACGTTGTTAAAATAATTAAAAACCTGTTTTAGCATGTGCTAATGAAGTTATTTTATATGATACCTTATATGACACGATTTACTCACTTTGAATTTTAAACCCATATTTTGTGAATTTTGAGGCCCTATTTTTTGTGATTTAAATAAAAAGGTTCAGTTTTCAGATTTATTCCTATATGTGTACTCTGAGAGAATGCTTCCCGTCAAATTTCATAGTTCTATGTCAACGGGAAGTACCCTTTAGTTTTCGATTTTTGTGAGTGCGAAATATTACGGTTTTTACGTCTCTAACTTTTTTATACGGTAACTGAGAAGCTTTTTTTTACACAAGTGCAAGAATTCATAGGTTTACGAATATAGTTTAAATTTCAACTCGATATCTTTACGCGTTCCCGAGATAAAGAGTTTGACATACACACAGACGGACAGACGCGCAGACGGACAACAAAATGATCCTATAAGGGTTCCGTTTTTTTCCTTTTGAGGTACGGAACCCTAAAAAAAACACGTTTAAGAGTCATATTTTTTTTATAAATGCATTGTCATCGGTCTTTGATAGGTGTGCAAAGTTTATAGAAAATCGCACAAAGTAGGTCTAAATCAAGCTCAAAGGGATTGGTTACAAGCAAACATACAGATGACACTAATCAAAACGTGTTAAAAAGAAGAGAATGGTATGGTATAGTAGCAGTGAGCTATACATAGCTCAATACAGTGGTATATCTGCAAGAAGGTACAAGGCTACATTACAAAATAATATTATAAAGCATGGTCATATTTTTACCCGGAAGCCAAGGAAGGATATTGTTTGTGTGTGTCTGTCTGTGTATCCACTTAAGTCTTCTAAACTACTTATCAGATTGCAATGCGGTTTTCACAACTTTTTATATTTTTTTTGAAAGCTTTTTAGCTATAATTTAATCTGTACTGTACTGTACCAGCCTTTTTAATAGTCCACTGCAGGACGTAAGCCTACCCACGGAGGGTAATTGGGCCATATCCACCACGCTGGCCCAGTGTAGATTGGTGGATTTACATACGCCATCGAATTTCCTCTACGGACGTATACAGGTTGCCTCTCGATGTTTTACTTCACCGAAAAGCCAGTGGTGTGAAATTCCGCACATAAACTCCAAAGAACTCATTAGTACGGGAGTGGGATTTGACCCCCGACTTCACGATTGTAAGGCGGGTGTCACTACCTCTACTCCACCACGGCTGGTTATAATTTAATCCCAGCCGGGCAAAACCGAATCAAGCAGCTAGTAAAACATAGATAGATAGATAGATAGATAATTCTTTATTAGCTTAACCAAATACAATACAAACACATGAAAAATAAAAAAATTAAAAATTAGTTATACTAAATGGCGGCCTTATCGCTTCAAGCGATTTCTTCCAGGCAACCATGCACGGACAGGAAATAGCACATTTACTAAAACAGCCGCCTTAGCAAAAAATATTTAAAAAAATAAACAATGAACACTTATAACAAACAAAAAATAAGCAATACTAACACCTAACCAATAAATAAATAATATTTATTGAAATATATATATATGCCTACCTAGACACATAAACATACATGTATTACATAATACAAAAATAAACTTACCTATATAATTACATTCCATGAATACTTATACCTACTTACTTAAATAAATAAATATATAAAGCGAGCAGAAACAATAATGTACCTAAGAAGACAGGTAATGCAATTTAACTCTTTGTTTGAAAACATTCAGTGATGGGGCGCGTCTGATATCCACCGGTAACTCATTCCATAATCTAACAGATTCCACAGTAAAAGATGAAGCGTAAAAGTTTGTCTTATGTTTAGGAAAGTCAAGTTTAAGATTTTCAGATGATTTTAAAAACCGGGTTAGAAGAGAACGCCGGAAAATAAAGCGTTCTTGAAGGTAGGAAGGAGAAGAAGGATTGAAGAGAGTATTGTAAAGAAAAGAAACGATATGAGCATCCCGGCGACGACGAATAGGAAGCCACTTGAGTTTTGCGCGATATTCTGAGACGTGGTCATATTTACGCAAGCCAAAAATGAACCTTATGCAGAAGTTTTGAAGTCGCTCAAGTTTATTTAGCAATTCCTGAGTGAGATCCAGATAGCAGACGTCAGCGTAGTCAAGGATTGGAAGTAGAAGGGACTGTGTAAGCGCAATTTTGGTGGTAATAGGAAGAAAGTTACGGAGCCTCGTAAAGACCCTCCAGATGCAAACATCCTACAACTCGTTTCCGCAATCTGTGGGCCCCAAGAGAGAGATTTGTCAAGAGTAATTCCAAGGTTCTTGACAGTATCACTAAAAAGGACTGTTACACCGTCAAAAACTACTCGAGGAAGAGAATCCCAATCAACTTGGGCGATACTACGGGAGCTACCTATCACAATGACCTGTGTTTTTGCCGGGTTTACCTTTAGACCAAAAGTTTTACTCCACTCAGTTATACGACACAGGTCATCGTTTACAGCTTCCACAGCCTCTGAAAGCCACCCAAGGGGAGCCTGGCAATATAACTGCAGATCGTCTGCATACAGGTGGTAGGATGACGAAAGATTATGAGAAATAGAGTTAATAAAGATAGCAAAGAGAAGAGGAGATAAGACACCACCCTGTGGTACTCCGGCTGTCGTATCACACCAGGAAGAGTATGATTCCTCCAAGCGGACTCTCTGCCGTCGACCAAACAGGTAACTCCGAAGCCAGTCAACTGCCGTTGGAGATATGTTAGAAGAGCCAGCGAGGAGGATGTCAAGGTCAACCGAGTTGAAAGCATTGCTAAAGTCCAGAAGCGCCAACACGGTTAAATCACCATTTTCCATTCCTAGACGAATGTCGTCAGTGATTTTTACAAGTGCCGTAACCGTGCTGTGTCCCGGTCGGAAACCAGATTGGAAGGGATTAAGGAGATTATTGCGTGTAAGGGAACATATAGGAAGGTATTTCCACCCCGCAACTGGTTTGGCGTGGTAGCTCATAACCACCACGTTAAAAACCGCTCTTCAATGGGTTTTAAAATTGTCCCACAACGATAGGTCTACGTTCAAAGATTGTAAAACACAAATAATGGCTGATATTTCCTTTCAAAGAGTTATCTTTGTGATAAGCATTTAAAAAATCTGAAGCGAACGCAGGCTTTGAACCTAGCTTAGCGGGCTAGCTCAGTTGGTTAGAGCGTCGGGCTAGTGATCCGAAGGGGCAGGTTCAAATCCTGCGTTCGCTTCAGATTTTTGAAATGCTTATTACAAAGATAACTCTTTGAGATAAAATCTAGTGTGGAAAGCAAACAAAATAAAATCATAACATTGATTTAGCAGTGCGTCATCTCTCGTCAATCTTTAGAAGTTCTAATAACTTCTAGTTGAGTGATAACCTGTCTAATACGGGTATCACAGGTGGCGCCACAAATGCTATAAGTTGGTGTAATATAAGCACTTCAAAGATTTGAAGCTTGCGTGGGAGGCGGGCTAGCTCAGTTGGTTAGAGCGTCGGGCTAGTGATCCGAAGGGGCAGGTTCAAATCCTGCGTTTGCTTCAGATTTTTGAAATGCTTATCACAAAGATAACTCTTTGAGATAAAATCTAGTGTGGAAAGCACTCAAAATAAAATCATAACATCGATATTTCCTTTTCTTACAATTATTACACAATTATTGTGCTTCAAGATGCTCTCATATTACCGTTGTGATAATTAATAAGCTGCTTTTGCTCTTCTTATTCGGTATTTTCTCACCTGATATCACAGTTTTTTTACCGATGATAGATCCTCCGCAGATCTGTTTGTAAGCTTCTGTGGTTTTCTTGTATATGCCAGCGTGCCACGGCACTTCGCCGAGGTAAGCCGTTTCGCCGCCTAGGACTAGCTGTGTGCCATTTGGTATCAATGTGCCGCATTCTGTAGTCATTTAAAAAAATTAATATATTAAAATAGCTTTTGTTTCCCTTTAAATAACATAAATTAGATTTACAAAATTATTAAAAATAAAATAAAAAAATCTTCAGACATTATCCTGATTAACTTGTTTATTATTTATTTGTTATATTTGTATCACGTACTCTATAAGAGATCGACAACGTGGCTGCGTGAGTATTTCAATATCAGATTACCTTGGGTACATTTCTGAATGTTGCTCCATTCGCCGTCGCTACAACGCATAAACTTGAGGGTAGTTGTCGAATAATAGTGTGTTCTGCAGAATGGTTTGACCAATGTTCCCGCAGGTTCAAACTCGTTACAAGTCCTGAAACCGTCCATCCAATCCAGCGACACCAGGCAACGATACTCCACTGAAGGTTCTAATGGCAACTGGCAGAGCGCTAAAAAATAATAAATAGGAATTGTATTGTTAGTAAAAAGATAAAATCTAAAATAATCATAGGTAGTAAATGAATGGCTAAGTTATTATAAAACCATGAAATGAAAGTAAAATTGGGGATTGAACTTACCTTAAGTGAAGTTCTATCCCAATTGTACGAGCAATTTCAATCCCAAGAATTGAATTTCGAAGGATTGAAATAACGAGTGCAATTAAAGTTTAATCGAACTTACCTAAAGTGAAGTTCTATCCCAGTTTTACGAGTAACTCAATCCGAAGAAATTATTTCAAGGGATTGAAGTAAGAAGTTCAATCTACTTACAGACACACTGTGGCATGGGTGATGACCACTGACCATTGTAGCAGTAGATCAGTGGTGGTCCATTTGGTCGATATCCTTCTTGGCAAGTTACATTAAAAACAACCAAATCGTTAGCTTCTCCGGGTTTCGCGTTGGGTATATATGTTGTGTAAGTACCGCGGAACGGATACGAAGGTAAAATACAATTACTGATTTGTGTTCTGCAAATTTAAATACTTACTGACATGATTGTTCATCACTATGGTTCCAGAAAGCAACGTCATGGGCGATTTACATTATTCCAGTCCAGCGATCGAATCCAGCTGGATTGCAACTAGTATAATGTAAACCGGCAGTCTAGTGCAACCAATTTCAAATCCTAGGTAAAAATAGACACACACACACACACAAGCAAAGACACGCACACACACGCACACACACCCCAACACACAAGCACACACACACGCACTGACACGCACACACACGCACATATACACACACACAAACGAGCGCGCATGTTCAATTGATTGTTTAAAAATGGTTTCTGTCATATTAACTTTTATTTATGTACTATGTATATATATCACTTATTTTGTACAATTCTTTGCTGGAGGTGGGCGTTACTATCTGCGACACAGTCTTGCTAACTACTGCGGGTAGTTACTTTTGTTTTATGTTACCTTATGTTTTTTTTACGAAATAAAGAATTTTGAATTAATATTGAGGAATGATGTTTTACCTGGTCGTCACAGCAGGAGGTGGTGAATCTGCAAACAATAAGTACATCGGTGTTACACTATGTATATTTTATTTAAATCTTATTTAAAGAGAAGACAATTTTACATACTTCTTTTATATTCTACTACAAGGCTTAAGACTAATCATGATGAGCTCGACTCGATAAAACATAATCATTTCATCAAAATCGTTAAGAGTAATTTTTAAATGTATCAAATTGTAGAAATTATTAATAACTTTACTCGTACCAGTTATCACCCCGGGGCAATCCGTCAATTGTTTAGCGAATGAGTTTGGTTCTGAGTTTTGTACTTGCATCTTAAAGTTGTTAAACGTCCAAAAACTCCTTCCCTTTACGAAATACGTTATACCTGCGAATAAACAAAAAACAGAATAATTTAAGTGCTAGGTTAGTAGTCATAGTGTTGAAGTACATAATTGTTTGTAAAGTATTAGTTTTTAAGAAATTGAATATCGGAAAGTATACAGGCTATAATACTTAGAATCATCCTACTAATTTTATAAACGTGAAAGTTTGTGAGTTTGTGAGGATGGATGGGTGGATGTTTGTTACTCTTTCACGCAAAAACTACTGAACGGATTGAGATGAAACTTTACAATAATATAGCTTATATATCTCGAATAACGCATAGGCACACATAGCTTATATAAATTATAATGATATTGCGTAAATGTTCCATAATATAGTAGGAAAAGTTCTGCTATCTGCGAGCTATTCTAGGGTGCACTTTAAGAAATGTCAAAAAAAAAAAACAACTATCGAATCGACCAAACGTCAAATCGTTTTTTTTAATTTTTTTGATTTTGCACCTCCTCTATTGAGGGTGGTAAGGTAGAACTTCGGGTTTTAAAGACGGAAAGTGTCATAGTCTACTTTTTATCTCGGAAATCAAAATATCATGCGGGCGAAGCCGCGGGTAAAAACTAGTACTAATATTATAAATCCGAAAAGTTTGTTGGTTTGTTCCTCTTTCACGCAGCAATGGAGCAACGGATTGACTTGATTTTTGGCATGGATATAGTTCAAGGGCTGGAAAACATAGGATACTTTTTTTCCCGAAAAAATCTAAGGTTCCTATGGGACAACACCAAAAAATTAGAAGTAAATATACCACGCGAGCGGAGCCGTGGGCAAAAGCTAGTAATATTATATGTCCGAAAAGTTTGTTGGTTTGTTCCTCTCTCGCGCTGCAACGACACAACGGATTGACTTGATTTTTAGGGTTCCGTACCTCAAAAGGAAAAAACGGAACCCTTATAGGATCACTTTGTTGTCCGTCTGTCCGTCTGTGTGTCTGTCAAGACCTTTTATCTCGGGAACGCGTAAAGTTAACGAGTTGAAATTTAAACTGTATACGTATACCCACGGTATCTTGCAGTTGTGAAAAAACGATACTCATCAGTTAACTTAGAAAAAAGTTAGAGCAGTTTATGTCGTAAAAAACCGCATATTTCGACACTCACAAAAAACAAAACCTATAGGGTACTTCCCGTTGACCTAGAACTATAAAATTTGGCAAGGAGCATTGTCTTAGAGTACACATATAGGAATAAATCTGAAAATTGTACATTTTTAATTTAATCATAAACAATAGGGCCTTAAACCTCAATGTAAAACAGTGGGCTATAATTTAAAAGTGAATTAATTGTATCATGTGGGGTATCATATGAAAGATATTTTAAAGCACAAGCTAAAACAGATTTTCACTTATTTTACGATGTTTAATTTTCGATCAATGACGAGAAATGTAAAAATATAATTAAAGTACGGCGCACGACGCTCCACACAGTCACGAGTACATCTCGTGATACGATCATACGACGTATTCGTATATAAGCCGCCAGTCCCGGCGCGACACTCAGTGTCGGTCGAGCTGCGGCTGCGCGCAGTCGTCGTCTCGACTCGAGAGGCCCTCATTGTGAAATGGTATGTGGCAGTAGGCAGGCGCTGTCGTAGTGGTCATACTTACTTACCCGGCTAGCATACGGACCACAAAATAATTCTATCGACGTGTCAGAATAAGTTTCACACTTCAATAAAACTCTTTTTAGTGGTCGTATGCTAACCTAGTAGGAGCGGTTAATGGGTGATATCGCTTTTTACCGACTTCCAAAAAAGAGGAGGTACTACCTATGTTCATGTGTATATATTATTTAACCGATTTAAAAAACCTTTTTTATTTCAAAAGGGTAGGTATACTCCCTATGTGATCTCATTTAAATTTTATCATTTTATCGAAATCGGCTGAGCCGTTTCTGATAAATCAACCTACATGGACGACACAACGATTTATGCAAACTGTTTGAATTTTGTGCACGGTGGAAGTCGGTGGTGCTATTTTTAGCGAAAAATAATTACATATACATACCTAAGTATATCAAAATATCGTATCGAAACTACTTCCATAATATATTATATCAAATTTTGAAACTAGATATACAATATATCTATTTAACAAGGCTTAGAACTGGATGCATTAATTTTATAATGTAACATCATAAATTAAGATGTTTCTTTGAAAAGTGCAGAAATTTTCAGATGGATACAGGATTATTTCTAAGTAATTAGCATCCTTTTAGGGACTTACTCTGTACATCAAAACTAACAACTTTTGTTCTATGATGATAAACTAATAATGAACAACTTTTATACTACGCGCCACACAAATCTGCGGATGGGAAGTTATGCGCAGCGTTCTGTGCAAAAGCCGAAATATAGGTTAGCGCGGGCACACCCTCCCGCCAACATCATGCATCCCGCGCACTCCCTACGCCCCAGCTCACTACTTCGCTATTTATATAGGCATTGTGCACACATGCGCAATAATTACGCGTTCCTGAGATAAAGAGTCTTGACATACACACAGACGGACAGACAGACAGACGGACAACAAAGTGATCCTATAAGGGTTCCGTTTTTTTTTTCGTTTGAGGTACGGAACCCTAAAAACGCATCAAAATCCGTTGCGTGGTTTTAAAGATATAAGCATGCATAGGGACAAACAGCGGGAAGTGACTTTTTATACTATGTAGTGATAGTGAAATGCTTACCGTCTCGCAATGTGAATGCGCTGTCAATGTTGTAGCCAATGCCTTTCCACATTCTCATGTCCCGCGGGTAGTCTATCTCTACTTTCCCTTCTTCTTCGTCAAACCTGTAAGAATATGTATATTATATTAAGGTGTATTCACTAAGTGAGCGCATAATTCCAATTTTTGGAATTTACAGATTTTTTACAGATAGACTACATTGCAAGTTAACAAAAACTCATTTAACGGCTGTTAATAGATAGTGTTAACGCGGTACATACACTTCCAAAATTGTGATCATTTTATGCACAAGAGTGAGTCATCTAAAAACTACGGTCAAATACATTGGTAATTTCCTGCATAGACAGGCTACTAGTTTCGTAGGTAGGTATATACCTCATAAATTCTACCGATCTTTGCCGCTAAATGAGTTTTCGTAACTTTACAATTAGTATTTTATATGTAAATGATAAAAAATTAAAAAGAAATTACCAACCTCCAGAATACAGTCCCACTGAAAAAATACGTCTTGTTGTTTAGTCCCCAAACCATAGCAGCATCCAATTTGTCCAACGTTTCAGGTAAACCGAGCGAAGTGAGCGGTTTCGGGTATCCGAAAAGTAGTAAATTATTCGCATCGAAAATATATATCTGTTTTCCTAAAATCAATACAAATTTCACTTATTATACAACGTGTTATAGAAAGCTTGAACAATACTGAAAGGCATATATGTGTAGTCATGAATCACCTGCACGAATTTTAAACTTCAAAAGCTAGGTATGTTATTTATTTTTTCGGAACACGATCGGGATCGAATAAATGTGTAATGGCAATGGCTGCCGAACATTCTGACTGTCAATCAAGGGCGGATGCAGCCATTGATTCAGGGGCTCATCAAGTTGTAGGAGTTGTAGTTCTAGTTCATGGAAATTACGCAACGTTACCGAACATTTTGTAGGTTTGTCAATAAATTGTTTTGATCCGAGATTTCAAAGATGGCAAGGAAACAAACAATTTCCAGAATTCAGGAGCAGAGCGATTGCGAAAATTTGTTTTTTCAGAAATGTTAACCCTCTGTGTCATAAGGTAGACTGTAGGCAACAAACCGTTACAACCCCTAGTTTTGTACCTATTATTTTAATGTAGTCCACAGTCTGCAGTGAAATCACAGTATTAGCGAATCCCATAAAACTTAACTAGACGGTGCTACTCGTCTCAAATTCAAAAACATAATGTTACTACCGGTATTAGTGACAACTACAAACTTATTGATATGTAAAAAATCCATAAAATTTTCAACAAAGAGCTAATTTTAAGTGAAGATAGTGAAGTGAGCAGAAAGATCGACAAAGGCCCAGGGGACCCATGGATCCGCGCCTGTTTTCAGTTCGAAGTGCCAACACTTAAATGAAGACTTGAATTAAATGGGTTTGATTGATCGCAGGATTCACAATGCTGCAAAACCATACGATCTGTTTAATTTAGTAAAATTATCGATTTTTTCGCAATATCGTCTACTTTGGCTTGACTTAGCTGAGGGCTGGAATCCACGGGGGCCTGGGCTGAAGCCCAAAAAGCCATATGGCCATCGACTTGCATTTTTTCTTCATATTGCCATATGAAGAATATTGACACGGCCCTGTGCGGCTTTATGCGTATTGTACAAACAATCTTACCAATAAAAAATGTTAATTTAGTGTCAAATCTTTCATACACGGCGTCGACGTGCGTGAGGTCTTCAGGAAGAGTATTCCATCTGTTTCTGATCTTTTTGCGCTTACTTACGCTGCCGTTTCCGCTTACTGACCAATAATACTGTAATAAAATAAATAAATATACTGTAATAAATACTTTCCTTCCATCATGTGATCAACATGGGTGTTTACTCTGTGTCTGGGTGTTGTTTAGATATTATCTATATAAGTTTGTACCTACCTATTTAAAAATATGACAAGCTTTGCTTAGTGTGGTGTCAGAGACTGTGTGTAAAGAATCCCCTAATTTTTTATATTTAATTTAATTCGTGAAGATACATAAATAAAAACACGATAAAAATACTCACTTTGCTTATAAAGACTAAAAGTTCGTTCTTTGAATAAAGATATGTGACAGCATCGAAGGAAGCGTTACATGCGACGGGTATATCTGAGGCGGCAACAGTCGCGGTGGAAGGAGATTGTTGTTCGCCCATTTTTGAGCCATTAGCGCGATTCTCTGAATCATCGTCATATTCATAAGAACCAAATACGATTCGATGGCCGGTAACTAAAATAAAATAAATTCACTGTCTAAATTTGTACAATGCTTCACAATTAACATAATAATATATTATGACAAATGGACAACCATATTTAACAAACTAAAATTTTAATTAATCAACTCATCGCCATCGTTAATTTAATAGCAACTTAAAATATTGTTGTTTATTTTTCACAATATGCATTTGAAAGAGAAAACAATATTTTAAGTTGTTATTAAATATACGATGGCGCATTCAAAGGACACGTCCACAAAATGTATGGAGGCTGGTATAATAATAATCGAATAATCTAACCAGACTCGTTACATTCCGAGAAAGGACATGGGTTTTGAATCTATTACATCAGTTAAAAACAAGGCCCTCCGATTCTAATAAAATATATTTGACACACTAGATAGTTTATCTCTGTCAACTCTGTTTAACCAACCTTCAAATAGCTAAAATAAAATCATTATTATCAAAATATTTTAACTGGGTACACTAGTTTCTTATGCATTCTTTAATTTTAGCAGATTATGGGATTAATGTGGAAGAATCGGGTAAAACTGCAAGTAGAAGAACGACAGAAGCACATTGTTGTTGTTACAACAGAAAAAATAAAAAACTGCATGGCTATTGGCCATTTTTCATGCAATTTATTTGTCACATTTTAAAAAATGGAGGGATGATTTAATATAAATAAAATATCATTTGAAAAGTCTGTATAAGTTTGTATAATTGACAATTGCATAATATTATATTGTTTATTTTTCTCTAAATATTATCTAACAAAAACATGATCATGTGACATGTAGCCAAGACAAGACCACTTTCAAAAAGTTATCAGACCTCATGTAGAGCCAAGCTTTTAACTCTACACGCCTTAACTCTAAAAGTCCTTACTCCGCATACTCTACAGCTTAGTCAATATATGTGACTTTTCGTCACAACAACAACTATTTGTAAAACGGAATTAATAAATCCTACTAATATTATAAACTCGAAAGTTTGTGAGTTTGTGAAGATGGATGGATGGATGTATGCATGGATGTTTGTTACTCTTTCACGTAAAAACTACTAAACAGATTGAGTTGAAACTTTGCAATAATATAGATTATATATCAAAATAGCACATAGGCTATAAATTATAATGATATTGTGTAAATTTTTCATAATATAACGATAAGTCTTAAGTAAGATCTGAGAACTCCCGAGAAGCTATTCTAGAGTGCGCTTCAAGAAATGTCAAAAAAAATCAACTGTCGAATCGAACAACTGTCAAATTGTTTTTTGTTTTATTTTTTGGATTATCCACTTCCTTTATTAAGGGTGGTAAGAAAGGGCCTCGGGTTTGAAAGACAGAACGTGAAATAGTCCACTTTTTATCCCAGATAAATAAAGGATTCCCATGGGATAGCACAAAAATTAAAATATCATGCGGGCGAAGCCGCGGGTAAAAACTAGTATTCAATATTTAATCTTCCCTTTACGCCCATGTGCACTTAACGAAACAACTACAAAAAACCAAAAAAAAGCAATAAAAACCAAACATGTTTCTTTTGTTTAATTTTTAGGTCACATTTTTTACCATATTTTTTGTTTTACACAGGGTTATTGTTAATCGATTAACATCATGTTATGGAAATATTCTGTACGTCAAAACAAATAACTTCTGCTCTACAACTTTTCCCAAATCTCAACAAATTTACCAAAACGAATTTAAAAAGCGGAATCATTTATGTGTATATTATTGTTTTTATTTTACAAATAAAAATATTTTATTGATAACACCATAGTTACATGTCAAAAATATAAATTAAATGTCAATCATATTCAATTCATTACATTTTCATACTTATATAGTATTTTACACTTGTTTTCAATTTTACGCAGCTTCATAGCTTATGTTTAGATCTGACAAATACTTTTTTTAAAATTGTATGGAAGAAACTAAATACGAATTTTTAGAAGTCGTAGAACAAAAGATGTTTGTTTTGATGTACAGAAAAGGACACAAGTAACCCTGTTTTGCAAAGAATAATTAAGCATAAGCGTCATAATATTTTTCAGACATACTTATAGCAAATTCTGGGGATTATAAGTAAGAATTTTAAGTAAAATTTATTATTATGAGTAAAATTGACTTTAAGTATAAATGTATGGCATATACTTACTTACTGAGTCATTTTTGCTATCACTTTGTTCAGAACCGGAGATTAATCCCGCAAAAGTCAAACCTGGAACAAAAACAATAAATCCACTTTACAGCAGATTGTTTATTGACGTGAATACGTCTTTAAAATTGCAATATATGGGAGGCAACTCAAAAAAAACCGGACAAGTGCAAGTCAGGCTCGCACACCGAGGGTTCCGTACAAATTCAGATTTCACAAAATTTAAAAGTAAAGTAAAAGTACGTTGTTAAAATCTCTATACTCATCATCATCATCGACAAAAGTTTTTTTTTACTTTTCTCGTCATTCATCGAAAATTGTTAAAATAATTAAAAACCTGTTATAGCATGTGCTAATCTTAGATTATTTACTTGAAATAATCAAAGGTCAAATACAACTGTAAGAGATCATAGATATACTCGTACGTATACAGTTTAAATTTTAGATTGATATCTTTACGCGTTCCCGAGATAAAGAGTCTTGACAGACACACAGATGGACAGACGGACAACAAAGTGATCCTATAAGGGTTCCGTTTTTTTCTTTTGAGGTACGGAACCCTAAAAACGTATGATAGCAAAATCGAGCGGATGCAGTTTGGTGTATATTCTTATCTATCATCTCTATCCTAAATTCGTAGCTAAATAATCAAAAGATTTATTACGCTCTGTAAGAAGACATCGCGCGGGGTGGAGGGGGAAACGCTGCCATTTTGGGATAAATTTGCTGCGTACCTATCGAGATAATTCCAGAGTTGAATCTGATTGTGAGGATATTATCAATACTAAATATATTTTAATCTTACCTGTTGGAAAGGCTACAAGGCAAATTGAGGGCATTTTAGTTCTGTAAACGACAGTAGTTCTACTATAACTTACTCTAACTTTCAGGATTGACCCAAAAATTCCTACTTAAATCATTGTTTTGTATTTTTTGGGAAAAAACTAAATATGTAGTAGATTATGCACCTAGATAACGTCGCGTCTTGTGTCACAGGCGTCATATTGGAACATGAACATAGTAAGGGGCTTCAGAATCAACACCCGAGCGTGGCGAGGGCTTATAAAAATATTATATACACAGGGTTATTTCTAATCAATTAGCATCCTTCTAGGGGCTTATTCTGTACATCAAAACTAACAACTTTTGTTCTACGACTTTCATCAAAACTAAAAAATAAATCAGCTGTTCCATACATTGTGTCGCGGGTGAACTATATTTTTCTATGGAATAACAAAATTTTTGAGTTTTGACGAAAGTCGTAGAACAAAAGTTGTTAGTTTTGATGTACAGAATAAGCCCCTAGAAGGTACTAATTGATTAGAAATAACCCTGTATAAGGCCAAAGTAAAATATATATTTTACTTAGGTATGTAATTAAACATACTCACCATAAAATTCAGTCGTCAAAGTCAGGAAGCAAAGGCATGACCATACTGTCTGCAACATTATGAATCATTAGATACTCGTGTCTATAAAAGGTTCATAAATGCATTGGTAATTTTAGTTTTACGCCTAATTCTATATAGCTAGCGCAATATTACATTAATAATATTAAAAACACCGGACAAGTGCGAGTCAGGCTCGCACTCCGAGGGTTCCGTACAAATCCTGGAAATATCACAAAATCGTGATGTTGAAATACTTAGGATAAATAAATAATCATCGAAAAACGTTTTTTAGGGTTCCGTATCTCAGACGGAAAAAACGGAACCCTTATAGGATCACTTTGTTGTCCGTCTGTTCGTCTGTGTGTATGTCAAGACTCTTTATCTCGGGAACGTGTAAAGATATCAAGTTGAAATTTAAACTGTATACGTATATCTATAATCTCTTGCTTGCTTGTTGTGTTAAAGAAAAACTTCTCAGTTATCGTTTAAAAAAGTTAGAGCCGTTTATGTCGTAAAAAACCGTTCCCGCGCTTTCCCGAGATAAAGAGTCTTGATATACAGACAGACGGACAGAAGGACAAGAAAGTGATCCTATATTTCTGTTGAGGAACGGAACCCTAAAAAACAAAAATAACATTTTTTTCGACCTCTTCTATTAAGGTAAAACACATCAAAACCTTTCTTATATACATTAAACATGTTTTGATTGATAAATTTCTGCATAGGGTTTTAAAGGAGACGTCCACAAGACGTGGTAGGCCCTATATTATTCAGAGAAATATCTAATCAAGATGATATATAAATCATTTTAAAGCTTGTTTTATGGGCTTCTAAAATATATTTAATTTTTACTTTTTCATCCCTCTATTTTTTTTAAAATGAGCAAAATAAATTATAAGAAAAATAATAAAACAGCTTTTTATTTTTTCTAATTAAACAATAATAAAGTGCTTCTATTATTTTACTTGCATTTGTAACTGATTCTTCCACATTCATCTCTTGATTTGCTAAATTAAAAATTATAACCTACCAGTGTGACCAGCCAGTAGCAATGTGATAAAAAACACTTAAAAAGTGGGTCTAATTGGTAAAAATGCTTTTATTTTTCAATTTGGAGGTTACTTAATCAGGGGTGCTAGAAATAAATTACCTTTAGAGCCAACTATATTTGTTTATCTTAAATAATTGAAAAATAAATTATAAAAAATAAGACAGCTCTTTTTCTGTTTAACTGATTTAATAGTCTCAGAAAAATATGAATTTTCTCAAAATGAATCGAGTGTTTTGGTTACAATTTTTGATTATTATTTTACCAGCCATCATACATTTTGTGGACGTGTCCTTTGCAAATGAGCAAGTAAGCTGTAACCGGATTAATAAAAAACACGGTCCCATGTGTCCTAGGCAGGCTATAGGCTATGTTATAATTCAAGTTTGTCAGCAAATTTAAAGCTCAAAAGGTAAATTGTTATATATAATTAAATTTAAATCTCATTTGGATATTCACGTTTGAGCTAATCTTATCATTATTATTTAATACAATACAATACAAATTATTTATTGGTAACTTCAGTTACATGTCATAGTAATAATAATAATTCATTTAAAACTTATTACATATTATTATAAAATTAAATTTAATATAACATTGTACAAAAAAAAACAATCATAATTAGAAACAGGTTGTCATCACAATTTTAAACTACATAATACGAGTATCAATTATGTTTATTGTTAAAAATATAAAGTAGTCGACAGTCGTTGTCAGATCCATTTCGCAATGATAATTCACAATACCACTTCTTTTAATTAAAAAAAATAATTTAGGTCATAAAACTGTTGGGTCAATAGCCATGTTTTTAATTTTATTTTGAACGACATGACGGAAGGTGCATTGCGCACTTGCTCAGTAAGTCTGTTATAGAATGCAGGGCCCGAGATGTACACTGACTTCTCGGACCTAACGAGCCTATGAGGAGGTGTCACCAGCTGGTTCTGTCTCACATCACTACGCAAGTTCCGCGTCTGGTTAACGCCCCTTCTTTTAAACATATGCAGATTTGTGTGTGTAAACAGAGCCAGCTGGTAAATCACCTCGCATGGGAGAGGGAGTACCTGTAGTTCTTTAAAGAGTTCTACGCATGAGACATCGTCGGATACCCCAAATATAGCAAGCAGAGCCCGCTTCTGCATTACAAAGGCTCTATGATAGTCTGCAGCACGACCCCACAGCTCCAGCCCGTACGTGAGGCTACTATGGACCGTGGTAATAAAATATATAAAAGCGATAAATAAAATTAAATACCCATCCAGCTGCCATTTTCATCTATTTCCCGTAATATTTGCATCACAAGGCTAAATGTGTAAAAAATCACGAACAAAACTTAAGCACATAAGATACATTATTTAATTCTATTCACACATCTTTGTTAAACATATACTAAATTTATCGGCACGCAATAACTACTCCTATACTATTTATCTCCTTTCAGATAAGAAAGTCATAAGTCAACTATATTATTATTATATTTTCATTGTTTAAATACTCTTAGTAATACACTTAATTACTATCTTTCTTGGTACAGAAATACTTAAACAACTATACCTAATATAAACATTACATAAAAATAAAACACATTTAGTACTCCAGGAAAATATATTTTGTAGTCCAAACCATGTTACAACTTTTTCATAGAACGAAACAACACAGTTGTAAGTGAAAGAGTATTTTTCCTCTTCACTTTCGTGGCTCAGTTTCTATTTGATATTAAGAATTATTTTTATAATTATAAAAAGTTAAAAATATTACGAATGAGTTATTAAATAAATTTAAAAAATCGTTTGACTCGTTTGATGTATTACTATATCATTAGGCCCAATTACGAAGGCGCCATCGTAAATTCAATAGCAATGTAAAAAGTTTTCTCTCTATCGATCGCCTAAAGTGAAAAGGAAGCAGAAAAATTCCAAATAGCTATTATAATTACGATGGCGCCTTCGTAATTGTGTCTATTAGCCACGCAAAGGACGCTCAATGGCGTCAAAAGCAAAGAGCAATATTTAAGACGAAGAAGTGACACTCGGCAGAGTTGGAAATGTAAACCAGTACTGATTTATTCTTCTAATGTACTAGAAGGCTATCTGGAGACTTTTCACAGAGGAAGGCGGCTGGTATGTTGCAGTAAAAGTCGTCCAGTTGGCCACTCCTGAAGATGCTTCCGCAGTACTGGCCCGAGTCTCCGGTGCGCGGGCTCGTCACGTTGTCGGGCTCACCACCCGCCCAGTTGTTGTAGGTGGACTCTAGAGCTTCCCCTGAAAATATAGGTACACAATTACACACTCAGTTTTACAAAGTACTTAATAATTATCAACCGTAAGATGTCTTCTGCTAGATATAAGCCTGCGGATTTCCAATCCATCTATCCATTAGCCACAGAATGTCCACTGCTGGGCATGCTGAACTAAGTCCAGTAGTGGACGTTCCTCGCCTCCCCTGTGGATTTTCAATAAGACCGGCTTTAATGCAAGCCGGTCTTATTGAAAATCGACAGGGCGTGTTCCTGTAATTTAGATAAGATCCTCGATCCTTCGTTCTACAAACAAGGTGAAGGTTGAAATTTGCAGTTGATCTCTTTTTATACTTTTTCTTATGAATACGTGGCGAAAGATTTTCCGACAGAGAATGTGCTAAGCTCATCTCGAATTGCACGCTCTTCATTCTTCGTTAGTTAAAAAATAAATAAAAAAGGCTGTAAGGGCCTTTTCATTTTAAACTAGCAACGAACTCCTGCTCAACAACCTTTAATTTAACTAAGTTGATGGTATTTTTTCTATTGTGTATGTACCTACATGCTATTATTTGACGATACATTGACTTGACTTGCATTTCCGAAAATAAAAAAAAACACGTCCTAGGTGTTTCTTCTATCGAACAAGAAAGTCGCATTTTATACATACAAACAGCCAGAATATAGAACGCTTTACCTACGTAAGTCTATCTTTCCACTACGGTATATACAATGTGTTTGTCTACCGGTGTCGGAGTCTTCAGCAGTGACATCTATGGCAAATTTTAAACAACTTTTACTATGAGACCAACTCCGAAAAGGTAAAAAAACTGCTGTTCCATACGATTTTTATAGACTTTCGACAAAAAGTATGGAATAGCTGTTTTTTGCGTTTTCAGAGTAAAAGTTAATCATAATTTGCCAGATACCGCTTAAGGCTCCGACACCGGTAGACAAACACATTGTGTACAGGGTTATTTCTAATCAATTAGCATCCTTTTAGGGGATTATTCTGTACATCAAAACTAACAACTTTTGTTCTGCGACTTTTGTTCTCAAAACTCAAAAAAAAAATTTGTTGTTCCATAGAAAAATATGTTCACCTGCGACAAAATGTATGGAACATTATGTCGCGGGTGAACGATATTTTTCTATGACTGAAGGACGACAAAGTGATCCTATAGGGTTCCGTTTGTTTTTCTTTTTGAAGTACGTAACCCTAAAAAATGGATTGTTGGCACCTGGCCCTATAGGAACAAAACCTAATGTTCGGAAATATACTATTAATAATCTGGTCAAGATATAGGTCACAGATTAGCACTTACCGTGAATAGTCATGAAGCTGGCACCAAGACGACCCCAGTCGTGGAACCCTACAGACAAGGAGCTCTTATAAATAGACATGATGTTCTTCTCCCCATGTCTGCTGAAGATCTCCTTGACAACTTCAGCCTCCACGTCGTTGTTGATGACGGCGAGGTACCCGCCCTCTGCCACGCACGTCATGTAGGCCTCCGACCACACCAGGCCCTTTTCGTGGAGCTTGTAGCAGCTGCCGGTCCTGGAATCCAGGGTGTAACCTGGAATATAATAATAATAATAAGTTTATTACCAAAAGAAATACACAACAAAAGTAATACATCAAAAAAGTTTAAAACGAATACAATGCAAAAGGCTAGAGTTTCTAAGATTACAAATAATCAAGTACAGATCGACAATAATTTCAATAAAAAGCTAGATGGCGAGCCCCAAACTAAGCACAGGCTTGTATCTTGGGGCTCATATGCGACGGATATCGGATCAATGATATAATGCAGGAAACATGGATCCTGATGAATGAATAAAGAAGTCGGATCTGCTCCGACTTTGCCCGGGCTAAACAACAAATCTTTGAAATTCTGGACATTCTTTGTTATCACTTCATTAAAACTACCGTGAGATCTGGACTTTTTTGTTATCACTTCATTAAAACTACCGTCAGTGCGCGCGCGCCAGTCGACGGGGGCGCGCGTATTCCCTGAAGATGGAGTACTAAATACTCCGAAACTGGTCGGATTCCTTGCGGATAATTATAACGTGAGTTTTAGCCGTATTCTGTTATAGTTATTTCTTTGTTATTATATATTATTTTTAAGATAGTGATTTTTTTCTGTCTTTTAATGTAAATTGCATCAAAATCTTACGCGTGCTTTAAAAGATCTTAGCGTACATACCGCAGGCAATAATTTTACTGAGAAGCGAAGCAGAAATGTGCGGATGTCGCAGAGGCAAAAATAGTGATTGTCGACTAGTCGCCCGAGTCAATACGGTAGAGGTCGCCAGTTTAAGCTACTTTGATGACTTTGTGATCAGAGTCCACTGAGGAAAATCTACACAATAAGTCCGATTACAGAGGCGCCATCGTAATTATAATAGCTAAATAGCATAGTTCTGTTTCTTTTTCACTATAGGCATTTGATATGTAGAGAGAACGCTTTTTATTTTGCTATCAAATTTACGCTGGCGCCTTTATAATCAGGTTTTGGCGCAGGGGTTCCTAGTCGAGGTGTTTCCAGGATGAGGCTTGTTGTGGAATAATAAACACACTTTACACTAGGCCTACTGGCCAATTTATAATTTCAATCTTCAATTTACAGTAGATTTACGTGGAGAGCCCGTGCGTCCAATCGCCGGGAGCAGATGAGTGAGTGATTTACAATATGAATGAATGTGAATCTTAAAGCTAACACAGATAAAATATATTGAAGGGCGCCTAGATGGTGTTGCACTATTTAATCAATCAGTGCGGCGCAGATGGCGCAATATAATTGTGGCGTATGTGGACGCCACATCACCCCCCTACGGAGAAAAATACAGTCGGGAGACTGACAAAGAGAAAATAAACAAAAAAAAAATATATATACCTGTATGGCGCATAATTTAATGCTAGAGGTCTAGAATGTCGCGGAACCTTACTCTGCGACCGGTGCGGGTGATGACTGTGCCGGCGGGAGTGGATTGTGAAGGAGAGGAGGGAGTATGAGCCGGTGGCTGAGGAGCAGGTGGAGGCGTGAGGGCAGGATCTGGAGAGGCAGGCGCTACAGTTGGCTGCGGTTGTGGCTCTTGTTCAACTTCCAGATGGGCTGGTTTCACGCGGTCTATGCTGACCTCATGCTTCTTGCCTGCGACTTCTAATGAGATAGTCTTAGGGCTTCTGGTCAAGATCTTATAAGGCCCAGTGTAGGGTGGTTGAAGTGATCTTCTCACCGTGTCGTCTCGTAAAAATGCGTGTGTAGCCGTCGGCAGGTCTTTGAAGACAAATGTCGACGGGTTTGCATGTCGTGATGCGGGAGTGGGACGTAGGCTTGCCATCTTTGAGCGAAGTTGGTTCACGAAGTCCTCTGTGTTAGTGTCGCGGTTGGTTGCTGCCGGTACGACGAGCTCTCCGGGTAACCGTAGAGGTTCGCCATACACAAGTTCTGCGGAAGAACATTGTAAGTCCTCCTTCAGTGCTGTGCGGATGCCGAGTAGCACCAGTGGTAGGGCCTTGCTCCAAGAATTGTTGTGGCACATGAGTGCTGCCTTTAGTTGTCTGTGGAGGCGTTCTACCATGCCGTTTGCTTGCGGATGGTAACTGGTGGTTCTTGTGCGTGTTGTGGCGCAGATCTGCAGTAAGCGATTGAAAAGTGCAGATTCGAACTGTCGTCCTTGGTCCGTCGTGACGATAAGTGGGACGCCATAACGCGAAATCCACCCAGAGACAAATGTCTCGGCTACTTCTTCGGCGGTGATTCCTGTCATCGGCCACACTTCTGGCCACCTGGTGAATCTGTCGACGGCTGTCAAACAGTATGTGTACCCGTCAGAGTGGGGAAGTGCTCCGATTATGTCCAGGTGAACATGAGTGAACCGTGCCGACGTACCGGGAAAGTTGCTGAGCGGAGTCGTAATGTGTCGGGAGACCTTACAACGCTGGCACGCGATGCATGAGCGCGCCCAGGCCATGCAGTCCTTGCGCACGCCGGGCCACACATAACGGTCAGCGACCAGGCGGGCGCTTGCGCGCGCGCTCGGGTGGCTGAGATTGTGCAGCCTCTGGAACGTCGGGCGGCGGAATGACGCTGGCAGGTACGGTCTCGGTTTTCCCGTAGATGTATCGCAGGTGAGTTGAATGTCCGTTCCTGGAATATGCAATTGCTCTAATTTTAATGATGAGTTAGAGCGCAGTTTTTCTAGTTCTTCGTCGTTGTCTTGAGCTTGAGCGAGTGCTGTGTGATCGTCTGCCAAGGAGACAGCTTCTACTCGTGACATGGCATCTGCTACTACGTTGTCCTCACCCTTGACATACACGATGTCCGTCGTAAACTCGCTTATGAAACTGAGCTGGTTAAGCTGAGCCGGAGGAAGTCTATCTCGCCGTTGTTGAAAGGCGTACGTTATCGGCTTGTGATCCGTGTAGATTGTTGCGTGTTGGATTTCCAAAATATGCCTGAAGTGCTGTACGCTTTCGTATATGGCGAGTAGTTCCCTATAGTATGTGGGCCACTCTGCTTGCTTTGCAGTTAGTTTTCTGCTGAAGTATGCGAGAGGTCGCCAGCTGTCAGTTTGGTCTTGGCGTTGTTGAAGACACGATCCGATATGAGTACCTGAGGCATCCGTGAATAAGCCGAGTTGCGCTTGGTGGTCAGGGTGACTCAGCATGGTTGCCGAAGACAAGCTTTCTTTGCACGCAATGAAGTCCTTCTCCAGCTCCGGTGTCCAGGGGAAAGGTTTTGCGCCTTTACCCCCGGTGGCGGCTACGGCGTCGATGAGTGGCGCCTGGAACTTGGCTGCCTTGGGCAAGAACCTACGGTAGAAATTCAGCATGCCGAGGAATCTGCGCATACCTTGCACGGTTTTTGGAGGGGGGAAATCGCGCAGTGCTTGAATGCGGTCTTCAGGTGGCCGTGTGCCTTGGGCGCTGATACTGTATCCTAGAAAAGACACTTCAGCAGCCCCGAAAACGCACTTTGCTGGATTGACCATCACCCCGTACTCGTCCAGACGCTGGAAAAGGGTTTTTAGGTGTAGAATATGGTCAGAAATGCTGGATGAATGAACTAATATATCATCGATGTAGGCGTAGCAGAAATCGAAGCCGCGCACGACTTCGTCTATGAAGCGTTGAAATGTTTGGCCAGCATTTCTCAGCCCGAACGTCATGTAAGGAAATTCGTAAAGTCCAAAAGGTGTAATGATGGCTGTTTTACAAATATCGAGGCTACTCACGGGAATCTGTTGGTAGGCCTTTACCAAGTCAATTTTGGAGAACACGGATGAGCCAGCAAGGTTCTGAGAGAGATCGCCTATATGACGTACCGGGTATCGGTCTGGGATGGTCCGGGCGTTGAGCGCTCGGTAATCGCCGCACGGTCGCCATGTCGCGTCCTTTTTAGGAGCGAGATGCAGAGGCGACGACCACGAGCTGCTTGATGGTCTTGCAGTGCCAGAACGGACCATCGCATCGAACTCTTGTTGAGCAATGCGCAGTTTGTCCGGAGCTAGGCGGCGAGGGCGGCAGTTTACCGGCGGGCCATCAGTGGTGTTGATATGATGGACCGTGGTATGTTTCATCACTCTGTTTATCCCAGGAGGGCGCATGATGTCGGGAAACTCGGCGAGCAGTTGCTCGAAGGGCGAGTTCCCGCATGTCACGGCCTTGATGCTGTCCTGGAGAGACTTCGCTGCTGAAGCCGGTATCCATAGCTTTGTTGTGCCATCGATCACTCGTTTATTCCTGCAATCCGGTAAGAGGTTATAAAAACTGAGGAAATCTGAGCCAATAATCGGAGTGCTGACATCGGCTATAACGAAATTCCAATGGAAGTCTCGGCGTAGCCCTAAATTTAAATTCAGGGAAATACTGCCATATGTTTTGATCGAACTTCCATTTGCTGCGCTTAGGTCGTACCCGCTACTTGTAAGACGGCCTCTGGTCAGTCGCCGGGGAAAGCAGCAAATGTCGGAACCGGTGTCAACCAAAAATCTTTGGTTTGTACCCCGGTCCAGTACAAAAAGGCGACGGCTTGCGGGCGGGCGGTCGGTACTCGCCACTACCGACCGCTGTTTATGTTTCCCGAATCATTGTTGTTAGACCAGGTGCATGGCGGTGTGCATTTTTGGGCTCGCTTTCCAAAGCGGTCGTGGTACCAGCAAAGGTCTGGGTTCCGCGGGCGTGAGCGGCTGCGGCTACGTGATCTATTATTGCTACGGCCGCGTGATCTGTCGTTAGATGGTCCCCCTGTAGCCGAGAGTGCGGCAACGGTACGAGTGAGCTCAGCGACTTGTTGCTGAAGAGCAAAAAGTGCATTTTGTTCGGTTGCTGGTGGGGTATATTGTGATGTTGAACATACCTGCGATGGTTGTGACTGGATATCCATTAGGGTATCGGCCAGTTCCGCTAGCTCACCGAGTTGCTCGAGTCGTTGAGCTGCCAAAACAATTTGCAACTGCCGGGGTAGTCGACTCGACCAGATGGACTGAAGCAGCTTGTCCGGGAATGCAGGTCCTGCAAGCGACCGGAGATGACGAAGAAAAGAAGATGGTTTTCTGTCACCCATCTGTTCCTTCTCCAGCAGACGACGCACTTTCTCTTCATAGGAGTCTGAAAATCGGGATATTATTGCTGATTTAAGGGTGGTGTACGGGTTAGTTTGGGGAGGTGATATTATTATATCCTCTACCTCGCATGCGCAGTTAGTATCTAAAAGTGCAACAGCATAACTAAATTTTGTGCTTTCCGATGTAATTTTATTGATAGTAAATTGGGCCTCTAAGCTTGCAAACCATAACGCCGGGCGGTCCTTGCAGAAGGGAGGGGTACGGATGGAAACGCGATACACTTCCGAAGTAGGGTGTGTGCTACCGGCCCCAGCCTTATCAATAACCGCATCGTCCGCGTTTTCAGCCATTTTTAAAAATTAATATTTGTTAGTATTACAAAAGCACTTTTTTTTTCCGTACGGGTGTTAAAATGTGGCCACCAAGCGCCCTTAAAACTATCGGTTATATCACTTAGAGCTAGTAAACAAAGCAGTAATACATACACGAAAACAAGACAGCGATAGGCACCCAAAGAATTAGTACAAGAAAAATATCAGCATGCACACCATAAAAATGCAATTTGGTTAATAATTAGCTGTTTTCTTAGAACAATTAATGATATTACTGTGAAAGAACGTTAATGAAAACAAATATTTTGCCGGTTAACTTTTGAAACGAAACTAGGTACTTTTAATTGATAACGTGTTGATATCTGATAAGTCCAGCTGATGTTGACACTGACAAGTTGAAATGACAGTTTCGTTCGGGAACGTGTGACTGACGACGGTTTGATCCGGGATTGATTGATTCACTGCACCAACTGTTGAAGTTTTAAAACGAAAAAAAAAAGATTGCACTTTACGTTGTTTCACACCGTCGTCGGATTTTAGGAGGGCGCTAGCATCAATGCGAAATGCGGATGGCTTGTGATGCGCTTGAGCGTTCAAAATGGCGACTGATTTTGGAAATGAATGCATTGGATGTGGTTGTTGGTTTTGCTTGCAAATGACACTGGAGCGTGTGCGAGGTGGGTTCCTCAGCACACGACACGATGCGCGATGCTGCAGATTGCTTTGCCTCACAGCTCCGTGCGGGCTGGCTGGCTTGGATGGGCTCGATCACGTCGGGGTCACCAGTTTGGCGCAGGGGTTCCTAGTCGAGGTGTTTCCAGGATGAGGCTTGTTGTGGAATAATAAACACACTTTACACTAGGCCTACTGGCCAATTTATAATTTCAATCTTCAATTTACAGTAGATTTACGTGGAGAGCCCGTGCGTCCAATCGCCGGGAGCAGATGAGTGAGTGATTTACAATATGAATGAATGTGAATCTTAAAGCTAACACAGATAAAATATATTGAAGGGCGCCTAGATGGTGTTGCACTATTTAATCAATCAGTGCGGCGCAGATGGCGCAATATAATTGTGGCGTATGTGGACGCCACAAGGTTTTATTACGGAATGATTATTGCCGCGCACTTTTTGAAATTGGAAGTATTTGTAATGTTAGTGTTCAGCGCCAAGAAAATGAATGAAAAGAATGTAAATATAAGTTTTAATTTGTTTTATTATTAGATACCATTTAATTTTAATTTAGTTGTTACTCTACGTTTTATTAAATAATGATATTATAGTAAAATATGAGGCGACTTTTGTTTTCTCATAGAGGTGATGAAAAGTAGAGTGTACCACTCGGGCGCAAAATATATTTTTGGCTCGGACGACGTACTTTGAATCCCTCGCTACGTTCAGGATTCTACTAAAAAATCCCTCGCTACGCTCGGGATTCTACTCTAGAATCCCTCACTTCGCTCTGGATTCAAAAAAGCGCCCTCGCCGTAAAAATATTATTGTGCGCCCATTTGATACAATGTACTATTACAGAATTCGAATTAAGCGACTTTGGGCTACTTCGTGACATCTTTGAGCGACTTGAAGATTAAAATAAATAAATCAATATTAGGGGACATTTACACATGGTCTCTGACCCCAAAACTAAGCATTGCTTGTAATATGCTGCCAGAGACTGATATACTACATTTACATATTTTTAAATACATACATATATAGACAACAACTAATAACATCCAGAGCACACAGAGCAAACACATAATATATGTTCATCACAGAATTGCCTGGATGGGAATCGAAACCAGAGAATTCGAGCCCAGAGTCAGACTCACTCAGTCACTAACTACTGAGCTACCAAGGCTATCAAATGGTTAGAATACTGACCTGGATCAGAAGTGCCGCATTGGTTGATGTTCAAGATGGTGTCTTTCTTGTAGCAGACGTAGGGCAAGACGTCGGAACAGCGTCGATCAGCCATCAACCCGCCGGATGCGATGGTCATGGACAGGCAGCTTTCAGAGTTCTCATAGTTATCTGGCTCATCGGGTGCCCACGTGACCGGCATACGCAGTAGAGGCACTCCTAAAATTACGTTTATTATAAATATAAACTATTTATTGTAAATAGTAAACATGATAGATAGATAGATATCCTTTATTGTTAACAGAAAGAGCGCAAATAACACAGATAACAAAAACATTAAAAATTATAGCGTATAACAAGAGGCGGCCTTATCGCTAAAAGCGATATTTTCCAGGCAACCTTTGGATTGAATAGGAATATAGAACAAGTAAAGACGGGGGTGTGCGATTAACAAAAATAAATTCGTACTTATGAAACATACATACATACTAATAAATACATACTTACATATAAAATACATAACATTATCTACTATACATAAAATTACCTACTTTTTCTAAAAATACTAAATTAATAAAACAAAAAAAAAATTATAATAAATATGGTAGCTAGCATTTGAGTCACGTGTTTTAAACCGCCTGAAGGCCTCCGACAGGTTAAAACCATTGAGGAAGGAATCAGAAGGAGATGGTGTAATGACATTTAGATACTTTGACATGTAATAGTTTAAAAACCGAAATAATAATCATATAGGCGTCTCTTTCAAATGTACGTAATAAGAATAGACCAACATTATACAGCACAGTTTCGCTATAGTGTCTATATTTTTCGTGACGTGTCGCGCGTGCCTGGTCCGCCATATTGAGTCGAAAAACAATAGCGATGTTCTTATTATTTCAAAAAAAAACTATCGATATTTTGGTTAGTTTTTGTGTTATTGATTAGCTGATATTTTGAATTTTTATTTCATTTCACTTTTCATGTCAAAGACAACTGTAATTCCAGAATTAATACAAGTAAAATGGCATGACAGGTGTGAAAAAAACAGCTGTCAAACTAAGAAGTATCCGTATTATCTCCGTAACTAACGAAGCTAGACCATTACTGTCTTAATAGCAGTAATAACACTCAATGAGATCTATTAGATTGTTCTAATGACTGCTGTCAAAGCTTAAAAGTGAATTATCTCCGTAACTATCGAAGTTAGACTACTGCTGACTTCACAAAAGTGACAGAGCGCAATTAGATCTATATTTTAAATGACACCTGTCAAACTTAAAAGTGGATTATCTCCGTAACCATCGAAGTTCGACTATTGCTGTCTTCACAAAAGTGATAGAACTCAACGAGATCTACATTTCGGATGACAGCTGTCAAACTAAAAAGTGGAATACCTTCGTCACTATTAAAGCTAGACTATTGCTGTTTTCACAAAAGTGATAGAGCTCAACGAGACCTACATTACGGATGACAGCTGTCAAACTTAAAAGTGGAATATCTCCGTAACTAATAAAGCTAGACTATTGCTGACGTCACACAAGTGATAGAACTCAACGAGACCTACATTTCAGATGACAGCTTTAAAGTGAAAAATCTGTGTAACTATTGACCCTAGACCATTGCTGTGTTTACAAAAGTGATAGAGCTTAAAAAGATCTACATTTGATGTGACAGCTCAAACTTAAAAGTTGATTGTTTCCGTAATATTGATAGCTGTCATCTGAAAGATATCATATCTCTCTTTGAGCTTTATCACTTTTGTGAAGACAGCAATGGTCTAGCATCGACAGTGACGGAGATAATCCACTTTTAAGTTTGACAGCTGTCATCCGAAATGTAGATCTCATATCAGTTTAGTGAAGAAAGCAATGGTCTATAATAGATAGTTATAGAGATATTCCACATTTAAGCTTGACAGATGTCATCCGATATGTAGTTCTTATTAAGTCCTATCACTTTAATTCTAAGTCATACCTCAGTAAAGCAGTGGAGTCTTTTCTAGAGGTGTCTATGGAGTTTTGGTAACAACACGGAACGACATGATACGTCACATTATATCACTTGCCCACACTCATGCACGTAATTCAGCTCATAATCAATGAAATACCACAATTTTTCACTAATTATCACTGATAAAAACACAACTTTAACAAAATAATACAATGAGGCGACATGTCTTTTCCGCGTTCCCGCCAAAAAACTCGTCCTACCATTCTAGTGTGGATTCTTGAATATGACAGCTGCAACCTTGACATCTGTAATTTTTAGGGTTCTGTACCTCAAAAGGAAAAAACGGAACCCTTATAGGATCACTTTGTTGTCCGTCTGTGTGTCTGTCAAGACTCCTTATCTAGAGAACGCGTAAAGATATCGAGTTGAAATTTAAACTGTATACGTATATTAATGAATTCTTGCTGTTCTTGTTGTTGTAAAAGAAAAACTTCTCAGTTGTCGTTTAAAAAAGTTAGAGTCGTTTATATCGTAAAAAACAGCATATTTCGACACTCACAAAAATCAAAACCTACCGGGTACTTCCCGTTGACATAGAACTATGAAATTTGGCGAAAAGCATTGTCTCAGAATACACATATAGGATTAAATCTGAAAACTGCACATTTTTATTTACATCATTAAAAATAGGGCCTCAAAATTCACAAAATATGGGCTTAAAATTCAAAGTGAGTAAATCGTATCATGAAAGGTGTCATATAAAAGAACTTCATTAGCACATGCTAAAACAGGTTTTTAATTACTTTAACAATGTGTTTGTACGGAACCCTCGATGTGCGAGTCTGACTCGCACTTGTCCGGTTTTTTAAATAAAAGTTTGCCATTATGTTTGATTAGGCTAAAATTAATTTGTGTCGATAGTTTTATCGATAAGTACGGGGAAATCGATAAGTGTAGTGTGGTAGTAACAACACTAATCCGCCGTATTATGTGCGGTGGGTATGCAGGTTTTTCTCGTCGTTAGGGCAACTCCATTCTGATTCCTTCCTCAATGGTTAAAACAACCGGAATCTACAATTCAACGTGTCATTCGAGCCATAGTAGTGCTGTAATTGCCACCCGCGGTCACCCATCCGAAGACTGACCGAGCTGAATGTTGCTTAACTTCGATGATCGCTAACAAACACGTAAGGATTATGAATATTGATTCAGATTCAATACTCTCCAAACTTGGTACAATAGCACCCCTATCTTGTGGCCTAGTAGGCATTAAGGCGCCATAGTATCAGCGTAATTTTTCATATGAGCGGGTGAAGACCAATACGCCCCCGGTTTCGCCCGATTTTTGCATTCAAAAATCAATATAAAATTCATATTACCACTTTTTCGTAAATTTTATGAATGAAAGCTATAGTTTAACTCATGTGTATGAATAAACAGATTAAAAAAATTGTAAACGTTTTGAAAAGTGCCCAAAAATGCAATAAACTTTCTTAGAAAATATCAAGATTTTTTCATAAAAAGCGGTATCTTCGCATTTAATTTCTATCGAGCGAAGATTTTTATTTTATAAGAGATATAGAATATTGTGTATTTTATTTTAATTTGACAACTTCAAGGTTTGATGGAGAAAAGCAGTTTAACTAGGGCTTTATACAGGTATTTTGAGATTTGATGGCGGCGAGGCTGACTTGCCCGACTATACCAGAATCGTGGGCGTGGTCCAAAACGAACTTTTATTGTAGCCCATGTTGGTATGGAGAGGGTATGCCCGGAGTCTCTGTGCGAGATCGAATCAGGAACGAGGAGATTGACAGACGAACCAAAGTTAGGCGACTGACGCCAAACGGATTAGCAAGTTGAAGATGGCAGTGGGCTGAACATATAGTTCAAAGAAGAAAACAAGAGTTCGATGGCGCCGTAATGTTTTCAAAAGGATACCACGTGACAGCAATCGCAGCGTAAGACTTCTACTGACTAGATGGACTTATAATTAAGGCCGCAAGAATGTGCTGGATGCAAGCTGCTCAATCTTATTGAAAATCCATTGGGGAGGCCTATGTTCAGCAGTGGATTTTCTACTGTGGAGCTGCTGAGTATGGATAGATCATCAACAGACCATGAGCCTATAAATAAAATCCTAATGCTCAAGTCCCCTACAAACTGCCACAGCCTGTTTGTTTCCTTGTAATTGCTATTATGTGGGCAATAAACATCCTTCTAGATAGTAACTTATTGTTTTGTCCTATGGAACCAAAAAAACAGAATTATATATTGAGCGTGCCAATTAGTGAGTTCATCATATTACAAATAGATAATAACTTACAAGCCAAATCACATAAGTTTGCGGATGTGAGGGTGCGCAGCTTGTAGCACAAGCTGCGCAATATCCAATACTGGTTTAAGCTAACATAAAGCTCTTCCGATTACTATAAAATTTAAATGGGACCACCTTCGAAGTATACCCTTTATAATTAAAAAATAATTTTAATCGAAATTGTGAAAAATTATGCGTCGGTCAAAAATCAAAAACTGATGCAATATTACCTTCAACAGAAGAATAGTCTCCTTTGGAGAAGGATGCGTGGATTCCAATGAATATGGCGCGAGGAACTGTCGTCGCTATGTTCTTCACGAAGGATATGATGGTGGCCTTCAAAGAGCTGTTCAAAGGCGACGCCAAAACTGCACCTGTAAAAGCAATGGCATTCAGAGTGGAGTACTGACACCGACATTAATTTGACAGTAGGACCAACAATTATAAATGCAATAATAAAAAGAAATTAAAACTTAAAGAAAAACAAACTATAAAATAAATAAAGGAAGCAATTAGGCATCATAGTTTAAAAAAACTCATCAAAATCAAAATAGTTATTCAATAAAACCTCGTGGTTATGCCCAGTTCTTTGTCCATTTTATCTGATACCAAGGGAAAAACCGTCTGTTTGTTTGTTCCGGAGATGGAAATACATATGCCATGATGTACTAAAGAGGCGAGACATGATGACTCTTAGCACTGGACAAATGACCGGACGAGGAGGAGGACTTACCAGTAGATAGAGAGAATGGTTACCTTCAGCGTGGCAGCGCAGCCTGGCCTCGTCCCAGACGGCCGGCACGGCGTGGTACTTCAGCCAGCCCTCACCCTCGTCGCTCCACTCGTAGTCGAATCTGTACTCCTTTGCTGAATCATATATTTTTTTAATGAAATGAGCAACCAGTGATTTTTAGGGTTCCGTACCTCAAACGGAAAAACGGAACCCTTATAGGATCACTTTTTTGTCCGTCTGTCCGTCTGTCCGTCTGTGTGTATGTCAAGACTCTTTATCTCGGGAACGCGTAAAGATATCGAGTTGAAATTTAAACTGTATACTTATATAATTATAGTCTCTTGCAGTTGTGTAAAAGAAAAACTTCTCAGTTATCGTTTGAAAAAGTTAGAACCGTTTATGTCGTAAAAAACCGCATATTTCGCACTCACAAAAATCAAAACCTACAGGGTACTTCCCGTTGACATAGAACTATAAAATTTGGCGAGAAGCATTGTCTCAGAGTACACATTTAGGAATAAATCTGAAAATTGTACATTTTTATTTAAATCACAAAAGAATAGGGCCTCGAAATTCACAAAATATGGGTTCAAAATTCAAAGTGAGTAAATCGTATCATGTAAGGTATCATATAAAAAAACTTTATGCTAAAACAGGTTTTTAATCATTTTAACAACGTGTTTGTACGAAACCCTCGATGTGCGAGCCTGACTCGCACTTGTTTGGTTTTTTTCAAAGTTGAACCGGTGAATCTGGAGGAAGTCTACTAAAATATTTTGTTAGACAACTTTGTGGCAAACAGTACATGAGAACCCATATTACGTAGTAGTACACTAATTTCTCAACCTTCAAAAACCCTATTCAACGATACCACACATGAAGGGGTGGGGTTGACAAAAATGTTCATCCCCCACATGTATAGGAGCTACCCCTTAAATATAAAATAGTGTGCATTTAAAATTGAGATATATAACAAACTATGATAATGACAAATTTTATGCAATTTAGTTCATAAATGTGTAAGTTATAAAGCTTTGTAATATTCGGACGGACGCGCGGACGGTCGGTCACCAAGGTTATACTTAAGTATTATAAGTTATAAATAAGCTAAGTAACTATAGAGCGCGCACAACGAAGTGGGAACAGTAGACACAGGTGAGAACAAAACGACGCCCCCGCCGCGAGCGCTTGTAGTCGTAGCTGAGTCCGGACACTCCGCGATTCTTCGTACAAAATCTGCTGTCTTACGCACACAACAGTACATTTTACTCACAGACACTACACATACGCACGAACGCTACACGGGTATTTGTTTGTAGAACGCCTATGGTTGTCAACGACCCATGTCGACCGTATGAATTGTAATTCTGACTTACCAAGAAGTTTTGTGAGTACTAATACGATGTACTAGCCGCTGCAGGTTTCACATACAATCATACATACACTTATTTCGACGAAATCACTCATTTACCTACGTAGAACATAACCAAAACACGGCACTGTTACGAAATTCCCTTAATTTTCTCACATATTGTTGAAGTATCCAGTAATATGAACACGCACACACACACGATTATGTATATTTGTAAAATCATCCCATCATTTAAACAAAAGATATACCTAGTAATTAACGATTAAGTAAATCACGCGAAACGCACCGACCGATGGCCAACTGAGGGAAGTCCCTAATTTCATACACCTACGCTAGTGAGGCCCTTCACTGGTTAAATAGCGGTTGCGGGATCGTTGCTGGTTTATATAACTGTTCCTGGCAATGTTTCCGAATAATTATAAAAAAATATTTTTAACCCTTGACGCAAAAAAGGAGGTTCTAAAAGTTTATAACAATGTTCTTAGTAGCTTAACATGTATCAAAGAAGATATAATAATACTACGTACAGTAGATGTCTTGTGCCAGTGTGATGAGCATCCAGAATTTTAAACGGTATTTTTTCGGTGTCTCTGTCGAATTTTTAGAATATAATTATCAGAATTTTAGGCATATTTGCAAAGGTCGTTTTTTTGAATAAATATTAATATTTTGGGAAAAATCTTAGTAAAAAGATTTTTTTGAGAATGTCTCGGAGATTTTTTTTGTAAAAAGTATAATTGGCTTGATGACAAAAAAATATAATTAGTCCGTTAGATAGATAATTATTAAATAATATTTGACACGATTTTTTTCTAATGTCAATTAAGTAGCCCTAAATATTTATTCAAAACAATGATTTAAAAATTGTTAATGATATAACTCGTTGAGGTATGATTAAGGACAGGGCGGGCTCAGGACGGGCGCGGACGTGGGCCCGTACAACGCACGTTCCAAACTTTTGTGTTATGTAAATCATCTCCGCGAAAAGCAAAAATATAAAAGAAAAGTATAACTCCCTTGTTATGGAGTAATGAAGTACACCGTGATGCAATCAAACTACACTTTCCATGAGTCCTTCAATATTGGTCGCTTGTTGAGTAGTGGTTTACCGATGATACGTCGGAGGAGGGGGTTCCTCTTACGAAGCTTCTTCTACGGCGAGGTCGTGGGTGGCAAGTGGTTCGCCGGTCGCGGCCGGCCTATATTTATACACGCGACTCCCACCCGTCCCTCGCGGGGATCGCGCTCAGTGCGAGTCGCGTGCATCCGTCCAATCAGGCGCGCACTCCGTGTGAGCGAGAGAGTCCGAGTTCCCCTCTCTCGCTCATCCGCGTCGCGCCAGACTGCCTAGACTTCCTAGGATTTACCATTATTTCCTATTTCCTATACGTAACCTCGCCGTAATCTTACCTCGGTATGTATTATCCGACATACCTACCATTCCTCCTCGCCTCCAAACGTACCAAGGGTCAACCAAAACAACCAAACATCAAAGCATTTATTTACATAATATACAATCATTTTACAGCATTTTCCGCTTATTTACACATTTGAATAAGTAAATATCACATGAAACCTTAAAACCATACCATAATATACCATTAATTACGCTTACATACTTCGTAATTACATAGAGAAAGTTTCGGGTTTATTTTGCACACTAGGGCTTATTTACATGATATAGCCTGCTAAATATCTTCTCACAAGCTTAGCACTATCGCTTTACATAGCTAGGCGCAAATAAACAACGACCTAGAGTCGTTTTACTTAAAAAATTGAATCACACATTTTACGCTAGTTCAAAACATCATACGTAAGTACCGGACTAAGTCCGGTACCAAGGCGAAAAGCGAAATCTAAAGTTTATACAATTACAAAGGTATCGATAACGAAAGCTAGAATGAAACCTAGGCTCTTTACATTTTCGGTTAGGGTTTATCTGTCCGCAACAGCCTCCCCCGAGCGTAGTGCTGAACGAAGCTCTCGCGCCGGCAAGGAGGACGATAACCCTTGTCTAGGTCCCCAAGTTAGGTTGAAGCTTGAACGTCGACGGGGAGAACTACAAGTCTGCGTCTAGGTCTCCTAAATATCCCGCCGCGTGTATATACCTCTGCACTGCGTATAACGCCGTCTTTCCCAGGTATTACCTTTTCGACTCGCCCCCTGGGCCATAAATTCCTAGGTAATAATCCGTCTGCGATTATTACTAGGTCGCCTACTTTTAGGTCCGACCGAGTTACACCACTTTCTCCGCGTGGCGCCAGTGTCGGAAGATACTCGTCTATCCATCTTTTCCAAAACGAGTCTGCAAGTGCTTGTGCGCTTCTCCATGCTCGTCTGTCTGCCAAATCGCTCGTACCCACATAAGGCATCCCGGTCGACGATCCCAATAAGAAGTGGTTCGGTGTGAGCGCCTCATTTTCATCAATTTCCACAGGCACATGAGTCAGCGGTCTCGAATTCACTGTGTACTCCACTTCGGCCATCAAAGTCGTGAGAACTTCATCCTTAGGGGCCCTTTCGTTTAGCGTGACAGCGAGCGCGCTTTTTACCGACCTTATGAGTCGCTCCCACGCGCCGCCTTGATTTGGCGCGCCGGGGTCGGTAAACCTCCATTCTACACGTCGTAACGATGCGAACTCCTTCAGTGCTGGTAACCATTCCTTGTAGGCGTCGCCTAGCTCTATCTCGGCGCCTCGAAAATTAGTCCCGTTATCCGAAAAATAAAGGCGTGGCCAACCGCGCCGTGCCGCCATCCTTCGTAGCGCCATAATCGCGCTGTCTGTACTTAGACTCGCTAGAATCTCTATGTGTATGGCGCGCGTTACCAAGCACGTAAACAGTAGGCCCCACCGTTTTTCGTGGCGCCGACCTACTGTCACGTGGTATGGCCCGAATGCGTCCAGCCCACAGTTCGAAAACGGTCGTTTGAAGGCTTCTAAACGTACGCCTGGCAAATCACCCTTGGCCGGTATCGTCGGTCGCGCGGTTCGCGCGCGGCAAACGACACAGCGACTTAATACTTTTCTCACCGCAGGCCGTAGCCGCGTTATCCAGTAGCGCTGTCGCAGGTTGTTCACTATTGTTTCGCGACCGGCGTGATTTTGCCCTTCATGTTCGCGGCGTATTAATAACATCGTTACGTAGTGTCTACCATCTAGAATTGGCGGATCCTTTATCCCATTTGATACGGCGGCAGCGCCGATACGCCCGTTTATCCGTACTAGGCCGTCGAGCCCTAGTACCGGGCCTAACTGTCTTAGGCGACTTTCCCTCTCGATACATTTTCCCTTTTCGAGGCGGACGAAATCGTCTAAGAAGCTATCGCGCTGCACCTGCCGCAGTATCAAACGTTCCGCTTCTTCTAGGACTTGTGTCGTCAGCTCGCCTTCTTGGCGGCGACACCTTTTAATAAAGAGCAGGGCGTAACCCACTGCTCTTACGAGCCTTTCCCATCTCGAAAAACGCTCGACTTCTACGAGGTCGGCGCCTTTGATGGTTCTTACGTTATAACATTCCTCGGTGTCCGTCGCGACCGGGGCCTCCTCCCCCGGCCAGCTCTCCTCGGGTTCGCGGAGGAAGGGCGGGCCGGTAAACCAACGGTCCGTATTCAACACACGAGTGTTTCCCGGGCGGGTGGCGTCATCCGCTACGTTATGTGCCGTAGGCACCCAGCGCCAGTCTCGCGAGTCGGTAAGCTCGGCTATCTCGCCTAAGCGATGCGCAACATACGGCGTATAACGCGCAGAGTCGTTTCTTATCCAATGCAATGTGGTCTTGGAATCGCTCCAATACACGACTCTACCGTTGTACTCGTGTTCTTTCCTTATGTCGGCCGATAGCCGAGCCCCGATAAGGCTGGCCTGTAATTCCATGCGCGGAATACTTTGTTGACGCATTGGCGCCACTCTCGCTTTTCCTGCGATTAGAGCTAGATGCACATCTTCGTCTGTGTAGGTGAACCTCCAATATGCTACGGCGGCGTAGGCCTGTTCGCTCGCATCTACGAATATGTGTAGTTGCCGCCCTGCGGGCGGGCGCGGGGTGTAACAGCGCGGAATGCGAATTTTTTCCACATATTCTAGATCGCTGATCCATGTAGCGAAACACTCGGCCTCTTCTGCTGGTAACGAATCGTCCCAGCCTATTGCTTGGCGCCATAATGCCTGAAGCATCGCCTTAGCCGTGATCGCATATTGAGAGAGATGACCTTGCGGATCGAAAATCGACATTACCGCACCGAGCGCCTCTCTTTTAGTAGGCGTCCGCCGACCCGACCGTACTTCTTCGGGAACACGGGGCATGGCGGTGTTGAAAGCTAGTTCGTCTGTTGTCGATAACCATTTCAGACCTAGCGTTTTCCCGTAGTCAACACCGCTGCCGCCGAGCTCCTTCGGCGTAGTGGCGCAGTCGACGCCTTCCAAAAGACAGGGCCGGTTCGAACTCCATCCTGCGAGTTCGAACCCGGCTCGTAGGTGAACTTCTGTGACCTGCTCCATCGTTTTGGCGGCCGTGTCTTCATCGTCGAAGCTCTGTACCCAATCGTCCATGTAATGGTGTCGCGTGATTGGTACATATGCCAGAGGATGCGTACGTCGGTGTTCCTCGGCGTTCCTATCGCGCACGCTATGCGCTAGGGATGGAGAGCTTCGCGCGCCAAAAATCATCGATGTCATCACATATGTTCGCGGTGGTCGTGTTCGGTCATCACCTCGCCACAGAAAGTGCTGTATCGCTCTGTCTTCTTTTCGTATTTTCACTCGCAGGAACATTTCCCTTATGTCGGCTGTAATCGCGACCGGTCTTTCACGGAAACGATACAAAATGCCGCTTAGACTATTTAACAAGTCCGGGCCATCAAGCAACACGTCGTTCATACAAATTCCATTAGAACGCGCGGCCGCATCGAATACTAATCGTATCTTTCCCGGCTTGTTTGGATTGGTAACCGCGAAATGCGGTAGGTACCATGTACGCGGGTAGCTTGGGTCAGCGTCGCTTTCCACTGCGTAGCCTTTCTGAATAAGCTTTTCCATCTCTGCCGAGTATGCGGTCCTATACTCGGGCGACTTATCCATTTTACGCTCGACGCTGCGTAGCCTCCGTAGCGCCATGTCGTAGCTCGGGGGAAGCTCGACGTCATCCGTGCGCCACGGTAACCCGACTTCGTAATAACCGTCCCCTTTTTTCACTGTGCGGTTAAATACGTTTACGGCTCGCTCGTTAGCGGCCACTGGCTTCGGTTTATTCGATATACCGAGCGCTTCGAATTCAAATTGCGATCTGACGAGTTCATGCAACTCGTCGCGATCGTTTCCCTGTGATGTCGTTACGTGTAACACTCGCTCGTCTTGAGATGTTACGATTCTGTGCGGAGTAGTACCATGTACCACCCACCCTAACTTGGTCAGAGACGCCGCTGGCTGAGTTCTTTTACCAGTTAACAATTTGCGCGACACGATAAGGTGCCAATTGTCGGCCCCGATGAGTATGCGTGGGCGTACGTTTTCGTAGCATACGTCGTCTTTGACCAACTGCCTAAGGTGGGGGTGATTTAATAACTCTCGCGCTACAGTTTGACCGCCCAGCTCTAAGCGTCGCACTGTCCGTGCCTTAATCGTGTTGTAGTCCTTTTGATGACGCCCTCTCACACCAATCTCGATCGCACGGCTCACCGCCTCACGCTGGCTATTGGTGACGCCGTGGATGTTGAGAGGTCGAGAGGGCCCGCGCGCTCCGATCTGCGTGGCTAAGTCATCGTCGATTAGGCTGACAGTGGAGCCCTCGTCCAACAGACCATACGTTTCGACAGTACCGGCCGGTCCTTTTAAAGTGACCGGGCACACCTTGAGTAGTACTCGTCGATTTGTATTAATCTGCGCTGAGGCGGTTATAGCAGAGTCCTCTTCTCGCTCTGCCGGTGAGTCATCGCGCGCTCTTTTCGCTATGTGAAGTAGAGAGTGGTGAGACAACTGGCACCCGTCCAAGCCGCATCTTTTCGCTTTACACTTGAGACGTCTGTGCTTATTTTCTAAACATAGAAAACATATCGCTGTCTCTTTCGCCCAACGCCAACGGTCGTCTGTTGTCATGTTACGCAGTTTTTTACACTTAGTGGTCGCATGATCGGCGCTCCCACAGCAAAAACAAGTGCCCTCTTTTGCCTTGTCGGTTGTGTCAGTTGTTGTTGCGTAGACGTGCGCCTTAGTTGGTCGCGGCGCAGGTCGTGACGACTGTTGCGTAGGTCGCGATGTTTGTTGGCCCTCTCTGTTACTCGGTCTCGATGGCTGCGCCGACGGCGCTGAGTAGCAGTGACGTACTGCGCGCTCCGCTTCTCTCATAAAGAAACGCGACAAAGTCACTATTTCGGCTTCGCTTGCATTACCATTTTCCTCGGCGAAGTCGCACCATCTTGACCGGTAATGTTCACCCATTTTTTCCGTAATGTGCCGTGTTAGCATTGGATTCTTCAGATATCCTTTGCCGTCGAGACACGCGATGACTGTTACTATATTTTGCAGCTTGATTGCAAAATTATTTAGATCTGCCGCGGTCGTCCCTATTCGCGGTAGTCTTCTTAATTCCTCCAGCGCTTGATCGATTATAATCTCGGGCTGACCATATTTTTGCTCTAGCGTGGCCATAATACCGGATGGCTCCGACGCCGTATACAAAAGTGCCGCGACGCACTGCCTCGCTTCGCCCTTGAGACATGCGCGCAGCCGCACGAGATTCTCCGCTGGTGGTATGTTGTAGACCGCAGTGGCTTCACGCATCGCCGCCTTAAATGGAAGCCACTCCCCCGGTGACCCGGTGAACGATGGTAAGTCAGGTGGTCTTGATCGCCGACCACTCGTCATTCTGTTGAGTACGTCTGCGAGTCGGTCGATCGAATCTTCTTTTACGGCCGCCTTCTGTGGTGAAACGTTTCTTTCCCTACACGCAATCTGAGTGGCGCCTCGCTGCGTCTTGTTCGCTTTCGTACGCGACGGCGCATCCGCCTCAGTTGCGTTTGCAGCTGGATCTTGCGTTTGTGAGTGGTCGACGACCCATTCGCTCACACGCCTCCCGACGTCGTCCTCTGCGCGGTCGAAGTCGCTACCCTGCTCCGATTCCTCGCGTATATCGTCGATGTCCGCTGCCAAACGCTTCTTGATAAGGTCGGCTTCAAGTTGTAGCTCTTTTCGTTTGAGCTCAGCTAGGCGTTCTTCCGCTTGTATCTCGGCGCGCCTGATCCTTGCGCTAACGCTAACTGTTGAGCGCACAGACTGAGTTTCTAACCGCTGCTCTTTCGACGTCAGTGGCCTCGCTGTGCTTGGTGGCGGCGCCGTGGACCCTTCTCTGCCCGTCTCCGTCGTGGGCATGTCCGCCGGCGCCGATGGTTGTGCGGTGGATGGTGACGCGGGGTAGTCGACGTAGACTCGTAGCTCTTGCCCGTCAACGTTCTTGCTCCTTGTTGTCGGCATTGTAGCCCCCCTAACGTCCCTACGTGTCCCTAATTCCCTACCTCCCTATCGGCCCTAACAGTCCCTAACGGTCTCGCGGGAGGGCCCGGTTTTTAGGCCGGGATACGCTCCCTTGAGGATGGATGGTCGTGCAGGATAGGAGGGGTGGGGTCCCCCCGGCAGAGGAATGTGAGGGCAGCGGGTTGCTCGGTGACTGGTGGGAATGCCAGCCACGTCAGCGTGCCTACAGTCCGGCGCCGCGCCACTCACACTCTTACCGGCGCGGGTAATACTTCACTCCGAGCGTCGCTCCTTCTTCTTATACACGGCGCACTCGAAGTGTTCGGCCCGCCGTTCACTTGTTCGAAGCGATGTTGCGTCTTCGTGGACTTGCCCGCCGATTTTCACGGAGACGCAGCACCGTTCGGTGTTCTTGAATGCGGAACCGTCGCACCGTTGGGTGATCTTCTATAACCCGATGAACCCGGAGCGGTCGCACCGTTCGGTGTTCTTCGGTTCACCCAGCCTTCTTTCTTCACTTCGGTGGGGATTTTTCACGACCGGGTAGTGCGAGGCCCGGTCGCTAGCTCGGACCGCGCGCAAAGTTCGATACGCGCGGCAGCGATCCCTAGACTACACCGCCTAGCGTCTTGAATGCTAAGGCGTCGTCCACCGGAGTCTTCTTTCTTCTTTTTTCACGAGGGCGCTACGGAAGGGCGTGTGATACCCAATCCGTAGCTCGCAACGTACGTAGAAGTCGCTACGAGTCGTTGCTGCCCACAAAAGACATCAACGCGCGCGCTACGGCCACGCACACGTGTGTCAACTTCGTCCCGCGAGCGCTTCTATAATGTAGCTCAACGGGTACTTTCTTCATATGCTTCGCCCCACGAGTGCGGTACGATCGCAATCTCAGTGGGGACCGGCGCCTCCGACGTAAATTCGTCCCACGAGTGCTTCTAACTCAGTGGGCGCTTGTGTTCATCCGGCTCGAAGATTTGTTATGGAGTAATGAAGTACACCGTGATGCAATCAAACTACACTTTCCATGAGTCCTTCAATATTGGTCGCTTGTTGAGTAGTGGTTTACCGATGATACGTCGGAGGAGGGGGTTCCTCTTACGAAGCTTCTTCTACGGCGAGGTCGTGGGTGGCAAGTGGTTCGCCGGTCGCGGCCGGCCTATATTTATACACGCGACTCCCACCCGTCCCTCGCGGGGATCGCGCTCAGTGCGAGTCGCGTGCATCCGTCCAATCAGGCGCGCACTCCGTGTGAGCGAGAGAGTCCGAGTTCCCCTCTCTCGCTCATCCGCGTCGCGCCAGACTGCCTAGACTTCCTAGGATTTACCATTATTTCCTATTTCCTATACGTAACCTCGCCGTAATCTTACCTCGGTATGTATTATCCGACATACCTACCATTCCTCCTCGCCTCCAAACGTACCAAGGGTCAACCAAAACAACCAAACATCAAAGCATTTATTTACATAATATACAATCATTTTACAGCATTTTCCGCTTATTTACACATTTGAATAAGTAAATATCACATGAAACCTTAAAACCATACCATAATATACCATTAATTACGCTTACATACTTCGTAATTACATAGAGAAAGTTTCGGGTTTATTTTGCACACTAGGGCTTATTTACATGATATAGCCTGCTAAATATCTTCTCACAAGCTTAGCACTATCGCTTTACATAGCTAGGCGCAAATAAACAACGACCTAGAGTCGTTTTACTTAAAAAATTTAATCACACATTTTACGCTAGTTCAAAACATCATACGTAAGTACCGGACTAAGTCCGGTACCAAGGCGAAAAGCGAAATCTAAAGTTTATACAATTACAAAGGTATCGATAACGAAAGCTAGAATGAAACCTAGGCTCTTTACATTTTCGGTTAGGGTTTATCTGTCCGCAACATCCCTACTCCAGAACTTTTACAAGGTTTATCTTTGTCATTTATTGTGAGATTAACAAAATCTAATTCTTTATGTATGAAAAAATATTTAGTTTAAGTATTTATGTAGAAAAAATAACTACAAATTATAGGTAGGTACTCAATGTTATATACATGTTGATCGTTTATTTACAGAAAATTTACAAAAACAAATTAGCACTTATCTACTAGGTATGTATGAGTTAGCGCGAAACAATACATTGCATATCGATAACGATATTCTGCAACAGTTGCGTTACGATGATAACTAGTATTTTCACGCCCATGGCAACTCTATCTGTGATCAGCACGACGAGCGAACGAGAGATTATGCGCGCGAGTAACGGCGCTACGTACGTTATGTTGGTAGCATTACGAATTCTCTATCAGCATTGAATTAGTTCCCAATTTTGGCCGCGCGCAGAATTATCTTGGCGTACTCTACGACCGATCCGCCATACTTTCATGCGGAAGTGAGCTAGATGCGAAATAAATTTACAAAAATGAATATCATTCTAGTGCTTAAGTAAGTATAATGAATTCATAATAATTTGACAGCACTGTAAATAAAAGTAAACGATTTATTTTATTTGAAACAAAATATCAAGAGGAACTATCTAAATTTGAATGACATAATTTTTATAACAATATTATCTACCTACTAAAAGTAAATAAGGTACCTTATTTTATCTTTAGGGAAATAATGAAATGATATCTTGTCGCGAATTGTTGTAGAACAGCCATAAACAGCACACGTCTTCCCCATTGTAAGTCTGTATTTTTTTGTAGTCGAAATCACCGGCTGTGCAACCTGCGCGCAGAGTGAATATTACGAGTCCTGACGCGGGGTGGAAGTGAGGAAGACTCAAACGGGTGGGGGGTAACGAGTGGCCGTTCTATACGTAGTATTATTATATCTTCTTTGGCTGAGTACTAGGAGACTGCGTTTCTCGAGGGATTTTTTTCAAATGTATGTATTAAAATGGTGAAATGTGCAGTTTGACCTGATAAAAACAATACTACAAAATTGAAATCCAGTATCACATTTCATCGCTAAGTCGATTATTATACTTATTTTTATAAAAACAAATCCGTGATCGCGGGGGCGAAGGAGACGTGAGAGGCGGGGACGCGCGGGCTCGCCTGCGCACCGCACTCCCGCCGCGTTAGAGATGGGACGTGACCAACGGTAGTCGATATAATGTTTGATAGAACTAGGTACTGCACAATATTGTAACAGATTTTTGTGTCTTTAACACATTCACTGCTGAATGAATGAACATTCACACAGTGAAAGTGTTAACATATTCACTTAAAAGCCTATAATAATTTACTATAAATAGGTAATTTTATAGTGTTTTGTACATATACTTTCAAATATTTTTAATGCGAAAGTGTTAGGTATAGCGTTAACTTAAAGTACCTACATAATTATGTAATGTTACGATATCACGTCTACAATGGCAAATTGATTTTGAAGATTTTAGTGGGTATCGAATGGAGTAAAATTAAATTAAAAAAAGTGACAGTGAGAGATACATTTTTGTAATAAGTATTAAGGCGCCTGAAGGCCTCTGAGATGGCTAAACGGGACCTACAATTTAACGTGTGATCCGAGCCACGGTAGCGCTCAGTTATAAAATGCTACCCACGGTTACACATCCAAATACTGATTGACTGAAAATACAGGGTTCTACATATATAGTATAAAATATTTAAAGGATAAACCTACTCAAAATACTGAACAACTTTCCTAAAAAAGGGTTGAAATATAAAAAATATCGATTGTTTTCTTATTTTTTAGATTTCCAAAAGACCGAAAACGGATTATCGCTTTAAAACAAACATAATATGGAATAAAGTTTGCTCAGTACACTGATTGATTTGATTCCTTAATGAATCCCTTAAAATAAATACCCACTTATACGTATAGATGTTATCGTACGAAATATAATTATTTGTACTTGTTTGTACCGCGCTGAACCTGCATCTATCGACAACAAAATGAGTTTGCGTTGCCCGCGTGCCCATCCCTAGGAATCGCCAACATAGATATATAAGTAGCTATACTTCATCTGCCTACGACGCGCACTGGGCGTCTAGTGCGGTGCTAGCGCTCTATACTTTAGTTATTTATACTCCAAGGTTATAAGGGTTCCTCGTTTTACTATGGAATCCTAAAAATTGCAAAAACATCATAAACGCTATCTGCTTCCAACCAGCCCTTTTGATTCATCGGGTCACGCAATGTACGTTCTACGTCTGTTTGAGATAATGATGATGGAACTAAGTTTTTTACGTCACGAATAAAGCAATTATAACTTTATTGTATCGAAGGATGTGAAAAAGAAAAAAATATAGCGGCAATACATCCAGTTAAGGTGTGTAGGTACTATAAGTATTGTTATTCTTTAAACACGGCCGCCTAAAAAAGGAGTGATTTTTGCAGAGTCGCCCGGGGAATTACCATATTATTATCTTGGCTTGGTATTCAACCGCCTTAATTTTATAAACACGATAGTGAGCTTTTGAGCATGTTCTATAAAATACTGTTAGAAGAATAATATCCTTGAAAAGCAACCTAAATTCTTTGAAAGACTACTTTTTATATTAAAGATCAAGACAAGTTTTAACTTTTTTTGCTCCATAAATACACCTGGTCTAAGTCACATAAGAGAAGACCACCTAAGCTCATTTAGGTGAAATAGTTATTTTTATAATTCAAAAATACCAAAAATACTATAATTTATAATTACACAAGTCATTGGATTATGTAGTTGTAGCCCATCTACCAAACTAGACATAGATAAGCCCATATTTTGGTAGTTAATGTTTGTTGTAGGTCTATTGTATACCTTAGTACTGACTGGATGTAAGCCGCTTCCAATCGGCCTTAGTTGTATGTCAGTAGACCTTTGTCAAACAGTAACTGTCCTATGGATCATTATATAATTTTGTCATCAAAATATATTAAAAACTTACCATGAACAAAGAAGGACAAAATTCCCAATAGAAATAATGTTTTCATATTGATGTTTAATATTCACAGGTCAAATATAAAATATATAATATATTAATAGTGTTCGTGACCGACTGGCTCGGATGACCGCTTAGTTCTGAGCTTATTCTATGTTTTTTAATCACCGACTTAAAAAGACCGTGCTCACGTTGTCCGAGAGGAAACGAGATATCATTCGACAGATTCAAATGTCATAATTAACATACAAGATGTACGCTAAAACAACTAACAGGAAAATTAGTAAAAGAAATCTTGTACTTTTTATCCTGTCATCAAATGAATTAGAGCTATGTAGTTTAACTCATAAAATGAATGAATTTAACAAGTAAACACGAAATAGGATACAAAGTATGTCTAATTTTGAAAAATATTTTCAGGTGAGATTGTTTTTCGGTATTTCAACTATACGTATAAAAAAATTTATTCATAAATACTGCCTATCAGTTTTGATAATTCTAATCAGCATTGGTTACAAAATTTCTATATGTAGTATTTTAATAAATTTTGTCAGTATAGTATATTTATTCTGTACTGTACTGTACTGTATCAGCCTTTGAATAGTCCACTGCAGGACGTAGGCCTACCCACGAAGGATGATTGGGCCATATCCACCGTCCTGGCCCAGTGCGGGTTGGTGGATTCACATATGCCATCGAATTTCTTCTACGGACATATGCAGGTTGCCTCACGATGTTTTCCTTCACCGAAAAGCCAGTGGCGTGAAATTCCGTACATAAATTCCAGAGAACTCATTGGTACGGGACCGGGATTCGAACCCACGACCTCACGATTGTAAGGCGGGTGTCACTACCTCTAGGCCACCACTGCTTCGATTTATTATGTATATTCGTCAAAATATCTGGATATCTTCGCCCAATAACTTAAATTGCTAGGAAAAGTTCAAAATGAGTGAATTTGTTTGTGTTCAATGTGAAATAATATGCAGACATCCTCAAGTGCTTTATGCACTGTTTGTTAATAACTCCAATAGGTACAGATGAACGATTTAGCAAAATTAATAAGTTACAAGGATTGAGAATGATGATGCGTCAAAATAAGGACTTTCCACCTTACATTAGTGGATAACAATGGAAATGATGTTGCATATTTCTATAATCTAGGTTTTGAAGCGTGAACTGCATTAATAATAATCCAGAGAAAAAAAGAAGAAAAAAAGATATACGTTTCTCGTTTCTGGTAATTGCTTGGTTTGATAAACCTCCTCAAGGTTCTGGAAACAGCAATGACGGAAACACAGCAAGGAAATTCTTCCAAAATCAAATGAATTAGAGCTATGTAGTTTAACTCATAAAATGAATGAATTTTCAAATTCTTGTTCATCATTATTTTAGCTTTAAGATGTATACTACTGCACATAAGCCTGCCCTATTTTCTAGTAAGCAACCCCGAGACGCGATTGCATCCAGCGCTACTCGACGATTTTCTATAATATTATATTTTTAATATTATTTCTATAATACATTACTTTTTTAAATGATTTAAACAATATTTCTAAAACTAAGGCTTTACTAGATGACTCTACACTAAAATAAATCTTAACCTAATTAAATTTCTAAAATTACGATTTTTAAACTACGATATGATGCATATATGCCGAGAGCAGTCCGATATCCACAAGCAGCACCCGTTCGCGAGTGTGACGCGCGCGCCGGCCGTCGCCCTCCTCGACCATGTTTGAGGAAGAGGGCGACCCGCAACACGACGTCGCCGCAGGTAAGAACCTTTTGGCGAGCATGAGTGCTCCAGGCATACACAATCTATAATATTATTTTTGAAGTGAAAACTTATTTTCATACCACCTGCTCGAAAATAACTCATTATATGTCATACAATCTCGACGTAAAATAAGATATTATTATCTTAACACAATCTCGAGGGCTATGGCAGGTCAGTAATGTTGTATGGAATTCCCTAGGGAGTAAAGTGATTTAAATTTGGAACGTCTAATTTGTATGATTTTTTTAAATTTAGAACATTAAAGGACATCATAAAGAGGTTTTATTTTGTATTACCGAATTAAACCTCTTTGCATTGCGCGGCAACGGGCATTGTAAGGAGTGTCCATAAAGAACATGCTTAGCTCAGCGTGTCGATACTGGGCCGTATAGCGGATAGCGTCAGCCGGCGGAATCTGCAGAGTCGCGACCCAGATTCATCGTCAACCATCTAGGCGAGGCATCGGCACACAAATATTCACGGTCATCAAATTAGGCATACTTCAAGACCAATTAAATGTAAGAGACTGTTGTATAAATAGTAGTTAGGCAAGTAATAAAACTAATCGCAATCTAATGGTTGTTTGATTCACAACAAGAGGGGTGCAGTGGCGAGAACCTTCGGGCGGCTGCACCCGGAGTCTAGAGGGGTGCAGTGGCGAGTACCTTCGGGCGGCTGCACTCGGAGTCAAGGGTCCACCATCGCCAGCAGTCAGGTCGTCTAGACGACCGGCCGTCGGACCTTCGAGGATCCAGACGGAGCCATACAGAGGTCTGCAGCGCATGGGACGACGCCGTAGCCAGCATATGTGCCGCTGGGCGGGCGGGTTACTTATACCTGTTCCCACTCCGCCTGGTGCCGATAGGTCCCACGGTCCAGGTATCCCGTACCTGTATATAAGTATATATTGACTTATACGGTCAGAGTAGGTCCCCGCGACGACCGAACGGCCGATGGAATAATCCATGTCCTACCTTCGCTTGCTATCACAGTATAGCCAGGCGTTACGGCGACGGTAGTGGACTTCCACGGTTGCGTCGGTGGGTTAGTCAGGCGTCGCACGAACCCTACCATTGGTCGTGAGGCGGCTGTTCTAACCGAACTTTCGTCAGGCTTTAGCTAATCATCGCGGTGATTGGCTAGCGCCTGAGCAAGGAGGATTTATTCGATTTTATAGAATATTTCTTTTGGTCTCTATTTGGTGCCCGTATCAGTTTAATTTTATAGAATAAAACCTCTTTGCAATGCATGTGTAAGGCCATGATGAGCTGGCCATGGTCTTATGTTTTCCACGTAGCAGTTACATTCTGTTATATTAAGGGTTTGTGTGCTTTTCTATGAAAATTCGTAGGTACTTTTCTAATTTGTTTTATTTTATTGTGAACAATACCGAGTTGCCTAGTGAGTACCTTCACATTGTGAGTTTATGACGTAAGTAATTCTTGGGGTTTTATTTTCTCGCAGGATGTATGAAAAGTAGAGTATGCACCACTAGAAGCAAGCCTGTATTCGTCTTGGGCGACTTCAACCCCTTCACTCAGGACTATAAATAATTCCCTAGCTTCGCTCAGGAATTAACTGTAAAGTCCCTCGCTACGCTCAGGGTCCAATTGTCGGCCGTGACGTAAGACACCACTTGGGTCTCTTGGTACATAATCTACTATTAGCTGCTTTGTGCACTTTTTAAGATGGAAACAAGTTGTTAAACTCGCGTCAGGCAGGACACGAGACGGTACCTAATTCGTAAGACGAAGGAAGCAAGGTTTCACTTCTGCCGGCATTCCAGGCGTGCAACCCGTTGTTTTTTTTAGGGTTCCGTACCTCAAAAGGAAAAAACGGAACCCTTATAGGATCACTTTGTTGTCCGTCCCTTTTTGACTCTTTATCTAGGGAACGCGTAAAGATATCGAGTTGAAATTTATACTATATACGTAAACCTATGAATTTTTGCAGTTGTGTAAAAGAAACGCTTCTCAGTTAACGTATAAAAAAGTTAGAGCCGTTTATGTCGTAAAAAAACGCATATTTCAACGCTCACAAAAATCAATACCTACTGGGTACTTCCCGTTGACATAGAACTATCAAATTTGACGAAGAGCATGGTCTCAGAGTACACATAGGAATAAATCTGAAAACTGTACATTTTTACTTAAATCACATAAAGATAGGGCCTCAAAATTCACAAAATATGGGTTCAAAATTCATAGTGAGTAAATCGTATCATGTAAGGTATCATATAAAATTACTTCATTAGCACATGCTAAAACAGGTTTTTAATTATTTTAACAATATGTTTGTACGGAACCCTCGATGTGCGAGCCTGACTCGCACTTGTCCGGTTTTTTTTTCATTGGTTGGTTTCTACATTGGAAACGTCCAACCCAGTATTTTTGTGAGTCTGTCTGTGTGTCAACCATGGGCGCCGGCAGGGGGGTGCCAGGGGGTGCACTTGCACCCCTTGGGAATCTCGGGATGAACAGAAATTATTGAAATAAAAAGCCGTCTGTTGGAAATCATTTTTTTATTCACAATACTTCTTCAAGTATTACGTAACTGTGTTTCGTTTGGTCAAACTTGACGTATCTTATGCCCATTGAAAGTTGTTCAGTCCCGCTTATATCCGCTGTCTCGTCAGCCAAGACTGAAAAGTATGCCGCTTCTTTTGCTTCATCAGTAATGGTTTGACGAAGAACATCAGCACAGGTTTCAATAATTTCGTTTTGTATTTTATGGGATACCTACAAATAGGGCATTTTTCGAACCAGTTTTAAAAGACTACTTTGCAAAGTGGTCTTTTAAAACCGTATCTCCTGCTTTAACTCGGAAATGTAGTAAGTCTTTGAAAATTGACCCATCATCTGTTTTTCCTCGAAGGGGTAAATCATGCGTAGCACAAAATAAGACCGAAGATATAATGGGTTGAAGTTTTTTTCTGTTTTCTGAAATTACCCTGTGATATTCAGTATCTATCTGTTCATAAACGTCTTTTTTTTCTTTGTTGCATGATTCCCAGAATTTTTTAGAACGTATAACCGATTCACGATGCCACTAGCTATTTGCATGAAATTTCGCACACTTATGAAATTTTTGATATTTTTTGCATGGCCGAACGATAAATGGCCCCTGAGTACTGCCTCGATGAATTTGAGCGGGAAATAATACACATGTACGGCAGAGTGGTCCTTTAATAAACCAAGAGTATGCTGTGAGCCACTCGTGGCGAAATGCACATTGTTGTGTTTGGTTTTTATGATCGATGTCCTGCTTGAAATCATAATCTTGCGGAGGTTTCCACGGTGTTTGGAGAACTTTAAACCGTATTTCATCACTGATAGGTAGTAATAGGTACGTTAGAATCAGATGTAAACCCACATCATAAAATAATATTAACTGAAGTTTGTTGTGTTGTTAATTCAGTTTTACTAGTACTTTGCTGTGCCGAAGTACTTGGACAATCTTTAGCATTAAACTGTTCATTTTAAATCTTTTTTCTCTTGCACATAAATTGCCTTATGTCACTGATATTTAAAATTATAAAGAAAAGAAACACACGTTAGCTCACTTGTCACTGCTTGCTTGCACTGATTAATTAATTACGGCGCGCACTGACACTGACTAATTAGCTCGCTCTTGCACATGTAATCAAGCAATCATTCTTGAACTATTGGACTGTATGAATTATCTATATATTTTCGAAATTAAAATACGGCAACACTATAAAAACACTAATCTATAGCTTGAAAACTGTATTGCGCTTTCTCTTTTCTAACTAACAGTTAAGTTCATCCCATTTATGCTGGTGCCATCTAGTGTGGAGTAGCGGTACCGTTATATCGATCCCGGTATATCTGGCCCACCAACTTAGAATTTTTAAATTTCGATCGTCGTGAACAAATAGGTGTGAGCCGTGACGACTGGGTACCTATATAATAAATTCATAATGAATAGTCAGAAATTTGTAAATGTCTCGAACATTCAGACTAAAATTTCATCTTTTTATTAACAATCATATACGGCAAAGATTGTAAGAAAACTAAAATCTGCACCACCTGGAAATTATTTCTGCCGGCGCCCATGGTGTCAACTATCCACTTAAATATTTTATATCACACAACACATTGCAGCGCAGTTTGCTCTAAGATTTAGAATTTTTATCCGAATAATTTTATAAGCCAGAAGAAGTCATGACGGTCAGCTAGTGATTTAACAAATAAATAAAAGGCCTCTATGGTTTAGGTAGCATAAATAATGTTTGTTTATAAAATTGGGACTTTCATAAAAGACAATAAATACGGAACGAAGTAAAACTCAAAACTCAGATTTATAAAACCATTTATTATCTCTAAATACAACTTAGTTAAATTTGTTACTTATATTTTTACAGATTAAGATGATAACAATTACAAAAAAAAAAACCATAAAAATTAAAATACCAATAAAATTAGAATTTCGGACAATTAGAAACTAATCAAAGCATTAGAAGTTTAGAATAGGCTCAGAGCAAATAAAAAAATCAAGAGAGAATGTTGTGAACAAACAAGTGAAGCCAACCTAAACTAATTTCATAATTTCATAATTTATTTATTTGCCACTAAGTGTATGTGTACATTGTTAACATTGTACAGATCTTAATTAAAGATAAGAGCTTAAAACTTAGCAGCCCTTGTCGGGCATTGCAAATACAATATAAAATTATCGAAACATAGGTACATTTATTTATTTATTTATTTCAAACCTTGCATTAAATTTATAAATATGTAAAAATTTGCTCACTTAGCACTAGTTACATATTCAACCCTGTAAGGGCGTCGCAAGTATAATTATTATACAATTAAGTTTTACACTTACAGAAGCTATAAAACAAAAAGGAACTTATGAAACTTATAACTATAACACTCATCATCTGCTTACTTCTGCGAGTCAGAAACATTTTTGTCTTTCAAGTAATCTTCTATACTGTAGTAACATTTTTTGATCAGTATTTCTTTAAGATTTTTATAGAATTTTCGGTGGTTCTTTTCCTTTCGTAGATTTTCAGGTAGTTTATTAAAAATATTTATTAACATATATTCAGAGCTTCTCCTTACAATTTCTAGTTTTGGCTCTGGTGCCATTATTTTGCTTTTTTGACGAGAATTTTCGGAGATGGTAAAATGATTAGCATATTTTTTAACGAACATTGCTGATTCAAGGATATATATACTAGGTAGAGTTAGTATTTTTTGTTGTATAAAATGTGGCGTACAGTGGGCTCGCGGGCGGATGTTCATAAGAATACGTAAACATTTCTTTTGTTTGATGAATAAATCATCGATGTCTGTACTGTTACCTAAGATTATCACTCCATATTTTAACCATGCATATGCATATGCGTAATAGGCACTCAAGGCAGTTTTTATATTTGTGTTTGATTTTAGTACTGATAAAGCGTAATGGAATTGCGACATTTTAGACCCTATTTTTTTAACATGTCCCTGCCAATTTAAATTTGAGTCTATGTTTATTCCTAAAAGGTTTGCCTCTCTCGTTTCCTTTAGGTTAATGTTGTTTAACAGTTTCTTTAGATTTAGCGGTTTTCTTTGGTACGGATGAAATTGAATGATTTTTGTTTTGTTTTTATTTATTTCTAAGTTATGTGATGTAATCCAAGCGTCTATGGTATTAAAGGTTTCTTTCAAGTATTGTAGTGAAGCGTCAGTATCCGAAGGACATTTAAAAAGTACTGTTACATCGTCAGCAAATAATATACAAGGTGAATTTACTATCTTAGGCAGGTCATTAATATAAATTAAGAAGAGAATACAGCCTAATACGCTGCCTTGAGGAATTGAAGAATTGATTGTGATTGTGGCTGAGTCTATAGTTTGTTTTGTTGATGTATATTTTGAATGATGGTCTATTTGAGTAAATTGTTTCCTGTCTAGGAGATAAGATCGGAGCCAATTTAGAGGTTTTCCTCTAATTCCAATTTCGTTTAATTTTTTTAGTAGTATTGCATGTGAAACTTTATCATAAGCTTTCTTCATATCCATAAGTAAGCCAATTGTATGGTGTTTGTCTTTCATATTCTGTAGTATACGTTTCTGTAGGTCGTAAATTGCTAGAGTGGTAGATGATTTTTTCCGGTACCCATATTGATTTTTATCTAGTAGCTTATATTTTTCTAAAAAAGAATATAGCTGATTGGATACAACGCGTTCGAATATTTTTGATGCTGTAGGTAATAGTGCTATAGGTCTATATTGACTTAAGTCAGTTGATTGTCCTTTTTTTTTTAAAATTGGTCGGATTTTTGCGATTTTAAGTCGTTCGGGGAAACACTCTTCATCTATAGATTGGTTTATCAGTGTTGTTAGGACAGGTGTTAGTTCTATGATGCATGTTTTAATGAGTGCAGCAGGAACATTGTCTACTCCACAACTGTATTTGTTTGGCAGTTTTTTAATGATTTTTGATACTTCTATTTCTGTTACTGGCGATAAAACCATAGAATTGGGTATTGATTCTAGTTTATGGGGTTTAGCTGGAGGGGTCTTGTTAGTAGGACATGTTTCACCTATTGATGCAAAATATTTATTGAATGTGTTGGCTACTGCGTGTGGTGTATCTACTATAGTTCCATCTATTTCCAATTTAGTGTCATATTTTTTATTACTCGACTGTTTTTTAGTAGTGTCTTTGATAATGCTCCACATAGTTTTGATTTTGTTTTTAGATGCTTTCATTTTCTTTATGTTGCTAAGTTTTTTCGATGTCTTTATACATTTTTTTAACGTTTTTTGGTAATATTTGTAATGACATTTTAAAACTTTGCTATTAGATTCATTAACTAAACATTGTAATACTCTTTTATGTCTACAACATTTTTTCAGCCCTTTTGTTAGCCAGTCACTTTTTCTTTGAAGTTTTACTGTTATTTTCTTATTTGGTATATGTTTATTCAAAAGTTCTTTGATTTTGTCATCAAATGTATTGTAATTGTCGTTAATGTTTCGGTCGCAATTTATTAGCTTACACCAATTTATTTGTGCTACAGCATTTTTAAAATTGTTGACGTTAGTGGCAGAGAAAATTCTTTTAGTGACTATGAATTTGCTAGGTTTTTTATTGCTCTTTGATTCAAACTGGCAGTGTATAGCTTTGTGATCAGAGATACCGAAGTTTTTTACTTCGGTTTGACATTGAACTATGTTATTTGTATAAAGCAAGTCTAAGCATGTCGATGTTTTCGTTGTTACTCTCGTTGAATCAACAATTTTTCGGTGAAAATTGCTTTCCAACATGATATTTTTCAGTTTCTGATAGTTTGCGGCTTTTTTGTTTTTATCTAAATTGAAATCACCACCAATGATGATATGTTTTTTATTAATTAATGGTTTGATTACTGACATTAGTTTTTCTAAGACAAGAAAAAATGTTTCTATCTCACGTTCTAATCGGTATATAACTATCAATAGAGTATTTTCTTTCGGTATCTCTACACCGCAAATTTCCACAATAGATTCAACTGTTAGATCTGATATATCTGGACGCTCTTTAAATTCTATTTCATCTTTTAAAAGGATGATCGTCGTATAATCGTATAAATATAAACCATATAAATATAAATCTCGTTTTATTTTTTAAAACTGTTAAATTCGAAGTATTCTTCCAAAGAATAAAAGCAGTTCGAACATAGAAATTGTTTTATTTTTTTATTAAATTTTGCTAATTTTGGCTCGTTTTGTATGTCTATTGGTAGTTTATTATAGATTTTAATGGCCATATAGTAAGGACTTTCATTCAGCATTTTTATTCTTGAGTATGGCAAGCTTAAATTATTCTTATGTCGGGTACACATGTATAAAAAATCGGCTTCACTTGACTGTTCAACGACGTTCCCTCTGGAATTTTTTTTTGCTCTGAGAGAATAGGGTAATAAATGGTATTGGTATGTCTATACTTTGTAGTCATGAGACAAGCTATTCGGCATCTTTTCGCAAAGAAAAGCAGTGGGGATGTTGCACAAGACGTCGTTTAGCTTGACGTTCCTCCACACCGAACCGCAGTACTCGCCGAGGTCTCCGGAGCGCGCACTCGTGATGTTGTTGGGCTCTCCGTTGCCCCACTCGTCGTAGTTAACGGCTAAGCTTTCCCCTGCAAGTAAATGAAATAATAAAACGATTGAACCCGGCATTAGCTGCGATGATGACGTACCATACTATAGTAAGTTCGACTGCCTCGGTGGCTCAGTGGTTATTGAACTTGACTTCTGGGTCAAAGAGGCGTGGGTTCGATCCCCACCTAGGGCAAACATTTTGTGTGATGAACATAGGTGTTTGCTCTGTGTCTGGGTGTTATTTAGTTAGTTACTATCTATATAAGTATGTATTTAAAAATAGGTATATGTGGTATATCAGTCTCTGGCAGCCATATCACAAGCTTTGCTTAGTTTGGGGTCAGAGGCCGTGTGTACTCGTAAGATGTCTCCTTATATTTAATAAAACAAAGTAAGTTCGTATAGGCCGGGTGGCTAGCCCTTGTGTCAGAGTTTTGAAGTCCTCTGATATGGCTAAACGGTTAAAAAACCAAGACCTACAATTTAACGTGTCATCCGAGCCACGGCAGCGTATATCAGTTGTAAATGCCACCTGCGGTTACCCACCCAAAGTCTGACCGTGTTGAATGATCGCTTACGAACACCTAGTCAAATTTTAAGCGAAATTTTAAGCTTCTTGTCCTGTCCGTTGATACCTGAGTCAGTCACCTTTGCCAGTACAGGGTTACAGGGTAAGTCGACTAAGTCGACCTATTCCCGTTAAGGGTGTGTAGCTTACTTTGTTTCTGACTAATTTGACTATGAAATACACTATCCTAAGTTAAAAAAAAAATACAGACGTTTGAAATTGGTATTTATAAAATTCCTAATTTTCGGCTATCAGCTCAGATATTTTAAAACGTGTAAGTCGTATTATTATTTTTATTTGATTTTTACATGTAAAATAATATTTTATGACCTCACTACCCAATATTGTCCGTAAAATTAACCTTTTATAAAAAATATTTGAATTCAAATATCTCAAAAACTGTTAGATTTAGGATATGGTGTTTCATAGTCAAATCCGTCAGAAACATAGTAAACTACACACGCTTAACTAAACTACAACGGTAATAGGTCGACTTAGCCTGTAACCCTGTATTAATGTATAGGTTGAACTAGCCGCTATATGACGACATAGCTATCTTAGGAAACCACCGAGGAAACCCGAACTTTACTTACCATGTATGGTCATGAAATTGGTTCCATAATGACCCCAGTCGTGGAAACCAATAGCCGTGAGGTCCCGATTCAGAGCCAAGTTCTGGTTCGCCGGATGTCTCGCTATTATCTCCTGGATGGCCCTCGCTTCCAGACTGCTGTTGATGATGGCCAAGTGGCCTCCTTCAGCCACGCACGTCATGTAGGCCTCTGACCAGACCACCCCTATGTTGTGGTATTTATAACAGCTGCCTGTCCTGGGCTCTTTGAAATATTCTGGAAGAAGCATACAATATACATTAATAAATATTTGATAATATTGTAATAAACTCAAGTTGTATTCTTTAAAAGGTCGTGGTGGTCTAGTTTTAATGACACCCCACTTACATCCATGAAGCCGTGGGTTCATATCCCGGTCCCGTACTAATGAAGTCCTTATAATATATAGGTGTGGATGAGGTATTTATTTATTTCGTAATTTTAGTGCGCGATTAGTCCCGTCGAATATAATAATAATGTGTTCAAATCGCGAAAGTTTAAAAACAACATAATGAAGTCCTTAGAAATGATGTACGGAATTTCACACCACTGGCTTTTCGGTGAAGGAAAACATCGCAAAGCAACCTGTGTACGTCCGTGGAAGAAATTGGATGGCGTATGTGAATCTACCAACCCGCACTGGGCCAGCGTGGTGGATATGGCCCATTCACCCTTCGTGGGTAGGCCTACGTCCCGCAGTGGACTATTAAAAATGCTGGTACAGTACAGTATTCATTAATCGCCATAAGAATGCTGTCTGTCTGAGGCACGGTAAGTTGTTAGGGCCGTGTCGTTTCGGGGATCTAAAAATTAAATATATGTATCTATTTAGGTCTACCAAATTACGAGTAAGTAATAAAAACTTTGTCATCAATACAATGACAACAAAATAGGTTTTAGTAAAATTTATTCGAAAAAGCAGTATGTTCGATGAATCGTTTAGTCGAAGCAGCGTTCACCGACAAAAGGTTGTTTCGCAAAAAATTACATTCGGATAATCGTTCAGTCAACTGTCCATTCATTAAACACAATACATGACTGTCAAACTACGTTACGAACTCGTTTAAGGCTAATATATTTAACTGTACTAGTACTTACGGACTGTACCGTACTGTATTTGACTCTTCTAGAATTACCACAGTACAGTCTCATTTACTCTTCGGACATGTTATGGGACGAGGTAGCCCGTCCTTAGAGCGTCTAGTCATCCAGGGCAAAGTAGAAGGCACAAGACCGCGCCTATGCGATGGACCGACCAAATCAAATCTGTTATCGAATTACTTTATCGGATTGACCTCTAATAGAGAGATGGCGAGACATCGTGAGTCGTATTACATAGAAATATTACGTGATGAACTGATGAATAAGCTAAGCCGGTACCAATGAGTTCTTAGTATCATATGTACGTAATTGGTTTTTCGGTGAAGGAAAACATCGTGAGGCAACCTTCGTGTGTCCGTAGAAGAAATTCGATGGCGCATGTGAATCCACCAACCCGCCTGTACCAGCTTGATAGATATGGCCCTCTTAGGCAAATTCTTTTTCGTAGGTAGGCCTACGTTCAGCAGTGGGCTGTTGAAAAAGCTGGTATAGTACAAAACTGTAAGTAAATGAGAAAGGAGTTGATGATGAGATGACGTATGATAGAGTGAAGCGGCGAAAGGAAACGTGCTGTGCCGACCCCACCTAGTGGGATGAGGGCAAGACATCAATATAGAATGTAAGAAAGAAAAAATCCCTAGTCGATGGGGAAAGATGATAATGAGTACGGTACAGTAAAATACTTACCGGGATCAGATGTCCCACACTCAGTAAAACTCAACTCAGTGTTCTTTTTGTAGCAGACGTAGGGCAGCACTCGGGCACAGGAGGTGTCGGCCACGGTCCCGTTGTAGTTGACCATCATGGCCAGGCAGCTCTCTGAGTTATCGTAATTGTCCGGCTCGTTTGGAGCCCAGGTGATGGCTAAACGAAGCAAAGGCACGCCTGGAAACAGAGTATACTTCTTATGATGTAACCGACGAAAAAACGAGGTTTTGAAGTCGACGCATTTATTTTTATGACACGCACAACATTTAACATTATTTTTATTGGAATGGCATACCCCGAATTTAGTAGCTAGTCGTCCAAAACTGAAGTTCATCCGAAAGAAACATTCTAAGGGTCTCCATTGACGATGCTTTCAAATGGCATGTTGTTAAAAGATAGTGAATATCACATCACAGAAAAGTCCGTATTGGCCAGGTGGCCAGACTGGGTGTCTGTTTTTAAGGCCTGATAGCCTCCAACATGGCTAAATAGTTAAAACAACCGGGGCCTACAACAACGTGTCATCCGAGCCACGTTAGCGCTTGTGAATGTCACCCGCGATCCGATCACCTATCCGGAGACTGACCGTGCCGAACGTTCCTTATCTTTTTTTATTTTTTGTATTTAAATTAATCGCCCACAGACTCCAGTGTCTGTGCCTTTTGTTAAGTAAGTTACAATTGAAAGAATGCGACTGTACACTACAGAGGGGTTTGTTTAAATCTTAGTCTAAGTTAGTGGTTTCATTGCATTGCGTGAATGCCATGAGCAAACCAACGCGCGACCCGCATGCAGCACCCAATCACGAGTGTGACGCATGTATCAGCCATCGCTCTCCTCGACCATATTTAAGGGAAGAGAACGACCCGAAACACGACGCCGCCGCAAAAAGGAGCCTGCGATGGCGAGCATGAATGCTCAGCACGCCGCACGAATCGACTGATGGCATCACCTTCGATGTCGTCAGCTTAGTAGATGAAAGTTCCAGTGTGCCGAGACAATGCAACGACAGCGTGTGAGACGCTTTCGTGTAGCTTTATTCTAGGCTTAGTTTTGATGGCGATTACCGACTCGTACGTCAGTCCCTGAGCTTCGTGAATGTCGAGGGTGCGCGATCCTGAGCCACTTTCATAACCCTGGCTTGTTAGTGTCTCCTTTTCTTCTTGCGTATGCACTAAGAAAAGGGTGTTGGGGAGGGTTTTGGATACTTGAGCCCCCTCGAACCTTTTCTGCTCAAGAGACCTAGTATATTTCCCTCAATGTTTCTTATCTTAAAACCACAGATTTTTATGTGGTTTCCATAATGTTGTAATGTGAGCAGGATTATTCAGAAACGGTGTACTAAACTGAAAAAGGGTAATTCATACCATCATTATGTACAATTTTTACTATTATGGTCATCCCAGACTGCGGGAATAATTCATCTGCTTCATACAAAATTGGAACTCAGGATCTACAAAATATTATAAGCAGTTGATTTTTTCTCGATTTTTGGGGTCAGAAACCGTCTGTAATATACCCCTGACATATTCGTATTTATATCATAGATCGCCGGATCAAATCTGGATACGATTGGCAAAAGACTGAGGCAGATGGCACAACAAGAGAGGCAGTGGGATAAAAAAGGCTGTGGATGTTGATGATGAAGTCTTAGATCATATTACCTTCAATAGATGAATAGTCGCCTTTCGAAAAGATTGCATGAACTCCTGTGAATATAGTGACCCCCTGCTCAGTGTCACATCGGCTGTGCTTCTTGACAAATGACACGATGGCTTCTTTGAGCTGGTTGGTCAGCGGAGAAGCTAGAACAGCTCCTGTGTCAGAAATATCATCACTTATTTGGTTATTCTAAATCTACTTGTAATTTTGATTATGTTATCTTTTGTTTGATATTTTTCTGTATTCAAAATCATATGTTGTCTAAACAGTATCTCTGATTACTGCAGTTAGTATCTTTCCTTTATTTAGAACTGAAATTTTGTGCCTTGAGTTGGAAAAAAAATCTTTCATCCGTCCTGATCTTTATAGGATACTGCATGTCCGAAGAAGAAATTCGATGACGCATGTGATCCAACCCGAACTGGGCCAATGGTGGATATGGCCCAATCACCATTCGTGTCTGCTATATCCAGCAGAGGACTATTAAAAAGGCACAAATAGTAAGAGTGTAAAGCAACAGTTTGTTTGTTCGTACCTTCGGCATGGCAGCGCAGCCTGGCCTCGTCCCAGACGGCCGGCACTACGTGGTACTTCATCCATCCTGCTGCTTGTTCGTCCCACTCATAATCAAACCTGTACTCTTTATACTCTTTTCCTAAAATAAAAGACACGGCTTCCTATAGAATCGTTTAGCTTTTCGGGGATTTTTCAAACTCTACAAGGCTATCCAAAGCCTAAAGGGAACGATTAAAATCATCATATATGAACAACTTTTACTTTGGAACTAACCCGGAATAACAGTACAAAACCAGCAGTTTTACACCTATATTTTATGGATTTCGATTTGCAATTTCTTATGTGACAGCTGTTTTTTTGCCGAATTCCGGGTTGGCTCGACAGTGAAAATTGTTTAAAATGATTCACCATCTTTCACCATATTTTTTTTTCAACTTTCATGTTAGTATTGGGCAAGTAGATAACCCTGTATACGTACTATATTCATGATATAGTTCAAATCGATCCATTGCACAGTTGCTGTGTGAAAAAGTAACAAACACACTTTCACATTTATAATAATCGTAAGGATAGAGAGCAAGAAATCCCACAATACATCCCTGTATTGTGGGATTTCTCTTCCCTAGACGACGGACATATATTATTATATTCTAGGATATTTTATTACTAGTTATTGTAAGTACTTCAATCATGTACAGTATAATATGTCTAGATACAAAATTGGCAGAGCAAAACGGCCCAAAAATATTAGCTACATATAGTGCCGAATTTAGATCATTGTATCATTATATTATAATCATAAGCACAACCACATCTGCATAGAGAAAGGACAGTTATTTATTTTGAAAAATGAACATGAAATTAAACACGTAACATTAATTACTAATTTTATAGATACTATTCTAAATTAATTTATAGCATCATTCATTAATGCTAATGAAATCGCAGCACACCGTGTCAATAATTTTATAAATAGATAATGGCATTTATTTGCATGTTTACCACAAACTATAAGGGTCAGTAGTCCCAGCAGAAACAATGTTTTCATATTGCTAAGTCTCACTTTCAACCGAACCGGTAGAAAAATCAATCTTAATTGAACAACTATTCGTATTTGAAATGGTTTTTCAGCAGTGGGCTTATTTAATTGTTTCTGAAAGTGTGCAAAACCACAAATGGTGTGTCGGGCGCAAATTCGTGGTTAGATATTTAGGTATCCAACAGGATGCAATATTGTTTATTTTCAACTAGCTGACCCGGTGAACTTCATGTCGCCTTCGTCGTCACACTAATTTCGATGGCGTTTAGCGCCACCAACGACCAGATACGGTAACATCATTTGTAGGGATATTTTGTATGGGAAAATTAAAATAATATTTTTGCGCAATTTTTTAATTTTTTTCTTTCATAAGAACCTTCTCCTGACAATAACAGATAGAATAAAATAATTCCAAGTACGAGTCCGACTCGCACACGAAGGGTTCCGCCCTCTATGGGTGCCCTCCGTAAATATTTATTATATTTTAACTAACTATTTATTATTGAAGTGAATTGTAAATTTTTCAAACATCTACATGTTACCATTATTAATATCGAGCGAAACACGAATAAAAATTCATGTTTGTTGTATGGGTGCCCTCCTTAAATATTAATTTTATTCTGTTTTTAGTGTTTGCTTAAATTTGAATAAATTCATTCATTCATTCTTAACGGCAACAGAAATACAAATCATCTGTGGAAACGTCAGCTTTCTAGCTAAAACGGTTCATGAGTTACAGCCTGGTGACAGTCAGACAGACAGACAGCGGAGTCTTAGTAACAGGGTCCCATTTTACGGGATCGTATTATTAATATTTCACTGTCCGTCTTTTAAACCCGAGGCCCTACCTTACCACCCTTAATAAAGGAGGTGGAAAAAAAGAACGATTTGACGGATGTTCGATACGACAGTTGTTGTTTTTTTTTGACGTTTCTTGATGCGCTCTCTAGAAAATTTACGCAATATCATAATAATTTATAGCCTATGTGTTATTCTGATATATAAGCTATATTATTGCAAAGTTTCATCGCAATCCGTTTAGTAATTTTTGCGTGAAAGAGTAACAAACATCTATCCACCCATCCACCCTATTATTAATATTCCGACTATGTCACTTTCCGTCTTTTAAACCCGAGGCCCTACCTTACCACCCTTAATAAAGGAGGTGGAAAAAAAGAACGATTTGACGGATGTTCGATTCGACAGTTGTTTTTTTTATTTTTGTCATTTCTTGAAGCGCTCTCTATACTCTATAAAATTTAACTTGATCTCTGCGACAGTTACAAATTGACATATTTAGAGTTGAGATAGTGGTGGAAAAAATCGATTTTCAATCAATGTTGTAATGAAATCGAATGAGTAGTAGAAGGTGAGAAATTGGATTTTATTTACTTACTATTATTTAAGATCAAGTATGTACACATGTAAATAATGTTATGATATTAATTAAATACTCATAATAATGTAACGCTATCGTTACATTATTATGCATAACATAGTATTTATCGACGTTTTTCACTATTATCGATGCTAATGTAACATATAATTGAGTTTAATTTAATTACATACGTAAAAAATGTTATGATTTTAAAATATACAATAAAATTATAAAAAAAAAAAAATATTACGTATTACATGTGGAGGTACTTACAAACAATCTTAAAAATAAGGTGCGGTGGAATCATTGATAATGAATTAGAATATGAAGAATTAATGATAAATGAAGTTTTATTTCAAATATCGTCCGTATAAACTATCGATATTTTAATTAAAACTCTATCTAAAACTCTGTGGTCACGATCATTCGTCGCCCATCACTAATCGGCATGGCCATAAAGTATGACATTGACAGGTACTGTCTGTACTATTTGGTACTATTAAGAAATTCAGGACTTCATAGGCGTGATTTTTCTGACAGCTGTCGCAGAGATCAAGTTAAATTTTATAGAGTATAGAAAATTTACGCAATATCATTATCATTTATAGCCTGTGTGTTATTCTGATATATAAGCTATATTATTGCAAAGTTTCATCTCAATCCGTTCAGTAGTTTTTACGTGAAAGAGTAACAAATATCCATCCATCCATCCATCCTCACAAACTTTCGCGTTTATAATATTACTAGTTTTTACCCGCGGCTTCGCCCGCATACGCTATATATCATTATAATTTACAGCCTATGTGTTATTCTGATATATAAGCTATATTATTGCAAAGTTTCATTTCAATCCGTTCAGTAGTTTTTGCGTGAAAGAGTTTAGCGTGATACATCCATCCATCCATCCATCCATCCTCACAAACTTTCGCGTTTATAATATTAGTAGGAAGGAAGTATGATAGCAATGACAGAGCAGTGTTGTCAACGTAACAATATTAGTAAAATGGCACACGGGCGACCTCACCTACGGTTCTTCTCTTTTTGTACTTTTTAGGTCTTCTAAGCCACGCGCTGTACATTAAAAAAAAAACATAATACTTAATCTATGGCAGTAGGTATTTGAAATTTATATAATGTCATGGTGTTTTCCGGTTTATATTCATGTCTGAGGCGACTCAAAATCGAAATATTTAAGCGTTTATTTTGTACTAGTTATTTTAGTACAATGGTATTAGAAAATATTTTTATTTAGTATATATTAGTAGGACCGTGGTACAAACTATTTATCTACAAAGCGTAGGTGGTGTGAATCCCCAGGACCCAGGCAATGTTTGTATAAATGATAAATATTGACCTTACTCGTCATTGCACTTCCACATTTATATTTATGTACCTACCAACTATTTACATTAATACCAACAGTACGCGGGATTTCAACGCTATCACACAAGTTTTTTTATAAAAGGAAAACAATCATCATCCATTTTCAACTATCGTTCGTTCGTTCGTTTTAACTATAGGACGTCCACTGCTGGACATAGGCCTCCCCTAAGGGTTTATTATAGCTGTCCAGCTATAATAAACCTTAAAAAACCTATGGGAAATGAAAAAAATACCATTACACTAGGTATATAAATTAAACAGACTCCAAAATTATCACATAATTTTAATTTCAACGCTTAATAAATAAATAACAGATATTTCTAATCCAATAACAACAATCAACTAATATAAAAGTTAGAAAAAATACAGCAATTTAGATACAAAACCATATCACATAATATATTGACTTGTGATTTTTGAAATCATTTTAAGCGGGCACACTTCGCCGTAATTTATAGGCTTCCACGTTTAGAGCTTGAGGGCTGAAGTTGATCAGGTTCCAGTCACCATCAGGATACGCTCGGCTGCTGAACACCACTTCACCTTCTCCGCAGAACAGCTCCAAGGAACTAGCATCCAGGAAAAGTCTCCATGAGTGAGAGCCGATTGGGGACCACTCCACCTGCCTGACATCTCCATCTCTATCAACTACTACTTTGCCAACTTCCGGGTCCCATCTTAGCCAGACTTCGTCACCTCCATTGTCTCCCTTGATAAGAATATCAATTTTCTGTCCCAGGTCAGCTTCAATGATAACTTCACCAGTCTGCCCGAATTCTATCACTTGATTCGGTTGAAGACTGCCATCATAGATCGACTCCTCTCGTAAAGTGAGTAAATCATCGACTGGTTTCATAAGAACTCGGTCTCCTACTATTCTTATCTCTCGTATGAGAGTCAAGGTTCCAACCCAACCGTCTTCAGCTTCGGGGTAGACTTTCTCCCACGAGTTCAACCATGCGACGAGGTACCTCTTGCCATCCTTCTCCAGCGTCTGGCTGGCATAGAAATCATGACCGTAGTCAATTTCTTGGAAACTGGTTTCGGGAACAAACTCAAAATTATCATAGTTAAAATTGCCAAGTATGAAACCTGTTTGATGCACATTTTTGTATCTATCGCCTTGTGGTGCCATACCTTGTGGTGACCAAAGTAAGACAAACCTGCCATCAAGCTCGAAAAAGTCTGGACATTCCCACATGTATCCCAAGTCCCCGGTGACTCCGGTCTCGCCTAAGATTCTTAAAAACTCCCAATTGAGAAAGTCCACGGAACGATAAAGCAGAGCTCTGCCTCGTTGCGAGTCATCAGTCTTGCTGCCCAGAACGACGTACCAATAATCGCCGTACTTCCAAACTTTTGGGTCTCGGAAATCTGGAGAGCCATTCGGAGCGGATGGTAAGACAGGGTTTCCTTCGTATTTGTCGAAGTTTACTCCGTCGTCGCTGAATGCTAGATATTGAGTCTCATTGTAGAATGGCTCTTTGTCGGTTGATGCATGTCCGGTGTACATCAGAATCAGGGTATCTCCGTCGACGACGCCGCTGCCTGAGAAGCATTGTTCTTCGTCCGGAAGCAATGCAGTGGGCAACGTGGTCCAGTCAACCAAGTTTGGGCTGGAGGAGTGTCCCCAGTGCATGGGTCCCCACGCGCTGTCGTATGGATAGAACTGGTAGAAGATGTGGTACTCGCCTTTGTAATATGAGAAGCCATTCGGATCGTTCATCCAGCCTACTGGCGGGGTTACATGATAGTGTTGCCTGTATCGCGGGTTGATTTCCAGTCTTTTGGCAGCTATGTACTCTTCAAGCTCTTGTTTGGCCAGGTCCGATTGTCGCACGGACTTGGAATATGCGACCGCGAACAGTAAACACAGGAGATACGCGTACGGCGCCATGATCGATAGAGATGTAGGCCGCTTGGGTCGGATTACTTCAGATATATACGCGGTACTCGGAGATGCTGATTAGTTATCTTTTGAGTGCTTTGTTTAGTATAATAAGAGTACCTATACATTTCCATTCTGTGTTATATAATGGAAATTATAGAAGAATTGCAATCTACAATTACTACCTACTACCAATACTTAAAAATTGTTGCAATAAATATTCAGAATGTGAATTATTGCAAGAATATAGTACTCAAATTATAATGTTGAGATTCAGCAAAACTTAGTTTCAACAGAAATTAGTTTTGAAAAATGTTGAATTTCAAGTTTCAAAAAATTTTACTTTTTAAGATGAAAATTATTTTCTAATCTTCGTATCTTACTTATTTCGATTTAACTACTACTTCCAGGCAACGATTATTTATCAATCGTCAGAAAATTTTGATTTTTAAGCTCCTGCATGAAAATAGTCTATGAATCCCAAGAGAAGCATTGGTCCATCCTTATTCCACAATAAGGCCAGACAAACCTATATACCTACTTATGACGAACCCCAGAATCATACTATTATATTATTATCTTCTTTGCTAGAATCGCGGAGTCTGGGTGAAAATCGAACCCACGCCTCTTTGGCACAGTAGATAGGGTCACTAACCACTGGACCAACGAGGCAGTCAAAAAAAAATTTAAATATACAGAGTTACTTCTAATCAATTAGCATTCTTTTAGGGGCTTATTCTATACATCAAAACTAACAATTTTTGTTCTGCTACTTTTGTCAAAACTCAAAAAAAACAGCTGTTCCATACATTTGGTCGCGGATGAACGATATTTTTTTGATCTTTGACAAAAGTAGCTGAACAAAAGTTGTTAGTTTTGATGCACAGAATAAGCCCCTGAAAGGATGCTAATTGATTAGAAATAACCCTGTATAATCCAGAATCCTGTGGCTATCACCAGCATACAAATATTATTATTACAGATGGCTGACGCCAACGATATTGATAACAGTCTCAAGTCCTCAGTTTCAAGTGAAAATGGAACATATACCTGAGGACTTCGTTCCGAGAAACAATCTTCCTTATTTGTATTATAGACTACATGGTAGTAAGCTGCTGCCGTGACTGTATGCGCGATGATCTCGGACTTTGCGTTGTATCCTGCTCGCGCAAATTACTCCACCATGCAAGTGAAGGAGATGGAAAGCGAAGCCAAAGCGCGCATAGATTATCAGCAGCTGGGCCCTAATTCACCTACTGCTACCAGAGATAATACTGGAGACCTATTTTTGAAACGATTCTAACGTTCGTATAGTTGATCGCATGATATTTATGCTATCTCTTCGTATATTTTAAACTTTTCTTAATATTTATTCTTACTTTTCTTTGTTATTACTTTTTTTGTTACTGTTTCTGTATATTTTCTTTTTGGTAACTTATTATTTGTCACCTTTCTTGAAATACATCCAACTCGGCTGGGCAGCATTCGGAAAATTGCGTAACGTCTTCTCGTCCGTCCATACCTCAGTGCCTCAAGTCGAAAGTATTCGATGAATAGTTTGTGTTGCCAGTGATGACTTATGGCACTGAAACGTGGTATCTTACTATGGACGTTATTAATAAGCTCCAAGTAGCCCAAAGAGCTATGGAGAGGGCTATGTTCGGTGTCTCTCTGCGAGATCGAATCACGAATGACTTAGCCCAGCGGATTGGCAAGTTGAAATGGCAATGGGCAGGGCATATAGCGCGGAGGACTGATGACCAATGGGGTCGAAAAGTTCTCGAGTGGAGACCACGTACCGGCAAGCGCAGCGTAGGACGTCCACCCACACGATGGACGGATGACCTCATTAAGATGCAAGCTGCTACCAACCGGTCTTATTGGAGATCCATAGGGGAGGCTTCTAGAATATGGACGTCCAGCTTTGGACATCCATCAGCCTTAGGACTATGGCTGATGGATGGATGGACTTATTATTATTTATTTATCCACATTTATTTATTCATTCATTTATCTGATCGTAATGGAATTGGCTCGCTAGTCAGATTACGTCAACGTAGGTACATGAGGCAGTCTCCGATACGGAAGATAGACGGTTTTATCGACAAGTGCCCCCGTGATAGCTTTTAGACAAGAGGAGAGACAACGCTAGATTGTTATCTTCCAATCAATCAAATATTCAGGCGTCCTATCTATATCTAGATATTATTTTAAATGCCTCGGTGGCTCAGTGGTTGGTGACCCTGACTACGGGATCAAAGAGGTATGGGTTCGATTCCCACACAGGGCAAGTATTAATGTGATGAATATAGGTGTTTGCTCTGTGTCTGAGTCTTATTTAGGTATTATCTAGACAGGGTTATTTCTAATCAATTAGCATCCCTTTAGAGGCTTATTCTGAATATCAAAACTAACAACTTTTGTTCTACGACTTTTGTCAAAACTCAAAAAAATTGGTGTTCCATAGAAAAATATCGTTCACCCGCGATCAAATGTATGGAACAGCCGATTTTTTTTTTGAGTTTTGACATAAGTCGCTGATCAAAAATTGTTAGTTTTGATTTACAGAATAAGCCCCTTAGAGGATGCTAATTGATTAGAAATAACCCTGTATACAGACAGACAGACAGACAAAACTCTTTATTTACAACCACAGTTTGAAAAATAAACACTATTTACATAAATACGACAAAAAATATGATTATAAAGTGGCGGCCTTATCACCCACGGCGATTTCTTCTGTATAAGTATTTATTTAAAAATATTTATGTGTATTGTGTAGTATATCAGTCTCTGGCAGCCATAAGTGTGCCCTAATATTTATTTATTATTATTTCAAAATTTATTTTATTTCGCAAGCAATGCCACCACCGACTTCCACCGTGGACAGAATTCGGATAGTTTGCACGATGTGATATCCATGTACCTACTATATAGTTGATTGTTGAAAAAAAACGAAGATTTCGATAAAATTTAATTGGACCACCTCGAGAGGTATATATCCTTTCGAAATTAAAAAGATTTTTTTAAATCGGTTTACAATTGGCGAAAATATCGATGAACATACCTGAACAAAAAAATACACACAGCTGCCGTCTATAACCTAAAAAGCCGTTAAATCACAAAACCAAATTTTTGGGTATCAGCGAAAAACGCGGGATTAGACAGATAAAGTACTTTAAATATGATTTAGACAATTATTTGCAAAAACGGCTTTAAAGGTAAGCTATTATTTGTAGTACAATGATGTTTTCAAATAATTATGGGATCATAGCGGTATTTAAGTTATGTTTTGTTGGATGACGACTTTATTGACTTGTAAAGTAGAAATAAGAATGTCAATAGCGGTGTTTTTGCAATTTCTATCTTCTAAACTATAAACGATATAAAAATAATTCTTACAGTACCCGATAGAGAATTTTAAACTCTATAAGAATGTGTTTAAAAGTGAAAAATGACCCCCTGTGGCTTAACGGTGTTATAGCTTGTGGACGCCAGACAGACGAACATGACACCTACCTACTCCTTTTTGGAAGACCACATTCGAGTACTAACTTAGGAGCTATGTAATGTCATTTGTTATACAGGGTGGATAGATGACCCCGGCATTAAATGTAATCACATATCTGGCCTTCCGTTTTAATTTAAAGCCTTCGACATTATTTTGAATTTAACAAATAAAGCCGTTTTTAGTTGTAGGTATACAATTTTCTAAAACATCGTTTGGGAACAACCTATATGTAAACAGCAAGTCGATAGGCCTAAGTTCCACAGTGGACGATTAAAATTTAAAAAAAATGTATAGGTGCCCCCGTTACCTATACAGGGTTATTTTATTTCTAGTCAATTAGCATCCTTTAAGAACTTACTCTATACATCAAAACTAACAACTTTTAATCTGCGACTTTTGTCAAAACTTTGTCAAAAAAAATCTGTTCCATACATTTTGTTGCGGGTGAACGATATTCTTTTATGGAACAACAATTTATTTTGTTAGTTTTGATGTACAGATGAAGCCCCTAAAAGGATGCTTAATGATCAGGAATAACCCTGTATATATTTTATTGTGTGTTTAGTATTTTTTGTTATAGCGGCAACACAATGTACATCATCTGTACATTATAAAATTGTATTTTCATGGCTCAGTAATTATTCCTATGATGGGATTGAAGATATGTTATTTGGCTTTTACATTAGTTAAATAAACACACACACACATGAGTAACGCTACAAACCTTGACTCTCATGAGACCTCGAGTATTGCAGTGTTACACACCCACATACACACACCCACACACACCCCTGTTTGTACAGACACCCTTATGAGGACCTTGTTAGTTTTTGACCGAAGCAAGGACTCTCTAAAAAACAGGTTTAGACACCTCGTAGGCCATGAAGAATAAGATAGAAAGAGACAGCTGAGTAAATCTTAAGTAATGAGCCTATTAGGATAACGCTATCTCAATATTTTTCTGCATGAATCGTGGCGAACATACCGAGGACCTGAAATACACAACTTGATGTGATCAGCAGTGCACATACGAGGACCTTGTGTTAGCCAACCGAGGACCTCTTACGTAAGCCCAGCGATGCCCTTCCGAGGACGTATTTTTACACAATATTTCTTATATCTCATACAAAACGCGGACGCTGTGTTGGACTTTATTTCACCCAACCGAGGACAGTTTTCCGTGTAGGACTCGTACAAAGCGAGGACGTAGAAAATCTACCTACCTAATCATTTTAGTATTAGCATTGATGTAAGTAGAATGTTTTGGTAAATTTCTTACACACATTTTTTAAAATGAAGTACCAAGCGAGGGCGGGTTAATGATTTTACGTTTTTCGGTGCTTTTCAAAGGATTTTCGCGAACGAACACAAACGTGCGGTACGCGGCAGAAATCAAAGCATAACTAACATGCTAGTGCAAACATTACATGCAAAAGACGGCCTAATAATAATAATATAATAGTATTTGATATGTAAGATCCTTAAATACATTACATACATTACGCATTTTTACGTGCGTTACAAACAAACAAATAACTCTTTATTGTACACACAAAATAAACTAACAATAAATACAAAAGCGAAATTCTTAAGATAGTGCAACACTAGGCGGCCTTATTGCTGGAAGCGATCTCTTCCAGGCGTTATGTAAGATAAACACCAGTTTGTGCTGATGCTGCAGCCAGGGTCGTTTCTTCATGAAGGAACCCCTCAACAGTTGATGGGATAGTCTTCAGATTTGGCAAACGCGTTAGATTTACATAGTATATGTAAGATAAACACCAATTTGTGCTGATGCTGCAGCCAGGGTCGTTTCTTCAAGAGATAATCCCTCAACAGTTGATGGCATAGTCTTCAAAATTGGCAAACGCGTTAGATTTACATAGTATATGTAAAATAAACACCAGTTTGTGCTGTTGCTGCAGCCAGGGTCGTTTCTTCAAGAGGGAACCCCTCAACAGTTGATAGCATAGTTTTCAAATTTAGCAAACTCGTTAGATTTACATAGTACATGTAAGATAAACACCAGTTTGTGCTGATGCTGCTGCCAGGGTCGTTTCTTCAAGAGATAACCCCTCAACAGTTGATAGCATGGTCCTCAAATTTAGCAAACGCGTTAGATTTACATAGTATATGTAAGATAAATACCAGTGTGTGTTGATGCTGCAGCCAGGGTCGTTTCTTAAAGAGGGAACCCCTCAACAGTTGATGGCATAGTATTCAAAATTGGCAAAGCGTTAGATTTACATAGTATATGTAAGATAAACACCAGTTTGTGCTGATGCTGCAGCCAGGGTCGTTTCTTCAAGAGGGAACCCCTCAACAGTTGATGGCATAGTTTTCAAATTTGGCAAACTCGTTAGATTTACATAGTACGAGTATATGTAAGATAAACACCAGATTGTGCTGTTGCTGTAGCCAGGGTCGTTTCTTCAAGAGGGAACCTCTCAACAGTTGATGGCATAGTTTTCAAATTTGGCAAACACGTTAGATTTACATAGTATATGTAAGATAAACACCAGTTTGTGCTGATGCTGCAGCCAGGGTCGTTTCTTTAAGAGATAACCCCTCAACAGTTGATAGCATGGTCTTCAAATTTAGCAAACGCGTTAGATTTACATAGTATATGTAAGATAAATACCAGTGTGTGTTGATGCTGCAGCCAGGGTCGTTTCTTAAAGAGGGAACCCCTCAACAGTTGATGGCATAGTATTCAAAATTGGCAAACGCGTTAGATTTACATAGTATATGTAAGATAAACATCAGTTTGTGCTGTTGCTGCAGCCAGGATCGTTTCTTCAAGAGGGAACCCCTCGACAGTTGATGGCATTGTTTTCAAATTTGGCAAACGCGTTAGATTTACATAGTATATGTAAGATAAACACCAGCTTGTGCTGATGCTGCAGCCAGGGTCGCTTCTTCATGAGGGAACCCCTCAACAGTTGATGGCATAGTCTTCAAATTAAGAAAACTAAACTAACTGAACTAAAAAAGAACTGGTAATTTTCTTCTCATATTATTTTATTTTACTTTTAACACCAGGCCTTAGATTATATCACTGATGTCCTATACTATTTTTTAACGTTTTAGTCAGATAAATCGTAATCAAGAAAATACTAAAGGCTGATTCCTAAATCTCAATGATGCTTGTATTGATTATCCCAAAGAATGTTTGATCAAAGATTATTACAAAGATTTTTTTATACATACTGTATTATAAATCGTGATATAACTAATAAGGCGTTGTTTTTCTACAGATCTTTATTTCATTAAGGTATGTCAGCTCACCTGCTTTTTTAGGGTTTCGAAGTAAAACAAGGGACACTTATAACATCGTTGTGTTACACAAATCACACAATCTTATTTAAATGATAGCGCATAGCTCTTGTTCTACACACGATGAAAACTGTCAAAGCGAGGACTAGTATACACACTGTTTCTAAAATGCAGCAAACCGAGGTCTCAAATACACATTGTTTGGAAAAGCTACCCAACCGAGGTCTTCTGTGTTAAATTTAACACTTTAGTCCTCGGATAATACAGCAAACGTGAAAGGAGTGTAAAAGAGTGTGTATGAGGCGACAGTGGCGCCACCTGGTGGATACACAATGCGTGTGTAAGATTATGAATAATTTTGATCAAACCGAGGCTCAGACCACTTTTTTGTGTTAAGTATACAGAAAGACTCAAAATCGCTTGCAGAATACGAATATTTGGTCAAGTCAAACCGAGGACTCTCGAAAAAGTCCTCGCTTTGAAAAAGTCCTCGGTCGTGCCTTGTGTATTCATACGCAAGTCCTCGGATGGTACTTAAAACAAACACACACACACACACACACACACACGCGCGCACATGTTTGTTGTTGACAAAAATGAATGTCTTGAGTTGTAAAAATGAAGTTTCGATAAATAGTATAAATTGTTTTTCTAAGTTTAAGTAATTTAACTTTTGTTTAGTATAAGTTTTGGTTGTTAGATATTGTAACGGAAGAAGCCATTAGCTCCGAGATACAATTATTAACTAGTTCAGAGTCAATGGACCACTGAATATGGTAAAAAGTGTTTTAAGGCAAATATTTGTATTTGTAATTTGTAAAGAAATATCAGCTGTCTAGATATCACATTTCATGAGATATAGAGTTATAACCTGTTGACAGACAGACGGACAGATGAACATCGGAGTCTTAGTAATAGGGTCCCGTTTTTATCCTTTGGGTACGGAACCCTAAAAAGACCGGTACAGTACCAACAGCTGCTGTCGAGTCGTTACCCGTGTACCCGGTGGGTCGACCCATTACCTTAATTAAAATTACCCGTGGACCCGGTAATGGGTCAATGGGTCCCATGGTATTAGGGATTGTTCCCTGGACTTCCGACTTAATCGATAGAAAATGAAAAATATAAATGGTTTCGTAGTGAGTAAGCCTGTATTATTTTATTAGTGGTTATTTACGCTAATAGCGATAATAAATGACCAGATAAGACCAGTAAGTAGGTCTGTGTGTTATTTGTGAAATTCGTGGAATTAGTTATCTAACTACTACATAGGAATATAACTAGTAGTTTTCCGACCAGTAGATCTTGCGACACATCTCTTTTAGGTTCGTACTCGCAAATCTTGTTAGGATTTATACATTTGACAATCTTGCCAAATAGTATCGAAATCGACTGATAAATAGCGCAAAAAGCAGATTTCCGCCTTTTTGAGGGAAATATCTAACCTATCTGAAATCGCCGACTACAGAAAATCTATTAATATACAGATTACAGAATCTTCAACCTGTGAACCAAGATTCGTCGAGCTACGTTGAAAAATACGACCTGTAGACGAAATCCAACATCTGAACAGACGAAAGCAAAATGGTCGTGTTAAAACGGAGATATTCGCTGTTTACGTTTCTTTTTTTAATTTTCTAGTTATTTCTGATGTAACATTTTAAACATACGATCATCATTATTGTCATTTCGTGGCAATGCTAAAATTTTTTTTAGATATAGGTATAGGTCCCGGCACGTAAGTTGAACTAAAAAATATCACTCTCTCCCTTTCGTAAGCAGAGAAAACAAAAGAGAGGTAGCTATGGTTTATCGTTCAAGTTGTTTGCCGGCTACTATACAATAACATGCAATAATACGTACTTATTCAATTACTACTATTTTAGTTCCAACAAAATAAGCAAAATTATTTTGCAATAAACTTTACTTCACTTTATCAATATCCCTAGCCTTTACAGTAAAATAGGTATGGGTATCAGTTATGGCATTTACTGTCATAACTGATAGAGTCTGGCTAACGAAAGTTGATACTGACAAAGCGCGGCAAATTTAAAAAATATCAGTATGGTAACCCTAAAATGAGAGGGAAACACTTTCTCTCACTCACACGATGTTTACCATACTGCGTTTTTGATTCTTCCAAATCTATGGGGGAATTGCAAAAAAAAACATCTTTTTTCAAGCCTTAACTTGTCGTGTAAGAGTTTTGTATTGATTACGTTAGTTATTTTCTGTTTTTTGACGTTATTATTGTGCCAAACTGAGATTTTCCATAGATCTCCTCTCTCATCTCCAAATGATTTCAACTCGTACCTATCTACTTCATTACGATGAAGACTACAATAATATAATGAATCATTTTATTCACTTTAGTACATGACGTAGGTTTGAAAAATGTTTTTCATACAAGGTAAAATACCCCAATTTAAAGGTAAATCCGCGATGGTAGTACAGTAGCACCGTGTGTTGTCTTATATGTTTGCGAAAAATTCCAGTATCAACTTTCGTTAGCCAGACTCTACTAATTAATGAATAACTATATTAATTAATTTGATGATGGTATACCTGTATTAATTACATATTTCCAAATTAGTGGCTGCATTAATTAATTATATATAATCCATCTTTCGAAAGTTTTCGACCAGTGTGTGTTGCCAGTGATGACTTATGGCACAGAAACGTCACTATGGGCCTTATTAGTAAGCTCCAAGTAGCCCAACGAGCTATGGAGAGGGCTATGCTCGGAGTCTCTCTGCGAGATCGAATCAGAAATGAGGAGATCCGTAGAAGAACCAAAGTTACCGACATAGCCCAACGAATTAGCAAGTTGAATTGGCAATGGGCAGGGCACATAGCGCGGAGGACTGATGACCGGTGGAGTCGAAAAGTTCTCGAGTGGAGACCACGTACCGTCAAGCGCAGCGTAGGACGTCCACCCACAAGGTGGACAGATGACCTCATTAAGGCCGCAGGATCGCGCTGGATGCAAGCCGCTATCAACCGGTCTTATTGGAGATCCATAGGGGAGGCAGTGGACGTCTTTTGGCTGATGGATGATGGATGGATGAATCCATCTTCATTTATTAGTAATTAGGTATACTACCTTCCTATTTTACTGCATAAAATACCTCGATTTGTCTGAGGGTAGGCAGAGAAGGAAATTAGTTCTGCTGTTCTATGGTATATACGAGTATTAAGAACTGCATGTATATGTTGCAATAAATGGTTTGAGTTATATGTTGCGAATATTCTCATCCGCATAGAATCAATGTGGATGCTAATGCGGATGCAGATGTGGCGTAATTAAATAAAATAAATAAATCTTTATTACTCTATAGTTAACAAATTATAATACAATTTTAATTATGATCTATCATAACAAAACGTACAAAATATACTGTTGCCGAACTAGGCTAGTGCCTGTGTTTCAGCGCACAGCAACCTCCCTTCAGGGTAATGCCATAATTAAATACTTACCAATTAAATTTCACTATAGGTTTTAACAATTATTTTGTAAAGAATTTTCAACTTAAACTATTGTGAGAATAGTGTTGATTGAATTGCTTACTTAAGGTGGACATACACGGTCAGTTCAACTGATCAGTTTTTCGCGTCACTCCAATTGGGGCTCATTCAGTAAATTAAAAGGTGGGAATTGGTGGCTCCATGTATGAACCACTACCAGAAGCTACATGATGAAATGATCGCATCAGTTCATCAAATAATTGCAGCGGGGTCCTAATGTAGTCAACTATTGCCGATAGGTACTGCGATAGTTTGCATGTTTGTACCACTTCGATGATTAACTGAATCTTCAGTAACTCAAGTAATTTAATTATTTTATAAAAAATATCTTAACTAAAGTTGTTTGGAATTTGATTTACTACAACTTTAATTCACGTCAACTTTTGTAGGATCGATATTTTTCGAATATGACAGTGGTGCCATTGTAAACAATATGGCACCACCGTCTTATCGAAAAAAATATCGATCCTAGAAAAAATTGATGGGAGTCAAAGTTGTAGAAAATCAAATTTCGAACATTTCTGGTTTCCAAAATTTCTCATGAAAAATTTAAATAACACAATTTATGGAAGAAGAAAAATGGCACCACTGCCTTATTAAAAAAAATATTGATCCTATAAAAAGTTGATGGGAATCAAAGTTGTAGGAAATCAAATTTATAACATTTTTGGTTTCGGTAATTTATCATGAAATATTGAAATAACACAAGTTATAGAAGAAACAAAACGGCACCACTGTCTTATTAAAAAAAATATCGATCCTAGAAAAAGTTGATGAGAATCAAAGTTGTAGGAAATCAAATTTTAAACAACCTTGGTCCCGATAATTTCTCATGAAATATGAAATGAAATAACACAAGTATGAAAGAAACAAAATGGAACCATTAACTTTTAAAAAAAAATATCGATCCTGGAAAAAGTTGATGGGAATCAAAGTTGTAGGAAATCAAATTTATAACATTTTTGGTTTCGGTAATTTATCATGAAATATTGAAATAACACAAGTTATAGAAGAAACAAAACGGCACCACTGTCTTATTAAAAAAAATATCGATCCTAGAAAAAGTTGATGAGAATCAAAGTTGTAGGAAATCAAATTTTAAACAACCTTGGTCCCGATAATTTCTCATGAAATATTGAAATAACACAAGTATGAAAGAAACAAAATGGAACCACTAACTTTTAAAAAAAAATATCGATCCTGGAAAAAGTTGATGGGAATCAAAGTTGTAGGAAATCAAATTTCAAACAACTTTGGTTCCGATAATTTCTCATGTAAAATTGAAATAACACAAGTTATCGAAGAAATATCATGGCACCACTGGCTTATTATAAAAATATCGATCCTAGAAAAAGTTGATGAGAATCAAAGTTGTAGGAAATCAAATTTCAAGCAACTTCGGCTTCGATAATTTCTCATGAAAAATTGAAATAACAAGTTATGGAAGAAACAAAATAGAACCACTAACTTATTAAAAAAAATATCGATCCTGGAAAAAGTTGATGGGAATCAAAGTTGTAGGAAATCAAATTTCAAACAACTTTGGTTTCGATAATTACTCATGTAAAATTGAAATAACACAAGTTATCGAAGAAACATCATGGCACCACTGGCTTATTAAAAAAATATCGATCCTAGAAAAAGTTGATAAGAGTCAAAGTTGTACGAAATCAAACTTCAAGCAACTTCGGCTTAAATGATTTCTTATGAAAAATTGAAATAACAAGTTATGGAAGAAACAAAATGGAACCACTAACTTATTAAAAAAATATATCGATCCTGGAAAAAGTTTATGGGAATCAAAGTTATAGGAAATCAAATTTCAAACAACTTGGGTTCCGATAACTTCTCATGAAAAATTGAAATAACACAAGTTATCGAAGAAACATCATGGCATCACCGGCTTATTAAAAATATTGATCCTAGAAATAGTTGATAGGAATCAAAGTTGTGGAAAATCAAATTTCAAACAACTTTGGTTCTATAATTTCTCATGTAAAATTGAAATAACACAAGTTATCGAAAAAACATCATGGCACCACTGTCTTAAAATATGGAACCACCAATTCTCACCTTTTCATTAACTGAATGAGCACCCAGTTGGAGTGACGTGAAAAACTGATCAGTTTAACTGACCGTGTGTGCCCACCTATATGGTATTTAAATAGTCGGTCAAGTACGAGTAGGACTCGCGCACGCAGGGTTCCGTACTGTATGGGAGCCCCCCGTAAATATTTATTTTATTTTAATTATTTATTATTGAATTGTATACACAACTAAACATTCTGTGAATATTTCAAGCATCTACCTGTTACCATTATTAATATCGAGCGAAAAACGGTTAAAAATTTAGATTTGTTGTATGGGAGCGTACCTTAAATATTAATTTTATTCAGTTTTTATTTTATTACTTTTATTTTCCAACTGAGCGCTACCGTGGCTCGGATGACACGTTAAATTGTAGGTCCCGGTTGTTTTAACCGTTTAGCCATGTCAGAGGCCTTCAGGCGGCCTAAAAACTCTGACACCAGGGCTAGCCACCCGGCCTATACGAACTTACTTACTTATTCGGTTTTTAGTATTTTTTGTTATAGCGACAATAGAGATACATCATCTGTGAAAATGTCAGCTTTCTAGCTATAGCGGTTTATGAGATACAGCCTGGTGGCTGACAGACAGCATCGACGAAAAGCAAGGTCGAGCATCGACGAAAGATAGCGTGTTTGTCGGCCTTTTATCGGATACACATCGCGAGAGTACGCTCAGGAGTTGCACAATCTGGTCCCCCCTGCTCCTTTCTTCTATCGTACAGTTAGACAGACGAAACCAAAGCGCCACCCTTTTATGGTGGACATTCCACGCGTTAGAACTAAGCGTTTCGAATCCTTATTCCTCATACGAACAGCCAGAATGTGGAACGCTTTACCTGGGTCTCTCTTCCCGCTTAAGTACAACGTGGGTGTCTTCAAATCCCGAGTAAATAGGTATCTTCTAGGTAAGCGTGCTACAACCTATACCGCATATCTGCTCAACATCAGGCAATATGTAGTCAAACGCAAACCTACACGGAATAAAAAAAGACAGACGGACAGCGGAGTCTTAGGGTCCCGTTTTTACCCTTTGGGTACGGAACCCTAAAAACCGTTAATGTGGATGAAAATCCTCTTAAGTAGTGGAGCGTTGACCGATATCGGCACCTAGAGCCAGGGTTTCGAGCTAACAATTTATTGTACACATTTAACTTATGAACCCCTGCGTAACAAGTTAGAACCGAAAAGCGGCAAAATTGACATAAAAATTTTAAAAATAAACTTAAAATTTTCCAATATTTAACTCCGAGCGAACGATGAGAGTGAATCGTATCAGTTTTGACTCGTCAATTTTTTAACTGACCGGGCGTTATATCTCTATATTCGCATCTACAGATTACATTTTTCAACGAATCTTGACGAAACTTCGTAAGCACACGGGTTCAAGTCACATACCTATTAATTGTGGTTTCTTTGTCTCTTCTGTGCACAAAAGTAACTGAATTCGATTTCTATGGCGTCGGTTATGGTATGGTAATACCTTAAATACAGTTAATCCTAGAAAAACAATTAGTTCATACGTTAATACGTATATCTACATGCTAACCAGACAAAGGTTCCCATGTGTAGGGCTATGTTACCGCTTACATCCCTACTACTGCCATTGAATCGTGTTTAGTTATCAGAAATGTAACACTTTATCATCTTTGGCACCTCTCAGCCAGTCTTTGGCCAGAGCGCAAATACAGCTCACGTACTTTACCCACCAACTGGTTTTTACTGAACACGCGATCCCAATTTAGGTCACCCTTCTACCTTCACCTACCTTAGTCAAATTATAATTTTGAAGTAAGATTAATTCAGTCACAACAACAACACCCAAAAGGTCTAAATTGGTGACCCCGACGTAATGCCGACGTGACGACTTACCTTCTATTAAACTTCTTACATTTTAAAATCCGCATTCGCGGATGTGAACCTTTAAAGATCCGCATCCACGGAAGTTAAAAAATACACATTCGCAACATCCCTGGAATATACAGTGTGGAGACCATCATTATGAACTACTTTTACTACGGGGCCATAAAGATGGTCTCCACACTAGCCACACCCGGAATTCTAGAAAATAATTTGCTGTTCCATACAAAATTACTACTCGGAATCGACAAAATGTATTAAACAGGTAATTTTTAGGGTTTCGCACCTCAAAAGGAAAAACCAAAACCCATATAATTATGATCACTTTGTTTTCCGTCTGTTCGTATGTCAAGACTCTTTATCTCGTGAACCAGTAAAGATATCGAGTTGAAATTTAAACTGTATACTTATATCTATAGTCGCTTGCAGTTGTATTAAAGAATAACTTCTCAGTTATCGTATAAAAAAATTAGTTGATGTCATATAAAACCGCATATTTCGACACTCTCAGAAATGAAAGTGATTATTTTCAGCTCTCCACACTGTATGCTGCCCCAAAAATATATAACGTAGTAAACCTATGATAAATAATTATGTAACGTAACATTTCTAAGTAAATAATCGTAAATATAATTATTACATCATTCATATTTCCTCGTATACGGTTTAATGAGAAATGAAATACATTTCATGATTATTTATAGCTTGTTATTAGATTTTGAACTACAGGGCATCTATTCATATCAATAAGTACTCATTGCTTACTAACCTTTGTGATTCACTAATTTCACCATATTCATTAATGGCAGTTAAATAATTATTTTAACAGTTTTAATATGAAAATGAGAATTGTAAAGTCCTGAAACTTATATTTTACTATTAACTACAATGCCCCTTATTTTTAAACTTTTCATATTTAAATGTTTTAAAAGTTACTGGACTTACGTATTATGTATTAGGCATTTGAGATACACAAAACATAGGTAAGTATAAATACTTCATTATTAGACAATAACTATCCCGATATAAAATAATTAGGTATCTTTGCAATTTCGTTATTTTGGTAGGAGATAATAAAATTGGAAAACCCAAAAATATAAACAAGACTTTACAATCAACAATCTTTATCATTATGACGTCAATACTTAACCTTCGGGGTCAGCGTGTAGACTAAATGACTAAACAGTATCTTCCAACACGGTCCGAGTGTAAACGTCGACAGTCATGTACGCACACATCACTATACTGTTGCTATTTTCGTCCCCGTCTTTCCAACAACTGCCAGTATCCTCAAACTCGATACAAAGTTTCCTCGACGATTCGACACAAAACATGAACGACTTCTTTAAAGAAAAGAAAAAATTGGTGGAGACTTTGTTCAACAATAGTTACCAAGATGCCGTGAAGATGAAGGACTCTGTCAACCAATACGTGGAAGATCAACAAAAGAAAATAGCAGAAGAAGTGAACAGTTACGTGAACACTGTTAAAGCAAGTGGGAGAAAAATGGCTGATACTTTTTCGTTTGTGCCAGATAACGATCAAATAGAAGATACAGAGCGATTAGCGAATCCCGATGTATCCCTTTCAGTGCCAGCCATCATTTTACGGAACGGATATCCTGTTGAAACACACACCATCGCATCTAAAGGGTATGTTCTAAACATTCATCGTATTCCAAGATCAAAAGAAGGTAGCTTTACTCCTCTTAAGACTGTGATTCTCCACCACGGTCTATTTGCCAGTTCTGCTGACTGGATCCTAAACGGACCCGGTAAAGCATTAGCGTACGTCCTCGCTGATGCCGGCTACGACGTTTGGATGCCAAATATTAGAGGAAACAGATATTCCAGAGAGCATACCACATTGAAGACCGACAGTAAAGCGTATTGGAACTTTTCGTGGCACGACGTAGCTCTACACGACGTTCCGGCTATTATTGACTATATTAAGAAGTTAAAAGGGCCTGAAGCCAAGATCGTGTACATCGGACATTCGATGGGAACTACTATTCTTTTTGCCATGCTGACGCTGCGGCCTGAATACAATGATCAGTTGACGGCTGGTTTTGCTCTCGCTCCTGTGGTGTTCATGTCAGATTTAAAATCCCCTATTACAACTCTGACTCCTTTAGCCAGCAATGCAGCTTATATGGAGATGCTCTACGGTTCCCACGAATTTGTCCCAAAGAACTCCGCGTTAGGGAGTATCACCAGTGCCTGCAACGTGGATAATATAGACGGCAAAGTATGCAAGAACGTCGTGTTTCACCTCTGCGGCTACAACGAAGCCCAATTTAACAAGACCCTTCTCCCTGTGTTCTTAGCTCATATAGGAACGGGGACTTCGTGGAAGACTGCGGTTCACTTTTCTCAAGAAATCAGCGCTGAGGGAAGATTCCAGAAGTTTGACTACGGTTCGTATTACAACAAGAAGTTGTATGGCTCTGAAACTCCTCCGGAATATGACTTAAGTAAGATCGCGTTACCTATAAAGTTGTTTTGGGCGACAAACGATTTATTGTCCAGTGAAAAGGATGTGAAGAATCTTTATGAAAGGCTGCCGGAGGGGAAAGAAATGTTTCAAGTGCCGGATCCAAATTTCAATCACATCGACTACCTTTGGGCAAAAGACGCGCCAAGTTTATTGAACGATAAAGTACTCGAGACTCTCGATAGAGCGTTTACACAATCAGAAAATTCTTTAAGGTTCACATTGAGATTTGGCAAATAATATTGTTATGGTTTGTGAGTTCCGGGAGCAGATAAGACTGTGATAATAGTTATTACGTATAATACTTGTATGTACCTACTAACTTAGGTAATGCTTAATATTACTAAATAGGAAAAATTATGTTAGAATTAATTATGTTATATTATAAGGAAAAAGACATTAAAAAGTGATATCAATAAAACTATTCTAATAAATATTTTCTTTAGCATGCATGTTACGGGTAATATTTAATACTTTTTTACTAAAATAGACAATTCAAGATTTTCTAGAACAGGTGTACGAAGCCAAAAAGAAGTGATTGAAATCATCATTACGAACAACTTTTTTAATAGTTGTTTTTTTTTCGAGATCCTGATTGGCCCCATAATGAAAGTTGTTCATAATGATGGTCTGAATCAGCCTCTTTCGGTGTAGTACAGGGTCAGCAAATAACCTTGTATAATACTTCAGCTTCATTTTATCAATTATAGCCTATGTGTTATTCTGATGTATAATCATTATTATTGCAAAGTTTCATTTCAATCCGTTCAGTAGTTTTAGCGTGAAAAAGTAACAAACATCCATACACACTCAGAAACTTTCGAGTTTATAATATTAGTAGAATTAATAATATAGCTTTGGTACTATACCGCCATGATATTACACCAGTTAGGTATATCTGGGATAGTATGATTCACTTTTATCTATGTACACCCTTATAGCACTCCTATTACAAGAGGCTCTCTAGAAAATCTAACAGGTTATCTATGATTGATTTCTAGCTATCTAGATGACTCTACACAATGCGGAAGAGAATGCTAATAACAGGTAAGTATAATTTTTGCTACCGCCAGTGTATTTTATGTACTTATAGGTACCACTAAATAGCACAATAGCAAATCCCCTCTGTTTTTCCCAATCAAAAATCGACGACAAGAAAATCGGTTAGGATAATTTGTATAAAACCTGCGAACCAAGTTTTGTGATTTTGCCGTTAGTCTCGTAGTAAAAGTTGCTGATAATGATGATTACAAATAAATGATCTTGAATCATAAGAACCTCTTAAAATCACTTTGCAAAGCAAAACTCTGAATAGAAACTGTATACCTACATGCCATTCATGTAAGCATACAAAATTTTAATCTATTTACTTGGGCTCAAAACTTGGCTTGAACAATGAACATAAATTCTTTAATTCGGAACGCGACCATATTTGATTGTTTGATAAACATCGTGACGTATATATTTTAATAACACCTGAATAAATATTATGCGAGTTTCCCACAACTATAAGAACTTCTATAAAACCTGTAGCTACTTATTATTCACAGTAAAGAAATAGGTTGGGAAAGATTCAATTGCAAATAATAACATTGTAAAGAAATTGTGTCGATATAACCAAGAACACAGGAGCAAGTTAGATGCAAGCTGCTTCTAACTGGTCTTATTGAAAATCCGTAGGGGAGGCCTATGTTCAGAAGTAGCTGCCCTGCGTCCTATAACGTCATAGTCTAAACGAACTTACTTATGGAACGCTTGACTTCTAGTTTACAGCAGTTTTGTCCTCAATACGAGTATACGTAGTAACAAGATGATTAATGTGTTATTCAACATTAGAATTGATAACGGAAATAGTTTTCCTCACTCCTCCTGGTTTCGTACCAGGAATTCGTATAAAATAGGTACTTAAATTACCTACAATACTACCATCTGATCACATCGCAAACTAAACTGAAATATTCTATCTAAACAATAAACCTATAATATACATATACCTATGTCACAGTAAGATTTAATAAGCAGTTTTTTGCAAAAATCCTAGAAATTTTACAAAAACACGAATTAATATCGGATTTAAAACCTAAGCTTGAGTTAGTTGGGGAATTCTGGGTCAGATCTGTCACTTGCTTGACCAGTCATATATAACAACAGTAATTATTAGTAAATGCAATTGTGGAGAATTTGCAAAGTAGCTGGTGTCAACTCTGTTCCTAACTTCCGTTCTTGACAACCAAAATCAAACCTCTTGAGTTGCTTTAGTAATATTGGAGAGAGGTTATCCAATATTACTAAATCAACTCGTATTTTTCCAAAAAATACCTAACTTTTCTTCAGTAAGATAGAGAAATATCATAATATGCCAACGTCCGTGGTTATTTCTTATTACTCCGTCCGGGATTACTCCGTTTTTTGCTTATCTTATGAAGGATCGACGTCAGTACGTTAGGCATGGCACATATGAGTCCAACCCGTACTCTACAAGATCCGGCGTAATTCAGGGTTCCGTTTCCGGTCCTTTGCTTTTCCAAATCATGATTCACAAAATAACGAAAGATCTGACTAATGCCAAATGTTTATTGTATGCTGACGATCTCAAGCTCTATGTGGAGATAAATTCTCTTCAGGACTGTATTAGATTACAAGATGACATCAATAATATATTTCAATGGAGTATGACAAATAGAATGACATTTAATATTAGTAAATGCAATATAATAAAAAAATAAATATTTTGGGACAACACACGGCCTCTGACCCCAAACTAAGCAAAGCTTGTGATATGGCTGCCAGAGACTGATACGAGTATACTACATATACTTTTTTTTAAATACATACTTATATAGACAGTAACTAAATAACACCCAGACACAGAGCAAACACTTATGTTCATCACATGAATATTTGCCCTAGGTGGGGATCGAACCCACGTCTCATTGATTCAGAAGTTAGGGTCACTAACCACTGAGCCACCGAGGCAGTCAAAACCGGACTAATGACTTTTAACCGGAAAAACAAACATATTCATTACAACTACAGACTGAACATTATTCCTATTAATAGAGTGTGTGCCGTTAAAGATTTGGGGGTAAAGTTCGACCGGGAATTAACTTTTCACGACCATATTACCGATCTCGCAAAAGAAGGCTTTCGTCGTTTGGGCTTTGTCCTTCGTAATGCTCGAGACTTTCAAAACCCGCAGGTTGTTATAACGTTGTACAACTCACTGGTAAGAAGCAAACTCGAGTCGGCTGCATGTGTGTGGAATCCGCATCACGTCACATATGCGAGTATGCTCGAGAAGGTTCAAAAAGCCTTCTTGAGATCGCTCTACAAGAAGGTCTACGGATATTATCCGTACATGTATCCAACCAAGTTCCTGCTTGGCCAACTTGGTTACTATTCGCTGGAGGTGAGGCGCATGGTCGACCAGCTCACTATGTGCTGTAAAGTGCTCAGGGGAATGGTCGACTCTACGGATCTACATAACATCCTATGCTCATTGTTTGTGTCAGATGAGCCCAGGGTGCCAACGGATAGGCGCGACCGGCCGCATGACCTGTTTAATGTAAATAGCATCCGCACGGTGGCGCGTGCTATGTCGCCTCTACTGCGCTCTCGTCGTCACCTCAACGCAGACAGCGTAGCTTGATTACTTGACGTTTTGTATTTTTGTATTGTAATTTTCTGATCTATTTTCATTATTTTTTATTATTTCTTGACATTATGTATAATTAGATATTAAGTGAGCCAATCACCCAAAGCGGTCAAAATAGAAGGTAGATAACGATTATTTTTAACAATTTGCAATCATTCTTCATATTCAATCATTAATTATTGCACCACAAACACACATTTCTTAGTCTAATTTATAAAGTTAAGAGTTACATATTTATGGACCCAGTTTTAGGATATTGCAATTGACTTAATTAATAATCCGTATTCGTAATATAGGTAATAGGAATAGTTAGCGGTTACGGTTAGGATCTAATATATTTTGTCTGATTTCGGTATCGAAACATTTTTCGTCTAAGAAGTCCTGTCTTGAGTAGTAAGTAGCTATGAGAATCTAAAGAAAGTTTCTCTCGTTTTTAAAAGAAAGGTAAAAAGGTATTCATTTATTGAGTTGAATATTTTATTAGCATATACTCTGGACCCTTCCTGACTATTTCTAATATAGTGGTTCGGCCGTCTAGGGTTTGTTGAGGCGGTGAATAGATGTGAGTGTTTTTTGGTAAATTCTTTTGGCGTAAATATCTTCATCATAAAATTACAGACCAAATAACTGCACAGCTGTTTAATCGATTATTTATTAAATAAACAAATATTTTTTGTGAACTCAAACATATTAATCTTAATATACCTAAAATGATACGGTATAAAAGTATACTTCCAAAAATATAAACGCCTATGTAGGTAACTTTTTAGGCATTTATTGAAATAAGAACAATTATAATATATAGGTAAGTATTTTGTAATTAGATTAATTGACGTTATACCGTTCTATTAACCTTCCGTGCACCACGTGGGGTTCAATAAACCCCAGCAAAACAAAAATCGTTGTATCCTTCTAACCAGCTGCGCGAATTCCACGAAATATCGAGTAGCTGCTGGAGATAAGACATTGCCGGGTCGCATAGTAACAGTAAATAAATCAAATAAATAAATAAAAACTTTATTTGCTTTCAAACACTATTTACCATATTCTCCCGTAATACAATTTGCAGCACTAAAAAGTTATACAAAACTATGTTTTCTAATTTTATGCGTTTTACTTATTTTATATAAGAGTGGAACAATAACTTCATACTTTCTTTGTTTGAATCTAGTTTTTGTGCTAGGGACTGGACATCATTCTATTCTTCTGGATGAACCACTATCTTTTCGAAAGGGAAGAGTTTGTTTGTGGTATCGACGTACACTTTCAAAAATTGATTTAGTGATTTAGTAGTAGCATCGCAAGCGCAGCGGACGGTCGCTCGCAAATTGTGGCAGGGTGTCACAAACCCCACGTAGTTCGGTACGTCGTCTAAAAGGTAAGCAGTTTGACATGCAAAATATACCTATTTCTAGATAAATATTTATTAATTTTATTTACCTATCTTATTACTTTAATCGACTGTGTATTTGTTTGGAGGTCGCATAATGCTCGACGTATAGATGCACATGAAATATTATCGGCACTTATGGATGATGGTGATTGTGATAAAGATGAGCTATATTTATTTTTTTATTTACCCGGAAGTGAAGGCGATTCAGATCATTTAAGTACTCAATCTGTAAGTAACACCAAAGAGAATGTAGAGGATGTGGACATTTCTCCAGGAGGTGAGTCTAGGCTAAACCAAAGAAGATGGTCTCCTCTTTGTTATTAAAAAAATGCCTATAGATACAATGCCTATAGATAAATAAATATTTATTTTACTAAACAAATTTATTTTATTTCTATCTCTTAATAGTCCAAAAACAATATAAATATGTATAAAATAAACTTTAAAAATATATTCTCTATTATAGATAGAATAAGGAAGTTTCCCGTTTTCTAGTTTTATTTTTATTAAATTACACTAAGTCTTAAGTCTCGTACTAAAATAAATTATGGTGTTTTAATTTTTCAATTGTCTTCAAAAATGACGGAGTTATGAATTTTTAAACATGACCGCACGAAATCAAAAAACCTCGCGACGGATTTACGCGTGTGACGTCATCCGGCTCCAGAGTCGCGTCGTGGGTTAGGCGGGAGTAAGGAAAAAAGGAAATAAAGTGCTTCATTATATGCCGGGTATTTTTCTAAGCCACGAATACGTTCTAGAATATAATTGTACTTATCTTTATGTTATGATCAACATTTACTATGGGACTAACCCCCCAATATAACGAATAAAAAGTCAGCATTCCCATAATTTTGTCGTGAGTAAATGAACTTTATATCTAAATGGGACTTGTGTACTCGTATGTGTATAGTGTACTGCGGTTTTTACATCTGTAACTATTAACTAGTAGCTCTCCAAACAGTAGACCTCGCAAGTATACATTTTCTTGTAATAAGTTCTCAAAAATGCACAAGTTTCACAGGTAAAATATATTCTAAATCATAAAAATGGTAAGGTTCTTTACTAAGCTATTATTGTATATTATGGCCAAATTTTACTATGGGACTAAGTAAGTAAGTTTGTATAGGTCGGGTGGCTAGCCCTGGTGTCAGAGTTTGGGACTGATCCCCTATACAGGGTTAGCTAGCTAGAACTGGTGAAGCGTAATATATTTTGTTCTAATAAAATACTTTAGATATTTTTTTTCAAGGCTTTTATTTTCTAGTTCCAATAAGTTGTCAAGTGCGTGTCGAGACATGCGTATGATAGGCTTCCGTAGGCATGACGATGATTATGATAATGATAAAAACCAATTTTTAAGATGGTTGATTACTAGGAAAACGTAATTTAGTATGAATTCTTGGTTACCTGTAAGAATTCGCTTAAAGCGATAAGGCCACCAGTTAGAAACCTATTAATTGTATTGTTTTGTCCCTGTAATAAAGTGTCATTGTTTGTTTGTATGAAATTTCATTTCATTTCATTTATTTCCACAATACATATGTGTACAAGTCTTTACAGGTTTTAATGCGATAGTGCAGCTAACAATTAGAAAACAAAAAACTTAAATAAATACGATTTACAACCACAACATATTATTAGGTACTACTTATAATCTCAACAACATTATTAATCTCTGTTGCCATAACATAATATATACCAAGCTATTATTGTGAATTCGTTCAGAGAACAACAAAATAGGTGCGTTTCAACCGCGATTAGATTGATAGTGCGCAGTGCGCGCGTCAGCGGCGCCTCCGCGAGCAGGTTGGTGCGCGCGCGCGGCACCGCCAGCAGCCGCGGCCGCCGCCGCCGCCGCACGTACCCATCTGGGACGTTTATGTATATTTGCCCTAAAATATCTCCATTTTGGACTTTCCCTCTAAGTACCCTAAATAAATATGATACTAGCGCGAATTCCCTCCTTACCCCTAGTTGGTTGTATCCCACCATGCCCAAGACAAACAGAGTGGGATACATCAATGGATAAGAAGGGTACACTCCATACAACTTCATATACAAATACCTAATGAACTTATTCTGTATCTTTTCTAACATTTGTACATACTTTGTTTCATGAGGAGACCAAATCATTCCATTAAATTTTAATTGACTCCTCAATAAAGCATTGTACAAGGCTTTGGTTGCATTAATATTCGTGAATCCACCGGTCATTCGAAGAATAAATCCTAAATGCCTAAATGATTTTTTACAAACTTTGATAATGTGATCCCTAAATGTCAATCCTGTGTTAAAAGTTACTCCCAAGTCCTTTACTTCCATAATTCCCTAGCTATGGGCAATCCACCTATGTTATATTTATGTTGAATTGGATTTTGCGCTCGCGTGAAAGAGATAGTCGTGCACTTGGAAACATTGAATTGTAATAAATTATCCATGCTCCAGGCCACTACTCTGTCTATATCCCTTTGTAATCGTTCGCAATCAGCTTCATTTTTAATTTCTAAGGACAATTTTAAGTCATCGGCAAACAACAAACATTTGGCGTCCTGGACCGTCGCCGGCAGGTCATTAATCATCATCCCAAACTCTAACGGACCGAGATTGCTGCCCTGACTTACCCCGGACCTGGTGAAATACGGTTCTGATCTGTACCCAGAGTACTCCACATACTGCTGCCGATATGACTAGCAAAAAAGTTGAGTAGGTGTGGGGTGAATCCGAAGCCGGCTTGCTTTTTGAGTAGCACATCATTATTTACCAAATCAAACGCCTTTTTATAATCAAAATATGCAGTGTCAGCTTGCCCCCCACCATCTACTACTGGAACCACATACGCCATCTGACTGAGCAAATTAGTAGTAGTGCTACGTGCGACCCTAAACCCGTGCTGCGCATCAGAAAGTTGAGTGCTTATTTGAGTCGATACCTTCTTTTGTACTACCGCCTCTAATATTTTCGCTGGCGTAGAAAGTATTGCTACAGGCCTATATTCCTCTACTTTTGTGCACGATTTCCCCTTTGGTACCGGTACTACCAGCGTCACCCTCCATCTCTCCGGAAAGACGGCCCGCTTCAAGCAAAGATTGAATACATGATGAAGCGGCTGAGCCAGCACCTCCCTACAATCCTTGAAGATGTAGGGCGGTATACCGTCCGGACCTGCTGACTTCTTCGGTTATAGCTGTTGGAGCGCGCTGCGGACGTCTTCCAACTGCAGCGAGTCCAAATGCACGCGCGCCGCCCCGTTAGTACCACCCGCTTCCGAGATCGCGGCGCTTACATCTAATTTAGCTCGTTCGGGACTGTATACGGAATAGAAGTACTCTGCGAATTCTTTAGCACATTGTTCATCACTGATTACCACCCCTTCCTTCAAAATCTTGTGCGGAGCTCTGCCGTTCCTTTTGAACTTAGCATAATTCCAAAAAGACTTAGGGTCTCTCTGTAGTTGGTTTTGAATATTGAGTTTATATTGTTTCTCTGCAGATGATACCATATATGTAACCCTAGCCCTGCACTCGGCAAACTTTTTATAATCAGTTGATGACCCCGTCTTTTTAAAATATTTATGCAATATTGATTTTAATTTGATGTGGCGAATGATATCAGCCGTATAAAACTCTGGATAAACGTACGAGTTCACCCTTTTACCTTTTACCGGGACACAATTATCAATAATCCTATTAATATTGTTATAAAAAAATCTAAACTCATATCAAGATCCAATTCATACATAGGAGTCCAGTCTATTGCCGCTATTGATGCATACAATAACGGGAAATCCGCTTTGTTATAATTGTAAACACTTACGGTAGGTTCACCAGCACGGGGTGCAGGCGCGGCATCCGCACCGACACCTCCAGCGGAGGATGATACGCGTCGACCGGCACTAAGGGCTCGTCCGCCGCGCGCACCATCACACTATTGCATTCAAACGTACTCAGCACTAAATCTAGTTGTCTATTTTTGCAATTGCTTACGGTGTTACTCTGAACGAACCCACAATAAGCTTGAAAATACTCAAAATAATTATTTACATTTGCAGAGCAAGAAAACAAATTAAAATCTCCTATTCAGAGGCGGACTAGCACATTGGGCCGCCATAGGCCAGTTAGTTCAGCCGCCCCCTTTTTTTCTCCCTTCTAGGATTCTCTCAAGGGTTTTGACCCTTGAGAAGAAGGGAAGGATGTTATCTAGGAATTTTCGATGGTTACTAGGAAAGCCAGAAGTAAGGATTGAATACTAGCATAAACATATTGCGCGAGTGCAGCCAGCGGCCACAATCTTTTTTTTACGTTTTGACGAGTCCTACGTTTTAATCCGACTGTCTAAAAAGAGGAGTAAGGATTTTGGTAAAAATGTAATTATGTAGATGATTGTAGAAACGTATAGGTAAGTAGTATCAGGTATGCTTATACCTCTTCCTACACAGATTTAGCTGCTGCACTGATTTTGATAAGAGTGACGAAGTAATTACCTAACTTCCGTTCTCGGAGAACTGATTGGAATATTATTAGAGTCCGATTCATTAAAGGAGCCCCGAAGATGCGGCACACAGTCGCATGGCCGATCAGTCATTAATTTCCATGGGGCTTTTTTGATGAAGAAGACTCTAGATCAGGATGACTCTAGTGAGATAGCAGTTTGCCGTTCAAAATTATTTTTCAGTTAATATAGATTTTTAGTAAAAATCTCTAATTGGTAGATTGTTAGGTTCTTAGGTTAGGTTCAGCTCTCCCTACTTATTTGTAAATTATATTTAGTATATTATTTATCACATTATTTTTGATTGCCGTTAGGGTGAGTTGACATTAAATAAGGAACACGGGAACACATATAAACATCCGAAAAAACGGGCTCGGTGTTTTTTAATAATCAAACATTTTAGTAAGTATACGTACTTAATTAAGTAATTATGATCTATTTAAATGTCTGGACCAATCAATTAATGCTTCTGAAATTTGTCAATAGACAAATTTGTGTTTGTACTTAGATAGATCTTAATGTGGTTTTGAATTTCGACTTGGCAATTTTATTTTTTGGTAACATTTCATCATTTTGATAATTTTAAACAAATATTATGAAACCGTCTTTGTTTTCCCTTTTGAAACCTTTGTATCCAAAACACTTTCTAACGAGTTACTTTCGTAAGGATACATTTTTGTTAGTGACAAAACTACTCGGAATCTTTACTAATATTATAAATCCGAAAGTGTGTTTGTCAGTTTATATGTTTCTTGACCTTGCAGAAACGGAAAGACGGATCAACTTGATTTTTTGCATGGATACCTACTTTATAGATCGGAGGGTGTCAAAGGCATAGGCCACTTTTTTCCAAAAAAAATGTTCCTATGCACAATCATTTACAAATTATGTGATTAAAGCCGTCGGATAAAAGCTAGTCGTAAAATTAAAGATCATGGGTTTCTTTTGTGACTCCAAATTCAAAAGATTCTTTTTTTGAATTGCAATGGATTGCACATGTTGACCGTTGACCCTATGAAAACAAAAGATCATGGGTGCAAAACTTGGGATAAGAAATTAAGAATGTAACTTTATGCTACAAATTAAGCAGATGACATCTGTCTGTGAAAGGTTCTTTCTCCAATTTCTGTCCCATATTTTGTACAAATTATATTTGCCAATCGTGATTTTATACTAAGATACCCATAAAAATATTTGAAAATGTAAAGTCTAAATGTCCATACCCCCAAAGATGGATGATGAAGGTGGCGTCAATACTAATTCAGACTATAAGTACCCAATGGTAATGCGAGTAAGGAGTTTAGGATTTCTGATATATTTTTTCAGCAATTTTGTCTGATTAAAACACAGAAAAAATGTATAAACATTTGTGAAGTTCAATAAAAAAATGTTAGAAATGTTGGAATTTGAAATCAACTCGCACTGATTTATTCGAATTAAGTTTATTTAGTAGATATTTTTGAACATTTTTATTCTAGTAAAAAATAGAATAGTTAGTAACAAAAGTTCAGATAATGATGAGAGTAAGATGGAAAATATTCGATTAATTTGAATTGCACCCATATTTACCATAATTGTAAGTTATAGGTATTAATCCAACGACAGTTTAAAAGAAACTGTCAATGTATAAACCTCTCAAATACACTCATAACTTGAGGTACAAAAGAAACACAATTTTGAGCGAAGTTCATTGTTATTGATAACCGGGCATATCGTAAAACATCCTAAAACAATAAGTTGTGAATGCAACTTTCAAAAAGGATATTTTTTTGTATTAAAACTATTTCCGTACATGTGCATTCGTTGACCAGAATAATGTTTGGTCTACTGGGACGTAAACCCTATAATTTGTGGCATAAATGCCATTTTACGTTTTCTCTGTGTCAGAAGATAGGATTATTTATTACCTCCCGCTGATTGGGTCAGTTGAACCGATAGCACTTTTTTGGCATATTTTTGTAGGATCAGTGTAGGTACGGTACGTGTAGGAGACAACAATTATTTAAAAACTGTTGTAATTTGTGAGAGCTGCGTTAGATGTGATGTGATCTCGTACTGGCCGCCCCTAAAACCTAGCCGCTCTAGGCCTGGGCCTAGTCGGCCTTAAGGCAAATCCGGCTCTGCTCCTATTACAACCATTTGGCTGTAATTATTACAGTAGGCTTCCAAAATTTTAAATAACAACATGTACTCATTCACGTCACTGTTTGGCGGTATATACACGACACATATTAAAAACAAAAATCTATTATTTAAATATACGGAACTACCCACTAATTCAAAAATATGCTCGTCGATGTTTACACTTAATGGTACCGATACGCGTCGCAGCTCGATCCGCGGTGTGGCCACTAAACTCGCGCCGCCCTGCTTCCTGCCGTCCGCTCGATCACATCTAATTATCGTGTATCCCGAGGGGATTATTTCAGCATCATAGATGGATTCATTGCAACCGGTTTCTGTCAGGGCGAATAAATCTGCAGTAGATGCCGCCACACTACTCGAAAATGTGTCTAGTTTCGTTCTCAGCCCTCGAACGTTCTGATAGTAATATAAACTAGTATTTCAGATTGTTTACTGAGTTTTACGCCCTTTGTAGGGTGGTCTACGAAACCAAATCCACTTACAAAATTCAACATTTACGGGCCAATTTTCTGGCTGGCACAATTTCTCATATTTACTTTCCGGTACGCTTACTATAAATGAAGTATAATTTTCGTCACTTTTATGTGTACCTCCTCTTGAAATATTTTTTTCACGTAGTTTACCAAATGTTCAACTGTAGTTTCCTTACGGAGGCGCCATACGTGTAAATCTTTCTTCCGCTCAGTTCCTTGTATAAGAATATCTACATCCTTTGCCGGCTGCAGCCCCCCTCGCTTCACTTCACTAGTGGGGTACCTCTTTTTCTTCCTGTTCACAGTATTCCACTCTTCGTTGTTGTATGGAATAACCATAACAGTTAACCTTAACCTTAAACAGTTTTCTCTATTTTTAGTATTTGTAATTATAGTAGCAACACAAATAGGTACGTCGTCCGTATTTAACCTTTCGGTACACAACCCTAAAAATTAAAATTAATTAGTAGATAATGGGCGCGCGGCGCGTTGTCGTCCTGCAATGCGCGACATTACATTTTTGGTCATATCTTCCAAAATATTCATTGATATCGTTTTCGTAATTTTTATCTGTTGATTTTAATGAATGATTTTTTGTAGTATTAGTTTGAGAGTATTTGATTCGATAAGGACGGATTTTTTGTAGATATCTAGTCTTTTTATTTCGCCAGCGTAAGTCGCGTAACCTTTCGAACGTCACATTTTTTCCGACTTGACAGCAAATATTCATTCGTTATTAACTGTTCGTATATTAAATTGCCATGATTTATAGCTAAAAATCTTCCTGTTGAAACACTCTAAAAGATAGTGAAAACCGCATTCGAATCCGTTGTGTAGTTTGGAAGATATAAGAAAATACACAGACAGACACACGGAAATAGCGACTTTACTTTATATTATGTAGTGATAATTACCTAAAAGTTCCTAAATTAGAAATCCATGGGGAGGACTATGTCCAGCAGTGGACATCCTATAGCTGATAGAAAGAAAAAAATATATAAAGGTCCTAAAACATATAAACGGTCTTAAAACGGAACATTATTAGCGTATTTTTCAATTTAAATGCGCAAAATGTTATAAATTACGGGATTTATTTATTTGCTTTGGCTTTTGAGATTGAATTGAATTCAATTTATTTTGTGCATAGTATACAGAGCATTCTTAAAAGCAATGTAGATACCCTGCCTAGTAGGGCATAGCAAACACTATAATATTAGGTACATATCTACTTAATTAAAAATATACACAGAACATAAGTATACATTAATCATTTTTGTTTGAAGATACTTAATAGTGTAGATATAGTCTGTCCAAGTGTAGTTATGTAGGTTGTAAATATTAGCTGCTATTTTAGAGAGGACAGTACGTATCTACCTATGATTAATTAACAAATATTGTATGTCCGTTACAAGGAGCATATCAGTGGAAGCGCGTGGACCCCGTTTTTGTTGAAACAATAGGTCACCGATTTTAAGCCGGGGGAGAGGTAAGCTCCGCTGGCTGTAATTGGCTGACGCCCAAATGACGCAATGACAACAGTTCTTGTAGTAGAGCCAAAAATGTTACTAGTAAAATATCGATGTCGATATTTTTTATATGCTATCGATAGTTTTCTTAGGATTGGTAAGCACTGTGTACGTAACGGGTGCAATTTTAAAATAAACAAATGAGGTGTAAAAACAAAGAATGGGTCACAATAATTTGGTAAATGTTCAGTAGATACGTTTTATTAGTACGAGTACATGGGTACACTTTTACTGATTGGTCATCAGGTTGTTCCAGAAATTTGAAATTTAGCATACGAATAGTTTTTGGATTGGTGTTTGACATATTAATACTGTGAAAATAAAGCAATCCGCTTAAATTTAGGTACGTCGTCGCACATAAAAATAATTGAAAAGACTATTTGCTGTTGGTGTGTAGGTAAATTATTTATTCTTTGAAAACTTATTTTTTGTTGTCATACGAACATTAATTATTAAATATTTCGCAAACTGTAAATGCTACACTTTCCATTTTAGTTTCAGTGCAACTACATAATATAAAGAACTAATTTCCATATTTTTTCAGATTTCTACTATTTATAGTTTAGAAGATCTGACTGTAACAAATTTGTGACAAAACAGCAACTTTTAATGCAATGCAAATATCTCGAGACACAAACATTTAGGAAATTTTATTTCAAAGAAACATCTTTAGACCTGTCTTACGATACCCCACTCAATATAGTACACACAAAAATTGTATTGTGCCCAAAACAAAACATTTGAATTTTTTTACATTACTTTTACAATTTTTAACATCTTTGTACTAAATTTCATATGAATAGGTGAAAAACTGACATTGTTATTGGGGCATGACATACAGACAGACAGACAGACATGACGAAATTATGAGGGTTCCTAGATGTCTACGGAAGATGTCTATGGAAATAAAACGTGTCTACTTGCTAACGGAGAAAATTATTTCAAACAACAAGTACACTTAAATAAAATGTCATAAATAATAATGCTTATATGATACTCGTATTCTAACTTACTGTGATGCAGTAGGTATGCCGCGCGGTAATGACGGCGAGTTGTTTACACCCAAGTGCGAGATTTATGGTTTTATGACTTGAGCGGGATCAGTCTTTGTCTGCCGTCTATTGTTTAGTTTTTTGTTTGGGTGTTTACGTATTTGAGAACAATAGGCAAGTCTCGAACTTTCAAGTTGTTTACTTGTTAACACAATAGCGTTTATTAGATCGAGTAATGTTGCGAATTATCTCGTAGGTTCGAGACTGTAGAAAATAACGGATATAAATACGCCGACCGACCCTTGGGGATCAATTTTTCGTTTACCGTCGAAGCGAAAACATCTCGTGTTCAAGTGCGATACCATTGATTGTGAAGTGACTAGTTTATGTGAATATCAGTGACAGTGAGAAGTGTTTGTGCGAACCAGTTGTGTCGTGTGTTTTTGTGATTTTTATGAGTGATTGTGTGCAATAAAGTGCAAAGTGATTAATCGGCGTTTTAACTGATTATCCAAGAACCCATCCCTTACTTATTCTTAAAAATGTAGAACACATTCATATTATCAAATACTAGCTGCCCGCCCCGGCTTCGCCCGAGTACGACTGGTTAAAAAGACATTTTATAAGTGTTGTGCTTATATATATACCTACCATGTAACCAAGTAACGTCACACACATGCGCACAATTATTTTAGGGCTTTTTATATTACATTATCGTAACTGTACTGTACCAGCCTTTTTAATAGTCCACTGCAGGACGTAAGCCTACCCACGAAGGGTGTTTGGGCCATATCAACCACGCTGGCCCAGTGTGGGTTGGTGGATTCACATACGCCATCGAATTTCTTCTACGGATGTATACAGGTTGCCTCACGATGTTTTCCTTCACCGAAAAGCGAGTGGTGTGAAATTCCGTACATAAATTCCAAAGAACTCATTGGTACGGGACCGGGGATTTGAACCCACTACCTCTAGACCACCACGGCTAGTTACATTATCATACCTATACACAAATATTTTCGCGATAGAACACCCACTGCTTAACATAGGGCTCCCTTATTAGATCTTGAATAACACCGAATAAAACCATTGCAAGAAGTTTGCATCCAGCTTACATCTATGTATCCACCAAAAAATGAGGTTCTCAATTAGACTGTGTTTTATTTAGTATGTACCTATGTGATGCGATCGTTCCGTCAATTATAAATCAATTTTGAGTCTCAATAAAGTGTTGTTGTATTGAAATGTACCTACCTATTATAATGCCCATTGCTAGACATACCTATTATAATGCCCATTGCTAGACATACCTATTATAATGTCCAATGCTAGATATATAGATGGGTTGAAAGCTACTAGTAGGTACCTGAATCGCGGGTGTTCCCGTAGTCTTAATCTGTTCAACTATTAACGTAAAATAAATATAGTATTGGCCATCTAAATAAAAGTAAGTTCGTATGTGTCGGGAGACTATACATAATCTATAGCCCTGGTTTCAATTTTTAAACGGTTAGAATATTAGAAACCCACAGTCCATCTTCATTTTACAGACAGCGGCACTTAAGTGTAGCTCTGACGGTACTGTGGAGGGGATGGGTACTCATGTCGTCTGCCATACTAAACCCATGCGCAGCCATCCCCTCCACACTTCTCTCAACGCTACACTTATATGCCGCGACCTGTACCTGCGTAAGTTAGTTGACGTTTCTACTATACACTTGTATTTGATCTTTTCTTCATTTGATAACTTTGTAAAATGTTGGCCATCAGTTCTAATTCTACGAATTGTGTGCCCTATCTAAAGCTTCTTCAACTTACTAACCCAAAGAGCTATGATTGAACCGATGGAAACGCTGGCATCCAACGTGATTTGGTGGTCGCGACTGCCCACCAAATCACGTTGGACTTAAAGGACATGGAAAAGATGCGGTTTTTGAAATCTTGCAGAAACTAAATATATACCAATAGAAAGCTTATATAATTATCTTATCAAATACATATTTTTTTAGATTTTTTTCATCGCCATTTAATTTTTAAATGGGTTCTAAAAAATTAGAAAAATGAACTATGTGCTCCGCCAAATAACTGCATTAAGCCTAAATTGAAAAAAAAAACTGACAGTGACATTATAAAACAGCAAAAGGAAATGACATTGTCAATATCGAACAACCAATAGAGGGCTGGTCGCCATATTTAAAAAATAAATAATTGTCAAACTCTAAAATACCAGCCCGCTATTGGTTGTTTGAAGATTCCTGTCTGTTCAGACAAGAATCGTCAAAACGTAGTATCTAGTCTGTGTTTGAAATCACTGTTCTCGTTAGTGCTCTTAGTGCTGTATCGTCAAACATCGATGTATCGATATTGTAACTTTAATTATCGCAAACGCAACTAATGACAGTGCAGTTAATGATTTCTTGATATTGTTTGTTTTTATTTTTTTATTTATAACGTAAAAATAAAATCACGTACCTATGTAAATAAAATTAAATAGGAACGTAGAACATCAATTAGCTTATTTATAAGTCAACCGACATAGCCCAGCAGATTGGCAAGTTGACCGATGACCTCATTAAGGCCACAACATCACGCTAGATGCAAGCCGCTACAAACCGATCTTGTTCGAGACCTATATGGAAGGCCTACATCCAACAGTGGACGTTTAATAGCTGATGGATCGATGGGAAGTTTTTACTAATAATAATGTGTGTCAAAAGTGTCTTACAAAATATAATCTATGAAATGAGGAATCTATGAAACAAATACTGAAGGAAGTAGCTATGTTGTTCTTTAAGACAGTAGATAAATCTAATAACGTTTCACCGATGTAGTTTACTTTTCCACACTCGTGTACGAATTCAAGTGTACCTAGTAATTATTACAACACTGTATTTTCGCATAATAATACAAAACTATCGTCTTTATATTTGAAATCGCCCATCTCTATTGCGTTTTGGACGGGGCTACCAGGCATCTCCTCCTAGTATTACCAGTTCAGTCTAAATATTTTCTACTTAATGAAATAAAAAAGAGATATTATAATAAAACGGCGATACACAAAAATATGTTTTTGCGTGAAATAATATTGTTAATATGGCACTAAACATTAATACAGCTCGCATCGCTGCCGGTTTTCAAGGACCGCCTCCCATATAAAAAGTTTACCAACTCCTTTACGTGGATATCTTTTTTCACACTTGCCAAAACATTGTCTACATTCGAAAACTTTAAAGCCCCATCGATCATTCGTTTTACGAACTGTGTCAGTACCTATTTACTACCACTACAACAGAAATTATAAACCGTCGATATGTCGGCTCGCCTAACTTAGGTTCTCCAAATCTGTAGGTATTACATAAATCGGATTCAAATCTTGATCCCGTATCAATGAGTTTCTATGGAACATATGTACGGAATTTCACATCACTGGCTTTTCCGTGAAAAAAAATGTCGTGTGTCAACCCGCATACCTATGTAGCTATGTACGTCTGAAAAAGGAACTCGATGACGTATACTAATCCACCAACCCGTACTGGGGCACCGTGATGGATATGGCCCAATCAACCTTCATAAACAGACCTATGTTCTGCAGTGGACGATTAAAAAAGGCTGATATAGAAACAGGTACTCTCAGGAATAGCGGTGATAATACATGCACTACGACAGCGTTTATTTTTTTTTCTATTTCTATGACTTATTAAATTCTTACCGCCTTAATACAAAAGATTTAAATACGCTTTGAACACAGTTTAATCGTGCAATTTGTACGGTAAAACTTTTGTGGTAAGACGGTCTATATCTATTGAATGGAATAGCCGATTTGAACAATTCAAAAAGTAATCTACTTATATGAATTGAAACATAAAACTTTTGTGGTAAGACGGTCTATATCTATTGAATGGAATAGCCGATTTGAACAATTCAAAAAGTAATCTACTTATATGAATTGAAACAGTCTTGAAAACAATAATATGATTTATTTGGAAAAGGATTATGAATAACATGGTCTAATTCTGGTCGGTATTTCTATTAACTTTTATTATGTAATAAGTGGTTATTGTGACATAACGATAATAGTTGGACATATGGCATTGCGAAGTTCTTTGTAGATATTGATATGTTCTTTAATATTGTAGAAAATACTTTTGTTCTATCATCAATAATTTCCGCAGCGCATGCAACGAAAGATGTTTTAGAGCATTTTTTTTACACCTTCGGTTACGATACTTAAGTTTTAGTAAGGATCCGTAATCTTTTCTAGCAATAAATATAACCTATGTTACTCAAGGTGAATGTAGCTTTCCAATGGTGGAAGAATTTTTGAAATCGGCACAGTAGTTTTCGAGTTTATTCATTACAAACATACACACACACAAAAATACAGACTTTTTCTCATTATAATATTATTATTAATGTAGATGTGGACCGTGTAGATTAATTAATGAATAGTATAGAAGTGTAGATTATTTTCCTCGCTAGAGTTCCGTTAAACACGTCCGATCGCTGCTATATAATCATAAAGTGCTACAGGGAGAAGCGCGGCCTCCGCGCCGCGCGCCGGCCGGGCCGCTACCGCCCGCGCCGCACCGATATGTCCCTGCATTTTAATTCTGTAATATCTTCGAAAATATTCATTTAAATTAAAAGGCCATATTGATCTATATTGAATGGACAATGTATTTAAGGTACTTAATTGGATAAGGATTAATTATGTATGCTTAAAATAACTTTCTAAATAAGCCATTTTTTTCCGAAAAATGTAAAGGATAAAAAATAGTTATTGTGGGCTATCCTTAAGAGATAGACATATACCATCGCGGACTTTTTTGTTGATCTTTTTAAGGTGTACAATACCGTAGTACATTATTTTGATTTATCTCGTGGGGTTTAGTCAGCGTTTGCAATGTAAGTCCAAAAAAATGTGTTACACCACATTAGAAAACTGTAAATTCATCAGTGTTTCTCTACAATATTATGCAAGTATTATACATATAAACCTTCCTCTTGAATCACTCTATCTATTAAAAAAAAGCGCTTTAAAATCCGTTGCGTAATTTTGAAGATTTAAGCATACATAGGGACGGACAGACAGCGACAGCGACTTTGTTTTATACTATGTAGTGATTTACTTAAATGATTATATAGGTATTATGACTTTAATGTTGTCGATATATATCGATGCGACGCTGCGGACAGCACTATCAGAACAAAAGAGACGTAATACTAACGAACGTTACAGTGTATCAGAAAGAGACAACATGAAAGACAGCAACGGGTGCGGTTGACTAATTGAATATTCGAATTACTTTTTGCCAAAATTGAAGAGATATTGCTAGAGAACATTCGTAATATCTGTAAGTGGTAGTGGATAGAACACAATTCCTAGACAATAATGACCCCATCGGCCTTAAAGTTCTCAAACGTAGACAATGTATTGGTAAATCTAGCTCAGATCTCGTGATCACGTGGAACGGGGAACCAACGCTTCCTTCTATTCCACCATAGCTATTTAGGATAACAAGTTGAAGTGGCCGTAGGCAGGGCACACAATATGTAAAAGTGAAACTGATGGGAAATGTTATGCTAAATTGCATGGCAGATCTGCTACAATCTGGGAAGAGAGATAAAACGTCCCTGGCTACAATAGTTTCACTTTTTGGACGCGGGACTTTATTCGTTGTTGTTATAGATTCGTGCATAGTGCGTTCTGATATTTCGATGAGAAAAACACAAAGACAGATTTGTTTACCAATAAATTTCGACTGCCTCGGTATTATTATTATGTACCTACTACGGGACTAATCGCGCACTAAAATTATGCGTCGGTGGCTCAGTGGTTGGTGACCCTGGTTACCGGGTTAAAGAGCCGTGGGTTCGATTCACACCCAGGACAACCATTTATGTGATGAACTTAGGTGTTTTCTCTGTATTTGGTTGTTATAAGTAATTACTCGTATTTTTGTAAGTACCTATATACCTACCTATAAAATATGTAGTATATCAGTCTCTGGCAGCCATGATTATGACAAGCTTTGCTTAGTTTAGGGTCAGAGGCCGTGTTTAAAATGACAGGTGTATGTTGCCTACTCAGAGTTTTTGGAATTAAGTGATATTTTATCTTTGGCGATTGTGTTAGGTATCTTGCGAGCGAGATGAATTGTGGCGTATAAAATCTCTTGGCAAAGAGATTACATTACACCTAAAAGATTAGCGTGATATTATAAAACTCACTTTCTGGTCAATTACAAGACGAAATCCGAAAAAGCCGTGGTGGTCAAGAGGTAGTGACACCCGCCTTACAATCGTGAGGTCGTGGGTTCAAATCCCCGGTCCCGTACCAATGAGTTCTTTGAATTTATGTACGGAATTTCACACCACTGGCTTTTCGGTGAAGGAAAACATCGTGAGGCAACCTGCATACGTCCGTAGAAGAAATTCGATGGCCTATGTGAATCCACCAACCCGCACTGGGCCAGCGTAGTGGATATGGCCCAATCACCCTTCGTGGGTAGGCCTACGTCTTGCAGTGGACTATAAAAAAGGCTGGTACAGTACAAGACGAAATCGATTACAAATTAGAAAGAAGTCCTCAGAATGTTAATTTGAAATGTATTATTATACAATACAATTCCTTCTATAATATTTTGACCCCGCGTGACAGTACAATTCAGCCCAGCGAATTAATAAATTGAAAAAAAAAATATCGCCTAGATTTGAAATAAATGACAGTTATCAAGGCAAACAAAGTACACAAGACAAATAACCAAAAGAGTTCAAAAGTTCTGGAGTAAAGAGCACCAAGGTACCAACCAACCCGCGCGGCGTATGCCGTCTTACCCAAGATTACAGACAAGAGGTGGACATCAAAACTCGCCATTTCACTTTAGTTATTGCATTCCACCCGCTGCTTAGCTTAGCTTTTGCTTTCGCTTTCGCTTTCAGCACAATAGCTTCAGTGCGATGCCGGTCCCAAGCCCGGATGAAGAGTGAGGGCATTGGGGGGAGTGGGGTGAACGGCATTTCAGATAATCCCCTGGTATGCCGAGCACCCCACCCCCTCCGCGGCAGCCCGTGGCCGGGCGTGTGTGGTGGAGGAGTGCGGCCTCCCTTGTGTTTCTCGGGACGACTCGCTCACCACCTAGCACGCGAAATATCGGGGGGAAGTAGCTTGGGCAACTGCTTCTACCCTTCACTGAGCGCCCACTAACTGTCTGCTTGCTCCACAGTTTTTCCTGCTTAAATAAATAAATGATGAGCGATTTTAAGGACAATGTTATGCCTTGCGACCCGGCTAGCGCCCGGCGCTCTCTGGTTTCCGGGCCAGAGGGTGAGAAATGGGCGACCGAAGGCGACGGCGGGGTGGAGTCCCAGGCCTCGCCGGCCGCAGCTGCTACTGGACCGACGACGACGACGAACACGACAGCCACTCAGCAGCCAGCAGCACCTGGACCAGTGCAGAAGCCTGGAGCCGGAGCGGAGAGGCGCGGGCGGCGCCGGGAGACAGCGGTGGAGCGCGACGCTGGAGTAGGGTCAGGTGGGCGCCGGGAGGGCGGCTGGCCGTCCCCCGGCTTATATCGCGGCGTCAGCCGACGAGCTTTTCTGAGGCAGCGCAGGGCTTTCGGGGATCAGCTGAGGGAGCAGTGGAGTCAGCTGCGTCAGGAGGGTATCATGCCTCTGCCCGGTATGGCGGCGCTCGCGCCCCCTATCGTGGCATGCATGACGCGTGACCTGCCACGGGCGGGGAGCCTCGGCCGCGTGGCCGCGCCGCGTCCGGGCCCGAGCGCCGGGCCTGCGACTGATCCGGTCGGCGCGGCATGCGCCCGAGGGCCTCCGCCTCCCCCGAAGGCCCTGCCGCTGAACGCACAACACGTGGCGCACGACCCGGCAACAATCGCCTCTATTGGTGCTCTCCGACCTGGAACGAAAACCGGCCTATGCCCGTCTAGCGGCACTAGGAGGGAAAAGGGTAAGGAGGTGAGCACGGGGACGGGGGGGATAGAGAGAGAGGTTGCCGGAATCGTCGCGTCCAACACGGATACTACACACTCGGGGGTAGGGGAGGAGACGACCCGAGGAGCAAAGAGACAGCGGAGCTCGGACTTCGTGTCGCCCACGTCGAGCGCAGCAGCCGACAAAAAACTCTGCCAGCGCGCCAATATCGTCAACGCTGACATGACACTCGCACACGCGACACCCCACACTCGCGGTACACCCGATACACCCGCGGGCCCGCTGCCGCCCGGCGGCGGCGCGCTTGCGGTAGCACGAACTCACGCCGCGGGAGCCTTGTCTTACGCCGAGGCCGCTAAGATTTGGCGCCCCGCGGTGCTGGTGATGGAGCGCAGCCGTATGCCGATGAACGAGCTACGGGCCATGCATGTGAGGATGACCGTTGAACAAGCGCAGCAAGAGTGCCACGTCAGCGGTAACCGGCAGGCAAACGGTCACCTACCGCGGTTCGAGAAGCTGGCGACGACGTTCCGTGGTGGGCTAAGGTACATACCCGCGGACGACTACGCACTCGAGTGGCTCAAACACGTAGTAGAACAGTCGCCCGCCCTGTGGGAGGGATTCGGCGAGTGCGTGGTCGTCCCGGAGAGCGAGGTGCCGCGGTACTACACCGCTGTCATAAACGTTCCGGACTTCGGGAGAGGAGTGCCGGCGCTATGCGGAGACGGGCCGGAACCCCTCGTGCAGTACCTGGTGGCGATGAACCCGGAGGTAGGTGTGGAGCGATGGCGGGTGTTCACCCACGAGATGCGTCTAGTGGGTAGCGCCCGTAATCATACTCTGGTGATGGGCATCGCGCCAGAAGACATAGAGCCGCTGAGGCGCGCGGACTTTCGGCTATACTACATATGTGCGAAGGTCTTCGTAAGAGTGAGGGGCTTCAGGGCTGACAGAGGAGGTGAGTCGTCGGCGGCAACGGTGGGTGGGGATGTCGGGGGCGCTGCTTCGTGCATTCAAACCGCTTCCGCGCTCTCCGAGGTCGACGACGACACGCCGCTCGCTGGGAGCATCGGGTGGACGCGGCCGACGGGGGCGACGGGATGCTGGACCTGTATGGGCTCAATATCTTTTCGCCTGCGTCGCCCATGGACATGGACCGGACTGCCCGCCCTCGCGCCGACCACGATGCCTAATTTTGAGGTAGGGGTCCACTAATATATTTTTATCAATTAATTAATAATGGATTCTCAAAAAGATAATAGTCATAAAAACACACACACTCCGACTGCCGCGGCAGTCGGGGGATCACATAGTACACTAAACACCTGTACTAATCTCGATATTATTCAGGGTAATATTCACCATAGCATCTCAGGCTCCGCTGCCCTACGCGAAGCTCTGGAGAAGCGTCAGAACACAATAGCACTGGTCCAGGAACCGTATTTAGTCCGTGGCAAGGTAAGCGGCTTAAATGGTCTCAGAGGTAATGTTTTTACTCCTACTGTGCAAAACAAAATGCGTACTCTTATAAATATATTCCGCAGCCATATAAAGCGTCCTTGGTGACACACTTGTGCACCGATGACCTCACTGTAGTTAAATTAGACACCGGTCTCAGAGGCAATCTCAGCACTGTAATTGTAGCCTCGGCATACCTGGACATAAAAGAAGATGCGCCACATCCGGCGCTCGAAGAGCTGATGCATTTCTGCACAACTAATAAGCTAGAATGTATAGTGGGATGCGATTCAAACGCCCATTGCACTGTCTGGGATTGCACCGACACCAATGAGAGAGGAAACGATGTGCTTGACTTCATCCTCAGGCACAATTTGAACCTTCTAAACAATGGCACTGAGCCCACATTCGTAACATCATGGGCTAGGACAATTATAGATATCACGTTGGTTACAAATGATATCTCTAAAATAATAAATAATTGGCGCGTAGCGACTGATGAATACTCTGGTTCGGACCATAGATGGATCAGATATAGTTTAAGCACTGGCAAACACGAACCACGATCTTACAGAAATCCAAAAAAGACCGACATACCAGCCTTTAGAGATGCACTTGAAAAGGCTATGTCAGAGACAACAAAATTTGATTCAAAAGCGGAACTATCGCCCCAGGAAATAGAGACCACGACGGAAGCCTTGGTACACGCTCTGAAAGAAAGCTATGAAAAAGCTTGCCCATTAAAAAAGGAAAACTATAGTTCAATTCCGAAAAAAGACAGATGGTGGAATAAAGACCTGACTAAGCTCAGAAAAAGGGTCAGGCACCATTTCAATAGAGCCATGAACACCAATGCACAGGCAGACTGGCAAAATTACAGAAAAATGCGCCACCGGTTCAAGGTAGAGGTCAAAAAGAGCCAAAACAACTCTTGGAAAAAGTATAGCAACTCTATACAATCTGAGAGTGAAACTGCACGTTTGAGAAAAATTATAACTAGTGACACACAAATAAAACTAGGTACTCTGAAAAAGGCTGATGGCACTTTCACAGCTTCAGAACAAGAGCAATTTGAAATGCTTTTACAGACGCACTTTCCAGACTGTCAAATAAACGACACAGATGGATGGGTACCACACATACCACAAAAACCTAATAGGGAAGACTGGGACTTTGCCGACTCTATTGTCACGGAAGAAAACCTTCTTTGGGCAATAAGCACTTTTCAGCCGCACAAGGCTCCCGGACTGGACGACATATTTCCAGCTCTCCTCCAATGGGGCCTAAGCACGATTAAAATACACCTCATCGCCATATTTAGATCTTGCTTGGCGTGGAGGTATATACCTAAAGCATGGAGAGAAGTGAAAGTTGTGTTTCTACCGAAACCAGGAAAAATCGACTACACAAACCCAAAGTCGTTCAGACCAATAAGCCTCAGCTCTTTCCTATTGGAAACACTGGAAAGACTCTGTGATAAGCATATTAGATGTGGACCACTGGCAGACAATCCAGTCCACAATAATCAACATGCCTATCAGTCGGGCAAATCGACGGAGACTGCTCTCCATCAAGTGGTGTATAAAATAGAATCTGCTCTGGAGAGCAAGCAATCATGTTTGGCTACTTTTATTGACATTGAAGGGGCATTTGATAAAACTACTTTCCCTAGCATTGAAGAAGGTCTGAAAAAGCAGGGAGTAGATAACAGAGTAAATGGTTGGATAACCACAATGCTCGCAAATAGAACAGCAAACATTGAAACGGCAGGCGCCACGCGCTGTCGGGTCACTAAGGGCTGTCCACAAGGAGGAGTCATGTCACCTTTACTTTGGGTAGTAGTGGTAGACGAACTTATTGTACTCCTCAATAGAGAAGGCATTGTCACTGTGGCATATGCCGATGACCTAGTAATCATGGTGTCTGGACTCTTTGAGTCGACCCTGTGTGAGAAGATGCAGAAAGCACTTAAAGTAGTTGAAAAATGGTGTGAACGCCACGGACTCTCTGTTAATCCGCAAAAAACAGAGTTAGTGCTATTCACACGAAAAACAAAGAAAACCGACTTGAAAACTCCTTCGCTATTTGGTTCCAAATTGACACTAAGCAAGGAAGTCAAATATCTAGGAATCTGGCTAGACAGTAAACTTCTGTGGGGAAAACAACTTGATTATGTCACCACGAAGGCTACAAACATTTTATGGCAGTGCACCAGAGCGGTAGGAAAGGACTGGGGTCTAAAGCCAAAGCTCTGTCACTGGCTATATACTGTTATAGTGCGACCGGTCTTCACTTACGGCTGCGTAGTGTGGTGGACACGTACGAACCTTGTTACAACAAAAGCAAAGCTACAACAAACGCAAAGACTTGCGTGCTCATTAATCAGCGGATGTATGAAAAATACACCATCAGCTGCACTCGAAATTATTCTTGGGCTCACACCACTGCACCTGCACATTCAGCAGGAAGCGATGGCTTCAGCCCTACGAATAAAATCTACAAATCAGTGGAAGAGCATGGGTGCGACCACAAACCACTGCAGAATAATCGATCGGGCGACAGGTATAATCCCTGAAGCTAAAAGTGGTACGGACAGGATAGCCAAAATGCACCTGGACTGTAAAAAGTATGATTTGATCATAGAGGATGACATATCAGACAGTATAACACCGTCTTGGAACATATACACGGATGGTGCTAAAAATAAGGAAGGGACAGGCTGTGGCTATTACTCGCCAAGGAGTCTCTTGCCCTGAGCAAAACCACAACGGCCTTGCAGGCGGAAGCCATGGGCCTATTATTGGCCGCAAAAGCACTGGAGCCACTAAATGAGCTTCTGGTATCTCCTGGAAAAGGAGACTCTAAGGAAGCGATCATGTTCACGGTTGACAGTGCTGCCACAATCTACGCACTCAGGAGACCTATAACAAGGTCCAGGATAATAGCTGAGTGTCATGCAGCACTCCAAAGTATTTCGAATAAACATAGAACTATCGTACGTTGGACGAAAAGTCACGGTTTATGTCCGGGTAACAACATAGCAGACACCCTTGCTAAGGAAGGCACGAGAAAACAGGTGGAGGATAAAGCAGTTAGACACTGCAAGCCGACAGCGGTGGAAGTGCGTGATCTACTGCGCCGTCATACTGAAAAAGAACAACAAAATATGTGGGACAAGAGGGAGGATTGCAGGCATGCCAAAGCTGCTTTCCCAGCCCTGAACAGAAACATTACAAACGATCTATTGAGGTTGCAGCGGCAAGACCTCCGACTTATGGTAGGACTCATCACTGGTCACTGCAACTTGAATAGTCACATGTATAAACTGGGAGCCACCGACAGCCCACTCTGTCGTGGTTGCCTGCAGGAGAATGAAACGGTAGAGCATGTCTTGTGGCATTGTAAGGCCACGGCAGAAACTAGAATCGCTTTCGGGTTGCATGACGCATCCTCATCGCCATCTGGTATACCAACCAAGCCACTGGAGCAGTTATGCCAGCGGCCCAGAGCCACGCTCCGTTATTTTAAGGAGCTGGGCTGGCTGGGGTAGACGCTGGAGGGGGAAATGCACAAAACACCCCATGCGGGACGTCAGTGCAGGACTTATCGCCCCTACTTCAAATGAGAATGAGAATGAGAAGAGGTGGACAGTTGCTGGCGTTACCGCCATATTACGCTGGATGCAAATCGTTCCCAATGGTTTTATTCAAGATTTAATAGGAGAGCGGGAGTCCTATGACCAGCATTGGGAGTTCTATAGCTGATATGTTTGTCCTGTATTTGCCACAGTAATATCAAACGTGCAAAAATAGCGGTGTTTATGTGTGTGACGTATACATGACGTATTAAGTAGACATAGGACTGAATTATGAAGAATCATGATTTTAATAGCAACGTAAAGTGTTGTTTTTATCGAATGCGAATGTAAAGTGAAAAAAAAAACAGAAATATGGAATTATTTCTATTTTTTTTTCACTTTAGGCATTTAGCTATTATAATTACGATGGCGGCTTCATAATTGGGCCTATAACCCTTATAAAATCTGTCAACTTTAGCCAGTTGTACCTGGGCGAAGCCAGGACGAGCAACTAGTTTATTATAATACTAGCTTTTACCCGCGGGTTCGCCCGCGTTATAATTTAATTTACACTTATGTTTATATCGGTACCTACCAATTTTAGTAAATATGTTGTCAAATAAATATTTATGGTAACAAAAATAGTAAGTGCGCCACAAAACATAAGCCCCAATTCAATGTGAAACAATACACAAATATTGTAGCAAATAATAATTTTAAACCCAAAAACAGTCAATCACAAGTAATTTGTTTCGTCATCGTTATCATCCGCAGCTTTCTTTGTCCCACTGCAGGGTTTAGGCCTCTCTCTTGCAGTGCCTCGGCTCTTTGCCGGTCGTGACCAGGCTCGACCGGCGGTATTGACGATATCGTCGAGATAGTCGACCCACTTTGCGGCCGCGCCGCACATACATAGCTGAGAACTCTCACCTATTCAAGAACCCTAGTTGACCAGCTCGGTCACCACGGTCTTCCTTGCTCAAGAAGCGCTGGTCGAATTGGTTGCCACGCCAGTCTGAACAATGTTATACTGGGGCTTTTGCGACCGCCAATGTACGGTGGCCGAATCGGCTTGCGTGTGGTGATGGCAAAAGACCTGACGGTATGACGCTGGTCCCATAGAAATGTGGACGGCCCTTAGTATGGGACGCGACTTGCGTCGATACTTTGGCGCCGTCACATCTTTCTGAGACTCAGAGTAGGGCTGGAGTGGTGGCCTATTCGGCGGAGCAGCACAAACGGCGCAAATATGCTAACCTCGGCAGTGGTTACATATTTGAGCCGTTTGAAATTGAGACATTGTGTCCGTGGGGGCCAGGTGCTCATGTTGTTTTCAAAAGCCTTTCTGAGCGTCTGGTGGACGCGACATGTGACTAAAATGCTGGTGCTGGGCAGTGGCATTGAGCATTTGAATTATCTTTATACCTTCAAGGGTCTGTGGATGATTATGAACTTTTATAAGTCTTGTATTTAGTAGTAGTTAATAAAGGCACTTGCCCTATAGAAAAATCAAGTACTTTTGCACCTTTTTATCACTGTTCGAACCTAACCTAACCTAATAAATGCTTCTGTTGACTAAGATAAGGTTAGAGTGTACAACCTACCCGTGGGTTCCCGCTTTGTCGTGGCGGGGGGACTTAGTAGCAGAGGCTTATGGGCGGTCACGCGGGAACCCGAGGTAACGCTTCTCTGAGTTTCTTCTGAGACAGCTGAAAAGGCGGCGCTCGAGGTCATCCGATTTTTTTGAGTCTTTTCCCCTAAGCAGTTTTAAGTTTGCACTCGCGGGAATTCGAGGTTGGGCCGCTTCTCTGGGCTTTTTAACTGAAGCAGATGAGAGGTTGGCCAGTAAGTTGCGTGCCTTATGAGGTATGCCGCAACTGAGGCGGGCTGCACTGTTAAACTGTGCTAACCTAACCAAACCAACATAAATTTATGTTCCTGTCAAGGTCACAGTTCACAGTCAAGGTTAATGACCTTAGAGTTAAAGTACTTATACTCATACCATACTACTCATGCTAAAAATCAAATCGATCCGTTGCTTCGTATACATATTAGTATGGATTCTGTACCATAAAGGTAGAATAAAGAATCATGTTAAACCTCTAAAGATGGTAGATTTAAAGATATTTTAATGTCAGACAAAAAGACGGCCCAGTATTAAACGTCATTGTAATATGTAGCATGGCAAATGGGAAACTATTTTATCCAATTTTAATGTCAGTTGTCGTTACACGTGTTGTTATTTCATCTTCGAAGATATATTATATAATGGTGGAAAGACAATTTGTCGCTTTGCTATGCTAAGCGTGATATTTATAAAAGTCTGCAGTCAATGTATGTCACCTGTCATCTAATTACGTTTCGTCAATACATATTAGGCCCAATTAAGAAGGCGCCATCGTAATTTTAATAGCAACGTAAAAGTGTTCTTTCTATCGAATGCCTAAAGTGAAAAAGAAACAGATATAGTCTAATTATCTATTATAATTACGATGGTGCCTTCATAATTGGGCCTATTACCGTCGTTGTGATTGGTGACAGCTTCGCTATCGATACTTTTTGTACTATCCTACGGGAATCATGCAATTTTATGGTTTATGATATTTATTTTGTCAAAGAATTACATAAAATTCACTTCTGAGAGAAAATACAAACTAGATAAGTGCTAGATTAAATAGCAGGTGTGAACACAACTTATTATTCTACAAAACTATTAGGCTAAACTATTTTTCTTCTTTACAAAAAAAAAGGACTCACGAAACGTCAAAGTACCGACTTAACAATATTTTATACAGGCAGGAATAGGTACTTTTTTTTTTCGGGATAAATAAAATCCTTTGTCACTTTCCGTCTTTTAAACTATATCCATGCCAAAAATCAAGTCAATCCGTTGTTCCGTTGCAGCGTGAAAGAGGGACAAACCAACAAACTTTTCGGATTTATAATATTAGTAACATAACACCGAGTGCACTACTTGACATACACCTTTATGTGCCTACACAGTTTTAAACAATAAACGTTATCTTATCTAAATACTTCATTATTAGACAATAATTATCCCGAAAACGGGAAATCCCAAATACATAAACTGTCAACAATCATTATCATTATGAGGTCAAACTTAACCTTCGGGGTCAACGTGTAAACTAAACGACTAAACAGTATCCTCGAACACGGTCCGAGTGTAAACGTCGACAGTCATGTACACACACCTCGCTATACTGTTGTTACTTTCGTCCCCGTCTTTCCAACATCTGCCAATATCCTCAAACTTGATACAAAATTTCCTCGATGATTCTACACACAACATGAACGACTTCTTTCAAGAAAAGACGAAAATGGCAGAGACTTTTTTCAACAATATTTACCATGATGCCGTGAAGATGAAGGATTCTGTCAACCAGTATGTGGAAGATCAACAAAAGAAAATAGCAGAAGAAGTGAACAGTTACGTGAACACTGTTAAAGCAAGTGGGAGAAAAATGACTGATACTTTTTCGTTTGTGCCAGATAACGATCAAATAGATACAGAGCGTTTAGAGAATCCTGATGTATCCCTTTCAGTGCCAGCCATCATTTTGCAGAACGCATATCCTGTTGAAACACACACCATCGCATCTAAAGGGTATGTTCTAAACATCCATCGTATTCCAAGATCAAAAGAAGGAAGCTTTACTCCTCTAAAGACTGTGATTCTCCACCACGGTCTATTGGCCAGTTCTGCCGACTGGATCCTAAACGGACCCGGTAAAGCGTTAGCGTACGTCCTCGCTGATGCCGGCTACGACGTTTGGATGCCAAACATTAGAGGAAACAGATATTCCAGAGAGCATACCACATTGAAGACCGACAGTAAAGCGTATTGGAACTTTTCGTGGCACGACGTAGCTCTACACGACGTTCCGGCTATTATCGACTATATTAAGAAGTTAAAAGGTCCTGAAGCCAAGATCGTGTACATCGGACACTCGATGGGAACTACTATTCTTTTTGCTATGCTGACGCTGCGGCCTGAATACAATGATCAGTTGACGGCCGGTTTTGCTCTCGCTCCTGTGGTGTTCATGTCAGATTTAAAATCCCCTATAACAACTCTGACTCCTTTAACCAGCAATGCAGCTCATATGGAGATGCTCTACGGTTCCCACGAATTTTTCCCAAAGAACTCCGCGTTAGGGAAAATCACCAGTGTCTGCAACGTCGACAACATAGATAGCAAAGTGTGCAAGAACGTCGTGTTTCACCTCTGCGGCTACAACGAAGCCCAATTTAACAAGACCCTTCTCCCTGTGTTCTTTGCACATATAGGAACAGGGACTTCGTGGAAGACTGTAGTTCACTTCTCTCAAGAAATCAGCGCTGAGGGAAGATTCCAGAAGTTTGACTACGGTTCGTATTACAACAAGAAGTTGTATGGCTCTGAAACTCCTCCGGAATATGACTTGAGTAAGATCGCGTTACCTATAAAGTTGTTTTGGACGACAAACGATTTATTGTCCAGTGAAAAGGATGTGAAGAATCTTTATGAAAGGCTGCCGGAGGGAAAAGAAATATTTCAAGTGCCGGATCCAAATTTCAATCACATAGACTACCTTTGGGCAAAAGACGCACCAACTTTATTGAACAACAAAGTACTCGAGACTCTCGATAGAGCGTTTACACAATCAGAAAATTCTTTAAGGTTCAAGTGGAGATTTTTCAAATAATATTGTTACGGTTTGTGAGTTCCGGGAGCAGATAAGACTAATAATAGTTATAACGTATAATACTTGTATGTACCTACTAACTTAATGCTTAATATTACTAAATAGGAATAATTATGTGAGCATTAATTATGTTAAAGGAATTATAAGGAAAAAGGAAATAAAAAGTGATATCAATAAAACTATTCTAATAATTATCTTCTTTAGTTTGCATGTTACGGGTAATACTTAATACTTTTTTACTGAAATAGACAATCCAGGGTTATCTAGAACTGGTGTACGAAGCCAAAAGTGATTCAATCATCATTACGAACAACTGTTTTTTAATAGCTGGTTTTTTTCTCGAGTTCCGGGTTGGCCCCATAATGATGGTCTGGATCAGCCCCTTTCGCGCCAGTTCCACATATCCCTACTGATCTATCCCTACTGGTAGAGAAGAATGGATTTTTTTCCACCTATTACTACTAGGGGCGAAACGTGGATATTTTACTTCCACGTATTTCTACTGTGCTGTACCAGCCTTTTTAGTAGTCCACTGCAGGACGTAGGCCTACCCACGAAGGGTGATTGGGCCATATCCACCACGCGGGCCCAGTGCGGGTTGGTGGATTCACATACGCCATCGAATTTCTTCTACCGACGTATGCAGGTTGCCTCACGATGTTTTCCTTCACCGAAAAGCCTGTGGTGTGAAATTCCGTACATAAATTCCAAAGAACTCATTGGTACGGGACCGGGGATTCGAACCCTCGACCTCACGATTGTAAGGCAGGTGTCACTACCTCGGCTTTTGACGGCATTTCTACTATGATCAAGTACAAATAGGAAGAAAAATGAAAAGAAAAAATTCAAAAAGTTTTGAATTTATTAATTAGTCTAACTAGTCTAATAAGAAATCCGTACTCCGTAGCAATGTAAAATGCAAAAATATTATATTTTATCTTAACATATCTAAAAAATGTCCAACAGTGATCTCTCCTGTGATCAGTTGCATTTGTGCATTTTGTATCACGTAATCACGGGTCACATACTTTTCTTCTCTCATTTTTGGTGGATTCAGTTTCAGCACGTTCCTGATGGACTTCACGCTATTCTTTACGTTACTTAACGTTAACAAGTTTTTATCTGACACCATGATAGGTGACACTCTATGATTTTTTTTTCTGTATGTATAATTTTGACTTTTGACGTATTGTATCCATAAACTTTGACATTTTATTTTTTTGTGATTATTTGATTTTGTATAGCATCAAAAATACTTATCTTTTTATTCAGTTGGTGAGCTTTTGAAAATAATGAGCTTTTGTATTAATATTCTTCCTTGTTACAATAATTGTATACTTAGCTTCAATTCCAATTGAATTCAAAATGTCTGTATACCAATGAAGGTGGAGGCTAGTGCACTACAAACTACAATAATTTTCTTAATAACACCTGTGTATGTACTCGTACACTTATTACCTAGTTTCACAGACTAATAAAATCATTGTATCTTTTGAACCACGGACTGGCTGTATAATATTTTAACAATTTGTATAAGCTTGGTTTCCGGTTGTTTTTGTCACGGATTTTGAAATGCCATGATTCCGCGGAATTATTTGTTCTGTGCCTTTTTCCAAACACGCACCACTGTTTCTGGAACTTGTCATTTTTCATCCAAGTTCATTTAAAATATTTTTTTAACGCTTCCATTTTAAATTCATCTAAAATCTGACTCTCAATGAATAACAATCTTTGTTGTATTTTATCCAAAGGCAGCAGAAGCAACGTCGCGATAAGTGATAGTATTCTTCTCTTGTCTCTGTTTTTCATTAGTTTCAGTTGTTTCCCCTTTTTCCATTTAGCTTTGAGAAAATGATAGTAATACCCCCCTTTTTCAGTATTTGGAAATACGATACTGATGGCTTTTGCAATAGCTGCCTCAAAGTCGGCCATGATATAAGTAGGATACCAGTCTATATTGTCATTCTGTTGCATTTGGGATTTAATAAGCTAAAACATTATGACATACGTTCAGTCTTCTTGTCTAGAAGAAGTGCGTAGAGAATTAATAATAATAATAAATAATAAATTCTTTATTTGGCACAAAAACTTAGTTCTAAACAATTGAACGATACTACCTGCAGTAGTCAGAAAGACTGTGTCGCGGGCAGCATCGCCCACCTCCGGCAAAAGAACATTATAAAGAGTACAAATAAAAGACAAAACTATAATCAAAACTGCATAATTTAGACAACAATAACCGTTAGAATATTGTGTGTGCACGCGTGTGTGTATTGTGTGTGTGTGTGTATGTGTGTGCGCGCGCGTGTGTGTGTGTGTGTGTGTGATTGCAATCAAGTTATAACTGTAATTAAGTCCTCGGTATCTTGATAAGATAGTGATAACAGCCATTCAACACATTTTATTTTACATTTATAAATGTAGGAGGGGAGTGGGTAAATACTAAGTTCTTTATTTAACCTATTATACAATAACGAGCTAATAGCTTGATAATGACGGGTTGCTATAGCAGTGCGGCACGGTTCCGAGCTACAAACTTTATCCGATCTACGTTTATTAGCTATGAAGTCAGGATCATAATACAATTGAGTATGTTTCCGAAGAATAGTTTGTAATACAAAAAGTTGTCTTACAGTGAGAACTTTACATAAAAAGTACAAGTCAGAAGTGGAGAAGCGGATAGGTTTCTTTGTAAGGACTTTAAGTGCAGCTCTCAGTGCTCTCTCTAGTCTTATCATGTAAGTTTTAAAACGTTTGTTCTGCGACTTTCAAAACACAAAAAAAAAATACTTTTTCATACATTTGGTCGCGAGTAACGATATTTTTCTATGGAACACCATTTTTTCTTCTAGTATTAACAAAAGGGCAGAACAAAAGTTGTTAGTTTTAATGTACAGAATAATCACCTAAAAGGATGCTAATTGATTAGAAATAACCCTGTATAAGTATGTATTTAAAAATATGGATATGTAATATATCAGTCTCTGGCAGCCATATCACAATCGTTGCTTAGTTTGAAGTCAGAGACCGTGTGTATGACGTCCCCTGATATTTATTTATTTTATTCAATGAAATATAGAGATAAGTACCTAGTTGAACAATTTTCATATTTTAGATGAATGAAAGAAATGTTCATATCGTCAGTTCATATACTGTACTGTACCAGCCTTTTAATAGTCCACTGCAGGACGTAGGCCTACCCACGATGGGTGATTGGGCCATATCCACCACGCTGGCCCAGTGCGGGTTGGTGGATTCACATACGCCATCGAATTTCTTCCACGGACCTATGCAGGTTGCATCACGATGTTTTCCTTCACCGAAAAGCCAGTGGTGTGAAATTCCGTACATAAGTTCCAAAGAAACTCATTGGTACGAGACCTGGATTTGAACCCACGACCTCAAGAATGACAGGCCAGCGCTATAACCACTAGACCACCACAGTTCATATATGCATGTAGAGAAAAATCCCTTGAATATTATGGGTAATAAAGCTACATGCATGGCAAAACTATGATAGGTAATTAATGATAAATAAGTAGGTACTCAGTTATTATTCCGGCTTTTCTATATTAATAATTTCGTCAAGGGGTACGGTAGACTCGATTGAAACTTTATCTGAATGATAAAACATAAAAAATAATGATTTCGAGTCGACAACATATATCCGGAAAATTCGGATTATCGAGTATTTTAATAAATTATAACGGTGCTGACAAACAAAAACACGGTGTCCATATTGACACCGGATGACGGATGACATAAATTGAGAAGTGTTGCCAACACCACAAATAAAGAATCTGCTAAAATGGTGTTAAAAATGTGACAAAATAATGCTATATAAACATGCTAAAAATTGTGATAACATTTTTCAATATGAAATGAAACGTAACATAATTATAAAATTATTATTAATTAAAAAATATGTGTTTTAATCGACTATGACTATTATTATGTTATCAAATAAAATGTAAGTATCTTGGTCTTGGATCTTGCCTACAGAGCGTAGTGCGTTCTCTGGAACTGCATAAGACTAGCAGCATTTCCTTGCCCTTTTTAAGTCGAATCTTATAAGTATAGTATAGCATTTAAAGTTTTTACCGACAAACAATTGCGTAGCATAATTTTTAATACTGAATGTATTAAAACTAAAAGAAACCCATTCAATTTCGTCATTTGAAAGTGGTAGCGTTAAAAACGAAATTGCTGACATAAATCTGCAATTTTGCATGTAATTTTAATGGTAAAAAACTTATTGTACAATTATTTTACATGCTGAAAATATGACGTATGCTAAATTGCAAATAAATCTGCTAAACAAGATGAAAATATGCTAAATTTAGCATAAGAATGCTAAATTGGCATCACTGATCTTGGGCAGTCAAGTTTTTTATGTTTTGGCGTCGCATTTTGGTGCATTTGCCAGTGTCAAGTATTAAGTTTTAATAATTTTTGATAATATTGTATCAAAATAGTCACTGTCGTAGTCACGTTTAGGTCCAACCTTTAGTTAGTACCACAGATATCTAATACACTAGGTTAGTACCTAACCTTTGGTTAGGTACACTTAATGTTTTCAATGATCCGAAACATAAAATAGGACAGGAGTGTAGGCTATTAATTTTGTGAATGTAGTAATCAGAATCCACTGGAGAAGCAAAGGATACAGGCTACATAAAGTACATCATAATATATCACCAACCGGCCTTTTTGGAAATCTATGAGCCTTATGTCTAGCTGTGGACGTCCTACGGCTGATAGATAGATAGATAATCATAGAAAATATAATACTTGCCATACCTAATCTTTAAAGTTGACGTTGGTTTTCTTTTCGTTTTATCAGAATGTATAGATACTATTTTCAGTACTTATTCATTTAGTTTTGAGCAATTACTTTGGGATATTGTTTACACCCATCATTCCGAAATTACCTATTTTTTAATATATGTCTTTCATAATTGTTTTGCTTGACCTTCATCATTTTGTTATCAGCCTAATCTCCTTGCCATAGATGAAGGATAAGTTTTCGCTCAGAGCGAAGCGATCCTTCCTTCATCTATGCTCCTTGCATTTGGTAATCATTGTCATGATTGTAAAAAATTGATGCAGCGAAGAGCTCTTCGTAAAGATGGTGATCAAGTAAAATTATGATGAGTGTGTGTGTATTATAAGTCATATTTCACCCGAGCGAAGCCGGGTTGTCATCTAGTTATAATATATTACCGTCTATACTTAATAAGGTAAAATTGATCTCGAAATTGTTGGTAGGTTATTATATGCAAAACTATGATAGGTAATTAATGATAAATAAGTAGGTACTCAGTTATTATTCCGGCTTTATAATATATTACCGTCTATACTTAATAAGGTAAAATTGATCTCGAAATTGTTGGTAGGTTATTATATGCAAAACTATGATAGGTAATTAATGATAAATAAGTAGGTACTCAGTTATTATTCCGGCTTTATAATATATTACCGTCTATACTTAATAAGGTAAAATTGATCTCGAAATTGTTGGTAGATTATTATATGCAAAACTATGATAGGTAATTAATGATAAATAAGTAGGTACTCAGTTATTATTCCGGCTTTATAATATATTACCGTCTATACTTAATAAGGTAAAATTGATCTCGAAATTGTTGGTAGGTAGGAATATGAGGTAGTATAAAGGTATTACGTTATGAATTACCTACCTATTATGTAGGTACTTAAGTAAACCTACTTGAGTGCATAATATTATGGTTATTAGTTTATCAATTCATTGAACAGCTTTGTAATTAATAGAGTAGCCTTAAACATCATAAGAAAATCCATTTATCTAGGAACCCTAGTGCTTATATCTAATTACATAATTATGTGTAATTGCCTAAATTTATTCTAATTTTTATAAATATTTAACGAGACTTCGTAACATTTTTATGCTAGCAAAATAAATGGTAAAAATCTTTGAATTACGATTTTAATTTCGTATAATTAATTATGTTAATAGCGTCCCGAATCCAGGGCTGAAATTGTTTTTAGAACGTCTGCTTAGGTACACGGTATTTGTAAAAGGCTCAATTTTAAGGGTTCCGTGATAAAACGAGGAATCCTTGTAATAAGTTCGTTGTGTCCGTCCGGTAGAATGTCACAAAGCATTATAACTTCCACTTACGAACCAAATTGCATAAAGTTTAACATTATGATGGTTTATGTACAGATCCTAAGTTTAAATAGGTACTATACTTATTAACAATTTTCAAAACTGTGTTTTCAAGGGGTTGCTCCAATACATTTAAAGTGAGGATGAAAATTTTGCCTACCTTTTTTGGTGTACCGTTGAATAGGTTTTTTAAAATAAATGTTTAGTTTATTAATTTTTTTAGGGTTCCGTACCTCAAACGGAACCTTTATAGGATCACATTGTTGTCCGCCTGTCCGTCTGTGTGTATGTCAAGACACTTTATCTCGGGAACGCGTAAAGATATCGAGTTGAAATTTAAACTGTATACCTACTTATATAATTATAGTCTCTTGCAGTTGTTCTTGCAGTTGTGTAAAAGAAAAACTCCTCAGTTATCGTTTAAAAAAGTAAGAGCCATTTATGTCGTAAAAAAACCGCATATTTCGACACTTACAAAAATCATAACCTACAGGGTACTTACCGTTGACATAGAACTATGAAATTTGGTGAGAAGCATTATCTCAGAGTACATATATAGGAATAAATCTGAAAACTGTACATTTTTATTTCAATCTAATCTAATATGGGTTCTAAATTCAAAGTGAGTAAATCGTATCATGTAAGGTATCATATAAAAGAGCTTCATTAGCACATACTAAAACAGGTTTAAATTATTTTAACAATGTGTAATTTTCGATGTATGACGAGAAAAGTGGAAAAAAAAACCACTTTTTTGTCGATGGTTATAATAGAGATTTTAACAACTTACTTCCCAATTTTGTGAAATCCTCTGGATTTGTACGGAACCCTCGATGTGCGAGCCTGACTCGCACTTGTCCTGTTTGTGTTATATTTAGATACCATTTTTGAGATAAAGATTGATCATTGAAAAATCCACGAATCCGTCGCAGAAAAAAAGAATGAAACTGCTTTTTTGACTTGGTTAGACTTTCTTATGACCATTTTCACTAATTCTGTTCCCATTGTGTAAAACAGACATCAGTGCTAGAGTTGCGCGTTCTTTCGGCGGCCAGATGTCGTTGAGATGTTTCTCAGCTTTCACGTGCCACAATTTTGAACTAAAAGCTTGAGGAACTTCATTCATATTCTTCCTCCAGTTTTTATAAACGACTGCAGCTATTTCGCCGGTGGATTTTCCTTTAGTGTAAAATGTCACGACACTTGGCTCCGACCAATACTGTTCTCCCGATGCTTTTACAGGTCTGATCGACACTTTTACTACATATTGCATATGGGCGTACGGCAGGGACAGGTCGAAACGGTAGGTGTAGTTCTTTTTCGGCAAACTTGATGCATCCACGCTGAGGAATACAGATGAATTGTCGATATTTGCGATTTGGTATTCGATTTTGTGCACTACTCCATTAGGTAAGAGGTCGATCATGTTGTGCGGTATTTTCCAATGCAGTGTTGCACTGTAAGTATCCATTTCGAGGACTTTTAGACTCATAATTCTAGCTGGCTGGACTATCGAGTAGTGATCAACGGTAAAATTTTGCTCATTACTGCCAAACGCATTGGAGGATGTTAAAGAAAACATGAATTGCTTCTCTAATTGCCTGTATCTAGGCAAAGATGTGGTATGCCAAGTACAATAATAAGAAGTAAAATCGCTTCTAACTGCGACACACGGATCAGACTTCCGCCCATTTACAATTATAAATAAAGAACGGCTAATTCGTGAAACTGATCCATAATCTTTCCACGCACACTTCAATTCATCGAGGTTATAAGACACGCATTGGAAATCCGTCACATTGTGTGGCGCTTCATCCACCAACACCCGCGTTGTCACCATTCGACGTCGGCCGTTGCAATCTTTTGTTTTGGTACAGTAGAAGGAATAAACACCATTGACGTCCATCTTCGTGTTGACTCTAATGGTTGTATCGTTAATTTTTTCGGAGGGTACAACTGTATCCGATCCGATAGTCAAGAATTGTATATCGTCTGCTGAACAATCAGTTGTGCAGAACATCTCTAGAGCTTCGCCACGACGCACTAAGATTCTACCTTCTGGATAAATACTAAGGCCGCCGACACTAAATGACAAAACTCTCGGGAGGCACAAGTAGATTGTCACCAGGCACGGCACGAAGCTGCCATGTTGTCTCGCTCTATCCGCCATTGTGGTATTTCTAACTTTACTTCTCTTGATCTATTTGAGTCGATCTTCGTAAATGCTGCGCTGAACACAATCCTCGGTATTTTATATCAAATAGGATGACGTAGCGTGGCCAGGCTATCAGTGATCTGGACAACCGGTGACCTCTTATAAATTTACAGAAATAAGTTATCGTCAATGTTCTTGGAATCTGGGAGTTTTCGTTATTTTATCAAGAAACAGCTACGCAAAATAAATTAATTCCATGCACGTTTTATGTACCTATATTGCTAGCATTTACACGTGGCTTCGCCATCTTGATTTTAGGAATGACTTTTTTTGCAAACAAGTTCGTTTTTCACCACCACCTCGTTCGAGGGGTTAGTATGATATTTTACGTATACGGAAACTACGGTATCATTTGTGTGGCGTGTTTTGTTACTTTTTTGTACGACACTTCTGACAAAACTGAAGAAGAGCTAACAAAAATGTATAAAACCACACGAAAACGATTACAGTTTTCGTTTACTATACAAACTCATACTAAGGCGCCTGAAAAGCGTCGTCAAGCAACGATGTGGTCAAAGGAAAGATGAAGCACGCAGACACAGAAGACATCTATTCGGACAAAAGTCGAGCTGATTTATTTATACATTTTGTCGAGTCCGAGTTGCATTTTCGTATAATTATCGAAAATTTAATTATAGGTACTTATAGTACTGTATGAGCCTTTTTATTTTATTTTTTTAACTGTCCACTGCAGGACGTAGGCCTACTCACGAAGGGTGATTGGGCCATATCCACCACGCTGGCCCGGTGCGGGTTGGTGGATTCACATACGCCATCGAATTTCTTCTACGGACATATGCAGGTTGCCTCACGAAAACATTCACCGAAAAGCCAGTGGTGTGAAATTCCGTACATAAATTCCAAAGAACTCATTGGTACGGGACCGGGATTTGAACCCACGACCTCACGATTGTAAGGCGGGTGTCACTACCTCTAAGCCACCACGGCTTCGTGTACTTATAGTGTAGGTGTTTAAATATAGTATACTAGCTTTTACCCGCGGCTTCGCCCGCGATAAAATTTAATTTATGTTTATCTTGTCAAAAAAATATGGTAACTAAAACAGTAAGTGCGCCACAAAATATTAGCCCCAATTCAATGTGAAACGGTACACAAATATTGTAGCAAATAATCATTTCAAACCCAAAAAACAGCCAATCTTAACTAATTTGTTTCGTCATCTCCGCAGCTTTCTTTGACCCACTGTTGGGTATAGGCCTCTCTCTTGCAGTGCTATCTGCCTCAGCTCTTTGCCGGTCGTGACCAGGTTCGACCGGCGGTATTGATGATATCGTCGAGATAGTCGACCTACCTTGCTGCCGCGCCGCACATAGCTGAGCCCTCTCACCTATTCAAGTACCCTAGTTGACCAGCTTGGTCACCACCGTGTTTCTTGGTCAAGAAGCGCTGGTCGAATAGGTTGCCACGCCATTGTGAACGATGTCATACGCAGGGCTTTTGCGACCGCCAATATCGCAGCCGTACTCGAACCGAATGGGTTTGCGCGTGGTGATGGCAAAAGGCCTGACGGTATGAAGCTGGTCCCATGGAAGTGTAGACGGCTCTTAGTATGGGACGCGACTTGCGTCGATACTTTGGCGCCGTCAGCGGAGCAGCACAAACGGCGCAAATATGCTAACCTCGGCAGTGGTTACATATTTGAGCCGTTTGAACATTGCCATTGAGACATTGTGCGCGTGTTGGCCGGGAGCTCATCTTGTTTTCAAAAGTCTTTCTGAGGGTCTGGTGTACCCGCCGCATGACCAAAATGCTGGTGTTTATTTGGCTCAACGTATAAGCAGCATTGCCAAGCTGATTGGCAATGCTGCCAGCATGTTGGGCACGCTGCTAACTGGCAGTGGGCTTGAGCATTTAGAATATCTTTAGACCTTCAAGGGTCTGTGGGTGATCCAATTGCTTGTTATGTAGTAGTAGTTTATGAAGTTTTACATTATAAGTCTGTATTTAGTGGTAGTTAATAAAGGCACTTGCTCTATAAAAAAATCAAGTACCTTGCACCTTGCTGTCACTGTTCAAACCTAACCCGATATCAAAATACCTTATACTTATAAATGCTTCTTTTGATTAAGATAAGGTTAGAGTGTACCCGCCCATAGGTTCCCGCCTTGTCGTGGCAGGAGAACTTAGTAGCCGAGGCTTATGGGCGGCGCGGGAATCTCAGGTAGAGCCACTTCTCTAGGTTTTTTCTGAGACAGCTGAGAAGGCGGCGCTCGAGGTCTCCCGATTCTTTTTGGTCTTTTCCTCCTAGGCAGTTTAGAAGTTTACACTCGAGGTTGGGCCGCTTTTCTGGGGTTTTTAAATATAGCAGCTGAGAGGCTGGCCGGCAAGTTGCGTGCCTCATGAGGAGTGCCGCAACTGAGCCGGGCTGCACTTTTATCACTGTTCAATCCTAACCAAACCAACAGAAATGTATGTTCGTGTCAAGGTCACAACTCAGAATCAAGGTTAATAACCTTAGTGTCAAGATATTCATACTCATGCCATACTATTTTTAAAAATCAAGTCGAACCGTTTCTTCATATATTAGCATGGATTCTGTACCATAAAGGTAGAATTAAGAAATATGTTTAACCTCTAATGGTGGTATATTTAAAAATATTTTTAATTTCAGACAAAATGACGGCCCAGTATTAAACGTCATTGTAATATATAGCATGACAAAGGGAAAACTATTTTGTCCAATTTTAATGTCAGTTGTCATTGTCAATTCATACTTTATTTCCTCTTCGAGGAGCTATAATGGTGGAAAGACAATTTGTGCCTTTGCTATGCTAAGCGAGACATTTATAAAAGTCTGCAGTCAATGTATGTCACCTGTCATCTAATTACGTTTTGTGAATCCATGTTAGGCCCAATCAACCCAATTATGAACGCGCCATCGTAAATTTAATAGCAACGTAAAAAGTGTTCTCTTTATCGAATGCCGAAAGTGAAACAGAAATAGTCTAATTAACTGTTATAATTACGATGGTGTCTTCAAAATTGGGCCTTTTAGCGTCGTTGTGATAGGTGACCGTTTCGCTATCGCAAGATTTTGTCAGTAAAGTTAAGTGTCAAGTTTTGTTAGTTTGTCCTATCCTACGGGAATTATGCAATTTTCGGGATAAAATGTAGTATGTCCTTTCTCAGGCTCTAGATTATCTGTGTACCAAATTTCATTGAGATCGGTTCATTAGTTTTGGCGTGAAAGCGCGACAGACAGACAGAGTTACGTATGATTAATGCCAAGGACTGCTCATCGATTGATTTGACAGATATCCGATCGACAGTTGTTTATTTTGACATTCTTGCAGCGCACGCTAGAGTAGCTCGCAGATGGCAGAATTTTCCTACTTACTCAACATTTATCGTTATATTTTGGACAATTCACAAAATATCTTTATAAATTGTAGCCTATGTGTTATTCTGATGTATAAGCTATATTATTGCAAAGTTTCATCTCAATCCGTTCAGTAGTTTTTGCGTGAAAGAGTAACAAACATCCATACATCCATCCATCCATCCTCACAAACTTTCGCGTTTATAATATTAGTAGGATATTTTCTCGAACTCCGGGTTGCGCCCATTGTAAGAGTCGTCCTTAATGATGGTCTGAGTCACCTTCATCCGGCTTAGTAGGTACACTTTTCTGAATAACTCGATTTTCTGTTCTAAGGGCTAAGTGGGAGATTTTCGCTCGTGCTCGATTGCGTTGACGCGCGGCAACGTCTATGATTGGCTAATTCAAGCGTGTGTGTCAATGTGCTCGCGTGTGTGCACGGCGCGCTCGGTCAACGCGACGTAAAAGTAATTCGATTTGATTTGCAAAACTCCCACTTGGCATTCTGTATCAGGGTTATCTGCATGACCTATACTACGTAGTATTATTATATCTTCTTTGCCTATACTAAGCCGAAAGGGGATGATTACTTAAGACAATCATTATAAACAACTTTAACTATGAGGTGAACCCTGACGTCAAGAAAAAATACAGCTGTTCCATACAAAATATCAACTCGGAATCGATAAATTGTAAGAAACAGTAATTTTTTTCTCGAGTTCCATGTTGGCCCCGTAGTAAAAAATATTAACAATAATAATTATGGTCTGAGTCACCTCTTTTTGGCTTGGTACAGCAGTTCTTCATTACCCTTGTATAGATGGTTGGAGTTGTTGGCTGATGTTTGGTTAGAATTTTCATATTTTACATCAATGAAAGACATGTTCATATCGTTTTGCGTAGTTTACTTAAACTTTCGCGTTCTCCATACTTTTTGGCTAGTACTTCCTCGTTTCCTCCAGGGGCGCTGTACAAAAATGTATTGCGCCATACGGGAATAGCTGTAGTTTCAATTTACGTGTAAACCTGGACTAACCCCTCTTATTATAATACCATACATTTGGATGGAAAAACTAGTATTTATTATTGATAATAAATACTAGTTTTTCCATCCAAATGTATCATACATATTAAGTGGGAATGAACATTTTTTTTATCGTTGAATAGGGTTTTTAAAATAAATGTATTGTTTATTAAACATAATATTTTATTTTATCTACCATTTTTTGAAATATAAGCATATAGGTCGATCGTTGAAAAAAGAATGAAAATGCTTTTTCGACTTGGTTAGACTTTCTTATGACCATTTACTAATACTGTTCCCATTACTGCGTAAAATTGACATCAATGCTAGAGTTGCGCGTTCTTTCAGCGGCCAGATATTCTTGAGGTGTTTCTCAGCTCTCATGTGCCACAATTTTGAACTAAAAGCTTGAGGAACCTCATTTATATTCTTTCTCCAGTTTTTATAAATATCTGCAACTATCTCACTGGCAGATTTCCTTTTGTACAACACCACGAAACTTGAATAAGACCAATACTGTTCTCCCGTAGCTTCTACAGGTCGGATCGACACTCTTACTTCATAGTGTTTATGGGCGTACGGCAGAGAGAGGTTAAAACGGTAAGTAGTTCTTTTTCGGCAAACTTGATGCATCCACACTGTGGAATACAGAAATGTTGTCAATTTCCGCGATTTGATATTCGATTTTGTGGACTACTCCATTAGGCAAGAGATCAACCATGTTGCGCGGTATTTTCCACTGCAGTGTCGCACTGTGAGTGTCCATTTCGAGGGCTTTTAGACTCATTACTCTGGCTGGCTGGACTATCGAGTAGTGATCAACGGTGAAATTTTGCTCATTACTGCCAAACACATTGGAGGATGTTAAAGAAAACATGAATTGTCTGTCTAATTGCCTGTATCTAGGCAAAGATGTAGTATTCCAAGTACAATAAGCAGTGGAACCTTTGCCTCTAACTGCGACACACGGATCAGTCTTCTGTCCATTTACAATCATAAATACAGAATGGTTTATTGCCAAAACTGATCTATAATATGTCCACGTACACCTCAATTCGTCAAGGTTACGAGACATGCATTGGAAACCCGTCACATCACGAGGCGGTTCATCCACCAACACCCGTGTTATCTTATGACATCGGCTGGAGCAATCTCTTATGATGCAGTAGAAGGAATAAACACCATTCACGTCCATCTTCTTGTTGACTCTAATACTTGTATCGTTAATTTTCTCGGAGGGTACAATAGCACCTCCGGTCATGAAATGTAAATCGTCAGCTGAACCATAGTATGTCGTGCAGACTATCTCTAGAGCTTCGCCACGACGCACTGTGATCGTACCTTCTGGATAAATGCTAGTGCCGCCGCCACTAAATGACAAAACTCTCGGGAGGCACAAGTAGACTGCCACCAGGCACGGCGAGAGGCTGCCACGCTTCCTCCCTCTTCCCGCCATTGTGACAGCTCAAACTTTACTTCTCTTGGTCCACTTCAGTCGATTTTCGTATATGATGCGCTGAACACAATCCTCCTTATTTTATAACAAGTAAAGCTAAAAACGAGCAAAACTATCAGTGATGTGTATGACCGTTGACCTCCGATAAAGATACCAAAAAAAGTAATAACGAATGTATATTATCGACTGTTATTTTATCTAAACAGCTAGGTTAGGCAAAAAAATATGTAAGTTTGGAAATCCAAGCAATTTTCGTGTACGATACAGGCACCTACTCGCGGCTCTGACCACAAGATTTTACACAACACAACAATACTGTAGCGCCGACAAGATTTTAGAAATTACTTTTTTATCTCTTTTTAACACGCTTTTATTAGTTTCACCTGTATGTTTGTTTGCTTGCTAGTAACCAACCCCTTTGAGCTCGATTTTGCCCTACTTTGAGCGATCAGATTATCTTTAAACCTAGCACACCTATCAAAGGCCGATGACAAAGCATTTATTCAATTACTAAAAAATTAAAAATAAATATAGTAAAAAAAACTAAAAAACACGCTTTCATAGCATATCAAACAAAAAGTGTACAATATTTTTTAATATAGGCAGAAAATAATAATGAACGAATAACGAACGAATAATTAATACCACCTATTGTAAAAAAGCGTGGGGTGCTCGATTTACGAAAAATTAAGGCAAAATGTCGATATAGAGAGAGAGCGTAAGGCGTTGGCGACTCGCGGGAATATGCTGGCCCGTAGATTTGCCCGCTGTACAGAACAAGTTAAAATTACGCTTTTCAAAGCTTACTGTCAGAATCTGTGCACGGATAGTCTATGGTTCGGCGGTACCAAGAAGTCGCTTATCACCCTGCGTGTCCAATACAATAATGTTTTTAGGGTGATGTTGGGAGATGTCAGATGAATGTGGAAGAATCGGCTACGAATGCAAGTAAAAGACCAATAGAAACCATTTATTGTTTTTTTTTTTTTTATTATTTCGAATAGGTTTGCGTTTGACTACACACTGCCTGATGTTAAGCAGATGTGCGGTCTAGGGTGTAGCACGCTTACCTAGAAGATACCTATTTACTCGGGATTTGAAGACACTCACGTTGTACTTTAACGGAAAGATAGACCCAGGCAAATCATTCCACATTCCGGCTGTTCGTATGAGGAATGAGGATTCGAAACGCTTGGTTCTAACGCGCGGAATGTCCACCATAAAAGGGTGGCGCTTTGGTCGCGTCCGTCTAGCCGTACGATAGAAGAAAGGGGCAGGGGGGACCAGATTGTGCAACTCCTGGGCACACTCTCCGAAGTGTATCCGGTAAAAGACCGACAAACACGCTACCTTGCGACGATGCTCAAGACTTTGCAGCTGCGTCTTAGTCAAGGTGTCGTTGTCAATCAGCCTCCTGGCTCGCCTCTCAATCGACTCCAGAGCCTCCAGTTGATATTTGGCAGAGCCATCCTAAAGGTGAGAGCAGTATTCCATGCAAGACCTGACTTGTGCTTTATAAAGACTAAGCAATTGCTCAGGTGTGAAATACCGTCTCACCTTAGAGAGAACACCAAGTTTTTTGGAGGCTGATTGGGCTTTGGACTCTATGTAAGAGCCAAAGTTAAGAGAAGATGAGAGTGAAACGCCTAATAGTTCCAAGCTGTCAGTTACCGGAACGGAGACACCACGGAAAACGGGAGACAATTGAAAGGGTCTCTTTTTGGCCGAAAACAGACAGCCTTGAGTCTTTGTGGCATTAAAATTGACCAGGTTAGCATCACCCCAGTCGGATACCGCCTGCAGACTCAAGTTGAGCCGTTCAACCATAGCCTCTCTGTATAACTCGATCTGTGGCCCGCTGGTTCCTGCATCGGATGTGTAGCTCTCCACGACTGTACTGTCATCTGCGTACCCAAAGATCCCGGGATTGTTAAACTAGAAAAAATAAATAGCTGTATTATTATTTTTCATACAATTTATTTTTCACATTTAAAAAAAATGAGGGATGAAAAAATCTAAATACAATATTTTTGAGAAGCCCATAAATCATGCTTTCAAATAATGTCTATATCATCTTGGTTAGATTTTTCTCTCTGAAAAATATACCACTTGTGGACGTCACCTTTCAATGTTCAAGATATCACGGTACATGAGATATACCCTGGTGACAGACAGACGGACAGACAGACAGACAGTAATAGGGTCCCGTTTTTACCCTTGGGTACCGAACAGCAAAAATAAGATAAAATGTAAATATCAATTACTAGATCTTAATTGATTGCTGTAAGATGCCGAAGCCAATAAGTGTAGTTGTTCCAATCAAATATTTGATTAAAATATTGAACCGGCCCAAAATGCTGGAAGGCAAACATACTTATAACCGGCAGTGTACTCGTACCTTATTTATAACTTATTATATTTTTTCCTTACTTCGCTGCGTTTGCACAGATGTAATAGTCTGAAATCCCGCCGCAAGAACATCCCGCTCATAGCGTACACCGTTCAAACCATTTTTTACGTAATTATATGAATAGGTGAATATATATTTAAATAGGGTTGCCTTGCGAATAATTATCTAAGCTTAGTAATGTATCTAAGAAACAAGTGAATGTTTCGTCAAAAAATAAACAAACTTTTTTCAATCAAAAATACTGGCGGCCACATTTCGCAAGACAACCTGCCCCCCTACCGCCTAAGCAATAGCAATCGTAATAGCAATCGTTTATGACTTAATTTTAGTCATTTGGCACCGCCTATGTGACGTTAGCCATCAATTGCTTTGTGCGGATTGTGAAAGCAATTGTTGAATGAACAACTTTGATGGCTAACGTCACATAGGCGGTGCCAAAAGACTAAAATGAAGTCATAAACGATTGCTATTGCTTAGGCGGTAGGATGGCTGGTTTATCTGTATTCTCCTATTCAGTAAATTTATATAACAAAAAAAAAACAAATGAAGGATACGTTTTCCTATAGATTAATTAATTTCAAATCCTTGCGGCCAAATTCAGCAAGGCAACCTTATTTAAATATATTCTCTTACTCATTTAATTACGTAGAAAATTGGTTTGAACCGTGCACGACGAGCGGGATGTTCTTGCGGTGGGTTCTCGAGCTATAACTAATTGTGTGGCTTAGATAACTGGGACACATCAAAAAAAGAATCCACTGGAGGTTACATTAAGTATTTATTTGAACTAAGCTTATAATATTCATTGCACTTAGTACATGTTCATTAAAATTGTGACGCCAGCATCAAAAATATTGATAAACCATTGCTTTTTCTCGTTATACACTATACTCTCAAGCAATTTAAATATTTCAATGCAATAATACTATCCATACGATATAAACATATCTATTCTTCATCACAATATACACAGTAAGGGACCTATAGAAGCAGCTCTTTCTGACGACTTTTTACTAGCAAAATCCTCGAACTGTAAAACCGCCATTTGGTTGATATCATTGTAGAAAAATTAAAATATGTACTTAACCAGTTTTCTTTGTAACAGTGGTTGAAAATAGAGTTCTCTATAAATGGCTTTCACTAAAGGAACGGTGTTGGCAAGCGTTTTTTGAGCCTCACTCAACTTGAAAGAGGTGAAATAAGATATTTTTTGTTATAAGTTATAACAGTCCACTGTAAGGTACTCAGTCCTTCATCAGACACCAAGATTAGCTGGTATAGGCTTGGGAGATTACGAAGTTTATTGAAACCGCTGAGACAGCCATCTTTTTAATCACTTATTAATATAAGTTTTTTTTCCAACGTTTTTTCAATCCAAAATGCTTCGTCAAATCGATCTGCTTCTACCGATCACCCTTACTGACTTCATAAAGTGCCAGTGTTTACATGCTTACTACTTAACATTAATATCTTACCCTCCCACTTTATTTATAAATATAATATTTTTGAAGCTGGCCATACAGCACGCAATATGTATATGTACAATAAAGCCCGGGCCACATGGAAAGCTTGTCGCGAGCAGCGCGAACGCTATTCTACACTTATACAACTTCACGCTTTTTTTTGTCTTTTTATTCCAATTTTCGACCCGCATCGCTTCCGACACGCTTTCGTTGTGACCTTGGCTCAATGAAAAAAAACAATATGTCAATTAAACCTCGGACTTCAAGTCTCCCGATCCGAATTTAAAGCTCGTGTACATTATCGAAATAAAAATCAGGGAAATCAAATATGTCGCTATAATCAGCCAGTTACAACAAAAAAAATTACAAAGGCATGCCTGAGCAATCTCACCTAATATAAACTTATAGTACTGAATTGCATTGCAGAATTATAGCTTCTTATATCTATTCGACTTTTTGTACAAATCGATTGTTGAAAAATGGGAGCCACATTACCATTAACATTTTTATTAATTTCGTCATTACTATAATGACAAATTCCGAAAAAAGAAAGTTCCGAAATTTGGTAGGTACATTTTAACATTTATATATTTTTTTTGGTAAACGGATCTTTCAGTCAAATCGTTTTCAAGATACGCAAGCGCAAGTGACGTCCCAATTTTTAACAAACGAACTGTAACGAGTGGGAACGACAATATATTCAGAACTTTAGTTGTTCATTTATTCCAAAATGGATACTAAATGGCGTTGCTTACATCTATAGAGATATTATGGAAATAAATGTGAAAAAAAATGTCTAAATTAAATAAAGAATATCTGAGCAAAATCGTAAAAAGATAAAAAAACAGCTCAAAACTAGCAATTTTTGTTTCTTTGTAACGCCATCTAGTAAACCAAGATACTAAAAAAACAACTGATGCAGCTTCTAAAAGTATTTTAACGTCTACAATGACGTCACAACAAAATCGTTCAAACATCGAACGTGTCATTTAAATGCGCACGCGTCATTCGCACTATACATTGCAATTTAAATCTAGAACAAGTGTGAAGAATCTTGGCCTCTAGAGCGAGAGGACACGTCAACCTGCGGTCTGATTACGGTCATTATCACTGTCAAGATCATTAGAAATCAATGCTAAGAAATCTCGTGACAACAGAGGCGAGTATAGCGTGGCAAATCGTGCGATCACTTCACTTTGTTTCAAGAGTTTTAAACCAAGTTTATCAGCATATGAACGCACTCAGTCTATTTGTGAAATTACAGCAGTAATATCCAAACGCAACACGACACATCGAAAATATCAAAGTATATTCACATATACATCATGTCAGATAAGCGATATAACATATTAGACACGGCTACAATCAGCGCATCGCTTCGCTTCCTAAGAGACGCGACGCGTCCTAAGAGCGCTTGTATTTTTTTTTTTCACCGGAAAATGGGCCGTCAATAAACGGATTGTTTGATTTGAATTGTTGCCGGATCGATGTCCGTGCATCTATTCATTTATTATACACCACTAGCGGCATACAGGTCTATCATACATATAAACCTTCCTCTTGAATTACTCTATCTATTCAAAAAACCGCATCAAAATCCGTCGCGTAGTTTTAGAGAAATAAGCATACACCATCCCGAATCTGGTGAAGAACACGGTCCGTAGTCCGGTGACAAAAACGGACGTATACAAAGCGCTCTAACGCTCTGACAGCTTGTGAAAGCTCCTTTCGGTTTGACAGTGACAGCAACCGTAACCAGGGTTCTGTACGAGGATTGGAAGACAGCTAGCCCGTCCAGTACAGTCCAATTGCCCAAGCATACTCCTAGTGCTTCGTACTGAGATTTCTATAAGCGTAGCATTTGTTTCTACTACGTCGCAACGTGTCACCAGTAGAGAAAAGTACAAGTATAATAGTATTTTTCATAATAGACTTTTGGGTACAAAAACTAGTTTATAAAATAACTAGCATCCCCGCCCCGGCTTCGCCCGGCTACGACTGAATTATGGCTATGAACTTTCCGGAAGAAATAATGTAAAAGATATTAAAAACTGTTGTGTAGTTTAGGAGAACTAAACGCATATACAGACACAATAAGCGACTTTGCTTTATTATTATTGTAGTGATATCGATTATACCAAAATTGGTGAATTCACACAGCCTGCTTTCTGATGTGACAAAACTGACAGCTTGGAAATTATTGCCAACTCTCTCTTACATAAAGTGCGTAAAAAAGCCATCGAATTACTTTAAAAAAATATTCAAAACAATATATCACTTCCATGGCAGCAGACGCAAGACTTTCAGTCGGTAGACTCTACCAATTCACACACAATTAATGTCTTGTCTCACTTATGCACTTTTCGAGTCCGACAATCAAAAGTACAGCGACAGCCAAATATTTTGATAGCACATCACACGATTACATCAGAAATGAGTTACATACAGTCTGAATAATTCAATCACTACTATAGGCCGAATCATACAAATCGACGGATGCGAAGTTAGCCGCGTAAAATCCAATCCTGACAGAAGCTTATATAAAGCTGCACGAGCACTGGATTATCCGCAGCTTGTAACAAACATCACAACCGCCGACTTATATAGTTCGACCTCTACTGATACTTTTGGGAACAGTCATAGTCATAATATATTTATTGCGTTCGAATTAAAACTAGTTTACATACAAATAATTATAGTATCGTTTGTTCAACTGCCCATACCAGTAACACGTCGCGTCTAATCGTAGAAAACTACACGGAACCGTCAGCACAACTTAAAAATAAAACTTAAACGTCTGTAACTCGAAATAACACTTTATTCTTAACACTGTAGAGTCTAATTTACACTGATTATACGCCAATCTAGTCAATGGGCACGCGAAATCAAAAAAATCCATATGTGGACATCACTTTCATACCCTATTATTGCTAATGTCCTTTTTGTGACGTCGACCGATGAGACGCTTTCCAAATATCATGAATCAATGAACTAACCAAACTAAGTTCAATCATATTTTTTAAGTAAGTTTTATGCTTATTCCCCATCCAGACACTCACGAGGCGAGACGAGCGCACCGTCCACACTCTCGTAACCACGTCCCTTGTGTCGCCTCGTGGAGAGTGTGTATGACGCATTAAAGTTAATTTAAACGATGGAAATAGTATAGTAAGACATTACTGTACTCTGTTGCGACCAGCGTTTACTATGGGGCCGAAATGAAACGGCGAAAAGTTGCGAAAAAGCAGCTCTGTTTTCTACGACTTTCAACGTTTTGTCGTAAACTCCGACTCATAGCCGGAGTAGTCACGGGACATTGCTCTCTAAACAAGCACCTGTTTAAAATTGGTGTTACAGACAGCCCTCTGTGCAGAGGTTGCTTGGAGGTAGAAGAAACAACCGCGCATATGCTGCTTGAATGCAGCAGTGTGGCGGAACAACGCAAGAAATTCCTCGGGGCACCGAGGACATTCCGGGAGGCCTGCGCCGGCGTTGGCGAGCTGCTGGACTTCCTGGAGGACACCGGGTGGCTGAACTAGCTACAGCCGGGCGACCTACATAAAACGGGCCCATGGAGGGCTCAATTGTGGAAAAGGCCCGCAACAACAAGTAACATTTTGTCGTATGAAACGGCTGAACTTTCGCGCGATTAAAGGTTGGTCCCATAGTAAAGGTGGGTCATAATAATGAGTACAATAATATCCTTCCTAAAATATGTCCGTTACCTAGACACACCCAGTATAAACTTTGTAGTAAGTACCACTCGGTACAATGTTGCCAGTTCGTATGTAAAGCGTACTACCATGTCATATCTTAAGCATAAAGTGTTCTCAATAAAATAAAATAAAGAAACCTACTTCTTCAGAAACATTCAATAGGCTCAACAGTACAAAAATACAAAGAGCCCCTTTCGAATTAGCATTACTATTCCGTGTAACCTAACTATTAAGATTTTTTTTTGACGATGAAAAAAAACAATGTTTGTCCTAGATAAGTCTATTGAACATTTTTCAAAATAATAAATCTTTAGAAAATATCTAATAAATTTCAATATTATTTATAATATTATACAGCGTACCTTGAGAAACAGTTTTTTTTTCTTTTTTTAATTTTTTTCGTGTATAAATAAGTTTTTATTGATTTATCAATACAAGGTATATTTCGTCAATTAGTTTATTTTTTATTTACGATAACTATCTAGCAGTACTTATTTCCCATGTATTGCTTATTTTTTTGAATAATGTTTTCTGACAGACCGAATGTAAAAGAATAATAACAGATCAAGTTTTTTTTTTATCTTTGTACTGTAGAATATATTTTGTGGATAACAATTTATATCTTACCTCCTTATTTTGTAATATTTGGATTATTTAAAAAAAAAATATTTGGACTGAACATTTCGCTCAAGCTGTTTAACAGTAATAAGGTGTAAACTTTATTTGTTATTGGAAATCCATAGGGAATGTATGTATCATCCATCTATGTCCAGCGGTAAACGTCCTATGGCTGATAGGGAGGTTTAAGAACATTATACACATTTTTCCCTCGCGGAAGCTGTCTGAAACGTTCTAGTTAAGACGACTTCAATATCCCAGATATACAGGGTTATTCCTAATCAATAAGCATCATTCTATGGGCTTATTCTGTACATCAAAACTAACAACTTTTATTCTACGACTTTGTTCAAAACTCAAAAAAAAATCAACTGTTCATACATTTTGTCACAGGCGAACGATATATGTCCATGGAACACCAACTTTTTTTTTAAATTTGACAAAAGTTGCAGAACAAAAGTTGTTAGTTTTGATGTACAGAATAAGACCCTAAAAGGATGCTAATTGATTAGGAATAACCCTGTATATCTGGAATATTGAAGTCGCCAAACCAGAACATTCTTACTTTTCGTAATGTCTTAAACTGTGCACTCTCTCACCTTCTAACGTTTGTGAAATGATACGCGCGATAAGTAATCTCTGAAATCCACATTATATATTTCACTATAAATCATTTTTAAAATAATTTTCTTACGTATAATTTAAGTATTTTTTTACACAGAAAAATCAAAAGAACTCTTTGGTTCTAACAAAAAAAAAATTCTAACAATCCTATGTTCATAAACAAATTACTATAATAATTCTGCTCAATAAAGGTTACATCACGTAACTGTAGGAAACTAAAAACTCTTTACATGAGTTTCAATTGTCTAGGATTCTTTCTAATGTGTTTTTAGATAATTTTCCGTACCTAGGGTTTTACCTAGACACGAGTTTATGGGTGGCCATTCGGTTGTATCACTCGATAAACTAAAATACTGACGAAACTAAAATATTTCCATGTACCAATATGTGAGGGAAAAACTTCGAGCAATTATCTACAGAGCCACAGTCACAGTGAAATCAGTAAAAAATGTCCGAGCGTCGTCATACATAAGGACTTAGAAATTTACGTTAAATAATTTACAATGACACATTTTCTCGAATCTCGACGTTATGTCACCTAATTGGTTCTTGTAACCGAGCACTTTGGCATCGCGCGGCGTTGTAGTCGGCTCGCAATCGCCTTACGACTAACTAAAAAGCTTGCCCACTACGTAGCTTGGGCTGAGTTTTGGGTCCGACACTTTTTTGCACGATTGTGACTCTATAGATATTTGCTCGAAGGGGAAATATAACATTTTGACGTGATAACGTCCTATAACTCGATAAACTCCGGTTGCACGCACGAAAAAGTGTCACGTTCCGCCTGAGCCCAGCGTGCAACCGACAGCACGGAACAAGCGATAGCGGCACGACCGGCCTAAGCGTTCGGGTTGTTTCAGCTGTTGATTCAACGATGTTTTTTTTATGACGTTATCACGTAATTTTATCGTACGTAAACCGACTTTACAGACGATCTGATTTTTTTTTGTGTAGTAATTTGTTTATTTAATTATCTAACAAATTTGCCGTCAAATACCGTCTATTGATTATAATATTTTTTTCATTATAGTAGATAGTGTACATACTAAAGTTTACGTATTTTGTTGTTTGTTTATATTTGAATAGTTTATTTGGAACACAAAGTTTTAGAAGTGTTTAATTGATGAACTTTGTCCACCATTTATTATTTATTAAAAGGCCCCTGACACGGACGCCAAAATAAAATGTGGTTTAGTTTCAACATGATATAAAGTGTAATAATCGTACCGGAATGCTAACTAAAATTGGTTACAAGCATTGCCCTCTTTCAATACTGGTAACCTTTTAGACCCAATGGCATTTCGTCTAGCTGTCAGCTTACGCTTGGGTGCAAGGTGTTGTGAGGCCCATCGCTGTCAGTGTGGTACTGCAGTTGACCAGCTCGGTCACCACGGTCTCTCTTGCTCAAGAAGCGCCGGTCGGATTGGACGCCACGCCAGCCTTAATGATGTCATACGCAGGGCTTTTGTCACCGCCAATATCGCAGCCGTACTCGAACTGAGTAGGCTCGCGCTAAATGATGATGGCAAAAGGTCTGACGGTATGACGCTGGTCCCTATGGAAGTGTGGACGGCCCTTAGTATGGGACGCGACTTGCGTCGATACTTTGGCGCCGTCATATCTTTCTGAGACTCAGAGTAGGGCTGGAGCTGCTGATTCAGCGGAGCAGCACAAACGGCGCAAATATGCTAACCAGTGGTTACATATTTGAGCCGTTTGGAGTTGAGACATTGGGTCCGTGGGCCGGGAGCTCATCTTGTTTTCTGGTGGACGCGACCAAAATGCTGGTATTTATTTGGCTCAACGTATAAGCATTGCCATTCAACGTGGCAATGCTGCCAGCATGCTGGGCACGCTGCCAACTGACAGTGGGCTTGAGCATTTGGATTATCTTTTTAGACCTTCAAGGGTCTATAGATGATCCAATTGCTTGTTATGTAGTAGTAGTTTATGTAGTTTTAAAACTGAAAAAAAAAACAAATTACATGAGTGCCTTTTCATCTAAATTATGTGGTTGTTCCTCATACACTTTATGAGAACTTTGTAAGTTTAAAAAAGTTTGATAGCCCTTATAAATCATTGAAGAAAGAGTTACCACCTTGAGTAAATTTCTTCGTCGTAGGATCGTAATGAAGTGAGCGATAACCATGGCAACGCGACATATAGGGTTAACTGCTTACCCTGTACTAATCCAAAAGAGGGTGATTAAAACCATCGTTATGAACAACTTTTACTGTGGGCCCAACCCAAAATTCGAGAAAAAACAGCTGTTCCATATAAAACCGCAAGTCGGAATCGACTAAACGTATGAAACAGCAGATTTTTTTCTTGAATTTCGGTCTGGCCCCATAGTAAATTGTTCATAACGATGGCGAATCACCTCCTTTCGGCTTACTACACCAATTCTGGATAACCCTGTATATGTCAATGTTAGAAACAGAACAATTTTATTTCCTTCAGATTTTCGTGCTAGGGGGGATGGATCAATCTCTAAGTATGTATATTGTATACAGTTGAATCAATATATAATTTGCTTGTACATATTAAGGTAGCGTGTCATCGGTCGACGTGCGCCTACCGTCGGGGGCGGGGGCGGGGGTGCGGGGGCAGGGGCGGGGGCGAGGGCGGCGGTGCGGGGCGGGGCGGGCGCGGCGCGGGGGGCGGTCAATACGCGCGCCGGTCGTCAGACTCCATCTGAAAATAACATGTACTATTTTAGATTGAAACTTTTCAATTGCGAAATTGACGACAATAGGGATGTCTACTGGGTATGAAAATCATTATTATAATTAGTCCGTCAGTTAGATTATTTAAAAATATTGGTCACGTATTTTTTCTTTTGTCAATCGCACAATTAGTCACTAACATAAACCTTGTCAAAGTTTGAGAGTGGGGGCTCGTGACGGCACTAGCCGGTACATTTCATAGCGGTTAATGACGTCACGCGGAACTTTAACGGGCTATATCTTCATCAATTTGTGTTATATTGACAAAATAAAAGATACGTGTCTAATATTTTTGTCAATCTTTTTGACGAACTTATTATATTAGTAAACATCCCTATTAGATATCTCCTAAGGGCGTCGCTTACTGACTTGTCGAGGCAGGGAGATTAAAGTCGAGGCGCTGTCTGTGCATCATTTACACAGTATTGCAAAAGTGAACCTTTGAAAATAGGGTAATTTTCTAGGTAATATAATCGGGAGAAATAGGGAGATTTTTTAGTGAAAACTTCTTTAGATGAAGATTTTGGATACATTCACACAACGCTGCATCCGCGTGAACCCGGGGCACAGCCCGGACACTCCGCGATGTTTCATACAAAATCTGCTGTCTTACGCACACTACACAGTACTTACTCACAGACAACACACATACGTACGAACGCTACACGTGCATTTGTGTGCGGATCGACTATGGTTGTCAGTGATCATCACGACGCGAGAACATGCCGCGTGAGTGAGACAGCTGTGTATTCAATTGACAAAAATGAATATAAATCTAGTGCTTAATAAAGTATAACAATTACTTAATTTGGAAGCATTTTAGCAAAAGGTAACCGATCTACTTCATTTGAAAGAAAATACCAAGAGGAAGTTACCAAATAATGTAAAAAAAAGTTCCTTTTCTTTATCCTTAGGGGAACATTAAAATGTATTGTTTTGTTACGTATCATTGATATTCAACCATACACACAACACAATACGTACAAGTCTTCCCTAATGTCACAGTCTAGGTATTTTAATTAGAAAATCCGGCGGCCAGTGCAGCCCGCGTGCAGAGTACGCGATCGGTCCGTGAACCGCGGGGTGGAAGTGAGGAAGCCTCAAACGGGTGGGGAGTGACGAGTGACCGTTCTATACGTATTTTTATTATATCTTCTTTGGGCGGGGTGCTTACGTGGTGGTGCTTGGTGCGCTTGGTGGGGGGCGGGTCGAGCGGCGCCTCCTCGATGATGAGCTCGCCGCCGACGGCGCCGCAGTCCTCGCCGCCGCTGCCGTAGCTGCCGCTGGAAATGTTACACAGAAAACAAGATTATTTTTTGCAAAAATTAGCATGGCCGACTTCACCCGTGTACATAATTCGCGAATGTTTCGCACGGATCGATGTAACATTTTTCACATTATTGTTGATTTATCAAAAATGACTCGGCCGATTTCGATAAAATTTAAATGGGACAAATTTCGAAGTATACTCTTTCCCATAAAAAAAAATAACTATTGAAATCGGACCACTATGAAAAAAAGTTATGCATGGTTATAAAAAAACAAAATATTCGCGTCGAATTGTATACCTCCTCCTGTGGTTCGTCGGTCAATAAGTAAAATAAATAACGTTTAGAAGTCTGTTGTTATGTTTAGTAAGTCAGAGGTCAACTTTGCATATCTAAATACATTATAAAGAACATAACGTAAATAGAAATGTGCACTGCGGACGTAAAACAATATCATGCGATATACATTTGAATGTGTCGTGAACTGAACACGCAGATGCGCGTGGTGACCAAAAAGAAAACCGCTTATCTTTGAATTCGCGTAAAACGGGGTAGCGGAAGTCGGAGTATTACTGGATATAAGAAAGGCTTTTGTCCAACAATGAACACCCCATGGCTGGGAAAAAAATTTACAGTTTGGCAAGTAAATACTGACGCGTAGTATGGCGAGTGCTGCATGATGAGCGGCGGCTGCTCCTCCTGGATGGAGACCAGGTTTCCGCCCGACGTCGTGCCCACCACGTACTTCTCTGTAACACAAACATTCGGTTTCATATTTAGAGAGTAGCCAGCTCTAGCACTCACTCACTATAAACTGCCTAGGTGGTTCAGTGGTTAATGACCCTGAATCCTGGTCCCAAGTGGCGTCGGTTCCATTCCCACCCAGGGCAAGCATTTTCGTGATGAACTTATATGTTATTGCTCAACATGACGAACATAGTTGTTATTGTTATCTCGCTACCAACCTATAGTGAGACAACCTGGACTTCTATGAAAACAGTCCTCGGGCGTAAAGAGTCTGATGAGCGCATGAGCGAACTACATCGCAAGCCATCCCGTGCGCAGAAGGCGCCTCCGAGACAAGAGGCTGTCACACGACCAACTTCCTCCAAACTGGGAACTAACTGGGAACTCTGGGTGGTTGGGGAAACCCTCCAGCCGACAAGAGAGTTCCCCGAGACTACACGCTGTGCCCCGTGTTTCGGCACATCGTAGCGATGCCGGGTAGAGCTGAAGCTTTGGAGGAGGGTCAGGGGCCGCGGAGCGCGCCTGTACTCCAGACACGACGCAGAGGCGGAATCACCCCCGGTTTTTATTGAGCATACCGCCGAAGGTTGGCGAGGACTCCCACATAACCACCAACCGACATCCCCAAGCTGGTGTTATCCTTAAAAAAAAATCCTGGGTAAAAACGGGGTGTGAGGGCAATCGTAGGGTTATCCTACGCTACGCACCTTCCCGCTCTCCACCGGCACCGTTGGTGACGACAGTAATCTGATGACCGGCCATCACTAGTGCACCGCCGCCCGCGCTGTACGCCAGACCATGACCTAGTAAAACATTATCACCATTAAATAAAAGTAAATCCCCCTGTTATAACATACAAAGCTGAACACTTCAAAACCGCCTATTACAAAAAGAAGATTTAAGCTGATAACCCGTCATATTCTCCACCGTTAATGGCCGTTCTTCCATTCATTTCCGTTACAGCGTGTCTTATCTCGGAAGAACGTTGCGCATTCTTCCGAGATGAGTTCTTCCTTGTTCTTTCTTGTTACGTTCGGCGCGTTCCGTAAACATCGCCGTTCTTGTCTCAGATGGCAGAAAAGTGAAGAAGAATCTAATGAAACAGGTTAGGATCTAAGATCTAGATCTAGGTTTAGAAGATAGAGTGATAATACAGGGTGCCTAATACTTTTGACCAAGGCTGTAGGTTATCTGCGGCTTGTAACAGCAGCCAACAGGGTTTGATACGGTCTATGGAGAAAACTTGATACGTTGAGTATGAAAGGATTTCGGAGTTTATCGACGAGGAAGAATTTCACTCGGAGAGTTTACGTGTAAACCAGTTAGCGGTAGAATGAGTCGTAGTATCAGTCAGCATACCTGGAGAGCCGGGCGCGGACTGCGAGGCGCCGGAGCGCTGCGGGAACAGATACTGCGCCGCGCCGCCGCCCAGCCGCGCCGCGCCCGCCGCCTGCAAACACACACCGTTAATGCCAACACATACACCGGCACGCAACTATAGAGCGACGCACCGTGCATTCAGCTTCAATTAGAAATTGATTTTGTGGCAGTGGTATAACGCGACGCAGAGCTTACAAAAATCAATAGTACACGTGGTATCAGCGTGCGTCCGTCGGGATCGAATACGGAATGACTACTAAAGGGCGAGATGCGATACATGCACGCGCTCTGAAACGTCTCGAGAGCCGATCCCTCCTTGATAGGGCGAGAGGAGCAGAGGGCGTTATAGTAGGAAGTTTGCTGGATCAGCTGCATGGGCCTAGTGGCCAGCCCCGACACTTTCGCGCTTCCTGTCAACCTGCACCTTATGTCCGGGATATAAGGGATATATACTTGGTGGTTGTGCTCCTCGAGGGTCGCCAGCCCGACACTCGCGCGACTCCTGACAAACTGCACCTTATATCCGGGAAATAAGGACTACATGCCTGGTGCTCGCTTCTCAAGGGTGACCAGCCCGACCCTCGCGACTCCTGCCAACCTGCACCGTATGTCTAGACAGATAAGGTCTATATTACCTGGTGCTCGTGCTCCTCAGCAGTGAGTAGGTCTGGCGTGGGCTCGCGCGACAACTCCTCGGGAGTCACCAGCCCCGACACCCCCACTTGCGACGGCGACGTCGGCGCGCTCCTGGGGAAAGGATGCAAGTACTATTATGTACCATGTATTCATATGCATAAAGTTCATTTCAAATCCTGTCCAGAAAAACAGGAATTCGCTTCACGGTCTACATATGATCACACGTTCAGCACTTTCAACAATATCCATGTGTACACACCATGTTAGTGTAAACAGACCAAGTGTGATAGCGAAGTACAGTAAAAAGAATTTGAAATCTCGCGACACGCGTATGTTTTGTAAAAGTTTTAATTTCGTGTGGCAGTCGGTCAACGTCGTACGTAAACTTCACTTTTTACTAAAGACTGAGTAGAGGGTCTTCAGTACTGGCCTGCACCCCCAACATGGAAAAGGGACAAGTTATTTTTCCCCCAATTTATCCCCTCGGAATGGAAACAAAGTATGAATTGACAACTGACATTAATTTAAAAGTTGATAAATGGTTTTATCTCTTTGCAATGCTAGGGGTGCTGGACCACTATTACTATACACTAATTTCTTCTGAGCTGGGCTTAAATCCGTATATAAACGCGACCTAATTAATCGACCAACTTCACTTGTTAGTAAACCTTAGACTCCGATAAACTGATAAATAAATAGCTAAACATCAGCAGGTCCTTTGCTGACACACCACCGACAATATTTGATACTTTGAACATCACGAGATAATCTCTAAAAAGTAAATAACTGCTATCTATAGTATTCCTTCATTAAAACTACCGTGAGTATTCATCATAACTATAACAGAATACGGCTAAAACTCACGTTATAATTATACGGTCGATCCGCAAGGAATCCAACCAGTTTCAGAGTATTTAGAACTCCATCCTCAGGGAATACGCGCACCCCCGTCGACCGGTGCGCGCGCGCCTGGATTCCTTGCGGATCGACCGTATAATTGTAACGTGAGTTTTAGCCGTATTCTGTTATAGTTATCTATAGTATTACTATTATTATATGAAACTAATCTATCAATAAAATACCTAATGACCGCATGATATCCTATCTTACTATAAGCCGAATCTTACAAGTCGGCGGATGTGAAGTTAGCTCCCAGCTGCGCGATATGCAATCCTAACTGAAGCTCACATAAAGCTGCGCCTTTATTGCATATTGCGCAGCTTGGAGCTAACTTCACATCCGACTTGTATGATTCAGCCTATACATTTTTTGCTAAATAATCTATAATGAGGTAATCCCGACCATACATACTATTTTTATATACTGTGACATGGGTAAAAACAGAAATCTTATTACCCCTTAGTATATTTTTTGCTTGGCACATGTGATCTTGAATCTGGAACATCATTTAGGATTGAGCTACTAACTTTTAAATATAAAAATATAATAAAAAGGCAAACTGAGCGAATTATGCGGAGTGTGATTTTCAACTTTTTTGTTCGAAGTCAAAGTTCCTTTATTCCGTAGAGAACAATTGCAAACTTGGAAACAGACATCAAATAGAATAAAAAAACATTGACTATTATAGAAAATCACAGAGCTTTTATAGTAGAAAATAAACAATCATTACAGATAAAAATTATATAGCTTATTTCGTTATTCAAAAATAACGGTTATTAACATCACAGTTAGGCTTTAGGGAACAAATAGCAAGTTACGTTATTAAGCAATAGCATCGTCAAAGGATAAAAATAGTAATAGAAATAATAACATAATCACAGATTAATTGTTAACCAATAAAATAAATTTTCTCAAACGTGCTTGAAAATGTTTTTGACAACATTTTTCGAGATAAATCGACATTGCAGTATTGGCCACATATCGGCGAGCAACGACCGGCAAAACTCCTATGAAAACCCATATTATATCTCGTGTTTTGCGGCCTAGATTATTAAGTAAACTCATATATGTCGTGCCATTCAAAAATAGAACGATATTTAAGTCCGAAACATGGCCAAGGAGGTAACTAATAAAAGGTTTTATTTAAATTTAGAGCTAGCATATAGAAAGCTATTTTATGAACACAAAAAAAAAACGAATAGTTTTGCCGGTGGAAAATTATTGCTGTTCGACGTCCGTCGTTGATTTAGAAAAGTATTTTAAAAGTAATTGATTTCCACGCATTATTTGTAAAAAGTACTGTACAAGCCTTGGCCACAACTGGGCATTGATGGACTTACGTATGTGTGCCTCGGCTTCGCCTCGGCCCTCATCACACGTTTGTCCATCAATGCCTGTGTCGCTGGCCGCTGCAGTAATGTACTATACCAGAACAGTGGCGTGCATGGCTTCAGTATGGTGCAATCTTCAAATCCCAGTGAAAAAGTTATGTAACTTGTGGTTGTAGCTGGAGAAACATTAATGGCAAGTTATCGATTGTTTGTAAGTACGTTTAAAGAAGTTTTAAATTACATTAACTGTAATTTAACCATTCTTACCATTTTTTCGTCGAGATTCGTCGTTAGATCATCATCAGAAGAAATGTGGGCCAAGAATCTGTCTCCAGATAAGCTTGGGCTTACTCTGCGAGGGGATCAAAGCGGTGACCTGAGTGTACACGTGTGTCCTACAATTTAACCGATATTGGTGCGCCTTATCATTTCTTTGTAATGTTAAATTTTGTATATAGCCCACTGTGGACGTAGTACCTAAACATAATATGGTTAGATCTTCCAAAGCAAAGGCCACCTCAGCTACAAATGCTCTCAAAATAAAGGTGTCCTTAGAGATATCCAGAGAGCGTTAAGTCACCTTGGTATGTTCACAGGATAAAGTGCTCCAAGAGGTCTCCCTACGTACGTCATATGGATAATTTCATTTTATGCCTAGAGGAGAGTAGGGCGGGCGCACGGAATGGCACGTAGCGGCGGGAAGGCTGATTTGATCAGTTTGGCCTCGCTCTGTGGCAGCGGGCTGCATCTATACCTGGTATGGGTGGAGAATGAGGCGTCCTGGAAGACTCTTGGCCTCGCTCTGTGCTCATCCTAGAGAAAAGCAGTAATCGCAGGCCGCGCGGCCGCCGCCGCCGGAAGGCCGGCTCGATCAGTGTGGTCTCGCTCTGTGGACGCGGCCTGTATACCTGGAGGAGAGGCCGAAGGGCGCTCGGAACTGCACGCCGCGCGGCCGCCGCGGCCGGAAGGCTAATTCAATCAGTTTGGCCTCGCTCTGCGGGTCGATGCGCCAGAAGCTGCCCTTGCCCGGCTCCTCTTGGCTGCGCGGCACTTTGATGAAGTATCTGCAATCAGGGTACAATTTGTTAAGTAATACTAATACAACAAACAACATAATTATACTATCCTGACATAGATTTCCGATGCTCGTTACTGCTTTTCTCGGTATCCGGACCGATTAATTTACGAGTACGTCCTAGCGGACCAAAAATGACAAGAGGCAGCACCCCACAACCACACTTCGTTAGTTTAAGGAGCTGGGCTGGCTCGGCTAGACGCTGGATGGAGAAATGCACAGTACAGACCATGCTGGATGTCAGTTCAGGACCTGTCGCCCCTTTATGGCTCTATAGCCCATATTTGTCTAGCACGAACAGCGAGGTTGACTCACCGGTTGAGCGAGAGGTTGTGTCGTATGGAGTTCTGCCAACCCTTGTCAGCGGTGCGGTAGTAGGGGTAGTGCTTGGTGATGTAGCTGTAGATGCCCGACAGCGTCAGTTGCTTGTCCGGCGCTGAAGCTACTGCCTGCGCATATACAAAGAGAAACATTGAACAACACAAAATAAAAAAAATAAACTCGGCACGTCACATCAGTAGAGTTTCTGGAGGTAGATCCAGCTAACTAAGATGTCAGCGAGCTGTCATCTGCTGAGCAATCGTCATGGTGACACAACATCGTACCTGCACAATGAGCTGTGCGTAGCTGTACGGCGGCTTGGCGTCGTCGCGGCCGTCGCGCGCCTCCCGCGCCTCGCGCCCGCTGCCGTACGCCGAGTCAGCGTTCGACGCTGACGACTGCAACATCACAAAGTTCATTATAATACAAACATCTGTTCTACTGCTTACAACTGCAGTCGTTCAGCAGTTTTTATTCATTTGTCTTCATAATATAAAGATTGGATTACAGGATTAGAATTCATAGAAATTATGGTTCCAGTACCGACAGTTATGGAACTAGTGGATAGCAAAAAGTTGCTGATTCGGAAACCCTAAAATCTTACAGGGATTACAGTAAGGCGAGTAAATTATATTTGCTAGAAGGCATTTGGAAAACCCTGCCAAACTTATGAATACAATTATAAAAAAGTGATGACGGAAACTGCGGTACTCGCGCGTAGATCGCGGTAAGATTAGCTAAGATATTAGTAAACCGCAAAGCTCATCAAAGGAGCATGAATAGTTGCATAACGCTACTGCTTTATCAGCATCGACACCCTCATCGCTATCTCACACACATCCAAGCCACTGAAACAGTTATACCAGTGGCCCAGAGCTTCGCTCTATTAATTCAAGAAGCTGGGCTGGCTTGGGCAGATGCTGTAGACGGAAATCCACAAAACACCCCATGCAGGACGTCAGGACCTATCGCCACATCGAATAAGGTGTACGAAGACAGTTAAGGTCACTGTGGTCAGCAGCTATTGGTAAAGGGGCTCTAGTCCACGTGACGGCGGCTGGTTACAAGGGGGCTACAGTACTCACGGCGGTGCCGTTGGAGCTGGGCCGCTGGTCAGCCAGCGTGTAGTGCGCGGCGAGGCTCAGGTCCACGTGGCGGCGGCCCGACGAGCCCGCGCCGCGCGGCGACGTCGGGCAGCTGTTGGCCGCTGATATCGTGCCTGCAAACACACATCGTACTCCGTTACTATACACTTCTCTATATACAGTGTCATCTATATCTATACCATCGACTAGAAAACTAGGGCCGAGGCCTAACCATCGCGCTAACGAAACAACAATGAACAAACGAACATTATGCGCCGATTTAACCAACATCATTTCTAGCAACTCTTTGTGACAAATATTTCCTTTCATAGCACCCAGCCTGGATGGAATATTATTTTACTTGTGGAGGATCCATAAAGATCTCACTTCTGGACGCTTCACTCTCCACTCTCCAAAATGAGGGCATTTCCCTTAATTTTCCTTTATGTTTTTTTTTAATATACCTTATCTGCCGTCGCCTATTTTTCACGATGACGAAGCATTTTGTCATCCCCAATCGGTTAGTTGTCAGAGTATCGATCAAGCAAAGCACACTATATACAACACAAGTAAATCAAAAACCAAGGTGTTTTCTATCCATTTCACACTCGGCTTGTAGAGCTTGGATTCGTCGAGTCAGAGATGCTACGGGAACGTGAACTTGGAAAGCAGCATCTCCTTACGAGCCGGGCGTTATTGGCAGTAGAACAGGGAGTATTGTACCCACTAGGCCTGAAGGGTCATTAGCGACCGTCACTGTCGGAGGGTATGGTGATGCGCAGGGGAAGCATGGTGCTGGAGCTACTCTCCTCAGCCGGGTGTTGGTGGCAGTAGAACAGGGAGTATTGTGCCAACTAGGCCTAGAGGGCCATTTTCAGTGGGTGAAGGAGCGGGACTGCGGCCCTCGTTGTCGGAGGGTATTGTGATCCGCAACGGCGGCATAGTGCCGGAGCCGCTCTCTTCAGCCGGGTGTTGATGCCAGTAGAACAGGAAGTGTAGACTAGAAGTAGTACTAGACCAATTAGGCTAGAAGAGTCATTACCAGTGGGTGAAGGCGCGGGGCTGCGGCCGTCGCTATCTGAGGGTATTGTGATCCGCAGCGGGGGCATGGTGCCGGACCCGCCCGCGCCGCCGCCGCTCTCTTCCACCAGCGACTGGAACTCCAGCCGGATGTTTGTGGAGGGAAACCGTAGTGTACATCTGGAACGAGAAGAATTACTCTTATTGTATGGACAATGTTTGACGTGGTAAGACAATGTGTAGGGTTTCTTTTTCCTCTGTCTGCAAGTGATCGGGATGGAAGAGCTAATTTAAAAGGATAAATGCTGGATTATCTCGTAACGTTCATCGTATTACAAAGTACCTTAACTGGCTATGAACCTCCGAAATCGTACGTGGTCTAAGCAGCTTGATGCAAGTCTCTTTTAAGCGGTCGAAAGAGGGACCTCTGTCTCTACTTTGAAGGAACGCCCTGCGAAAAAAAACCGATGGCGATGTTTCAATATATATTTTAAAAGAGAACTTGGAGATCAAACATGTTTACAGGTCTATATACGAGCTGGCATTGCCAACTGTACACCCTTCTTTAACATAATAAATAGGAGTTGAATACCCTTATATTCTAAATAGTACGTGCAAAGCCTGACAGCAATAACATTCTTGTTATCCAACTGAAAGCCATCAGATGTTTCATTCGAATAACAACACAGATTACTACATATTGGTACCGTTATTGCCTCCTACAGTGCAGAGAATTCAATAAGCTTGCAGACCAGACTGCGTCGAAAACTGTCGACGGTAGACCGCCGCCATGGCAACCATCTCGATAATTACGGGCACAATGCCGTCGCATTATGGAGCTTGATGAGATACGCCCATTCTCCCTTCATTCATTTCTTCGCTGATACGAATAGCTTTTAATGAACCCTTTATGGAACAAAACTCCGTATTTCAAGCGACACTGTTATTAGGTAAACAAAAGCCTTAATTAATAAATTCGCTCATGTGCTAAATGGGTGAAGACTAAACTGTACTAAATGCTTATAGGGTCTGGGACATTTTATCAACAGCTTTTGAATGTAACGTGACCCTAAGATTGCGAAAAGGATACAACTACACTAGCAAGAACAACGTGCAATTCGCTCTCGAAACTTTTTAATTTCTAGTTCATAGAATATCCTCTTGAAACTTTTAGTACCCCTAAAAAAGTACAAAAAGGGACTTTTTACTTTTGAACGCTCAAAGTTGGGCGAAACTGTGTGCTCCATTATCACTAAGGGCCACCCTACTCTCATTTCGTGCCTTGAGCCATCCAATAGGGTAGATGGACACTTGTACAGAGTAAAGGGGGAAGGGTGGGACACCCACCAACACGACATTTGACACTAGTTATTAGTTCCCATTTTCCATTCAACACAGTTTGGAAACTATCCTTCGCCGAAATTACAACAGCTGTATAATTAAAACCTTTCATGTTTCAGGTCGGAATGCTCACAACATGGCTTCGTGTGCGATGTGACAATTAAAACCGATCGAACATGGATTTCGGTGGCGGCAATTTTTAGTCAATTTTGAGAAAACACTGCTGTTAATAACAACGGTTTTTTTGACGTGATAACATCTTATAAATCGACGAACGCCGGCTGCACTGCATGCACGTAAAAGTGTCAAAGAGTGCAAGTGAAAGCGCGGAACAAGTGATAGAGAGGCACGATCAGCCGAAGCGTTCGGCTTGTTTCAGTTGCTGATTCAACAATGTTTTTTTGACGATTTCATATAAAATTGTCGCCCGAAAACTTTACAGACAACAACCATCCATCATCATTTCAGCATTCCATCCATCTATCATCTTTATCATTGGGCACCTATAAGGGCCTTCTTCCTGTTACACGTACGGCATTATGTCCACATGTGATTCGCTTACGTATAAAAGATTGCGAGAGTGATTTTACCATGTTTTACTAATATCTACATTGTTTGAATACGATTGGGCAGGAAGAACGTACGCCATGACTATAAGTATGTCTAATAGTATGCGGGTGGTTAAATGTGGAGCAAATCTGCACTCGGACGAAAATCCCCATGACAGGAAAAGGGCCCTAAGGACAAGCTCAGACTGATAGCTGAACGCTTTTCCAACGGACACTTACTAAACAACTCAGCTAGTAAGACGGTTCCTCTAGCGATTTCATATTTACGTTAGATAGACTAGAGGACAACCTAATCAAAAGACCTAATATTTGAATTAAATTATGTACACAGGTAATCATATCGGATCGGAACACGAGCAAACATCCAAATCGCCTATATTACCCGTAAAATGAATAACAAATAACATTTCTCCGTATTGTAGTAGGCGTCCCATTCTTGGTAAAAAATTAAAAATACATTTCCCTCGAATAACTGATAGGGCAATCTAGAATTTCTAGGAAACCTGGGGTGCAATGCTCCCCCGCTGTAAACAGAAATACTCGAGAACTTAAAATCAATAGCCGGGGCAAATAAATTTCACAAACGGGAATAGAACTACAAAGTTTTCGAGGCCTTCCTCAAGGCACAGTTTTGTGACCTGTATATTACACAGTTGAAGAAAAAATATTCTTTAAATAGACATTACATCTAGTGATAAGTAAGTATAACTAAAGCGTTAGTATGATTAGAATGTAGGGCGGTTTCATGTGTCGAAGATACCAATTTATAGAAATAACAAATCAATATTGCGGGCATATAGAAAATCAACAGCAATTTGAACTAACTGACTTTACGTCCGACGTAATTCTGGCAAAAAAAGGATTATTTCGACGCGATTTATTCATATTATAAATTCCATTCATTATTTTGGCAGAGATAAAATTGTTCGCTCTTGTCATCGTTTAAATTTGTAGAACACTTAACATTGGCAAGCGTGTAGAGTAGAATGCACCACACAAGCAGGATTGACCTAGTACAAGACTAGGGACACGGTGTATGTGCGTGCCGTATACAATCAGTATTTTTGAAAATATACAGGATGGAGAGTTAACGCCGACATTAATTTGACCCACAAATAGTACTAGTAGGTACCTAACCAGTAATCATGAAAGCAATAAGAAGAAAATACCTTAAATTGAAAAAACAAAGTTTTCATTCGAACTAAATATAAATAAAGAAAGTAATTGACTGCAAAACATCAAAAGCATTGACTGCCTCGGTGGGTCAGTGGTTAGTGACCCTAACTTCTGGATCAAAGAGGCGTGGGTTCGATCCCCACCCAGGGCAAATATTTATGTGATGAACATAAGTGTTTGCTCTGTGTCTGGGTGTTATTTAGTTACTATCTATATAAGTATGTATTTAAAAATAAGTATGTAGATTTAGCTGAGCAAGAGGGCGTGGCTTAAAGCTGTGACGTCACGTCAGCTGTGGTGGTACGATGGCGGATGGAGGGGCGCGAGGAGCCAGCGAGCATCGGAAGCGTCGAGCGGCGGGTCTCTTACGCCTCCAACTCTCGGACCAGACGGACGTAGTGTCTTGCTTATCGAAGTGAAATATAATTGTACCTTCATTTTGTAATTTGATCTTTGCCATTATAATTAGTGAAAGTTTTTGTGCCTTTTTTTTTATTTGATTGTTTTCTAAGTTTTCTAAATTCAGAAGTGGACACCGTTTCAGAACAGCCGGCAGATAATGGGATTCCTATCCCATTATCTGCCGGCTGTTTCTTGAGTCTTTTACCATTTTAGTTTTTAAAAGTTTTCGAAATACCCGCATTTACCTTACATGCGATGTTTTGTTTTTAGTTAAAATTATCGTTCGAAAACCGTGTTGATTTCCAAAATGAGTGCTAGAAATACGCGGGGTGCAAAAAACGTCAAACTACGTCTGCCGAGAGTGTGGAAGCGCAGCTTCAACGTGTTTTAGACCGGTTAATTGTGCTTGAACAAAATTCCAGTACAGGCGGTACCAGCGCGGATGGCTCAACATCTGCGGGTAGTTCTGTTCCGGCGCTGCCGTCGCTGTCGCCACTTGTAACCGCGCCTGTCCCTGCCGCGCCGACAAGTGCTGAGTCGGACATTGCAAGGTTGAACCAGCCCGCGCAGCGAGCCAGCACCGAGACGCCGTCAGACGCCATTGAAATGGCTATGACGGAGATGGCTGAGAAGCTTGCAACTGCGATTGGTACAGCTTTACCGGTGAGATCGAACCATATTTTTATATCTAGTTTTGATCCCTCAATACATGACTTTGACAATTGGTGTAACGAAGTCGATCATGTGCGCATTTTGAACAGATGGGACGATCGTGAGTGCTTATCGCGTGTCGGTAATTGTCTGAAAGGTGACGCTAAATTTTGGTTAGACGAATGGGTTAGTAATGATCGTAGCTGGTCAAGTTTCAAACGCGATTTCAAAGCGTTGTGTCCGCAACGCATAGACATTGCTAACATTTTATTTGACGTAATGAAGACTGATTCAGATAATTACGCGACATATGCTGAATATGCTAGGCGATCTTTACTACGTCTCCGAATCGTCAAAGGTTTGACAGAGGAACTGACCTCCGCAATAATTATTCGCGGCATCACCGACGCTCAAATTCGTGCAGCTGCATCGAATGCGCATTTAATGCCGGACAATCTGGTAAGTTTCCTATCGATCTACACTAAACCAACTCCCATTACATCAATTCAACCGAGTGGCCGTAGCGGTCGAGGTTATTCGAAGCCGAATACACGAAAACGCGAGTATGGTGAGTCCCGAACTAAGTGCTTTAGTTGCGGCGAATTTGGTCACAAACAAATGAACTGTACCAAACGCACGAAAGTAGAAAAGGCTTCTAATAACCTACCGAGTACATCTACGACGCCTGCTCAACAAAAACGTGCAATTGAGCAATGTTCGTTTTGCAAAAAAACAGGTCACAAGGTTGAAGATTGCTTCGCAAAGCAACGATCAGAATCGCGAGGTAAGCCTAGAGTAAACTTCTGTCGTGAGACTGCTGATACCTATAGACAAAACGATATTACGACTGCAGTTATACAGGGTGTTGCTGTAGATGTGCTCATAGACAGCGGCTCGACGATTTCTTTGATCTCTGAGTCGGTAGCGAAACACCTTCAGTGTACGCAAACGCCTTCGTTTAGAATTCTACGAGGTATAGGTAGTCAAGAGGTAGAAGCATCATATCGCACTACCCTCACTGTTGAGTTTGCTGATATTACTCTCGAAATAGACTTTCATGTAGTTTCAGACAAATACATGAATACGCCGGTATTGGTTGGTACGGATGTGTTAAATAGGGACGGCGTAACTTATACCCGCACTCGAGGCGTGCAACGTTTGACCCGAGCCGAAACCGTTCTCGAGATTAAGCCGACCGATGTATGCCCGCCCGTAGTCAACACACCGTTACAAGGTAAGGAGAGAGAGAAACTTATGGACGTCATCGACGAGTTTGCTAGTCATCTAGTGGTGGGTACTGCCTCGACCACAGTGAGTACGGGATCTATGCATATTCGCTTACATAATGAGACTCCGGTAGTTTACCGACCGTATAAGATGTCACATGACGAAAAGTTACGCGTCAGGGAAATCATTAAGGATCTACTTGATAAAAAAATTATCAGAGAGTCTGAGTCCCAATTTTCTAGCCCAATATTGTTGGTGAAGAAAAAGGACGGCAGCGATAGGCTCTGTGTCGACTTCCGTGCTCTCAATGCCAACACCGAAAAAGATCATTTCCCTTTGCCGTTGATAGACGACCACATCGACCGGCTAGGTAAGGTCAAGTATTTTACTAGTCTAGACATGGCCACTGGATTTCACCAGATCAAGCTGGATGAGGAGTCAATACATCGCACAGGATTCGTGACTCCCGAAGGCCACTATGAATATTTGAAGATGCCATACGGCCTAGCTAATGCGCCTGTTGTTTATCAGCGTATTATATCAAACACGCTGCGGTCCTATATAGATGCAGGTAAGGCTTGTGTGTACATAGACGACGTATTACTGCCGAGCAACACGATAGAGGAAGGTCTGCAGACACTGCGTGACGTACTCAGCACGTTGACGCAAGCAGGATTTTCTATTAACCTAAAGAAGTGTAAGTTTCTTACTACCGAGGTCGAATACTTAGGCCGCACGATTAGTAATGGTCAGGTGAAACCGAGCGAGCAAAAAATACAAGCTTTGGTCGACGCACGCGTGCCGAGCAACGTCAAGGAGGTGAGACAGTTTTTAGGCCTTGCCGGCTATTTTAGGCGTTACATCCCGGGCTACTCGCTGAAAACAACGTGCATAGCAAATTTAACACGCAAAGGTGTGATATTCAGTTGGGGCGAAGATCAAGAAAAAGTGCGTAAAGACATCATAGAACGCTTAACGAATGATCCAATTCTGGCTATTTTCGATCCAGATCTTCCAACTGAAGTTCACACGGATGCGTCATCTCTTGGTTACGGTGCTATTCTACTACAGACTCATGATGGAGGACATAAGCGTCCTGTTGCCTATTTCAGCAAGGTGACACAAGGGGCAGAACCCCGTTACCACTCCTATGAGCTGGAAACGTTGGCAGTAGTCAAGGCATTGCAACATTTCAGGCACTACCTTATTGGTTCCAAATTTAAAGTCGTAACCGATTGCAATGCCTTGAAACTAACCAAAAACAAGAAAGATCTGCTACCAAGGGTCGCTAGGTGGTGGATCTTTCTTCAAGATTATAACTTTGAACTCGAATATCGAAAGGGAGTTGCGCTATCTCACGCCGATTATCTGAGCCGAAACCCTGTCAATATTTGCGAGATCCGTAAACCACTTAATTGGGCTCAGATAGCGCAAGCCGCTGATGAAGAAACACATGACTTACTGCAGAAACTAAATGATGGTGTCCTAGATTCGTCTAGATATATGAAAAAGAACGACATATTGTACTACAAAATGGACATGATCGGGGAGCAATTCCGTTTCTTATGTTATGTGCCTAAGGGTCACCGCCTCAGTTTGTTACGCGTTTTTCATGATGAACACCACCATGTGGGAGTCGAAAAGACCACCGATCTAATCCTTAGTCACTTTTGGTTTCCAAAACTTAGACATTTTGTGCGGAAGTACATACAGCACTGTGTAGTATGTCTTTCTCACAAGAAAGTGCCTCGTGAACCTTTGCAGCCAATTGAGTCATGGGACAAGCCCAGTTTGCCTTTTGACACGATTCACACGGACGTATTAGGGCCTCTGCCTGACTCAAATGGGTACAAATATGTAGTTCTTATTATAGATGCTTTTAGTAAGTACTGCCTCTTATATCCGATGCGTAAGCAGGATGCTAACGAGTTGAAAAAAATCTTCGAAAATGCGGTCTCTCTTTTCGGTACCCCGAAATTGATAGTGGCTGATCGCGGTCGGATGTATGAGAGCACACATTTTGTATCGTGGGTTAAAGAATTAGGTTGTGAGGTTCATTTCATAACCCCTGAAATGCACCAAAGTAATGGCCAAGTTGAGCGCTACTGTCGAACAGTTATGAATATGATCCGAGTCGAGTCAAACTTCAGACAAGAAAGTTGGTCCGATATTTTGTGGAAGTTGCAGCTCACCTTGAACATTACTTTCCAAAAATCCACTAAATGTTCACCAATGAATTTGTTGATCGGTAGCAATGGCACTACGCCCGTCATACGGTCCCTAGTGCGTGACGTGGCTTTGAACGCAACTAGTCCGAATCGCGAATCCACTCGCGAGATGGCTCGACAACGAGTGACTGAGCTGCTGGACCAAAATCGCACTCGTCAAGACGCTCGTGTTAACGAACGGCGTAAACCACCGCGTACGTTCCAAGAAGGCGACCTAGTCTTCGTGCGTAAGGCAAGCCAAGCCACTGGAAAAATGGACTCATGTATGCGTGGCCCTTACAAAGTAGTACGAGCGCTTCCTCATGGACGGTACGAGTTAAAATTGGTCGCGGGCTCCTATGGCAAAACCACCCAAGCTGCCGCCGAGTACATGATAACATGGCGCGGGGAATGGACCCCCGATGTGTGCTCAGCATTTTTTAACAGTGAGTACTTTGTTGATTTGTGGCGGCAACGCAGCTGTGTATCTCGAGAGCTCTGCACAGGTAACCTAGCAACCTGAGGGCTCTCCTAGGCATATTGTCGCTGTGAAATCACATATGTGTCGCTTGCCAGGTCCCACTCATAAGTCATAACACTACACTTACATCACTACACATACAATTGCATATTTCCTACATCTACATTTTTAGAGCTAAATACATCCCGAGGGCTCTGTATTGTGAAGTCGCACCCCGAGGGCTCTGCGCTCAGTAGCAAGTAGGTATTGCATCCGGCTCTGCAGTCGACGACAGCATCACACCTCGAGAGCTCTGTGATTTGGCAGTGGATCCCGAGGGCTCTCCACACCGGACACGCTTTATGTCCTGAGGGCGATTTAATTTTCGTCCTGGGTATCCTGCGGGCTCTATCCGAAACCGCTGAAAGTATAAATGACTCGCTCCTTTCTTTCAGCCTTAAAAGCTTGATTGTGTAACTAATGCGAACAATGTATCTTTCAGGCGAGTCTGACGATGAAGACAACCAGTCTACAGTTGTAGAGCGCCATGATATCGAGGTGGCTATTCCTACCCCTGTGACGTCACCCCATACTGCGGGCGAGGTCGCACCGCCGTCAGGAGAAGCCGATTTAGCTGAGCAAGAGGGCGTGGCTTAAAGCTGTGACGTCACGTCAGCTGTGGTGGTACGATGGCGGATGGAGGGGCGCGAGGAGCCAGCGAGCATCGGAAGCGTCGAGCGGCGGGTCTCTTACGCCTCCAACTCTCGGACCAGACGGACGTAGTGTCTTGCTTATCGAAGTGAAATATAATTGTACCTTCATTTTGTAATTTGATCTTTGCCATTATAATTAGTGAAAGTTTTTGTGCCTTTTTTTTTATTTGATTGTTTTCTAAGTTTTCTAAATGTAGTATATCAGTCTCTGGCAGCCATATCACAAGCTTTGCTTAGTTTGGGGTCAGAGGCCGTGTGTAAGATGTCCCAAAATATTAAAAAAAAAAAAAACAAAAAAAAAAAAAGAAAAAATTAGTCATTATACTTTATAAGGAAATCATTCATGCTATTTTGACATTAGACTAATCATAATTATTTTTTACAAAAAATAGCATGACCGACTTCAACTGTGTACAGAATTCGCGAATATTTCGCACGGATCGGATAAGCATTTTTCACATTATAGTCGATTTATCAAATGGCTTAGCTGATTTCGATAAAATTTAAATTGGACCAACTTCAAAGTATACTCTTTTCAGTAAAAAAAAGAATTATCGAAATCTGACAACTTTGTAAAAAGTTATGCGTGGTTACACATTAAAAAAATATATATACGCGTCGAATTGAGTAAAATAGCTACATATTTGATTTTGACTAAATGTCAAAATAGCTCAAATCACTTTTTAGTTACAGGTTTCTCTAAAATAACGTTTTAGAAAATTGTACATAACTAAGTAAATAGCTTTATTTCATTCAAAATATGTCGAAGGCTTCGAAACAGGAGGCCAAATATGTGATTTAATTTAATGTCTGCGTCAGCCCTCCACCCTGTATAAAACAGATTTAATCTAGTAGCATTTTAGGCCCATGTTACATACAGAGAGATCGATAACTGAGAGAGGACATCTCGAGCAGAGGACGTCCTACTTTTGCGGGGGTGGTGATTATCCTATACCAATGTTTCATATTTGGTCATAATATTTTCACGACACTACAATAGATATTTGAATATTTCAAAGAGCAAATAATCTATATGAATGAAGTAAATGTATACAGAGGTCTACGGTTCGTTTTATCTACAGAGCAAAGATCGGAAAACTCGAGCAAATACGGGATCGGACGGTTCAATAAGTCCGTTCTAGAATAGAAGGAGGAACGGGGCTTGCCATCTGTCTGGAAAACGGCCGTGAAACCTAAGTTAGAAGCTACTACTTATATGTATATATAGCATCCGAACTTGTGTTTCCTTTTGATTATACAGATTCACACGGGGAGTTTGCCTTTCCTAAAATCCCCCCTTCTGTCGAGTAATGACAACCAACAAAATGTAATCTGTACGCGGCTGACAAAAATTAGTCAGGTTCAGTACATTTTATTTTATCTGTGACATTTTATTTTACAAATCTTGACATTATTCGATTTCATTTCGTTGTATTTTAATTAATTTTATAATTTATAAGTTATGTAAACCTACCAATCAAACCGACTGGTAGATCTCCAAAAATCATTCTGACAACATTGTGTTGTGAATATTGTCAAATTATTAATTTTCACTGGTGACTGTTTTGTTATTGAGTCTCTATAATTTTTTATTTATTTCGAATTATTATTGTTGTTGTTTTTGTGACTATTAGCTAATGACGTTTCAAAAGTGTATATTTGTACCTAATTGAAGAAAATATGATTGAAAATGAAAAATACATCAATTTTTGTTTGTATGTGCTCGCGTGTCAGTCCAGTTTTAAAACAAACCATAAATTAAAATTAAAAACATAAAATATCTTTATCTGCTAATTCAATTCAATTATTTATTGCAACATAATTATGTAATTTTTACATGCGGTTCTTTGATGTGTTATAATAATGTCAAATACATAATATGACCCTTTAAGGATATGACAAATTATTAATTACATTTGGACGGCTCATTACAAAATTAAAAATAATATGTCATCACAAAATTAAAATTAAATTATCTTTGAAAAATTAATAATTAATAAATAAATTAAATTATCTACCTCATTTCCCTTCCCCAATTGCCAAATAATCAAGTCTAAATATAATTTGAAATATCGCTTAAATGGTTATAGGTAAATTTTCAGTTTGTGCTGTAGAAATCCCTATGAAAATAAAATAAAGTTTACCTGTTCTAATGCACGTACCTACGTTCATTAGAACGTAAGTTGAAATAATTAGATATTATCTAGTGAGCAGATAAAAAGTTCTATACAAGCGTGCTCAATCCAGACAAGTATTATATTTCTCTACTTTATACTGCTTTCTACATTAGCAAAGTTTATACCGAAGCAAAGGCACTTAATAGCACGACATAACAGTGTAAGTGTACTACTTCTCCTGTTCATGCAATTCGGTAACAAAGTCCTAACCCGTTGCTCTACAAAAACAGAGCAGTAAAAATCAAAACTATAGAAAAAACTAGATAGAAAAATAATCCGATAGAAACATTCTGACAAAGCTTTGCCATTGTTTGAAACTGATATTTTTGCCTGTGTATCAATCGAAGTAGAAACAAGCTATTCCATAGCATAGACCTATGTTCAACAACGAAAGAATCTAATATCTTACTGGGATATCTGGGCCATTAAATGTAACCCTTTTCCAGGTTCCTTTCAGACAAAACATTCAAAAGGAAGTACACAATATATGACGGAAGCCTTTTACTGTGCTCATTGTCTTTTCTCTCAGAAATATTCCACTGTAGAGAAGGAATCGAGATGAAAACCCATTGCACTTTTAAGAATTTTCATATTTCAAAAGGCAAAATGCTACGTGGTTGCATTATATAATGCATATATCTCGCTGTTGTAGATATTATCATCATTTAGTAGCTACTTCCGCTGCCGTTTAAAAGCTTTTAGATTTTTAAAATTACCAGCTAAAAATCTGAAAGAACAAGATGGTGGCGACGAGACGGTAGGCAAATGTGGACAAATTCAGCATCATTATAACAACTGTAAGACATCCACTGCTGGACACAAGCCTCCCCTATAGATCTCCAATAAGATCAGTTCGAAGCAGCTTGCATACAACGCGTTTCTGCAGTCTTAATCGGGCGTAATAAAAAGCGGAAAATAAGTGACAAAACAACATTACAAATGTGATAGAAAATCGACCGACCTGAAAATTTTAACACCGACGACGACAACCAATGTTTTTAAATATAAATGGTAATTTAACAGCAAACAAATAATAATTGAATTAACAGCAATCACAGAAACAAACAAAGACCTTTGGATTCAATTAATCAGACTAATTGACGAAGGGATCGTTTCTGAGCTATTATGAATGAAGTGGAACGTAAACAAAGACAAAACAACCTGTTCGAAGAAACCGGTTACCATCTATTGTTTATACTGATTATATTTTTTTTATTTCGAATAGGTTTGCGTAAAATATAATATAATAATATAATATATATATATATATAATATAATAAAATAAGCCCCCCAAAATCCAACCTTACGCCCGAGTCGAACACCTGATTCATGTGGGGGGCGGGCAACGTGTACAATAAACAGTAACCTACACGGCTAACGAGGCAATGGTAACCCAAAAATATGGAGCACAACAAAAAGAGTAAACGTTTAACGCCGCTATCCGGGGGTATTCGCCGGAGCACGTCTGTTGCTGGTGTCGGGCGTTGCAGTGGGCTAGCCAGCGACTCTCGAGGCACCGGCTGCTTGGGAGTCGGGGATAGGAGGGGTAGGAGTGCATCCCCAGATGCTACAGCCGATGAAAACACGGGTGATACTTTGCGGAGCAGGGGGGCATCTCCCGCAGGCTCTGCCGGTACATCCTCATCGACCACAGAATCAAGTAACGATGATAGTAGACGAAAGTGGTCAACGACAGAACTAGAAGAACTAATGTTCTGCTATTACAAAGCCAAGAGCGGAGGGCCTGGCTATATCAAAAGACTCGAAAGAATTTTCAAAGAGAGAAACACCAACCCTAAATTCCGGAAATTCACAGGCAACACACTCTCAAATCAAGTCCGTAGCGTTTTGTCGCGTAGATCTATCTCAACAGAATACCTGAAAGAAATCCAAAAAAGAGCCGAACAACGACACTCATCTCAATCTTTAACTGACATACTTGAAACTGACACACAGATAGAAAACAGTCATCCAAATAGCACACCCAGCAGAACCACACCAACTATCACTCAAACAACGTACAACTCTCAACAAGTTCAACAACCACTCACAACTCAAGATAGTATACCGATGCAGGACATGTATGAAAATAACATGCACTCACTCAATCGACAGACTCACTCTTCTCAGCATAGCATACCGGTACAAAGCACATATTATGACCACATGCATTCATTCAATCAACAGACTCAATCCATACCAGACCCAGACACACAGGAAATAGTTGTGAACGAAGACCAAGACCCAATCATACTTGACTTACTACAGACTCTTGCAGAGGTTAAAGTAACTCAAATTGAGCTTAGGAAATTCTTGCCAAAGCCAAATTTTAACAAAAAATTCATAACAAACTTAAATACCATCAATAATTACTTACCAAACCTATTAGAGACAAATGAAACATTACGCGAAATTAATGACATTATCTACGCAGCTGCCAAAACATTAATAACGGCAAACGAGCAAAAACCGTACACACCACCTACCGTGCAAAAACCCAAACAGGATCCACCGTGGAAAAGGAGGATAAAACAAAGAATAGATTTACTCAGAAAAGATTTAGGGCGACTAGTAGAAATTAAATCAGGTACTAATAGCAGAAGAATGACAAATATAAAACGGAAACTTTACGAAAAATACAAAATTACAGACGAAGAAGAACTAAACAACAATATAGAAATAGTAAAACAAAAAGTGAAAGCTTTGGCAGGTAGGCTTAGGAGATACGAGGAAATGAACGATAAAAAGATTCAAAACAAACTATTTGCAGAAAACCAACATAAATTTTACAGGTCGTTAAACAACACTCAGAGCAATCCCACCGAAATCCCACAAAAACAGGAAATACAAGACTTCTGGACAAACATCTTGTCAAACCCCACAACATACAACACAGATGCATCATGGATAGAAGAAATAGAAAAATCTGCCGAAGACATAGAAACACACCAGTTTGAAGAAATAGATGTACAGAAAGTAAAAGAAGCCATCAGTAAAACCCACAACTGGAAAACACCAGGAATAGATAAAGTTCAAAACTACTACCTAAAATACCTAACTAGCACGCACAAATACATAGTCAAATTGTTTGACAAGATGATGAAAGGAACTGAACCCATAGATAGTTGGTTTACAACGGGGCAAGTCATATTAATACCGAAAAGTGACGACACCCGGGACCCGAAGAACTGGCGACCTATAGCTTGTTTACCGACTATGTACAAAATTTTAACGTCCATTATGGCAAACGAACTCTACTTGCATTTCGACAAAAACGACATCTTGGCTCCGGAACAAAGAGGATGCAGACGCCGAGTGCGGGGCTGCAAAGACCATCTCATGATAAACAAAGCCATACTCGAAGACGCTCATAAGAACCAGAAGAACTTGAGTATGGCGTGGGTTGACTATCGAAAGGCCTACGATAGCATGTCACACGAGTGGATACTCAAAGTACTCGACATCTATAAATGCCCACCTGCTATCAAAAGGTTCCTCGAGATAGTCATGCCTACATGGAATGTTGTCATGACAGCTCGCGGCACAAACGCGTCTGTAACCACCGACCCCATATACATCCGCCGAGGAATATTCCAAGGCGATTCACTATCACCAATAATATTCTGCATGGGAGTCAATCCGATCTCTCAAATACTCAACAAGTACGAATTCAAAGGATACCAACTGAAAGACGATACAACAATAAACCACTTGCTGTACATGGACGACCTGAAAATATACGCCAACAATAAAACCAACCTCAAAGTACTCATTGACAGCACAGAAATATTCACTAGGGATATAGGCATGGAGTTCGGACTTAATAAGTGCAACGTTTTACATCTGGCAAACGGTAGAAGAAAAGATGCCCAAGGAGAGGACCATATCTTGCTGAGTGGTGAAGAATTCAGACATCTAGGAATGAACGACAGATACAAATACCTGGGCATTAATGAGGCAGGCAAAATAGACCACGAAGAAGTCCGACAACACACACTAAAAGAATATTACCGAAGAATTCGAAATCTAACAGAATCTCATTTAAATGCGCGAAATCTCTTTAGGGCAATAAACATCTACGCAGTTCCGGTATTATTATACACTTTCGGCATAATTAACTACAAAACTTCAGATCTAAAAAAAATAGATGTTAAGACTAGGAAACTTTTAGCCATGAACAAAAAACACCAACAGAAAGCAGATGTAGAACGATTGTACCTACCAATAGACGAAGGAGGAAGAGGCCTAACCAGCATAGAAACACTGCATAAAACGCAAATAATTAAATATAAAGCATACTTAGAGACCGAAAAAGATCACATACTGAGAGCAATAGTAGAGCACGATAAAAACAAAGATAAATATTCAATATTCAAAGAAACACAAGCAAATCTAGAAGAGATAGGACTACGAAGACACGAAAAATATACGGACAAAGAACTTAAACAGGCGATAATTAAAGATAGGATAAACAAAATAAAATCTAAACCGCTTCACGGACAGTTTTATAAAAGCATATTAGAAAAAGAAAACATAGATAGGGAACAATCATTCAGGTGGCTTAAAAAACAACCGGTATCTCCCTCATTAGAATCATCCATATTTGCAATTCAGGACCAAGCAGTAATGACTAGACAGCACGAACGGGACATTATGAAAAAACCAGTAGATGGTAAGTGCCGGCTTTGCCAAGTCAAAGACGAGACCACGCAACATATAATCTCTGGATGTGAAAAGTTGGCAGGCACTTACTACACCAAACGACACAACAATATAGTACAGTACATCTTTTGGGCATTAGCCAAAAAGCATAATTTCTCAGTCTCCAACTTGTGGTGGCAAGAACACCTAACGCAGCCACAGGTAAAGGAGAATGAGAGTGCTAAACTAATGTGGGAGATACCGATCCAAACAGATGTTACAATAGTTCACAACAGACCGGACATAATATACATTGACAAAGCAGCAAACAAAACATACCTCATAGACATCACGGTACCATCAGATTACAACATAGGAGCAAAAGAAATAGAAAAACTCAGCAAATACCACCCACTCAGACAAGAAATAGCCAGGTTATGGAAAACATCCACAGAAGTCATACCCATAGTAATAGGAGCCACCGGAGTAATAGCCAAATCACTACACAGATACTGCAAAAAATTAGACGCTAACATTAACACCAACATCATTCAGAAACAGGCAGCCATCCACACATCCACAATACTCAGCAAAACGCTAGGGGACACAGTTTTTGTTCAAGGGGGAACTGAACCACCCTTTCCCTGAGGGTCTCGGGGCGGGAGTTCAGTAAACCGAGCCAAAAAGCTCGAGTAGAGGAAAACCTCATTAACTCATAATAAAATAATATTAATTAATAATAATTAATAATTAATTAATTAATAATTATTATAATATTAATATTATATATATTATAATATATAATATATATAATATATATATATATATATATATATATATAATATAATATTCAAAATAAAACAATAATAAATAACTAACTCCTCGTCTCAGCTTCGCGTATCAGGCTTGTTAACTACAATTTACAAAAATATAATTAGGCAAATATATTATCAAAAAATATTACACGTATTTTATCTTTTGTCAATGTATCAAAAATTGATGAATATATTTCTGGTTAAGTTACGCGTGACGTCACTAGTTTACTACAAATATAGTGACGTCACGAGCCCCCATTCGCAAAATTTGACAAGGTTTAAGATAAGATAAGATAACGTTTATTTTTGCTGAAAAAGTTACAGGTTTTGGAGTTAGTAAATTTATCTTTGCCATTTACTGTTTGATAGACGAAAGAAAAAATACGTGTTCAATATATTTTTTAATAATCTAACTAACGGACTAACAATAATAATGATTTTTATACTCATTACACAAGTCTATTACAGTTATAAATTGTCCGTAAGAGATATACAGGTATATTTCTAATCAATTAGCATCCTTTTAGGGACTTATTCTGTACATCAAAACTAACAACTTTTGTTCTGCGACTTTTGTCAAAACTCAAAAAAATAATCAGCCAAAAAATAGGCTTAGAATAAAATATGCCTTCCTAGATCTTCCTATTTAGAGACTCCTAAAATATTTTACCTCACATAAGTAGAGCTCTACGCCCTCGTTGATCTAAAAATATAGACTTAACCTCTTCATACAAGTACAAAGACAGTCGTGTACCGGTGGCTCTTTGACCACGAATAAACTATGTATTTGACCACGATTAAAATGTGATTTTTCTTTTTATATCTTTTCTATTCTACTAGAGTCTAGACTTTACTAAGTTACAGTCTCCAAATTCATTACGAGCTTAGCAAAAAGCATGAGGTCATTAGCTACTAATACAAGATTAATATATGGATAATCAAGGTCCAAATATTAGAAAGGTCAGCCCTAATACAAATAGAGCGTGAGTAGGATACCAAAATAAAGTATATCAACGATCTGACTTAAGACTGTATAAACAATCTGACTAATAGAGGACTTAGTGAAATTATGAATAACAATACGTCGACGAGTAAGTACGTAAGTTATTGTACGTATAAGCCCTGCAATGTCAAGTAAACAACCGATAACGAGGAGATGCCCAAAGGAGAAAACAAAAATACTCCTAATATGTGCGTCACAGATAAAGATCCGGTTTGAACAATGTAAGAAAGATAGACGACGTCAGTGGCCTATCAGCTAAAACGAGTAGACTTTTATAACACAAGTCCTTAAAACTGACTCTTACGACCTAACAAGATATTAAATATGTTTAGACGAGTTAATCTTGAAAGATCTTCTCCTCTATATTCAATACTAAGATGCCTGAATCATATACGGATAATCCTAAAGAAGTAGAACAGGTTTTTTAGAAAACTGAGGCAAATGAGGTATCCTCCATGAGAATAACAACAAGACAATACCAGAGAACGTGACTGGATGATGACAAGGGTAAAACACTCTAATTTCATCTGAGAAAGGCTATGTGTAAATTATATGTGGAACATCTGTCTGATATTATCAAAATATTCCAGCGACAAAAAAAATAACGTTCAAACGCCACACTCATCAAAAATGGCATAGAGTGACAGAGTCTAGAGAGCTAGAGCTAATTACAAATAACGCAGGAAATAGAGGGATGTGGCCAGAATAATATAGAAGGTACTGTGACAATCGAATAAAATAGTGGTAAAATAGTATAATAACAATAGTGATAAACACAAAGCCGTCAACAAAACAGCTCTTATCGAGTTCGATTAGTCATCAAAAAGAATACTACTCTTACTAATATACGAGGTGACAGAACATGAATAGTTATCTAATCAAGCCAGTATCTAACAAATCAGCGCAATACGCTCGAGTTGGACGCTAATCCGCCGTATTAATGGAACGTGGCGAACTCCCCCATTTACATAACCCGATTAGAGAAGATATGATAAAACGTGTGAGATATCACACGCCCGATAGAAACTACCGACGGATAGAATCTTCTGATGAGCTCTTTTCAGAACCAAAGACAGTTAAAACTCTTGTCAACTTCTGTTTGAAACAGAGAGGCAAATGTTATCTTAAAGATTAGACCATTTGTATCGTAAAATAAACGACGATATCAGACATGATTTTAAATTCGGCAAAATATTCTTGCAGACTGATTTTTTTATTTAACCTGTAGGTACCTCTGCTGGGCAAAGGGTGGCAAAGGTCTCCCCCAATTCCTTCCACACCTTTCTGTTCTGTGCTACCTCCGTCCAATCCTTTTTAAACCTCGCGATTTCGTCGCGCCATCGTGTTGGAGGAAGGCCTCGGGGTCGACTGGACAGAGGAACCCACTCCGTTGAATAAAAATGCCGAATTATATGGCGTACAAAAAGAAAGGCCTATCCTCAGCAGTGGGCGATTAAAGGATGAAAATTGTAATGATGTTGGATGATATGGTCATGAAATACAATTTTCAACTAATTTAGAAGCCTTTGGGTCAATTCCACCATGAACATTGTTTTATGTCCATAATAAACAATTCATTTATGATGATGATTATAGAACGGCTGATAACAATAATTCTTAACTTTATACTGTAAAGCAATCTAACATATTACATGAAACTGAAGTCAGCGAATCAAATTCCATAAAATAATTCAACCGCAACAAATAACCAAATGTGGTCAATGTGGTCAAATCAATATGTAAGCAATATGTAAAATAACTAAAACGTCATGTTACAAATACCTATATTAATTTGATGCAGGTAAATTCGAGCAAACAATGTTCAACTAATCGATAAGAGGCTGTTTACGACAGAGCTTAACTTAATTTGGCCTTCATGGAATATACTGAAAACGACTTAACACAGTGTAAATAAGGTCGTTTTCGACATGCGACTGGCTGAAAAGACACGAGGGAGCATTTTGCAGCTGTCAAAAGAAGCTGTTCGGTAAGCACGCCGCGTGCCAAAACCTTAGTATGCTTAAAACATTTTAACAAACAAGCTATTCAAGAACAGAGGACTCAGTGTTAAGAACATGTGTTTGAGATTCAAGGAATTACTTATTTAAATATGCAGTCTAAAACATAGACAGTTTCAAAAAGGGAAGAGCTTCTCTTTTTGCTGCCTTTGCTCTAAAACACGAAATAACTTCTCTTGTTTGAAGTTTAAAACCAACATAGAATCAGAAGCCAATCAGACGCTTCAACCAAGTCCTAAATTTATCTAGAGTACTAAAGCAATTTCGCGAAATTAGAGCTCCTATTCAAACGTCGTCAGTCAAAGAGGATGAGATCATATCAGCGCATCGTCCGATTTCGGAGCCCTCGACAAGCGAAGCCGCCGCATCGTCGCGAACTTACGGAACATAAATAATAAGGGCACTGTACAAAATTGAAGGGACTCGCAGTCGAAACACGTAGACGACCAACAGGTCAACAATAAGCCGGTCCCTGAAAGCTGTGCCTTACACAATCGTTTCAAGGCCGAAATTTGCATGGGCATGGAACAGACAGAGTATCGATCGCCAATTTCCGAGCAGAACTCCAAGCGTCCTTCACCTCGTGCCCTTTCGTTATTACCCGACGAAATTCTAAAGTACTCCCGAAATCGTGTTCGTGATGAACTCGGCATTCTCCTGTCGGGGTGGTTTAATTTGGGAGAGATGGGTGACGGGTAATCAGGTTTCAAGGACGCCTAATATTTGGGAAAAGGTGTGCTGACGCCGAATCACATTGCCCTTTGATATTTTAGGTCTGACTAAACTAATGATAGACTGTTATATTTCTGTTGCACATATTTAATGAGTTGTACTCGTAAAACGTTATTTGAAGGGGCCGCCTTAAAAGCACTCACGACATCAATTGGGTGCAAAATTCGGTTTGTTATTCAGGAGGGAAATAAATTCATTAAGTTCAGCCTTCCGCCACAATGCAACCCTTAGACATATTTAAAGGGGCTTTTTATGAGGGCGCCAGACTCGGCAACAGTTGCCATTTTGGATTCCTCATTCAGAACTTGGTTGCCATTTGCAGCTCTTTTGGTTCAATTGGTGAAAAACTTACGTCCAAGGCTCACTGTTTTCAGTTTTCAAGAAGCACATATTTGTAAGCTCTAATGGTATCTTTACAGAGAATTTTCTACATGTAATTTTTAACATTTTCACAGCGCAAAAGATAGAAGGGATGAACCAATCAGCCTTGAAAAACCATTCACGCAAACCACCTCGGAAGCTATAAATACTCCTAATTATACTTTCAATAATCTGCTGGCAGAGTTCAAAGGGGCGGACATTAAATATTGAATCGGTTCAACCATCGCGTACGTCGATACGGAGCTTTGGAAATAACTCATATAGGTATTGAATAGGTCAAAGGGGACAAAGGGTCAGCGCTACTCCTGCTATATCTGGAAACTAGAGGGAGTACGCCCGTCTCTCACTATTATTGACCTAGATATATAGATTTTAGACTTAAAATATGTAGAATACTGGATTTTAACATAGTAACAAGTATTTCATGTCATATTCTACTCGATGGATTTCAATTTGCGATCAAAATGTAGAGTACACGAGTGTGTCCGTCGAGTATTGAGATCTATTTATAAAATCTATCGTGTATTCATTGGATACACGTACCTACATACTAGTGAAATAAAACTGCAACGTGCGCTTTTTATGCTACTTTCCTAATAACAGCAAATTTATAACGATTTTGTCGCCATGTAACTATGCTCGCTTCTCTATTTCTAATTCACTTCTTGTGACCTAAATTGCTGAATCGATACTGGTATTAGAGGAACTTTAAACATTAAAAGTATATTTGACTCTAGGTATGTAAAGCCATACATAGTATACATAGTGTTTAATTTTGCTTTGTGGTTATAAATAGTTTTATCTGTCTGCCATATATCTTTAACTCTATACGAGGATAGTATTGGAAACTTTTAGAGGTGTAATATGAACTCATAACACTCATAATTATGAACAACTTTTACTATGAGATCAATCTCTAAAGGACATGTCCACTATTGTCCACAAAATGTATGGAGGCTGGTATAATAATAATCAAAAAATCTAACCACAACACTTGTTACATTTCGATAAAGTTCATATTTTTCTGAGTCTATTACAGCAGTTAAAAACAAAAAAGAGCCCTACAATTTTTTTAAATTAATTTTTATTTATTAGGAAAAATAAATATATTTGGCTCAATAGGTATTTTATATCTATCAACGTATCAACCCTGATTAAGTAATCTCCAAATTGTTAAAATAAAGCATTTTTACCTATTAGACACAGTTTTTAAGTGTTTATTTGTCACATTGTACCTACTAATTGGTCACACTGGTAGGTTATAATTTTTAATTTTAGCAAATTAAGAGATGAATGTGAAAGAATCAGCTACGAATGCAAGTAAAATAAAGACGGAAGCACTTTATTAGCTAAACTCGAAAAAATACATACTTAGCTGTTTTATTGTTTTTCATACAATTTATATTTTACATTTAAAAAAATGCAGGGATGAAAATATCGAAATTAGATATTTTTGAGAAGCAAATAAAACAAGCTTTCACATGATGTATATATCATCTTGGTTAGATTTTTCTCTGAATAATATACCATTTGTGGGCGTCTCCTTTTTAAATAAAAATCAGCCTTTAGATAAAATTTGTTGATAATCAGTGAACATTTTGTGTGGCTGGTATTTTTTAGAGTTTTTGCAGGCGGTGCCGTATTGAAAGTTGATCAAAATAATGAACATATTCACTGAAAGTTTCTCTTTGCAAATTAATACCCTGTCATACAGGCATACTATGTAATACGAATATCCGGAAAGACATCAAAAATAACCATCTTTCACAAACAGAAACCATTTTAGGCAGAACCCTTGAAGTGTGGTCGTCAATATAACACGAAGCTCAAGTTAGCCTGGAAGATCAGTCTGAAAATATTTCTCCCCCAGACGACAGCAATTTCTTTAATTTAATAAGTAACGCCCACAAGCTGTAGGTATCTCCTATTTCCATTTAGAATAATGGCAAGTTATATAGAGACAGAAAATGGTTACGAAACATTGTACTGCTTACTTATTTATATTCGTTCGTGAAGGTTCGACATTTCTTAAAGATTTTACCGATATGCTTTTTTATAACGTGTTGCTATGTAGGTTCAATATTTCCTATAGATTCACAAGCAATAAGCGCCAAAACCGTGATAGCCGTGGTGGTCTAGTGGTAATGATATCGGCCTTACAATCGTGAGGTCGTGGGTTCAAATTCCGGTCCCGCACCAATGAATTCTTTGAAATTTATGTACGGAATTTCACACCACTGGCTTTTCGGTGAAGGAAAACATCGTGAGGCAACCTGCATTCGTCCGTAGAAGAAATTCGATGGCGTATGAGAATCCACCAACCCGCACTGGGCCAGCGTGGTGGATATGGCCCAATCACCCTTCGTGGGTAGGCCGACGTCCTGCAGTGGACTATTAAAAAGGCTGGTGCAGTACAGTAATCGCCAAAAACGCTTTGTAGGATACAGGTAATCATCATAGATAGATAACACTTTATTGTACACAAAAAAAAGACAACAGTACGAAATACTTATGCTAGTGCAACACAAAGCGGCCTTCTCGCTGAAAGCTATCTCTTCCAGGCAACCCAAATCAGCATATCAGCCGTTGGACATCCACAACAAGACAAAGGCTCCATTACTGATATAAAGGCCTTCAATAAGACTGGTTGTAAACAACATGCATTCAGCATACTCCTGCGATTCGAGTATATACGATAAATTAACTTAATAATGGCACTTGTAAATCTTGTAATGCAGTACCATAACATTACCCATCAGCTTGCACCTAACCATCGATGGATCAAGGGAAAACGATGGTCCTGTACGAAGTGGACCAATCACAAATCAGTTCAAATCCATACCAAACACCTTCCAGCGACAACATACCTGAAACAACACGAATAGAGAATTAGATATAATAAACCAGCATTCGACATGGCACAACCAGGCAAGAACCGGGCTTGTAAATGTACAACTCAATCGGAAACCTCTCCAAACTCCAGAGCGGGTCATGCAATCGTAACTTTGGGTCAGATTGTCGCGATGTCGTGTTGCAAGCCTGTGTGTACTGCCAGTGTACAAACTTTGGTATAATCTAGCAGCGCTACAGGTTTCAGTCTCTAGCTATGTTGGCTAAGCCCTCAGAAAAGAGAAAGAATGGCTAAGTCTAATTGTTCATGCAACGCAACACACAAACACCGGTATACAGGGTTTTTCCCATTGTATACTAAGCCGAAAGGGGCACGGTTTTTTTTTTCTGGAATTCCAGGATGGCCCCATAGTTACAAAAGATGTTGAGGCCCTGTATACATCTAATGATATAAAATATTAAGTAGACAATAAAGGTATAGGTTTCAGACTAGTGCTACTACATTACGACTCCTGCTCTATTGCAGAGTATGTATTGTTTAACAATTTATTCGATTGCCGTGCAAAAAAGTAGTTTGCAAGACAGTGTGACTGTCATCCTAATAACATGTTCAATTTCATTTCCAGAAACTGGAAATAAAATTCAACGTGTTATCAAAGTAACGAGCGCACTGTATTAGAACACGGTTTTGAACTGATAGAGTTCAAAACTCCGAGTGGCGCTGAACTATAACGGGCAAAAGTGACGTCATCTTCACAAGGGATGACTATGCAAAACACAGAGAAGCGTCTTCATTTCATCATTTATTCGCAACTGTTGGGTATAGGCAGCTCTCTTCCTGGTAGAAAGTATCGTATCAGCCTTTATAATATCACTATTGAACATAAGCCTCCCAACAAGAGGTGACTCTTGTTGGGAGGCTTAGGCTTTGGCTTAGGCTTTGGCTTAGGCTTTGGCTTAGGCTTTGGCTTAGGCTTTGGCTTAGGCTTTGGCTTAGGCTTTGGCTTAGGCTTTGGCTTAGGCTTATTGGGCCACATCCACCACGCTGACCCAGTGCGAGTAGGTGATAGTCGTCGTCATCGTCGTTTCAGCCATAGGGCGTCCACCGCTGGACATAGGTTTCCCTTAAGGGTCTCCAATAAGACCGGTTGGTATCAAAGATAAACAGGTAGGTTTATTGTAAGGTAATACTTAAAATAAATTATATTTTATGTAACACCATCAAGGCATTTCCTTAACACAAACCAAAACATATTATCAAACTTCCATTTTAATTGAATGTTGTTCTACCGTGTTTGTAATTACGGGTCTGAAGTTGGGCTACTGTTGTTGCGAGGGGGGTTAGTAACAGGGGCTGAGGCTTGGGGGCAGGGGGGAGGGGGTGACGTCATCCGGTCGACGGCCCTCCAAGGTCGGGCCTCCACCCTTAACGCACCACGCGAGCCAATTTGCCTGGGAACCTATTTTTGAACTTCGAACGTCTCGGAACGTGTACGGAATTTTGACAGTGACAGCTCTAAAACCATTTAACATATTTTTTTATTATGTTTTGTTCTTAATTAACGTTTCATTTCACTATATTTCCCTTTCTATCGTTTCTTTTAAAATTGCCATGTCCAGTAAGTACTGAAGTTTTGCGTGAAATGGATAATTTTAAATAAATTTCGAGAATAATAAAGGTGTCCATAAAGATAAGCCGTGGTGGCCTAGAGGTAGTGACACCCACCTTGCAATCGTGAGGTCGTGGGTTCAAATCCCGGTCCCGTACCAAAGAGTTCTTTGGAATTTATGTACGGAATTTCACACCACTGGCTTTTCGGTGAAGGAAAACATCTTGAGGCCACCTGCATACGTCCGTAGAAGAAATTCGATGGCGTATGCGAATCCACCAACCCGCATTGGGCCAGCGTGGTGGATATGGCCCAATCACCCTTCGTGGGTAGGCCTACGTCCTGCAGTGGACTATTATAAAGGCTGACACAGTACAGTACAGTAAAGAGAAGTATACGTTCACAGGCGTGCGAAGTTTAAAAATAGGTCACCTGTTTTGTGCCTAAAAATAAAGAATATACCTTAGTCACGGCTTCATTGTTTTCGTCTAGCCAATGATGTAAGGCCGATTATAGTGATAAAACAATTGGAATGTCTATTCAGAATAATCATCAATCATCGGTATCGACAAAGTATAGTAAATACCCGTTGTAACGTTATGATAGTAAGCTATTAATACGAGCATTAATACAGGAAAGGCTATTATTATTCCTCATATACCTACCTAGTAACAAAATTTCCGGCTAGTATTCCCTAGTACCTTACAGCCATCGGCTTGGGATTTTTTTGTTTTAAACACGTATGGCATGATTACTGAGACCTCTTGCACGGAAAGCGATCAGAGCTCTACCAACACAAAGCCAAGAGCAAATATGTCTTTAATAAATTGAAATAGGACATTAAAAGTCTAAGAGACCGAAGACGAAGGATTCGCTCTTGGCCATGAAAATAAGCTCCCAAACAACGAACTTGAACGTGAATTTTCGGCAACGCAATATCTAAAGCATTTTCCTTCTTCGAGGCAAATAAACATAATGTTTGTAGAGATTCTGGGTCGGAATCAAAACAAACTGATTCGGGAGACGACGGGCAGAGAATTCCGCAATATCAAACGAAATGGAGACGCATGTCATGTCCTATCCTATAGAACATGATTTATTCAGGCTGATATGCTCGGGGGACGCTTACAGATGAAAGAACGGTTTTTCAGAGAAATTGGAGGATTTTAAATAGTTCTTTTTTTATTCAAGGCTATTTTATACAGCGTTATTCCTAATCAATTAAAATCCTTTTAGTCGCTTATTCTGTACATCAAAACAAACAACTTTTGTTCTGCGACTTTTGTCAAAACTCCAAAAAAATCAGCTGTTCCATACATTTTGTCGCGGGTGAACGATATTTTTCTATGGAACAACAATTTTTTTTCGAGATTTGACAAAAGTTGCAGAGTTGTTAGTTTTGATGTACAGAATAAGCCCCTAAAAGGAGGCTTATGGGTTAGGAATAACCCGGCATAGACCCTTCTATATATATCTATATATCTAATCTTGCTCCTCACTCCCTAGTGAGGAGCAAGATTGTAATGTGTAGGTTTTTCGTATCAATTGCGGAAATTATCAGTTTTAATCAGGTGACCCGTTTGCACACTTCATGGAAACAGTTCAAACCTGCGACGCGACGCGCAGATCCTTTATCTCACAGCGCCGCATTGCAACTACAAATACTATTATGAAGTCGCGTGAAAGAACTATACAATGTACACAAAACATTTCAATTAGAAAGTTCAAAAAGACCTACAGCTTTGCGCTATATTATACAAGTTTTACGACTTTTATACAAAATCACATAATTAGAATTCGACTAAATTTTGTAGCTACTTCATCGAAATTATTGTGTAGGTGTCCCTTTGCTGTTTCAAATTATACAGTGTCAATTTCCAAGGGCAACATAATGAGCAAAGACCGGAAAAGCAGGAAAACGCTCTACGCCCACACGTCCCGTAAAAAAATCAGAGTATAAACTTGTGAACGAAAATCTGAGGCTCTGTCAAAGCGGTTATGGCCTGGGGTTCAACAGGATATTTTTATTAATGTCCAAATAACCGCCAGTTTAGCTTGAAATCATCCACACTTTCTACGCATCTGTGGCCTACCAAGTTCCATCGGAAAACATTTTTTCCGGCCGATCGAAGCAAAAAGGGACCTTTTTTACTTTGAAAAAGTTTGACAGCTTTGGAACCTCCTACGTCATATATTATGTGCGTTTGTGTACAGCACAGATATCTGTAAAAGTGTACAGACATTAGTTGACTGGCAAGTGAAGCATGTCCATTTATTTATTTCCAGGTGTCTGGCGGGGTGTGCTATTAGGTACATATTACTGGTTTAGATATACTGGTGTTTGTCCCGGTTACACACTGTTATGTAACATGTTTGTCGAGCCCGGGGGACCCGGGTCAGACAGGCTCCGGCTGCTCCATTTCTCGAAAGAGCCAATGTCTGACAGATAACTTGGAATGGGAATTGAGGGTAGCAAAACAGAGTGACAACCGTGAATCACAAACAAGGTCCTCCGACCTTTCGAGTTCAAGAACTCCCAAATGTAAAAGACATGTGATTTGGGACCTAAACATGTTTGCAGATTTATAAGTTTAAATTTCATATCGTTTAAAAGGGATGGGGAAAGCTACCAAGGTTTGTAATGTAAAGTTGTGGAGAGTTTTATTATTTCAGTCGTGAGACGTCGATTCTTGGATGTAATACGCTTCCCTTGCATTTCCAACCACTAATAACGTAAAATGCTTGCATCCAACGCCATTCTCATGTATCTCTATTCACTTTGCCAGCGGATGCTCTATCCTGAGCTTACCAGCAAGTGAATTTACAGAGAACTAATATGACACAAACAACTTTGGGTAGCCTCTACGAGGCACCTTTTGCACGAATGTGATAGCGAAAACAGCCCCCCTACCGCCTAAAGCAATAGCAATCGTAATAGCAATCGTTTATGACTTCATTTTAGTCATTTGCACCGCCTATGTGACGTTAGCCATCAATTGCTTTGTGCGGATTGCGAAAGCAATGTATGGCTAACGTCACATAGGCGGTGCCAAATGACTAAAATGAAGTCATAAACGATTGCTATTACGATTGCTATTGCTTAGGCGGTAGGGGGGCCGATTGGCAAAACCAAGAAAATCAGAAAGCATTCTCATTTATACTCTTACATCAAATAAACTCTTCAGCCATTCGCCTGTGAATGGATCCCATCTTCGCAAACTCGCAACTCTGTCCGCATAAATTGAATTATATCCATGCCGACTGCATAAGTATCTCGTTATAGACTTTGCATATTTTATCATAGAGTTGGATTTCGCCGTTCGAAAACATGAAAACATCGCGGAGCTGAAATAAAGATTTGCCATTCTATGTGTTATTGCGAGTCATGCTAATATTTTAAAATACGCGTATGTATTTCTGTGAATGCATTTCTATTCAATGTCCTCTCGAGCTTGCAGAGTCTAGTGAAATATGCTCGTGCATGTCTATTCTGAATGTTAAGTGCATCTTTTCAGTGCAAAATACGATAAGTGTATGCCATAAAATATGATTTATTACTGAGTTAGAGTAGTATTTTAGAAAAGAATTTCTTTCTGTTTACCTAAACGTTTTGGTCAGAAATTAACGATTATTTATTTATTTGAAGTTTCTCGAAAAATATATAGTCGACAAAAACGAAACAGCTGTTATCAAATTGTCGATAATCAAATGAATGAAACATAATCACAACAACTTTGATGAATAGGTACAACATACGTCATTCGGCATAGCGGTGACGTCGGTATTCATATGACTATATATACTTTCACGAACGAGAATATCTCCACATAATCTTTCAGACGGCATATCGTCCCGACTTGCGAAGTTTCGATACGACATCGACGTCGTGTCGACAATACCGAACTTCAACGCCGAACGTCAAAATGCAATGAATTAATTCTGACGTTCGGCTGCACTTTTCCTCCTGCTCGCGCCAGTTACTCACGCCACGAATGCGAGCGCGAATACAGTACGGCGACACTATACGGCTGCTGGTCGCACCAAGAACGCTCAGGAAGTCAGGATAGGTCGTGATTCGTAACTGATAGGTTCTTGCTAGAAATGCCGGTGATACCACATTAAGGACAATAACAATTAACTCATACTCCCTGACATTCAATTTCTTGAGGTTTAAACCACAACGCTTATCAAGGAGGTAGAGGACTTTTTTTTACATTTGAGACGTTTCTCACAATCTCAAATAGATTCCATGACGTGAGAAGATATGGTTAACATTTTGAAAGGGGTTTGATTGAGCGCCCCTGGCTACACCCGTGCAGGAATCAATCCCCAGCCCGGTGCTTTAATTTTAATGGTAAACACGTAGTACCAATTAGACCAGGTGGCATATGGAAGAACGATAATATCGCTGCGATACCCTCGCTCGCGAAGACAGCGCCTAAGCTCTAGGCAACAGTTGCTGTAGTAACTACGGATATAACTGTCCAAACAACTGACGTTTGCTGACGTCACAGACCGATGCCCCAGTTTAGAACAATAGTTCCTATGTGGTCACATTCGCGGAGGCTTGCATTGCAACCTGCATCAATTCTGAGGAATTGACTGACGGTGCAAATGAGTATCAAGGAAAATCCTGGTCGAGCTATAATATTTTACTTAGTCATCTTAATTTCTGAAGGTCGTGTTTAGTTGAAGAAGTTAAACCCTTGACAATTTTGAAGTATGTCCATGCAAAAATCAAGTCTACCCGTTGCTCTGTTGTTGCGTGAAAGAGTAACAAACCAACATACACTCTTTCTTAAAATCAAGGCTAAGATGAGGTTGCACGAAAGCGTTTCACACGCGGTCGTCGCAGTTTCACGGCACACCAGGTCCTTCACTTACTTCGCAGACAACGAGGAAGACGCTATCAGCCACTTTGTGCGGCGTACGACGGCTGCGTCACCCAAGGTCATCGTAGACTATAATTTAAAGATGGCCATTAAAGACCGAAACGCGGCGGTGATGGAGGCTCTGCGCGGTATAAGTAGTAATTTGTGAAATGATATTATGTAAAATCAACGTAGTTTAAAATCATATTTCTTTTTTGTTTTTAATTTTATTAGATTTAGGGTCCTTTTGTTAAGCCTTTCCAAGCAATATTGTTCAAATCTTTTTTTCTTAATGTACTTATATCCCAAAAAGCACAGACCCTGGAGTCTGTGGAGTGTAACAATTAAATAAAAAAAAAAAAATAAACATACACTCGTTCGGATTCATAACATTAATAAGGATTAGTCCACACTTGACCATAAACTCACCTGATGGTAAGCAATGTTGTGATCGAACTCAACTCATGAGACTAAGGGATTTCAACCCACGACCTCACGGTTCAAACGACCTTTTTCCCACTGTGCTACCACGTCCACCCACTACACGTCACATGGACAGAAACCCCAATAAAAATAGAGGGATTTCGCTGAATCAATATAGTTTGGACTGGCCAAGGTCGGAGCATTATTACTCAGAAGAATGTTGATAACAAGTCGTACGGATAAGAATGTCGTAGGTAGACAGCGCTTATCTCGCGAGCATTTATAATAAAATTTCAATTAATAAGCAACAATGCAAATTAAGGAATTAAATCAGTTGACATTCAGAAATATAACGTTGCTATGGATGATACCGTATTCTGTAGGTATAATGAAATATCTTCATTATAGTCATTTTCGGCCTGTAATTGCTCACTAATAATGATCATAGGCTTCTCTTATTATACCAAGGGTTTTTTTTATACGAAACTTTAGAAAGGAATACAACTACTCTATCCACAGCCTTCTGCCGGTTATAGGCCTCCCCTTTAGAGCTCCAATGAGACCGGTTGGAAGCGGCTTGCATCGCATAATCATTTCGTGGCAATGGATAAGAAGAATGTATTTTAAAAAATAAAGCCTATACTGTTATTTATTTAATACAAACGACAAGCACTTCATTTAGCACAATTCGGAGTACATTTTTGTCAAAAAAAATTGCTTTTACATCGCCTTTATCATATCAATAAAACTGCTATCGCAAAGTGACGAGCATGCCACACCGCGCAAGGTTTTGAACTGTTATAATTCTAAATTAGGTAATATTATAGGTATCTTCTAGGTAAGCGTGCTACATCCTAGACCGCATATCTGCTCAACATCAGGCAGTATGTAGTCAAATGCAAACCTACAATTAATATATAAAAAAAAAAAAAAGTAAGTAGTAAAACTGGAAATTGAAGGACTTGCCTGTCTCATCACTCAATGGGTGCAAGTTGAAATCACGCTCAGAGACTACCAACTGCAAACTAACGTGATAACTTCAGTAATCCCCAAAAAATCTAATAATATCCTATACTAGCTGCCCGTTCTGGCTTCGCCCGCCTACAAATTGACCGTCCGGAAGAAATATTCTAAATCTAAAAAACGGTGAAACCCGCGTTGCAATCTGTTGTATAGTTTATATTTAGAAGATCTAGGCGGACACACAGACACACAAAAATAGCTTTCGCTTACGCTTCGCTTCATAATACGTAGTTAAGAACCTTTGAACCCATTGAAATAAGAAACCGTAAAAACTCCATTGGTTTACAAAACATTACAAAAAAGCCTGAAATCCACAAGTCCGCAAATATATGCGACAAAACTTCGGAATGCCGTAAAACAAGCATCTAGTCTACATAATATGGATATCAACAATCGCTGATATAATACGGCCGGGTAAACAAAAATAGCCTCGCGCCAGACGAAACTAAGCCTTACGGCTATGACAATAAAGTTGTTATCGAACATTTCACCGGTCGGCAACACGTGCACGGTTTTCGCGTTTTACATAACGAGATGTTCTATAAAATGAGGTAATAAAGGATTTATTTATATTACGGACATTTTCCGCGAGGAACGCGTCACGGTTATTTCTAGATTTGACGGACGCGCGTGTGAGTGAGTGTGAATAAGTAGTGACGTCATCGTCTGTGTGCTCACGTCATGGGAGCGGCATGGTGTCAACGTGAAGCCGCCTCCGTATTTAGTGTTCCGCGGCAAAGTATGGAACCCATATAAGGTTGTCATATACGTCCGACGGTTCTCTCTGATGTCTCATTTTATTTTAGTGAATTGAAATCAGAGAGATGAAGGTTTATGGCCACTGGAGTGGGCTAAACCAAGCTGCCAAACGATGATGATAAAACAAGTCAGCGACACATTATGTTTTCATTAAGTAGGGTAGGTTATCGGTGTCTCTCTGCGGGATCGAATCAGTAATGAGGAGATCCGCAGATGAACAAAAGTTACCGACATAGCCCAGTGGATTAGCAAATTAAAGTGGCAGTGGGCGGGGCACATAGTTCGAAGAACGGATCGCCAATCGAAGGGACCGTTAAGTTCTCGAATGGAGACCACGGAGCAGCAAGCGCAGCGTAGAACGTCGACTGACTAGGTGGACTGACGATAAAATAAAGATCGCAGGAACGCGCTGGATGCAGGCCGCTTCCAACCGCCCTTATTGGAAATCCATGGGGTGGCCTATGTCCAGCAGTGGACATCCTACGACTGATAGATATAAGTAGGTTTATAATGTTTGAATAGAGCGAGTAGCTAGCCCTATGTTTTGGCTAAGGCTAAGGCTTTGATACTGACTGACATGGCTAAGCGGTTAAAACAACCGGGACCTACAACTCAACGCGTCATTCAACTGAGTGAAAACACACATTCCTAAAAAGAATCTTATATAATTTCTGCTCAAATACAACTGGATAGCGTCTAGTGTTGAGTCACAGATTAGATAAACCTAGAATCCAGTTATCTACTGGCACGCCAGAGGAAAGATAGAGCGAGTCTGGCGATTAATTTAATATTTCTTTACTAACACGAAGCTGGAGCAATCCAATTGGATTAAACTTATCTACTAGCATTTTTTTATTCCTTATACATACATACAGGATTATTCAAAGTGAAATCATTTATTGCAACATATGAAATTTACATGCGGTTCTTAGTTAACATGTTTTGTACATGACCCTATAAAGGTATGGCAATTTTATTATTTGTATTAAAACGATTTATTATTATGTTTTCTAGATTATCGTTAAAAAATTCGTCTAATGTGTAATAGCATTTCGATAAAAGGATTATTTGTAGTTGTTTTATGAAACAGTTTTCTCTTTCGATATCTTTTAGATTATTTAGCAATTTAGTGAATATTTTATAGCCATAGAATTTGGGCTAGAACTGTGCACTGCTAAGTTAGACTTTGGTTCGACGAGTTTATGTCTATATTGTGATCTAATTTTGTGCGATTTATCAGACGCTTTGTTAAAATAGTTAGGGTGCTTTTTGACAAATTTGCATATTTCATATATTTAAGATACCAGGGACATTATTTCAATAATAATTCGCATAGGGTATACTGATTCAGATTATTATTATAAAAAACGTAAGTATAATATTAAGTTCGTAAAGGCGGGTGTGGCCCTGGCATGGTGTTAGTTTTATGCTGGCTAGACGGTTAAAACAACCGGTACTTACAATTTAACGTAAATCGTTTGTAGAAATAATCTGCTGTTTCAAACTCTATCATACTGTCGGTACTGAGGTGCAATTTTTTATATGGGGCACCAGATTTTCTGGGACCATTGATAGTAGTGTAATGATTCGCTTGTAAACCTTCATTATCATAATCATCATCCCGCGATGGCCCGCTGCTGAGCTCAGGCCGCCCTTTGTTTGATTGATGAATGGCATAAAAGCAGAAATCGTGTCCCTCTTAAACATGGCTCTTATTATAGCTCTTACGAAAGCCTCAGCCCTGCCCGACAAGAACATAATTACTATTGATCTAGACATTCTAGACAGACTTCAGCGGGCAAATAAATATAGCTTCTACAAAAGAGGATGTTATAATGCTCATCCGATCTGAATGTGGATTAATTATCTGCGGAGAACGGACGGCAATCTTATTAGAGTTTGTGCAAAAACAGAAGAGTCGTAGGTGAGGTCGCCCGTGTGCCATTTTACTAATTTTGTTACGTTGACAACATTGCTCTGTCAATGCTAGTACAACTAAAAGTGTTAGATACTTGGTAGACACCAATTCGGTTTTCATCAGTACTCGCGTCTACCAAGTATTGTCGGTACCTTGGCTGCTGATTAAAATCTTATTGTTAGTTCACCGTAACGCCGCGAAGGTTCTTTTTTTGCAAATACTCTAGCGCGGATCCCTAATGAATTTTATCTGGTTAGTCTGGTCTAGAGGTGTTTATCCAGACCTTTTAATAGTCACTGGTTAGCATAGGCCCAACTATGAACGGAGATTGGGCCATATCCACCACGCTGGCCCAGTGCAGGTTGGTGGATTCACATACGCCATCGAATTTCTTTTATGGAAATCCGATGGCGTATGCAGGTTGCCTCGCGATGTTTTTTCTTAAAGTAGTGTGAAATTCCGTACATAAACTTCCTACCTTTTTGTAAGTCGTTTGAAAAGAGGATATAATGATAGTCTAATGAAAATGTAGATTAATTCTCTGAGAACGGACGGTAATCTTGTTAGCTCGGATCCCTAAGGAATCTCATCTAGTTGGTCTGGTCTGGAGGTGTAGGTGTAGTGAAGAATGCCTGGGAATCTAGATTTATGTAGCAACTATTATCTAATTTGTAAATGAATGAATGATGTATGAATGAATGATTTATTTGTCTGTAAACTAGGCGTAATTTACAAAGTTCTTAAATTATGCTCTCTAGCTTCTACCTAAAATAGGTGTACAGACGTTCACAGGGTATTATAATTAGATATATATATATATGACTAGATTTGTGCATTATACATACATTTAACTAAGTCAGGATAAGTTCGCAATATATATTGCTATAATAACGAAAGGAGGAATTCGGCTCTGACATGGTTTTTGGCGACGCCCTTTGTAGGACCTAGAGCAGTAGGCTGGCAGCAAAATAGGTACCTAACTACAGTAGATTTTTTTGTACCTATGTTACGGGATTTTTTTAGCAAATTGTGGACTGATTGACACTCGCACTTACTTCTTATCCAATGTGTAGACAAGTTTCCTAATCGGTACTATTAGGCAAAAAAAACAATTTAATTTACATCGGATGAAATCGGATCTGTAGCTTTGAAGCAGTCCCAAGATAATTATAATTGATAATTTCAATAACGCCTGCTAAAATCGTCGAGCAAAATTGTAATAACGCCTACTAATAATCTTATACTTACCTAGTAAGACTATAATAAAAGAAACTGATATTTAAGATTTTGACAAACATCAATAACAAAAAATTAAATATGATTCGGCCTGATTTGGAATAACCTGGCTGACCTAACCCATATCAAACCCAGTGGCGCTCATAGCGTAGTTTCACTAGGTGTTCGTTAACGATCATTGAAGTTAAGCGAAATTCAACATGGTCATTCTTCGGATGGGTGACCGGGGATGGCATTTACAACTGTATTCAAAAACGGAGCGCTACCGTTGCACGTTAAATTGTAGCCATTGTAGCCCCCGGTTGTTTTAACCGTTTAGCCATGTCAGAGGTCTTCAGGCGGCTTAAAAACTCTGACACCAGGGTGAGCCACTAACTAACCTAGCCCAAATTTGAAACGTCCATAGATCTCACTTTGTGCAAATAGTATACAATCGGCTTCCATCAATGTGAGCGTGGTGATACAAATAGGGGGGATTCTGTAGTGGTGCACACAATGGCCCAGGCCCTCGATAGAGATCAAAGCTGGAGTCAAAGCGACCATGTGAACAAAGTGTGACCCAGATCGCACTGGTTTCCGTGAAGACATGCTTGACATGCCAGACACTTTTACGGGAAATCATCGCAAGAAAACTTAGTATGGATACGACATAATTATTCAACTTAATTTGGATACGAGATTATTATTATTCGCCGAAAATAGCATTACAGTTAGGGTACAAAATTCGCGGAGTTCGCTCGAATCAATGTATACAATTTTAACATTATTGTTGATTATTTGAAACGCCTCAGCCGATTCCGACCAAATTTAATTTTTAAGATTTAATTTATACCTCTGAAGTATGATCTACATTTATGCCTCTGAAGTATGATCTACCAAAAACAAATCATCAAAATCAGTTCATAATTGGCGGACTAATCGCCTAACATACCTAGATTTAAAAAAAGCCATTGGAGTTAAGAATTTCCCTCTTTGAAGTCGGTTAAAAATATTAAGAACGCACGGTCCGCGGCCACGCGGCAGAACGAAGAGAAAAATAGAAAGAAACTAACAGCTCTCTCCCTTGCTCTCGTTCAGTGGACGCCTTGTTCCCTGATCTGTGATTGGACGTCAGTTTCGACAAAAAGCAGGCCGGTTATCTTGTACGGGGCATTTAGAACAATGGCAAACAAAATAAATGAAAAAGGGAACTTCAGAAATGAAACCAGTAATATAACATAGAAGCATGCGACATGGAAATGACTGCGACATTCATTGAATCTTGATAGGAGCAAAAACTCTCTTTGACATGTGGACAAAACACGAAACAGGGCATGTCACCCCGCTCGGTACTTCCACGTCAGTCGCATCGACAATCGCGGCTATTTGCAAACAATATCAGCTATCAACCTCAAACGTATCAATGGACGGAAGACCAAAAAAATACTATAAGAATACTCTATATCCTATAAATAGTGGTGACGTCACACCATGATTCATAGAGACAGGCCCGTGTCCTGTGGCGGGGACCTTGGCGCGTAATAGTGCAAAATTACAATGACTCACTGTGAAGAGGCACCGGATTTTGCCAGGATCCTCGCCACACTGCCACTTTAATATGATAAAAAGTATTAAGTACTCTGATGTCTGATTTTTTTACCGATTTCCAAAAAAGAGATAGGTTCTATGTTCATTTGTAGGTGTTTTTTTTATATTTAGAAATTTTCGACTATTGTGAATATATCGGTATACTCCCGAGGTGGTCCCATTTAAATTTTATCGAAATCGTCTGATACACTTTTGATAAATCAACAATATTATAAAATTTGTATATGTATACAATATACATCGATTCGAGTGATGTATTCTAATTTTGTACACGATTAAAGTAGAATGTGCCATTTTTTTTTAAAAATAATTTCTTATTTATGTACAACCTAAGCAGTTAAAAGGCTTCCCATCAGAAGACGAAACACGAATAACTATGTACAATTTGTACCTAAATGCACCGACAGCAACACATTTTTCTTTTGAGGCTGTCAGGAAACAAGGAAAAACATTTTATGAGGGGGCTAATTCAACATCATTAACTTCTTCCGCGCCAGCAGGTTGACAAACAACTTCCACTGCTCCGCCGTCAGCGATATTTACATTTACAACTTTCCCCTTCGCGGCAAGTCTTTACAACAAACCCTATAAACTCAAGACTCCATTAAACGCCAAAAAAGGTACCAAAAATGCCAAGTGCCGGCCAAAAGGCTGCAAGAGAAGTCGGTCGACAGTCATACGTCCCAGGCAAAGATTGATAGTGGGATCTGTTGCTACCCGTCACACCTGTATACCAAAACCAACTCTACATCTAACCAAGACTGTGCAAAATCGTATGCCGCTTCTCAGGCATGTCAACATGAGACCGTCTCAGCTCTGAATAAAACTTAGCTCTAACGCGAAAGACCTAAGACTTAAACTTGAAATGGCATGGGTGTGCTCCACTTTGCTAGGCGTAGAGACACGATTGCGCGTCAAGACGACGCGCGACGGGAGCGTTACAAACATTATGTCAAGTGTTTGTGTAAATAATACAAAATTGCCTGGCGTCTAGTCTGTACTCTGTACATTGGAAAGTATTGACCACTTCAATAGACGACAATGTCAGATCGTGAATCCTGGTCATCGTGCACTAAGACAATAATGCGACCGTTTCAGCATGACTGGCCGTTTACACCGCTTACCTACCTATTCAATTATGTTCTTGACATGAAGCGTCGTCGTGCTAAATTACACAGAAATAAGTTGTCAAGTGCGTGTCGCGTCACGCGTATGATAGGCTTCCGTAGATGGTGATGATAAAAACCAATTGTAATGATGTTATTAGATAGTTAACTGCTATGAAAATATAGCGAGCTAAGAAATAATATACGAGTATGTTTGTAAGGTTCAATCCAACAAAAACATTTTCATGTGATATAGCCAAGACCACAGCTCGCACTTTCAAAAAGTTGTCAGATCTTATGTAGAGCCAAGCTTCTAACTCTACAAGTCACCACTCCACAAACTCTACAGTTCTGTTTCGCTCACTGCACATGGGCGTACATACATAAGATCTGACAACGTTTTGAAAGTGCGAGCTGTGGTCTTGGCTATATTTCACATGAAAATGTTTTTGTTGGATTTCACTTCTTTTTGTAGATGTTTATTACAATAGATAATTTAATCGATTTTCAGATCCGTTGCTTCAAAACTTTGTATAATTTTTTAGACTTCTGGCATGAAAATTAGTGAAAGTTTCATACAAACTTTCATCCCCTAGTTCATGGGGTTGGGGGTAAAAGTTCGATGTTTTAGATTTTTTCCTTTGTAAATGCGTAATAGTCTACCTTGATGACAAATATCAAGTTTCTAGGTCATCTGGAAGTGGGTTAGGTTTTTGATCTATAAGTCAGTGAGTCAGTAAATGAAACCTCGGTTTTTAAACGTAAATATATCATTAACTGTTGAATCAAAAAAAATAACAAAATTTTGTATTCTAGGCTAGCTAAATAACTTTAATAAATAGGTTAAAGTTCATATATTTCGATTAAATCGTTTTCGAGTCAGCAAGAGGTCAAAAGTGTCTTGAAATGGTTCGTGTAATATTACACACGTCGCGTTGCCAGTTCCTTTTTTTTCGTCTTGGCTGGACACGCTTCCGCGTGTCCTTAATAACTCAAAAAGTTATAACTCCGCAGTGCTGAAAATAATTTTAAAAGATAGTTTTTAATGTATATAATATGTAGTCTTATAAACTCAGAACGTTTGAAAATTCTATCTTGTACCTATACAAACCTAACATTCATTTTAAAACCCTATTCAACGGTACCCCACACGGGGGGTGGGGTTGAAAAAAGTTTCATCCCCGTTTGGAAGCCACCCCTTTTAAATACACTGTTTTGAAGATTTTACTTATTGAAAATTGAGATCTCTACTAAAACTATTATAATCTCAATTTTCACACAATTTGGTTTAGAAATGTGGTAGGTATAAAGCTTTGTAATATTAGGACGGACGGGTGGACGGACGGACACAACAACTTGGGTTCCTCGTTTCACTACGGAACCCTAGAAAGTTCAGTGTACGTAGGCATAAAGGCTCGGCTAGCAATAAAGACGGAGCATGGCGTCATATAGTCTCAAGGGAGCAGTGACCCCCGCGGTTCGCGAAAGCCATGGTGGTTGGAGGAATGTGCCGCCGTTCAAACAGGTTATTAAGATGTGGGACATGGCGCTGGAATGTAATCAATTAACAATTTTGCGAGCTGTTTACAAATTACACTAAGTAAGTTCGTATAGGTCAGCTGGCTAGCCCTGGTGTCAGAGTTTTTAAGCCGCCTGAAGGTTCTGACATGGCTAAACGGCTCAAACAACCGGCACCTACAATTTAACGTGGCTCGGATGACTATACATTACATTATCGACATTGTTACGGTAATTAAGTGAGGGTAATTAGGTAAAATAAAACATAACCTGGACATATAAAGCATAAATTAATAAAATACTCCAAGAACATTGTGTCCTTGTAAAGTCCTGCTGAATCAAAAACAAGATTTAATATTTATGTTTTTGTGATATTTCTTTTAATGGAAATCGTGAGCACGGAGTATCCTCTCAGATAAAGCCAGCTAGGTTTACTTAAACAATGACTAAGAAAGAGATTGTCTCAGTCACTGTACCTATCAAATCAAAGAATGTATTGATTAAATAGAGAAAAGCTTTGTATTTATCTATAATGTTTAAGGCTTGGTCTGGTGATGTCACCGGTTGATGCCGTTTTCCACAGTCGAACAGTCGATTGGACCACTAACCAAGCTGCTTTATTGCTAATTACTAAAATTAAAACTTCTAGACTATGCCGGCACCGGCGCGGCAGAGCGGCTTCTTACTTGTAAAATAGTTCAAAAACACAACCCGGGAACATTTACACAGGAATTTGCCAGAAAAGGAAGTCCGCCCAAGCAAGGAAAGGAAGTGCAAGGAAGTTTGCAGTCAAATCTTGCATTCCTTTGTTCGTCCCGGCGTCCCTTTGTAAACAAATCTCGAACAACCGGCACAATACGAGATACAGGCCACGAGGCCCAGAAATAGGCCGCAGTGGCGCATCGTAAGATCCGTGAGGCGAGTGACAGACCGACAGTATTTTTGGCAATGCACCGTCGTCGGTCGCTTGTGTCGGCTGCTCGACTCGCTAAATGAATATCACCAGATACATTTTGCGCTCTGATGCCACTGTAATCGACGGCGCAAATGCATTTTACGTGCCAACGATCGTGGGACGCACTCGTTTCTAGAACTAGGTATGTTTCATAGCTAACTTGTTGTTTATTTGGAGCCGTCGAGTACATCGCATATATTGACGACATTGTTTCTCTACGTGCGTTACTTACCAAAAAAAACTTAAAACCAACCGGCCCAGTGCGTTTGCGTACAAAACGACCTTTAAGCAAAATGTCATTCAATCAAGCACACCAAACAGAAGAATAACAATCGTATAACAAACAAGTAAATTGACCTGGTAAACTACCCCAAATAATAGTTCCGTTGCATTCAGCATGCACATGCAACCGACGACGTCGATCCAACCACAGAGCAACAATCGTTCAGAGCAAACTGCTTATAACAAAACCTTGATGACATCTCAAGAAAACAGACACAGATAAGCAAAATCCATTTCATTTAAATTGAATTAAGACCGAGATGATTAAACTACCACTTAATAGCTTACATCATAAGCATAGCGAATGAAAACAGCCGAGCAGAAGTATCGATTACAGGCGGAATCAACAGACTGTTTAGTGTTTACCAATAACTAACGACATTCAAAGTTGATTGCACTGGAAGCACAACACGTGTATTGGGATCAGACGTGTTTCCATGTCGATAGGGTCATCGGCCGAGGACACGAGAGGAACTTGCGTACTGTTGGGTATTCTACGATGGCTATTGGCTACGTCTAGTCTGCGGAATATTTGCCTCGCTAGTCTATGGTCCGGCGGAACGTTTCGGCGTCAGCGACCATTGTTCGTAAGTCGGTCACGGGTTGGTTTTCATTCTGATTGAGCTGCATGTAGGCATTTCTAACGTTTTCTTATCAGCTTTCAGCTACGTCAATGGATTTCTGCGATATGCAATTTTATTATCGCGCTCGAATTGTTTGTTTACTTCGGGTGTTCGGGTTGACGCGGCTCTATTATCACCATTCTAAGAAAACTTGGGTACTGTGAATTTAACATATTTCTTCAACACATTGCTTTCTTGGATAAGAAAAGAATTTTCTTCGACGAAACCAACAACACAATAGAATATTTTCTTCGATATTTTGCTATAATAACTTATTTTTCCGGAGGTTGCGAACCTTAAGCCTGCGTGGGTCGACTTTAATACGCCAATTAAGTAATAAGCCTGTACTTAGGATCTGGCAATTTGTTTTGTAGTTTCATAATGATGAATAAGGTTGATGGGTATTGGCAATCTATTAAAATATCAAATCAAGGACACAAAACCAGTACCTATTCTTATTAGGAAAAAATATCATCTTCAACGCAGCCGTTACATACCTACACCGAATGGCAACCTGTGCTAAAGCCAAAACTCATGTTTTAGGGTTCCGTACCTCAAACGAAAAAAACGGAACCGACTCTTTATCTCAGGAACGCGTAGAGATATCGAGTTGAAATTTAAACTGTACACGTATATCTATGGTCTCTTGCAGTTGTGTAAAAGAAAAACTTCTCAATCATCGTTTAAAAAAGATAGAGCCGTTGTCGTAAAAACTGCATATTTCGACACTCACAAAAATAAAAACCTACAGGGTACTTCCCGTTGACATAGAACTATGAAATTTGGTGAGAAGCATTGTCTCAGAGTACACATATAGGAATAAATCTGAAAACTGTATATTTTTATTTAAATCTAATCTAATATGGGTTCTAAATTTAAAGTGAGTAAATCGTATCATGTAAGGTATCATATAAAAGAACTTCATTAGCACATGCTAAAACAGGTTTTTATTTATTTTAACACTGTGTAATTTTCGATGTATGACGAGATAAGTGAAAAAAAAAACTTTTTTGTCATTGGTATAGAGATTTTAACAACTTACTTCCCAATTTTGTGAAATTTTCTGGATTTGTACGGAACCCTCGATGTGCGAGCCTGACTCGCACTTGTCCGGTTTTAAGTTATTAGGTCCCACATGCAGCTACAAGACATCAACCAATCACAGGTCTTAATTTAACCACTAGCCTGTGATTGGTCGAAACCACAAAATCTCTTCAACTCTACATTAAAATTCATTCGTGTACAAAATATACTATAGACTTTGTAAAACAAGTGATCTTGATATTCTTGATAAGCTATCAGCAAGGCTTGCAAGTTGTTATCGCAATTTCAGCAAGCATGAAAACTAATAAAGTTGTTTGTAGTTGCCATGGCGTGTCGCTGCACTAAAACATTGCTATCTCGACCCACATCTACATCGACCCAATCTAGCTGATAACAAGTCTAGTACACTAGATCAACCTAGTAAATTCATCCAATAATAGACGCAAACAAACTAATATAGAATGAAACAATATTTGAATGAAACTTGGCAACGTTGAGCAAAGTTACGATTATTTTGTTGTTCTTTATAAGATTAGTAATCAGTAATTAAGTATTCATTTATTTTGCTTCCATACTGTACATAATGGTGAATATAATTTTGGGTATGGGCCCCGTCGGGCGCGCTAAAATCAGAAGAGAGGACGAGACCACATAAAATTAGCTCATAATACTTATTTATTTTAAGACTTCAAAAAACTTCAGCTCCAGGGTACCATAATATTGCATTGTCACGCAATATACATATATGCGTGCTAAATTTCAGCTTAAGCGAAAACCGGGAAGTTGTTCAAGTTTAACTTGCAAGATTTCACCCGAACTTACATTGCAAGTTAAATTAAAAGCTTGTAAAATGTCAATAAGAGTTAGGTAAAGGTACTACTTACTTTTATTAGTTTTAGTAGTAGAAATGATTGGGATTGAATGATTGGATTTTAGTAGTAGAATATTTGCGTCTCACTGATGAGTGGCAGGATTAACAGCATCACCATAATTAAGAGAAGTTACTGACCATGTGGAGCTTAGTAAATGAGTTTATAGAGGACGATGCAGTAACTAAAATGTAAACGTATCTCAAGACCTTATATTTTTCGCTTAGCAAAAAAAAAAGCATATATAGACTACAATTAACGAACATGAAGTGACTGACTAAAAGAAAACCGGCCCTCGCACATCGAGGGTTCCGTACAAACACGTTGTTATAATAATTAAAAACCTGTTTTAACATGTGAAGTTATTTTAAATGATACCTCACATGATACGATTTACTCACTTTGAATTTTGAACCCATATTTTGTGAATTTTGAGGCCCTATTTTTTGTAATTCAAATAAAAATGTACAGTTTTCAGATTTTTCCTATAAGTGTACTCTGAGACAATGCTTCTCGCCAAATTTCATAGTTCTATATCAACGGAAAGTACCCTGTAGGTTTTGGTTTTTGTGAGTGTCGAAATATGCGGTTTATTACGACATAAACGGCTTTAACTTTTTTAAACGATAACTGAGAAGTTTTACTTTTACACAACTGCAAGAGATCATAGATATACGTATACAGTTTAAATTTCAACTCGATATCTTTACGCGTTCCCTAGATAAGGAGTCTTGACATACACACAGACGGACAACGAAGTGATCCTATAAGGGTTCCGTTTTTTCCGTTTAAGGTAAGGAACCCTAAAAATGGATGAAACAAAATTAGACAAAACTTAATAAATAACATAACGCTGACAAAATCAGAGAGTGCCGAATGGTACTGAGCAAAATATGGCAAATAGCCTGAATGAATCACAATGGTACAAACATAAATCGGTAAAGGAAGCCTCCTTCTCTGAAGCACTCTGCTAAATAACTAAGCTGCCAATAAAAAAAGGCATTTTTTTGCATGGTAATGGTTTTTTTTTTCATTATCCTATTATGGATTTTTAAAAAGCCTTTTTTGTATTTTTTTTCGCTTCCCATGGAATAAGAGTGAGAAAATACGTAAAAGCGCAAGTTGCCTTACTGCGTCCGATTCGCAGTAGATACTCGTATGTAAAGCTGCAGATTCGAAACGTCCGTTGGGAGGGAGCGATGCACTTTGGACCAGGTACCGGTAGAATGCACTCGTGTCTATTTGCTCGACCAGCACAAAAGGAACGGAGTCTGCTACAGTAAGCTTCAGCTACAAACACCAAGTTTTTAACCGACTTAAAAAAAGGACGAGGTTCTATATTCGTCTGTACGTATTTTTTTTCTTTGTGTATGTTCATCGATATATTAGGCAATTGCGAACCGATTTAAAAAATCTATTTTTGTTTGGTAGATCATATATTATTTCAGAGGTGGTCCCATTAAAATGTTATCGAGATCGGCTGAGCCGTTCTTGAAATATCACCAATAATGTATAAATTACTACATGGATGACACATCGATTCGTGCAAACTACGAAATATGCATACGGTTGAAGTAGGTGGTGCCATTTTTAGCAAAAAATAATTGTTTACTGAGGACCTTTTACTAAAAATAATACAATTAGATAAGCGGTGAAGGTCTAGAAATAATCCGAATGCTCAAGCCCACTGCCAATAAGGAAGTTTCCCATTTTCTAGTTTTATTTTAATTAAATTACACCAAGTCTGCAATAAATTATGGTGTTTTTATTTTTCAATTATCTTCAAAAATGACGGAGTTATGAATTAAGAAGTGTCCTAAGCATGCTAGCAGCATTACCGCGTCGTTTTCAATAGACAAAGAAATCTATAGATTTATGAAATAAGATTTTTTATGAACTCTCCCCAATACGACGATGAGGTGTCAATGAAAGACCGACATTTCATTGGAAATATTTATAAAGATCTATTGCCCGCGACTTTGGCCGCGTTGTATTTTAATTTTTGTGCTGTCTCATGGGAACATTCGATTTTTTCGGGATATTAAGTAGCCTATGTCACTTTCCGTCTTTCAAACTACGAGTATGTCAATGCCATAAATTAAATCTACCCGTTGCTCCGTTGGTGCGTGAAAGAAGAACAAACCAATAAACCAACAAAGACACTTTCAGATTTATAATATATGTCAGGATTTAATAAGATCAATATCATCCCACTTTTTCATTCAGATCAAAGTGTTCTAATACTGTATTTTGCTCTATATACCGTCTAAAAGGCTCATGTTCCTAAGATAGCCTACAAGCGATGCCGACTATTGTGCCCCTGCTAGCGACCACCCACGTGTGCCATAACGTCCCCTATAAAATACAATAGCGTATTCAACCGGCTTTGCCGCAACGTCCTAGTTCTATACACTGTAATGATATGGCCTGAAACGTATTCTCGAAAGTTCTTGAAAATAACACTGATACCTAACTGATAGCAAATATCTCAGATGCGTGGAATTTAACATGAAAAAGCAATAACGAGTAGTCATAAAAGGTCCTTATTTCTGATGTATGTTGGAAAGAGCCTTTGATTTCTTTACAAAAGGGCGTACCGCTTAGTTCTGTGAATCAGACACTTAAATTGAAAGTCTTGTATAGAAAACAGTCTCTTTATAGTGACTGTATGTGTACGTAGACAAGTGCACACATATAAACGTGGTGCTAAAGGAGTCCAAGCGCAATTACCCGGATGGGCCAGGGCCGGCGGACGTCCTGGAGCTAGGCCGGAAGGAGGCGGAGCCAGTAGCCTTGGATACTGAGGATTAGCCGAGCCCTAATCTTTGTTACACGTGCGAGCAGAAGTTCAGGGCCACTAAGGCAGACAGGCTTATGATGCCGCTTCATACCAAAATTACAGTTCCCGCGGCGCTAATTTACCCTAATAATTTTGAATAACGACATTTTTAACACGCGCAACATTAAAAATACTGAACAAAAGTCGTAATAATTATTCTACGTAAAAAATGTCATGACCGACTTCAACCGCGTACAGAATTCGCGAATAGTTCGCACGGATCGATGTACCTAGCCATTTTTACATTATTGTTGATTTATCAAAAATGGCTCAGCCGATTAAATTTCAATGAGACACTTCGAATTATAGGGTATACCAAAAAAAATGAATAAACGAAATCGTACAATCGAATCTGTACTTGTACAAGTTATGCGTGACATACATAAAAAAACCGGACAAGTGCGAGCCAGGCTCGCACACCGAGGGTTCCGTACAAATCCAGAAAATTTCACAAATTTGGGAAGTAAGTTGTTAAAATCTCTATACTATAACCATCGACAAAAAAGGTTTTTTTTTTTCACTTTTCTCGACATACATCGAAAATTACACATTGTTAAAATAATTGAAAACCTGTTTTAGCATGTGCTAATGAAGTTTTTTTATAAGATACCTCACATGATACGATTTACTCCACTTTGAATTTTGAACCAATATTTTGTGAATCTGGGCCCTATTTTATTGTGATTTAATAAAAACGTACAGTTTTCAGATTTATTTCTATATGTGTGCTTCTCGCCAAATTTCATAGGTCTATGTCAACAGAAAGTACACTATAGGTTTTGATTTTTGTGTGTCGAAATATGCCGTTTATACGACATACGATTTTTAAACGATAACTGAGAAGTTTTTCTTTTACACAACTGCAAGAGATGGTAGATATACGTATACAGTTTAAATTTCAACTCGATATCTTTACGCGTTCCCGAGATAAAGAGTCTTGACATACACACAGACGGACAGCCGGACAACAAAATGATCCTTTAAGGGTTCCGTTTTTTCCGTTTGAGTTACGGAACCCTAAAAAACATAAAAATAATATACACGTCGACTTGGGTACCACCCCCATTTTTTCGTTGGACGAAAAGGCTGACCGAGAATATTCCTACCTTCTGGGCAATAGTGAGGATTGATGACCGTCTTTAATTTCACCGTGGTACGAAAAAGAACGACAAGGTCATCGCATATAAATAAACACAATTGCCTAAGCGTTCGTCTCGAACCTTCCCCAAAGTTCAATCCAACTGAACAGTCGCACTTTGGATGTTTGCCAGAAGGTTCAGCTTGCGACATCCCTGGCTACCAGAGCTTAGTGAGTCCATGGCGATAAACGATGAGGAAACGGCCGTGAAACGACCGCCTCACGCCTGCGAGCGAGACAAACCGATGTAAACAACCACTGTAAGTATCGACGTAGCCGAAACATTGGCCGATTCCACACGAACGGTTTGTTTACTCACAAAATTTCAATCTGTATGTGTGAAACTGTGAACGTTTTAATGGACTAAATAGCTTGTACGTGGAATCCGAAGAGTCATCGTGAGAGGAATGAATATTTAATTGTTATTTGCTTCAAAATTTGTAATGCAGGCACGATTATCGAGACAAGATTGCTACGCAAACAAAATACCAACATACTTGAGCAAATGAAATCTGCAATAAAAGGTAGCCTTACAATGTACGAAAGGTTTTTGACCTAATTGAGTAACCAACTATGGAAAGTAACTTCGTATAGGCAGGGTGGTTAAGACAACCGGGGCCTACAACTTAATTAACGTGTCATTCGAGCCACGGTAGCGCTCAGTTGTAAATACCACCCGCGGTCATTTTCCTTGTAGACCTTTTAATACGGAGCACACACACTGACCACGGACTAACCGTGACGAACGTTGCTTAACTTCGATGATCGCTAACGAACACCTAGCCAAACTTCGCTATGAGCGCTACGGTAATAACCCAGTTCGTAAAATACCGTAAATATGAATCTTTGAACAAAGTTTTTCAAGGAGTTAATATAATAAAGAGGAAATAATAATGTCGTCCACATAAAGCTAGTCAAAACAAACACAGACAGGGTGGGGCTATCCGGTTGGCAACAGCCTGTGATACAATATAGCTAATGCGAATTGCTTGCTAATACATACGTTACAATTCGTGTTCGTTTTCCTTATTGAAGCCCGAATTGGTTGCCATGTGTCGACCTTACAGGGTTTTATGTAGGTAAACATAATTTGAAAATAGGCATAGTTCGGATCTAAGCTACGAAGATTTTAAATCATTGGCTGTTTTCAGAAGATTCTATACATTCTACTTTACGATTAAAAAAAATAAAATAGGTATTAAAACTACATGTTTTCATTTTAAATATTACTATGGACTAGTACAACAGAAGTATGTAAGAAGCTGTGTTATCAGCTTATCAGTGACAAGAGGTATTAAGAATTAGGTGATCCTACATTAAATACTGAAGAAATAGACAGATTTTTGCATCTTGATAATAATGCCGTTGTACCATGACATGACAAAAAAAAGCATAGTACATTATTTATTATAGCGGCGCCCAATGCATATTTCTACAACTAGCAAAACCAATTCGACTGCCTCGGTGGCTCAGTGGTTAGTGACCCTGACTTCTGGATCAAAGAGGCGTGGGTTCGATTCCCACCAGGGCAAGCATTTTTGTGATGAACATAGGTGTTTGCTCTGTGTCTGGGTGTTATTTAGGTACTATCTATATAAGTATGTATTTAAAATATGTATATGTAGTATATCAGTCTCTGGCAGCCATATCACAAGCTTTGCTTAGTTTGGGGTCGGAGACCGTGTGTGAGATGTCCCCCAATATTTATTTATTTAATTATTTAGGTTTAATGACAATAGTTCCATGCAAAATGTATCCAGAACATGTTACCTAGAAACAAATTACTTATTTATCATCAACCTTGAGTTTCGCATTCGGCCACACTATACCTACTTAAAACTTTATAGAGGTCATAATCAAAAATATCGCGGAACCAATTAGTGTTATAGATAAACCTGAATTCTTACAAATTTCGAACTATTTTTAAAGATCGTCGGAAAACGATTGCATTGCGATATTATCTCTCCACCACGCAGCTGATATATCTAACGTTGGCAAAACATTATCGATGACGCTCACTAGGTCGCCAAACCTGAATTTAAAGATAAATACTAGGTAATAACTAATAACCCACAAGCCAATTCAAACTTTATCCAAAACGGTTTAAAAATCACAATCCCACGTGCTCTAACACCAATACAATAATTTAACGGTAACCTTCAAAAGTTATACGATTAGACTCGGCGTCAAAACAAATACCGAGTACCTATAGATACGAAGAACTGGTAAATTGAAAGAGGTAAGTCGACAAGTACATTTTTTACATTAAATCTATTTTGAGTGTTATTAAGATACTGAATAAAATTTGATTCGAAACATGACGAATTTGCGTCATTCGAGCAAATTCCATGACCTTTACAATCAATTGTATAGATAGGCCGAATTTCGCTAGCAACTGAGAGTCCATATTAATTCATTTTTAAAACTAATTATGTAAAGGCGTCTAATATTGCCAAAACCAGTCTATTTTATAGTAAACTAGCTTATAACCGAGGTTTCGCTCGCGTGATTTTTTGTCCTTTTTTGGGGGATAATAAGTAGCCTAAGACAGTCTCCGATTTTTTAGATATAATTATGCAAAAAATCAAGTCTTTTAGTCTCTCATATGTTGCATGAACAAATAAATCGGCAAAGTAACAAACACACTTACGAATTTATAATATTAGTAAGTATTAAACAAAAAAAAAAAAAAAAAACAATAAATAAAGGAGAATTGGAATTTCGATGTCTTGTTTGAGATATAGTAACTAAGTATAGCAAGTAACAAAGGTATTCTTTGCAAAACGACTTCCCAGCTCAACAAGGAGAGATAGAAACAAATTGTCCGTACTCTTTTAGAAAGAATCCTTGAACAATTAGTTCGAACCTCGTATAATGTCAACAAAGAGCAAGATGTGTTTACCAAAATGCAGTGAACTTACGAAGAATTTTCTTTGCAAGACGACTCCTCCGACAACAGAAGAGATACAGAAACATATCATCCGTACTCTTTTAGAAAGAATCCTTGAACAATTGGTTCAAACCTCGTAGAATGTCAAAGAGCAAGACTTGTTTACCAATACGCGGTGGCATTGCGCAACTCGGATCGTTGGCAGTGCACCGGCCGGCGCATGCGTGCTCGCTACACGGTGGAAAACACTGGAAATATACGGCGTCACGCATTGTACCATCATGTTTACGATTGACAAATAAAATTTAAAAAATTAGCCAAGTACGAGTTCAACTCGCGCACGAAGGATTCCGTACCGTATGGAAGACCCTTTAGCCCCATTTCAAGCGTTTACCTGTTGCCGTCAGTAATGTGGAGCAAAAAATGTGTGGTGCGGAACCCTAAAAAAGATCTAGAACTATAGTTTTTTTGAAGATGGCTTTAACAACACTCTCGATCAAGCCAATGTTCCTTTGAATAAGAGATAGGGTTTCTCGAACGCTGCCAGAGCACAACGTGATTGTGGAACCTCTGAGCAAAGTGTAGTATTACTATATCTTCTTTGGCAAAGTATGGATCACTTGCATGTAAATAATTATATGCCCAGTGTCTGACCCCTGTACAATGGAACATGGTTTAGGCCTAGAATACAAGATTTCTCCCTGCGGGGTCGCAGTGACCAGGCAATGGGAGAAAATAATTTAGCCAAGTATTTTTCAACTACGTACTTTTAAGCTACGATGACAAAAATACACATGAGTCTTGTCCCCAAAGTCTTGATGACCGGTTAGAATTTATCTTAAAGTTTCAGCGCCTACGACTTCATGAATGATATTCTTTTTTAATAGAAGATAGCTTGTTTTTATACTAAAATGTACTCCAAAGATAAACAAATCAACGAGCGTCTTATCAATTCCAAAAGTCAAAGATTACGGAAAAATCAGTAGCTCTATATCTGGTTAAAACCGACTCCAGTTCCGACCAGATCTATACTTTTATAACTTATAAGGCTAGGTTACATCCGCTATTCTGTCCCGAGTGTTTACAAGGATTACGTAAGGAGGAGTACAGACGCACAAACAAACGATTCGTCACACGGCCGAGCGACGTAAACACGTGTCGTGTAAAGTTAGTATGGGTGCATGCGGCGTCCGCGGTTCGGTGACGAGACAGAAATAACCCAGCTAGATTCTTGTGTGAAAATACACTGTGACATTCCCGATAAGAATGGACACTGATGAGCGTCGGAGCGAAAACATAAATAAATCCTGACCCCGAACTACAACTCGGTTAATACGACATTTTCTGACACTATATTGAAATCTCTATATATTTAGATAGATGAGTAGATATAAAGGTGGATTCACTGACTCGAGCGCGAAATTCTAATATTTTTGGGTTTTTTAGCATATACAGATAAACCGCTTCTTGTAAGTTCACAAAAACTCATTTAGCGGCCATGAATAGGTAGTTATTATATATAATAACTAATCTGCTTACTAAATGTGATAAATTAATCACATTGACTAGTTATTATTCATAATAACCGGTCAGGGATAGTGAAAGTAATAACTTTTCAAAAACTTTCAAGTAGCAGAATGTTTAGTTAGCGTAATATTCATTTAGTTGTTTATTGTTCACTAGATTAATCCCTTTAACTGTGACATATACATCTAGAAACCAAAATAATGGCCTGTTTATGTATAAGAGTCCACTAACTAAAAACAACGGTGAAAATCAGTTGATGCACTTTCGTGCACAAACTGACCACTTATTTGGCTTTCAGGAGTATGTAACTCGCAAATGCTTCCTATTTATGGTCGCTAAATGAGTTTTCGTAAACTTAAAATCAATAGTTTATCTGTAAATGTCATAAAACCCAAAAATATTTGAATTTCGCGCTCTGACCGAGACGATCCACGTTAAGTAAAGGACATGTCCACAAAACGTATGGAGGCTGGTATAATAATAATCAAAAATTCTAATCACAACACTCGTTACATTTCGGAAAGTTCACATTTTTCTGAGTCTATTACAACAGTTAAAAACAAATAAGAGCCCTCCGATTTTTCTTAAATTGATTTTGAATTTATATAAATAATATAAATAAATATATTTGGCTCAATAGGTAGTTTATCTCTAGCAACCCTGATTAAGTAAAAAAAAAAGTAAAATTGTTAAATAAAAGCATTTTTACCAATTAGACACATTTTTAAAGTGTTTTTTGTCACATTGTACCTACTAACTGGTCACACTGGTAGGTTATAATTTTTAATTTTAGCAAATTAAGTTATGAATGTATAAAAGAATCAGCTACGAATGCAAGTAAAATAACGATAGAAGCACTTTATCATTGCTAAACTAGAAAAAGTAATAAGCTGTATTGTTATTTTTCATACAATTTATGCTAACAATTAAAAAAAATAGAGGGGTGTAAAAATTAAATATTTTGGGAAGCCCATTAAACAAGCTTTCAAATGATGTATATATCATCTTGGTTTGATTTTTCTCTGAATAATATACCACTTGTGGACGTCACCTTTGCATAGGCCGAATGGCTAGCACTGGGGCTAGAGATTTGAAGCCGCCTGAAGGCTTCTGAGATGGCTAAACGGCAATAACAACATGTGTGTAGAATATATTTATGGTATATTTTGCAAAGTTCATCATCTCGGTCGGAAGCAACTTGCATTCAGTGCGATCCTTCATAAGGTCATCAGTCCACCTTTGCAAGTTAACATTAAAAAGAAAAGAATCATTTCGATGATTAACCGTTCGATAACGACTATTAATGATATCCCAATTTGGACACAAAATTTTTAGAATATAGGTATAACTTGTTTTGAATATTTTGTGAAACATTATTTTTTATAATTATTTTGTAGTTACAGAGCTAGTAAAATGACCAAGATACAATTCCAAATGTAGAGGGCACTCGACGATGTAACTAGTAAAATATTACAAGACATACATTTTAGAATCATGATGAAGTCCAGCAGTAGAAAACTATAGGTAGTACTAAAACTATAGTAGTAATAGAAGCGGCAAAACGATGCAGGGCTATTGATAATTATTTTTTGCAAAAATAGCATGACCGACTTCACCCGTGTACAGAATTCGCGAATATATCGCACTGATCGATGTAACATTTTTCACAATATTGTTGATTTATCAAAAATGGTTCAGACGATTTCGATAAAATTTAAATGAGACCAAATTCGAAGTATACTCTTTCTATTAAAAAAAGAATATTTGAAATTGGACCACTATGAAAGAAGTTATGCGTGGTTATAAATTAAAAAAAATATATATACGCGTCGAATTGTATACCTCATCCGGTGGTTCGTAGGTCAAAAAGGGGTGTAGTCTGAAAAGGTGATTCATACCGTCCATTACAAACAACTTTTACCACAGGGCTAACTTGAAATTCGAGAAAAAATCTGCTATTTCATAGATTTATCAGCTTTAGCTTAAATTTCGTATGGGACAGTTGATTTTATTTCTCAAACGGGTTGGTTGGCCCCACAGTCAAAGTAGGCATCTACACGTGTTAAACTAACCTATTTACGTCACAAGAGCACTCCACATCAAGATGGTTCGGCGCCATAATTGTCAATAAGTTTCCTATGTACACTCAATTGACACTCGTACGCCTTTGATGGTGTTGCATCGATAACGTGTTATCACAGCAATAAGAAGAATTACACCCATTCATTGGCCGAACAGGAAAAAATCCGATAATAATTCTGAATGAATCAGAAGCCTGCGGAGCGACTTTCACTTTTGGTGCACCTGCTGTTATGATGCACGGAGCTTGAGGCGGCTGTTGGCAAATAACGGAAAGTCTGATCTTTATGGTAGGATTATTAGCCTAGACTTGTTAGTCTAATTAATAAGTCTATCTTGGTTAAAGACCTTGCCCGTAGACATGTAAAAGAGGACCGCGAGATGTTAATGTTTAATTTTGAATGAATTGATATAAATAAATATTTTTCGCAAAAATATTGCAAAACCGACTTCCCCCGTGTACAGAATTCGGATAATTTGCACGAATCTATGCGATATCCATGTATATTTTTGTTAAATGTTAACCTTGCAAAAACGGCTCTGACGATTTTGATAAAATTTAAATGGAACCTAGGTAAAGTATAACCGCCTTACCACAAAAGATTTAAACAACCCTTAAACACTGTTTAACGGCACAATTTGTACTGATAAACATAGTTTAAAGCGTGCGTAAAACTTATGTGGTTGGACGGTTAATTTTCAAATTAAAAAAGATTTTTTTAAATCGATTTACAATTGGCGAAAATATTGATGAACATACACAAAAAAGTACATACAGACGAACATAGGACCTCTTCCTTTTTGGAAATCTAAATAGTTTCTAACTATACATGATCAAGTTATCAATCGTTATACCCCTTAGTCAAAAATATATTTCCAAGAAGGACTAAGCAATTTCGCTAAGTTGGGAGTTTTTGGACAGTATCGAACCATCTCGACCAACGGTTATCTGAATAAAAAACTAAAACTCTAACACCAGGGCTAGCCACCCGGCCTATACGAACTTACTTTTATACGAATAGTTATACAAGAAAGTGTTCAATGGATAACCCCAGGGCACACCCTTAGTGCAACTATAGCATTCATTGCATCAGTTTCAACTGTATGTAGCCGTCGTGGCACCACGTGGCTGTTTGTTTCAAGCTTTATAGTAGTTAGGTCCTTTTTGTCTATAAGGCTTCTTATACCGGTAAGACAACACAGACAAACAACAACAATAGACAACAGAAAAGAGGATAACAGAAGACAGACGACTTGCAACAGATTTTTTGCTTTAATCATAGCAGAATCTAATCTTATGTACACCAATACATTATCATCGTTATTAATCCCCTATGCCTGCTATGGGGAGGCTTATGTCCAGCAGTAGACGTCCTATGGCTAATGCCCTAAAATATATGCAATAAGACCCGTGTGGCTAGAAGCCAGAGTGATACATCGGTATTATTTAGGTCAACTGCACATCATGTGGTGACGTCTAACGCTGCGCTTGCCCGGTATATGGTCTCAACTTTCGACACATGTCATTGGTGATACAAGTGCCATTTTAACTGACCGATCCGCTGGGCTATGACACAAAACCTCATCGTCCATCATCATTATCAGCCGCACGAAGTCCACTGGTGAACTGACAATTTCAATTATTTTTCTATGAATTTCAAATAAGCGCGTTTGAAAGCGACTTACATGGAGCGCGTTCTTCCGGCCTTAATACACACACCAAGAAAGATCTAGAAAAGTTACCTTCGAGAAATATCTAGAACCTAAAACATATTTACCTAATGATCACGGCTATGGCCGCCTAGCTAGAACATAATGACGCACATGGCCCGACCGAGAATGGAAGGGGGTCATGGGAGTGTCGCCGTTCAGGCAGAATCATTGAACACGCGTGAATAGGACGAATCTATTGTACCGCACAATATCGGAGGACACGTGACTGGTGGTATAGACCGAATCATACAAGTTGGCGGATGGGAAGTTAGCTATGAGCTGCGCCATATCCAATCCTGACTGAAGCTTGCTGCGCTTAACTAATCTGCGGATGTCATTTAAGTTATCAGCAGTATAAAACAAAAACGAAAAAGGTGAAAATAAAGCAAGGAGTAATACAAGGAGGTCCTTTCTCACCAACGACATTCAACAATTTTACAGAAAATGTGGGTCCCTCCTGATGGTCAAACTCGGTAGTCTAACTGATTTGTCCAACAGGAAAAAAATTCCGCGTGGTCAAATTGTCTTTTGTGACAAATAGTACAGTCAATAAGACAAATAGTAAATCAAAATTCGAAACGAAATCAGTTATATCTAACGTACCGATGTATACATTCTATACAAAAACGGGTTTTTCTGTATGGTCATTCTTGATAATCTAGCTGAAAACGTACATACAATACAAAAGCCCATACGAGCGAGCCATATCTTCCATTGGATCAAATAGAGCGCACTTTCCTGGATTCCTTCAAACACTTCCATTCCTATTTATTTAACATTAAAATGACTCAAAAAACTTTTATTACGTTAGGTAACTAAGTTTATATAAGCTGGGTAGCTAGCCCTGATGTCATTTTTCAGTATTTGGATGGGTGATCGTGAGTGGAATTTCCTAACTGAATGCTACCGTGGCTCGGATGACACGTTAAATTGTAGGTCCCGGTTGTTTTCACCGTTTAGCCATATCAGAGACCTTCATTCATTGAATATAACATAGGATCTTTCAGGACAAACACGTTTAGTTTAAAAAATACTGACAGATGTCAAATTCAGATGACAAAGTGACAGCTGTTATATTTTGGAATTCGTACTAGAATAGCATGACAGATGTCAAAGTAACAGCTGTCTAAGTGACAGCTGTCAAACGTCATAGTGTTAATTATCGATTGTAGACCATTGTTGACTTCGAGATCTATCATTTTTGTGAAACAGCAATGGTCTAAAATGGATGATTGCCGAGATAAATCACTTTGAAGTTTGACAGCTGTCATTCGACATGTAGATTTCGTCGAGCTCTATCACTTTTGTTAGAACAACAATGGTTTATATGTGAAAGATACGGAGATAATCCACTTTTAAGTTTGACAGCTGTCATCCGAAATGTAGATTTCGTCGAGCTCTATCACTTTTGTTAGAACAACAATGGTTTATATGTGAAAGATACGGAGATAATCCACTTTTAAGTTTGACGGCTGTCATCCGAAATGTAGATCTCGTTGAACTCTATCACTTTTGTTAGAACAACAATGGTTAATATGCGATAGATACGGAGATAATCCACTTTTAACATTGACAGCTGTCATCCGCAATGTAGATCTCGTTGAGCTCTATCACTTTTGTTAACACAACAATGTTTTATAAGCAATAGTTACGGAGATAATCCACTTTTAAGTTTGACAGCTTCAATCCGAAATGTAGATCTCTTTAAGCTCTATTTCTTTTGTTAAAACCACAATGGTTTATAAGCGATAGTTACGGAGATAATTCACTTTTAAGTTTGACAGCTGTCACTTTGACATCTGTCATTTAAAAATAAAATATGTACCTAATGAAACTTCATCATTTCAACAAATTAATGTTTCAATAAAACCAACGTTCCGTAGTATTTTATTCGATTAACAATAGCATATAATATGAAGAGTAGAAAATAGTAGAAATAGGCAGTGCACCCATCCCTACCAGAGGAGATAGCTCGGTAGGGATAAGTGCACTACACAAATGGTCAGTGCACCTATCGCTACTGGTAGAAGTAAATCTACAAAAAGTGCACTTATCCCTACCAGGGGGGATAGCTCGGTAGGGATAAGTGCACCAGCCGGATTTTTCCGCGTTCCTGCGAAAACTCTTTATTCGTAACTGTACGTGATGACTTGGTAATGACACATATTATTCAGAAAAAAGTTCTAGAGTCCAGCAATTTGACCACGCGGACTTTTTTTCCTGTTGGACAAATCAGTTTGACTACCGAGTTTGACCATCAGGAGGGACCCGAGTCATGATTTAGATTAGCTATATTTAGCTAGACTACATATCATGTAATGATGAATGTAGTAATTTCAGATTTTGGCTTCCCAAGCTGTCCCCTAAAATTTTTGCGATGCCATAAGCAAACAAAAACAAAATCACGGAAAAAAATTGTACATTGTTCAGTGCTCAGAATTCAGATATGTACATCTAAAAAAAAAACCTAGTGATATTAAAAGTGTTTTAGCAGTTACGATAAAAAATCTGAACCTTATTAAGGTTCAGATTTTTTATCGTTTCTAGCAGTTTTATCCAAGTATTCAAGCTGCTTTAAAAAAAAAACTCGCAACAAAAAGTAATACAGATTGATAGAAGAAAACATCCCCTAATCAATAGGATCAAACTGATAGTTAAAAGCTGGCCAAAAATTGCTGACCAGACTAGTTGTTGCCGACCATTGCTACAGTTCCATTACGTACCCAGTGGTAGGACTCAATGACAGGTAAGTAGGTACTACTACTCATACGATGTCGTAAAACTAAAGGTAGGGTACATTGAATCATGACTGGCCAAAAAGGAGGGGCCATAAAAACCTTGACATTACTAAGTAAACGAGACTGTGTTATGGCAGATTAAATATTTCCCTAAATTTTTAAGCTCCCACGAAAAGAGAGCTTAAAGCTCCAAGTAGCCCAACAAGCTATGGAGAGAGCTATGCTCGGAGTCTCTCTGCGAGATCGAATCAGGAAAGAGGAGATCCGTAGAAGAACTAAAGTTACCGAAATAGCCCAGCAGATTGGCAAGTTGAAAAGGCAATGGGTAGGACGTCCACCCACAAGATGGAAGGATGACCTCATTAAGACTGCAGGGTCGTGCTGGATGCAAGCTGCTACGAACCGGTCATATTGGAGATCTTTAGGGGAGACTTATGTCCAGCAGTGGACATCCTCTGGCTGAAACGAACGAACGAAAAGAGAGGTTGTCAGTACACTTGTGCCGTAGAGGTATGTTTGTGACATCAAAAAATAGCAACAAAATCGTTTTATCCAAGCCAATAGTCAATAGACTGATTTAATGGTAATTTTTTAAGTTGATGTAATCAAGATTTAGCTCTGTGTTAAAAAAATATGGTGAGGTTTATGTATTTTTTTTAATATTACGCTCTTAGCATAGTTTGACTAGGTGTTTGTCAGCGATCACCGAAATTAAGCAACGTTCCGCACGGTCAATATTTGGATGGGTGACCGCGGGTGGCATTTTCCAAATGAGCGCTACCGTGGCTCGGATAACACGTTAAATTGTAGATCCCGGTTGTTTTAACCCACCAGGGCTAGCCACCCGGCCTATACGAACTTACTTAATATTACTAATATGTAATGTCGCCGAGTTGACACATTCAATTTTATTGCTCTTATATTGAAAATTTATATCAAGAGGAGCTTTTTGGTAGGGTCTAAACTGTAATATTTTTGTTTTTGAAAAATTTAATTCTAAATTATGTTTGCTCATCCAATTAAGTAGTTATTTTGTCAAATATTTCTTTAAGAGTATTATTAAGATGTAAATAATTTGAGCATGAAAATAGTATAGATATAATATCATCAGCAAATAAAATACAAGTATTGTTAATAAATTTAGGTAAGTAATTTGTTTATGTAAAAGAAAAACTGGATGCAACCAAGGACGCTTACTTGTGGGATAGCATGGTTTAATTTTATGCTAGTCGATCTTACCGTTTTTATTGTTTTGGAGTCATAGTCAAAATTTTCAATTTCTACGTATTGATCACGATTTTCTAGATAAAATTTAAACCAATCATGAGCTATTCCGCGTATTCCAATGTCATACATTAAATTTAATAGTATATTATATTTAATATTATCATAGGCTTTCGTCATATCTAATAATAGACCGATCGCGAATTTTTTACTGTCGATTATGTTTAAAATTTCCTGGACATATCTACTTGTAAACCGCCTTGTAAACATACTTCTAATACATAATGAAGTAAGTAAACAAAAGACTAACCTACTGAGCTGGTTAACTTCGTTAATTAATTGCGAACCAAAGGCGCGCCTCAAGGACGGCGAGAGGAAACATCGCCAACGTTTACAAACATTTTTCTACAAAATCTGCGTGTAACGGCCTTGTTACTACGGAATTATCTGTGGCACGAAAGTTATACACCTGCTACCTATTAATTATTATCACTTTCCTATCATACTAAACGCATAATACTAAATATACAACAATATAGGCCGAATCAAACAAGTTGGCGGATGTGAAGTTAGCTAGAAGCTGCGCAATAGCCAATCAACGCGCAATTCAGTCAGGATTCGATATTAGTAGCTAACTTCACATCCGCCAACTTGTTTGATTCGGCATTAGACACACAAAATTAAATCATTAGTAAGAATATTTGTTTGGTAAACTAATTGTATGTCTATCTCAGTGCCTACATACATTATAGGGTTGCCATCTTTAAAATTCGGCAACCAGGACAAGTTGCGTGAAAACCCCAGATTTTAGAGTCCGAAACCCGGACATGTCAACAGATTAAGATTTTTATTTTTTAACCAAGGAAAAAACTGCTAGTGCTTGGGTGTACAAATGGACTACAAATGATACCCAGCCGGGACGCTTCCTGTACGCCCTCTTAACTAGGACAAATCCGGGGAAACCTGGACGGATGGCTACCCTGGCTCCCTTACTAAGGACCCTATGAGAAGAGAAGTTCGTATAGGCCGGGTGGCCCTAGTGTCAGTGTTTTGAAGCCGCCTGAAGGCCTTCGACATGGCTATGGACCATGGAACCTATTAGTACCTAAGATCTAAATATCCCAATGAGAGAAAAAAGGCCAATTTGTTTTCAAGTACACAGGTTCCGTCTTACCGAGGCACAGAACTTTGCTATATGAAAGAAAACCACCATTCTTGTATAATGCCTTTACATGTTGTAACAATAAAATATAACTCCACTAGAAGGCTTACAAATACATTAGCAAGAGACAAAAGGCGGTCTACATATTATGGGACCTAGACTATCTATATGTTTAGATATAGCCTAGTATGTGGAAAGGTACTAGAACAGTGTAGAAGTAGGTAACGGCAGGCACAAGGCCGCGGCGGCCACGCCAGACGCATGTGAGCATGCGACATAAATACCGATGTACCCAAACAAGGTACGACTAAACGCATAATACCTTTAGTTACGACTGTTACGACTTACTTTTAGCTATCTACAGAGAAAGCCTACGTACGTTCGCCGAGTGAGATAAATTTGAACAATTTGTTCAGAAGCTACCCGACAGTGCATGACTTATTTAAAATTAAAATATGCAAAAGCATATAATAAATAAATAATTAATATTTTGGGACATCTTACACACAGCCTCTGACCCCAAACTAAGCAAAGCTTGTGATATGGCTGCCAGAGATGCCACTGATATACTACATATACTTATTTTTAAATACATACTTATATAGATAGTAACTAAATAACACCCAGACACAGAGCAAACACTTATTATGTTCATCACATAAATATTTGCCCCGGGCGGGGATCGAACCCGCGCCTCTTTGATCCAGAAGTTAGGGTCAATAACCACTGAGCCACCGAGGCAGTCGATATAAAGCAACTTAAATAAAGTACAAGGATTATTTTAAACTGTTGTATCCATATTCACATAAATATTGTACTATTATGTCATTCTGGATCCAAGCAGCTTACAGCCAGTTTGTTCTTCTATCATTCTCTTTATTTTAAGTATCAAATTTTATAATAATATGTATACAACTGTTCACCATGCTGTGTGCTCATTCATTCTTATGGACCACAGAATCGGTCAAAAATTGTAAAAAAAATTATATCATGTATTTTCTGTAGTCTGTTATGAGTGCCTAATAAATAAATAAATATTTTTTGTAAATCCATAAGGGAGGCCTATGTCTGGCAGTGGATATCCTGTGCCTGATGGGTATAGCACTACTCAAATTAGCTGACTATCACATAGTTGTGCTTCTTGTCTATTTACAATGTGCAATAATAATATGCAAAGAAATTAAGTCTAGAACTTCATTTGTTCATGTGATTCTGATACTTTGAGGAATTTTTCATACTGCTAAGCTTAGTAAAAAGCTAGGTAGCTATAATAGTCAAGGGTTTTTACCGCCTTTGAGGTTTTCTTTACTTTAGAACGTAACAGAAAAGCCTGACCTGCGACCTAATTATGGACCCCACTTAACCAAACACAAAGTAAAATATGTATGAGAAAGAAACCACAGGGTAAGTTGGTAAGTATGTATACCTAAGGGAGTTAACATGTATATTTTGTTATAATTTTATTGATTGACACATTTGAAACCAGTTCTTTCATGAAGTGGTTAAGGAAAATGATAAACTTAGATATCAGTGTTTAACAACATAGCATTGTGAGATTTAAGTTTTGTTACCAATCAGAGTAACTAGCAGTAACTTTTCTTATTCGGTAAGTAAGTTCATATATTGGCTAACCCTGGGTGGCTAAAACTGGTGTTAGTTTTTTTCAAGGTGCTTGAAAGCCTCTATTATGGCTAAACGGTTAAATCAACCGGAACCAACAATTTCACGTGTCATTCGAGCCACAGTAGCGCTCAGTTGTAAATGCCACCCGCGGTCACCCATCCGAAGACTGACTGTGCTGAACATTGCTTAAGTTCGAAGATTGCTAACAAACACTTAGTCAAACTAACTATGCTATGAGTGCTACTCTTATTCAGTGGGGGCTGCACTGACATCCCAATCCCACATGGGGTTTTGTGCATTCTACCCTTCAGCAGTACCTGATCCAGGTCCAGCTCTAAAAAAAATGGAGTGTGGCTCTGGGCCGCTGGCATAACTGCTCCAGGGGCTTGGATGGTGTATGAGATGGCATAACAATGTGGAATAAGGCAGTTTTGTTACCAATCATAGTAACTAGCAATCGTAAAGTTGTCAACCAATCCAACTCACCATATTTGGGCTAGTAGGCTAACCTACTTGTCTTCTGCTTCTGCTGTCAAAACAAAGTCAAATAGGTAAACACAATCCATTGTATAGTTGTCTTAGATATTATTGTTTTTTAAAAGATTTCTGTAGACAGCTGCTGTGGTGGTACAAAGATAATTTGACTATTGCATGAAAATAGGAATGTTATGTTTTGTAACAATGAAGCAACACCTGCCTGTTCCTATTAGATAATGAACACAAGTGTTTAGGTCGAATAATATCTTGTAAAAATCTTCAATCACACTATTGCTTAACTTCAAGGGTGGATTAATCCTATCCTACTAATATTATAAACGTGAAAGTTTGTGAGGATGGATGGATGGATGGATGGATGTATGGATGTTTGTTACTCTTGCACGCAAAAACTACTGAACGGATTGAGATGAAACTTTGCAGTAATATAGCTTATATGTCAGAATAACACATAGGCTATAAATTATAATGATATATTGCGTATGCGGGCGAAGCCGCGGGTAAAGACTAGTTAACAATAAAAAAGAACTTGCTTTATAACCTTGCCTTAGATCTTATTCATAAGAGAAAGAAAAAAACATTGTCAGGATTCGAACTCAATCCAATATCAAACAGATACAATCACTGAGCGAATACTGCCCAACTTTTTATGTAGAACACCAACACTAGCTGATAGATTCGCGACATTGTTTGCATCAGCTGTAAAAAACGCTGGTCAATCAACCTGATGAGTCATGTGCAATGAGCGCAGCAAATCAGCAGTTCATGACTTCATGTGCTCAATAATGGGGCTTTGACAAATCTACATCAAAAAACAGTCAGAATAGACCTAATACAATTCGAGTTGCAATTTTATATGGAACAGCTGTTTTTTTCTCAAATTCTAGTTCTAAATAAATAAATAACACTGAAATGAAAATAACTCTTCCTTGTAAGAAAGAGTTATTTAAACAAGCAACGAAGAAAGGCTTTTTGCAATCACACAGGTAGAAAGGACATGTTCAACAAGCAACAAAGAAAGGCTTTTTGCAACCACACTGGTAGAAGTGTTTCCTAATCAAACAGTTAATTAAAAAGCACACATTTTTTTCTGCTTTGCATTATTGCCATATACCGCCATTAGACACACGCACCATGTTGTGGTTTCATGGATGTAAAAAAGAAGTCAATCGGCAACATGATTGTTTTTAAACAAATAAATACTATGCATTGGCTCTCTAACATCTACAAAGCAGTAATTATTATTCAAAGACTTTACAGCCAATCTTTACCTGTAGTCCCTTCAAATATGGATTGCTAGGCTTGTAATAATAATAAATGTTGTGCTTTTTTTCAAAAGCGTTAAAAAAATTCTCTGTATTTTTTGGTGATTCGTCATATTTTTGTCTATGATATAAAAGTGTGTCAGACTTAAGCCAGATTTGAGAACATCACCTTTGACTTTGATACATCATACAAAAATGTGGTTTTCATACAAATTGACACATTTAAAGTGTCTATTCTACTAAATGTCTATAGAATAAAATGTTCTGATCCTTGCCAAATGAGACACATGACTTGAAACAAACTGGTTAAATTAAGAAATCAACTGTAAAATATCTTGTGGTTAATGTAGTCTGAGAGCTTTAGTGAAAGTCTTGCAAACGGGAAGGGTGCAATAAATCTAGGTTATTGGATGTGACTAATAGTGCTAAGCAAGTTTAATATAGGAGAGCTGTCTACAAATTTAAGTCCGATTTTATTAATACATCAACTAAAATGTAGTCTATTGCAATTACTGCAAATAAAAATAGTGATAACATTATAAGATTTAGACAAATCGAAAACCTGCTCCTTTTCTAAAGTCATCCAAAACATACTGCCATATAAGTACATAAAAGCAAAAAAAAACATACATTTACATTGATAAACATCATCATGTTTCAAAACATTTAGAAAAAACTTAGTTCCTCATATTTTCACTGTGACAAGGTTGGTAAAAATAAATTGCTGATGAAGGAAAACAAAAGATAACAATATGCAAGTAGTTTAATGCCCTAGAATACTAATTCTTGTAGTAAAACATGCCATTAGAGTAAACAACTACATTATACTGTCGTTAGTTACCTACTTAGTAGGTCATTGGGACACAGAAGGTATTTATGAAATGAGTGTATTGGTTATAAAACTAACAAAAAAATGGCCAAGTCGAAGGCGAAGATTCGGATCCCCCTTAGCCACATTTCTAACATCTACTTGTTGCTATTAATATATCATTGCAACAGCAAAAAAATAGTGTTTGTTGTATGACAGCACCCCTTAAATAAATAAATAAATAAAATAAATAAATATTTTATTCTGTTTTTAGTATTTGTTGTAATAGCGGCAACAGAAATACATCATCTATGAAAGTTCAACTGTCAAGCTATCATGGTTCAAATCAAGGTCAAGATACAGCCTGGTGACAGACAGACAGATGGACGGATGGACAATGGAGTCTTAGAAATAGGGTCCTGTTTTTACCCTTTGGGTGTGGAACCATAAAATAACACCAATAAAGTTATGACAGAACTGGGAAATGTAACTGGCATAGTGGTACTATTACCACTATGCCACCACACATCTAGTGGCTACATTGCATGTAGTTGTACATTATTACTTGCATTATAATCGTGAGATTTTAAATCCCAGTTTGGTGTCAATTAGTTCTTTGTAACTAGTATACCTATGGATTTTCACTTGATTGATTTTTCACTCAAGCAAATATTGTGAAGAAATCTGAATTTGCCCAACCCGCATTCGGTCAAAGTGGTTCACATGACAATCACTCTTAGTGGGTAGACTATTATAAAAGCCAGTTCAGAGCTTTTTACTCCAGGTTTTGCACAGTTTACTTAAGCTTTCGCGTTAGCATGTGGCTCCATACATTTTGGTCAGTTCTTCCTCATTTCCACCAGGGGGGTTATTCAAAAATATATAGAGTCATATGGAAACAACTGTAGTTTCAATTTATGTATAAACCTGTACTAACCCCTCAGTACAGTCCTCAAAGACTAAATGAGCAAATAGTAGTGTGCAAGGAAAAACTCCATAAGAGCAATGACATGTTTCACAGCTCGCTATGCATCCTATCACAGCAAATAGGTATAAATTGGCTGAATCATACTTCTTGGCAGCTGTCATGTTAGCTACAAGCTGCAGATGTAGACCCAACCCTTATGCAGCTATAGAGTGAGCTTCAGTCAGGATTTTGCTATGGTAGCTTTAAAATGTTGCCACCTTTCTCAGCTACATAAACATGATCCTTGTATAAAAATGAAGGCATACAATTTTTGTTGTTTGAAAATCAGTTTTCCCTCAACCACATCTTGCTTTGTTTACCTAGCTAGTCGCTGAGTAGCTGAGTCTAGTCATGATATGAGGTCATAGCACTTTCAAGAAACCAAAACTTGAGAAAGAAACAAATAAAATCAAAGTACATAAACCAAACCTGAAAAATAACACATATATTCCAGATAGATAGGTATTAAGTACAGTAAAAGCAAATAAAAGCAGTCAATTTATAAATCATTCCATTATGATGTGTAAAAAACCATAGAATGGCTCAAAGACCTTGGTCATGTTATTAATAAAAATATCAATAATTTTCCTTGCAAACATTTATCCTAAAAATAAGTATGATTTGCAGTTAGTTTTGGCCTTATCGATTTTTTTTGTTATTCCCCACACCTTTATTTTCCTTAATGTGGAAGCGAATACTTATGTGGTATGTATGTTGACTTTGCAACAAATACCAAAGATTTCTAAAAGAAGCAACACATGCAAAGATATTACAATACAATAATCAAATAAAAGATAAACATAGTATTGTTACCAGCTCGGTAATCATAACCTAATAACCCGGGTGAAGATTGCATCATTCTTCAAGTTTTATCAAATAAAGTGTTTTAAAACATATCTGATAATGATATAAAGCACAAACAAGCTTACATGTATTCTGTGAACATTTTTACGACATTTGCTTTGTTTGTTTACAATGTGGTGATAACAACAATCCATGATCTTTTACATTGATTAACAGATCTGGGAAGCTTAGACAGTATTTTTACTTAAATGTGGGTGTGACACTATGTATCGACTCTAAATACCTATTTACCCAATTTCCATGGACCACATGTGTCAACAGTGTGTTTTGGGAACATTGAAAACCAACATGACTGTTTGAAACATTATTCACAGCAAGTGGGTAGAAGATAAACAAATGACTTTGTTTACAAACAAAAGCGAAATGTAAATAATAAAGTAGGGTGTGTTATCTGCGATTAGTTTGTCGAGGGCGAGCGTGGGAGCGTACCTTTTGGGCAGCAGCATGGCGGCGGAGCCCTTGCGCTGCAGCACGCCGTCCACCAGCACGCCGTTCTTGCTGTTGCACGTGAGGTAGAACTCCGGCGGGTCGTAGAACAGCTCCAGGTGACGCCGCGAGATGAAGCTCGAGTGGCCCATGTTCACGTCCACCTGGCCGCGACTCGAGTTGCGCCCGATCACCACTCGCTTCTGCCGGATCAGGTACTCGAAGTCGCGGCCGTCCAGGCGCGCGATCGCCGTCGGGGCGGGCTCCTGGGCCCATTGCACCTTGGACGGCGACGAGGGCGCCGACTTGAGCGAGAGCAGCGCCCACGCGTCGCTCTCCGAGCTCCGAGTGAACTGAGTCTGGGCCATGACAGCCGCGCGTACCGATATCACCAACGCTGTCCGCACGCGAGCCGCGAGCTCGTACGATACCACATCACAGACCTACCCGACGCGACCCGGATATCCGGAACCTGCCGAACCCGTGAACACACGATTTGAGGTTACTGACGGGACGCACATGCGCAAACTTTCTGCTTGTGCGGTAAACAAGAATTATATAAACCACCACACCACCACGTGATAGAACTGTGTACATATACCGAGTCCGGAACTATCGATCGATACTTTTTCCGAGTCACTATGCTATCTACTATAGTATTGTCTACCTTTTAACAGTTGCACAACTAAATTTTCGCAATTGAACCGAAATTAGACACTAAAGTAAACACGAGGCGAGAACAAAAATAACCAAAAACGTCAGTTCGGCATACGCAGTTTACAAGTTCGCCGCGCCATCTATGCATCATTGAAACAAATAACAATAGCTTCGCTCCGGTTCACGCAGAACATTTCTATTTAAAAAATGATATCAAATCAATTGTATAAGAACGTACAAAATTCAATAGCTCCTTTATTTTTCATCTAAGTTTAGCAAGATTTTTAAGGAACAAGACGATAAATCTTAAATTAGAACAATTTCTAAACAAATTATCACGATTTATTTCTATACATAACCTTAAGTTGGCAGTAGTCTCCGTAAAATGGAACTGTTATTTAGTGTTGTGGCAAAATTAATCGATAAAGTATCAAAATCGATTTTTCAAATTAATGTTGGTATACGCCGAATCATACGAGTTGGCGCATGTGAAGTTAGTAACATGCTGCGCATCATCCAATACTGACTGAAGCTCACTTAAAACTGGGCATTAATTGGGTTTCGCGCAGCTTGCAGTTCGTTTCCGGTAGCATTTATTCTCATAAAAATCTATGGTTGACTACCGCTTTCGATAACTTGTGAAACTTTCGTATCCGTTCAAACTCGGCACATTATTTAAAATATGCAGTTTTTGTCTCAAACCCAACACGATAGAGATGCACGAATGGCCGAAACATTTGGCTTGTTTCAGTTGTTTAGGCCGGGGGGTAAGCGCAAAAAATGCAACTACTTTCTAAAAGCTGATTTTTTGGTATTAGGTAGTCATGGTGGTGTACAACAATACCCCGGATTCAGTCAATTGAAATGCTTAGCGTTTGTGGGGATACTAGTTTGAATTCTTTAAAAAATAAATGAGTAACTTGCAACTACTTTTAAAAGCTGAAAATTGGCGTGCGGGTAGGAAAATAACTAAAAAAAGTTTTACCGAAGCAAATTATCTGAAACAAGTAACAAAGTCTGTCAGTCAGGTTTTTAAGTAGTGCTGCTTTAAAGCCTGATTGAAAAGCTTTGTTACATGTTTTGGGTGATTGGCTGTGTGTGCTGTGTTTGACACATTTTAACTACTTATCTACCCATACACCAATTTTCAGCTTTTAGAAGTACCTAGTTGCAAGACAATCAAATAATTTAACGAAAATTCAAACAGATATACTCACTAAATGCTAAGTATCCCAATTTTCAGCTGACTGACTCCAGGGTATTGTTATATCATAACTACCTAATACCAAAAATTTAGCTTTTGGAAAGTACACAGTTGATTTTTTGCGCTTACCTCCCGGGCTATTGATTCACGTGTAGGGAGAATAGTGGAGAAGTAACTAGCGTAAAAGGTGTGAGAAAACAATGTGCTACATACTTACATAGCTATATACACGTAGTTTTGATTTGATCACATTTAAACTCTAGACTCTAGATCATCGGTCGCGGCCGTCAAACCACGGCCAGTACAGGCGAAGGTCTTTACAAAATTGGTCAGACTTGCTTTCATATTAAATTTTCTAATTTTTTGTTTTGAAATTACTGAACGTAGCTGAAAAATTTTGGCACTTGCTGTGCTCACTCATAGTAGTAAAGAATCAGTCTACTTAGCTCATGCCTGTTTGGAAAGTACTAAAATAACCAAAAAAAATTCGCGCATATTTTTTTACTTTTGCATGTTCCTCTGACAGCGTGGTAACCCTAAAACAACGCGGGTTAGCACCTATGTTATAATCAAGTTCATCAGTGTGCCTGTTTTGAAATTACTGAAAATAAAATACAAAACAAAAATGAGGCTCACTGCGGCCGCGCATGATAGCAGTGTGGTTAGTCTACTATACTCATATTTGTTTTGAAATTACTGAAAAAAGCCGAAAAGTTTTGGCGCTCGCTGCGCTCGTGCATAGTAGTAAAGGAATAGGTCTGCTTTGCTCAAGTCTGTTTTGAAATTACTAAAAAAACCTACAAAATTTCGCATCTGCCTGTTCCTTAGGCTGCGCGGTAACCTGAAACAACGCCAGCTAGTACCTATGTTATAATCAAGTTCATTAGGGTGCGGCCCGCAGTGATACATCGCACTGTCCTATGTGGCCCTTGACCAGAAAAGTGTGACGACCACTGCTCCAGATAATAGTAAAAACCTGCATAATACTAACAGGAGTGATAGAAAATAGATAATATTATGTAGTTTATAAATATGTTAGTTTACTTAATAATCTCTACAATAATTCAGCGGTAGTTTTTGGCGCATAAAATTGTCTGATGCCGACGTCTAGGCCGTGTGTCAAAAAAGCGTGTCTTACGCAAACAGAGACGAAATATATTAGTTTGGTCCTGTTTACACTTTTATAATTGCAATTGATCTCATTAATGTTTAATAATTACTGTAATTTTAAAAGATTCGATTGTTACCTGTTCATTCATATTACTTTACTTATTTTGTTTCATTTAAGTGCCAACATTTTTGTATAATGTACCTTAGTTTAAGTTTTATGGCTATGTAACATTGTACTATATGGATCTGTGTTATCTGCAATAAAGATTTTATATTATTATATAATATATCACTCTCTCTTACTTTTGTAATTATTATTATTTTAGTGTCCGGTCTACTTAAACTTCACCACGTTGATCAATCACGTATATTTATTTTCCGTAACTGACTTTACAGACATCCAATGTTTTTTGTTTTAAAAAAAACTGTTGCAGGTAAACACATAATTTAATTTCGATAAATTCAATCGATGGCTAAAGTATAAAAAAATCATGGACATCACTAAAATGACAACAACTGCTGACGTCACCGACGCAACTAGTGCTGTCAATATTTACAATCGATGCTCTCTATGATATATTTCAATCGAATAACGCCGGCAACCAAACTATTGAATCGGAAATACATGGAAGAAGTAATTATGTTATTATTCTTATGAAATAAGTAACTTATTGTAAGTCGGTTGAAAAACGTTGCAGCTATTCTAATGAAGATTTTATTGCAATTAAGAACAAAATAATTTCATGAAACTAGGCCCTTGTTTCCCTACCCTATCAACACGTAACGTAACTTGCCATAAAAGTTTATTTTTTAATTAACATGATTTTTGTTTATAATAATGATATTTGATAAGTCAATTCAGACGACAAAATTAAAGGAGAACGAAGTACAAGTATTAATTACTTTTAGAAATCTATTTTACGTAAAATTATTGGTGACAAAACTTAATTTAGGGGCCAGAGATGCCAACTTAACACTTTCAGTGCTAGATCTGGCACAAGTTTCGCAAGTCGTTCATATTTAAAGAATTGTTGGCTCTCAGAAGGACTGAAATTTAACTTGTAGCACCTAGCGCTAATTTAACAGTCATTTTATGTTTTTCTGGTCACCCCGTGGAAAAAATGTAAGTAAGAAAACGCCACAGTTTTGTACATTCACTTCTTTGTAGCTGAACCCTTCAGGGGGAAAATTGTCAGACTGACATCGACACCCAGCACATTTGTGAATTTCGCAAGCTTTTAGGTCTCTGAGGCAATCTCAGCACTGTAATTGTAGTCTCGGCACACCTGGACTTAACTGAAGATGCGCCACATCAGGCGCTCGAAGAACCATTGCATTTCTGCACAGCTAATAAGCTAGAATGTATAGTAGGATGCTATTCAAACGCCCACTGCACTGTTTGGGGTTGCACCGATACCAATGAGAGAGGAAACGTTGTGCTTGGCTATTATTGGTCGCAAAATCACTGGAGCCACTAAATAAGCTTCTGGTATGTCCTGAAAAAGGAGACTCTAAGGAAGCGATAATGTTCACGGTTTACAGTGCTGCCACAATTTACGCACTCAGGAGACCTATAACAAGGTCCAGGGTAATAGCTGAGTGCCATGCAGCACTCCAAAGTATTTCGAATAAACATAGTACGTTAGACATAAAGTCACGGCTTATGTCCGGGTAACAACATGGCAGACACCCTTGCCAAGGAGGGCACGAGAAAACAGGTGGAGGATAAAGAAGCTAAACACTGCAAGAAGACAGAGATGGAAATGCGTGATCCACTGCGCCGTCATACTGAAAAAGAACTACAAAATATGTGGGACAAGAGGGAGGATTGCAGGCATGCCAAAGCTGCTTTCCCAGCCCTGAACAGAAACATTACAAACGATATATTGAGGTTGCAGCAACTAGACCTCCGACTTCTGGTAGGGTTCATCACTGGTCACTGCAACTTAAATAGTCACATGTATAAACTGGGAGAATGAAACGGTAGAGCATGTTTCATCAACATTTGAAGATGAAGCCAGCAATCGTTCTGAGTGGAGACAGTAGATTCACAAAAAGATTTACGCATGTGAAGACCAACGAAGGCGAGATCTAGATGCGAAAGGAGAACAACTTAAAAACAGACCGCCTGCAAACATACTTTACAATTATGTTGATGGTGTCCTCACATGTCGCACCCTGTTCTCGAACTTTCACCACTAAAATTGGTTACTTCAGTCATGTGAGGACCCATCAAGTAACCGAAAAAAAAAAAAAACTACGCAGTCGCCGTGGCCGAAAACGGTCTGGAAGCATGTTATGTGGCATTGCAAGGCCACGACAGAAACTAGAATCGCTTGCGGGTTGCATGACGCTACTATTGCTTTGTCATCAGCATCGACATCATCATCCTCATTGCCATCTAGTATACTATACAAGCCACTGGAGTAGTAATGCCAGCAGCCCAGAGCCACGCTCCGTTATTTTAAGGAGCTAGGCTGGCTCGGGTAGACGCTGGGGAAATGCACAAACCACTCCATGTGGGACGTCAGTGCAGGACTTATCGCCCCTACTTCAAATGAGAATGAGAAGCTTTTAGGGTAATTTAGTCATGTCCAAAAAAATTTGCACTATTTTTGCTATTTTTAAACAATCTAGCCTTATTTAAGAAGTATTTTAGCACCCATATCAGAGATCGATGTGGCAATGTCAATCCTGTTTGTTGGAAGCACGTAGCGCGCGTCATTAGCACCATTTTATTTATTTATAAAACAAATGTATTCTAGTAAGGTAAACGTAACGTAAATGATTGTGTTCTTAGAATTCCGTTCACATTACCTTTCAATTTGTTGTTTTGTTTGAAAATACCATGGACAGCGTTTCGCACTAACAGTTCCATTCTCAAAGAACTTCACATACAAGATAGGTTATCGTCGATTGTGCAGTTGCGAATACTGAAGTTCTTTGGACATATCTCCAGGAATGAGTACTCGATGGAGAGACTTGTAGTGCAGGGCCAAGTGGAAGGCAAGCGAAGTCCAGGTCGGTCACCAACTCGCTGGACCGATCTAATTAAAAAAGCAACACAGTCTACCGTGGTGCAGTGTGCTCGTGATGCGAATGATCGGCACAGATGGAGGAACATAGCGAGACGTGCAGCAGCCCTGGGAAGAGATGACAACGGCGAGGAGCCTCCGTGAACCATCCACGCAACCACGACCACTCTGACAAGAGTGCACGACTAAGAAGAAGCAGAAACTGAGATAAAATTACACAGTAGGTACATCGGTCGCTATCGATTCGATGTCCTTACCTTAACTTCGCGTCAAGTCATCACTGTCACATCACTAGTCGTTGTTGAGAAAATCGACTTGTGTCACTCGCAGTTGTCTGTCAGTTTAATTTCTGGTTTTTGGTTTGTTTATTTTGAGTAATTATTACAGCAATCTATAGTTAAATAGTTACCTTCTGATTCAATGCTAGAATATTTTTAACTTTTCTGTGTAACAGAAAGAGACATCGAGTAAGTTAAAGGTAAGCCCTAAATTATTTATTTATACCCCGCGAAGTTTAAATTAATAAATTATTACTGTAAATGTCGATTCGGTTAACCGTTAGCCCTATTCGCAAATAAACTAGCAAGTAGGTACCTTCAGTATTCCTACTGTGAAGGAAAACAGAGGAAATGAGACCTGTATGTCTGAGAGTACTCAAAAATATGTAGACTTGGCTAGTGTGGTGTACTAGCCAATTCTTTCTAGAGAGAAGAAGAAAAGTCTAGAGAAGTTACTTGCATGGTAACCAAGAGCTGAGCATGTAAAAGTAAGTTTGTATAGGCCGGGTGGGTAGTAGGGTGGAGTGAAAAATACTTTTTTTAAAACTCCTGTATTTCCAATCATTGACCTATATGTTTTGGAGTATTTGTGCAAAATTTAAGCCTTCTAAGTTAATATCCTATGGTGCCGCGTTGCACTTAAAGTTTTTCACTCCAGCCTAATGGGTAGCCCTGGCTGTTAGAGCTCTGTTTAAGCTCTGTTATTGTCTCAACAGATAAAAACAGCATTAGAGAATTGTGTACCAAGCTATTGATGAAATAATACCGTTTCCTTTGGAAAAATACTGGCTCAGCTTTCAGTTAATAAATTCATATTTATTCTTGTAATAAATATCTCCAAGATTGTAGAATGTGAATTCTCTACAATTCTGAGTCACTGTTAAAATTATGAGCTTAGTAATGTCAAGATATTACTGACTGCATTTTGCTAGCAAATTAAGTATTGTATCACCAGTACTACTTATATAGGTTACCTTTTATACCAGTTATACTTATATAGAATTTTGACTCTCTGATAATTTTATGAATATATTTTAAGTGTTAACATTTATAAATTTGCAAAAATGTAAAACTAAAACAAAATTTGTCTAGTTGTAATATCTCTTGTAAACATCATCATCTGTACAATAATGAGCTTCACTCTAGGGAAGGCTATCCATCAAAACACAGGTGTGAACTCACCTAGTTTGCATGGCTATGGCTACACTATCCATGTTTGTACAAAGTTTTGAAATAAATTGATTTTTGATTTTGATTTTGATTTGATAGGTTACCTTTTATAATAAAACAACAGTTGATCAGGTGTAAATGTTTAATCTTTATAATCACATTTTAGACTAGATAGTGTTGACAAAATATCACAGGAGTTACAGTCCTTCAGTAGGTAACAATGCTGTCCAAGAGAATTTTTTTTTTTACTTTTTTTTTATTTTGCTCAACTCATACTATAAATTTAATGACAATAAAAAAAATAACATGAATATACGTCTATACCAAACAAAAATAATCATAGACCTAAAATCCACCTGTAGGCAATATTTAAGTATTTTATTGTAGGGTCATTACAGACAGAATATTAATTTAGAAATTAATAGGATATCAATTTGCCAACAGAAACAACATAAAAATATATAGACAAAATCAGACCCATTACCCTTGGTCTAACAGATGAACATAGTGAACCCTAAATGATTTCAATTGCTTTTCAAAATAACAGATAAAATAAAACAAAACAAAACAACAGACTAAAATAAATAGAACACATTTTAAAGACCATTTCAAATTGTCTGCCTGTTCTACAGAACATTAAAAATAAGTTCAGCAACCTTTTCCATACTCTCTTCTTTTTTAAAAACTCATTAGTCAAATACTTTAACAATACAATCACTTTTACATTCAATTACATGTTTTTGTGATTAGAAAACCTCTCAGTAAATTAAAACTGCAGCAAATATGAGTGCCGCTATTAAGAATCAGCGTGTACATTCAACACAAAATAAGTTAGCCTATTATGTATTAGGTTGGGGAAAAAGTCTTCGCATTATAGTATACATAATATGAACTTGTAATAAAATCTCTTTGGCATTGAAAGTATAAATTTTAAAGAACATAATTCCAAATTCAAATTAGGAAAATGTGTGATTTTCATTTGTTTTTTGTACTGTCAAGATGAGTGAATCTAATGAAGAAATTCAATACATTTTAAAATTTTACTACAAAAAAGGTAAAAATGCAACGCAAGCCGCTAAAAAAATTTGCGATGTTTATGGACCTAGTGCAGTGTCTGTGAGAGTAGCTCTGGTCGCCCTATTACGGATAAAATGGATGCTATTTTAGAAAAAAGTGGAGCAAAATCGGCATATCAGTAATTACGACGTAGCTGAAGAACTGGGAATTGACCACAAAACAGTTTTGGCGCATTTGAAAAAAACTGGGTACGCAAAAAAGCTCGATATTTGGGTACCTCACGAGCTCACCAAAAGAAACCTAATGAACCGTATTATGTACTTTTCGTGTGGTGGGATTGGAAGGGCATTATTCATTATGAGCTGTTACCACCAGGCCAGACCATCGATTCTGAACTCTACTATGAACAACAGATGAGATTAAAGCAAGAAGTTGAGAGAGAGCGGCCGGAATTAATCAACAGAAGGGGTGTGGTTTTTCATCATGATAACGCTAGACCTCACACATCTTTAGCCACTCAGCAAAAATTAAGAGAGTTTGGCTGGGAGGTGATAATGCATCCGCGGTATAGTGCTGACCTTGCACCTTCAGATTTCCACCTGATTCGGTCTCTTCAGAATTCTTTAGGTAGTGGCAGGTTAACATCACGAGAGGACTGCCAAAACCTCTTGTCGCGGTATTTTGATCAGAAGTCCCAAAATTTCTATAGCTATGGGATCATGTCCCTACCTACAAGATGGCAAACAGTTATCGAACAAAATGGTACCTACGTACTTTAGTTAAATGTAAACTATTTTAAAAAATGTTTTGAATTTTAAGAAAATTGCGAAGAAACTTTTTCCCCAACCTATTATATAGTACTAGTAGCTTCAATATTAGAAGTAATATGTTCACATTTAACAAAAAAAAACATGTCTAATCATCAAGTTGTGTCAAACTCGCTACCCCTCTATTGATCCAATGCTTTTCCGGTATATCAGACATGAGTGTGATATACATAACAAAGTTACTAGAATGCCCTGTGGTCGCCAGGACCCCCTTCCTCTCACTGGTCTTGTAGATGGGGCAGAAGTAGCAAGGCGGGGGGTTGAAATTGGCGATCAGAGCTGGTTGGAACCAGATTATGGGAATGGTGTCAAAGAGGATCTTCGGGAAAGACTCGTCCAGCTGCGTGGTTGTCCTGTTCCATCTAGCGCCTTCGAGAAACAGGCCCTGTGGAAAATGTGCTTGTTTTATTTCAAATCATAGTTTTTATTGCCACTAGACTCTAAAAAAATAGCAATCAATAATTTTCAGCGTCTATTTCTCACTAGAATTTAATGTCTAGTCTATTAGATGTATTTGATTCCCGCTTCCAACCGGGCTTGTTCGTAATTCATAGGGGAGGCCTATCCCTATGTTCAGCAGTGATGAGTCCTACGGCTGATAAAGATGAGATTTATTGCATGTTTTCGAATGAAGCCATAAAATTTACACAAATCAAGTAAACTCGAGAATGCTAATAAACTCGGTAACTATAAACAACAACATGCATAAAACTGTGCAGTACTACAGTATATCTCGTTATACATATACCTATCTGAGTGTTATCTATTCCAGCTGGCGTCATGTTTTAGATCGCTATCGATTTTTCGTAACTCCCTGCCATTGAATGATTAACAATGTCACGTGAAGTAGGCCATGCAGTCAACATAAATTTACCCTTAGTTTAGCTTCCGTATCATGCTTGTGCTGATTTATTTGTTATGCTTATTTCGAACTTTATTTTTATATACAGCAAGCCAGTTTTCATTTCAAGTCACTGTAGTATCTCGTGATTTGACGGCAATGAATTGCCATTATTTATTTTTATAATGTCTTGATGCGCCTATGTTTGTCAGTAGTTCGACCGTCTGCAGTTGCAAATCGCAATGGCCTGTTCAACCAAGAACGCATGACGGGCACGTGTACCCATTTGAAACATTGACGTGACTCTACTTAAACCATATGGAAATGTGTCTAAAAGTCTTTGGTGATGATGCACCCAGTTTATTACATATTTATATAATAGTGCAATTAAAATGGTACGTGCATAAAAAGTAAACACACAAATAGGTGACAAATAATACACCCCTTGATATACTCACCCAAATGAACACGCTGTGCTCATGCTCCCCATGATCCACTTGATGAGGTTGCTGCTTGCGCAATACATAAATACTGCGTCATTACATCGTATCAGTATTGATCCATCAGATATTAATCCCTTTTGTACTCTATGAGCTAATCGCGCATATGTCCGCGACGCGACACAGGAGTCAAATGCGACGCAAATGTGAACCGCCTACACCCGGAGTCAAGTAGTTTCAGTTGCAGTATGGATACTGTCGAAAAATTTTATCGAGGTACTTACAGAATAAAAACTGATGATAATTAAATTTTATCTAGTTATTATTTTGGTTTGAAATCAAATTTTGAAGTACCTATAAAACACAAGGCTTAAAACTATTGTGAAAAACTACACCGACGCGACGGTCCTAACCCAATATTTGTAGTTTAATTATCGAGAAGAACAGCAAATTTCGTAGTGTGTCTTCTAAGTACGTAGGTTCGTTAATGTCGAATGATATTTATTTTCTAGAAAAATCATCTTGGACAAAGATGTTTCACATAGATATGTCGAGCCAAACATACTGCCAATTGATATCTAGTTGTTTTGCAATTTTTAAATTTTTCTACGCATTAACTTATAATTTTTTTCTTATTTGGCGGGACCAGTTTTGAGCCCTCGCGGTCCGCCTGTTGCCTATCGTTTGCTTACAACATTTGACGGAAATATACGAGCCGCGTACAGTTGCGCGACGTTGCTTACCTGCTTGCGATCATTTATAAAGATTCATAATCGTAACTGCTACCCATTCGGCTCCTGCGGTGAGGATGGAAGCCGGTTTTTTTTTGTTCTCAGTACGACTATTAACAAAATGATAATCTGTTGGATTGCCCTAAATACTGCAGCAATATCGAGTGTTCAGCCTTCATACTACTCGAATGAAAATTTACAGCGGCATTGATTTACTTACATATCCGTCCTGCCCACTTCCTTATTCAAAAGTCTTGAATGCAAATAAATGTAGCGCATTTCGGCTATGTAAATTGTCCGTTTTACATTGCACTTCTCTGGTGAGAAAGCCAAGTATAGGTAGAGGTACATATATTTCCCTTCGATACGTACGAAGCGGTTTAACTCAGTTTCTTCTAAGTCTGCGCGTTTCATTTTCAACCGGAACGTCGCTTACCATCAGGTGAGTTGGCGGTCAAGCACGGACTTATTCGTAATCATAATACATGTTATAGCCATACAAATATCAGCTTATTTCAGCCGTTTCCTTCTTTCTTTACTCCTCTCTGTCCTGTACCAGTATCATCCAGGTGCTACCGCAAAATAGTCATATACAGGGTTATCTTATCTGCTTGCCCCGTAGTAAGCCGATGATTAAGACCATCATTATGAACAACTTTTACTATGAGGCCAACCTAATTTTAGAGGAAAAACCGGACAAGTACGTGTCAAGCTCGCACATCGAGGGTTCCGTACAAATCCAGAAAATTTCACAAAATTGGGAAGTAAGTTGTTAAAATCTCTACCTATACTATAACCATCGACAAAAAAGTTTTTTTTTTACCTTTCTCGTCATACATCGAAAATTACACATTGTTAAAATAATTAAAATCCCGTTTTAGCATGTGCTAATGAAGTTATTTTATATGATACCTTACATGATACGATTTATTCACTTTGAATTTTGAACCCATATTTTGTGAATTTTTTAGGCCCTATTTTTTGTGATTTAAATAAAAATGTACAGTTTTCAGATTTATTCCTATATGTGTACTCTGAGACAATGCTCCTCGCCAAATTGCATAGTTATATGTCAACGGGTACAGGTACTTACCCTGTAGGTTTTGATTTTTGTGAGTGTCGAAATATGCGTTTTTTACGACATAAAACGGCTCGTAACTTTTTTTTACCATAACTGAGAAGTTTTTCTTTTACACAACTGCAAGAAACCATAGATATACGTATACAGTTTAAATTTCAACTCGATATCTGTACGCGTTCCCGAGATAAAGAGTCTTGACATACACACAGACGGACAGACGGCCAACAAAGTGATCCTATAAGGGTTTGAGGTACGGAACCCTAAAAAATCAGCTGTTCCACACAAAATTGCTACTCAAAATGTATGAAACTGCTGTTTTTTTCTCATATTCCGGGATAGCCTCATTGTAAAAGTTGTTCATAAGATGGTCTGAATCACCTATTTTCAGTTTAGTATACCAATTCTGGATAGCTCCATATAGCCTAAGTAGCCTCAAAGTGGCCCAAGTACAAATAAAAATAAGCTTTACCCACCTTGCAATAGACACCAAAATCGGGATTCTCCTCACACTCTGCCTCCATGCCGGTGATGACGAACTCGAACTGCACCTGGTCGATGGGAATGCGATTGTGGCGCGAGTAGTTCTGCAGCACTCCCGTCAGGAACGACTGCGTGAAGTAGAAGCCCGAGATCCAAAAAACAACTGGCGGACCCTCGTCCACCCAGTCTTGAAGAAACTTCAGCCTGGTGGAAATATTATTGAACTTATAATATAATACTGAACAAAATTGGAAAACCTCTGACGTCCCCGAAATCACAGAAAAGCCTCAATCTTAAAATAACCCTTACTCATTTAATTTTTGGAAAGTTATCACACCTCTCTTTTTCGCCTATTGAAATACAGTATACTGAGTGTGAGTTTTGTCGTAAACATGACGCGCTCGCCGCGAGCGCGTAAGCATGTAATTTGTATGAACAAATGTACAGCGCCACTTAGCGGCGCGTTTTTGAAACGCTTTGTGCGAGAGCAAGTTCATACAAATTACATGCTTACGCGCTCGCGGCGAGCGAGTCATGTTTACTACAAAACTCACACTCAGCATACAGAACACCTAAGTGATATCAAATACCAGCCAGCTGGTTACAATGGCGTCTGGCGTGAACATTCGAATTATCTATAAATCTCCATTGCTACGTAGATAATTCAGCTTTTCACAGCGTTTAGTAGATCAGCTAGACCGTATGTATATTGTTTCAGTTAGTAAAATAATCAAAGCGACGTAACATCTAAATGTAGGTACATAACATCACAACGGCATAATACAACGGCGCATGATGCTAATAAATTTTCTTATAACAGTCAAGTTTTCCAGCGGTTTTGGCACATCTCCAGCTCATAAAACCGTTTATGTAGTTTATGTTCTGCACGCTATTATTATTTATGATCTGTTTATTTACTATCTAGAATTATTTTAAGGGGTTCAAATATGAAGGAGCTATTTTTGTATCTTGTTCTAGGCTTACGAGCTATTTTATTCAAATCCATAAATAAAAGGCAAAGGTGACTGACTCAGGTATCAACGCACAGGCCAAACCATTAGGATTAGAAGCTTAAAATTTCGCACACTTATTCCTTTTATGACGTAGGCATCCACTAAGGAAGGATTTTTGGAAATTCGACTTCTAAAGGGTAAAACGCGCCCTTTTCCATTGTATGAAACTTTTTATTGCATGGACCGATTGATATGAAACTAGGCAAAAATATTCTTCGAACAAAATAAACAATACGTTTTGTTCATTATTTGCGGTTTTATCATCCTGGGGGGCCAGATAAAATCCCAAAGTTTGTGAAATCAAACACCAATTAATTACATCCAATTGGCCGAATTAATAGGTATAATATTTGGTTTTAGAGAAGCTTATAATATGTACTAATACTGGAGTCAAAGTTGTCCTGAAAAATTTATTCTATTCGTTCGTGATAGTCAAAATAACCCCAAAAAATTGTTTTAACGAAACATATGGATGGATTCAAATGCAATTTGGTAAAGGATACTACCTACTGTTATTCTGAAAACTCTAAGCTGTTTTTAGGTAACTGAGAATTGAAAATGATTTGCGAAAAATACTTAACAGAATTGGATGTTTTTTTTTTAAAACAGCCTACAAGACTCACTAAGATATATACTATAGTTGTCCAAGAAAACGGCAATGATTTCCTCGGGAAAAGATATTTATAACTTTGTTACGAGTTCATGGCATGACATTTGTGCGCCTTGGACGTAATGCTCTTTGAACATTTTGCTCTTTGTACAATTTGCGCCCCGGTTGTCATTTCGCGCTTTTGTCATTTTGCGACTAAACCATTAAATTGGTTTGAATATAAATAGGGGAGTGTATTCGCTTTCTATAATGCCGTAAATTATCAACGATTCCCGCAGGAAACATAAAAAAAAAAGGATTATACTTTTCCAAATATTGTCGAAAACTTTAAGTAGATACCATTGACATTTTGTATAATAATATACTACAATATATAAACTAGAAAATACGCTATTAACACCCCGGGAATAGTGCGTCATTTCTTCAGGAAAGATATACACATTTGTAATAGTTACATTGTTAAGTGTTATTAATTACAATTAACAATTTAACTTAACGAAGCTGTCATTCCGGAAAACAAAGGGTGATTCAGACCAGCATCATGAACAACTTTTACTATGGGGCCAACCTAAAACTCGGGAGAAAAAATTGAAATGTTCCCTACAAAACTGCAACTCGGAATCGACAAAATGTATGAAACAGCTGTTTATTTTTTCAAAAATTGGGTTGGCCCCACAGGATAAGTTGTTCATAATGATTGTCTGAATCACCCCTTTTCTGCTTAGTTCAGGGTAAGCAAATAACCCAGTAAATACCGTTCCCTCGGGATCTAATGAAAATAATATATATCAGTAAAAACTAACAAAAACACATTCTTTAATAAACAGGTTAGTGGTTTACTACCACTAACATTCATTCTTACTTCTTAGTTATCAAGCTATTTTCATGTATTAAAACAACGCGGGCCATTTTGCGTGCTATGATAATACCTATCAAAATAAGTAGTTACTAAGTCAACGCGGGCTAAACCGCGGCCTATAATATTAAGTATGTACCTACTAAGTCAACGCAGCCGGCTTCTATAATATTACTCAAGTACTAAGCCAACCCGGGCCAAAATATGATATTTTGTCATTTTAAGCAAGTATTAAGACAATGCGGGCCAAGCCGCGGGCTAGAATCATCTAAAGTACTCAGTCAAAGCGAGCCAAACTGCATGCTATTTTCAATTAAGTACCTAAGTAATAAGTCAACGCTGGCTAAACCGCGGGTTATATTATTTTAAGCAAGTACTAGACAAAGCGGGCTAAACCTCAGGCTATATCGTTTTGCAAGTACTAAGGCAACGCAGGCCAAACTGCGGGCTATTATTATTTTAAGCAAATGCTAAGAAAACGCGGGTTTAACCGCAGGTATTATCATTTTCAGCAAGTACTAAAACAACCCTGGCCAATCCGCAGGCTATAATCATTTTAAACCAGTACTAAGACATCGCGGGCCAAACCACGAGGCTATTATCGTTATAAATAAGCAAGTACTAGACAAGGCCGGCCTAACCAGATGCTATTATCAGTTTTAGCAAGTACCTATACTTACTAAAACAACGCGGGCGAAGCCGCGGGTTAAGCTAGTTGGTTATAAAAATAGCTCTGTTTACAAAAAGAAACAGCCTATTTTAGTGCGTTATTGAATGTGATGGACAGTGACTATATTGTACATGTTATGTCATCTTTTCCAGAAGCACCATGACGGAAAAGGTCCTGGACAAGGAGACCTGGCCGCAAGAGGCGGAGTCTGCTATCAACGACATCCGCAAACACGTGAAAAACGCCACCATCTCCCCCAAAGTGAAGAGCAACAACCAACGCATCTTCATCAACCTAACCACCCTAGAAAACAAGGACTACTGCATAGAGATGTCTTCAGCCGGCTTCAAGATCGTTGGCAAGAGACACGACGACGTATCCTTGTCCAACATGGAGAACATGAGCTATGAAACACCTTACGCTTTACTGAACCACATTAGCAAGAAATACAGGGAATCTTTCGGAGGAGAACTAATGAACAAACTGTTGGATCTCGCTAAAAAGTCCGAAGGTTGATCAGTTTCTCGATCGCTGCTGTGTCGTCAATTTTAGGCCCTATAGGTTTCCAAACCACAGAGTATTAGTTGTGTAATGAACGCTAATTTTTATGTAATTATTTGATGTTATGTTTGCGTACCTCTACAGTATTTTATAATGACGTTAGTAGGTGTATGCTTTTGCAATCTTTACATGATCTGACATTTTGTACGTGGTTTGTGATTGTGCTGTGGCACGCTGCGAGTGTTTTAATGTGTTATGTTGTGCAAAACTGATTGTAGACAATCAAGATCTGTTTTTCCTCCGCTGTGCCATAACTCTTGCACACGAATAGTAAAACGACCTGTATTTAATTAATTCACCCATACACACTAGATAAATAAGGAGCTAAGTGATGCGGCTTTTAGTTGGGCGACGCATGTGTTCGAAGTTAAAATTGCTGTTTATTTTATTTTTGACTTTATTTATACTTTCCGTTGGAGTATATAAAATTTCTGAAGAAATTAATGAAACCCATTAATTTTTTCAGAAATTCTATTTAATCTCAACTAAATCATCATCAATTGACCAAAACCGCCGTTCCCTTGCAGCATAATTATAATGGTTACACCTCAAAGGCGGTTGGAGTAAAATCAAAAATAAAATAGTCACGTATTAAACGCACATAATAAGCCGAATAGGCGAACCAAACAACATGGCAGCTGTGATGCTATACCTTGTAAAACATAGCTTGATACGAGAGACATTGACATAGGCGAAATGTCTCAAGCACATCAAGTACCATAATTTTTACAGTTAAAATGTTCGGTCACTACTTCATAGTCGAGATTCACAAGCATGAAATACGACATTGTGTACTGAATATTTTGATTTTAAAATTTTTGGTATTTGATGTACGCAGTCATTTCGCGTATATCAATCTCTCTCGAAGTTAAAATAAGTTAAGGGCTTGAGCACTTGGATTATCTTTAGACCTTCAAGGGTCTGTGGATGATCCAATTGCTTTCTATGTAGTAGTAGTGTAGTATTGTCATAATATAAAAAAAAAAAAAATCTCTCTCGTATCAAGCTATGTTTTACAAGGTATAGCTACAAGTTGCGGAGATCCCAATCCCTGTTTTTAAACTTTCGCGATTTGAACTCATTATTATTATATACTACGGGACTAATCGCGCACCTAAATTACGAGATAAATAACGAAACTTCGGGATGATGAAGTATTTATTTATCTCGTAATTTAAGTGCGCGATTAGTCCCGTAGTATATAATAATAATGAGCCCAATCCCTGTCTGAGGCTCACTTAACAGCTGCGCCCGGATTGGGTTACCCGTAGTTTGTGGCTAAGATCACAGCTGCCAAGTTGTTTGATTCGACCTATAACTACCACTCTTATTAGAAAGTCCCGTAAACCATTACATACCATATAATATTAGTACCTTCATGCATTGGCTCTACAACGACTTATTAATACAATTTTATAAACACAAGTAGGATAGATATGCCTTCTTGCTAGGTGTAAAAGAGCTTACAAGTACATTTTGATCTGTTTTCTTTTATATTTTACAACCTGTTCAACAGAGCCATATCAGAGCACCTTTTTACAAATTAAAATAGTCAAGTGGAGTCACTTTGCTTTTATTAAATTAGTAAGGTTCTTCGACGTGGGCACGTGCATTTGGTGGTCTCGTAATTTAAAAAAATAATGCATAAAGATTTTTGGTTTTGGGTCATCACTATATGTTGTAAAATATAGCTTGATACGCGAGACATTGACATACGCGTAATGATACGCGTAAGTACCATATTTTCATAGTCAAAATGTTCGTTACACAATGCTGTACTTCATGGTCGAGAGCCGAGTTGCATCAGCCGTGGTCACGGGTAGACTCGGATCGGAACGTCGGGATGATGAGGTATTTATTTATCTCGTAATTTTAGTGCGCGATAAGTCCCGAACGAGCATGAAATACAACATTGTGAACCGAACATTTTGACTGTGAAAATATGGTACTTGGTGTGCGTGAGTCATTACGCGTATGTCAATGTCAATGTCTCGCATAACAAGCTATATTTTACAAGGTATAGTGGCAAGTGTTTAAAGTCTATTGTGTCTGTATTTTTAATTTTATTAGGTGCATAATCTATCGCGATACAATAAATAAAAAAATGATACATATTAGAGTCTATAGGAAGAGTGGCCTACTTTACAGATCCCACCTCACAAACATCTGGTTTGGATATACCCATGTTCAAACTCATCTACGTGCAAGTAATTATGTTCTTTAGTTTATGTAATTTTCACACTGTACTTTGCGTGTGAGTGAACACTTACGTACGGCACCTTATTTTAACTTTAAAGGGTACCTAGACCTACTGTTTTTATCCATCAATTTCCTAGCAAATAAATAGAAATAAATGTAAAAATATTTAAAATTCACCGTGACGCTGGCCAGTTAATTATTAAGCGTATATATGTTAAAATATTTTAAGCTTTGGTGGTCTAGTGGAAGTGACTCTCGCCTTACAATCTTGAGATCGTGGGTTCACACCCCGGTCCGTACCAATGACTTCTTTGAAATTCATGTACGAAAATTCACACCATTGGCATTTCGGTGAAGGAAAACGTCGTGAGGCAACCTGCATAAACTAACTCTATGGTCTATGTGCCTAACCTGCACTGGGCTAGCGTGGTAGGCCTTTGGTAGGTGCACCTTTCGTGTGTAGGCCTATGTCCTGCAGTGGACATAGGCCTACCCATGAAGGGTGATTGGGCCATATCTCGCTGGCCCAGTGCGGGTTGGTGGTTTCACATACGCCATAGAATTTCCTCGGACATATGCAGGTTGCCTCACGATGTTTTCCTTCACCGAAAAGCCAGTGGTGTTAAATTCCGTACATAATTCCGAAGAACTCATTGGTACGGGACCGAGATTTGAACCCACGACCTCGCGATTGTAAGGCGGGTGTCATTACCTCTAGACCACCACGGCTTTTAAAGGCTGGTACAGTACAGTTAAAAAATTTTAGATTTATGATTGCCATTTGCGCGCGCGCACGCTTGTGAGCCATTTCGCATTTATGTTAGTACAACTTGTAGACTGAGTACAAACGCGTACCTCTCACGTTTAGTTTATACAATTTAATATATATCGTGAACTGTATGTGTTGTGATACTTTAGTGTAATAAACAGAGAAGTCAAAACATGTGTTTGATTTTATTTCTTACAAATTCAAAAGTTGCGATCAGATAGCAAAGTTACCGCTTAGCTAAGAAACGAAAGATTACACATTTGGGTGCCACTTATAATACCTACCGATTTACAAGAATTCTAAGACTGGGGAATATTCTAGAGGGAACTAAGTAATTTTGACTAAACTAAACATAACATAAACGTAGATTAATGTAGATTAAATAAATACTTATTACACAACACCAATATTTGCTCTTCAAACAAAGATATCTGGTAAACGAATGCATGTTGTTGACAACAAATTGTTATAACGAGCAGGTTTTAACACCTTACAGTCTCATCAGGACGTAGGTGGGTATATCTTGGATTTTAGCAGTCTGGCAGGTAGTTCTTGGAAATGGCGGTAGGTATAATGGCGCCTCTTCACAATCGGCGATCATAGACGATTACACGCGAGCACGATCGTGTAGAAGGGCTACTCGCCTGTAGTCGGCCATGATCGTCCATAGTCGTCGTCGTGATCGCGGCGATCGGTGACTTGTCGGTTTTTCGGACACGCATCAAAGGGAATCGCGTGTAGTTTTTTATTTCAAATAGGTTTGCGTTTGACTACACACTGCCTGATGTAAAGCAGATATGCGGTCTAGGATGTAGCACGCTTACCTAGAAGATACCTATTTACTCGAGATTTGAAGACACCTACAGTTGGGAAGCGCGTGCCCACACGATCGCCGATCATTCATTCACTGGAGGGCAGTGGAGCCGTGCGTACGTCCGTCGCGTCGTTTTTTATTATACTACTAGGTATTTACTTTTACTATTACGATGAATGCTCAAACACCACCATTTTTTATTCCATTTTTTTTTCACAACTTTTTGTTCAACTACAGTTATAAAATGATTGTATATGGAAATTAAATTAATGGTAGCTGCAGCTATAACCTCTACGTCCATCTTGAAGGCTTGCCGCTCAATAAATGAACACGGACGATCGTGTGGATGCTTGCACAATGATCGTGACGATTACCTTGCCAATCACAGGCGATCAACGAGTGTCGATCATCGCCGATTGTGAAGAGGAGCCATAACATTGCTCCAGCTTTTATAAAAGCTAACCCACGCGCTGCTATATTTACGATATAAATACACCTATAGTTTTACCTAAAGTCAACGACATAGGATCCCTGCAATTTCGTAGTAGATATGACTTTGAGTTTCGATATCCAGGCGCCTGGCACGACGCCTTTTATAAAGGTGGCATTACTTTAGACATCTTACACAGAAGCGCTCTTACAAGATGTCTCATAGCGATCATCGAAGTTAACCAACATTCGGCACGGTAAGTCTTCGGATGAGTGACCGCAGGTAGCATTAACAACTGTGCACTGCCATGGCTCGGACGATACGATAAATTGTGGGTCCCGGATGTTTTAACCATTTAGACAATGTCAGAAGTTTTCAGGCTACTTAAAAACTCTTACACCAAGGCTAACTATATACGCGAAGCCCGCTGCAAACTCGGGCAAGAAACCTGTCCCCCACCACAAGATTTCTTAGAGCCAGCGGAAGAACTCCCCTCAGGGAATGACAGCGTGGCCAACGTGGAAGTCGTTGAATCGACTCCGGACCCAAGTAGGCCGCTGCAAGTTTAATTTGGCCAATTGGGGTTTCTCTCACATGATCTCAGTGGAGTGCGATTGTGGAGCTGTGCAGACAATGCAACACCTATTGTCCTGTTCTCAGAGCCAAAACACCTGCACACTGAGCGACCTAGTGGAGGCCACCCCTCCTGGAGTAGCAGTCGCTAACCACTGGGCAAAGCTTATCTAGATAGATCATCACCATCTAGATCTATCACCTTAGAACCATCGACACGAAGAAGAAGAAGACTATATACGAACTTGTCTTCACAGTTTCACCTAGCCAACAAGTCAGCGACGTAAGACCCCAGCGGCTTCATAGAGGGGTAAGACTTGGACATCCAGGCTGCTGGCAAGACTTTCTTGATAAACACGTGGTTCTCCGCTGTTAACCCTAAATACAGTCTCACCTAGCTGACTTAATTGAGGGGTTCGACTTGGATTCCAGGCTCCTGGCACGATTCCCTTGATAAAGACGTTGTTACCCTGCTGTATACTCCTGAAGACACCCTACAGAGTCTCACCTAGCCAACAAGTCAGCGACATAAGACCCAAGCGGCTTCATAGAGGGGTACGACTTGGACATCCAGGCTGCTGGCACGACTCCCTTGGTAAAGGCGGCGTTGCACTCCTCCAGTTCAGCACTCATGATGGCCAGCCCTTGGGCCGCCATGTAGACCCCGTGTAGTGTCCGACGCACTACTGCTAGCAGCCGGTTGTAGCGGATTAGCTCCTGGGAACGTCATATTAGTTATTAACAAAAACTAGTCTGCCGGCTTTCATGATTCCTGAACGATATTATAATTTTTGTGCTTTTCACGGTCAGAATAAATAAAAGTATCTTCTAAGTCCGCATGCTTTATCTTGGACTAACGACGTCGCTTACCATCTGGCGAGGTGGTGGTCAAGTGCGGACTTATTCGTCGCGATACCACGAAAAAAGTTATCAGTGTTATTAGACTCACTTTATGTGCTTTCAGAGGAGTTCAGGCGGATTAAAGTCGCTCCTCGACAAGACTGGGACATAAAATCACGATTCTAAGTCGATATTCTCCACAAGCGTCAAATTGGACAATTAAGCAGCTACCTGTTTGAGCACCATATTCATACTCTTGTAATACTGCACGGGGTAAGTAGACTTCCTTAACACATAATATTGAGGCGGCAGACAACTGAACACGTCATATTGGGGTGGCAGACAACTGAACACAACATATTGGGGCGGCAGTATGCCCATCATGTCCTTAGTCAGCTCCACCATGGCCCGCCCCCCTCGCCCCCATTGACAGTAAGGTACCTAGGCGCTTCCAACAATGTAGTAGTTGGTAAAAATGATAAACACTTTCACTAATTCGGCGCCTTCGCAGAGAGCGTTTTAGCTTAATTGGACAAAGCATCTGGGCCGGAATCCCAGAGAGATGCAGGTACAAATCCTGCGAACGCGTCAATTTTAGAAATGTTTATCACAAAAAGAAAGTTTTTAGTTACTTACCTGTTTGAGCACCGTATTCATACTGTTGTAGTACTGCACGGGGTACTTGTTGGAGACCTCTAGCACGTCATACTGCGGCGGCAGCCTGCCCATCATGTCCTTGGTGAGCTCCACCACGCCCCCGCCCCCCTCGCCTTCGCCCCCGCCTCCGCCCGCCATTATCGATGTCTGGGTCAGCAGGCATCCATATAGGAGCTGGAAGAATTAAATTCATAGCATCATAATTATTTAACTTTGCCGACGAATTACTACTGGGAGTGCAATTGGCTCCGAAAAAAAGGGTAACTCTCGTGACCCTGAGTTAAGCGTCCTTCAGACAGCTGCAGGTCAGTTGCGGGCTCAGCTGCGATCTAATATCACAGATCTAGATTTAGAAAAGAAAAACCGGGCTTTGTGATTGGTGGAGAACTTGACTGCGTGTCGCAGCTTGCACCCTGTCTGGGGCCACTTTATACGTCCTTTTTGCATTTTGGAATGCATCATACGACTTTTCGCCTTATAGCCAACTTAATTTTCCAACAACCTAGAAAGGCAGTGAAAGATATTTAGAAATATGGACGGGCTGGTTTTAAAGTTATCGCATCACATCACAGATATTTTACCACAATAAGTTATATTTAGTGCCTCAAGATGAAAATCTTGATCGGACAGGTAGGTACGTGTTACCAATTATTTAGTCACTGAAAACTGCTCTTACTAATATTTACCAGAAAAATTTCCTAAAAAAGAGAACAACAGAGGCTACTGACCGCATTAGCTTCCTTGTTATCTTTAGTGATGTCAGCGTTTTCATGGAGACCGAAAACTTCGGGGTTGGCGAGTCGCGGCAGCGCCTTGATGTGCTCGAGGACGGAGTTGTAATCCATGTGGGTCGGCATGCGATAGTCGCCGCTTGGGGAGAACGAGTAGCTGCCGGACGATACACGCGGTGTAAATATTCATAAAGGCAAATCTAGGCAAGATATGGTGGTAGGAGATGTGCGCAAGAGTCCCCGTAATTCCGACTACGAGGCGTAAAAACGCGCAACACTCCAGACCAGGGTTTTTTTTAGTGGGTACACCGATAAATTGGTGAAATTCACACATAACCACCCTGCCCGTGGAAAATCCTGTGGGGTGGTATCCATAAAATGTTTCCATGGGTATAAAAGGCAAGATTTGGTGATGGCAGGTGGAGTAGGTCTCAGAATGGTGGCCGCGTGAAGTTAAATACAGCGTTAAAGACCAAGATACAAGGAAGTATTTACAATGACAAGTTTTTTTGCAAAGCCTTGTTGGAAAAGTACCTACACCTCGCCATTGCCAGTTATCCTACCATCAAGCAGAAGTGCGCTAGTTATTGGGTTCCAGATTGAAACACAACCTTGTCAGCAAATTTTCAAGGGAACAGGAGATTTTTAAGAGTATTGTGAGCGACTTTTGAACTGGTAGTAGATATAAATTATATTCTTCGTAGAACATACCGCTACAGATACATGGCACCTATTATAATTTAATGGGTATAGTAAGTTCTTATAGGCCGCGAGTGGTTAGATCTGGTGATCTGGTGGTCTAGAGTTTCTAAGACGTCTGAACGACTCAGACATGGCTAATGAGGGCCTCTCACATGGCTAAACATGGGTATAGTAGCCAAGTCGATTATGAGCTGTCATAGCAAACGATTATTTTCTACCCAAATTAGCAATAACAACACACACAGCTATATGATTAATAGTTTAATCGTGACTTACTCCGGGTTGGTGGTGACCTCCTCATTGTAGAACGTGGAGAGTAGAGAGAGGATGAGCCTTCTATCCTTGTCATCGGTCACTCGCCCTCCATAGTTGCACTCCCCGGCGAGGTAGTTGAGCGCGTCAAACGGAGTCTCCGTGTATTCCGTCAGGAACATCTGGATGACAAGGGCCTTATCGGTTCCTATTGGTTTTACTTTACATAACCGGTGAAATAATAATTTTACATCAGCAAGATTGATTACGTATAAAGATATTTGCATCTTAGGGTCCTTAGGAACCTTCATCGTCCAGCGCCCTGAATCCTGAATCGGAACGAAAGGCAATTAGATAATTTAATGTAGCCATCTTCTAGTCTAGTCTAACCTTTTGATTTCTATTAATTGTTGCGAAATCAGTTTTAAAAATCCAAAGAAAAATGTAAAACCAAAGGTGACGTCCACGTGTGGTATATTATTCAGAGAAAAATCGAACCAAGATAATATATACATCATTTGAAAGCTTGTTTTATGGGCTTCCCAAAAATATTTAGTTTAGATTTTTTCACCCCTCCATTTTTTTTTAAATGTGATAAATAAATTGTATGGAAAATAACAATACAGCTTATTATTTTTTCTAGTTTAGCAATAATAAAGTACTTCTATCGTTTCTTTACTTGCATTCATAGCTGATTCTTCCACATTCATCTCTTAATTTGCTAAAATGAAAAAGTATAACCTACCAGTGTGACCAGTTAGTAGGTACAATGAGACAAAAAACACTTAAAAAGTGTGTCTAATTAGTAAAAATGCTTTTATTTAACAATTTGGAGGTTATTTAATCAGGGTTGCTAGAGATAATCCACCTATTGAGCCAAATATATTTATTTATCATAATAAATTCAAAATTAATTTTTAAAAAATCGGAGGGCTATTTTTTGTTTTTAACTGTTGTAATAGACTCAGAAAAATATGAACTTTCTTGAAATGTAACGAGTGTTGTGGTTTGAATTTTTGATTATTATTATACCAGCCTCTATACATTTTGTGGACATGTCCTTTATTTGATTCTTGCGCGCCGACTCCAGCGTTCAACCTTAATTTGAAAGCGGTAGATACTGGGAAGAGTTAGTAAATTAATTTATTGAATATGGCATCGAATTTTTTGAATGGTTTTGAAAATGGGGTGTTATAAAACTGGGCCGTATTGAGCATGACACAACGCAAAACTATCCGAAAACAAAAGACACTTTATGCGAATGGGAAGTTCTGCTGCATTTGGACGTTATATAAAAAGGATGTCATACCTGCAGTTGCATAATGCAGATTCTCAGATCGCTCTCGTTGAACTCATACTGTATGTTCCACCCCAGGGGACCGAAGGCTCTCCTCTCTTGCACAATCGCGTGGAAGAAACAGAGAGCGAACAGCAGCCGCCGCCATTGCTCTGTGCGCGGGCAGGAGATGTAAAACTCGGGGTCACAGATCGGATCGGAAATGTATGAGCGGTAGATGTTGTTCTTCAGACCTTTTGGTGCTTCGTTCGTCATCTTCACACCTGGAAAATAATACAGGGTTATATGCTTACCCTGTACTACGCCGCAAAGGGGAAGTTCTATGTCTAGCAAAGGACACCCGACAGATAAAGTAATATTAAGTAATGGAAGTGTGCGTGCGTCTGCTACGAAACGATGATCTCGGCGTAACGTGATACTCGTGACAGTCCTGATATAACAACATACCGTTTTGTAGCACGGTGACGGGGAAGGCGTTGCTAGGGTACGAGGTGAGCCAGCAGCGGAAATGCGCGTGCGTCTGCTGAGGCACGATGACCTCAGCACAGATCCGCTCGAGTTCCCCCATCCAGGAGTCCATCACGTGACAGTTCTGCAGCACCACCCAGCCGCCCGTCACGATCGCTGAGTTTATCATGTTCGCTGCGATCGGACCCTGGACCAAAGAAACACAAAACTAGGAATACTCGGTATAGAACAAAGTCGCACAGTTTGTCATGTTTGCTGCTATCGGACCCTTTTTTATCCCCGGGGAATATCCTTTACTACCCCGCCCCAGGGGAGGCCATAACTATGTGCAAGTCCAAGCCTACTGATCGGTATACCAACTGAAAACCCTAGAATATTTCCTACAAGTCACTAACACTGGGGGGTACGGGTACGCTTGCGCATTCTTCCTCAGTCCCAGGTAATATAAAGGAATATAAGAGAGGAACAGCACTTGATATTGTTACAAGACTTCTTCCCTTACTTCCGTCTTCTTCCGAAAACTTGACCAGCCCCAACATGAGATCAGATCCTCGAGACAGTATGAAGATGAGCGACGAGCAGCAGCTGTCGTTATACTACCTTTCCTTTATGAAGGAAAGTATGTTGAAGGAACTGCGTGATTAATTCCTTCATAAACCTGACCTAAGTATTGACCCATTACAGAGCTGGCCCTTTGCAAGTATGCGTAGATAAGATTATTGACATATTTCGCTGATCATCTAAAACTGAACTGATGAGTTTTTACACTTATGATATTAAAGGGCTTACTTGTCCCTGTCCAAGCGATATGGTCTCAAAGCTGATGACCTTCTTCTCCATAGAAAACTTGACCAGCCCCGACATGGGGTCGGACCCTGGCGACAGGATGAAGATGAGCGGCGAGCAGCAGTTGCTGTCGTTATAGGACTTCTCCAGGTCGAAGGGCGGCGGCTCGATGTACGGCCGGCCCATCTCGATGATCACGTATTGTTGGACCAGCGGGATCAATTTGTCCGGACGGATGCATCTGTAGGGAATCAACATTCACTGCAATATACAAAAAATATGTAATAACATAGGCTAAAATTTAGATTTTGAGGTTATTAGCACACCGATCGGTCACCTAGCGGCCGAACTGGGTACTGAACTGTAAGTAGTCAGTGGCTAGGCTCGTTACTTTGTCCAATCTCATTAAATATCGCAGGATTACACTGGATGCAAGTTAGCTCCAACCGCTCTTATTGGAACCTCTGTACTTTGTGGTACGGTGGCGGGAAACTAGCTTCGTGCGACGCGGCGAGGTCGTAGAACACGATGAGTAGGTACTGACCTGAGCATGATGAGTTTGGCGAGCCCCTGTATATTGTGATAGGGCTCTGGGAAGCTGGCCTCGTGAGGCGCGGCGAGGTCGTAGAACGCCTTCCACTGAGGGATGTTTCGCTCGAAGTGCTCTTTGAACCCTTGCAAACTGATTACAACAAATATTTTATTATGAAAACCGATAGTATTATATTGCTTTGAAGTTGATTACGATGGTGTGTATCACTTTACTCGACGACTATTATAGGTTTAGTTAAGGGAATGTTTTTCTTAACGAGGAATACGAATATATTTTAGGATATACGTATATCGAACGTTATGTGTCGCAGGCAATTTGTATGATTCCGCCATTTACATACAGCGTCGTCAGTTTAAAAACGCTCGCAGTTATGTAAAATGCCGAAGGCAAAATGTATTTTGCCGTGGCATTATATATTATGCCTAAACATTTGATTGACAATTGAAACGCCGTATACATAATGCCGCGGCAAATTAAAGTATTTAGTTCTGTTTCTTTCCACGCGCGTCGCTGTTGATCAAAACAAACAAAATGGAGTCAAGTAGTGCTTTGATGACTCAAGAAAATATTGAAAATACGACGTGTACAAAAGGCTTTTCGCAAAATACTTATGATTTTAAAGACATTTACTATAGTGAATTAAAAAAAAGTAACGATTCTTAAACGAAAGCAATAAACACGCCGTGTACAACTTACAAGGTTTTTCGGTACTTAAAAAATGCTAAGGTGTCCATAGAATCTGGTGTTTCGAGGACTCCTGAAATATACAGGTGTCTTCCGATTGTTACATATCGACCATCGTTAAAAAATGGTCAGAGGATACAAATGGAGGCTAGCCTAAACAATTGAAGTCGAAATACTCTAGATAAGTGCTTAAATTATGTTGGTTAGTTAATGTTAGAGTATACTATACATATATAACGGAAGGTCCTAAACTCGTAATAAGGACATATTGTTTCTGGCGCTTCGCCTTCCGCTGCCGCGGCAAGCTCGCTTCGCTCGCTCGGCTCGCGCGTTGTTTTCACTGTTCAAACCTAACCTAACCTACAAACCTTATATAAGTTTGGCCTAAGGTCACTAAGTTTGGTCCACTGGCGTAACCTGGCGTAAAAGTCAAGGGGTCTAGTCTTGGAGTCAAGGTCAGTATTTCCCCACCCTTATACTCCCACATCCCATCACATTCCGAAGGTCGGTTTAGGTTCAGTGCCCCCTTTCGTACACTCCAACCGTTAAACAAACTATATATCGAGATTATATACAATCTGATTGAATTGATTTGTCTGAAATGTGTTTTGTCATGGTCACCCTAAAACTACAACCGACGTTGAAATTATTACAATTGATCGAGATGTCATTTTGCCTTCGGCATTTTACATAACGGCGAGCGTTTTTAAACTGACGACGCCGTATTTAAACGGCGGAATCATACAAATTGCCTGCGACATATGCATCATTATAGCCTACTTTTACTATGGAACCAACCCTGAAACTACGAGAAAAATGCTGTATAAAATGGAACGCGCTGGATGCAGGCTGCTTCCAATCGGCCTTATTGAAATCGTTAGGGGAGGCCAATACCAGTATGGTTGATGGATATACATATCTACACAATAATATCTTAAATTATGTTTGTCGCTTGGAAATACTCATGTATCCTACACGTACAAATTTAGCTAGCTTGTAACGTAAATTGACCCGTTGAGGTGGCTGCAGCGAACTATCTCCGACCAACGCTTGTCGGACAGCCAGGCGGGTTGTTCTCGTCAGGGTTGTCACCACGCCCCCGTCAGGAGAAACACAGCCAGCTCTGATCATGACCAATATAACACGACCAATATAAACTGACCCGTTGAGGTGGCTGCAGCGCACGATCTCCGACCAGCATTTATCCGACAGCCAGGCGGGCGCGGGGTTCTCATATGGATTGTCGAGCGCCACGCCTCCCGTCAGAAGGAATGCCGTCAGTTCATCGTCTATTAGACCCTGCACACAAGAGTTAGAACATTAGTTTATACACCCGCAGCCAAGTTATAAAAAGACTTAAAGAAAAAATTCTGAAACCTGTTTTTTAGACTCATCGTCGGCTGGATATCCTTTTACCTCGCTCTTGCTAATCGCATTCATATCTTTGGGTCATATTGGGTTTCTCTGAGCTTTTTTTTATATAGAATAGGTCTACATTTGGCCACCAACTCGCCTGATGGAATGCGAAGTTATAGCCGAAGATGGAGAATGTAGAAGAAGATACCTATTCTCTCTTGACTTGAAGATATCCAAATTGTAATTGTCAGGAAACAATAACGGAGGCAGGGTATTCCAATCCCGGTCCATGATATACATTCCATACATTATACCATCAGACACAGAGGACGCATTTTTACACTCAGTGGACTTACGCCACTTCCCTCACATGATTCTGTAAGTGAAACAAGTGGCGAAATTCCACTAAGTGTAAAGATTTCCTCGATCTTGAAAGTCTAGCAGTTTTCTAATCTTTGTAAGTGTATTAAGACAAATGACTGGACTCAAAGGTCAAATCAAACACCTTGGCGGCTGTGAAATCAGCTACAAGCTGCGCGAAATCCCATCTTCGCGCGCAGTGAGATCACATCCTCACGCACAGTGAGATCCCATCCGCGCGCGCAGTGAGATCCCATCCTCGCGCGCAGTGAGATCACATCCTCGCGCGCAGCGAGATCCCATCCTCGCGCGCAGTGAGATCACATCCTCACGCACAGTGAGATCCCATCCGCGCGCGCAGTGAGATCCCATCCTCGCGCGCAGTGAGATCACATCCTCGCGCGCAGCGAGATCCCATCCTCGCGCGCAGTGAGATCCCATCCTCGCGCGCAGTGAGATCACATCCTCGCGCGCAGCGAGATCCCATCCTCGCGCGCAGTGAGATCACATCTTCGCGCGTAGTGAGATCCCATCCTCGCGCGCAGTGAGATCACATCCTCACGCACAGTGAGATCCCATCCGCGCGCGCAGTGAGATCCCATCCTCGCGCGCAGTGAGATCACATCCTCGCGCGCAGCGAGATCCCATCCTCGCGCGCAGTGAGATCACATCCTCACGCACAGTGAGATCCCATCCGCGCGCGCAGTGAGATCCCATCCTCGCGCGCAGTGAGATCACATCCTCACGCACAGTGAGATCCCATCCGCGCGCGCAGTGAGATCCCATCCTCGCGCGCAGTGAGATCACATCCTCGCGCGCAGCGAGATCCCATCCTCGCGCGCAGTGAGATCACATCCTCACGCACAGTGAGATCCCATCCGCGCGCGCAGTGAGATCCCATCCTCGCGCGCAGTGAGATCACATCCTCGCGCGCAGCGAGATCCCATCCTCGCGCGCAGTGAGATCACATCTTCGCGCGTAGTGAGATCCCATCCTCGCGCGCAGTGAGATCACATCCTCACGCACAGTGAGATCCCATCCGCGCGCGCAGTGAGATCCCATCCTCGCGCGCAGTGAGATCACATCCTCGCGCGCAGTGAGATCCCATCCTCGCGCGCAGTGAGATCACATCTTCGCGCGTAGTGAGATCCCATCCTCGCGCGCAGTGAGCTCCCATCCTCGCGCGCAGTGAGATCACATCTTCGCGCGCAGTGAGATTCCAACCTCGCGCGCAGTGAGATCCCATCCTCGCGCGCAGTGAGATCCCATCCTCGCGCGCAGTGAGATCCCATCCTCGCGCGCAGTGAGATCACATCTTCGCGCGCAGTGAGATCCCATCCTCGCGCGCAGTGAGATCACATCTCCGCGCGCAGTGAGATCCCATCCTCGCACGCAGTGAGATTCCATCCTCGCGCGCAGTGAGATCCCATCCTCGCGCGCAGTGAGATCCCATCCTCGCGCGCAGTGAGATCCCATCCTCGCGCGCAGTGAGATCACATCCTCGCACGCAGTGAGATCACATCTTCGCGGGCAATGAGATCCCAACCTCGCGCGCAGTGAGATCCCATCCTCGCGCGCAGTGAGATCCCATCCTCGCGCACAGCGAGATCCCATCCTCGCGCGCAGTGAGATCCCATCTTCGCGCGCAGTGAGATCACATCTTCGCGCGCAGTGAGATCCCAACCTCGCGCGCAGTGAGATCCCAACCTCGCGCGCAGTGAGATCCCATCCTCGCGCGCAGTGAGATCCCATCCTCGCGCGCAGCGAGATCCCATTCTCGCGCGCAGTGAGATCACATCTTCGCGCGCAGTGAGATCCCAACCTCGCGCGCAGTGAGATCCCAACCTCGCGCGCAGTGAGATCCCATCCTCGCGCGCAGTGAGATCCCATCCTCGCGCGCAGTGAGATCCTATCCTCGCGCGCAGCGAGATCCCATCCTCGCGCGCAGCGAGATCCCATCCTCGCGCGCAGTGAGATCCAGTCAGGCTTCGCAGCTTGTAGCTAACATTACAGCCACCAACAAGTTTAATTCGGCCTATAGATACCTTAGGCCGCAATATTCCGAGAGTGAGAACGAGCGAGAAGATAAGCTTGTCCTTTTCAAACAGGCTGCGACAGACATTCTCGTAGATACTCTTCGTGAAGTAGGCGTTTAGTCCGTCGAGTCGGACCGTCAGGTCGTCGCTTTTCTCCGAGTTTTGGATCGCTTGGTTGTATAAATTGATAAACCTTGGAAAATGAAAATGTCATTAGAATGAGCAGACAACTATGAGCACACTAAACTGGGACCCAAATAAATAAACGGCACGCTCGAGGATCCGAAAATCCGAAAATCACGCTCCAATGTCACGAAATAAACGGTATTTCTTTCTTTCTTTCTTTCTTTCTTTTCAAATCTAGCTGATGCCTAGTTGGAGGTAGTTATCTCAGAAGAAAATTAACTATAACAAATATGAACTTATGTGTTTTCCGCCTTGCAAAAGCCATCAGGACATAAAACGTTATGGGCGGCGTAATTTCTAAAAAAAGACCACATACGTCACGGGCACATATCCCAGCTTCGCCTCGTCTATCTCCTTCTTCGTGATAGCTACATGCTTAGCAATGGTCTTTTACTAACAAAAACTGGCTAAGAATTAAAAAATCAGCCCTGCTTCTAAGTAAGCTTGTCATGCAAACTGATAAGCCTAGAACATAGGCGTAAAGTAGCGCGTTTAGCAATTTTCTACAGTCTCCATTCCGGCGAGTGTTCGAACTCCACGAGGCCATCATCTCCCTTTCGCAGCCGGAAATCGCTTAAATACTATAAAAAATCCTCCCTATAAAAATCCAAACAATCAGAAAATTTCACTTACCAATTCAACGAGTACTGGTACATAGGATCGATGGCCGACAGATCACTGATACAGAAGAAAAGGACGGAGCTATGTTTGGAAACAGGAACATAGCCCAGCCTGGCCTCGTCTATCTCTTTCTCGGTGATGGCGGCGGCCGCCTGCTTCGCTGTGATCTCTATGGAGAGGACCTTGGATGACGTCAGGATCTGGTTGGCTGACTCGTCTTCTAGAATGTTTCCGGCTGAGGATAGCACCTGCAGAGATGGAAGACCTGTGAAACTTGATATTTTTTACTGCCGATGACCACCCTGCCGACTATCATGGCAAGTAGAGCATTTGTCTTTCCACCAATTATTATTTATCTCCATCGATGTGGAAATAAAGTATGGAATGACATTATACAAACTGACATTAAAAGTGGATGAAATGGATTAATCCCTTTGCTGTGCTAAGAGTGCTGCCTGATATTGCCAGAGTTACATTAAAAACATTTGATTACAACTTTAAGGTGCCTGTTTCGTTGATACAAGATTAAAAGACACATTACCTAAGTCCAATATATACTCTATCAAACAGCTCCTCATAGTGAGTAAAATGGCATTTTTTTGCAACATACAACTGCCTACTTGTCCCCATCCTAGAATAAGAGGCTGTATGGACTTTCAAGTTTACTGGGATCAGCAAAGAAGTTTCTAGAGTTGGCACTGTTAATTCATGTTTAATTTAGCTTGCTTAGCCGTACTTAGCTATGTCCATGTCTATGAGCATCCTTTTTTTTTTTTTTTTTTTTTTTTTTTTTTTATTATTGTTTTTTACATGTTGTTCCCTAACTTGATTAGGGGATTCAATCTTATTTTAATTATGACTAATTATTACTATTTGAGAAACCACTTTACATTTTTATCTATTGCTCTATGTCTATCATAATTGTTCTATCGTGGTCTTGATTAAATAAAGTTGATATTTACATATTGTAAAATATGTACATTCAACCTATATTATATATCTATTTATTTTGTTTAATCACTTTGTTACATATTTTTACGCAAAAATCGATAAACTTGTTTCTAACATCTTTGTCTCTAATTATTTCACATAAACTTTCGACCACTATTGACCAATTTATTTCCTGTTCTGTTTCGTAGCGCTCCTTTAAATAAACTGGGCATTCCACTAGAATGTGCAGGGGTGTTTGCTCTTTTTCAGGCTCACAGGTGCATGATGGGCTCTCCCTCAGTTTGAAACGATGTAAATATTGGGAGAACCCACCATGGCCTGTCATGACTTGCGTTAATGTACCTTCTGGCTTTATACTTCTTATGGTTCTATATGCCTCGATTGCATCGGGGAAAAATATCAAGGTTGTTGGAGTAGTTCTACCTACTTTATATCTCCGGTTCCACTCATCAAGCGTGCCCATGCGGATCTGTCGCTTGATGAATGAAACCGGACACTTATCATAATCTAATCTTGTTTCTGTCTCTAGGGCTGCTTCTTTTGCTAATTCATCTGCTCTCTCGTTCCCCTCGAGTCCCGTATGTGCTTTGACCCAAAAAAGTTCAACTTTTTTGTCTCGAAGTCGACACTCCCTTAATTTACTTCGAGTTTTGACTGCGAGAGGATGGAGAGAGCAGTTGTTCACTACAGCCTGCAGTGATGATCTGGAGTCACTAAAGATAGCGAAAGTATTTTCAGGTCTTTCTAAGATTTCGCCCACGGCTTCCGATATCGCCAACATTTCCGCCTGGAAAACAGTGCAATAGGACGGCAGTTTTAATTTCAAGGATTTGATTTCAACAGAATTGTTCCATAAGGACAATGCTGCCCCGACTTTACCCCCAACTCTGCTGCCGTCCGTGAAGATCTGCACTGCACTATTGCTGCATTGTCTTTGTTGCTCCTTGTTTTCCAAACAAACGAACATGTTATCGGAATGCAGTGCGGGATGTGGGATACTTGTGAACGCAGTTCTTCGCTCGATTTTCCCCACTCCTAGTACCGGCTGGGACATGCCCCTCTTTGTCTCATATAGAGCGGCAGCCTCTTGTACTCTGAGGTCGAGTGGCAGTATTCCAGCCAATACCAGTGCTGAGTTTAGGGAAACCGTCCGATAAGCTTTACATAGCTTTTGAGCAAAGCTCCTTTGAACTGAGTTCAATTGCTTTTGTATATATCGCTTTTCAACCACTGGTGCCCAGGCTGCTGCTGCATACAGGATGATCGGTTCCACCACTGTGGTATATATTGCCCTGATTACTTCCGTGTGAAGACCCCAGCTAATTTTTGCGGCTCTGGACAGCTGTTTGTACACATTAAAAGCTTTCGTACATACACTGGCTATGTGAGTGTTAAATTTAAGCTTATCGTCTATGAGGAGTCCCAAAATTTTTATTTCCTTAGACAAAGCTATTGGTATCTCACTCATGCTCAACTGAGGGATGTCAAACTTCCGCTTTCGTGTTATGATCATTGCTTTTGTCTTTTGTGGTGCGAATCGCAACTTGTTTTTGACACCCCACCGCTGAACGTAGGCGAGGGTCCCATTTGCTATGAGCATCCTTGAATGCACGTTTGTTGTTGGCTCTCTCTACATCTAGTTGGTTCTGCCCATTAAAAAGATACATTAGTATGTTGGTTACCTCCAAGATTTGGTCTTCAATCTCCTTTAGTGTGCGCTTGTTGGTGGCGCCCTCCACGAAGGACGAGGGTTACCTCCAGGATCTGCTCCACCACCACGAAGGACATGGGTTACCTCCAGGATCTACTGCTCCACCAAGAAGGACAAGGGTTACTTCCAGGATCTGCTCCACCACCACGAAGGACATGGGTTACATCCAGGATCTGCTGCTCTACCACAAAGGACAAGGGTTACCTCCAGGATCTGCTCCACCATCACGAAGGACATGGGTTACATCCAGGATCTGCTGCTCCACCACGAAGGACAAGGGTTACCTCCAGGATCTGCTGCTCCACCACGAAGGACAAGAGTTACCTCCAGGATCTGCTGCTTCACCACGAAGGACAAGGGTTACTTCCAGGATCTGCTCCACCACCACGAAGGACATGGGTTACCTCCAGGATCTGCTGCTCTACCACGAAGGACAAGGGTTACCTCCAGGATCTGCTCCACCATCACGAAGGACATGGGTTACCTCCAGGATTTGCTGCTCCACCACGAAGGACAAGGGCAGTGTTACCAGACGAGAGAACAAATATTACAGTGTTTCGAGCTCAAATTTACAGTGTTTGGGACAAAATTACAGCAAAAGTAAAAAAAAAATACAGCGAATTTTACAGTAGATCTCAAGAAACATCTTTATACTAAAATACACGTTATAAATATGACAAACAAACCAGTTATCAATCACTGTCACTGTCGTTTAGCCCGATAGATAGAAATCACTTTCACAAGTTCACAGAGTTACATACACGAGCCAAATTAATTCGTAATGCATCGCAAAACAACACAATTATAATTATACTAATTTATGTTGGTCCCAATATGCCTAAAAACTTACTTAACTCATGATTGACAAAATTTAGGCGGTTAATACTACAAAGTGGTTCTTAGCCTATGACGGGGAATTCCCGCATAGTATACAAAGTGTGCGTGGTGTATATACACACACACACACACACACACACACACACACACCTTCACTATACAAGTAACCACGCCGCTATTCATGCCCGTTAAAATAAGACATTTTCGTTCTTATCTACATAGAAACAAAGGTTATAACAAAAGCAGAGATGGCGCGGGCTCTAGTAGTCGGTTGCGTTTCGACAAGTTCATAAATTATTTTTTCTTTTCACAAAGGGTGCGTTCAGTTTACATTGATTTTTGCTTGTAGAAAAATTACAGTGTTCTCCATACACTGTAATTTTACTATTACAGTGTACAGTAGATCGTGTGAAAATACAGTAAATCTGCTGTAATTACAGTGTATCTGGCAACGCTGGACAAGGGTTACCTCCAGGATCTGCTGCTCTACCACGAAGGACAAGGGTAACCTCCAGGATCTGCTCCGCCATCACGAAGGACATGGGTTACTTCCAGGATCTGCTGCTCCACCACGAAGGACAAGGGTTACTTCCAGGATCTGCTGCTCCACCACGAAGGACAAGGGTTACCTCCAGGATCTGCTGCCCCACCACGAAGGATATGCGTTACCTCCAGGAATTGCTGCTCCACCACGAAGGACAAGGGTTACCTCCAGGATCTGCTCCGCCACCACGAAGGACATGCGTTACCTCCAGGATCTGCTGCTCCACCATGACGGATTAGGGTTACCTCCAGGATCTGCTGCTCCACCACCAAGGACAAGGGTTACCTCCAGGATCTGGTCCTCCACCACGGTGGACGCGGGTTACCTCCAGTATCTGCTGCTCTACCACGAAGGACAAGGGTTACCTCCAGGATCTGCTCCACCATCACGAAGGACATGGGTTACCTCCAGGATCTGCTGCTCCACCACGAAGGACAAGGGTTACCTCCAGGATCTGCTCTGCCACCACGAAGGACATGCGTTACCTCCAGGATCTGCTGCTCCACCATGACGGATTAGAGTTACCTCCAGGATCTGCTGCTCCACCACCAACGACAAGGGTTACCTCCAGGATCTGGTCCTCCACCACGGTGGACGCGGGTTACCTCCAGGATCTGGTCCTCGATCTCCTTGAGCGTGCGCTTGTTGGTGGCGCCCTCCACAATGAGCTGGTTCTTGGTGAGTTCCAGCTCAGGCCGGTCCTGAGCCACCACGATGCCCAGGAGCTGGTCCTGCAGCCCTTGCGGAGTTATCATGAAGTTCAGCAGCGTCACCTGCTCATACCACTTGGGTTACAATAGGCTTGATGACTGGGTAAAAAATCATGATTATATTAATATTTATAATGTCAAAGCTCGGGAGTGGGGGCTCATGAACTTTAACAGACTATAATTGCTGAAAAAAGAAAAAGTGCTGATAAAGTACAGGCTACTTAGTTTGAAAAAAGTTATGAAAATTGCTAAAAAAAATAGTATTAATATTGCTAAAAAAAACAATCTGCTAAACAAAGCCAGCTATGATATGCTAATTTTGACTTGCTTCATTCTATTCCTAAGTTTCAAGATTGGTGCGCACAAGTAATTGAAATTGACTAATTTCTGCGCAATAACCCACCTTGACGGCGACTTCGGGCAGGTAGTGGGGGTTGCTGAGTCTCGTCGTGATGTAGAAGCGGAAGTTGTGGTTGTACTCCAGGACATTGTCGCCTAACTTCAGGCAGTCCACGCCACCAGACCTGAGAATCAAACGAAATTAGCCTTCGTTACTGATCTTCACTATGGTAGTGTATAGTTACTATGAGTGTTTTTTTTTCTATTTTGAGCAGGAAATATGAATCTACCACTTTAATACCTTGAGCACCTAGAAATCTTTCTGAAAAGACTAAAATTTACCTACAATATGTCAATGCTGATCTGTCTATAACTGCTTCTTGTTTCATCTGTACAGTATTCTCCAGTACATCCAACATTAAACACCTTAACACCTTGGAATAGGAGTCATCTGTAAATATTCCTCAGCAGTACATGCTTGGTGACGGCATCAGCCATTCTCGGAGAACATTCGAAGGAAAGAATTCGAACATCATCACAGGAAGCTCCATCTGGATGGCGTTCTCCAAGCAACCTAGAACCTTACTACCTTAGTAAGAGTCACCTGTAGATATTCCTCAGCAGAACAGGCTCGATGACCGCGTCCAGCTGTTCCCGAATGTTTTCCATCATCACAGGAAGCCCCATCTGGATGGCGTTCTCGAGAACACGCACGTAGTTGGCGTCGCTCAGTTTTATCACCTTCAGCTGATTCTCTCGCTCCATGTTTTTAACCCATTTGTTGGCTTGCTCTGGAAGAACTCAAGACGTTAACTCCGGACTCAAAGTTTTTTTTTGTATTGGAGTGGGAACTTAGTAAAAATGCTAATATGATGCAAGTTTATATTCAAACATGAATTCCCACTGTAATTCTTCTCTTCGATTCCTTGAAATTGGCTCCAAGGATCGAGAATTCGGGTAACAGTTTACACTTCCCCTAACTGTCTAGCACATGTTATGTAAAACATGGCTTATTTATATTGGCTGGCATTAAAAGTCATTTTTTCTGTTTAGTATTTACTTCTAAAATTGATTAACCATTCATCATTATCATTATTATCATCACCCACTGCTGAGTATTGGCCTCCTCTCCCTAGTGCCATTGTTCCCTATCTCGGGCTAATCTTCTCTGCCTGTATGGTCTGATGTCCTCGACCCTTCGGGCAGGTGCTCTGCCTGTGGAACGCTTGTTCGCTGTTGGAAGCCACTCAACGTATCATCACTACGACCCAACATTTCATGTGTAGTTACGTATATAGGGTTATCCAGAACTTGTGTACTCAGTCGAAAGGTGGTGATTCAGGCCATCATTATGAACAACTTTTACTATGAGGCTAACCCAAAAGTTCGAGAAAATAAAATACTTTCATACATTTTGTCAAGTCGCAATTATGTATGGAACAGCTAGCAGGGCAGGGTAGGCTCCGTAGTGAAAGTTGATCATAATGATGGTGTGTATTACCTCCTTTCAGTTTAGTACATCAGTTCTGGATAACCCTGGATAAGCTACTTTCAGGCCAAAATCGATGCCTCACCTTGCGGATCAATCATAAGTGACCACCGCCGCGACTGCACCACTATGATGCCATTTTCAATAGAGAAGTTGTCGACCGGCAGCCCAGCTATGTTCCACGCGCGGATGATCACTGGCTCGCCCAGTGTTGTGACCAGGGAAAACGACTCCGAGCACGGGATCTCTGGAAGGGGAGGATATATTACGGTGTTTCAATGGAGGAGTTATCGAACAGCGATGTTCAAACAAATGATCACTGGCTATACAAGAGATAATCTTTAAATGTTCTGAGTATATAGACTTTACGAAAAACTTTCTCTCAAAATTATTTGGACCACTGTCGGATTATAACTTTTTGAGGTATAAAGAAAAAAAATAAAATCATGAACTTGCCCACAGCTCAAAAGTCATTGACGACATAAACATATTACTTAGCAAATTATGTTTTTTTAGTAGTTAACAACTAATTACAGCATAAAAATTGGCTTTTATCATAATTATCGTCATCATCTATGGAAGCCTATCGCTATATCTATACGTAGTCGCGTGACAACTTTTTATTATTTGTGTACTGACTGAGTTGGATCGTCCGTTGGTTCCACATGTGCAGTATTTCCCGACGATAGTTGACGGTGTAGGGCCCGAGGTACGCGATGAACCCCGCCGACAGGAGCACGTCACCTGTGTTTAACACACTATTATTCTTCACACAGTTATGTTGTTCAATAAACTAGGTTCAGTGAGAATGTTAGGTGATCATTCAATTTTTTTCATTTCGTGGTTCTTCTCCTCCCTATGTACTGGTCGGAGTCAGGTACCAGCTTCAAGGATCTTCCTTTTTACTGGGGCTGGACGCCCTGGGACACTGCCCAGGGGGCAATGTGGGGGAGGTGGTTTTAGCAACTCTTCCCTCCCTCAGACGGTACGGTGTTGCGCCTGTACCGTGTCGGTTGTATTTTTATTGGACCTCTTTGTTTCAGAAGCCATCTTGGCAGTGTGAATTCTGTGGACCCTGTTGGTGGGCCTCATTTTAGTGGCTGCCTACATGCCCTCTCCTTCGTCCTCCTCTTCTTCCTCTGCATCGGCCGTTAAGAGGTCTCTAGGGAGGGCTCGCCAGGTACGTACGTCTGGAGGTCTAGCGTGGAGCGGGGCGATGTTGTTCAGATGGGGGTGTGGTCCGTTGTCTGCGCGGTCAAACATGCCGCGCGACAGTCGGACAACAAACTCCCCCACTGTCTCGGCTTTAAGATCGCGGGCGATGCGGTCGTTCCGTACGTACCGGCCGGCTCCCGTGATAATTCTCAATGTGGTGTTCTGTACAATCTGGATTCTTCTTTTTCTAGAGGCCGAGCAGAGGGCGTACCATGCCGGCGCAGCATAGGTCAGCCTAGTGCGGATATAAGTTTTATATATTGCCAACTTGGTTTTTAGCGACAGCTTCGATTTCAGTACTGGCATCAGGAGAGCTCGAGCAGCCTTCGCCTGATTCACGGCATGTGAGGTCTGCGAGCTCATCTTTAATTTGGAGTCGATGTGGACGCCCAGGTACTTGATACTATTTTCCCACTTGACGTCTTGTCCTCGAAGCTGAAGGATCATTCAAAAAATCAACCAAGTGCGAATTGAACTAGAGCACAAAGGGTTCCATACCATATAGAAGCCCCCTTAGCCCCATTTGAAACGTCTGTTGCCGTTATTAATATCTAGAAAAAAAAAACGGCAAAAAAATCACGTTTCTTGTATGTCCTTAAATATTTATTTTATGCTGTTTTTAGTATTTGTTGTTATAGCAGCCATACATCATCTGTGAAAATTTAGACAGTCTAGATATAATGGTTCATGCTTGAGATACAGCCTGGTTACAGACAGACGGACGGACAGAGAAGTTTTAGTAATAGGGTCCCGTTTTTACTCTTAGGGTACGGAACCCTTAAAAATTTGCCTATCCCAGGAAACTTGAAAGTCAATACAAAAGTCAATAGGTACATTTTATTTTTCTGGAGTAGGTAAACATAGTCAGCTAGAGAAAATTTCCTACGCTGCTACGACCATGGGTGTGTCTGTGTTACTGACTGGCCGATAATATTTTTTTTATTTATTTATTTGATAAATTACAATGATAGATAACTCGTTCATACATTGTCTTAAAACCTAGATTAGGTTTGTCTAGACAACTAGTTCTCTTATAATAACAGTATTAAATATTCTGTGCTACAAAATACATTTTCAGGCATAAACAAATATATATATTGGATATTGGAGAGCAAGTTGTGCAGTTTGCTGCACGAGCTCGGTCCAGCACGCCTTTTCCCCGCCGAGTCCGCCGATCAGCTGCTCGGCGCGACACAGCTTAGTCGAAAACAGGTCGATCTCGTCTTCTAGCATACTAACCTATAATATTGGAGAGCAAGTTGTGCAGTTTGCTGCACGAGCTCGGTCCAGCACGCCTTTTCCCCGCCGAGTCCGCCGATCAGCTGCTCGGCGCGACACAGCTTAGTCAAAAACAGGTCGATCTCGTCTTCTAGCATACTAACCTATAATATTGGAGAGCAAGTTGTGTAGCTGACGTGCGAGTTCAGTCCAACGCGCTTTCTCCCCACCGAGTCCGCCTATTAGTTGCTCAGCACGGCACAGTTTGGTGGAACACAGGTCGATCTCGTCTTCTAAACCCTTTTTCTTGCGCGTCATCTCAGCAAACTCGTCGTTCAAAGCCTACAAAATGACCACAAAGTATCACGTAAACTTCCATATGTGTTTTTCTAGTTCAAAGTAGACTTTACAAAATCAAAGGTTCCTGAAAAAAATAGATATTGCAACTATAGTAATGAAAAAAGTAGATGAACAAGGCGATCCATGGCTTAGGATTATGATCTTACTATTTTTAGGAGTGTGGAGTAGGCAGCGCGCACAACTGTCATCGGCGTAAGATGATGACAGTGAAATACATCTATTGATATCGAACTGACGTATTATTACTTCCGCCTCTGCTTAAGCAGAAGAGCGACGAGGATAGGATGGTAAAAACCTGCAGCTTGTCGAGCACACCCTGCAGCTGCGCACGCTTGGCGTTGAGCGTATTCATCTGCATCTGCAGCTCGCCTTCAGCCTCGGCCAGCGCGGCTTTCTTCGGCGCCACCACCTGCACAGAAAAAGAAACATCACTTCAATCCTCAATATTATTCATCCACAGTGCGACACGAAAAGAGTAGAAAATCCGGGAAATAAAAAGTCCTTTAACCGACACTTTGGCGATCACCATCGGGTCGAATTCTATACCAATAGCCATAAGAGAGATGTGTTTGTACCTTGATGACTCGATCGTAGAAGTCCATGGTGCGCACCACTAGGGCGAACACTACACAATTTGCCACAAGAGAGATGTGTATTTGTACCTTGATGACTCGATCGTACCACCGCACATCGTTTGGCGCGCACCAGCGGCTCTAATTCTATACCATTAGCCACAAAAACACCCAACTGAGACTACACCGCACACCCGCCTTACAATCGTGAGGTCATGGGTCCAAATCCCCGGTCCCGTACCAATGAGTTCTTTGGAATTTATGTACGGAATTTCACACCACGGGCTTTTCGGTGAAAGAAAACATCGTGAGGCAACCTGCATACGTCCGTAGAAGAAATTCGATGGCGTTTGTGAATCCACCAACCCGCAAACACCCTTCGTGGGTAGGCTTACGTCCTGCAGTGGACTATTAAAAAGGCTGGTACAGTACAGTACAGCCACAAAAAATGTGTATTTGTGTATATATACCTTGATGACCCGATCGTACACGTCCATGGCGCGCACCCAGCGGCACAAACCCTCGCAAGCGGACGACACTTTGGCGATCACCACCGGGTCGAATTCACGGTCCGGGATGTATCTACAATACATCCAAACTCATCAAACAGGCATCCGTTAGACAAGGGAAGCATATTTTTGCACTTCTTTTACTTGTACAGGAACTTCATCTTTAAGAGGTAACGCGGACAGAATAGAAGCTTGGTAAATTACCTATAAAGCTTGCGTAAATAAATTTTCCTACAATTCGTCTCCTCTTGCTCACACTCATTTCGTTGTGCAAGCGAGATGACGCGCAACGTCGCATCCTAGACACTGGTAGCCAGCGTATTGGGTCCTAACAACCCCCTGCACACTGCAGCGGGTTGTTAGGACCCAATAGGCTTCAGGACGCAGCAGTATATATGTACATTTATGTATACTACAACTTAAATTACTTATCATATGATTCTTTCTGAAGGCTATTGCAAAACATACACAGTTTCGTTAACCATAAACATACTTGTCTCTAATTCTCTTCATAGTAGCTGTCGGGATGTTGTCTTTATCATAATTTTTCAAGCTTTCCAGGAATTTCATATCTCCAAGCATCTTTTGCGACGGACCCCAATAGTCCTCGTAAGGTTTACCTAAAACAAGTTTTTCATGAGGATCATAGAAGAAATGTGACCTTTTCTTTACTTAATAAATACACTATAGAACCTGTGTACCAAGTTTGTTCTAAATTCGTTCTAAAATGCGAATTGGAGACGAAAACTTTCATCTGAACAGACGAAAGTAAAATCGTCGTGTTTAAAACGGAAACATTCGCATTCGATTCGGTCAGATATACTCTTGCTAGGCCCGCAGGCTAGTACTCAAGTCTTGAAAAAGAACCCACCTGCCACATGCGGTCGAAATTCGAGTAGATCTAGATATTATTCAAAAATACGTGAGTAACACCTGAACTGTATGTTAATTAGAACATTGCTATCAGTTTATCAACAAGCTCACCTTGCGCATCCATCTTTCTATCCCCCTTAATTCCTTTCATGACACAAATAGCTTCCATGACCAGCTTAACTCCGGCCGGCGGACTCTTCATAGACTTGACCAGCGTAATGTCAGCCGGCTTCAGAGTGTTGAGGGCGTCCAGAGCAGCCTGCAGTGCTGGCACGGCTTCAGCCAGGTCGCTCTCGCAGTCGTCCTTGATGGCCTGGGCCGCTGCAGCTGCCTCGTTTGCGAGCGCCTCGTCCGCACCCACTATCTGAGAGTTTGGACAATTTATGGGATAAAGTCTTGCATATTCAAGCAAATACAGTAAAGCTTTTATAATCCTACTCAGTGCCGGATTATCCCTAATGCAGATTAGGCAATTTCCCAGGACCCCGTATCGATTAAGAGCTCCTAGTACGGGCACGGGGCCCTGTGAACGCATAAAGAAAAATAACTGGACAGTAAGGGATCCGTAAAAATTACTAAGATGCCTAGCATTGAAAAACTATTGAAACATAGGTACTCCATGACTATAAAGGTTCTGTATTGGGCCCCGGGAATAGCACTGCCTAGGGGTCCACGTGGGTTAATCCGGCACTGATCCTACAACTTCCATCAGTTTCTCTGGCGTGGTTAAAAATCATTAGCATCAGTAAAGTTACCTACTCGTCGTCGCTATTGATTTATAAATTTAACAACTCGCCTCATGTTCACTAACGCCATTAAATTCTACTCGTATATCAACCGTTACCATTACACGACCCTACTCTACCTGCCTGCTTATCTGGTTTTCGACGACGAGGGTGTCCTGTTCGATCTTGATGATCTTGATTTTGGTCTTGTCTGAAGTCTCCATGAGATGCGACTACAGGCAAATACTACTCTATCTCCTTCTGCTTCTCATTACGTATACCTACCTCCTTCTGTTTCTCGACGACCACAGTGTCCTGTTCGATCTTGATCATGAGTTTCTCGGTCTTGTCCGAGGTCTCCACCAGCTGCGGCTGCAGGTCGCGCAGGTTTTGCTGCATCACGGCCACCTGTCCCGCCGCAAAGTCCAGCTGCTCCAGCCCAGTCTCGTATCTAGGATATAGTGCTTACAAAAACCATGAAGACGTCTTGTTTTCTACTTCAAGTAAAATAAAAGAAAAATGTCTGCGATTCGAGCAATCCTTCATAATATTATAAATCCGAAAGTTTATTTGTTGGAAGATTGGTTTGTTTGTTACTCTTTCACGGAGGGACGGGACCTCTTACTCTTTAGACGGGTCCCAGCGCAAGGGGTTCAAGACGAAAGACGAACCCAAAGGAGTGGAAGTGCACCCCCTTCCACCGTCCTCCCGGCGCCCATGTCTCTTTTCATAGATGACGTCACCGCCGCGTGTGGACAACTGCAGCACCAGGGACGTTACCAGTGCGTTAAAAGCCGAATCATACAAGTCGGCGGATGTGAAGTTAACCACAAGCTGCGCAATATCCAATCCTGATTAAGTAAGTTCGTATAGGCCGGGTGGCTAGCCCTGGTGTCAGTTTTTAGGCCGTCTGAAGGCCTCTGACATGGCTAAACAGTTAAAAGGGACCTACAACTAAACGTATCATCCGAGCCACGGATCCTAACTAAAGCTCACATAAAGCTGTATGTTGATTGGGTTTTGCGTAGCTTGTAACTCACATCCTCCGTGTATGATTCAGCCTATACCTATTAATTTTTGGCGGGAAATACTTTTCCAGCTATCTCTTTCTATCTCACCGATTCCTGGACAGCGTGATCTGATCGACCTTCATCGCGTACAGGCTCTGGAAGGCCTTGATCAGCTCCAGATAGCTGGTCGGAGTCACGTACACCTTACGGTTCAAGTCGCTGTAGAACCTGCATTCCAAATAGAAAAATATATATACAATACTAACATAATACCGATTTAATTGACTTTTACCATAGATAATTGAATACTTAGCTATATATTGCTAGTTCAAATACTCATCATCATCATCTCAGCCACAAGACGTCCACTGTTGAATAATTATAAACCCATAATGAGCGCGATACGTTCAGACGCCTTAGTATGCGTTTGGACAATACGTATTTCGTATGGCTCCATACATTTTTGTTACTTCTTGGTTTCCACGAAGGGAGTTGTACTAAAATGTATAGAGCTGTGTAAAATGTATAGAAAATAGCATAGTTTCCGTTTACGCATAAACTAGTGACGTTCCATGAGCATTACGCATATCCCAAGCCAGCCCAGTAGCGCCTTGAAATAGCAGACAGTGGCGCAAGGCTTTGATCAGCTTTGGCACAAGTGAACCCAATCAAACAATACAGTACAGTAGAGTTTGTGCAAAAAGAGAACGTCGTGGGTGAGGTCGCCCGTGTGTCATTTTACTAATTTTGTTACGTTGACAACATTGCTCTGTCATTACTAGTACTACAACTAAAAGTGTTTGATACTTGTTAGTCACTAATTCGGTTTTCATCAGTAGACTCGCGTCTACTAAGTAGTCGGTACCTTGACTGCTGATTGAAATTGATTAGTTTACCGTAACGCCACGACGGTTCTCTTTTTGCACAAACTCTAGCAAGGTAGCTATATTGACCTGTCGCTGAGAGCCACGACGCTCACGTGGAACAGCTGGCACACCTCGACGCAGGAGCGCGCCAGGTCTTCCTCCACGTTCTCCATCTGGGATATGAACATCGACGCCACGCGCTCCAGCGCCTCTGGAGGCCACGCAGTAAACCTACACAAAACAATCGGCTATTAATTTTCTCTCGATCCCATTAAGGGATTTTTGACCCAGAACTAAAATCTTATAGCAACCCCTCTTTTTTCGTCGCAGGTTAAAATAAGATGATTTCCTAAAACAATAAAGTTTATTTCTATTTCTATATGTACATTGGATAAATAATTCGTAGTAAAGTTTCAACCAATAAAAAAACCTCAACCAGTTCATCAAACATACGCTTAACATACGTCAATTTGTTGAAAACTGTCAACTGTCGATGTCAATATTTTAGAATTTGTTTTGTTCTGGTTTTGTTGTTCTTGAATCCTGTTCCTCTTTCACTAATTTACGTTAAAATGTCCACAGTTTCAGTAAAAAAGGGCAAAGTGCTATCAGCACAAACCAGAGCGATCGTGTTTAGTGTTCTACAGTTCGCATTACGTGAGAAAAAGGCGAAGGCCGTTCTAATGGACATAAACAAAGCGATGGACCGAGTCGCTGCCATGACGGGTTTGTTTACTAAATATTTTATTGAATTTTAACATTATTGTGGTCCTCTGCATAGGATGGTCGAGGCACATGTCTTTAATGTAAGTTGTGCACTTGCCGCTGTCTAAATGTACTGCTCAGGCATGTTTTACATCGACCTTTGACACAGCCTAGATAATGACCTATACTTAGTGTACTTGTTGTTATTAACCGTATACAGAAGTATATTTAGTACAAGGGTATAAAACAAAACTTCTCTTATTCATGCACACCAGACCCTGAACAAATTATAATTTTCAATAACATTTAATTTAATTTTCAGGTCTTTGCCGAGATACATTATCCAAAATAAAGAAGGAAGGATCCACAAATGGTGGAGTGTGGGAAACACGAGTAAAAAAGAAACGCCAAAAAGTAATAACAAACCCCAACGAAGTAGACAAGATCAACATTATAAACAAAATCGAGGAATTCCACAAGAGAAATGAAGCCGTCAGTTTGAGGAAATTGTTAAAAGAATTAAAACATGACAACAACTTCTCAGGTGGCAAAACTAGTCTTTTAATAGTTCTAAATTCAATGGGATACAAATGGGAGAAGAATGAGACAAATAAAAAAGTTTTACAAAAGGTTCCCGCTGCCAGTACTAGTAACTCTAAAGTGAAGAAAGCTCCTGATGAATTACCCAGTGCAATGGCAACACCCCCATGTAGTGTTACTGAGAGTTTTGCTGAGCAAAGTGTGACCATGCCTAGAGTGCCCCTACCACCAGAAGGGCCACCGCCCGGCCCCTCCCAGATTCAACCACCAGCACAACCTTTCATGCAACGGCCACTGTTACTTCATGCCCCACATTATATTTTCAACTTATAAGAAGATGCTGAGCAATTCAGTGGATGCTAACAACTATATGAATAGATTCCTGTCTAGACTTCAGTACTCATAAGTGCAAATGTCAGTACTCATAAGTACAAATATCAGCAGGTGAAGTGAAAGGCGTATTATCTAACTGTATGTGGTTCAAAAAGAAAAGTTACTGTTGGAGCAAAGTTCTGAAGATAATCTTAGAATCATTTAAATTATAATAATTATAAATCTATTTAGGCTTGTTTTATTGTTTCTAAAGGGCCAATCGCAAGTAAGATGGAACCTTAAAGATTAGGATACCAAGATAATAATAAGAATGAAAGCATGAACATTATTTTGTATAATTCGTAAAAATAGAAACGGCCAAAAAGGATAAGCGTCTCGGCAATTTGATTGAAAAAGTATAACATGAATTGTCAGTGTCAAACGCGGTTTTACAGTAGTTGCCATAGTGATGCCATTTTTAATCGATTACCGTTACTGTTTTCTTAACCGTTACATTTAACAATGCTATTTTATTATAAAATAACTACACAAATTCAAATCTGAGCTATTTGGTATTTAACTATACTGTTTGGTAGGCAATCCTAAACATGAAAGTAGCTAAAGGAGTTATATTTTTGGTGGTCGTTTATAAAATAATTTTTATGCGTTACTCTCCAAAATTATATACTGGTATCATTGTTTACAATTTCACGACGGCGTTATCAAAATTTATTTACTTTACTTAAAAACTGATTAAAATCATCATATTTAACTAATTACAATGGCTTCAAATAAAGCAAACGATGCGGCGTCTTCAAAGGACCCTAAAAAAGAAATTGTGAACATGTCCAAGTCCAAAAAAGGCAGAGTTTTGCCCGCGTCGACGCGAGCTATAGTTTTCAGCGTTTTGCAGTTTGCCTTGAAAGAAAAACAGGCGAAGAGCCCTATCATGGATATTAGAAAGGCTATGGAACGCACTGCGGCTATGACAGGTCTGTATCAGCGAAAAATAATATCCTTTTTATCAGCTCTCTGTCTTTGTGCACAAAGTAAGGCAGCGTAGTTTTTTCGTTCAATTTATACTCTGCCAGCAAGGAAAAGATCAATTGAAATCATAGATTAAACTTTACAAGGGACACCATAGCCTTAACATTTTGTTTCAAAACGTTCTGACTTATTTAACCATGCTAAATTCAGTTCATCTTAACAATTTTATTTATTTACAGGATTATCTCGTGACACAGTATTAAAGATAAAGAAAGAAGGCTCAACTAATGGTGGATTATGGGAGACACCTAAAAAGAGACCTCGTCCAAAGGTGAAAACCATCCTGAATGATGCAGACAAAGTGGTTGTCCTAAACAAAATTGACGAATTTGAGAGACGAAATGAAGCAATCAGCCTGAGGAAACTTCTCATAGTTCTCAAACAAGAAATCAATTTTGCCGGTGGAAAAGACAGTCTACGACGGGTATTACTTGCGATGGGTTACAAATGGGAGAAGAATCAGTCAAATAAGAAAGTATTACGGAAGTCAGATGGTAGTGTCAGTAATAAGATGCCAGAAGATTATCCTATAGATAACACAAATTCGATGCCTCTATGTGGAGTTAACGATGGCAGCTTAGATCAGAGTATGATGCACCGAGCACATCAGAGTCATGCCATTCCTCAGCATCAGATGCCTCACCAGCCACAACAAATGCCGCACCCTCACAGCAACCCCGACGGGTCAGGGTTCATACAGCGGCCCCTATTACTTCATGCACCACATTATATTTTTAATTTATAGATTAATAATTTTAAGGTCATAATGTCACTAAAACACTTAATTGTGTGATATAGTAACTATGTAAAGATAAGTGATCTTTAAGTTTGTATTTGTAGAAACTAAACTAGATTATCTGAAACTGAATCTTCTAAGACAATTCTTCAAGTTTCAAAGTAAAAAGGCCAGAAACCTAAAATTGCATAGTTAAGTTAGATTTGCAAGTTTCATAAGCTTTTGGTTATATGTTATGTATGTAATAGACAATTTATCTAAATAACAATGTATGTGTAATATATTTAATTTTTTAATTGTTATGCTACTTATCCACCTGTGTCTTAAGGCTTGCTACACATGTGGCCAGGTCGTCAAATAGAATATGTGTAGATAATTGTTTGGATGAAAAAGCTGATCGGCAATAACGGTTAACGTTGATGTGACAATGTATTAACGCGTTAAAACATTGGCTTCTATGTAACGGCTTAACTAGCGCGCTAATTGAGGCGTTAAGACGCAGGTGGAGCAAAGCATCAGAAAATACAAGAGTATTTGCTCGAAAAAGTACATGTGAGTGAGAGAATGAATGTGCTGCACTTTTTCAATTTCTATGGAAATAAAAGATACAGCTAGCTGATGCTGTAAATACATTTATGTATGAAATCGGATATATTCTATATTACCTTTCGCTAGTACTTAATTACTGTAAATAGATTTAAGTAAGAGAATATACATATTTTTGACCGACAAACCACCAGAGGAGGTATACTATTCGACGCGTATTTTTTTTTACGTATAACCACGCATAACTTTTTTCATAGTACGATTTCAATAATTATTTTTATATTAGAAAGAGTATACTTCGAAATTGGTCCCATTAAAATTTTATCGAAATCGGCTGAGCCATTTTTGATAAATCAACAATAATGTGAAAAATGTTACATCGATTCGTGCATAATATTTGCGTTCTAGCGATGCGCCCAGGCTTCGCACACGTGTATTATACATATAAACATTTCTCTTGAATTACTCTATCTATTAAAACAAACTGCATCAAAATCCGTTGCGTAGTTTTAAATATATAAGCATACATGGGGACAGACAGCGGAAAGCGACTTTGTTTTATCCTATGTAATGATTCTGTACACGGGTGAAGTCAGTCATGCTATTTTTTGCAAAAAATAATTAGTAATCGTGCACAATCACAAAGTCAAGTCAACAGCTTGATTTGAGCAACTGAAGTTCACACAAGAACTATTCCTTCATGTATTTAAATTCAATAGTTTACATTAAGAGTTATGAAATATAGTTGCGATATTATTAATTATTTGGTTTTCAATTAATGTTTGTTATTTTTAAACTTTCGCGATTTGAACACATTATTACTATGCGCGATTAGTCCCGTAGTACATAATAATAATAATTCAATTAATGTTTCTCCTCTGCGTTCGGCATGCACTAGATGAGGGGCACCAACACTATTTGAGATAGTCCAATTAATAGTACTGTTTGTCAAAATGCCCAGTATAAAATGTAAAGAACCTTATCTCTCGGCCACGACCTCACCGCTGTAAGCGGTAGCGGAGCGGCGAGGGGTAAAGAACCAATGTACTAAAATGTTCGAATGTCGCAACGACGCGGCGACGTCCCGCTCCGAACGCTCGAAGGCCCCGCCGCCGCCGGCACCGCCGCTGCTAAATCCGAAATCGTGGCCGAGTGGTTAGGAACACGGGCTGTATGCTTTCATTTCTATATGTTTTTATTTGGAGGGTCCAGAGTGTGATACTGTATACTTGCCAGTCGAAGGTGCAGCAGTTGATGAGCGAGGGGAACATGCGCAGGCGCTTGCGGAACGAGTCTCCGATGGTACTTGCCAGTCGATGATGTAGCAGTTGATGAGCGAGGGGAACATGCGCAGGCGCTTGCGGAACGAGTCTCCGATGGTACTTACCAGTCATGGTACTTGCTAATCGATGGTACTTGCCAGTAGATGGTGCAGCAGTTGATGAGAGAGGGGAACATACGCAGGCGCGTCCGGAACGAGTCTCCGATGGTACTTGCCAGTCGATGGTACTTGCCAGTAGATGGTGCAGCAGTTGATGAGCGAGGGGAACATGCGCAGGCGCTTGCGGAACGAGTCTCCGATGGTACTTACCAGTCATGGTACTTGCTAATCGATGGTACTTGCCAGTAGATGGTGCAGCAGTTGATGAGAGAGGGGAACATACGCAGGCGCGTCCGGAACGAGTCTCCGATGGTACTTGCCAGTCGATGGTACTTGCTAATCGATGGTACTTGCCAGTAGATGGTGCAGCAGTTGATGAGCGAGGGGAACATGCGCAGGCGCTTGCGGAACGAGTCTCCGATGGTACTTACCAGTCATGGTACTTGCTAATCGATGGTACTTGCCAGTAGATGGTGCAGCAGTTGATGAGAGAGGGGAACATACGCAGGCGCGTCCGGAACGAGTCTCCGATGGTACTTGCCAGTCGATGGTACTTGCTAGTCGACGGTACTTGCCAGTCTATGGTGCAGCAGTTGATGAGCGACGGGAACATGCGCAGGCGCGTGCGGAACGAGTCTCCGATGGGCGACATGGCCAGCACGATACGCAAGTTGGCTTTCACGCGCTCTACGTAGAACCCGAACATGGCTAGAGGAGTAGTCTCGATTTTCTTGCCCTGTGGAGAATAGAGCTCTTTGTTTGGAGATTAGATAGTTTTGAGTAAGTGAAGTTGGCATTCGTCCAGAATATATTGCCTTCATAAGGGAAGTTACAAAAGCTGCAGTCTAACTAGTCATACATCCATCCATCAGCCACGAACGTCCCCGGGCTGAACATAGGCTTCCATTATCACCCTTATGGCTCTTTCAATAAGACTTTAAAAGACCAGTGAGAACTTCAGAATGGTAAGCGGTAAAGTGGTGAAAAAAGGTCTAGATGCGAAAAGATAACAAATTAAAAACAGACCACCTGCAAACATACTTTACAATTAAGTTGATGGTGTCCTCAGATGTAGCACCTGTTCTTGAACTTTCACCGCTAAAATTGGTTATTTTATTCATGTGAGGATCCATCAAGTAACCTAAGAAGAAACTACGCAGTTGCCGTGGCCGAAAACAGCCTGGAAATCATCATCATCATAAGACCAGTCGGAAACAGCTTGCACCCAGTGCGCTCTTGCAGTCAGGCAATTAATGCAGATTTTATAAGGAAAATTCATATCTACATTTAGGTAAGTATATGAAAACTTGGAATTCTAGAAGAAATTTTAGTAGCAGCAATAATCAGCACATGTATAGGAAGAATTCTCACAGTACTGTATCAGCCTTTTTTAATAGTCCACTGCAGGACGTAGGCCTACCCACGAAGGGTGTTTTATTTTATTTTTTTTATTTCGAATAGGTTCGCGTTTGACTACACACTATAATAGGTTCGTGTTTTGGCCCTATCCACCTCGCTGGCCCAGTGCGGGTTGGTGGATTCACATACGCCATCGAATTTCTTCTACTGACATGCAGGTTACCTCACGATGTTTTCCTTCACCAAAAAGCCAGCGGTGTTAAATTCCGTACATAAATTCCAAAGAACTCATTGGTACGGGACCGGGATTTGAACCCACGACCTCACGATTGTAAGGCGGGTGTCACTACCACTCGACCACCACGGCTTCACAGTAGCACATGTATACTCACAGAGTCCCGAACAGCGGTCTGCATCTTGTCCAGAATCTCGACCTTCTCGTCCATCCCGTACAGGTTGGGGATGTCGCCCGTGTTCAGCAACATGTTGATATCTTCCACCATGCCCTCGTACATTATCTAAACAAAAGTTGACTAAACATCACAGGACGGGGTTTAATGACGGAACGGAATGGCTAAATATTGGGGGATAAATAATTAGTTCAAGATTCAAGTGCCACCTACGGTGCATATATCTCGCGTTCGAAAACAGCCTTTCAATTACCTATACATTTCTCGTTGGAACAGTCAGAACAGATAACTCTTTATCGGAGCCTGTTTGGCACAAATAACGTTGAAGGTGTCTTCAAATCAAAAACATAGGCATCTGTACTTCAGCTTGATCGCATCGCTGCTTGACATCAGGCATTTAGTAAGGATACAATGAGGAAAACATTAATACAATGAATCCTACGTATTTACTTATTTAGCTATCCTCAGACTCAAGTCGGCATGAGTTGAGTCCCTTAATTTTATTATAATTATTCTTATGAGTTGTTGTGGTCGTTCGTCATTTCAGCCATTGGACGTCCACTGCTGGTCATAGGCCTCCCCTATAAATCTCCAATAAGACCGGTTAGAAGCGGCTCGCATCTAGCGCGAACCTGCGGTCTTGCTGTGATCCTCCGTCCTCATCGTGGGTGGGCGTCCTACGCTGCGCTTGTCGGTACGTGGTCTCCACTTGAGAACTGTTGAGTTGTGATGTCGAATGAAGTTTTCAGCCTAAAAGTTTTATTTTTTTTAAGAGTTTAGATGACTATAGTTACCTGGTTATCAGCGAACAGGAAGACGAGCGGTTTCCCAATGATCCCAGACTTCATTAACATCTTGCGGATATCGTCGCGCCATTCATTTTGACCGTACACTCTCGATATTTCAATCTGACATATAATAGACAAATTTATTTACACAAAACTTAAATAACATTTCATAAACTTAACGTATTTATTAAAATCACTAAAATTAAAAGGGCGCCTTTCGCGACACTACAGTCTGAATGACGTCTTCCGTCGGGCATTCGTCAGTGCCGGCGTCCCGTCGGTCTTAGAGCCTAACGGACTGTTGCGAGACGACGGTAAGAGGCCCGACGGAATGACATTGGTGGAAGATGGGACGACCTTTAGTGTGGGACGCGACTTGTGTCGACACACTGGCGTCGTCTCACCTTCCTGTCACAACAATTGGGGCTGGCGCTGCCGCAGTTAAAGCCGAAAACCTCAAACGGCACAAATATGAGTCGTTGGACAGAATATACCTCTTTGTGCCGTTTGGGGTTGAGACTTTAGGTCCATGGGGGCCGGACGCCCTATCACTTTACAAAGACTTGGCCAAGCGGTTAGTAGAGGTGACGCGTGATCAGAATACTGGCGTCTACTTTGGTCAAAAGCTCAGCATTGCCATTCAGCGAGGCAATGCTGCCAGCATTCTGGCCACGTTTCCTTCTTCAAAGGGGCTTTTAGATTAAGTTTTATATGTTATAAATTTAGTTTTGTATACATGTAATAGATAAAAAATTAATAAGCCAAGCCATCAACGTTATCAAATACAAAGAAATACATTGTTTCAACATTATGTTAGTGACGAAACAAGAAAGTCGCTTGTCTGATATTATGCGAAATGTGGATTTTTTATATGTTTTCAGAGCAGCACTGCGCTCGTCAGGTTCACATAATATCAAAATTTTGAGCGTCATAAGGCGAGGTGCCTGCTCGCCACGACCACTCTACGAGATCGAATCTTTTTCAAACGTTTATATCTAATAATCGGCCAAGTGCGAGTCGAGATCGCGCACCAAGGGTTCCGCACCGTACGGAAGCCCCCCTTTAATTTAGTTATTTTTGAGGGAACATACAACTTAATATTCTGTGAATATTTCAAGCATCTTCCTGTTGCCGTTATTAATATCGAGAAAAAAAGCCACGTTACTTATATGGAAGCCCCCCTTAAATATTTATTTTATTTTAATTACTTAATTATTTTTAAGAGCCTATTTAATTAATTATTTTTTGAATATTTCAAGCATCTACCTGTCGTTGTTATTAATAAACGGCTAAAAATTCAGATTTGTTGTATGGGAGCCCCCTTAAATATTTTTTTTTCTGTTTTTAGTATTTGTTGTTATAGCGGTAACAAAAATACATTATCTGTGAAAATTCCAACGTTCTAGCTACCACGGTTCATATAAAGCCAGTTCAGATACAGCCTGGTGTGAGACATACAGACGGACGGACAGCGGAGTCTTAGTAATAGGGTCCCGTTTTTACCCTTTGGGTACGGAACCCTAAAAATGATACACATTATTTATATCAAAATTGACAAAACAAACGTGGAAGCAACTGGCGCACCTGTATGACGTTCATCTCCAGAATGCTGGCGGCCAGCTTCACGGCGCTGCTGCGGCCGCTCCCTCCCACGCCCACCAGCAGCAGGTTACCTACCAACATTATTTTAATGTGATTACACTCGTATCTAAGTCATTTATACTAGTAGGTATAAATCCGAACTTACGTTTGTTGGTGACGGATATATACCAAAACTCGGCAGTACATTATGCCATTGTGCGTATGTATGACACATAATCGAGTTTGCCATTGTCGAATAGGTAAAATAAAAGTAGATAAGTTGATATAGGCTTGTGTGTCAAAATTTTAAGCCACTCGAAAGCCTCTGGCATGGCTTAAAAGCTAAATCTACTTGAAACCACAATTTAAGGGTGCTTGTACACGGAGCAAGTAGCTGGAGCTAGTAAAGATGCGAGTCACACGCGTAAGTAACATGCGCAAGCTACTTGTCACTCGCTTGTACTTGTACATGGTGCAAATAACTTGAGCAAGTAAAGACACGGGCTACTCGTGCAAGCAGTACGCACAAGATATTTGCTTGTGGTCATGAGCTACATGTGCACACTATTCGCACGGTAGCTTTTTAAGTTGAATACCTCAAGTAACATGCGCGAGTGACCGGCGCGCGCCACAGAGCACGCGGATCAGTTGCGCGGGCGGCTCGCTTTGGTACATGCTCGAGTCGCTAGACCAGCACATGTTTTTGAACGTTACGTTTACGATGCATTTAACCCGCGCAAGTCCCTCAACATGCGCAAGCTACTTGCACCGTGTACAAGCACCCTAACGTAAAGTAGAAAAGCAGACAAAAGTGAAATGTGGACGATAGTGGACAATAGTGGACGCACCATTATCCTGCAACAGCACGCGCGTGCAGCGCGAGATATGGTCGAGCGCGTATCGGAACATCACCAGAGCCATGGGAGAAGAAGATACCACATTGTATTCTTCCAAGTAGTACTCCATTTTCACCGCCATATCGTCCAGGTCCATCACCTGTGCCAACAAAGGTACTCTAAAATTATGACGGACCAGTTTTCACCCGCGGGTTCGCCCGCATGATATTTTGATTTTGACGCAATATAATTATAATTTATAGCCTATGTGTTATTCTGACATATAAACTATATTATTGCAAAGTTTCATCTCAATCCGTTCAGTAGTTTTTGCGTGAAAGAGTAACAAACATCCATCTATCCTCACAAAACTCACAAACTTTCGCGTTTATAATATTAGTAGGATTATTTTAGCTTTACAGACACTGTTTTATTACAATTGCCAGTATTGAAGACTTTTGTAACATTTGCAAATAACCACATAGTCAAAGTCCTGAAACATAAGCCAGCAAAGCAAATTAGAGTCATGTACTTACTAGTGTCATCGTCCATCCATGACGATGACTTACTAAAAGTGTATCTAGTAAGGATGAATCTGGTCTGGATGAATCGTAGGTATGAAATTTGATATATGTATCCGAGGAAAAAAGTAGAGAGATAACGTGCGGATATACGAAAGGGAGAAGTGACAAAAGAATACAATCATATTATGCCAACCCCACCTAATGTTAGAAAAAATGTCTCCCTCGGGAAGATATCCGCTTTCATTCATCACTTGGTGTTGGACGATGTTACCGGTCGTAAATCTTTGAATTAGCGTCGGATTCCATGTAGTTTCCAAATGAGATATTCACTGCCTTTTTCTTGGCATCATTTACTAGAAATTCTGTAGCTGGATAGTACGAAGTTATCTGGTCGTAAATCTTAGGACCGAAGACATTGGTAGCGTGTTAGTTAGAAAACTTGTCTCCCTCGGGAATATACCCAATTCTGTTTATCACTTGTTGTTGTTAGGACGATGTTACCTGGTCGTAAATCTTCGGGTCAGCGTCGGGCTCCATGTAGTTTCCAAAGAAGATATTGGCGGCGTGTTTGTTGGAAAACTTTTCTCCCTCGGGAATATACCCACTCTCGTTCATCACTTGATCGAGATGCACGCGATAGTTTGAATATACCGCGGTGTGAACCAGATCGAATAGTTTTAATCTGAAAATATATTCTTTAACTGGACCTTTATTAGTACAGCAAAATACAATACTACTTGCTTAAGTGAAAACTAAAAACGTAAGCTACTACTACATAAAACGCAATTGGATCATCCACAGACCTAATCCAAATACTGAATCAGATAATCCAAATGCTGAGGCTCACTTCCGGTGGGCAGTGTGCCTAGAATGCTGGCAGCGTTGCCATGCTTAATGGATACATTATTATTTCTAAAGGTCTAAATATATTCTTATTGTAATATTAGCTGCAGCAATCCACGACTAAGCATCCAAGTCTCGTTTAAAGATATCCAATAAGACTAAATAGAAATAGCTTACAGTTTGAGCTGCCTTTTTGGATCCATTTTGGACTGCAAACCTACATCTTGGGAAAATACTACCAGTCTACATAGATATCTCAAAAATGTTCCTAGTATAATTAATTTTTCAGCAAATATAAAGAGCTAACCAATAGTGGACTTTGTACGGCAGAAATGATAATGGTGATTAGAAATTATCTATTCTAAAAATGTGCAAAAAGTTTGACGATTAAAATCGTACACTAGCGAACAACGTACAGAGCGATTTCTTTTTCTAAGCTATTAGTCTGAACCTCTCTTACCTGTCCGTATCATCAGTGAGCCTGTCATAGAAGACTCTATAGGTCTCGTGGACCCACAGCAGCACCAGTTTGTTCAGCTCCTTCATTCTAGATGAAGGCACGAGTAGAACACCTTTGATGACTCGCGAGAAGTCGCGCAAGTTAAACAGATAGTGGCATTTGCTCGGAGTGGGGAGGAAGCCGGTTGTTACCGCTTTGTATACTTCCATGGTGGCGCCTACTACTGCCTGAAAAACGAGGTTAAATTACATGGAAGGCAAGAGTAGAACGCCTTTGATGACTCGCAATAAATCGCGCAAGTTGTGTCCAACTTGCGCGATTGTGGCTGTGGCATTTATACTGAGCGCCACACAAATTGAAAGATGGGAAGTTAGCCGCAGATGACACTTCGCCGTGATTCGCTAATTATTGCGCAGGTGTGCACAATGCCTATACAAATGGCGAAGTAGTGAGCTCGGGCGTAGGGAGTGTGCGGGAGGCATGAGGTTGGCGGGCGGGTGTGTCCCGGCGTTTCGTCTCTCTGGCTTCCGCGCGTGCCCATATTTCGGCTTTTGCGCAGAACGCTGCGCATAAGTTCCCATCCTTCAATTTGTGTGGCGCTCAGTATACTTGGTATAGAGGGACTAAATGACTTGGTTAAGTTATGGTTTGGAAATCCTTCTTTTATGTCACAGCAAGACACTGTAAACGATCTCAAGCCCTTGTAAAGAAGAGGTTCGTGTTCAGCAATGGCAGCAGGTAGTTTACAACGACAATAGCTGCTACTGCTAGACAGGGGGTCCGTGGGTTGAATCTTTTACTAGAGTATTTCACTCTTCGTGAGTTGTGATGAGATCAAGCTGGAGTGACAGAGCGAGTCGCGTTAATGTCTCGCTTACCTTACTCTAGTTACTCTGCTTGGTCAAAGCTTCGGGGAAGCCTTTAGCGTAGTGCCAATAGTAGGTTATGGTACAGAATATCTTAATCGGGGTATTGTCTTCGAAGGAGGCTAATGTGACCACCACAGTATGTGTTCAGATGCGACGAGAACAAGAGACAGAACGAGTCAATAGTACAGATGATCTTATTCAGGGTATTGTCTTGAAACGATTCTAGTGGAACCACCAACGTGTCTCTTAAGTCGCGACAAGACCAATTTTAGTGACAGAACGAGTCGTCTTTTTTCACCGTTGTGATTATTGTCTCGCTTACCTTACTCTGCCTGGCTAGAGCTTCAGGGAAGCCTTTAGCAAAGTGCCAGTCGGTGATGGTGCAGAAGATCTTGTTCAGGGTATTGTCTTCGAAGGAGTCTAATGTGATCACCACCGTGTGCCGCGTCAGTCGTGACGAGATCAGGTTGGAGCCACCACCAGGGGGCAGCATGGCAGACACCATCAGCTGAATCACAAATAATAGACTGTAAGCCTACTGTGAATACTAAATATCTACTTTACATAAAATAATTTTGCAAATCTTAGAAACAGTATGTAAAAAAAATTGCGCAGAAATGTAGGAGTGGGCAATATCCTTCACACTGAAGGGGCGCAGCCAGCAAACAATCAGAGTTCTTGATTTAAGGTTTATCAATTCAGCATCTATAGTTGAATGAACGCTAGACCGTAGGCGCACACCGCCCCAGTGTCTAAGACATCAGAAAAGTTTATTTTAATTTACAGTAACTAATAAACGAGTATTCTTGAGCTAATATTATAATTATTATGAGTCAATATAGTTTAAGCTATCATTGTGGACGTGGTTAAGCACCTAAAGGTCTCTTTAGTATATGTAGCAGTACAATTTATAAGGAGGATAGAGATGGCAGGTATGGAGACCGCGAGAGAGAGAGAGAGAGAGAACGCACCACGTCGACCACCTCCTGGCGCACCATGTCCTTCAGGTCGTACCAGTGGCCGTGGTCGATCCACTGCCGGATCAGCTCCAGCGGAGGCTGCGCGCCGTATGTCTCTTTTTGAGGCATACTCAAGTCATCCACGAAAAGCACACACTGAGAAATGAGTCAAAGATGAAATAAAATAAATGAAATATAAGTCCCGGCACGTAAGTTGAACAAAAAAATATCACTCTCTCCCTTTCGTTAGCAAAGAAAACAAAAGAGAGGTAGCTATAGTTTAACGTTCAAGTTGTTTGCCGGCTACTATACCTATAATTATTATGTAATAACATTGTTTTGATTTTTTTAATCATTACATATTTGTGTGTTGCAATTCTACAAATCCTGTAGTAGAAGGACGTATGTACCTACATCTACTTATTATCGCTTTACCTTTTTTCCCATAGAAGGTCCGAATACTCCTTTACGTCTTCTGTCCACTTTCGACATTATAATGTCTTGAGTCTGAAACACATGAATAAGAAATTGTTCTAAAAATATCATAATGATTATGCTGTTTGCACACTTTCTTCCACAATTTGCTAAAAATATATAAAGAGATGATCTCTAAAGCAAAAAAAATCGTGATTGTTTTTCTACCAAATATGAAATGTGTAATGATGGCTGTAGGCAACTAGGTACTTATTTCATTCATCATCCCTCACGAAGCCTTTGCAATTCGTTACTCTCGTATCTAAAAAATACAAAAGAATTCAAAAGATAGGAAAAAATACTAAGGTATTCGTACCTGATTAGCGGTAGTCCTAGCAGAAAAGGTTATGGTGTTTGTGATATATTTTTCCTTGGGCAGACTGAGCAGGAAGTTCAGCACCAATGAGGATTTGCCCGTGCCTGTGGGACCCACGATCAGAAGTGGGATGCGCGAGCGGACCATCTTAGTCACAAAGTACCGAAGACACGCGTTCTCGTTCGTCAGGATTATTAGGTCGTTCACCTGGAATTCACATTAATATATAATTTCAATATGTTTCTAATAGAACCGGTCCTATGCAAAGAAGTTTTGTGTTTTTGTTTTTGAGTGGGCAAGCCACATCATCTTAAGTCAAGCCACAAGTCCACCAGTGCCCCACTTCAACATGCTATTCCACTGGGGTGTATCAATAACTTGGTTCTTTAAAGGCCCGCTTACAATACTATATATCAGTCAAGCCACCGTTACGTCACAGTAGGTACCAGCACAGTGAAAAATATTCTTTCGTCCATTCTCTATGGACGTATTCCCACATGCCAGAGTTCGTGTCAGTGCCGACACCGGCAACCGCTGAGACTGATAAATAAGTGGAGATACTTTTATAGAAAATGTATGAAAGAATATTTTTCACTGTGGCGGAACCGGCCTTTAATGAACCAAGTTATCGACACACCCCAGTGGAATAGCAAGTCGAAGGGGGCCCAGGGTCGGGGTCTTGCCCATCCTAGAAACGTTTTTTTCGTTCCCAAAGATCTTGAATTATTGAATTGGGATTTTTTTCTCATTGATCCCATGTTTCCTATTTCCAACCCACCTTCGCAGCAGCCGCTATAGGCTGCTCCTTCTCCAGCTCCATCCAGGGTATCCACATGCCGTTGTTCCTCTTATCGTACACGTAGTCAAACACCGTGTCCTTTTCCCCAAACAGCTGGCTTTTGGTCAGTTTGAACGACTTCGGTTTCGGGTAGGTAGCGTTGTTTCCTTCTAGCATCTTGCGGAAGAACGTGTCAAATACTTTACGGCTGTTACCTGTCGATAGGATAAAGTAAGTTTGTACAGTCCGGATGGCTATCGCTGGAATCAGTTTTTTCCAGGTTTAGCTAAAGCAACAGGAAACTAGTCATCTTTACTAATATTATAAATCCGAAGTTGGTTGGTTACTCTTACACGCAGCAACAGAACAACGTATGGTCTTGATTTTTGGATGGATATAGTCCAAAGGTTATAAAAGTGACAAGCTACTGTTTGTCCCGAAAAATAATAGGTTCCCTTGGGACAGCACAAAAACAATGTCACGCGGGCGAAGCCGTCGGCAAAAACTAGTCGGTTATTAATGCCACTCAGAAGCACTCCCTTTTTTACTCTAGAAAATCTTAGCTATGTTCAGTAAATGACAGAAGCAGGTCTTACCGTTGATGGTGGCGCATAGTCCCCACAGCAATGTGAACACGAATATGTTCTGCAGCCATAACGTACTGAACTGCGATTCGCTCTCCAACAGACAGGTGAAAAGTCGCGTGAAAGACTGGGAACAATTATACAAATGGCCATTAGAAAAATTACATCATCAATATTCATTATAGGCCTTCCTCGTAGATATCTAAGGTCTTTGATGAATGAAGAAAATAAGATCAGTTAAAAAAGTTTAATGAAAACAGCAGTAAAGTACGGTTTGCAATATGAAAAATGATATATCCGCCAAAAAACCTCCCTACCTCAAAACATGTGCAAATACTAAAGTCAAATCTACCAATTTACCTGGCTTAGCGACCCAAAACATGTGTTACGGCCTCTGATACTAAGATGCGGCCTTCCTTTTAGCAAGTATATGCTACAGCTCGCATGGAACTGAACTCCATCAGCTCCTGGACCAGGTGGAACAGTCCCAGGACTCACGTGAAACTGGTGGATCTCGCCCACGTCGATGAAGTGCTTGCAGCGCAGCAGCATGAACTCGAAGATGGCTGGCACCAGCCACTCGATCAGCTCCTGGATCAGTTCGAACTGCTCCGGAATCAACTTCTTGCTCAGGTGGTTGTTGTAGGAAGCCAGGAACGCGCGCCAGCCTGGACAAATACTTTTGTTAGTTGCACTTTAAAGTTAAAAGATGTTATGGAGACAGGCAAAGGTGTACATGCTCTTCATTATGAATAACTTTTACTATGGTACCAACTTTAAAATTTAAAAAAACAGCTGTTGTTGGTTAGTTGATGGGTGTTAAAAATCGGGCCAACAACTTAAAGGATTTGCCACTGGATGCGTTCTGTGGTCTGCAGTCATGTCAAATTTAACGCAGCCCGCATTATTATATGAACAACATTATCGGTCAGGGCAGCCCCCCGACCGCCTAAGCAATAGCTAATTTTAGTCATTTGGCACCGCCTATGTGACGTTAGCCATCAATTGCTTTGTGCGGATTGCGAAAGCGATCGTTGAATGAACAACTTTGATGGCTAACGTCACATAGGCGGTGCCAAATGACTAAAATGAAGTCATAAACGATTGCTATTACGATTGCTATTGCTTAGGCGGTAGGGGGGCAGGTCAGCTATCCGGACAGAGGAACGGGTCAGCGGACCGGGCGATGCGGACAGGGCTACGTGATCGCACGGTCAGATCACAACAAAATATACAGAGACCGACAACTTTGTTCAGACATAATGCGGGCTGCATTAATTTTGACCTGACTGTAGACTGCAGAACGCATCCAGTGTGCCAGATCCTTAAAGCGTCAGCCGAGGCACGCATAATTCAGTTGTAAATGCAGTGAAACTAAACACCTATGTGGAGAATTACCGAGTTGCTCCGGTTCCATATATATCATGCCGCAGCGGGAGACGGTAGCTGGAGACGCAAACTCCAGGTCTGCTGGCTCGAAGATCAGGTTCATTTTATTGGTCATCTAATGATAAAAGTAAATTTCATTACTGATGAATGGTGTAACTGTCCTAATCTTAGATTTCTCTAGATTTTAAACACGAAATAGAATTCTCCAGATTTTCATACTATTGGCTTTTCCGTGACGGAACGTATCGTAAACAACTTTTACGTCTGAATAAGAAATTGAACGGTATACATCGTCCGATTTCTTCTTCAGTTGTATTGGTAGAATTGAATACTTAAATAGATTGTTCATATTAGTAGATTTAAATACTCAAACCTACCAATTGCAACTTGCCCAGATGCTGTAAGTGTGATTCTAAACGCTCCTCGTTTTCTTACTGATAGATATAATCGATCGACGTCACTTCCGACTAGAAGAGACTACATACTGCTTTACCTGTATGATCTCCCCGCTCATGAGGCACAGTTTCTTGTTATCATCCAGCACAGTGTTCATATTCTCAATCCACACGGCGTCCACGGGCCCGTCGAACAATATCCACTTCCTGTCGCGGGTTATGGACATCGCATACTCGCGGAATGCTATCGCGAGAACACCGTCCGACCTGTACAAGAAATACTAAATAATACTCGAATTTAATAGGGGAGGCCTCTTGTTTATGAGAGAGTGTTCATGATCGTGGAACCTTTAAAACCGTCATCAAAAAGGGCGAAAGAAGTTAATGTTTAATTTCTGAGGCATTTGGTGTTAACTCTTAACTGCCCACAACACGATAGATTGGGCTAAAAAAGACAATAAAATGACATTTTGACAAACAAGGCCAGAGTACAATTTGGCACAACACTTTTCTTTTCACAAAGCATAGTATCTCTGAAAAGTAAGAAATAAATTCCAGTTTACCACTCGTAAGAAGCTGGGTCGACGCAACCATACAGCTCAGTGCTGACCCATGTTGATCGCCTTCGGGTTGATGATCCGGAATATGGCTCCGAACTCCTTGTGTCTTAATGAAGTCTTCATCAGCTTAGCGCTCGCAGCGACTTGTCTTAGGTCTGGTAGACCTGTGTCACTCACCACTCGTGGGAAGCTGGGTCGAAACAACCGTAAAGCTGTCCCATAGTGATCGCCTTCGGGTTAATGATACGGAAGATGGCTCCGAACTCCTTGTGTCGTGGTGGAGGCTTCATCAGCTGCAGCGCACGCAGCGACTCCGCCAGGGTCTGGTAGGCCTGTGTCTTGCCGCCCATCGGTGGGCCCACGATCATGAACCCGTGTCGCACCAGCATCATCTCGTAGATCTGATGATCGGTTCAAATAAAATAATGTTGTGTTATATTTTAACATACTGGATGTAAGAAGAACGCTTTCGAAGCCGATATATGATTATGAACAACTTTAATTACGGAACACCGAATTCGCAAAGTGTAATGACTTTCCTTTGGAAGCGTTCCCCTTATACTCTATCATCTACGACAAAAAAACCTGTCACATTTCAGCGTTAAATGAGATGCACGCAAAATTGAACTTATGTGACTTTTTAGATGTGCAATATTGCAAAGCCAGTTATCTCCTATGCACATCCGTTAGTTTATTATTAAATTTGCCCTATTTAACTAGGTTATCAATTTACCTCCATGTAACATTCTCCAGTTCTCCATCCAGTTCCTTGTGGACTCAGCCAGGTTCAAATATAGACAGTATCTAACACAGCGGGAGGATATCTGGATGATATTCTCGAGATACCATTCAGTTAGCCGAAGTATCCGTTGGTCCATATTCCTGCCAAGGAACAGATCCGAGTATAGACAGTACCCCCTAGTACAGTGGATAGAGTATACCTGGATGATCTTCTCGAGATACCACTCAGTGGGCTGCAAGTTCCGTTTGTCCAGCTCCTTGTTGACGCAGCGCAGTAGCTCGGCGCGGTCTGGCTGCGGGATCTCCACGCCAGGGAACAGGTCCGAATATATCCCGGCGAATAGGGGCACATCCTGGGGACAGGATAATATAAAAAATCAACACGGAGTAAAACTAACATGACTGTGAAACTATAGTTCGAATAGCTATACTCAGTGAGTTTTTAGGTCTGACATTAATTTATGTTTAAGTGTTGCTCACAGTCACAACGCTGACAGGTCGCTATAGTGTATATCTCATTCTAGTCCGGTCAATATAGATATCTAAAATAAAAAAAAGTGAATAATCTTTCAATATTGCACTTTTAAAGACGTACTCACGTCAAAACTCCAACAGAGCTATTTTGGTGGAGGACTTGGGAATACCAGGAAATCCAAAAAAAAAAGTTATAATTATTATTGTTAACGATGAATATGACAATGCAGGTGATAACAATACGCATATACCCACTATCTTCACAAAAAAAAAGTATAAGTACGTGATCATTATAATGATAATTTGTCATAGTATTGTCATAGTATTTTCATGTGTGTTATAAAGTGTTGTTACTTATAACATGTGATGATCTAAACATACGAAGTAGCCCAGTAGTATGTAGTGTTTATACTTACCTAATTTATTACTAAGTACCCGCAATTTTATGTTTTAATGAGTAATCTACTTTCTAACTATTGTTAGCTTAAAGTTTTAAAAGGCGTCCCTAGCCTATAAGACGATGTATTATTCTAAGTTAAATGTTATTTAAGCCATGTAACGCTAAATATACATTGTATTATTTACTTTTGTTAAATAAAGTATTTTATAAATCAATCAAAATCAGTTGAGCTTCATCCTTCTCTGGATAGCCCTCCTGATGCTAACAACACCGACTTACATGACAAATGACCACACATATACAGAGAGCAACAAGTACAGTACAAACCTGCGAGAGAAACTTGGGCATATTAACATCAATAATAGCCCTCAACACCAGTTGAGCTTCATCCTTCTCTGGGTAGTTCTTCTTGAGCGCGCCTGATGCCAGCAGCACTGACTTCACGGCTCGCATGCCGTAGTCGTAGTGGTTCTGGGACGATAGCTGTTCCGAGCACAGCTTGTACGCTTGTACAATCTTACGCGCTAGTCTGAAAGAAAAAAATGTTAGACATAGGCCGAATCATACAAGTCGGCGCTTGTGAAGTTAGCTACAAGCTGCGCAGTATTCAAGCCTGACTGTTGTAAGCTTGTAGCTAACTTCACATCCAGCAACTTGTATAATTTGGCCTATAATATTTGACACCCAGCACGATTAACTGTTAAGGTTCCAGTTGACAAATCTATAAAACAAGCCCAAATAAAACATACTTACATGACGTAAAACGTGACCGTTTCAAATAGTTTAGCCGAAACCTAATGGCTTTTATCCTAAACAGCACTTTTTGACTCATCATCATTTTAGCTGCGCAACGTCTATAAGACATGGCCAGGCCACTCCCAAATATTTTGAATGGGACCTTGTCTCTCCATTTTGTAAGTCGTCATTCTGCCCTGATTTTATTGGACCGTAGTCTCCATAAAAGCCAAATAAATCTGCTTACCCAGCGCACAGGAATCTATTAGAATACAGTTTGATGTCCCCGATCATGGTGTAGTCGGGCGCCATCATGGCTACTGTACGGAATAAAACCTTAAATAAAGTAACTCACGGTCCAGCGCACACGAAGCCATTGGAGTATAGCGTGATCTCCCCGATCATGGCGTAGTCGGGCACCATCATGGCTACAGTTCGGAATAGAACCTTCAGATTATCTGGCAGCTCGGTACGTCCCGCGTATCTGCCAAGGATAATAAACAACTTGAGGTATAGGCATAATCTAACTTTATGGCATTTGCGAACACGAGGCAAGTTGCGCAGTAGCATATTCAAACATATATCAGCGGCAAGGAGAGGACATTTACGCAGCTTGCAGCTAACTTCACTGACGTCATTTAGTTTGATTTGGCCTGTACAGCGTATTCGTATTTTGGGTAAATATCGGAGTGGGAACTTAATTTAGGTACTGTACGTTTCTGCAGCTATATTAGGTACTGTTAGATATTAGGATCAAAATGTATGATTATCTAATATAATGAACGTTCCCGCACAGAAAAGAGAAGTTGGACGAAGGGGGTTCGACTATTTTTACGGTTTATATTATAACTAGGCGCTGTGCCACCCATCGTGATACGGACACGGCCAACGTCACCGTACGCCGTCACCCAGTCACGCATATCGACTGGCGTTCATGTGTCATAATGTTGGACAACCGATTAAAAGCTTTCGAGTCACACGTGAACTTTGTTCAATATTTTAATTTAGCGTAATAGTTGGACGATTTTTCACATATAAACTTCTTTGCTTCAGAGGTTGGAGATTTGACATGGAGAGAATGTAAGGTGGACCCACCCAGGGTACATAGTGATGAAGACCGAGCAGGTGGGGTTGAGGCTGATCTCGGTGTAGATGGATGATGTGAGGTGGACTTACCCAGGGTTCATGGTGATGAAGGCCGAGCGGGTGGTTTGTGCAGCTGGATGGAGGATGGAAGGTGGAGTTACCCAGGGTTCATGGTGATGAAGGCCGAGTGGGTGGGGTTGAGGCTGATCTCGGTGTGGATGGATGATGTGAGGTGGACTTACCCAGGGTTCATGGTGATAAAGGCCGAGCGGGTGGTTTGTGCAGCTGGATGGAGGATGGAAGGTGGAGTTACCCAGGGTTCATGGTGATGAAGACCGAGCAGGTGGGGTTGAGGCTGATCTCGGTGTGGATAGATGATGTGAGGTGGACTTACCCAGGGTTCATGGTGATGAAGACCGAGCAGGTGGGGTTGAGGCTGATCTCGGTGTGGATGGATGATGTGAGGTGGACTTACCCAGGGTTCATGGTGATGAAGACCGAGCAGGTGGGGTTAAGGCTGATCTCGGTGCCCTCGAACACGAAGCGCTTCTCGCGGCGTAGAATGGCCAACTGGATGGACAGGATCTGCTGCGCCACCACGGATAATACCTCCAGCTCGATGCGGTTGAACTCGTCGAAGCACGCCCATGCTCCCGACTGCGCTAGACCCTGGAAACACGGAGCTTAGTAGGTAAATCAAGTAAAAGTTAGTTTGTAGTATTGGTAGGTAGAACAACCAAGGTCACCGACATATCCCAGTGGATTGGCAGATCAAAATGGTAGTGGGCAGAGCACATAGCACGGAGAACTGATGACCGATGGAATCAACCAATTCTCAAGTGGAGCCCACGTACTGACAAGTTTAACTTAGGATGTCCACCAACAAGTTGTACAAATGACCTCAAGATCGCAGATTCAAGCTGGATGCAAGCTGCTTCCAATTCGTATTGAAGATAAGAAGGAGACTATGTTCAGCAGTGGACGTCCAATAGCTGAAATTATGAGATAATGATGATAATACCTTGCAGAAATTCATTATAATCCAATCCATCAGAGCGGGTGGTCTCCTTCTTACCAGTATCTACACCTGCAGGCATTTCCAGAGCTCCTCCTAGGTTTAACCTCAATGCACTCATTAGCGTCCTAAAGATGACACCAAAGTATTCATAATAAATACCTTAAAGAACTTCCCAAGCGCCTTGTAATCCAGTCCGTCGGAGCAATTGAAGACGACGCACTTCTTGGCCACGGCCTTGGCCAAATCTTTGGTGGTTTCCGTCTTGCCCGTGCCAGCTGGGCCTTCCGGCGCTCCTCCCAGGTTTAGCTTCAAGGCACTCATTAGGGTCCTGAAAGTAAGTGAACTCCTATAGGCTCGGTAGCTAGATCTAGTGTCAAAGTTTTTACTCCATCTGAAAGCCTTTGACTTGGCTCAACGGTTAAAAAATACTAATGACATACAATGTGTATGTCTACCGGTGTCGGTAAATGCAAAAAAAAACAGCTATTCCATACTTTTTGTCGAAAGTCTATAAAAAATCGTATGGAACAGCAGTTTTTTTACGTTTTCAGAGTTGATCCCATAGTAAAAGTTATTCAAAATTTGCCATATATGGCACCGCTTAAGGCTCCGACACCGGTAGACAAACACATTGTTCATCATTGATATGTTAAACGCATGCATAAGTTTTTTAAGTTCTTTTTTATTAGTAATTTTGTTATTTTTTTTTTAGTGTATATTTCTGGCTTTCTATGCGTGTTGGCTAGTCTAGGCTGTAAGCATAGTAAGTAATTGTTGTAAATAAATAAATAAATTGTATATATGTCATGATAAATAAATAAGGGCCCTAAAAATTAATTCAACTAACAACAAATAACTCTTTATTGTACACACAAAATAAACTAACAATAAATACATTAGTGAAATTCTTAAGATAGTGCAACACTAGGCGGCCTTATCGCTGGAAGCGATCTCTTCCAGGCTCTCTAACTAAAGGCTGTAGTTAAGTTGAATTAATTTTTAGGTGAGTAAACGCGATGTTTGACGAAACTATTGGTGCATATTTGGCTAAACGAATAAATAATCATTTTTATTCAGCGTGGTAATGCTATCACCATGCTGGACTCGTTGGACCCTAGCAGTAGATGCGTGCACTAAGTTTATATCTCTAGACCTTCAGTAGATTGTGAATTTGTGATGCAAAGACCAGAGTAGTAGTTTTGTTATAGTGAAGTGTAACAGGCTAGATTTACTGCACACAGTCCATCCATCTATCAGCCGAAGGACGTCCACTGCTGAACATTGGCCTCCCATATGGATCTCCAATAAGACCGGTTGGAAGCGGCTTGCATCCAGCGCGATCCTGCGGTCTTAATGAGGTCATCTGTCCACCTTGTGGGTGGACGTCCTACGCTGCGCTTGCCGGTACGTGGTCTCCACTCGAGAACTTTTCGACCCCATCGGTCATCAGCCCTCCGCGCTATGTGCCCTGCCCATTGCCATTTCAACTTGCCAATCCGTTGGGCTATGTCGGTAACTTTGGTTCGTCTACGGATCTCCTCATTTCTGATTCGATCTCGCAGAGAGACTCAGAGCATAGCCCTCTCCATAGCTCGTTGGGCTACTTGGAGCTTACTAATAAGGCCCATAGTGAGAGACCACGTTTCTGTGCCATAAGTCATCACTGGTAACACACACTGGTCGAAAACTTTCGACATGAGGCACTGAGGTATGTCGGACGAGAAGACACTACGCAATTTTCCGAACGCTGCCCAGCCGAGTTGAATTCGGCGATTGGCCTCTTTGTTGAAGTCGGACCTACCTAACTGGACTACTTGTCCTAGGTAGACGTACGAGTCAACGACTTCAAGAACCGAGTTTCCAACAGAAATTGGGGTGGGTAAAACATGGGAATTACACATGACTTTCGTCTTGTCCATGTTCATCTTAAGACCCACCTGTTGAGAAACCCAATTGAGGCCTTCGAGCATCGTGCTGAGCTCTTCCATCGATTTTGCCATGACTACTATATCGTCGGCGAACCGAAGGTGAGTGAGGTATTCGCCATTGATATTGATGCCGAATCCTTTCCATTCCAGGAGCTTGAAGGCGTTCTCCAAAGTAGTTGTAAACAGTTTCGGAGAAATTACTTCTCCCTGTCTTGCACACAGTACTTTTTTTAATACATTTAAGGTACGTAATTGCGAGACCGTATCACAGTTGAGAACAAAAATCATCATAATTACGACGATATGGATATAATTTTGTTCCGACCGGATCACTAAACGATTTAGAAGCCCGCAGGGTACAAACCAGGAAGTTTTGTTTCGATATCGAGCTACACAACTATCTACGTCCATAGTGATCACACAGAGAACGTACCTAAAGCACCGATCAGTGAGCGGCGTGGCGACCAATCTTCCAATGTTGCCGAGGTATTCGAAGCCGTAATCCACGTCGGTGGTGATCATGCTGCACGTCATACGTTCTCCGCGCAGGTAGTACCGCAGCTGGGAGATCCAGTTGAAGTCTGATATCTCCGTCACGTTGCGTGTCACCATCTCTTCCAGAATCGAACGACCTGGGGGGAAGTTGAATAATTACGACCACTCAAAGAGGTATGTATGTAATTAAACAAAATAGCTTGTTTAAAATTGTAGTCATATGCATGGGCGTATTGGTTGCAACGAAAAGGAGGGTTTGGTGGGCTCAGGTTGTTGGTGTCCGTATTTCCACCTAACGGATAGAATAAGAAGATAGAGGCAGTATCAATATCTTTTGCAGTTGAGAGCTTCTGTCCCAATTTTTTTTCCTTTCGACACCGAATGCCTTACATGACCTCACTATACACACCTACAAGCATCAGAGTACAGTGAACATCAGAATGATCCTGTTCCCTGGCTCCAGGTCTTCTGTACCAGGTCCACCAGACTGTCAATCTGATCCATGGATCCACCAGCTCCCATACTGTATTGGCTCAGACAGCCCTCAAGCATCAGTACCGGTGAAGTCCCGAACGATAAGCACCTCAACAGAAACCCTGTTCGCTGTTTCCAGGTCTGCCTGCACCAGATCTACCAGGCCGTGGATCTGCTCCATGGCTCCACCAGTTGCACCAGGCGCCAGGGTAAAAGTTCGTACCGTAAACATCCAGAACGATGAGAGCCTCCACGGTGACCCTGTCCCTGGTTCCAGGTCTCCCTCCACCAAGTCCACCAGCCCATTAATCTAATCCATGGCTCCACCAGCTGCACCAGGGTATAGGATCGTACCGTGGACATCCAAAACGATGAGCGCCTCCACAGTGACCCTGTTCCCTGGCTCCAGGTCTCCTTGCACCAGGTACACCAGCCCGTTAATCTGGTCCGTGGCCTGGTCCACTAGTTCAGGAAGATTGTTGGCTTGGATGGCTTCTATGGTCTGCGGGGGAAAACGTTTACTTAAATAATTCCATCCATTCAGAAATCATTCTGTGTTCGTCAGCGATCATCGAAGTTAAGCAACGTTCAGTACGGTCAGTCTTCGGATGGGCGACAGCAGGTGACATTTACAACTGAGCGTCACCGTGGGTCGGATGACACGTTAAATTGTATGTACCGGTATATTAATAATGTATGTACGGTCACGTCTCGAAGGGTGACTATCATCTGGCGCTCTAGCTACTGCAGGCTTGCTCCACTATGAACACTGACCTCACTAGTATACTGCACGCAGGATCCGGCCTGCACGATCTGTCCGGGCCACACCAGGACCCACTGCTCGCGCACAGAGGTGGCGTACGCGGCACAAGCTTCCATGGCCACGTCTCGCAGGGAGACTATCATCTGGTGCTCCAGTTGCTGCAGCCACCGCTCCACCATACCCTGGGGAAATCCACCATAAAATTAACCTCTTACTTTTTTCCATACAGTAGACTATCGTGACCAAAACGCGGTACAAAAAGAAGTACGCACACACAATGTTATTGCTACAATAACTCTACCGTGTAAAAGAGACACGATCTCAATATCAGACTGTGATTATCTTTCTAACATTACATCAGATTAGTTGCAACACATACACTTTTGACATAGGCTCCTCAAAAATACCCAACGCAGTAACGTCTTAAGAATCTCAACCAGATCATCAGTCAAAAATACATACGTATTTCGCTGCCCTTGCCCAAATCTGCAAAACAGACTTGCCTGTCGAACTTAGCACGTGTCACATCCCAAACTCAAATGGAAAAATTACCTAAGCTTTAAAGTGTAGTTTACCTTAGCATCAGCCGGCTGTATACTGCTGGACAGTTTGACAGACTCTCCTTCAGCCGACCTCATGACCACAATCTCTTTAAGTGCGTTGAAGTCGAGCGTGTAGATGCCTTCGAAGCATTCAGATACCACTTCGTCCCGAAAGAGGCAAGATGATTTTGTAGAAGTCCCATCAACTGGTCGATATACTCACTAAAAAACCCTGGGGTAGTTTCTTCTTATCGATAACACTGAGAGCGAATACGCTTGCGCATTTGTCCGCAGTATAACAGACTTGCCTGCCGTGTGTCACATCTCAAACCGAAACCCGATCGTATTGCCTAAACCTTAAAATATAGTTTACCTTAGCATCAGCCGGCTGTATACTGCTGGACAGTTTGACAGACTCCCCTTCAGCCGACCTCATGCCCACGATCTCCTTGGCCGCGTTGAAGTCCAGGGTGTAGATGCCTTCGAAGCATTTCTTGAGGTGAGGCTGCACGCGCATCGGGTCTTTGGTTTCTGACAGGATCTCGAGAAGCTCATCGTTCGATAGGAAGAAGAATCTAGAAAGACGAGTTAAAGTTTTATACAAAGTCTATCTAAGTATAGCTCTACGTGCAAGCTAAATAGACTTTGGCCCGCACTCTCTCTCTTAGTTGAAAAGAAGGAGAAACAAAAGTCAACGCTATAAAATTTAGGCTCCCACTAAGCACTAATTTTACGGGGATGACTACAATTTTGAAGGTGTCACTTGGTTATCTTGCTAAAAATATACATTACCGTTCATAGTGGCCAATTAGACATCACCAGCAACAATGATTTAAATAAGCAATGGAAGGGTGTTTCACAATTAGCATAGGACTGAGGCAATGATGATTAAGGGTATTTCATTTTGTTTTGTATAAACTTATCACATTTCAAATAAGTCTAGACTCTTAGACTTTCAAAAAGTAATAACTTTTTTTTAAACGCTTACTAAACTGTTCATCACAGCAGTCTACCAAACACATCTAAAAATAAATCTACGTACTGGTAGAATCAAACTTCTTGGCGGCTGTGATGGTAGCTACAGACTGCGGATAACCTAATCCTGACTGAAGCTCACTTAAAAGCAGCGTGAAGATTATCCGCTATCCGTAGCCTGTAGCTAACATAACAGCTGACAGGAACTTTGATTCGGCATATACCAGTCACTCACCGTGGAAAGAACAGACGTTTCTTCTCGAGATAATCGTTCAGCCCTCGCTGAATATCTTCCAATAGCGCGTTACTATATTTCAGAGTCTTCAGCAGGCCAGGGAAGTCAGTCGCCGGGAGCACCGTGGGTTCCTTGATGGTAGCGCCCATAATGGTGCGCCATTCCTTGTCCACGTCCCGGAAGTTCCTGGCCTCGGTGGGCATCTGACGCATTATGTCTTCGGAAGAGAATATAGGCTCCAGGTACATCCAAGTGGCTTGGCACTGAATGAGACAATTGGGCTTTAATACTAGAAAATCAAGAGTAAAAGAATTCGACGGAAAGATTATGTCAGAAGGAAATACGTATTAATATTCCTGTATTTAATTTTCCCATTTCTTTTGAAAAAAAGGCACTTGAGAACATTTTTACAGATGATATAATCAGCGTTCGTTAAAGTTTTAAGGAACATGCACACGTAAAAGGACAATGCGGCTTCACAGCTACGACCGCAACGCTTGCAAGCAAGCTATGTTGGAGATTTATGTGAGCCGCCAAAATGTTACATTTCCATGTAAGAATAAGACGTGTAAGAGAAGTTCTAATGAACCATTGGTCCGGAGAATTTTGCAAGGATATAAACTGTTGTTGTTAGCCTGTTGTGGTCCACAGCTGGGCAAGTGCGGTACCAGTAAAATATGTATAAACTGTAGGAAAGAGAAAAATAATAAATCAAAAGTAGTTACGATAAGCCACTGGTCCAGGATATCCTGCATGGAAATAAGCTTTTCCTCCCAGGCCGCCATGTCAGCCTCGAAGGCCTTCACGTAGGGCGAGCCGCGCATGGTCTGCGACTTGAGGATGTGGTCGTCCAGCTGCTGCTGGATGTCGTCGAGACCAGTTAGGATGCCGGTGCCCGTGTCCCTGGGGAACCACATGAATCAATAAGTAACGTTTCACGCTTATAACCCCTCAATTTAAAGATTTAATAAAGGAAATTAAATTAAGTAGACGCCGAAAAACTGCAGATTTGGAGGTCTAAGCTGAAAACTGTAAAGATATAAAAATCTACAGTCAAAACTCACTACTATACGCTGGGAGAGAAGGAGAGAAAATCTTAATAAATTAATAAATATAAATTAATAAATAAATATTTGGGGACATCTTACACACGGTCTCTGACCCCAAACTAAGCAAAGCTTGTGATATGTCTGCCAGAGACTGATATACTACATATACATATTTTTAATTACACACTTATATAGATAGTAACTAAATAACATCCAGACACAGAGCAAACACCTATCTATGTTCATCACATAAATACTTGCCCTGGGTGGGGATCGAACCCACGCCTCTTGACCCAGAATTTAGGGTCACTAACTATTGAGCCACCGAGGCAGTCAAAAAATGATATCTATTTATCATTATTCTTCAATGCATGAAATACCTACCAAATTAAGAGCGTCAAAATGATATGAATCCAGGCCGGTAAAATAACAAACAAAAAATTAGTACAATAACTTTTAGACATGTTTTGAAACTAATATTTTAAGACACCGCCATTCCTCCTGCATCTTAATCAGGGCTGTCTCTAGCGGATATTCCTTAAGCGTATTGCTCGCTCTCTTCCAGTTGCGAGGCAAACTCATCGACCCATAGCTTCCGCCATAGCTAACTAGCTACAAGCAACATTTTCTTACCTGTACGGAATGATCTCGAACTTGACTCCGACCCACTCTTCCTTCATCTTTATCAAGGCCTTCTCTAGCGAATATTCCTTAGAGGCATATTGCTCAATCTCTTCCAGTTGCGAAGCGAAGACATGGACTCCTTGCTCCACCATGTCAGCGAGAGAAGTCTCCGGATCGTGGATGACTTCAGCTCCCACCAGCTCGCTAATCTTGGCCCAGTGACGGTCGCGCATGCCCTATACGTTCAGGTTAGCTAATAAATAGGTGGTAAAATTATCTAGATGACCCATATCGTCACAAGTCATCAAACTTCTGCAGGCCGAATCAAACTTTTTGGCAGCTATGATGTTAGCTACAAGCTGCGGGTAACGCAGTCCCGACTGAAGCTCAATTAACAACATTGGATTCAAAATCCAATCTTCGCGCAGCTTATTCCTAATTTCACAGCTGCCAAGAAGTTTAATTCAGACTTTACTAATAGTACATAGAAGCAGTCGCTGTAGTGGAAAAAGACATGATATTAGATTACCATTAGAGCTGTTAAATTCAAAAAACGTTTCACGTAAAAATTATGCCAGTGTATGAGGCGAGCATTTTGTCAACCTCACACTAAGCCTTTAGACTGTGAAATGATAGTCCACTACTGAACTAGCCTTCCCACGAAGGGTGATTGACCCATATCCACACTGGCCCAGTGCGGGTAGGTGGATTCACATAAGCCATCGAATTGCTTTTACGGACGAATGCAGGTTACCTCACGATGTTTTCCTTCACCGAAAAGCCAGTGGTGTGAAAGCATTTTGACAACATTTCCCTTTCATTCTGAAAGGAAGGTTAAACCTAAATCGTGCCAATATTCTGACCCGTACAGTAAAAAGGATAGTTGCAAACAGGATGATACGTTCAAATAATAATAATGTCACCTTATTGCAAATAGCGCAAAGTACAGGCAGCAGCGCCTTGAACTTCTCCACTTTGTTCCGCACCATGTCCGCAATACGTTTAGCGCCGGGAAACTCGAAGAGTTGCTTTCCGAGTTTGTAGAGTAGTTTCCACCACGCTTCCACGTCTTCTGATATCTTTTCAGCGTCCAGACCCTCGAAAGGACCGTGGTACCTATAAAGTAAGTTCGTATAGGCTGGGTGGTTAGCCCTGGTGTCAGAGTTTTTAAGGCATGACATGGCTAAACGGTTAAAACAACCGGACCTACAATTTAACGTGTCATCCGAGCCACGGTAGTGCTCAGTTGAAAAATGCCACCCGCGGTCACCGAGTTTGTGAAAAAATAGAAGCGTCGTAGGTGAAGTCGCCCGTGTTCCATTTTACTAATTTTGCTACGTTGAGAACACTGCTGTCAATGCTAGTACAACTAAAAGTGTTTGATACTTGGTAGACACCAATTCGGTTTTTTTCAGTACTCGCGTCTACCAAGTATAGTCGGTACCTTGGCTGCTGATTAAAATATTATTGTTAGTTTACCGTAACACCAAAACGGTTCTCCTTTTGCACATACTTTATCAATCTATCAAGTCAAGAGTGATAATCATAAAATAATAGCAACATTACTCTCGGATGTTAGCGTAAGCGACTCGTTTCTGCAAGGAATTCACCGATAGGGTCAGCAGACGACCTGATTTAGGCCGCAGGTACGTCCTAGATGTAACAACCGGTCTTAGTGATGAAGAAAGAAGAAAATAATGACCATATTTCGTATCCGTCGTAGAAGTCGTGCGCGGTGTGCCACAGCTTGTGGAAGGGGTCCACCCCAGCCAGCATGGTCTGCAGACTGAAGTACACCGACACCTCCTGGTCCAGCAGTTGCTCCTCGTTGATTATGTCGTCCGCTTCGCGCTTATCCGCCTAGACATAGAATTTTTGTACTTTATAGCCGAATACTAGACACTCCTAATAAATAAGCGAAGATATTGTACTAGGTAACACAGAAAGTTTGTAGAATAGGCTGGATCAAAGCAATCATTAAAAAACTAAATAGTAAGTTTGAAAATGTAGCTTTTTAACAATTGAAAGAGGTAAAATTTGGCGGCAATTTTAAAATGACGTGTCATAGTTTCTTTGACCACGTCGCATGAAAATTATCAGCGCGTATTTTCTTGTGACTTTCGATGTAGTCTAAGTTTATTTTTTCTTATAATCATAGACTTTGTAAAGTTGAAGTCCTGACTGTAATCAGTGTTAAAATACAGGCTAATTTAATGGATCGAGATGTGATTATTGTAATCTCAGTGATGGTTCTCGTCAAATGTGTCTGTTAACATTGACCATCCAATATAAGATCAATGCTATGCGCCCATGCGCCCCATAATGGCAATGGCCCCAATGGCATTGCTATAAGTAAAACATGAACAATGTTTAGCTGGTAGAAAACTCTGCGCTGAATAGGTACTCTATAATTTGGCTAAACAAGGGTAACAGTCGACCAAAAAAATATAACATGTAAAACAAATCGTTTCAATATTTTCCAATTCAGATATTAAATCATAGATTTATGAATTAAAAACAAATAAAACATACCATCAAGTTATGGTAGATTTCATCAACTTTCTGTACGACATCTTTCAGTAGGTCCAAATTGAGCAGCGGCGGATCGAATCTTCGGAAAAGATCCAGGTCTTTCTCGTGCTTCTTGAGTTTCTCTTCAAATATGGTCTTACGGCTTCTAAGTTTGTCTTCCGCCATGGTCTTCTTGGTGGTGAGGGTCTTGATGGTGAGGTCGATGGTGTCTTCCATGTCGAGAGGCCACAGGAATACGCGCGTGTTCAAGTTTATGTCTTCGACTGGGGATGGAATACTTTGGTACAGAAGTTGCGTGGTCACAGTATGGGGTAAACTATTGTAGAGAAACTAACCTTTTTGTTAGCTTCTCTACATTCAAACTCTTTTAACGATAACACTGCCAACTAACAATTCTAATTATGAAATTTGTTAAATTGCTTTTGACAGGATCAGCGATCCTTGTTTTAAAATTCAGGCAGTCTTGGGAGAAAAGTCATCAAGTAGACACGAAAGATGGTGCATGTCTTGTGGTATTTTTATGAAAGTAACGGGTGGTTAAATTGTAAGGGCCGATGTTGAATGTGAACCACACCTAAACGCCAAGTTTTTTTCCGAATTTTATTTGACATTTCTCTATTTCAGACTTACTCAATTTGAACCATGGAGAGATACACAATCCAACGTGTTAAAGTTATCCAGACTTATTATGAAAATGGGCGTTCAAATCAAACTGCATATCGTGCACTTCGTGATTTTTTTGGTCAATTTGATCGTCCAAATGTGCGCACAATCGCAAAAATCGTGGAAAAATTCGAGCAAACCGGGTCTGTAGAAGATGTGAGAACACCAGTGCATGCTCGTACATCTCATACTGCAGAAAATATTGCTGCTGTTCGCGATAGTGTGGCTGAAGAGAAAATGAGGCCGGTCAGGCAGTTACTGTGAATGGTGTTCGAAATCGTGAGATGATAACGAACTTTTTATGGCCCGAATTGGAAGATATGGATGTGGACGATATGTGGTTTCAGCAGGACGGTGCCACTTGCCACACAGCTAACGAAACAATGGCTCTTTTGCGCAACAAATTCAATGGCCGTGTTATCTCACGTAATGGCGATGTCAATTGGCCGCCAAGATCATGTGATTTGACACCGTTGGACTTTTTTCTTTGGGGTTATTTGAAAGAAAAGGTGTACGTCGATAAGCCAGCAACAATTCAAGAGCTACAAGATGAGATAATTCGGCACATTAACGGCATAGAACCTCCATTATGCCTCAAGGTCATCGAAAATTTGGACCATCGGATGGAGGTGTGCCGCCGTAGTCGCGTTGCCCATTTGGCCGATATTTTATTCCATACATAATTGAGTAATACCAATAAATCATAATAAAATAAAATTACAATAATTTCTTAAATAGTTTGTGTTTTATTCAAAATCAACATCGGCCCTTAAAATTTAACCACCCGTTATATGTGGTGTTAGTTCATGTTAACGTGTGATCTTTGAACGTGGTGACGGGTCCTGCAGAGAAGACAGCATGAGCGTCTGGTAATTTTTCTTCGCGAGGCTTCGGTCTCTTTGACCTTGTTACAGGAGGACCTCATCTTCTGGGGCCACTGACCTTGCCACTTATCTTGGTGTACCGAGCTAGCGCTACAGGCGCCTCCACTTCAGGCGCCAGAACAACCCCACGGGCGTCTTCACGCTAGTGCCCAGCTAGCGCACAAGCGTCTCCACCTCAAGCGCCACAACACCACGGGCGTATACACGCTAACGCACAGCTGGCGCTACAGGCGCTTCTATCTCCAGCGCCCTGCTGGCGCTACGTCTATCGGCGGGTCCAGCTTGTCTACGCTCCAACCTCGGCCGGCCTCCAGTGTGTTTTCTTTGCGTGCTACCCCTCCCCTGTTAGGCTAACATTCCACGGACTCTTTTCAAAATTCTCTCTCTATTCGCTTCAAGAAAAACATATAGACTATAAGTGCAGTGTTATTTATATGGTGAAATGAATAAATGTGTAAACAGTATGGTTAGTTTTCTATATTAATCTCCTTTCTTCGAACCGTTAGGAATCCTAACCACTAGGCAGGACTCTTGGGTTTGTTCTCTGATGTCTCGTAACTTGTGGTGCTGCAAACGGCTCCCCTGTTTGTAACATTACAGTTTTGTTGCAACCGGCTCCCCCGTTTGTAACATTACACTATAGATAAAAGTTGGGTAAATTTTAGCAGAGCATTTTTGTAATCGTTAATAAAAGTTTTATGCTTTTTCTGTGATAGAGTGGTGATGATGCTGCTGATGATGTTTCAGACAACTATATGCCGCCCTTGCGAGACATGGTAGGTCATTTATCTATAGGACATTATTGTTGATAATGATGTTGATGATGATGAAATATAATGGTACGATGTTTTCCAAAGGAAGAAAAGAAATGTATGATGATAGCATCATCTTATCTACGCATGATAATATTATCATCAATTATCATCAATGATAAATGATGATGAGATGAATGGCTTGTCGCGGCTCTCGCTGATGTATTGAGACGGTGAGGGACTGAGGGTACATACAGCCGAGGTGCGCGTGCTGCATGAGGAACAGCACGTGGTCAGCCGTGGTGCGCGCCTTCTCGCGGAGGTCGAACATGGCGCAGTCGCGGCACTCGCTGATGTATTGAGACGGTGAGGGACTGAGGGTACATACAGCCGAGGTGCGCGTGCTGCATGAGGAACAGCACGTGGTCAGCCGTGGTGCGCGCCTTCTCGCGGAGGTCGAACATGGCGCAGTCGCGGCACTCGCTGATGTATTGAGACGGTGAGGGACTGAGGGTACATACAGCCGAGGTGCGCGTGCTGCATGAGGAACAGCACGTGGTCAGCCGTGGTGCGCGCCTTCTCGCGGAGGTCGAACATGGCGCAGTCGCGGCACTCGCTGATGTATTGAGACGGTGAGGGACTGAGGGTACATACAGCCGAGGTGCGCGTGCTGCATGAGGAACAGCACGTGGTCAGCCGTGGTGCGCGCCTTCTCGCGGAGGTCGAACATGGCGCAGTCGCGGCACTCGCTGATGTATTGAGACGGTGAGGGACTGAGGGTACATACAGCCGAGGTGCGCGTGCTGCATGAGGAACAGCACGTGGTCAGCCGTGGTGCGCGCCTTCTCGCGGAGGTCGAACATGGCGCAGTCGCGGCACTCGCTGATGTATTGAGACGGTGAGGGACTGAGGGTACATACAGCCGAGGTGCGCGTGCTGCATGAGGAACAGCACGTGGTCAGCCGTGGTGCGCGCCTTCTCGCGGAGGTCGAACATGGCGCAGTCGCGGCACTCGCTGATGTATTGTATCAGCTCCACCAGCTGCGCCGTCGTCTCCGGAGTCTCCGAGCAGCGCGCCGCCATCTCTTCGTACACGTTGCAGATACTACGACACAAAAGCCGAACATACTAAAACTGAAAATGTTTCCTCAATATAACGTACCGTACCATAACCGCATAATTATTTCTATTATAATTAGAGAGCCAACACTTTAAAGCACTAAAGTAACGGAATGAATGGGTCGATGATATTGTCGAAATTCCAAACAAACTAATCGTTCAACATTTTAAAAACTACCTTTGAACTAAGGTTACCGAAAATAACTCATGTAGGGTCGATATTTAATAAATTGCAAACATCAAAAATATTTATCAGAGCAGTCATACAAAAAAAAACAAGCATTGACTTGAACTGTATGAGCAACTAATCAGTTGAAAATCAACTCACTCTCTGTTCCACTTCCTATTGACGAGGATAAAGTGATCGACGATGAACGACCGCAGTCCGTTCACTATGTCCCACATGGTGTCGTTGATAGGCGCGCAGTCCAGCATTATCATGTTTAGTGGAATGTCGCGACGGAGGAAGAGGATCTCGTCGCGAAGCTTCTCGTACTCGTATATACGGGCTGAGAAGTCCTGGAAAATGTTGAAGGCTGTTGGAAGCTTATAGGACTAGATTAGGGTCTAAGAGTGGTATAATTGGCATTGGTGTTTTGGACGCGAACAAACAGGAGGAAACCAAAGAGGATCTGAAAAAGAAGAGAAGTTCTAAAAAGGATTTCCTGCGGGCTTAGCATAAGGACCATAAAATAATTCTATCGACGTGTCAGAACGTGACAGAGTTATGATAAAGCATATTATTATATCTGTCACCTTTGCACACGTCGGTAAACTCTTGTCGTGGTTTTGTATGCTAAGCTAGCTTAGCTTGTTGGTATAATTGGATATTTCTAGTATCAAGGTCTTTATCAACTAAGTCTGATGAAGTTGGACTTGTGTACAGCTCACATCAACTTCCACGCGCCATGCAAGTGAGAGAGACGTTAAACGAAGACCAGTTTAATTGAGAAAGAAAACAAGAAATATAACAGACAAAAAATCTTAAATAGAATACAAACCTTCAGATACGGCGGCGGGTCCAACGCAAAGAAAGACTTCAAATCCTTGTCAGCAGTTCCATCGAGGATGTAGTAATACTCCTCATAGTTGGTGATATAGGAGATAGGTCCAGGGCGGTTGGCGGCCAGGTGTCGCGTGCAGGCCGATATCACGTCCACCATGTATTGCTCGTCGGGGAATACGCCCATCAGGTATGGCTGGGGGCGCGTCGAATCTGTCGACGATAGAGGGATATTTCTCTTGGAGAGTTGTAGTTAACATATTAGTGTCGTCGAGGATATTATAGCGGGAGACTGGACCTGGTTGGTTGACGGCTCACTATCACTGCTAGACGTATGCCTCCCACAGATGAAGATCGATTGGAAGCGTCTCCATAGCGATCCTTTAGTCTCAATAAGATTGTTTGTCCACCACCTGACACTACAACTACAACGGTACCAGGATACATGATGGCATCGATGCTGGGCAGCTGGTAGTTGACGTTGATGATGGCGTGGAACCAGCGCACCACCTGCACCCGCGTGTGATCCAGTGGCGGCTCGAAGGTGATGGAGGTGGAGCCAGGATGGCCGACCACCTTGATGCGGAGCAGCGGGGTTTTGATGAAGGTGTAGTCCTTGTATGGACCGGTGTACTTGTTGCCTTCCTGCGGGGTTAGCGTGATTTTTGTGCAATACACTGGCACGGTAATGGTACCTATACAGCATTACGACTCGGCCCTATCCTTAAAATAAATACCTACAGACCCGCGTGGCTACGCAGCATGTAACATGCACTAGGGCTGCCCGTCTGGTAGGTAAATCGCACGCTTACTGATTACAAACCCACACGTTCGTTCGTCAGTAGGGCGCGCTCCTCCGACTGTTGTGTACCGAGGCGCATAACTCCGAGGCGCGTAGGTTTGATTCACGTTAAAACCATTTGTATGAAGACGATATACTGCATAGATACCATTGCCGTGCCACGTTAGTTAGGCGTTAGTGTAAAACTATACGTAAACGAAATAGGTAAAGGTCGAATATATATCTTTACTCGATGGGTTGAATCATACAATTTGGCGCCTGTGCTGTTGGCAACAAGCTGCAGATAACCCAATACTCGCGCTAATGTAAAGTGAGCTTCAGACAGGATCGTGCTATCTGCAACTTGAAGCTAACATCACAGTCGCCAAGTTGTATAATTCGACCTATTCCATGTGACTCGACATACGCTCTTGTAAAGCTCCCCTGCAAAATGAGGAAGAACTTTACTAACGAAAATTTATGGAGTCACACGAAAAAGACAGTCGTTTTCATCTGTTATGGAAACTCATGCTATTGTCTCAGATATTAGCTCTAACGTGAACTGCGGGGCTATCAGATGCGAAACAAATGCGGAACTAATGCCGAACATAAAAAAAAAACCGGCCAAGTGCGAGTCAGGCTCGCACATCGAGGGTTCCGTACAAACACATTGTTAAAATAATTAAAAACCTGGTTTAGCATGTGCTAATGAAGTTCTTTTATATGACACCTTACATGATACGATTTACTCACTTTGAATTTTGAACCCATATTTTGTGAATTTTGAGGCCCTATTTTTTGTTATGTAAATAAAAATGTACAGTTTTCAGATTTATTCCTATATGTGTACTCTAATACAATGCTTCTCGCCAAATTTCATAGTTCTATGTCAACGGGAAGTACCCTGTAGGTTTAGATTTTTGTGTGTCGAAATATGCAGTTTTTTACGACATAAACGGCTGTAACTTTTTTATACGATAACTGAGAAGGTTTTCATTTACACAACTGCAAGAGACTATAGATATACGTATACAGTTTAAATTTCAACTTGATATCTTTACGCGTTCCCGAAATAAAGAGTCTTGACATACACACAGACGGCAGACGAACAACAAATTGATCCTATAAGGGTTCCGTTTTTTCCGTTTGAGGTACGGAACCCTAAAAACAATAACACCAAAAAAAGTATAATAAAGTCTAGGTTTAATCACTGCAAGCGTCTTACCTGATAGTAAGTAAAATATTCAGCGAAGTGTTTGATGCTCCTCTCCACCAGATCGCGAACTTGTTTTGACATTAACCCGTGGATACATCTGCGGAAGCAAGTGCAAATTACGCTAACGGGTAGGTATTAATTGTAAAGTAAATGTGCCGCCACCATCGCTATTGCTTTAAGGAGCTAAAAGGTTTATTTTTTTACTCTCCAGCATCAGCATATGCAGCCACGTTGATTTAACTATATTATCAACCAAATATGGCATTTGAAGTTCTTAAGTGCCGACTACGACGAAGTTGGACCTCAACAAGACCGCAAGATCGCACTGGATGAAAGCTGCACCCAATCGGTCACATACGAATAAACGATAGCATTTCCTTCATTATCTAAAGTACTGGAAGAACTCTTCCACTTAGAAAATGCTATCTCTCCTATTCTTAGAGACGTACACCGCCCAGTGTTTCCTCATATTGATCATGGTGTCGGCCACGTCGATGATCCAGTTGTCGACGAGCATGGCTTGAGGACACGGTCGGCGAACTCGTTCCAACTCACCTAAAGAACTCTTCCACCTGGAAAGTGCTCTCCCTTATCTTCTTCGACAAGTACACAGACCAGTGTTTCCTCATCAATGTCAGTGTTTCGGCCACGTCAATGATTCAATCCTTGACCAAAACATACCGTTTCCAACACTAGCCAACTTACTTGAAGAACTCTTCCACCTGGAAAGTGCTCTCTCTCCTCTTCTTCGACACGTACACAGCCCAGTGTTTCCTCATCTTGACCATAGTATCGGCCACGTCAATGATCCAGTTGTCGACGAGTTCGGCGCGCGTCGCCGCGCACAGCTTGAGGAGACGCTCGGCAAACTCGTTTGGATAGTGGGGGAATGGGACCTCTGCTTGCATCTTGTTCATATCGCAGATCAGCATGTTTTGGTATCTGTGGGCAATAAAAAGGGGAGGAAGATATACTACTCTACCCATGCTTAAGCTACAAAGTGGCGAAGGTTATATGGTAGGAACCGTACACATTTTCCGTCACAAGAGTAACTCACCTTTCGTGCCAGATTCTCCTGAGCTCTATCAGCACAGGGTTTCCCTCGTAGTATCTGTAGATCATGGCCTGTCTTGCCAGCGAGCGCTGGGTGTGCCACGGCACGGGCGCGCGGACCGCGTGTGAGGGCCACAAAGGTGGGAGAAACGCGATGCGCAAGCGTTCGCGCTCAGATGGATCTTCTAATATGTAGCTTAGGATACATCTGGAACGAAATTGGAGGCATTAAAATTGAATGTGTGTTGTTTTACAAACCAATAATGCAAAAAGACGAATATTGAGATGTTGGCGCATCTTTAATTTAATGAACCGATTTTGCTGCGTCATCAGGGTGATGTAGAGCTGTCATATTAAATTGCTCAGTTGAAGGTTTTTATGCATGACAGGGCTATACTTGGCCACTGACTCGTCTGATGGAAAGCGATTTTGTAGCCGAGGATGGAGTATGTAGATCTAAAAGATACCTATTCATTAGATATCCAGAGGTAAAATTTGCTATCATCATTTGATCATTGACTTAAGACTAATTATGTTGATAGTTAATGAGACAAGATCTCACCGTTTCATGGCTACCTCGAAGAACTCTCTGATGTCCTGCTCGCTCTGCTTCACACAGGCTTGGTAAACGAGGGACAGCAGACGTCGTTTGATCGCCACTGTTTGTTTATCAACTTGCACCTTCGCCCGCTTGTACAGGTCTATTGGAAAGTCTGGCATGTGTTTTGGAGACAGAGCCTACAAATAAATAGATATAGTTTTACAAGATGTTGCATCATCATAAATAAATTTTACTAAGGTGCCAATCGCGCAATAAAAATCAGCCTAGAGTGGATCTATACACCTCAGAAAATCCGTTATTTTGCATAATAACATTTTACACATATGCTACAGTTATTGTCAGAAATTACAGTACAGGTTAGAGACTGAAATGGTAAGACAACTAATTTTGCATTGAGCTCTCTAACTAGACGTATTGTACATAGTTTCTAGCGTTGACTTACCCAAAAGATAGTGTCGCGACAGTTGATTGAATAATAATAATTATTACTTTGCTTTTTCGCATGTAAATAGCAAGTTAATGATATTTAACAGTATTGTGACTCGACCCTGTCCTTGAAATATACCTATATCTACAGCGCCACTTGGCCACGCAGTACGTCTCACGCGCTGGGGCAGCCCTTCAGTAATTTAATTTCATTTGTTTACCTTTTTGAGTTTTTTTCTAGTTATGAATCTTATTGTACTTATTATGATGTAATATTATTATATTTATTACAAAAAAGTAATTAATTGTAAATTAAAAATGAAATGCGCGATAAAAAACATAAAATTGCATTTTTGATGTTTTTATGGTTCCATAGTAAAACGAGGAACCATAAAATGTAAATCGCACGCTTACTAGTTGCAAACGCACACGTTCATTCATCACTACGGCGCGCCCCGGCTGACTAGCATACCGAGAGCATACCGAACTCCGAGGCGCGTAGGTATGATTCGCGCTCCGACCTTTCTTCATAAAAACGTATGAAGACGGAATATTGTAAGATATCATTACCATGATAAAGGTTTGAAAAATGTAAAACGTTACCGTATTGAGATAGTAGTTGATCCGCTCCAGGTCCTTAGGGTGTATGTATCTGTAATGCTCCTCCTCCGTGATTCTTATCATCTCCAGCTTCTGCGTGTCCGGGTCCCGAGGCTCCTCGAACTGCAGCCTCGCCAGGTGTCTGTCGCACACAGTGTTATCATCAAAAAGATCTGGGCTGCCGTATCTATACTTTGAAATTGCCGTAATTCGCTCGCCAAAATCACAAATCCTACGGGCGAGGGTCAAACGCTACGACAATCTCAAATTGCCGTACTTATTAGTAAAAGCCCGCCGTATTTTCCAAAAACACAATTTGTATTGCTGTATCAATAATAAAACTGATCACACACCGGAGGGGTTTATACGAGTAGTACAAGATCCGACTGCAGAATCGTTACGCTCATAACGCACACGCTAAAACAATTACTTGATAGGAAACCTATTGTATCAATATTCGGTTTGTACCAAGTCCATGTTTAGTTAAAGGGCATGCACTAGGTCAGAATTTTAATATTGTTGTGTTAATTTACATTTACAGATGAGCTACTTACTGTAAGTTTAAAAAACTTAATTACCGGCCATGACCAGATATTAAGCATAAAATATTAAAATAAACTAATAGTTATGCTACCTACCTACTCATGTTTAAAAACTGTTTACTGATTAACAATACGTTTAGTATTTAAGTATCAACCATGCTTATACATAAATTTAATTTACTGTCATTAAGTAGGTAATTCAAATAGTCAAACCATTTCTATTAAATTTTATTATACTTATGTACATAAATACCTATCATACATTTACATTTATTACAATAGTTCCTCACATTCAATAGTGTCCGGCGCTTGCAATACTCTTACCTAGATATGATAGCCTGCCTACTATGTATAGCAATATAGTATATACATCTTAATATATATAAATCTCGTGTCCCAATGTTTGTCCTCAATGGACTCCTAAACCACTTAACCGATTATAATAAAATTCGCACACCATGTGCAGTTCGATCCAACTTGAGAGATAGGATAGTTTAAATCTCAAATTATAGTCGCAATTTTAATTTATTTAGCCACAGCAACGCGTGGCCGGGTCAGCTAGTAATTATATAGATACCTAAGATTACCTTGTGTTTCTCAGTTAAGTGTATTTTTTGTTAATTCTTTTGAGAAATAAATGTCTTTAACCAGAAATAAATATTAGGCACGAAAGTGCATCAACTAAACACTGAGGTGAAAATCAGTTGATGCACTTTTGTTCGTAGACTAGACACTATTTTGGATTTTAGATGTGTGTAAATGGCAAAAACACAGAAATAATTAAGCGTGCGCTGACCTAGTAAATCCACCTTAAAACATTCCACGTGAGATTTGTACTCTGATTTCTGTCCTTTCAAAGGTAGCCTGGAAGAAATCGCTCAAGGCGATAAGGCCGCCCTTGTACCACCAAATTTTTAAGAATATTGTGTACTTTGTTATTTATATTGTTTTTTTGGTGTACAATAAAGTTTTATTGTATTGTGAGTCCAATAAAATATGATCCGTTAAAAACTAGTAGGCTGAAAACAAAATAACTATGTGGGCTGTGGACTTGCAGCACATATGGGTTTTTAACGTGTGCGTTATGGGCATAATCTTTTTCAGAAGCTCACACACCCCGTATACTTTTGATGATTTACGTAGGGGGTGATCCTTAAAGTATTATGGGTATAGATACGGGTGAATATCTTCTTAGCCACAAGACATTGCCTGCTGTAAAAAGGTCTTGATCTTAAATTCACAAAAATGCTGGAATTTGTACACCTAATCGAGGTACAAAATTCAATCTTTGATTAGATTTATTACACAGATTGCATTTACGAATATGTCCTCGGCTTTTATCACGATTTACACTTATAAATGAACAATCCACAATTTTCTCCATTTAAGAACCTGGAATTATTGAATCTATTTTGGATCATAATAGTATTATTGTGCTAGATATATCCCTACCATGCTTTCTCCGCAGTATTGCGACTCGGCGAAATACGTATTTAGTAAGTACCTAGTCGACCCATATTAGATCACACGTATTTTCGCTTAGTACGCGTTTCGCAGCTTTTTTTAATAGTCCACTGCAGGACGTAGGCCAACCCACGAAGGGTGATTGGGCCATATCCACCACAATGGCCCACCGCGGGTTGGTGGATTCGCATACGCCATCTAATTTCGCAATACGCATACGTCCGTAGAAGGGTTTCCTCACGATGTTTTCCATCACCGAAAAGCCAGTGGTGTGAAATTCCGTATATGAATTCCGAAGAACTCACATGATTGGGATTTGAACCCACTATCTCAGGACTATAAGGCAGGTGTTTCTACTTCGAGACGCGGCAAATGTATCAAATATTACCTTGCTAACGCCTGCTTGGCTGCCTCTTCCGCGGCCTCCTTTTCTTTTCTCTTCTTTTCGATCCGTTTGCGCTTAGCTTCTGCCTCTGCCGCCTTCCTTCTCTCGTACGCACCGGATACCAAATCTTCTAGAAGAACCAATCCTGTCAAGAGATACATAAGATATTTTGAAGTGTGCAAATTAAATAATATATGTTTTCGTCATTTTGTTCCCAGGGAACCAGCGGGCTTAGCATACGGACCATAAAATTATACTATAGACGTGTCAGAACGTGACAGAGTTATGATGAAGCATATATCTGTCACCTTTGCACACGTCGATAAACTCTTGTCGTGATCTCGTATGCTAAGCTAGCTGATCATTTGACAGAAGTATCCTTGGCACGGAAGAAATAGTGTTTGGCTGAATGTGCCTCAACATCTACGTCACGGCATGTTTTTTTTAAGTGAAACATCTAATGCGACTTCTAACAAGGTTGCGTTAAGAGTTTAACGCTACCATGGAGGGGGCCGTAGTGGTCAAGAGGTAGTGACACCCGCCTTACAATCGTGAGGTCGTGGGTTCGAAACCCCGGTCCCGTACCAATGAGTTCTTTGGAATTTATGTACGGAACTTCACACCACGGGCTTTTCGGTGAAGGAAAACATCGTGAGGCAACCTGCATACGTCCGTAGAAGAAATTCGATGGCGTATGTGAATCCACCAACACGCACTGGGCCCGCGTGGTGGATATGGCCCAATCACCCTTCGTGGGTAGGCCTACGTCCTGCAGTGGACTACTAATAAGGCTGGTACAGTACAGTACAGATGGAGGGGGTATGAAAGCACTGTTGCGTCCAAGTTTCACTTCTTCCGCGCGGAGGGACTCCTCGCACTATTTTTTTTTAAGCAGAATAGGGCTACATTTGGCCACCGACTCGCCTGCCAGCCGAAGATGGAGTATGTAGACATAGAAGATACCTATTCACTCTTATTCACTTTCATGTATTCCTGTTAGTTTAGTCTCACCTTTGGGTAGTTTTTGTTTCTTTTTCTCCCGCTCGATGGCTTGTAGCCGCTCTTTCTCTCGCACGGCCCAGGGTTTAAGAGGGGGGAACTGCAACTCGCCGTTTGGGCCGATGGGGCCATACAGATTCGGAGGGTCGCGTCTTCGCGGTGGCATGTTCACTATCCGCATAGTTTTCGACGAGAGGGTGTAGCAGTTTCCTGAGAATTAAATGATTAGTTACATAAATAAAGACTTCCAAGATTGGGTAGTTTCATAAATAAGAACTTCCATATGACGACAGAGAAAGTCAACTTTTCCATAAATAAAAAAAGTTAATTGGTTCTAGTCTACCTTTTAGGGATTTATTATGTACATCAAAACTAACAACTTTTGTTCAACGACTTTTATCAAATCTCAAAAAAAATGCTGTTTCATAGAAAAATATCGTTCACCATCGACAAAATGTAACCCTACATAGTAGGTATTGCATAATTATATAGAACAGCTGATTTTTTTCTTGATTTCGCGGGCGGTCTCATAGAAAAAGTTGGTCTGTCATCCTTACTTTCTTACTAATATTATAAATCCGAAAGTGTGTTGGTTTATTCGTTTGTTCTTCTTTCGCACAGCAACGGAGCAACGGATTGACTTGATTTTTGACATAGGCTACTTTTTATCCCGAAAAAATAAAAAGTTCCTATGGAATAGCACAAAAATCAAAATATCAAGCGGTTGGAGCCGCGGGTAAAAGCTAATACCTATCCTATAATACGTTCGTGCGTCGCGTCGTGTAGAAATACGTGACGTGGAAGGATGGTAACAGGGCCGATACCTAACAAATCATCAAATTTATTACCAGTTTAATGATGATAGTCATATCATAAATGATCATTATCTGCTAAACTGGTCTTTCCCCTTTTATCTTGTTAGATAATTTTTAGGTATTGTTATCATACGCTGGTGCACTGATTGTCAATTTTCAGATCCCTTGGCACAACGTGGGCTGGAACCGACAGGAAAGTCGATTTTCTCTAGAAGTATGTAGCCGTCTAAGATACATAATATATCATATACATACAAGTCGAGTTAAACAACTTGGCAGCTGTGATGTTTGCCACAAGCTGCGGATAACCCAATCCTCGCGCTGCTGTTAAGTGAGCTTCAATCAGGATTGGGTTATCCGCAACTTATAGCTAACATCACAGCCGCCAAGTTATTTGAATCAGGATATACTAAAATACACGTCTTTGAATATTAGAAAAATAATACAGGGTGACTGGTAAACATCGAGCAACCTTTTAGGGTCTTATTCTGTACATCAAAACTAACAACTTTTGTTCTGCGACTTTTGTCAAAACTCAAAAAAAATCTACTGTTCCATAAATTTGGTCGCGGGTTAACGATATTTTTCTATGGAACACCAATTTTTTTTTTAGTTTTGACAAAAGTTGCAGAACAAAAGTTGTTAGTTTTGATGTACAGAATAAGCCTCTAAAGGGTTGCTCAATGTTTACCAGTCACCCTGTATAATAGACTAGCAGAGCCAAGAAAAATGGGCGAACCCTACCTAAACTAGACCTTCGTCCATGCTTTCGCCTATCTATAAATAATATCCTAGATGCCCAGCCTTGTAAATAAGTGTCGTTATAGAATCAAGGACGCAATCTGCTAATGTTATTATTATGAAGAAAATATTTAACGATAGTTTTGTAAAGAATTTAATTCTCTAAAGAACTGTATAATTTTTTTTCCAAAAAATAGCAGATTGCCTTTTTGATTTAATACGACACAAATGTAACTCTTGCTACGACCCTGATGTAGGTGCATGAGAAGTCAGCTAGCTTGGCATCGTTGAAACCATCCCTGTAGGGCACTCCTCTCGTCCAGGAGCTGGCTAGCGTAGTAGCATCAGCCGTGATGTATACCTGTGGAGTCGGCTGGCCTGGCGTGGTTGAAGCCATCTCTGTAGGGTACTCCTCTGGTCCAGGACCTGGCCAGCATCAGCGGCGGGAACTCGCTGCAGCCACCCTCGCTTTCACCTGCACAAACCGTGGTGTCATACAGTATACACTGCCGTCCACAAGCTATAACGCCGTTAAGCCACCGAGGGTGATTTTTCGCTTTTAAACACATTCTTATAGAGTTTAAAATTATCTATCGGTCACAGTAAGAATTATTTTTAAATAGTTTATAGTTTAGAAGATAGAAATTATGAAAACACCGCTATTGACATTCTTATTTCTACTTTACAAGTCAATAAAGTCGTCATCCAACAAAACATCACTTAAATACCCATAATTATTTGAAAACATCATTATTCTACAAATAATAGCTTACCTTTAAAGCCGTTTTTGCAAATAATTGTCTAAATCATAGTTAAAGTACTTTATCTGTCTAGTCCTGCGTTTTTCGCTGATACCCAAAAATTTGGTTTTGTGATTTAACGGCTTTTTAAGTTATAGACGGCAGTACTGGGTTCCTGATAACTTATGCACAACTCCTGCAGCATATTATAGGCGGAATTAAATTAATGGCGTACCTATGTGAAGTTAGCTATACGCTGCGCAAACCCCACTCCGCGAAGCGACCCGCTGTGCGGATTTGGGCAGCCTGTGGCATGAATTTACTAATTACTGATTTACCGGCGCGACGACACGCCTCGTTTTCACAGTTATACATACATCAAATAGAAACACGTTTACTTTAGATCGCAATAGTAGATTGTATCATATGGGAGCAAAACAATATTTTTACGGCGAGGGCGCTTTTTTGAATCCAGAGTGAAGTGAGGGATTCTAGAGTAGAATCCCGAGCGTAGCGAGTTATTCTTTAGTAGAATCCTGAACGTAGCGAGGGATTCAAAGCACGTCGCCCAGGAAGCCAAAAATATATTTTACGCCCGAGTGGTACACTCTACTTTTCATCACCTCTATGAGAAAATAAAAGGCGCCTCATATTTTATTGTAATATTATTATTTAATAAAACGTAGAACGTAACAACTAAATTGAAATTAAATGGTATCTAAAAAAAATTAAAACTTATATTTACATTCTTTTCATTCATTTTCTTGGCGCCAAAAAGTGCGCGGCAAAGATCATTCCGGCGCACTTATTTGTTCCAAATTCAAAAAGTGCGCGGCAAAGATAATTCCGGCGCACTTATAAAGTTCCTTATAGAAAACACCACCTTTGGGCGCACTTAAATGCGAACCAATTAGTCCTTTTTTTTAATAGATGTGATGAAAAGTAACATTTATGTGCCCAAAAACTAGATTGACTCTCGACAAAATTTCAGGAATATGTAATTTTTGTCGAGATTTTAGGGTTGCTTCAATAGCAAAAGTTGGCCATAATGTACTAAGATATCATATAATAGGTACCTATATCCGGTAGGCAGTATAGAGACTCATAGAATCCATACTGCTCTGTCTTGTACCTAGTTACTTTCGCCATGTCTAACGAGGCTTTTCATAGAAAGTTATCAACATATTAAGTACATACTCGTACGCTCTAAATTCTTTATTTATCAACTATTACGTTTATCTTTATAACTATGTAGGTACATAGTATAAAACAAAGCCGCTTCGCGCTGTGAGTTGTACAACCATTGAATGAATTGAATCTACACAACGGATTTTATGCGTAATTCATAATTACATAGAAAAGTTCAATACTTCAAGTATAGCATATACAAATGTATGAATTTGGTGAACGATATTTTTCTACGGAACACCAATTTTTTTTTTAGTTTGACAAAAGTCACATAACAAAAGATGTTAGTTTTGATGTACAGAATAAGCCCTTAAAAGGATGCTAATTGATTATAAATAATCCTGTATAGAAGGAGCTAAGCGAGGGTGTGCCGCTAGTGATTTATAATGAATCCAAATACCAGTTAATTATAGATTACAGTCTCATTAATTGTCCTAATTATCCTGCATCTATCATGTTTTATAACTTATGATATCTAGATGTTATCTTAAATACATAAGTACAAATTTCGTGCGTCATGTCAGATTACATTTTGCTAAGCAGTGCTTGGTGGTTGCGACCGACACAGTGGCGTATTTACAGATTTGCTGCCGGTGCGGCGGTGGTCTATTGAAATTTTGCCACCCTTACCATGCCTAATTCAAACCTATGACAAAAAAAATATTTTATTAGACAACCACATTAATAAAATAAAATAAAATGAAAAATTTAAAAAGCCTTTTATTTCTCTTCATTAATTTATTAATTAATAACCACATTACATTGATACAAATCGATACAAATAGGTTTCTAACAGGCGGGCTTATCGTTTAAAGCGAATTCATCCAGGTAATCAAGTACGGTTATAAATAGAAGTTAACAAACGCCGTGGCCTTATCAAAAGAATTTAATTGATCTAGCAATTGTTTCTTTTTTTCTACATAAATTTGCACAAAAAGTAAGTTCGTATAGGCCGGGTGGCTACGTGGCTAGCCCGGTGTACAACAAGAAATATTTTTTGACTATATTCTTAGTAATATCCAAGACTTTTGTCGAAAGACTAAGCGCAGAACTCATAGAAAAGGTAATTTGACCATGTTGCCGCCTCTCTAACATCATGATAGGTGCGGTTGTGGTTTGCCTACCCTAGAAAAGTAGTCAGGTTAAGTAGGTGCGGTAGGCAAAAGTAGGTAGCTGCGTCCACAACAGAGGAATGTTTACCCAATTTATACGCTAATGCCTAAAATATGCCGCTCCAGGCAGCAGCCATCTCAGCCAGGCAAATCCGCTCCTGTACCGAAGTGCTTAATGTACCTAATAAAGTTTAAGTGATTAGTACCCAAGCACTGAAGTAAACACGATTCTTACACGCATATTCATGGTGCTAATTGCTAATTAACTACCTAAAAGAAAAAGAAAGAAAGAAAGAATTTTTTTTTACTAAAAACTTACAATGAAATACAATCAAGTTACAATATCGTTAAATAACATAATTATGTGTGTAAGCTGAGCGAGTGATTTCAAGGTACGAGTAAGATATACATATAACGTGGTGCAGTGAGCCCCAAACTAAGCACGAAGCTACCTATCTAATAATACCTATATAAGTATATCATAATAAGAATCGATGGCTTATATCTGAACGTTTCATAGTAGGCACTAAGGCCGCTTTTACACTAGAGATATACGAGGAATTTGAGTTCTGCAAACATAACCGCGTACTTACCAAAGCTGTACGACGTCTCGCTCATAGAAAGATATTTAGAAAGACCCTCTGAGTTTATCAATTATTATCATTTTATCTAGCATATTGTTGCGATCTTGATTAGATTTCCATGTCCCACCACAGACACTCGCTGCGCTCGTGATTCACAAATTAGATCCTGAGCGTTAGCGGGGCAATCAAAAGAACGTAACTTTTCACCCTAAATGAGGAATGAATTAAAAAAATTCGTGAAAATAAAATTTCCTGAGGAAATGATTAAAGTCGTCTACATATCGTATCCACCAACCCGCACCGGGCCAGCGTGGTGGATATGGCCCAATCACCCTTCGTTGGTAGGCCTACGTCCTGCAGTGGACTATTAAAAAAGGCTGATACAGTACAGTACAAATATCGTAATGTTTCAAATATCACTAATTTTAGGTTGTTCCCTTGTTTTCAAGTTTCTTGTTATTAACTTAAGGTTCTAACAATATAACGTGAAAAGAAAATTGCGCGCATAATGCAAATTAAATAAAAGTACACCAAGGAGGTTCCGAGTCTGAGTTTTTAACAAATTTAAACGGCTTTTGCACTCGGATTTCGAAGACTAATAATACTTTTTCCGAGATGGGGGGGATGAATAGAATTTTCTTCCGGAATGTAAAGGACATGTCCACAAAATGTATGGAGGCTGGTATAATAATAATCAAAAATTCTAACCACAACACTCGTTACATTTCGAGAAAGTTCATATTTTTCTGAGTCTATTACAACAGTTAAAAACAAAAAAGAGCCCTCCGATTTTTTTTAAATCGATTTTTAATTTATTAGGATAAATAAATATATTTGGCTCAATAGGTAGTTTATCTCTATCAACCTTGATTAAGTAACCTCCAAATAGTTAAATAAAAGCATTTATACCCATTAGTCACACTTTTTAAGTGTTTTTTTGTCACATTGTACCCATTAACTGGTCACACTGGTAGGTTATAATTTTTAATTTTAGCAAATTGAGAGATGAATATGGCAGAATCAGCTACGAATGCAAGTAAAATAACGATAGGAGCACTTTGTTATAGCTAAACTAGAAAAAATAATAAGCTGTATTGTTATTTTTCATACAAATTATTCTTCGCATTTAAAAAAAATTGGAGGGGTGAAAAAATCTAAATTAAATATTTTTAGGAAGCCCATAAAACAAGCTTTCAAATGATGTGTATACCATCTTGGTTCGATTTTTCTCTGAATAATATACCACTTGTGGACGTCACCTTTTATCAAAAATGTATGTAAAACTCTCTCGATGTGAGACCACGTACCAGCAAGCACAGTGTTGGACGTCCAGTGTCCACCCACAAGGTGGATGGACGACCTCAAAAAGACCGCAGGATCGCGCTGGATGCAAGCCGCTACCAACCGGTCTTATCGGAGATCTTTAGGGGAGGCTCATGTCCAGCAGTGGACTTCCTATGGCTGAAACGCTGACGATGATCGACGAACATTGAGTACTAGCGTCACAGTCGCACCCTGTGGTAATAAAATAAAAATAAAAATAAAATAGCCTTTTATTCAGATCTACTTACTAGTTACAATATTAATAGTATATGGGTATTACAATATAAACATAAAATAAACATACTGTAATAATAAAATTTAATCTAATAGTTGCTGTTTGCTTGTTTTCTGTAGATCTGTTTGCCAATCGGCAAAGGCCTCCTCCAACCTTTTCCATTCAAATCTTTCCTGAGCCACTCGATTCCACGTCACTCCTGCTACTTCTTTGATGTCATCGTCCCATCGTTTCTGTGGTCTACCCCTCTTTCTTTTTCCTTCCCTGGGGTACCAACTTGTCACTCTCTTGCTCCATTTATCGTGACCTCTGATCATGTGACCAGCCCATCTCCACTTGAGTCTTCTAATTTTCAGGGTGACATTTGTGGTTTTTGTATAAATCGAATCTACATTCTACATCGATAAATCGACGATATCCTGTTTACTCGTTGCATCCTTTGATTATTTACTTGACAAGTAAATAATCTAAGGTTGCATCATAACAAAAATAATCTAGACACGCGGCAGCGAGTCCAGCCAAGACCAAGAACAAGGCGCAGACGCAGCAGCCGTGTGTAATATTACACGAACCATTTCGGGCCACTTTTGACCCCTTCATAACTCGAAAACTATTTAACCTAAATATATGAAATTTAGCATATTTATTAAAATCTCTTAGCATATCTAAAATACAAAATTTCGTTCATTTAGCTTTCACAGTGAATGAAATATGAAGTTTAAAAACCGGGGTTTTATTGACTGATTCACTCACTCACTAACTTATAGATCAAAAACCTAACCCACTTTCAAACGACCTAGAAACTTGATATTTGGCATCAAGGTAGGCCATTACGCATATACAAAGGAAAAAATCTAATACTTTGAACTTTATTCCCCAACCCCCTGAATTAGGGTTTTAAAGCTTGTATGAGACTTCCAATAATTTTCATGTTAGAAGTCTAAAAATTGATATAAAGTCTCTTTGTTATAATATTAATAAAATATGCTATAGTAATAAAATATGTACGTACTCAGAGTTTTTAATAAATCACCCCCAACCCCTAAAAATGAAAATGAAAATTATTTGTATGCGACTTTCGAAACTTTTGATGCTAGAAGTCTGAAAACGGAAAAAAGAACTCGTTGTTATATTAAACATAATTTCAGAATTCTTAATAAACCACCCCCCAACTCATAAAACTGAGGGATGAAAGTTCTTATGAGACTTTCGCAAATTTTGATGCTAAAAGGATTAAAATTGATAAGGGCAATCTTTGTTATAAACATCCATCCATCTATCAGCCATAAGACGTCCACTGCTGGACATAGGCCTCCCTGGATCTCCGAGAAGACCGGTTGGAAGTGGCCTGCATCCAGCGCGATCCTGCAGTCTTAATGAGGTCTTCCGTCCACCTTGTGGTTGGACGTCCTACGCTGCGCTTGCCGGTACGTGGTCTCCACTCGAGAACTTTTCGACCCCATCGGTCATCAGTCCTCCGCGCTATGTGCCATGCCCATTGCCATTTAAACTTGTCCATGCGCTGGGCTATGTCGGTAACTTTGGTTCTTCTACGGATCTCCTCATTTCCGATTCGATCTCGCAGAGAGACTCAGAGCATAGCCCTCTCCATAGCTCGTTGGGCTACTTGGAGCTTACTAATAAGGCCCATAGTGAGAGACCACGTTTCTGTGCCATAAGTCATCACTGGCAACACACACTGATCGAAAACTTTCGACTTGAGACACTAAGGTATGTCAGACGAGAAGACGTTACGCAATTTTCCGAACGCTTCCCAGCAGAGTTGGATTCGGCGATTGGCCTCTTTCTTAAAGTCGGACCTACCTAACTTGACTACTTGTCCTAGGTAGACGTACGAGTCAACGACTTCAAGAACCGAGTTCCCAACAGAAATCGGGGTGGGTACAACATGGGAATTACACATGACTTTCGTCTTGTCCATGTTCATCTTATGAAAAACTGTTGAAAAACCTGATCGATTCGATCTCACAGAGAGATTCCAAGCATAGCTCTCTCCTCCATAGCTCGTTGGGCTACTTGGAGCTTATTAATAAGGCCCATTGTAAGAGACCACGTTTCAATGCCATAAGTCATAAAACAATAAAACACGTATCTCAGAATTTTTAGTAAATCACCCCTCAACCCTCAAAACTAGGGGATAAAAGTTGGTATGAGACTTCCGCAAGTTTTGAAGCTAGAGATCTAAAAAACGATAAAAGTACTTCTCGTAATAAAAAATCTACAAAAAGAAGTAAGTAAAATAAAACAAAAACATTTTCATGTGAAATGAAGCCAAGACAAGATCACAGTTCGCACTTTCAAAAAGTTGTCAGATCTCATGTAAAGCCAAGCTTCTAACTCTACACGCCTTAACTCTACAAATTCTTACTTCACAAACTCTACACCTTAGTCAATATATGCGGCTTGGCTGTTTCGTTAAGTGCACATGGGCGTTAAGTGAAGATTAATTATTAAACGTTCATTAATTATGTTATACAAATAGTTCTTGTTGTAAAGAAACGGCCAAATCACATATATTGACTAAGCGGTAGTTTGTGGAGTAAGGACTTCGAGCTGTGGGCTTGGCTATATTTCGCATGAAAATGTTTTTGTTGGATTGTATTTACAGAATGCCACAAAAAATACAAATTCCTCTATTCTTCCGATTTAAAAAAGAAAAAGATGTAAAATCGTGTTGAAAGGTACGAGTACACACACACTCGTATTAAATAATTCCGTGGACGTCTTCCAAAATGACGATGTTGACTTTAAGAAGCTCTTATGACTTGCGAAATCGGGATATTTTTTACAATATTACACAAAAACTATGTGAAATTTGTAAGGAAGTTGGTGTCCCCGTCCGTCCTCGACCAAAACCGATGGGACCATAATTATATCATCACGTCACAGTTACAAACGGCGACGTTAATTGGCAAGTACCAGTTTGACTCGCGCATGAAGGGTTCCGTACCGTATGGGAGCCCCTGGGCAAAAAAAAATCACATTTGTTGTTTGGGAGCCCTCTCTAACTAATCATGAGATACAGCCCGGTGACAGACAGACAGACGGACAGCGGAGTCTTATTAATAGGGTCCAGTTTTTACCCTTTGGGTACGGAACCCTAAAACCGCGGTAGGAATTTTGAAAACGGTGGCGATGATTTTTTTTACTTACAAGTCCTGATTTGGTTTTCGCCTCGCTAAATTGTAAGTGATTATGCGGTCGTAGATAAAGCAACTGCAGCAAAAGACACGTGAGTTTCGCCCCGCTAAATTGTAAGTGATTATGCGGTCGCAGATGAAGCAACTGCAGCAAAAGACACGTGAGTTTCGCCCCGCTAAATTGTAAGTGATTATGCGGTCGCAGATGAAGCAACTGCAGCAAAAGACACGTGAGTTGCGCCTCGCTAAATTGTAAGTGATTATGCGGTCGTAGATGAAGCAACTGCAGCAAAAGACACGTGAGTTGCGCCTCGCTAAATTGTAAGTGATTATGCGGTCGTAGATGAAGCAACTGCAGCAAAAGACACGTGAGTTGCGCCTCGCTAAATTGTAAGTGATTATGCGGTCGTAGATGAAGCAACTGCAGCAAAAGACATGTGAGTTTCGCCTCGCTAAATTGCAGGTGGATAGTTACTGTAACCATGAAAAACTAATCATTTGACTGTGGCGACAAGCTCGTTTGTGTTGATCTTTAAACTCAAACTTAAATTGTTTATTGCAAGAAATTTACATGCGGTTTGTAATGATGTTTTGTATGGTTATACATATAAGATATTAATTTTATTATTTATATTGGAACTATTTATATTTCTAGATTATCGTTACTAAATTCGTCTAATATGCATTTGGATAATAGATTATTTTTTTAATAAAATAGTTTTCCTTTTCGATATCTTTTAGACTATTTGACAGTTTACTAAATATTTTTATAGCCATAGAATGTGGGCATTACTAAGTTGGACTTTGATTCCACGAGTTAATTTCTGTATTGTGATTTAATTTTGAGCGATTTATTTAGACGCTTTGTTAAAATAGTCAGGGTGCTTTTTGACAAATTTACATATTTCGGGGTACCTCACCTTCAGGGTAGTAGTTCTTGGCTGCCCGCAGAAGGGTGCTGTCCTTTCCAATGTCTTCATCGTACCCCGCGCGGGGCACCCACGGCAGGCCGGGCTGCGTCCTCGCAGGGGGCACGAACCGCGCGGGGCACTTGGCACCCTTCGGGGGCTTCTTGGGAGCTTTGGAGGGAGCAGGCCGCTTGCGGTCCCCACTCGCCATTGCTTATCTCTAGAATTAAACAAGAATAAAATTGATAACAAGAATGCATAACGTTTATTGACAAAAATATACAGTAGTTATTAAGAGGTGTTAGCATCCGAACTTTAGTCTATTTGGTGGCTAGCCCTAGTGTCAGAGTTTTTAAGCCGCCTGAAGGCCATGGCTAAATAAACAATCGGGGTCTACAATTTAAGGTGTCGTCCGAGCCACCGCAGCGCTCAGTTGTGAATGCCACCCGCGGTCACCCATCCGAAGACTGACCGTGCTGAACGTTCAATTCAATTCAATTCTTTATTGGTATAAAACTAAGTAACATGACAGTGTTTAATACTAAAGCGTTACTTATTCTTAATTTACCTACTTTACTTATCTATGAGATCATACATACTTATTCAAAAAAGAAAAAAGAACATCAGAGAAAAAAAAATTGTCTAATAAATAATTTAAAGCAAACGATTATGACAATGTTTATGTACACATTAGGATCAGGATATAATATATAACCGGAAAACATACTTATATAATAATAGAGTGTCTCTCGCTGGAGACAAGCGAATATTTTGCAAATGTTTTCCATGTATCGGCAAATATATCGACTTGTGCTTGTGAGGAGACTATTGCATTGAGGTGGCGTTGCGCTCTGCAAATGGGTGACTGCTCAGGCGCCAGAGTGCGTGGTGGTACAGGTGAAAAGAGAGGGACTTGTCCGCTACGGAAACGAGAGTAGTTCTGCTTCAGCTAAACGTTGTTTTACCTCGACGATCTCTAACCTAGTCAAACTACGCTATGAGTTTTACTAACTCTGGTGAATTGTTAGGACTTTGGGTAAGTCTCAAGTCTTTTTTGTTCAAGGAACACACATACCTATACTGAGCGCTACACAAATTGAAGGATGGGAAGTTAGCCGCAGATGACACTTCGCCGTGATTGGCTAATTATTGCGCATGTGTGCACAATGCCTATACAAATGGCGAAGTAGTGAGCTCGGGCGTAGGGAGCGCGCGGGAGGCACGAGGTTGGCGGGCGGGTGTGCGCCGGCGGCGTCTCGTCTCTCTGGCACCCACTAACGTCTATATTTTGGCGTTTGCGCAGCTCTCTGCGGCTAACTTCCCATCTTTCAATTTGTGTGGCGCTTAGTAGGTATACCTATATCGAAAATCATATCGTGCATAACATTTTGCAATAGATTTGCAGGAAATCAGTACTTAGCGTGATAATATTATGGTATCATGGTATCAATATTGCGATAGTATAACCAATTTATTCGAATGTCTTGCATTGATATTAGATAATCAGTGTAATCACTAGTTGCACCCGCAGTCGATCAAATTTAAACGGATTAATAGACTTATCTTTATATTGTTTCAATTAGATTGTATTTTTTATTACGTATGTTCTTAAATACGTTAGTGTCTACAGATTATTCTGAGGTTATTTTTAGAAATAGTGAAGTAGGTACAGAGTATGATTTTTATCGTACTCGTAGATATAGAATTTATCGTGTCAATGCTTAGAAATAGAAGGGTGTGGGTAGACACGGATAAGTTATTTATAAGAATTATGACTAAAACAATATAATTAGTCCGTCAGATATATAATCAAAAGATATTACACATGTATTTTTTCGTTTGTCAATTAAACAAAAATTTATGAAGATACTCAGAGCAAATAAAAAAGCAAGAGAGAATGTTGTGAACAAACAAGTGAAGCCAACCAAAACTACGCCTCGCCGTGTACAGACAATTACACACACATCCAACATACAACGAAACTACGCCTCGGCTTGTCAGTCGAACTATGGCGGCGCAACACCGACGCACTCAATTTATGAAAATACTCAGAGCAAATAAAAAATCAAGAGAGAATGTTGTGAACAAACAAGTGAAGCCAACCAAAACTACGCCTCGCCGTGTACAGACAATTACACACACACACACACATCCAACATACAACGAAACTACGCCTCGGCTTGTCAGTCGAAGTATGGCGGCGCAACGCCGACGCACTCACACATGTTTAAAAAACCGGCCTCACTTAACTGTTCAACGACGTTCCCTCTTGATTTTTTTTATTTGCTCTGAGTGAAGATATAGCCCGTCAAAGTTCCGCTTGGCGTCAAAAGTTCCATACAAATATTATAGACTTTAGTAGTTTAGTTTTTAGTATAGACTTTTGTGAGAGAAGTGACGTCACGACCCCCACTCCCAAACTTTGGTAAGGCCTATCTTTGTCATTTGTTGTTTGATTGTCGAAAGAAAAAATACGTGTCAAATATTTTTTGATCATCTAACGCACGGACTAATTTAAATAATGATTTATTTATCCAGTCATCATGCCTCTTAAGTTTTTTGCACGGATAAGATAACGATTTTTATTGATGGAGCAAAACTTTCGCAAATCATTACTCCTATTTACCTACTGGCGTCACGGCTGACATTAATACGTCTGCACTAGTATTTCCAGATAGAAAATAACAACCGAAACAATTTAAAAAAACCTGAAGTGAAGTTAGCTACAAGCTGCGCAATATCAAAAGCTGCGCGTTGATTGGATCTTGCGCAGCTTGTAGGTAACTTCACATCCGCCGACTTGTATGATTCGGCCTAAACAAACATAAAAGTTCAGTTATAATACTTAAAATAGTATTCAAGATTATTCAAATTCAAAATTCTTTATTTCGTACAAAAAACATAAGGTAACAAATAACAAAGAAACGATGCTACCCGCAGTAGTCAGGCAGACTGTGTCGCAGATAGCAACGCCCACCTCCAGCAAAGAATTGTACAAAAAAGGTATAAGAGTATATATACATAATAAATAAATAAGAAGTTAGTATGACAGAAACCATTTTTGAACAACATTTGAACATGCGCGCTTGTGTGTGTGTGTGTGTGTGTGTGTGTGTGTGTGTGTGTGTGTGTGTGTGTGTGTGTGTGTGTGTGTATGTGTGTGTGTGTGTGTGTGTACATGTATATGGCCGTGTGCGCGGCTAGTAATGTGAGCACATGTGAGTAACACTGCTATTGCCCATAACCAGGTATACTTTCCGAATAGTAGTAGTGTAGGTGCTTTCTAGCGTAGTCTAGTATAAAGTTGTTGATAATTAGGTACGTTTGTAGGTATGGATTAAGTAGGTAAGTACATAACGCATCTCAGTCATATCCCCCCCTACTAGGATTCCCTATTTCCTAGGTGCCAGACAATACACAAGAACAGGGACAATTAACAGCAAGACCTAAAACAGATAATATTATGTGCAATTAATACCTAAGTAAAACAAGCTAAGAATAAAATTATTAGGTACCTAAACAATAAGTTCTGTCACTACCTTGGAAGAGTTATCCTCGACCATGATTAGGTACTACGAACGTACCCACAATCGCTCTTAGAGGCAGGGTCTCTATACGTAGTAATAGAACTCAATGTATCTAACTATATATATATATCTAAGTACAAGACTCTGGAGAGAGCTGCGTAAATACTGTAGATAGGAAGATGAACAGTTTTGTAGGGCAGTAAATGCATGTATCAGATAAATGATCGGTCGGCACTGCGGTGCTCGCTCGCTCGCTGTCGAGCAATCATTATCTAACTTGTAACTTGTGCCTACAACTCACAGGATCCATCGTTGCAGAGACCGATTGAGAAAATGCGTAGCTACAGGTAGGTATATCTACATAACAACCTGAAACATGCTGTCGATCGCCCACATTCCTTTTAACAGTTCCTACAGCAAGTTATCATGTGGAGTTCATGTGTAATAGGGTAACAAATAGTACTTACCAGTAAGACGTAGGTTTTATCTAGGTCATCAATGTCGATAAAAACAAATTATTACTGAATACACTGGAGAAAAAAAATGTGAAATGCGTAGTTTCTGTAGCTGTTTGATAAGTAAACAATTGTAAACAATATTTGACAACCTTGGAAACATTCTCTTTGCTTGGAAACGTTAGACGCGTCGCTATGGCGACCATGTCGGCTTTTTATTTTTACTTTATTTTCTCCCAGTAATTTTATGGAAATAGAAAAGAGAGTTTTACCACTTTAAATGATACTTATTTTTATTAAAATCGGCTAAAGTTTGTGGTACAATTCTTAGCAAACTTCCAACTAAACCTAACCTTTTTTTTTTTTTTTCACCAGGGAAATCCTTTATGGATACCACCACACCTTGTGGGCAGGCGGGTGGTTATGTGGGAGTCCCGCCACTGGTCGGTATACCCACCAAAACCCCTGGGTGTTCCTCCACTGCGCCTGGTGTCGGGGCTACGGGCACGCTTCCGCACTCCTCCGCGGCACCCGACAGCGCTGGCCCAAACCGGACCCTACCTTGGAGCTTGCGCTCCCTCCAGATTGACGACGTGCCGAACACCAGACACGTCGTCATCCACCACCTGGGACCAACCATGAACTAAACCTAACCTACCCTAATCTAACTGAAGAGCCAAAGGATGGCATTATATGGTCATTTTTTTTTTAAATTAATTAAAAAGCTTAGAAAAAACTGCAACCCATTGCCGTCATGCTACTGTTATCAATTAAGTACTTGCCAATGCCGACTTATTTCACGAGATAGATCGCTTATCGTTTCCGTAACGAATATAAATACCGCTGCAAGCTAGCCGATGCAAGTTCGTCGAAGACTTCATAATGAAGCTGTTCCTGGTCCTGTCTGCCGCGGTGGTGTGCGCGTACGCACTGCCGGCGCAAGTCGCCTCCTATCTCGATGCCGACATCGACTGGGAAGCCGAGGCGCAAATCGCGGCCGCTCATGCCGCCAACTACACCAACCTGGCGCGTACCGACCGCTCCGTGGGCTTCGCGTCCTTCGGCGGGGGCACCCGCGGAGGCCAGGGCGGCGCCACCTGGACGGTGTGGGACGCCTGGGCGCTCCGCGACGCCATCTCCACCGACAGCGCTAGAATCGTCAACGTCCGCGGACGAATCGACCTCACCGCCCTCTTCACCGGCTCCCCCGGTGTGGTCCTCGACGTCGGCTCATGGAAGACCATCATCGGCGGCGACCGCAACGCCGAAATCTTCGGAGGAGGTCTCCGCATCAGGCGCGCCCAGCAAGTCATCATCCAGAACATCAAGTTCAACAATGCCATCTCGTACGCGCCCGGCGAGCAGCCCAACGGCAACGGAGGCATCGTGTCCCAGCAGCCCGGAGAGTTCACCGAAGTGGACGCCATCCTCTGCGAAGAGGCCGAGTACATCTGGATCGACCACAACGAGTTTAGCGACGACCCGTGGATCGCGAACACGATTCCCAACGACCGCATGCGCCACGACGGGCTCGTCGACATCAAGCGCGCTTCCAACTGGGTCACCGTCTCACACAACATCTTCAGGAACCACAACAAGAACATCCTCGTGGGGCACAACGACAACAACGCGGCCCAGGACGTCGGCAGGCTGAAGACTTCGTTCGTCAAGAACTGGTTCATGGGCACGACGCAGCGCAACCCTCGCGTGCGGTACGGCGAAGTCCACATTTTGAACAACTTGTACACTGATATCGGAAGCTACGGTATCGGCGCCGGCGCGGGCGCTTCGATCTACGCCGAGAGGAACGTGTTCGTGAACTCCCGAGCGTGGCGCCACCCCGACGGCACGCCGAACCCCATGGGCTACCTCCTGCCGGTCATGAACCAGTTCCAGAACAGCAACTTCGACGCCGTCCCGAGCGACGGCGTGAGGTGGAACCCAATCCAGTACTTCTGGTACCAGGCGCAGGCGGTCAACTTCACCGAGGAGGAAGTTCGCAGGATCGCCGGCACTTGGGGATAAACCTACAAACGTCCATGTAATCGATGCCATTAAACTAATTGTGATTTGTATCATTATGTAGGTAAACGATATTGAATTATTATTTAGGTATTTATTGATTGTTGGTCGATTTAAATCATGACTGCCACGCCTAAAATAAAGACTTTTATTTTACTGTTTACGTAAATTGTGATTGTTTCATTACTATTTTTAGAACTCCGTATGACTGCGCAGGTTATGAGATAGCATAATATCTTGCATAAAGGCTCCATTAAACACAGGCTCTGGAGTCAATTGAGAGGCGAGCTAGGAGGCTTATTGACAACGACACCTTGACTAAGTCGCAGATGCAAAGTCTCGAACATCGACGTAATGTGGCGTTTATCGGCCTTTTATCGGATAGGTACACTTCGGAGAGTGCGTTCAGGAGTAGCACAATCTGGTCCCACTTGCCCCTTTCTTCTATTGTACGACTTGACAGACGCGACTAAAGCGCCACCCTTTTATGGTGGACATTACGCGCGTTAGAACCAAGCGTTTTGAATCCTCATTCTTCATACGAACAGCCAGAATGTGGAACGCTTTCCCTGGGTCTGTCTTCCCGCTGAAGTACAACGGAGGTGTCTTCAAATACCGAGTATATAGGTATCTTCTAGGTAAGCGTGCTACACCCTAGACCGCATATCTGATCAACATCAAGCAGTATGTAGTCAAACGCAAACCTATACGGATTAAAAAAAAAAACAAAATGCAGTAAAAATATTTATTTATAGTAGAAAAATTATTTAAAATGGAAGCACAACACTTTGGCACGTAATACAATTCATTGCGCACAATTTTAAAATTGATTATTATCACATAATAATTACAACATAGTTTTATTGAATTCGTAGCCTAAAATAATATATTGTATATAGTTTAATACATTGGTAGAAAAAAATATTAATTCACAAAAATACTAATTAATATTATAATACAAGGTTTTTTTTTCAAAATAGAGGGATTTTCAGAGGTGTACCTGTCCATTCATCAGCCGTGAAACGTCCACTGCTAGACATAGGCCTCTTCTTTGGATTTCCAATAAGCGGTTGGAAGCGGCCTGCATCCAGCGCGTTTCAGCGATCTTTATTATATCGTCATTCCACCTGGTCGGTGGAGGTCCTACGCTACGCTTGCTGGTACCTGTACAGTGTATGTATATGGACATATTAGGCCCAATTATGAAGGCGCCATCGTAAATTTAATAACAACGTAAAAAGTGTTGTCTCTATCGAATTCCTAAAGTGAAAAACAAACAGAAATATTGTAAATAGCTATTAAAATAACGATGGCACCAACATAATTGGGCCTATTATACACCTGTGAAAATCTCTGCACTTTGAAAAGCAACACGCTGTATAAGAATACAATCAACTAATAAAATTAGGTGATTGTATTCTTATACAGTATATTGTATTCTTATACAGAGTATATTTCAGTAAAATTAAATTCTCTACGGCACAATTTTATTATATTGCTATCTCTTTTAATACCGATATGTAAAAAACATACATTAGTTACAATTTTAGTCCAGTTAAATTGTGCTTTAACGTATGGACTGAATCAAACTTTTAGGCGGCTGTGAAGTGAGCTATAAGCTGCGCAAAATACAACACACGCAGCTGTTAAGGGGGCGCCTAATGCCAGAATCAAGCGAAAGGTGTATTTTTAAAGACGTGGTGTAAAGACAACGAACATAAATATCCATATTCAAAAAATACAAAAACCTATAGTAGCAGAGTAATCGCGTAGAATTTTGGAAAATAATATGGTTACTTTAGGAAAAAACTAAAACTTCGCATCATATAAAAAACTATTTTTTTTCAAATGCTCGAAATAATCAGCGACAACACCACATTATTTTTGACAAATGACGTAGCCAGACTAATGTTCTAGTAGACTAATCGATTAGTTTTTTTTAATATATGCTTAAATTTTGAATAAATAAATAAAATGTCACCTAAAACTGTAAGCTGGCGCTCGAAGCCAAAATCATCGTGAACTGTGTCATGCGATTTTCGACTCTAAACAAAGCATCATAGATGATAGCGGGCGATGCAAGAAGCGCGGGTGAAATCTGTTTTTTTCATGGCACTAGGCGCACTCTTAAGTGAGCGTCAGTCAGGATAGGGTCTTGCGCAGCTTGCAGCACATTTAACATCACAGTTGCCAAGTTTGACTCGGCCTGTGCACTGGAAACTATACAGGGTTACTTCTAAAACACCAGCAACCTCGCAGGACTATATACCTAACACCATAAACAACAACATTTGTTCTACGACTTTTGTCAAAACTCAAAAAAAAATGATTTTCAATAGAAAAATATAGTTCACCCGCGACAAAATGTATGGAACAACTGATTTTTTTTTTAGTTTTGACGAAAGTCGTAGAACATAAGTTGTTGTTTATGGTGTTAGGTATTTAGTCCTGTGAGGTTCCAGGTGTTTTTGTTTTTTTTTTATTATTATTAGGCTTGCTAACGGGTTGATGCAGTACATACATAATATTACATCTTAAATCTTAATAATTTACTTGTGAAGCTGATCAACCTTCTTAGAGCAAACGCAACATGCGTATAATGATTGTGTTTTACAAAAGAAAAGAAAAAAATGATCCAAAAGTTATAACTAATAAAATTAGTATGACATTCAAAACAAATTTAAGAGAGGCTAAGTAAAGAGTCAAAGTATTTCTTAATTTGAACTGGTGAAGTATGGAAAATATCTCTAAGTTATGGCAGATGTTATTATAGATGTTGTTATAGAAGTAACCCTGTATAGACGTTATGTGCAATACAAATATAATGTAGGAAGCACCATTTAGTTAAAAGAGATCATTTATAATAACATCATCTTAATTGATCGTGAGATCTTAAACTTGATTTCAAATGGGCTTGATGACTGGATAAAAAAAACATTATTTTAATAATAACAATTAGTCCTTTAGTTACATTATCAAATAATATTGAACACGTATTTTTTCTTTTGTCGATCAAACAATAAATGACAAAGATAAACTTTGACAACCTTGGGGCTCGTGACGTCATTTCTCTGTCAAAAGTCTATACTTTTGTAGTATATTCTTGACGATACGTGGAACTTAAATTACCTATAAGTATCTTTATCAATTTTTGTTTAATTGACAAAAGAAACAAATACGTGTTTAATATTTTTTGATAATCTGACAGACTAATATTTTTAGGGTTCCGTACCTCAAACAGAAAAAAAAGGAACCCTTATAGGATCACTTTGTTGTCCGTCAGTGTGTATGTCAAAACTTTTTATCTCGGGAACGATATCGAGTGCGGGAGAATATCGAGTTGAAATTTAAATTGTATACTTACGTTTATGTCGTAAAAATCGCATATTTCGACACTCAAAAATCAAAACCTACAGGGTACTTCCCGTTGACATAGAACTATGAAATTTGGCGAGAAGCATTGTCTCAGAGTACACATATAGGAATAAATCTGAAAACTGTACATTTTTATTTAAATCACAAAAAAATAGGGCCTCAAAATTCACATAATATGAGTTCAAAATTCAAGGTTAGTAAATCGTATCATGTAAGGTATCATATAAAAGAACTTCATTAGCACATGCTAAAACAGATTTTTTAATTATTTTAACAATGTGTAATTTTCGATGTATGACGAGAAAAGTGAAAAAAAAAAACTTTTTTGCCGATGGAGATTTTAAGAACTTACTTCCCAATTTTGTGAAATTTTCTGGATTTGTACGGAACCCTCGGTGTTCGAGCCTGACTCGCACTTGTCCGATTTTTTTTTAATCATCTAGCCTATTTCATAGTTACAGTCTATTTCTTTATTAAACAGAAAGCCAAGTAGATATATATTATAGTATAACTCCCTATAAATAAAAAATGATTCTCTAGACTACATATTCTAAGATATCATTATGACCAACATTCACTACGGGACCAATCGATACGAAAAAAAAACAGCTTTTCCATACATTTGTCGACAGTCAATTAAATGTCTGTATTAAACCTTCGAGCGAATATCTACAGAGCTACAGTACTAAGTGAAAGTAGTAAAAAAATGTCCGAGCGCCGTCATACATACCGACTTAAGATATTTACAATAATTCAATATGACCCGTTTTCTCGAATCTCGCCGTTATGTCACATAATTAGTGCTTGTAACCGAGCACTTTAGTATCGCACGACGTTGTAGTCAGCTTGCAATCGCTTTACGATAGCTAAAAAGCCTGCCCACTGCGTAGCTTGGGCAAGGTTATGGCTCGGACACTTGATTTGATAAAAGTCGTTGAACAAAAGTTTTAGTTTAGATATACAGAAAAAGCCCATAAAAGGATGCTAATTGTTTACCAATCACCCTGTATAGATATTTGTTCGACGTATGGAACAGTTTTTTTTGCGATTTCGGGGTTGGTCCCGCAGCTAAAGTAGGTACCTATAATAAGCCCGATTACAGAGACGCCAGCGTCACTATATTAGCTAAATAGCATAGTTCTGTTTCTTTTTCACTTTAGGCATTCGATAGAGAGAACGCTTTTTACGTTTCTAATTAATTTACGCTGGCGCCTCTGTAATCGGGCTTAATAAGTGTATAAAACCTCTAAAAGTCCCATTGTAAAGCAACACCTTGTATAGAACGATATTATCTACTATATTATGTATCTTATCTTAGGTATCGTTTGTATTTCTCAGGAATTTTAATGATTTCTTTGGTTTTTCCGGTGATGACATTGCTTCTTTTGAACTCTCCAAAACTTTTTACTAAACTGCCAATATTGTCATTAAATTAAACATAATAAATAATAAACAATAAATAATAAGTAAAAAAATGTGAGTGCGTTAAAAAAATGGACTCCACTTTATTATTTTTCGCCAAAAACAGAAACTTTTGGCAGAACCGACTTCCGCCGTGTACAGAATAAGGAAGTTTCCCGTTTTCTAGTTTTATTTTTATTAAATTACATCAAGTCTGCAATAAATTATGGTGTTTTTATTTTTCAATTATCTTCAAAAATGACGGAGTTATGAATTTTTAAACATGACCGCACGAAATCAAAAAACCTCGCGACGGATTTACGCGTGTGACGTCATCAGGCTCAAGAGCCGCGCCGTGTTTTAGTTTTTAATATATTTCTAACGTCTTTAAATTTATATAATTATTTTTAGTGTTTATGATAAAGGAAACTTCCTTATTACAATATTTCGCACGAATCAATGTATCATCGATGTAGTATTTTTTACATTATTATTGATTTTTCAATAACTCTGCCGATTTCGATAAAATTTAAATGATTTCGATAAAATTTATCTATGTGAAGAGGACTCCGAGCCCTCCATGCCCTCCGAGCCCTCCGAGCTCTCAACACCCTCCGAGCCCTCCTACGAACCACGGAGGAACGCTGCAAGCGACGCGACGCGGGTACGGGCGGACGGGAGCGCGGCGCGCTGTGATTGGCCGAGCGCCTCGCTACGCACTCTCGACCGCTCGTCATAGTCCTAAGCTAGTATAAATATTATATATATATGGGATAAGAAATAAAAGTACGTTAGTTGAACATCGACCACGAAACTGATCGTTTCATTTTAAATACAGTCCACTACAGTCCACAACATCTGATCCTACGAAGCCGGATTTGGGAAGAAGCTAAGAACCACCGAACTTCAAGATGGTTGTTACACGAAGCCAAGGCGATGCGGCAGAACAAGATCGTCTCCGTGAAGAGGAGCGCTCCATGATCGAACGGGAGCGCCTACGAAGACTTTCGTTGGAACCACCTGCCTCGCCGAGCGTACGACAAGGACCAGAGTTCACGAACGTCGCTGCCGGCACCGGCGCCGGCCCGTCCACGCAACCGACCACGGATGACCGTTTCCGATCACGGTCCCCGAGGCGTTCGGTTCACTCACAGCGCTCGAACGCCAGCGCTGCGGCCCGCGCGCGGCAAGCGACATATGAAGCAGAAGAGAAGCTCGCCATGTTAAGGAAGAAAGAGATCGAGATTGAAGCCGAGCTCATAAGGAAGAAGTTAGCTGCCGATCTTCAAGCTATCCAAGACGACCAAGAAAGTGTACAAGAAGAGACCACGACCGACCATCATCAAAAAGTTGATTCGTGGCTGCGAAAAAACACCCCCGCGGAACGGGGGGAGGGGCGCGACGAGCCCAAAAGCACGCTGAGGGATGAACGACAATTGCGATTCGACTTAAGGAAGACATCGCCAGTTGCCCTAGCCAGGGGCAATTTCGACGACATGGGACGCGCACCAGTGCCAAGAACCAAGTGTCCAGATCTACCTGAATTCACCGGAGCCCCGAACGAGTGGCTTACATTCAAGGCCGCGTACCTCGACTCAACGAGATTATATCAGCTGTCGCCTACAGAGAATCTTCTAAGACTGCGCAGTTGTTTGAAAGGAAAAGCACGAGAGTACGTCGCGGCATTACTTCACACCGCCTCAAGCCCAGACCACGTCATACGCACACTACAACAATGCTACGGCCGTCCAGAACACATCATTGACCAAGCCTTTCAAGACCTAAAGAAATTACCTAGTGTGGGGACATCTGCTACAGAACTGAATGAGTTCGCAGTGCGCCTTCAGAACATAGTATGCGTACTGCGAAGTATTGATCGACAAGGCTACCTCTTCAACCCGATGTTAATGCGTGAAGCGCTAGGAAAGCTGAGCCCACACATGAACGCGCGTTGGTACGACTATGCCACGGACAACGAAGGCTCTACTGATCCAGAGATTGTCGTGCTATCTCGCTTCCTCATGCGAGAGGCCGATAGAGCGATGCGCCATACCTACGCACCGGCATCAACAATGAAACCGCAATTTGTTAAGAAGAAAACAAGCCCAGTCTACAACGTGGTTGGCGAAGAACAAGACGAGTGTACAGAATGTAAGAAACCACACAAGCTCACCGAATGCCCAACGTTTAAAGAACGCACAATAGACGACAGATGGAAGTTCGTACGTGAAAATAAAATATGTTTCAAATGCATAATAAAGAAGCACCGAAGAAACTTCTGCAAAGCGAAGCCATGCGGCATAAATAAATGCGGCCGCCCACATCATCCAATGTTACATCAACAAGAGCGGGATGAACCGAAGCGACCTGTAAACGACACCGAGTCCGTGTTGGCCGTGACATCGACAGAACCTGGCCCGCGAGCGGTACTACTGAAAATGTGCCCGGTCACCGTCGTCGGCCCACGGGGGGAGATCGAGACGTACGCCCTCCTAGACGAAGGAGCCACGATCTCACTAATTGATGAAGATTTGGCACGGAGCGTCGGCGCACGAGGACCTAAGACACCACTTCGAATGCAAGGCGTTAACACCACGCAAGATGAAAACAGAAGCGAAGTAGTCACTGTGCACCTGAAGACCAACGATAGCGCTCTACACCGACTGAAGGCCAGAACCATTAAAAATATGAAACTGCGACAACAATCAATACCAAGCGCACTACTGGAACAAAGGCACCTGCGAGACCTACCAACGAGCGAAGTATGCTACGATACTACGAGACCCAGAATATTGATTGGAGCCGACCACTGGGAATATATTGTGTCTCAAGAGCTACGCGTTGGCGAACGAGGTCAGCCAGCTGCATCCAGAACGACATTGGGCTGGGTACTACACGGTACGTTGCCACGCAGCATATGGAAGAGCGAAGATAGCGTGTTACACATTTTCACGCCTGAAACGAACGAGATACGAACGAGAGATTCCGAGCTTCACGATCTAGTTGAGCGACACTTTCAACTAGAAGCCCTGGGAATTTCACACAAACCTCATATGAACGAAGAGAATCAACGAGCAATAAAAATAATTGAGAAAACCATCGAGAAAACTGAAAGAGGCTATGAAGTGGGGCTACCTTGGAAGAACGACGATATCAAGCTGCCTGAAAGCTACGACATAGCGCTACGCCGACTTCAACAAGTGGAACGAAAGATGGACAATGACCCAGCCTTCGCAGTCGAGTACACCAAGCAGATCGACAACCTGCTGCAGAAAGGTTACGCCCAGCCATGTGAGGGCACAGAAGACCAGAGCCGGCTGTCATGGTTTCTGCCACACTTCGCAGTGCAGAATCCCAACAAACCAGGGAAAATGCGACTTGTATTCGACGCGGCGGCCAAGAGCAGAGGAGTCAGCCTGAACGACCACTTACTCGAAGGGCCAGACCTACTGAGATCATTGCCAGGAATCTTGTTTCGGTTCAGAGAGCGCAAAGTCGCTGTAACAGCTGACGTTCAAGAAATGTTTCTTCAGATCAAAATAAGAAAAGAGGATCAGCCAGCACAGCAATTCCTATGGAGAGGCAACGAGCGACGAAAGCCACCACAACGCTTCAAAATGACGAGCGTAATATTCGGAGCAGCCAGCTCTCCGTTCATAGCTCACTTCGTGCGAGATCATAACGCGAGAAGGCACGCAGAGTCGCACCCATTGGCCTGCGAAGCGATCACACAAGACCATTACATGGATGATCTCGTGGCCAGCTTCAAGAACGAAGATGAAGCACGCCGCGCCATATCTGAGATGCGCACTGTGCACGCCGCCGCTGGGTTTACCTTACGAGCCTGGAACGCGAGCGACGTTAGCGTGCTAGAAGATGTGCCCAATCAACTGCGAGCTACGACACCAGTAAAGCTCGGAGGCGACAGTCCGAAGATACTTGGACTACACTGGGATGCGAAGACCGACGAACTCGGGTTCAACACCTCAATGGCCCGAGTCCCAGTTGAAGTACGTGAACGCCTGCGCCCGCCCACCAAACGAGAGGCATTGAGCGCAGTAATGTCTATCTTCGATCCGCTGTCGCTACTAAGCCACTACACGATACGAGCAAAAATAATTCTCCAAAGCTTGTGGCGATTGAAGACTACGTGGGACGAGCCCATCCCCACCGAAGAGAATAAGCTTTTCGCCACCTGGATCGAACAACTCGATGACCTGACGAACCTGCGACTACAACGACGCTACGGCTTCGAAGACTTAGCTTATCAGAGCTTAGAGCTACACATCATGTGCGACGCCAGCGAACAAGCCTACGCAACTGTGGCATACTGGCGCATAACACGACCAGATGGAAGCGTGGAGCTAAGTCTCGTCGCAGCAAAAGCGAAGGTCGCACCCAAGCGAACACAAACGATCCCACGCTTGGAACTACAGGCAGCGGTCATCGGCGCCAGACTGGCGGACTCTATAAGAAAGGAACATCGCGTCGAAATCCAAAGAACGGTATACTGGACAGATTCAATGACAGTGATACATTGGATACGACACGACGCGCGACGATACACGCCATTTGTCGCGCACCGCTTGGGAGAGCTCGCCGAGTTGACCAACAAAACCGACTGGCGATGGGTGCCTACGAACGAAAACATAGCCGACGACGCAACAAGAATTGCCGGCACACCCATCACAGCTGAAGACCGATGGTTTCAAGGGCCGAGTTTCCTACGCCGCCCAGAAGAAGAGTGGCCAACAGAACGATGCGAAAATGAAAGCGAAGAAGAAGTGATTCTACACGTCACAGAAAACAAAGAAAAAAGTGAGTGGCTGCCAGAGCCCGCGCGTTTCTCGAAATTCGAGACATTAATACGAGCAACAGCGCGCGTGTTGGCCTTCACTGATATATGTCGACGTCGAGCTGAGCGCATGGAGCTGCGGCACATCGAAAAGGCGGAGCACGCGTTACTACAGCGCGCGCAGCAAGACAGCTTTCCCGACGACATAAGAAAGCTGGCACAATCGCGCCCGATTACGAGAGGAAGCCGGCTCTATCGCCTAGATCCCATATTGGAAGACGGCCTGCTGCGAGTACGAGGACGCATTGAAGCCGCGTCAGCTCCGTCAGAGATGAAAAAACCAATAATCCTCGACGGACGTCACCCGCTCACCAAACTGATCGTGCTGCGAGAGCACTGCGCAGCCGGACATGCGAATCGAGAGCGTGTTACGAACGATTTGAGACAAAAATACTGGATAATACATCTGCGACCGACCGTACGCGCGACTGAACGAAGATGCGCACTGTGCCGAGTAAAGAAATCCCGACCGCTGAAGCCGGCTACTGGCGACCTGCCCCGCGCGCGCCTCGAACCCTTCCAGAGACCCTTCACATTCTGCGGGACGGACTACTTCGGGCCGATGATCGTGAGAATCGGGCGGCGCCGCGAAAAGAGATGGGGGGCCCTGTACACATGCCTCACCTCCCGAGCCGTCCACCTAGAGCTTGTACCTTCGCTCTCATCAAGCTCGGCGATTATGGCATTAAGGCGCATGGCGGCGCGACGAGGCTGGCCGCGCATGATGTATTCCGACAACGCTACTAACTTCCGAGGAGCTGATCAAGAGCTGAGAGACGCCTACACGGAGTGGGGACCAGCGCTGCGCGAAGAAGGCCTGCTACACAGAATGGAGTGGCGCTTCATCCCACCCGGGGCTCCCAATCAAGGCGGAGCTTGGGAACGCTTGGTGCGATCGGTGAAAGTCGCGCTAAGCTCCACCTTGACAGAGAAGGAACCGACAGAAGAGGTCCTAAGCACCCTGCTGACAGAAGCCGAGTACTCGATCAACGCACGGCCTCTGACGCACGTCAGCGTGGACCCTAAAGATCCAGAAGCGATAACGCCCAACCACTTTCTCTTGGGCTCATCCAACGGCCTGCCATCCACCGGCCCATGCAACGCGAGCGACCGACGAACCTGGCGAGCAAGCCTAGCGCTCGCTGACCAATTCTGGCGACGCTGGGTGCGAGAGTACTTACCCACCTTAGTACCTCGCGGACAGCCCTGCAATGAACAAAGAAAGCTGAGAGTCGGAGATATTGTAATCGTCGTGGACCCCAACCTGCCACGCAACGTATGGCCCATGGGCAGCGTACAGCGAGTGTACGAGGGGCCAGACGGCGGCGTGCGAGTGGCCGACGTGAAGACCAAGACCGGTGTCTTCAAGCGGCCGACCAGTAAGCTTGTCGTCCTGGTCCAAGAAGAAGAAGGCTACGCAAGCTGCGCCGGGGGGAGGATGAAGAGGACTCCGAGCCCTCCATGCCCTCCGAGCCCTCCGAGCTCTCAACACCCTCCGAGCCCTCCTACGAACCACGGAGGAACGCTGCAAGCGACGCGACGCGGGTACGGGCGGACGGGAGCGCGGCGCGCTGTGATTGGCCGAGCGCCTCGCTACGCACTCTCGACCGCTCGTCATAGTCCTAAGCTAGTATAAATATTATATATATATGGGATAAGAAATAAAAGTACGTTAGTTGAACATCGACCACGAAACTGATCGTTTCATTTTAAATACAGTCCACTACAGTCCACAACACTATGTATCTTATCGATTGTATTTCTCAGGAATTTTAATGATTTCTTTGGTTTTTCCGGTGATGACTGCTTCTTTTGAACTCTCCAAAACTTTTTACTAAACTGCCAATATTGTCATTAAATTAAACACTTCGAATAAATAATAAGTAAAAAAATGTGACTGCGTTAAAAAAAATGGACTCCACTTTATTATTTTTCGCCAAAAATGGCAGAACCGACTTCCGCCGTGTACAGAATTGAAATAGTTCGCACGAAAAAAAAAAAAAAAATTACTTTTTTTTAAAGATAAATAAATATTACTTTTTTTTTTTTTATTTTAGTTCGCACGAATCTATGTATCACCGATGTCGTCATTTGTACATTATAGTTGATTATTCAATAACAACTCTGCTGATTTGCTGATAAAATTTAAATGGGACGTTTGAAATATGATCTACCAAACAAAAAAAGAATCGTCAAAATCGGTCCATTAATAATTGGCGGAGTAATCGCGTAACATAAATAAAAAAAACATTCAGTCGAATTGAGAACCTCCTTTTCTTGAAGTTGGTTTTTGAAAAATCATCAATAATTTAAGAATAGATACATACATCAATTTAAGCCAACTTTTGAAGATGGATGGATGCAGCTGAAGTCAGTTGTACCATTTTTGGGGGAAAATAATTCTCAAACTTAATTTTTGATTTGTACGGCCACTTATGTGGAATTTGTCCTGAGTTAGAGTTCTTAATTTGTTATTTTATTGTAGATTAAACGTCTATTATCGTATTAAATATGTTAAGTATCTTTGTCATCCTGAAAATACATAATGAACATACACGACGAACATTAAAAAAAAATATTTTCGTCGAATTTCAAAGAAATAGACTGACACAATTCAAGACCTTATACAGTTACAAATAAAGTTTGTAAAAAATGCACCAAAATACTGGTATAGACAAACCACAAAATTGACGTCGATTTCCTAATCTTCAGATAAAATTAAGACTAAGGACTTGTTACAATACAATTAAGATTAAAAAAACTAATTTAAAACAATGATATATTTGAATAGAAAAAGATGAAAATAAATTAATGTAAAAGTAGGAACAATATACATAAATGCTAATTTAGGAAACTCAGTTGTAATATTAAAAAAATAAGAATACACCTACTGGGTTACAAACTTTTACTGTGGTGATTCTAGGGTTGATGGTCTTCTTTCGCATTAGTACAGGACAAGCTTTGTTGAGCTTAATAGCTTTTAAAAGATTTGTTCAATTTATTGACCGATCCTTGCCAACTAAATGAACTATTAGTATCAACGTCGTTGAAAACACTCCACGTGCGAGACGAGCCTCCTTGACCGTAGTCTCCCAGACCGGGATCTCTCAGACTGGAGTCTTTCAGACCGGCTGAGACAAGACGTTAATTTTTCACCTTATTGCTTTAGAGTTCACTATCGATTGAGCATTAGGAAAAGTTGTTCAAGTTAATCGGTATCGGTATCGCCGTCGCTGTGAGAGCGCTCCACGTGTGAGACGGGTCTGAAAGACCGGGGTCTCTCAGACCGGCTGAGACGAGAAGTTTATTTGCTTATTGAACTTTAGAAAAGTTGGCCGATCCTTGCCAGCTAAAAGAGCTATCGACATCGCCGTCATTAAGATCGCTCCACATGTGAGACGGATCTCCTAGACCGGGGTCTCTCAGACCGGCTGAGACGAGAAGTTTATTTGCTTATTGAACTTTAGAAAGAGTTGGCCGATCCTTGCCAGCTGAAAGAGCTATCGACATCGCCGTCATTAAGATCGCTCCACAAGTGAGACGGATTTCCTAGACCGGGGTATTTCAGACCGGCTGAGGCGAGACGTTTATTTGGTTTTATTGAGCTTTACGAAGTATTGTTCAAATTATTGGCGGATCCTTGCCAGCTGAAGGAGCTATCAGTGTCGCCGTCGTTGTGAGAGCGCTCCACGTGTGAGACGGGTCTGCCAGACCGGGGTCTCTCAGACCGGCTGAGGCGGGAGGCATCGAAGTGAAAGCTGAAATTATAATAAAAAATATTTTCTAATTTCTAGAACTTTTCGTAGGAGTTCGATAAACTCAACTCTCTTTTACTATGGGTAGCAAATATCAAAACTGGTCTTTTCTCTGCCCGTAATAAAGTAACATTTACCTTGAATTGGATGGTTTCCGAACATCTCTCAAGTAACGAACAGTGTGACTATCCGGGCCTTCATCTGATGGCTTCGGACTGTACAACCATTCTGGAAAACATACAACTTTCAAAAAAACATCCAAAAAAACACAATTTTCAATACTACTGTCTCATTCATACGAGTTGTTCCCGAAAGTTCTACTATTAGTTCTACTATACTAACGGTACAAATTGTTCCCGGTAGTCCCATGGTAGAACTAACGGGAGGTACTAAATTGTATCGGTAGTTCTAAGAACGAGATATGAAGAGAAAAGAAAGAAAAAGAAATAGAAAGTAGATACTCTCGAATGTGTCATCGAAACTAAAAATTTAATAAACAACCCCTACGCAATAAGATTCCTACCGCAGATAACAAAAAAGCTGATAACTTGGAAACAGCTGAACCGATTACTAAAGCTCGAAACATACTATCGGACGCGGCTTACGGACGCGACTGACAGCCGCGACCTAGACTATGAAAGTACACTGAGCCGTGCACACTATCGGACATCAGTCGCGGACGACCTACCTGCTAAGTCGCGGCTGTCAGTCGCGTCCGTCAGCCGCGTCCGATAGTATGTTTCCGGCTTAGCTCCTGACTAAAGTCATCACAAAATAATAAGGCCCGTTGACATTTGTCTTCGCGACGTAACTAGTGGTGTAACAATACCATGGATAGTATGGAAAAATCGTTATGAACAGCACTTAGCCGAGTGGGCGGTACCCATCAATGAAAAATGTAATTACATTGAACATTTCGATCGGTAGACAAGATTATTTTTTTGCAAAAATTAGCATGACAGACTTCACCCGTGTACAGAATTCACGAATATTTCGCACGGATCGATGTAGCATTTTTCACATTATTGTTGATTTATCAAAAATGGCTCAGCCGATTTCGATAAAATTTAAATGCGACCAATTTCGAAGTATACTCTTTCCAATAAAAATAGAATTATCACAATCGTCCTACGAAAAAAGTTATGCGTGGTTATACATAAAAAAAAATATACGCTTCGAATTGTATACCTCCTCCGGTGGTTTGTCGGTCAAAATAAAGAATCAACTGACAAAACGGGCCTTTAATTTAGTGATGACTATAAATCACATTTCAAACAAAGAATTCAAGATCAAATCTTCTGTTCCGAGCTACGATGCCACACACACTGCCACCGCCAAACTTATAACACCCCGTGGATTTTCGTGGTCGGGGGTTCAATAAAGCACATAACCAAAATAGTAATAAAAAAACAATTATTACTTGACATACGAGTAAACTTTACACTCGTAATAAGATTCAGGTAAAATATTCAATTTTAAATATGTATGTGAAAATTGACTCAATGAAAATATCCATTACAGTTTAATTTCGCTACGTGTTTTTCACGCCTAATTTTTACATCAATTAAAAGGTGAATATCCCATGTTCTTCTCGTTATGTTCTTGTTACACTCGGAGTCTCTCTGCGAGATCGAATCAGAAATAAGGAGATCTGTACCTAGAAGAATCAAAATTACCGACATAGCCCAAAGGATTGGCAAGTGGGCAGAGCACATATGGCAAAGGACTGATAACCTATGGGGTAGAAAAGTTTGTGGCGTCCACATACACCACAATTATATTATCAAACTGACTGATCAAATAGTGCAACACCATCTAGGCGCCCTTCAATATATTTTATCTGTGTTAGCTTTAAGATTCACATTCATTCATATTATACATCACTCACTCACTCACTCATCCGCTCCCGGCGATTGGACGCACAAGCTCTCCACGAAAATGTACTTTAAATTATGATTGAAATTATAAATTGGCCAGTAGGCCTAGTGCAAAGTGTGTTTATTATTCTACAACAAGAACTATCCTAGAAACACCCCGACTAGGACCCCCTGCGCCAAAAGTTCTTGAGTGGAGACCACGTACAGCAAGCGCAAGCGCAGCATAGGACTCCCACCTACGAGGTCTTATTGGATGTCCATATGGGAGGCCTATGTCCAGCAGTGGACCTCATATGGCTGATGGATGGATAATGATGCCTTGTTATCAAAATGAGACAAAGAAAGGACAGAAAAATTAAAGTAAGAAAGACATAGAGGAAAATAAAATTAGTGCAGTCCAAAACATGCAAGTTATAAAACAAAGCAAGGAAAAAAGGAAAGCTCAAAAAGCAACAGGTACTTAGCTTTCCATAGCACACGCAGCAAGCGAACTCAGAAAAATATCATTCATATAGCACAATATAAAAGAGTAAGTTCATATGAAATAGGCGTGTAGGTCTGATGGTAGTAACACTCGTCTATCATTCGTGAGGCCGTGTTTGCAAATCCCGATCCCGTACCAATGAGTTTCTTTGGAACTTATGTACGAAATTTCACACCATTGGCTTTTCGGTGAAGGAAAACATCGTGAGGCAACCTGAATACGTTCGTAAAAGAAATTCGATGGCGTATGTGAATCCACCAACCCGCACTGGGCCAGCGTGGTGGATATGGCCCAATCGCTCGTGTGTAGGCCTAAGTCCTGCAGTGGACTATTAAAATGGCTGATACAGTCCAACCAACAGCCGCCTGAAGGCCTTGACATGGCAAATAGAAAGATTGTTGTGAATGATAATTTAATAATTAGATATACATAGTTCTGTATGCTGAGTGTGAGTTTTGTCGTAAACTTGACGCGCTCTTCGGCGAGCGCGTAAGCATGTAATTTGTATGAAGAAATGTACGGCGCTACTAGCGGCGCGTTTTTGAAACACAATAAGTTCATACAAATTACATGCTTACGCGAAGCGCGCGTCATGCTTACGACAAAACTCACACTCAGCATACTGATCGCCAAGAGAATGCGATCCTAAAGGGTCGTGTTTGAACAGACGTAGACGACATAATTAATTGAATCAGGCGTTACTGAAAGGAAATGAAAAAATATATATATCAGGCGACATCTTACACACGGTCTCTGACCCAAAACTTAAGCAAAACTTGTCATATGGCTGCCAGAGACTGAACTTTTTAAATACGTAACTACTTAGATGGATAAATAATTACTAAAAACAACCAAACAGATAAAACACCTTCATCACATTTTAATGCTTGCTCTGGGTGGAAATCGAATCCACGCCTCTTTGACCCAGTAGTCAGAGTCACTAACGACTAAGCCACCGAGGCAGTCGCGCAGTTCATCTTCAAATCTTTGTTTCAAAAACTACTGAACAGATTGAGATGAAACTTTGCAATAATATAGCTTAAATATCAGAATAACACATAGGCTATAAATTATAATGATATTGCGTTAATTTTCCATAGTATAACGATAAGTGTTAAGTAAGTAGGAAAAATTCTGCTATCTGCGAGCTATTCTAGAGTGCGCTTCAAGAAATGTCAAAAACCTGTCGAATCGAACAACCGTCAAATCGTTTTTTTTTTCACCTCCTTTATTAACGGTGTTAAGGTCCTCGGGTTTGAAAGACATGGTCTACTTTTTATCCCAGATAAATAATGGGTTCCCATGGTATAGCACAAAAATCAAAATATCATGCGGGCGAAGCCGCGGGTAAAAACTAGTAATTTAATGAAAATAAACAGATAATATCATTTTTTAACGACTTCCAAATAGGAGGAGTTACTATGTTTGTCTGTGTGTATTGTTTTGTGTATGTTCATCGATATTTTCGCCGAATAGCGACTATACTATAGCACCAATAAAATTGTGAACCGATACGAAAGCGTATACTCCCGAGGTGGCTCCATTTGAATTTTATCCAAATCGGCTGACTCTTTATTTGATAAATCAATCACTGTACACTATTGTGTACAGTGTACATGGATGGTCACATCGATTCATGCTAACTGTTCGAATTCTGTACACGGTGGAAGTGGTGCCATATTTTTAACGAAAAATAATTACTTCACAACTTGTGATGTGAAATAATTGTCACAGCCAATTGACAGACTTCAGGATCGCATTCTCTTGGCCACCTCTTGACGATCTGAGTTATAAGGCCAGTAGCTGGGCGCGGCCAAAATCGGAAACTAATTTAATGCTGCCAGGGAATTCAAAATACTAGCAACATAACGTACGTGGTGCCACCATTCGCACGCAGAGTTATCTTGCACTCTACCTATAAAATTATTTCACGCTTGAGTAGTGCGCGCTGTCTCGCTAGATGTCACTGTACGGTGTTAAAACGCGCAATCTTTTGGTTTAATACGATCGAATAACTCCGTTAAAAGCAACTTGCCGCTATTCAATACATTTGATGTGACGGAGTAATAATATTTATAAAGACGGCAGACACTATCTAATTTCAGAAAGTGACGCCACTGTACCCCCGATAGGATTAACCGAATTCCGGAACTAATTTGTCGACCTAGATATATCTCATTCCGTTAATTTTTCTTTACGGTGTGTTTCCGTACTGGGGTTGCCTGGAAGAAATCGCTTCCAGCGATAAGGCTGCCGTTTGTTTTAAACTTGGTTAAGTGACAATTGTATTGTTTTATAATTTATATAATATTTTCTGTTATGGTGTGAAATAAGGAAGTTTCATACATTTAAAGACGTTAGAAAAATATTAGATACAGTAAAAAAATTACTCGGATATCATAATAAATGACGGAGTTATGGATGTCTAAACTTGACCGCATGAAATCAAAAAGACCCGCGACGGATTTATGCGTGTGACGTCATCCGGCCCAGGAGCCGCGCCGTGGGTAAAGCGGGAGTAAGGAAAAAAGGAAATAAAGTGCTTCATTCTATACCGGGTATTTTTCTAAGCCACGAATACGTTCTAGGACATCATTGTACTCATCTTTATGTTATGATCAACATTTACTATGGGACGTTAGTCCCATAGCTGACTTTTTATTGATAAAAAGTCAGCATACCCATAAAGAAGGATGCGCGAGTCCATACATACCAGAACCTGTCATATACGAACACACTAATTTCTCCTCTCTTATTTTCTAAGAATGTTATGTTCACCAATGTAATTTATGACGCTTCTAAAACTGTTCAGATATGTACAATTTGGCTAAAATTGAATATAAAATAAGAAAAAACGAAAACTATTTTCAAGCTATAAGTACCCATTTATAGACATGTATACACACTAGAGACTTTTTTCTTTTTTATAAATAAATTGTATTTATTTTGAATTGTGACGCTAGTTTGAGTCAATTTTTAATGAAGTGTAACTTTGTAATAATAAAGAAAAATAAGAAAATAAAATAGTTTTTTTTTATGGAAACTTATAATGATCTATACATTTCAAAAGACATTTTTGAAAAATATATTTCAAAGACCAATTATTATAAGATGGGCGATGATACCAAAGTCTTTCCAAATACTGCAGGCCACACAAATCGACGGATGGGAAGTTATGCGCAGAGCTCTGCGCAAAAGCCGAAATATAGGCATTCGCGGGAGCCAGAGAGACGACACGCCGGGGCAACCCGCCCGCCAACCTCATGCCTCCCGCGCGCTCCCTACGCACTACGACAACACAGCACAGGAATGGTGCACACATGCGCAATAATTAGCCAATCGCGGCGAAGTGTCATCTGCAGCTAACTTCTCATCTGCCGACTTGTGTGGCGTTTAGTATAGCATTGTTCATTTTGTTTAGAACTAACTTTTTGTAACAATCAAAGAATGTTATTTTATTTATTATACTGACCTCCATTAGAGACCTTGGATATCGCAGTGAGGAGGAAGTCTTTATCCTTGGCCTGCAGCACCAGCATGTGGCGGAGGATTTCCACCATGGACTGCTGCGCGCGCGCACGAGCTCGCCCGTAGTACACCAGCACACTAAATGTCAAATTGTTTTACTTTTAAAATGTAAAATAAGCTTGCGTTTGACCCACCCAACCTTGCGCGCCAGCGTTTCAATGGAAGTTGATTAAAGTAAACTTAGAAGAAAGAGTTATCCCTCTGATAAACATTTCAAAAATTTGGTGCTTGCGTAGGAGGCGAGCTAGCTAAGTTGGGAAAGTGTCTGTCTAGTGATCCGAAGAAGTAGGTTCAAATCCTGCGTTCACTTCAAATTTTTGAAATGCTTATCACAAAGAAGAAAGTCACTGAAATTTGGCAGCACAGGCGTTTTGGCCTAGTGTAAGTTTCAGGGTACATTAAATATTGTAAATGTTCTGTAATTAAATCTGCTAAATATATAAGTACTAACATTAAATAATAAGCATTTACTAACACCTTGTAATACTTTAGCCCAAATTAATTGTTTTAAAAAAAAAGATAACTTTTTAAGATAATAAAATCTAGTATGGAAAACAATCTAAAATAAAAATCATATTATCATCGTAAACTAAGAACTTCACTCTAGATTACAGTAGGTATGACGACTGGGAAAATCATTATTACAATTAGTCAGTGAGTCAGATTATTAAAAAATATTAAACACGTATTTTTTAATATTTTAATATTAAACACGTATTTTTTTAGGGTTCCGCACTTCAAACGGAAAAAACTCAGTTACCGTATAAAAAAGTTAGAGCCGTTTATGTCGTAAAAAACCGCATATTTCGACACTTACAAAAATCAAAACCTACAGGGTACTTCCCGTTGACATAGAACTATGAAATTTGTCGAAAAGCATTGTCTCAGAGTACACATATAGGAATAAATCTGAAAACTGTACATTTTTATTGAAATCATAAAAAATAGGGCATCAAAATTCACTAAATATGGGTTCAAAATTCAAAGTAAGTAAATCGTATCATGTAAGGTATCATATAAAAGAACTTCATTGTCACATGCTAAAACATGTTTTTAATTATTTTAACAATGTGTTTGTACGGAACCCTCAATGGGCAAGCCTGACTCGCACTCACCAAACAGCCCAATCCTGGCTGAAGCTTACTTAACAGCTGCACGAGGGTTGAGTTATATTGTAGCTAACTTCACAGCCGCCAACAAGTTTGATTCGACCTATTACGTTTTACGACCTATTACAGTTTATACTATATAATTATAACGGGACTAAACTCACGTGTAGGGATAGTCGTAACGACTATAGTTTTCAGTGCATTGCGAGACGGCTCCGCGTGCTAGAACTCGCCAACTTGAGAAAGGTCGCCGAATGCGACCGAAACTATAGTCGTTACGACTATCCCTACACGTGAGTTTAGTCCCGTTATATATAGTATAAAATGTGTGAAAACCACGTAAATTTTCATAGTAAAATATTACAGTTTAGCTACTCACCACAGCAGCAGCACCGCAAAGGCCAGCACCCCGGGGCGGTACATCCAGCCCAGCACGCGGGCCACCGTCGTGTTCTCGTGCAGCCGCAGCACGCCGTCGCTGAGCACGGCGAACACGTACGGGTAGCCGCGGAACGGGCCGCACTGCTTCGACGGCATTCTGCAAACAACACACAGATTTCAGATCAGTGCTCGTCATATTTTTTTTTCATCACATCTATTCGAAAAAGACTACTTGGTTCGCCTTTAAGTGCGAAGTGCCCAAAGCTGGTATTTTCTATAAGGAACATTACAAGTGCGCTGGAATTATCTTTATACTACACCTGCTCGGAAAGTACCTTGATACTTTATTAAATTTACGGTAGAAAGTACGTCATTGCATATCGAACAAATATGCGGCGAGAAAACGCATCTGAGCGGGAGAGAAAAGTGTATGAAAATCCATTTCTTACGTGGTTTTTCTTTTTTAATTTTGGGTAAGACTATGCGCTGGTAACCTAAATATCAAAAGCCAAAAAGTTTTTACAGTGAGTTTTTATCTCCAAGTTCGCAAAATGCCACTGGCCACTAGCTGTGTGTTGGATGGTGTCAAACAATTTGAAAAAAGAACATAATATGAAAATTGCAGATGCCATTGGCGCCATTTTCAATTTATGTGTTGTTTGAGGATTCAGTTTTCGTAGAAAAGTAAAATAAAACTATCAAAATGATAAGTAGTGATAGTGATGATGAAGATTTTTTAACTCCGCCGCAGTTGAAGGAAACAGCAAAAATACTGATTGATAACCTTTTACCACAGAAATCAATTAAAAAATATAATAAAACTTAAAAAAATAAAATGACGATTTTTTGCAATGGAAAAGTCAAAAAAATGCGGCATCTTTTTCTGAAACTGTTTTCCTAGCTTATTTCAGTGAAAAAGCGCAAAAATACAAACCAAGTACGTTATGGTCTATGTACTCAATGTTGAAAAGTACTATTTATTTTCCTCATAGGTGTAATATAAAGCACTATGTATCACTCGAGAGAAAGTGCGATTCCCGATCTCGGGTGTTTTCTCCTCTCGGTGAACAATGTACTATTGCCGCGCACTTTTTGAATTCGGGAGTATTTGTAATGTTAGTGTTCAGCGCCAAGAAAATGAATGAAAATAATGTAAATATAAGTTTTCATTTGTTTTATTATTAGATACCATTTAATTTTAATGTTATTGTGCGTTTTACTAAATAATAATATTACAATAAATTATGAGACGCCTTTTATTTTTGAAAATAAATTTATTTTTGGCTCGGGTGACGTACTTTGAATCCCTCGCTACGTTCAGGATTCTACTAAAGAATCTCTCGCTACGCTCCGGATTCTACTCTAGAATCCCGAGCGTAGCGCAAAAAAAAGCGCCCTCGCCGTAAAAATATTATTTTGCTCCCATATGATACAGCCTTATTACTAGCCCGCGTTGTTTTAGGTTATTGTGCTCACTAAGGAACATGCTAAATCAAGAATATTATGCGCGAGCCCAGCAAGCGCTAACATTTTTCAGTGAGTTCAAAACAGGCGCCTAGGCGTGAACAAAGCAGAGTATTGTGACGCAGTAGGCCGGGCGGTAATGGCGGCTAGTTGTTTACCCCTAAGTGCGAGATTTATGGTTTTATGACTCGAGCGGGATCAGTCTGCCGTCTATCGTTTAGTTTTTTTGGGTGTTTACGTATTTGAAAACAATAGGGAAGTCTCGAACTTTCAAGTTGTTTACTTGTTAACACAATAGCGTTTATTAAGATCGAGTAATGTTGCGAATTATCTCGTAGGTTCGAGACTGTAGGAAATAACGGATATAAATACGCCAACCCTTGGGGATCAGTTTTGCGTTTACCGTCGAAGCGAAAACATCTCGTGTTCAAGTGTGGTACCAGTGGTTGTGAAGTAACTAGTTTTTGTGAATATCAGTGCCAGTGTGAAGTTTTTGTGCGAACCAGTTGTGTCGTGTGTATCGTGAGTTTGTGCAATAAAGTGCAAAGTGATTAATCGGCGTTTTAACTGATTATCCAAGAACCCATCGCGTAACAGTATGTTACTGCTGTCATGGGCAATCTCATTTTTTTAAAACTATTAAAATTCGAATATTTCGCTTGAATAGATGCATACCGTTTCTACATTATTATTAGCTTTTTTTTAAAACAGCAACCGATTTCGATAAAACTTTGAGTCCTTGAGTCGTCATTGAGAATGAAAAAGTCGTGTAAAAGAGGTAGATAATTTAATTTAAAAACTAAGCTTACCGGAGGAAGACCGAGCCCACTCCAAAGAGCGTGATGAAGAGAGACAGAGTGACGAGCATATTCAGAACCGTCTGCGTCTGCGCCGCTCGCCACACCTGAAAATATTTCAAGTGTTTAGTTTTACTGCGCTTAGGACTAAAGACCAAAATTGAAAAGTCAAAGTTAATTTATTCAAATACATAGCTTACAAATCAACAAATATATCCTATCTTAATATATATAAATCTCGTGTCACAATGTTTGTCCTCAATGGACTCCTAAATCACTTAACCGATTATAATAAAATTCGCACACCATGTGCAGTTCGATCCAACTTGAGAGATAGGATAGTTTAAATCTCAAATTATAGTCGCAATTTTAATTTATTTAGCCACAGCAACGCGTGACCGGGTCAGCTAGTCCTACTAATATTATAAACGCGAAAGTTTGTGAGGATGGATGGATGGATGTTTGTTATTCTTTCACGCAAAAACTACTGAACGGATTAAGATGAAATTTTGCAATAATATAGCTTATATATCAGAATAACACATAGGCTATAAATTATAATGATATTGCGACAAAAATCAAAATATCACTCATTACGCTGAGTTGGGACTAGTGTTTGTGACAAGGATATTAGGATTATTATAATACTGTTGTTTTTGTTAGTGTTTTATGATTTGTTTTGTTGTATATTGTTGTTATAGTACCTCTTATTTTTGTTGCAAATAAATTTCTGTATTTCTGTAATTTCACAGGAGTTAATTACTAATAGCAAATATCAAATTTAGTAAAAAAATGTGCCTATACAATGACATATTATCACGTATACGAAAAATTGGCATTCTATTTTGTAAGACATTTTTGTTAAATATGAAAATATTTAACAATTTAAATAGTGCCACACAAGTCGGCGGATGGGAAGTTATGCGCAGAACGCGGTGCAAAAGCCAAAATATAGGTATGCGCGAGAGCCAGAGAGACGGGACGCCGGGGCACACAATTTTTAAAATGTTTATCACAGTAATAACTCTTCGAGATAAACCAAGTGTAAGAAACGCTTTAAAAATAATTTAATTTACCTTCCTAGCCGGCTGGCAGGCTCTGACAGCACACTCTCGCTTGATGTAGAACAGGAATAGGAATTTGACCGTTACGGCGGCGGCCAATAGAGGCGAGAACAGCATGCCCACCCACAGCAGCGACTGGTTGTATATGAGAGTCAGGGAATTGTACGCGATGTTGAACTCTGGGGGATCGCCGGAACCGCGGAATCTGGAATATTGTTTAATCGCTACATTAGAATAGTAAATTAAGCCGGGAAGTTTTCAAATAGAGACTAAGGCCGCAGCTGACTGCAGGACGCTTGATTGGTCACATACTAAACCGCAGCAGTCTGCGGGACGCTTGAATAGAGGTAAAAATATCACGGCAAACGGCAACAAAGGCGTCCAACGAAATGAGGCGTTTTCTAAAAAACAAAAAAACTTAGTAATGGAAGTATCCAATAGATGGCGACAATAGTTTGGAATCGTCGATCCTTTGACTATGGAAATCGTACTGTCATTGTCAAGATGTCTTCTTCTTTTTTTTATGTTTTGGCGTCGGATTGTTGTGCATTTGCCAATTTCAAGTATTAATTTTGAATAATTTTTAGTACTATTTTATCAAAATAGTCACGTCATAGTCCAATAAAGTCGCGGTCAAGTCCAAACCTAGTCCAAGTCATACCTCAGTAAAGCATTGGAGACTTTACTGTAGGTTTCTCTCTCTCAAATTATTCCAGTTGACAATGACAGATCAATTTATTTGACTATTACGCCATCTAGTAAATTTTGTGAAACTATTTTTTTTTTTGGAAAATGTCTCATTGACCTTGGCATTTGAGAGATGCAAGATGAATAATTTTAATAAGCGCTCGCCTGGCGCATTACTATTTCAGTTTAATCTCGCTCGTCACTAATAATAATATGCTCTTTGTGTATTTGGAAATTAATTATGTAGTTAATCAGTGATAATAAAAAGTAAAACAGAACAAAATATTAAGAGGATACAGGTCGCGTCATGTAAAAAGCACACTGGAGCTTCGAGCTGAGCATGAGGAATTGTAACTCCTATTGCACAGTTAATAGGAGTTAAATCTCCTAGTACGCAGCTTTAACTGCAGCAAGGAGATTTAATTCCTATTACATGTGAAATAGGAGTTAAATTTCCTTTTGCGCAGCTTGACACTACAGCGTTATTTTTACGTGACGTATAATAAAAATTAATTAAAATATAGAAATGAACAAAATTAAAAAAGAAACTCACTTATAAAGTAAAGCCCTAAATATCTCAATGGCTGGCAACACTAACAGCGAGGCGGTCGCGTCTAGCACCAACAGCCGATACGTCTCTTGACCGAAATGCGTTTCCCAGCACTGGCAACACAAAACATAAAATAACAAAATAAATAGTGCAATAATAAAATAGTGCATAACGGTAATAAATTATTATTATAACTAACTATTTTTAAATATAAATTTTTGAAATACAAGCTTTTGAGATCCTGGATATCATGTAGCAGCAAAGTACTAGCCAAGACAAGTAAAACAAGCCCAAACACAACGCGTCTATCTTGTTTAGTACAGGATTTCCTATAGCCTCTTTCCGACTCCATCATCAGATCAGCGCCATGGTACCGTATTATTGCATTGTCACGCGATGTACATATGCGTGCAAAATTTCAGCTCAATCGGAAACCGGGAAGTTGGTCAAATATAACTTGCAAGATTCCACCCGAACTTACATACTTTTTTTTTTTTATTTCAAATAGGTTTGCGTTTGACTACACACTGCCTGATGTTAAGCAGATATGCGGTCTAGGATGTAGCACGCTTATCTAAAAGATACCTATTTACTCAAGATTTGAAGATACCTATTTACTCAAGATTTGAAGACACCTACATTGTACTTTAGCAGAAAGACAGACTAAGGCAAAGCATTCCAAATTCTGGCAGTTCGTATGAGGAATGTGGACTCAGAACGCTTGGTTCTAACGCGCGGAATGTCCACTATAAAAGGGTGGCGCTTTGGTCGCGTCTGTCTAGCCGTACGATTTAAAAAGGGGCAGGTGGGACCAGATTGTGCAACTCCTGAGCGCACTCACCGAAGTGTATCCGATAGTAGGCAGACAGACACGCCACCCTACGTCGATGCTCGAGACTTTGCAGCTTCGACTCAGTCAAGGTTTCGTTGCCTATCAGCCTCCTGGCTCGCCTTTCAATGGACTCCGAAGCCTCCAACTGGTATTTGGCGGAGCCATTCCAAAGGTGAGAGCAGTATTCCATGCAAGACCTGACTTGCGCTTTATAAAGACTAAGCAGTTGCTCAGGTGTGAAATACCGTCTCACCTTAGAGTGACATACATACTCATAGGTATATCCATTGCAAGATAAATATAAACTTGTAAAAAATAATAATGATAAAGCACCTGATTGGAGGGGGGGCGATTATGTAAATTGTAAGTTATTTTGACACATTTGATTATATTTTCCGTTACATTAAAAGAAATATTGTAAAATTGTGTAAAACTGACTGTACTATAGCCCGTGAGGTAACTATATATTTTCTAGCTTGAGATTTTTTTCAAATAGTAGGAATAATGCATATATTTTCCAAGACGTAAAACAGATTACAACTTCCATGGGTTTCCTAATTCATCATTTATGTATATTGCTCCAACTTTTACAATAGGTGCTTACTTGCCGGGCTATTTATATGCGTCGTCACGCAATATCGCAACGTATCACATTTTAGCCAAAATAAAATAATTCTGCCTTTAAATAATATAAATATAGTTTAAAAATAAAACTAAAAAATCACGCTTTTTTATATAAATGCACTGTCATCGGTCTTTGATAGGTGTGCAAAGTTTAAAGAAAATCTAATCGCTGAAAGTAGGGCCAAATCGAGCTCAAGGAGGTTGATTATAAGCAAGCAAGCAAACATACAGGTGAAACTAATAAAAGCATGTTTAAAAAGGTCGTGCTGAACGTCTAAAAGTAAACTGCTTTTACAAAAATAGAATATGCTTACATTTTGGTGAGTTGAGTGCGCCCAGAACATGAAGATGAGCATCAACAGCGCCATCTGCAGTAACCACGTGCGGCACAGCGACACGTAGAGGCTCACGCGGGAACTGTATCGCTCCAGCCTACGAAGCATGTGAAGATCTATCTAAAGTTATCATCTTCCGCTATCATAATGTCGCGCATTAGGCGCACACGTTGTTTAAGTGTAGGTATACGGTAACTACGACATAAGCTACGGCTACTTGTTTGTTTACTTCACGCGGGCGAGCAACTATGACATAAGCTGTGCCTGTGGCTTTGTCTGCCATCTATTGTTTAGTTTTTTTTGTGTTTTCGTATTTGAGAACAATAGGGATGTCTCGAACTTTTCAGTTGTTTACTTGTTAACACAATAGCGTTTATTAGATCGAGTAATGTCGCGAATTATCTAGTGAATTCCAGAATGTAATAACGGATACTAAAATAAATGATAAATAGGCCGGCCGACCCTTCGGGACCAGTTAACGTGTTTATACCTGAGCGAAAACATCTCGTGTTCAAGTGCGGTACCAGTGATTGTGAAGTGACTAGTTTGTGTGAATATCAGTGCCAGAGTGAAGTATTTGTGCGAACTAGTAGTGTCGTGTGTATCGTGATGTTGTGCAATAAGCTGCAAAGTGAATAATCGGCGTTTTAATTGATTATCCAAGAACCCAATCTCGTAACAATTCATTTCTGTACGAAAAGATATAAAAAAATTGGATGAAATTCAATTTTTATACTCCATTCATCAGCCATATGACGTCCAATGCTGGATATAAGCCTCAACTGTTTTATACTGCTGTAAGAAAAAAATATAGATACAAACAAAATACGGATGTTGCAATAGTTACTATAGACCTAAATACTCGACATCTGTATTTTTAATACGGTGATTCAGGGTTTTAATTCTAAGATTCTCTGTCTTGTCAAGTTAAATTCGGTCGACGCCAGCACGAGTGATGCCACGGCCATGTTGATTAACGCATAAGCTAAACATTGATAATAACTTACCGTCCTACAAGATAAAAGGCTCGGGACAGAAAACCACACAAGCGACCACCAGTAACGAGCCCAGAAACCTCCAATGTGAGTGACCTTCCAGAAACTTCCACATTCCGTAGAGGATACCTCCAGTCGATGCTAGTCAGTGACGTCACGCCCACATATATTACAACATAGCCTAGAATCTAGTAACTCACCGGCCTACAAAATAAAAGGCCACCAGACAGAAAGCCACACAAGCGGCCACCAGTAGCGAGTCGAGAATCCTCCAATCTTATTAGGCTTTCAGAAACTTCCAAATTCCATAGGATGGGATTCCATAGGGGATGCCTCCAGTCGACGCTAGCCAGTGACGTCACGACCACATTGATTACAACATAACATAGAATCTATACTCTATAAAATTTAACTTGATCTCTGCGACAGCTGTCAGAAAAATCACGCCTATGAAGTCCTGAATTTCTTAATAGTACAAACAGTACCTGTCAATGTCATACTTTATGGACATACCGATTAGAGATGGGCGACGAATGATCGTGACCACAGAGTTTTAGATAGAGTTTTAATTAAAATATCGATAGTTTATACTGACGATATTTTAAATAAAACTTGATTTATCATTAATTTTATTGTATATTTTAATATCATAACATTTTTTACATGTGTAATTAAATTAAACACAATTATATGTTACATTAGCATCGATAATAGTGAAAAACGTCGATAAGTACTATCATTACATTATTATGAGTATATGCATAATTAATATCATAACATTATTTACATGTGTACATACTTGATCTTAAATAATAGTAAGTAAATGAAATCCAATTTCTCACCTTCAACTACTCATTCGATGTCATTACAACATTGTTTGAAAATCGATTTTTCGACGACTATCCCAACTCTAAAAATGTCAATCTTCTACTGTCGCAGAGATCAAGTTAAATTTTATAGAGTATAGTAACTCACCGTCCTACAAGATAAAAGGCCACCGGACAGAAGGCCACACAAGCGGCCACCAGTAGTGAGACCAGAATCCTCCAATGTGAGTAGCCTTTCAGAAACTTCCAGATTCCGTAGAGGATACCTCCAGTCGAAGCCAGGACCAGTGACGTCACGGCCACGTTGGTCAACAGATGGCAGATCTTGCTAGAGAGGGTCAGCGCTTCTTTTTTCTTGTTTTGCTCGTTTAGCAGTTCCTATAAATATGTTATTATTTTTAGCCAACAAAGATTTTTTAAATGCTGAACCAAAAAAAAATATTATAGGGATGATTTGTGTATTTATGTAATAAGTCTACAGGTGGCGTCATGTAAAAGGAACGCTGGAGATTCAAGCTACGCACAAAGAAATGTAACTCCTATTGCACAGTTAATAGGAGTTAAATCTTCTAGTACGCAGATTTAACTCCAGCAAGGAGATTTAAATTCCAATTACATGTGAAATAGGAGTTAAATTTCCTTGTACTTGATACTCCAGCGTTTTTTTTACGTAACGCGACGTATTTGCTCGATGAATTAGTGTGGTGAAGGTGCGACACATATGTGCCTGTGAATTTGGGGTTTATTTAAGCTGCCTAGTAGAAATTATATTTTATAATTAAATTTAATTAATCAAACACTTTTAATAGTTAAATGAAACCAATGATAGAGTAATGAAACTTTTCAGGACTATTAAAAACCGGACAAGTGCAAGTCAGGCTCGCACATCGAGGGTTCCGTACAAATCCAGAAAATTTCACAAAATTGGGAAGTACGTTGTTAAAATCTCTATACTCATCATCATCATCGACAAAAGTTTATTTTTTTACTTTACTCGTCATTTCTCGAAAATTGCTAAAATAATTAAAAACCTGTTTTAGCATGTGCTAATGAAGCTCTTTTATATGATACCTTACATGATACGATTTACGCACTTTGAATTTTAAACCCATATTGTGTGAATTTTGAAGCCCTACTTTTTTGTGATTTAAGTAAAAATGTGCAGTTTTCAGATTTATTCCTATATGTGTACTCTGAGACAATGCTTTTCGCCAAATTTCATAGTTCTATGTCAACGAGAAGTACCCTGTAGGTTTTGATTTTTGTGAGTGTCGAAATATGCGGTTTTTTACGACATAAACGGCTCTAACTGTTTTAAACGACAACTGAGAAGTTTTTCTTTTATACAACTGCAAGAGACCATAGATATACGCATACAGTTTAAATTTCAACTCGATATCTTTACGCGTTCCCGAGATAAAGAGTCTTGACATACACTCAGACGGACAGGCGGACAGACGGACAACAAAGTGATCCTATAAGGGTTCCGTTTTTTCCTTTTGAAGTACGGAACCCTAAAAAACGGTTGTTTACAAATTATACGTGGCTCTCGGTAAAGAGAGCGAGGGAGCTTGTATGAAATTGATTACGACGATGCGATTTTTCATTTCACGCACTCCGCTGGGCCTGCTTCTTTTTTTTTTTATCTTTGCGTTTTGGTTTGTTGTGCGATCATCATTTAGCCACACGTGGTTTGCTTAAACATTCGCGAATACGTGGCTCAAACCGCCCGCTGTCTCAATGAAGCTGTGTGGTAAAGTGTGTGACAAATATGTGTGGTATTGTTACCTTAAGTTCATTATATACTAAGCGCCACACAAGTCGGCGGATGAGAAGTTAGCCGCAGATGACACTTTGCCGTGATTCGCTAATTATTGCACATGTGTGCACAGTACTGACACAAGTGGCGAAGTGTTGGGCACGGGTAGGGAGCGCGCGGGAGGCATGAGGTTGGCGGGAGGGTGTGCCCCGGCGTCTCGTTTCTCTGGCTCCCGCGCATACCTATATTTCTGCTGCGCAGCGCTCTGCGCATAACTTCCCATCCGCCGATGTGTGTGGCGCTTAGTATACTCCTCGCGTGTGGTGAAGTGTGTGAATGTGTGTGGTAATCTTACCTTGAGTTCATTATAGATGCTCCTAGCGTTAAGATGCGCGGCGTGCGCGGAAACGATGCCGAAGTCCCAGCCGCAGAACACTTTGTTCGCGAACACGTGACTCAAGCCGCCCGCTGTCTCGATAAAGTTGCGTCGGTACGAATAGGCCGTCCTAAAAATAAATTAATTCATAAATTCACACTTAACTTTTAATCAATACGTACGAAGCCGTTTGAATTTGACTCAACATTTCTTATTCGTACGGCCGAGAAATATAACAGTCTGCCGGATTTCCTGATTCCTGAGAAATATAATATGATTTTTTAAATATCTTCTTTCGCGCCACATTCATTTTTCTTTGCGGTATCCTTTCCGTACTAAGGTGGCCTGGAAGAAATCGCTTCCAGCGATAAGGCCGCCGTTTGTTTTTACCTAGGTTTAGAAGAATTCTTGTTTTAATTTTCTGTTATGGTGTGAAACAATAAAGAATTATTTATTTATTTATTTATTATCTGCACCATTTTAGAGTTTAATTGAATAGGTATCTTTTAATTCTGCGTGCTTCATCTTCGACCACAACATCGCTTACCACTACTTATTAGCAGCAAAAACAAAAAAAAACCTTCAAAAACAAAAAAAATATTTGGTTATTATTCAGTACAGTTGTCCGTCTGTTTATCTGTCAAGGCTTTATTAACGTGAGTCAATATATTACTCACCTATAACATAGCACGGCGAAGAACAGCAAATAGAGGCAGACCATGGTGAAGAAGTAAGCAAAAGGCATGTTGTACCGCGGCGCCACTGCCGTATCTCCGTCGTGGTAATGCCCGTAGAACATCACCGACGACGCCAGCCTACCCTGGAATTAACGATATTATCAATGCAATACAATATGCAATTTTGTATGAAACAGCTGTTTTTTAGGGTTCCGTGCCTCAAAAGGAAAAAACGGAACCCTTATAGGATCACTTTGTTGTCCGTCTGTCCGTACGTCAAGAGCCTTTATCTCAAGAAAGCGTAAAGTTAACGAGTTGAAATTTAAACCATTTACTTATATTTATTATCTCTTACAGTTGTGAAAAAAATCAAACTTCTAAGTGTTGGGTTTTGTTCAAAAATTGCATATTCTTAATGTGTGGTTTTTGGACGAAAACTACAGTTCGAAGGCGGTAGTCAACCACAGACTTTTAAAAAAGTAAATGCAGCAAGAAACTGGCTGTGGTTGGCTAATTAAAGAGGAAGTGGGCGGATATTTTTATAACATCGTGGTCAGAGACTGGCACGGTTTTTGGAGACCATTCTGGTCGAGCCGTCGGAGCGAAGAACAAGTCTAGATTAGTTATTTTTAGATCTTAAAGAACACTGTAATGGAAGAAATAAATCTGCAAAGTTTAATTGTAATAATATTGGTGTTTCTACTGCATCGAGTCCTCGGTTTTCTTAACATAAGTTGCCGTATAAAAAATTAGAGCCGTTTATGTCGTATAAAACCACATGTTTTGAAAACTGTACATTTCTAATTGAATCACAAAATAATAGGGCCTAAATACAAAAAAAAAATGTAGGCCCTAAATTCAAAGTGAGTAAATCGTATCATGTGGGGTATCATATGAAAGAGCTTCATTAGCCTATGCTAAAACAGGTTTACAATGTGTAATTTTCGAAGTATGACGAATAAAAAATTCTATGATCATTTATTTATCCTATAGAGATTTCAACATTATAATTTTGTGAAATACAGGATTTGTACGAAACCCTCGGTGTGCGAGCCCGACTTTCTCTGGAATTCCGGGTCGGTCCATAGTAAATGTTAGTAAATGATGGTCTGAATCACCTCCTTATTAGTACACCAGTTCTGGATAATCCTTTATTGGGAGGTGCTCCTATCAGAAGGTCTTCTTATTTCTAATCAAGTGAAACTCCTACATATCCAAATAATTGATAATCAATTTATAATAATTAATATTAATAATAAATAATAATGATAATAAGGCATTATTTGGCGGGTGCCGTACCATGAGGTACACCTCCATAGCCCGTATTAAGTCATCGAACAGCACATCACAATAGCCCGATATAATGTAAGTCACATCTAGCAATAGTTATTTTTATTTTCATTCTACTTTATGTACACAACATTTTAGATTAATTTTATAAAAAAAGATGTAAAAGGGCCTCTCAGTGTTGGCTTCGGCCCCATTGATGCCTACCAAAGGACCAAGCTTTGCTTGTGATTTTAAGTGAATATCAATAGTTAATAATATTAATTAATATAATTATTTATGATTAATATCCATCCATTTATATAAATATCAAATTTCTTATATACTTAACTATTTACAAAATATACGTCACGGACCAAGCATCTTATATCTCAAATATGCAATCAATGCAGCTGTGGGCGCGGGCCGAAACATCTGTCTCTGTCGCGAACTATTTACATGGATCTGGCCGCGCCCGCGGCAGTCGAGAAATGATGCCCGAGGCGAGTGCACGTGCTCCGCTCCGACATTCGCGCGCGCTCGCGGCACTTCGCCCTCAGTCTGCCGTCGCGCGCTCGTATGAGCGCTGCACGCTCGATGTATGCTCCCACACTTTTATTATTAATCCTGATGAAGATGTACAGCCTTGGCCAAAATTATTAGGCACCCTGTATTTTTACTCTATTTCCTAAACTTATTTCACTCCTTTTTGGCATTTTTAACAAAATTAGGTGTCAATTTAATCCCATTAACAGAAATGAAAGCTTGTTTACTTGTTAGAGTCCAGAACACAATTGACCAAACATTGACTGACAAGAACCGATAAAACGGAGTCCTTTGTTTTCGGTCACCAGGTGTTTTATGATCTTAACAAAGAGCCGCTTAATATTCTAAGAAGTTATTTATGAACCCGGTAAGTTAGATTAGCACTCAGTTATTGGTTAAGTAGTAAACATGCATTTTGATTTTTTATAGGTGCCTAATACTTTTGGGCAAGGCTGTACTTTTCTTCATTATGAAGCCCATCACATATTTTCACGCTCATGCAAATACAGGTCGACAGTGGAGCATATTATTTCAGGTGAAATCTGCTCCACTGCATCTACATGTTAACCGCTATAGTTTTTATCCGGTCTAGTGATGCGATAGTGTTCGTACAGCGCTTGAGAGATAAAAAATAATCATAATAGTAGTACAGTAAGCGCTAAACTGGCTCGAAAGACCCCTATACAGGCAAACAACGACCCAATAAACGACGTTTAAGCTATTTTCACTGTTGTCCGCTGCATTTCCACCGTCAGCCGCTACAGCGCTGCCGTTATTATCCGGTCCAGTGATGCCGTGGTCGTAAAGCGCTTGAGGGATGACAATAAACCCACAGCACAGTAAGGCTAAAACTGGCTCGAAGGACCACTATAGAGTTAAAGAACATAGAAATCAGTTAAATCCATCAGTAACTAACCTGTCCAGAGACCCAATCCACGACGTTAAAGCTATTTTCACTGCTGTCCGCTGCATTTCCACCGTCAGCCGCTACAGCGCTGCCGTTATTATCCGGTCCAGTGATGCCGTGGTCGTAAAGCGCTTGAGAGATGACAATAAACCCTAATAACAGCTCAGTAAGACTAAAACTGGCTCGAAGGACCACTATAGAGTTAAACAACATAGAAATCAGTTAAATCCATCAGTAACTAACCTGTCCAGTGACCCAATCCACGACGTTAAAGCTATTTTCACTGCTGTCCGCTGCATTTCCACCGTCAGCCGCTACAGCGCTGCCGTTATTATCCGGTCCAGTGATGCCGTGGTCGTAAAGCGCTTGAGGGATGACTATGAACCCTAACAGCAGCACAGTCAGGGCCAGATCCAGCACGAAGAGGCGCCGAATCATGCGGAAGTAAGAACCGACGGCCGATCCGAATTGACCTTCTATGTCGCGGATCGCTTCATACCACAGCTCTACGGAGAACATGGCGTCGCGAATGCGCTCTTTGCTCTGAAAATAGAGAAAAAAAACCTTTAGAAAGAAATAGTAGAGTACTAGTTTTTACCCGCGGCTTCGCCCGCATGATATTTTGATTTTTGATGCAATATCATTATAATTTATAGCCTATGTGTTATTCTGATATATAAGCTATATTATTGCAAAGTTTCATCTCAATTCGTTCAGTAGTTTTTGCGTGAAAGAGTGACAAACATCCATACATCCATCCATCCATCCTCACAAACTTTATTTAACCGTTTATTTTATTAAACTTTTATAATATTAGTAGAATTCTGTTAATCTTTACCTGCGCCTTCCCATAGGATTCTTTACTTTTTCTGGGATAAAAAGTAACGCCATAAAAATCATCTTACAGGTATGTATAGGCCGAATCAAACTTCTTGGCGGCTGTGATGTTAGCTTCAAGCGGATAAAATAATGATTTACAGAAATACAGAAATACAGAAAATTTTATTCGGGACAAAACAATTAGGTACACAGAAACAAAACACGAAAAACAACAAAAAAAAAAAATAGAACAATTCATACCCATTACCCAATGCTTTGCCACGAAACTGATCCCAACTCAGTATATTGCTGGTTATAAACAACCAGCACTGATATTATGTTGGGACCAGCGGTGACGTCACTACCGCAAGTCAGCGCGAGCAGTTAAATCAATTTGTATTACACACTTAAAAACAAGAACTAACGAGAGTACATTTCACAGGGCTATGACATCATGATTACAAAAGTTTTCGAAATCAATTTTAAACTATACATAACAACAGCAAAAACATACAATTGTATTTTTAACTTATGTTAAACAATACGTTCAATAAAGATTTCTCACCCGTTTCCAAGCAAAGCTGATCCTGTACTTGGTCCGCTTGAGGAAGGAGATGGGCCGCCGCTTGGACCGCAGGCTGACCGATACGGACAGCTTGGCGCGCACGTTACGCTTCATTGTTAGCCCTTGTGGCAAGTGCCTGAGCGCCTCTCTGGAAATCAAACATATTAAAATTATTATACGTTTGATCCTAGACGCAAAATGAGGGTGTTGATATAACTATAGGAGCGCATTGGATGCAAGCCGTTATCATTTCTTTTTGAAGTCTACTGCAAAACAAATGGGTCCATTTGTCGTTCCACCAATTTATCCCTTCGAACGACGTTGACATTAAATGTGGTTAAAATGGTGTAATACCTTTACCATGCTAGGGGTGCTGTGGTATACTAAGCGCCACACAAATCGGCGAATGAGAAGTTAGCCGAAGATGACACTTCGCCGTGATTCGCTAATTATTGCGCATGTGTGCACGGGCGGGCTGGATTGGCGGGCTGGTGTGCCCCGGCGTCTCGTTTCTCTGGCTCCGCGTATATCTATATTTCGGCTTTTGCGCAGCGCTCTGCGCATCCCACCCGTCGATTTGTGTGGCGCTTAGTATACTATTATTTGTCCTGTAGTTATGCTAAGCCTACCTTACTAACCGACGACTTTACTGGCACAACTATGAGTACTCGTAGTAATTTTTAAATTTAAATATTTTTTAAATTTAAATATTTCGTAGTATTAAATGTTCTGTATTCTTTGCTCAAATCTGATGTCACTTTACAAATCTAACTTTCAGTACCTAAACATCAAAAAAATTTCGAGCTCAGAGCTCAAGTGCCCAAAAGTCAACGGGGAGACATGGTTATGTAATATTTACTACTTGGCTTAATAACTATATTATGACAATGTTGTTCTTTGGTCAGACGGTGTTTTTTGCCCAGATCAACGTTCTACATTTTAATTTTTCAAATGCAAGTGTAGTATGCCCAATAATTCGCACTCGCTACTATACTTGATGATTGATTACATGGTCTAGAGGTAGTGACACCCGCCTCACAATCGTGAGGTCGTGGGTTCAAATCCTCGGTCCCGTACCAATGAGTTCTTTGGAATTTATGTACGGAATTTCACACCACTGGCTTTTCGGTGAAGGAAAACATCGTGAGGCAACCTGCATACGCCAGTAGAAGAAATTCGATGGCTTATGTGAATCCACCAACCCGCACTGGGCCAGCGTGGTGGATATGGCCTAATCACCCTTCGTGGGTAGGCCTACGTCCTGCAGTGGACTGTTGAAAAGGCTGATACAGTACAGTACAGTACTATACTTGAAAAGTTTTATTCATAACATCTTTTTTTAAATTATTAAAAAGCGATTAAATTTCGCGCTCTCTACGCTCGCGCATATTAGCAGTGAGGTGTTTGTTATGGCTCATCACGGCTCATGCCTCTTAAAATTTTAATAAAAATAGAGAAATTTTCGCGCTCGCTTTGCTCGCGCTTTCTCAGAAGTGTTCGGTTTTTCCTTATTTAAGTAGATAGACTACATAAAAATTTTAATCCAGGCCATTTATTGGAAAATCGTATAAAATGTACGCTAGTCGCGTAATTTCCGACAACTACCTACTCCTCAAGGAGGTGACCTTGCCTGTTTCCATCCTGTTGCCATCCATCTAGACTGGAGATTTAATCCAAATTGTATTATGAACTTTATCGTCCTTGGTGGACGGGCGCGTGTTCCCACCAAGGTCACCCCTGTTGGGACGCTTGATTACATCCGTCTGGAATGTGCTTTAGCCTTCAGTGCAGAGGTTCCATTGATTTCCTGCCAGCCAAATATTTGGGTAAAGAATTTAAATATCTACTCTGGGTCCGCTAATCGTTCGTCTTTGTGTGTTGTCCGTAGTATCTAGTGGGAAGGTGTGAAAGTGAAGAGTTATTTATTTACTTTCTCAACTCTTCGGACAGAGGGACGTATTTCTTCTGTGTTACTATGGTTCGTTTTGCAACTCTTCCAAGAATTTGTTATCAATTATCATCCATGAGTTAATCACCACATATTATTGAGCAAAGTCGCTATTTCTGTGTGTCTATCTTCCCGTATGTGTATCCTCTTATATCTTCAAGACTACACAACGGATACGAATGCTGTTTTCACTATCTTTTAGAGTGAACTAGAAGGTTTGCAGATATAACAATCGTACCTGGGCGAAGCCGGGACTGGCAGCTAGTGCTGTATATGACGTCACCATCAGAAGTTCTTTTCGTCGAGAAGATTGTTATTCTCTGACGTATTTCTTCTACACTAGACGTGTTTCTTCTGTAGTTATACCACCCTTACCTTCTCAACTCTTCGGAGAGAGGATTGTCATCCATGAGCTGGTGCTGCTGCTCCAGCTCCTTGACGATGATGTCCGCCCGCTTGTCCTCCGCGTCGTCCTCCGTGACGTCATCTCCGCCGTCCGTCTCGTCGAGTAAATTATTTGCCTCTGACGTGTTTCTTCTATGCCGGAGAGTGTCTGAAAAATTATGTTTTACACATTTAAAAAATTTAAACTAATGCTTTTTTGACGTGACAACGTCTTATTAATCGATCAACGGCTGCACGCACGAAATACTATTACTCATTGTCGCGTACCGCCTGAGCTGAGCTTGCAAGCGAGAGCTCGGATTAAGCGATAGAGAGGCAAGATTAGCCTAAGCGTTCGGCTTGTGACGTAATCATAAAGCATGTAACATTTTCGTCCGTAAATAGACTTTACAGACAACCACTATTTTAAGCCAGTTTTACACTATGTGCCATATTATTTAAATTTTAATACATTTGTTATTGTAAATACAATGTACAAACTGTGTGAGGTAATAGTTATATGGACTATATCTAATTGTATTGACACTACTATTATGTAACAAAACAAGCAAATTAATATGTATGTGGTGGTAAACGTCACGTCTGTTTATAGCAGATCGATTTTTTTACAATAAAATTTTAGAATTATGTCTTCTATAACAACACCTCACCTTTAGCCTTTATTAGTCTACTGCTAAACATTTCAACATAGCCCTAGTTTCGAGAGGCACCACGCTAAGCCAGTAAGTAAGTTCATATAGGCCGGGTGGCTAACCCTGGTGTCAGAGTTTTCAAGCCACCTGAAGGCCTCTGGCATGGCTAAATGGTTAAAACAACCGGAACCTACAATTTAACGTGTCATGCGAGCCACGGTGGCGCTCCGTTGCGGTCGCCCATCCGTAAACTGTCCGTGTTAAACGTTGCTTAACTTTGGTGATCGCTGACAACCACCTAGTCAAACTACGCCATGAGGGCTAGCGCTAGTCCAGTTGCGGGTATGTATATCAACATGTAGGTGCAATGTCGAATTTTATCTATTAGAATGTTTGTGAACGCATACATGCAGGTTTCCTCTGACACATCAGATGGAACTGATATTCCTACTTGAATTTTTACATACGGATCAGAAATCAGAAAAAAGAAATCGTTTATTGATTGATGATCAACTATCATTATGCTCATTGCTCAATGTAGAGTTGTGCGGGACACAGCGAGGCGAAGTAAAGACAAGTAGAGTAGGTAAGACTGTCGCAGAATGGTGTCCGAGACAAGGTAAGCGGGGCATTGGTCGTCCGGCTGCAAAATAGCCTAGGTCGACGATATAGTCGAATTTGGACGCAATTGGCACAGACAGACAGCACATTGGCACGTAGATAGCACAGTAAGAGAGGCCTATACCCAGCAGTGGGATAAAGAACGCGGTGGATGATTATGATGATCAATAACTTCTCCGGAAACTTTCCTTTCAATCTGTTGCACTCACTAGGCATAGGGCAAGTATATGTATATGTGATGAACATAGGTGTTTGCTGTGTTTGGGTGTTATAAGTCGCTTCCCGCTGTCTGTCCCTAGTATGCTTATTTCTTTAAAACTACGTAACGGATTTTGATGCGGTTTCTTTTAATAGATAGAGTGATTCAAAATAATGGTTTATATGTATAATACGAAGCCGGGGCAGGTCGCTAGTTATCTATATAAGTATACTAGTTTTTACCCGCGGCTTCGCCCGCATGATATTTTGTTTTTTGTGCTATCCCATGGGAACCCTTTATTTATCCGGGATAAAAAGTAGACTATGTCACGTTCCGTCTTTCAAACCCGAGGCCTTACCTTATCACCCTTAATGAAGTGGAAAATCCAAAAAATAAAAATATAAAAATGATTTGACGGTTGTTCGAATCGACAGTTGATTTTTTTTTTAAATTTCTTGAAGCGCACTCTAGAATAGCTTCTCAAAGTTCTCAGATCTTACTTAACACTTATCGTTATATTATGAAAAATTTACGCAATATCATTATAATTTATAGCCTATGTGTTATTCTGATATATAAGCTATATTATTGCAAAGTTTCATCTCAATCCGTTTAGTAGTTTTTGCGTGAAGGAGTCAAACATCCATCCATCCATCCATTCTCACAAACTTTCGCGTTTATAATATTAGTAGGAAGGATAGGATATTTAAAATACGTATATGTATATCAGTCTCCAACCATACGACAAGCTTTGCTCAGTTTGGTGCCAGTGTCCGTGTGTAATATGTCCCCTAATATTTATTACTTATTTTATTTTTACTTATAAACTCACACAAATCTTCCATTTCAAGTTCCAAGTCTCGCCTCGGCATATTTCCAGCTATAAAATCTACAAATCACTATTACTGTAGGTACACTATCACAACAGGATATTATATTATTAATTGGGACGCAGATCACGAGTATTTTTAAACGAACGAGAACAAGGTAAACGGTGCAGTTGTTACAGCGGCCGGCGGAACACTGGGCGTGAATCACGCTCATTAAGCCTTAGGTACCTAATCATAATTAGCACTAGTTAGTGTAGTTAGGACCAGAGTTCAATGTGGAGCAGAGGGGAACAGAGCTGAGTGCATCGTTGTGGTCCGTGGACCCGTTGCAGAAATGTTTAAAGTGGATTCACCAGGTCAGAGCGCGAAATAGATTTTTTTTTGGATTTATTGGCATTTACAGATAAACTGCTCATTGTAAGTTTACAAAAACTCATTTAGCGGCGGAACATGAAGCGTTAACGAGATACACATAGAAACCAAAATAGAAGCCAGTATACTGACCACTAATTTGGATTTTAAGTTTATGGGAAGTTAGCCGCAGATGACACTTCGCCGTGATTCGCTAATTATTGCGCATGTGTGCACGATGCCTATACAAATGGCGAAGTAGTGAGCTCGGGCGTAGGGAGCGCGCGGGAGGCACGAGGTTGGCGGGCGGGCGTGCGCCGGCGTCTCGTCTCTCTGGCACCCGCTAACGTCTATATTTTGGCGTTTGCGCAGCTCTCTGCGGCTAACTTCCCATCTTTAACTGTGTGGCGCTCAGTATAACTCGTAAACGCTACCTATTCATGGTCGCTAAATGAGTTTAAGTAAACTTAGGTGCTAAGCTAAACAAGCGCGCCCATAGTATTCCGCATCTTGCTTGATAGAGTACGCTGAATAAAGTTGAGACAGTAGTAGAATCGCTGCCTGCCTTTAAAAATATTGACACTATATTAACACCAAATAGAGGAATAAGCCATGGTGGTCTAGTGGTAATGACACCCGCCTTACAATCGTGAGGTCGTGGGTTCAAATCCCGGTCCCGTACCAATGAATTCCTTGGAATTTATGTACAGAATTTCACACCACGGGCTTTTCGGTGAAGGAAAACATCGTGAGGCAACCTGCCTGCGTAAGTAGAAGAAATTCGATGGCGTATGTGAATCCACCAACCCGCACTGGGCCAGCGTGGTGGATATGGCCCAATCACCCTTCGTGGGTAGGCCTACGTCCTGCAGCGGACTACTAAAAAGGCTGGTACAGAGGAACAAGTAACAGAAGTAACAAATTCAGAAGAGAGACACAAAATGCGGTCTTATCGCTAAAAGCGTGAGTTGTAAAAATACTTGCACCAGTGTTATAATATAATTATGTTACTAATAACTACACAAGCCGGTTTTTTTTTCGAAACTGCCACTGTATGTCCACTGTAAGACATAGGCTTCTGCTATTTATATCTCTAATAGTACCAATTGGAAACGGTTTGGTTCCGGCGCGTCACTGCGCAGAATAATCTAACTAGGTACAAAGTAATCTTGCAGGTGAATATATTCACCTGCAAGATTATATATAATTGCCATCTAGAAACTTTAAGATCGCATCGACGCGCGAATATCAATTATGTGTGATTGTACCCTATCCATTGTTACTTCTTCTTGCGATTCCAAAGAGAAAGACATTTCTCAGGATGGCTGTGTGAACTCAATTGAATTAGGCACTTCAAATTAGTGCAATGTCTTTTCCAGCAAATGATATGTAATAGGTATAGTAAATTATTTTTATTTTAAATATTTAATTAGTTCCTAATTAGGTACTTGTTAAATTGATTTCTGCTAATGACTTAAAATGTTCTTGTATAATGGCCTTACATAAATTTATTATAATAAGTAATGTTTATCAAACTTAGAGCCTTAGAGCCCTTAGAGCCAGTTCAGATGGGGCGTATGGCCTAATATGCATGAGATAGCAAGGAGATGATTCCAGTTTTAGTTAGTAAAAGGTGACGTCCACAAGTGGTATATTATTCAGAGAAAAATCGAACCAAGATGATATATACATCGTTTGAAAGCTTGTTTTATGGGCTTTTCAAAAATATTTAATTTAGATTTTACCATCCCTCCATTTTTTTTTTTAATGTAAAAAGTAAATTTTATGAAAAATAACAATACCTACAGCTTTTTATTTTACTAGTTTATCAATAATAAAGTGCTTCGATCGTCATTTCACTTCCATTTGTAGCTGATTCTTCCTCATTCATCTCTTAATTTGCTAAAATTATAAATTATAACCTACCAGTGCGACCAGTTAGTAGGTACAATGTGACAAAAAACACTTTAAAAGTGTGTCTAATTGGTAAAAATGCTTCTATTTAACAATTTGGAGGTTACTTAATCGGGGTTGATAGAGATAAACTACCTATTGAGCCAAATATATTTATTAATCATAAAAAAAAAAATAAAAAAAAAAACGGAGGGCTCTTTTATATTTTTAACTGATGTAATAGACTCAAAAAAATATGAAGTTTCTCGAAATGTAATGAGAGTTGTGGTTAGAATTTTTGATTATTATTATACCAGCCTCCATACATTTTGTGGACATGTCCTTTCAGTTACTCAGGCATTTGTACCGTTCTTGCCTGGAGGGCTATCCATAATTAATTCACCTCTGCTTGCCAGAGCATGAATGATGAATCTAGATATTTGATTAATAGTGGTTATTATCTTTGTGTATATTTTAGCATTCTCTTAATATGGTGTCCCCATATTGAGAGAATTTTTCTAGAGTTTTATGATTTTTTGCGTGGAAGTGGAAGAAAAACCAAAGTGAAACTGAAGCACACCAAAAGGTGAGTTTATCATCAATTTTAAAATAAGTACCACAAATATACATATTACACACCCATATTACTGTAATGCCATTAAGCCAGGTTGACATTTAGTTTTGAGACATAATGTGCTTGCTGCTATGCTATAAGACCTTCAAATAATAAATGAGAGAGTATTTAAGAAAGAAAGAAAGAAATACAGTTTATTTCAAGACATACATGAACAAATATAAACAACAAACAAGAGTAACAGTGGTTAAGCAGACTGTTATTTGACTGCCTTATGGCTCAGTGGTTAGTGCCCCTGACTTCTGGGTCAAAGATGCGTGGGTTCGATTCCCACCCAGGGTAAATATTTAAGTGACGAACATAGGTATGAACATAGATGTTTGCTCTGTGTCTGGATGTTATTTAGGTAATATCTACATAAGTATGTATTTAAAAATATTGTGTATATGTAGTATGTGAGTCTTTGGCAGCCATTTTACAAGCTTTGCTTAGTTTGGGGTCACAGACCGTGTAAGTGTCCCCTAATATTTATTAGAATTTGGCTCTTCTATTTTGGAATAATTTTGAAAGGTTTGGGAAAGAGAGCTAGACAGTTGGATTTTATTTTCTGACAGTCAAAGAACCTGTTAAGTAAGGAAAGAAAGAAAAAGTTGCCAACCAGCTTAGGTTTAGTTTAGTTTAGGGTGTTACAGGCCAAATCATACAAGTCGGCTCATGTGAAGTTAGGTCACATAAAGCTGCATGTTGATTGGGTTTCACACAGTTTATAGCTAAGTTCGCACACGCAGACTTGAATGATTTATATTCGGCCTATACAGTCTTGTAAAAAACCACCTTAGTTCTACACTGATTATTGTCTATTTCTAAAACAGAACTCCAATGGCACTCACTGTAAGGTAGCTGACGAGAGGGCATGAAGTTGACCGCCACTTGACGAGCTTGGTTGCTCCTCGAGGCACTCTGTCTTCGACTCCCTGTGGTTTCCGGAGCCTCTACCACTGCTTCTGTACTCTGCGCTCCTGATACTTCCTCCATTTTATCACAGTTTCCCAACTTCTCGCTATCTGAATTTAATTTTATTATTTCATTTTCATATCACAATATCATGGAGATGTAATTTATAGTCATTATTCAGACAATTTCAGAGCACACTAAGTCGTTTGGCTAATTATCAACAGAAAAATGCACAACATAAATAATTATCAGCAAGTTGATAAGTAAATCATAAATTCTATAGAACTTGATAAGGATGTTATCATTTAATGAGTTATAAAAAAATACATAGGTAACATCACAAAACTCTGTTGTGATATGTCAATAACTTTTCCAAAGATAACGGAGACTTATGTACGGTTTCTCCAGCTTATCAGGAAGATTTCTGTCTCAAAGTTACGTTACTCAAAGAGATGCCTACATGAGACCGTTCCCTGAAAGGTTTCTTTGAGGATTCTATGGACTTTAGCACAATATCATGGAGTTACATTTTTACGCACACATATCGTAATATATAATGTACAGTACCAGCCTTTTTTTTAATAGTCCACTGCAGGACGTAGGCCTACCCCCGAAGGGTGATTAGGCCATATCCACCACGCTGGCCCAGTGCGGGTTGGTGGATTCACATACGCCATCGAATTTCTTCTAAGGACGTAGGTACGCAGGTTGCCTCACGATGTTTTCCTTCACCGAAAAGCCAGTGATGTGAATGATATATATAATGTATTATTTTTAAATTATACTACAGAAGAGGGTTAGATAATTGAAAGTTAACGCGGATTTGAAACGAAATCAATAATCCTTTGTTTTCTTTGATAAAAAGTGTGCAAAATACGTAGGTACTTACAAGTTAACAGATCACCATCAGTATATTACGTACGAGCTACGAGGATCTAAGGAGCATGTCGTTAATTAATTATTTTTAAGCGAATCATTTATTTTTAAAAATTAGAACGTTTGAAAACTTTGAAATCAAATTAAAATACTAACAAAAATATGTTGGTTAAAAAGTAAAAACAACTGGCCTTCTTCTTAGTTTTGGCGTCGCATTATTGTGCATTTGCCAGTGTAAAGTATTAAGTTTTAATATTTTTTGCTAATATTTTATCAAAATAGTCACTGTCGCAGTCTCGTCATAGTCCAATAAAGCCGTGGTCAAGTCCGAACATAGTCCAAGTCATACCTCAGTAAAGCAGTAGAGACTTTACTAGAGGCGTCTATGGAATTTTGGTAACAACACGGAACAACATGATACGTCACATTATATCACTTGCCTACACTCATGCACGTAAATCAGCTCATAATCAACGAAATAAGTACCACAATTTTTCACGAATTATTACTGATAAAAAATGCAAGTTTAACAAAACAATACAATGCCAAAGAAGATATAATAATACTACTGACAATGCGGCGACATGATTTTTCCACGTTCCCGCCAAAACTCACGGACAACGATAGTATTTATCAATCAGAATCAGAATCCAATCCGAGTCCCTATAATGTACGGCACGTATTTGATGACACCAAATTGAACGGGCAGGGAAGCACGGCCCGTATTTAATGTCCCAAGCCACCAAGTATCAGGCTGTACAATACGTGTCGTGCAATACTGGCCCGACATTATCACCTCGTGCCATAGTGAAGTATACAACTAGACAAGGCGCTAAATAATAATAATTACAAAAGTAAGAGAAGGCGAGATGTGCAAGTATAAAGAGTGAACAGGACGAAAGTAATATCTTTTGTCTCTATTTGCGTATACGTTTTTTTTGTCTGACTACTACGTACGGCCTAGACGTTGAGGTCAGACAAAAAACTACTGTTGAATTGTTGATGATATACTTAAGTAAATCAACATATTTATGAACAATTATCCATATTCTATCACTTTTATTAGTATTATATAGGTTTTTACTATTATCTAGAGTCTGAATATGATAAAAACATACCTAAACATTTTTTGTCTCACACCCTATACGCTAGTAGCTTCTCTAGTACATACTTACTCCAAGCCTCGTGCAAATAATGTACAGCCGTATTTTGCGACCCAATAATGTACAGCATGCTAAAACGTGTCTCGAAAAAAGGACACGAAATATCATGCTGTATATTATTGTGTCGCAAAATACGGGCTGTGCATTATTTGCACGAAGAATGTTTGCTATATTTGTATTTGTTTCCTATTGGTTGGTTTGTCTGTGACTTCTGTCAGTTCCACAGAGTTATACTAAGCGCCACACAAGTCGGCTGATGAAGATGACTCTCTGATGTGATTCGCTAATTATTGCGCATGTGTGCACAATGCTGACCCCGCGTGGCGTAGTGTTGAGCACGGGTGTAGGGAGCACACGGGAGGCATGAGGTTGGCGGGCGGGTGTGCCCGACGTCTCGTCTCTCTGGCGCTCGCATAACTTTAAAATTTAGTATTCTTAACTAGTAATAAGGACATGTTGTTTCTGGCGCATTGTTATCACTGTTCAAACCTTACCTAACCAACTGAGTCGAATACCTTAGAGAACTCATACCTTGCCTTAAAATAACCAAAGTCTAGGGACTCAAAATATCAGGCCGTACAATATCGGGCCGTGCAATACTGTGCTGGATATTATCGACACAGGCTGATAATGTACGGCCTGTATTTCATAGCCCAATATTGCACAGCCTGATATTCCATGGCCAGTGACACAAATTATCTAGCCGTACAATATCAGGCTGTAGAATATCATGTCGTGAATTACTGGGTCGTACATTTTTGGCTCCCTCCAATCCAATCCAAGGTTTAACCATGGTTTAACCATTAAATTATAACCCAAAGAAAATACCCGGAAAAGCGAATATCTAGGCGAAGAAAAGAGATAATTCGCTAAAAATTGAAATAATGTATTAATACCTATTTCATTCTCATTTCTCAGTGCAATCAACCTTGTATTTTGTGATATCTAAAAGTTAGGCTTGGAAACCGCTACCTAATTCAAGAAATTCTTGTCCACAGCATACCGAAGAAAAAGTTTCAGATGTAGAAACTATCTAATGTTAAAAGGTAAATAGTTCATTAAAATATTTTACTTGCAATTACAGATTCCAACGAAAATTACTAAATCCGGCCTGATTTTATAGGTCTATGTTTACCTACCTATAATTCAATCCCTGGTAGGTATATGCATGACCTCTATAAACCTTCACTGATTCATGATTGACAACAAAAGTGAATCACAGCTTTTTTATTTATTTGTTTAGGCATTATAGGCGACTAACTTTGTAGGTACCTAATACTTATGTGTCAATATCTCAGGACTCAGGTCTATATCAAGAAGTGTTGAATGTTTTGTTTTTATCTGTCAAGTAATTTTTCCCACACCAAATAGGAATAATAATAAGAAATTCAGGAGTCAGTCCATTCAGGTCTGTCCATTTTCTATAGGATTTATCTGAGCTGCAAAACCATATCCTACCATCCCCTTTTTAATACAGGACAAGTAGGTAGGAGGACGCCACATTAGCACCCCTACACTCAATTTTCCTTCGATACATATGAAGCGGTTTGACTCAACATTTCTGATTCGTACCGCCAGGGAATGGAACAGTCTTCCTGCTTTCCTAAGAAATTTATTTATTTGTTTGTAGGCGAGCAGTGTATACTGATGTGCCTATATCAAGCAGTGTTGAATAAAATTAATATTTATCTGTCAAGGAAATTTTTTCCTTCTTTATCCAAAAGTCCAGTCTATTCTTAAATGTGTTTATAGTTCTTGCTGAGATGACATCCTCAGGGAACCTATTCCAATTGTAGACAACTCTATTGCAGAGAATGTGGTGTGCAGTGTTGGTTTGTGATGGTGTAGGCTGTAAGAGAGTTGTATGGCGTCTGCTGTCGCGCATATTTTCCTTCAAAGTGTACATGTCGCGGATATCCGGAATATTATAGAGGCCATTGAGAATTTTGAAGGGTTCAATCAAGTCTCCACGCAATCGTCGTTCTTCGAGGGTCGTGAGACGAAGAGCTTTTAACCTATCTTCATAGGTTTTGCGGCGCAGACCATATGGAACCCTGGCGGCTTTTCTTTGTGTACTATTCCAAAGCATTTCAAGGTCATAGTGATTAGGTATCTTCTAGGTCTGCATGCTTCATCTTCAACCACAACGTCGCTTACCATAAGGCAAGTTGGTGGTCAAGCGCAGACTTATTCGAGATAAAAAAAAAAAACCCAAACCAAATTTTTGTTTACAGGTGTAAATGTACAGTGCCTTCTAGCAGTGCAAATGGCCTCTCCTCAAAACATGTCAGTAGACCAAATGCGACAGATCCTGTGTGAAGTGATTGAAGCATTGGAGTCCCCTGACTATGCCGGCAAACTTGATGAGGCGAAAGAGGCTGCCGGTAATGAGATGCTGAAGATGATGCAAATTGTCTTTCCCATGGTTGTTCAGATTGAGATGGAGACTATTAAGCGTCATGGATTTTCTAACTCCCGAGAAGGTTTGTTGACTATAACTTTTATGTTAATACCAATATTAACATTGTATCTTCCGAGGCCCAAAAGGCTTTCAGTAGGTACTTTGTAAAATTCTCTTAGGATAGTCTAAAGGAAAGCATGTAATTCACATTCACTCAATTAAGCTTTGCTTGGAGTAAAATTCAATCAAAACAATTAGGTTTTTCTTAGAATTGCCGCTTAAAGTCTTATACAGATGAACTTAAAAGCTTTATTTATACTTATTTATTTACCCTGCTTTATGTAAAAGTAAAGTTAGTTCTGGGCCAGGTCGGCTGAACACGGGCTGGGCCGGCCATGTGCCGTGCCCGTCCGGGCCTGGCCCCGGTCTAATATAAATCGTCAATTGCTATTCAAAATTTCATCTTTGTTTAGAGCTATTGCTGAGATATACATTTTGTACAATAAGTGTTTTTCTATGTACAAAAATTGCACAATTAAAAATATCAGATAATGTTTGTATATTGAAACTGGTTATTATATCAATAAAATGGTAACTTTCCAGGAATCGTCCAGTTCACGCAGATGGTCCGCGACATGGAGACGCTGGACGGCGAGGTGGCCCGTCTCCACACTAAGATCCGCAGCTACTACCTGCCTCCTGTGTCTATCAGCTCCTCTGTCGACACTTCGCTGTAAACTGGTAAACATTTTTACCTTATTAAACCAGCTTTTTTAAGGTTACTGTGTGCAAGTTACATTTCGAAGGCGAGCATGTGTATGTAGAATAGAATAGAATAAGTAAGTAAGTTCGTATAGGCCGGGTGGCTAGCCCTGGTGTCAGAGTTTTTAGGCCGCCTGAAGGCCTCTGACATGGCTAAACGCGAATAAAAGAATAGAATAGAAAACGCTTTATTGTTCACACAATTTAAAATATAACAATAAAAGAATACAATATAATTAGAATAGTGCGACAACCGGCGGCCTTATCGCTTAGAACGATTTCTTCCAGGCAACCTGATAAAGAGAGGAAAGGATTATAGAGGAAGGTTAGGGGTGTACAATAATGGCAAATTAATTGAAACAAAAATGAATATACTTGAATAAAGAGTCATAAATATACATAAGATATATGATAGACATACATATCAATATACACAAGAATTTAATATTACAACAATAATAATGCATACAAAAACATACTAATACTTAAATAAAAAAAAAATAAAAAAATACTAAACACATATTAATAAATATAATAATATATAAATATAATAAATCAACTAAAAATTACTTTCTAACATGGAGGCAACTGCGATAAATAAAATTCTATGACTTGCTCCTTAAAGACAGCAAGAGCAGGAGCACCTCGAATAGGAACAGGTAGCGCGTTCCATAACTTGAACAGCTTGGAAAGCAAAGGACCTGCCGTAAAATAATTCGGAGCGGGCAGAAGGAGTCATGAGGTTAAGGTTATCTTTGGACCGGAGGGGGAGGGAGTGGGCGGAGTGCCAGAAGGTAAACCGTTCTTTTAGATAACGGTAGGAGTAGAAGGATTAAGCAAGATATTGTGAAGAAGGAAAAATGTATGTATTAAGACAAACACCATTTGCTATGGCCGCAAATCCAAAATCGCATAAATAAAAATCGACTGGTCAATAGAAAAACTTCATTATTATAATTATCGAACAATAGGCACTACTGGGTATAAAAATAATTATTATGATTAGTCCGTTAGATTATTAAAAACTATTACACTCATATATTTTTTTTTCAATCTAACAATTAATTACTAATGTAAACCTTGTCAAATTTTGAGAGTGAGGGCTCGTGACGTCACTAGCCGGTACTTTTGTAGTACGTTAGTGACGTCACGCGGAACTTTAGCGGGCTATATGTTAGCGCCTCTTGCCGTAGAATACCTGATAGTTACTACTAAAAGGGTCCTACGACATAGATACTTAATAGTTTGTATGAAAAGTAGCTAATGCCATAGAATATAGTAGCACTTTGTAGGTGTTAACTAATGAGATGTTTTGAGGGCAGTTCGCCCTACGCCATTATCGAGAATAGACGTTGTGAAAAGTATAAAAATCTTTAATTTAATTCATCCACTTCTGTATATTCATCAATTTTTGTTAAATTGACCAAAGAAAAAATAGATAGATAATCCTTTATTAGCTTAACCACAAATTACATGTCTAATACTTTTTGACTTGACGAAGAAACGGAGGAGGTACTCGTAAATTCGACGCGTAATTTTTTTTTTTTGTATAACTGTGCTTAACTTTTTATGTAGTGGTCCAATTTCGATATTTTTTTTATGGGAAAGAGTATACTTCGACATTGGTCCCATTTAAATTTTATCGAAATCGGCAGAGCCATTTTCGATAAATCAACAATAATGAGAAAAATGCTACATCGATCCGTGCGAAACATTCACGAATTCTGTACATGGTTGAAGTCGGTCATGACATTTTTTGCGAAAATGTTTTTGTTTTTGTGTTTTGATAGTTTAATCAGGCTATGAGACTATAAGCAGATGAGTTGCGTTCTTTTTGAAAAATAGTTATTGATAATCTATAAGATCTAATTTGATCTAATTATATTTTTCAGTAAAATAGCCTATTGTTTGGAACAGCTGATTTATTTAAAATTAATAAAATTTAAAAGTGAAACCACCGAGTGCGATACAACAACTGATTTATTCAACTTCCTCCTATTTCTATTAACTATACTGCATCTCCCCCAATTATTGGGATTTCTATGCACATAATCAAGTTCACAATGACAAATGTAAAATAAAGTGTAATTAGTAGTAGTTGTCATAACATAATGTAATGTATAACAAATGGTGACCAGATCTTGATACAATGATACACATGACAATGGGTAAGTATATTCAAATATTTATAGCATACCTTGTATCAACATATTCATGTGACTGAGCTGTTAGTCATTATCGACATCTCAGACAAAGGACGTCCACAGTTGGACATAGGCTACACCTATAATATATTTCGTCAAATCAAGAACGTTTATTGTCAGATGTGCTTACATACAGGCCGAACCATACAAGTATGTGAAGTTAGGTGCAAGCTGCGTGAAACCCAATCAATGCGCAGCTTTATGTGAGCTTCATGCCTATATCACACCTCCGCTGCGAAACTCAAAGGGCGAAACCGCCATAGTTTCGCTACGTAGTATTATTATATCTTCTTTGGTTTCGCTATGAGTTGTGAGTTGTTGGGCGGCGAAACAATAGCGAAATTCCCTGCTCTAACGTACAAAACAGACTATGATGTTGTCTCTTTCTAACATGATTTCGCTCATTTGCTTAGGCGCCGTCTACATCTCCGCCCGTTGTCCGCCATTTTGGAGCGGTTCCGCGTGTATCTCGGACGCGTCTGTAGCAATCGACAATTTTTATGAGCGAAATAGGAACTTATTTCTTAGTCTCGTAGTCTTATTTCTCAACTGTTCTAGTTTTAGGTTTCGCTCTGTTTCGCTATTATAGTTTCGCGTAAGTGAAGTACTGTTGCACAGCGAAACTCACGCAGCGGTTTCGCAGTTGTTGTTTCGCAGCGGAGGTGTGATATAGGCATAAGTCTGGATTGGATATGGCGCAGCTTGTAGCTATCTTCACATCCGCCGACTTGTATGATTCGGCCTATAAAATAACTAGAAAACCACATTTCCATGATAAGCACATATTGCTGCTTTTTGTGATGTTACTTTTGATAATCGCTTCATTCATAAACAAACCTACTATTTTTTTTACAATTACCTTGACGATCAGTCCAAAAACCTTATCTCTTTCACTTGTTCTATGATTGTATTTTTATATTTAATTGGGATATTATTTATATTTGATTCTGGAAAATGAAATTGCATTGCTTTAGTTTTATCTAGATCCACTAGTTACACATTATCATTAAACAAATTCATGATAGTTTCAAGTGCTCTATTGATAGTGTTTTCATAGTCTGATGTATTGTTATCCTTAATAGTAATTATGAGTAGAATCAAAAGTGAATAGTACCATTTTATGAACTATTGTTGATGGTAAGTCATTTATGTACACCAGGTATAGTTTGGGTCCCAATATGCTTCCTTGGGAAACGCCCTGCTCTACACGCCTTAGTCTGTACTTGTAAACTACTTGCTCTTTGTATCTGGGCGATTTCGGTATATTGTTGACGATAAAATAAGATTGCAGCAGTTTGTACGCTAAACTTCTAAATCAGTATAATTCTAGCTTCGAGAACTATTCAATGAAAGCATCTTGAATTTTTTAAATACATCTTTTGACTAAGTAAGTTCGTATAGGCCAGATGGCTAGCCCTGGTGTCAGAGTTTTAAAGCCGCCTGAAGGTCTCTGACACGGCTAAATGGTTAAAACAACCGAGACCTACAATTTAACGTATCATCCGAGCCTCGGTAGCCAGTTGTAATTGCCTTATAGCATACCTTGTATCAACATATTCATGCTACTGAGCTATTCATTATCAACATCTCAGACAAAGGATGTCCACAGTTGGACATAGACATCAAGAATGTTTATTGTCAGCTGTGTGGAAACCACATTTCCACCCGCGGTCACCCATCCGAATACTGACCGTGCAGAACGTTCCTTAACTTCGATGATCGCTAACGTATACCTAGTCAAACTACACTATGAGCGCTACAAACCTCAAATACTGTGTAATAATTCTGGCTTTGACCATTTTTTTAAATCATAAACTAGCTGAAAATCGATAATTAACACCTTAATTTTATTCTTCCACAGATGTTGAGGAATCTCAAATATATCCGGGACTCCAGAATGAGGAACAAACGGATAAAATATTCACTCGTCACACTTATACTCCTATACATCATCTACTCATACCTAGGAATCGGAGACTACATACAATCAAAGAGCTTTGAAGATTTCGACTACCCACTAAATATCGACATCAAACCACTCATCGACGAAGTTTTATCTGGCAAGAAACCAACAGTAAAACCTATCAACTACTACCCGTACAGATTTCTAACTAACTCCGGAAAATGTAGTACCGCCGACAAGATAGACTTGTTCATCATAGTCAAGTCTGCTATGAACCACTTTGAGAATAGAATGGCTATTCGCCAGACGTACGGACAAGAAGATATCACACCGGGCCATGTCACCAAAATACTATTCTTCCTCGGCACTAAAGTACCAAAGTCGGATATACAAACGAAAATTGAAGCTGAGATGGTAAAATACAAAGATATAATACAGATGGATTTCATAGACTCCTACTTTAATAATACAATCAAAACTATGATGTCATTCCGCTGGTTATTCGAGCACTGTCCTGGAGCGGACTTCTACCTATTCACAGATGATGATATGTACATGTCTGTGCCCAATCTCCTGGACTACGTTGCTCGTCGCAGTATCTATACTGCGACGAGCAACGGTTCAACAATAACTCCTAAAAATGTATTCTACGCTGGGTACATGTTCAAATCCGGCCCTCATAGAATAATCGGCAGCAAATGGCGCGTGGGTCTCGAAGAGTATCCGTGGAACAAATGGCCGCCTTATATAACTGCTGGCGCGTACGTGGTCTCCAACCAAGCCATGAAGGTGATATACGTTGCTAGTTTGTTCGTGAAGCATTTTAGGTTTGATGATATTTATTTGGGGATAGTTGCGAAGAAAGCTGGGGTAGTGCCGACGCATTGTGACAGGTTTTATTTCCATAAGAAACCGTACAGCAAGGAAGGGTACAGAGAAGTGATAGCATCTCATGGTTACGGCAACCGCGAAGAATTGGTCAGTGTCTGGAACCAACAGAATAGTCTGCAGTAGTTTTAAAGAAAGATATTAAAATTGAACTCTTTAGCAGTAGAGTAGGTAGATGTCGAATTTATTGTGTGTAACAGGTACGAATAACAATTATAAAGGGTTATATGCTTGCCCTGTCCTAATCCCAAAGAGGGTGATTAAGACCTTAAGTAAAGCCGGGTGGCTGGCTCTGGTGTCAGAGTTTTTAGGCTGTATTAAGATCATCATTATGGATAACTTGTACTATGGAACCTATACTATATGTACTATATAATAAACAGCTGTTCCATACAAAATTGCAAGTCGGAATGAACAAAATGTATGAAAAAGGTGATATTTTTTCTCGAATTCCAGCTTGGCCCTTTATTAAACGTTGTTTATAATGATGATCTAAATCACTTCCTTTCGACTTCGTTCACCAGTTCTGGATAACCCAGTGTTACCAAACATTCAAAAGGCATTCAGTCATCAGCACAGTAAAATTTTAATAACATGTTGACACATTTGTGTATTGTATAATAGAAAGTATTTTAGTAATAGAGATATTTTTTTAATTTTGAGTCCACCAATAACTATAGTTTAAGCCTAACACTTATTCGACTCTTATGTGAAAAGAAAAAGTAATGGCGAATATATTATTATCGTCATCTTTTCGCATTTCGATAAAGTGAAAAGAAAAAGTTATGGCGAATATATTATTATCGTCATCTTTTCGCATTTCGATAAAGTGAAAAGAAAAAGTTATGGCGAATATATTATTATCGTCATCTTTTCGCATTTCGATAAAGTGAAAAGAAAAAGTTATGGCGAATATATTATTATCTGTCATCTTTTCGCATTTCGATAAAATTATGTCGTGATGCGTACATCAGCCGAGCTAAATATGATATTTTTAAGTTATATCATAATTTCTAAAACAGTAGTGAAATATACGTCGCTGTATACACCTATTGTATACTCCCTATTCTATTCTGATAACAAAGGATTAGTGATTATAGTTATATTCTCATTGTATTAATTGTTACTCTCATCTCATTATTTAATATAGATTTTCTATCTATAAATAAATTAGGATAGTAAGAAAAAACTTTTATAGGCCGAGACACACAAGTTGGCGGTAATGAAGTTAGCTCAACGCGCGGGTCTGTGTGAGCTTCAGTCAGGATTGGATATTGCACAGCTTGTGGCTAACTTCACATCCGCCAACTTGTGTGACGCGGCCTATACTCTGAGTAAATCCAACGAAGTACGAAGTTTTATTACAATATTGTAATAGGGTATTTGACTAGTTTTTGGAAATCTTTTTAAATTATTCGTTAGTAGATACGAGTATTAAGCCCACTACATTTATATTTCCGAGAGATCTACTGTATTAACGATGAAAATCAGTGTTAAAGAATAGATATTCAAGATCCCGATAAAAACGACATTCTGTAATGGCGCTGGTCTTTGACGTCACTCACTAGTAAATAACGTTAGTTAATACTGGTAAATACGCTAGTTCACATCTAAAAATTAACAAAAAATACTTTAAAAGTAACTTACAGATCCAATAATATTACTCCGAAATCACAAAAAACAAATTACACAAACAACAGTCAATCGAGAAATTCTCGTTTACCAGCACGTGACTTCACCAGAGTTGCCGCCCTTCTTAGAGCGTTTACGTCACAGATAAAATATCGTATTTTATTTCGTGCTATTTGCGAAAATTAGACATATTTTAGTTTAAACAAAGTGAAATATGTCTTTTTCAGGCTATTATCTGTATTAATTACCTACCAAAATTAATAGAATATTTTCAATGTTGTCAAATAGCCTATTAGAATTTTGTAAAATAAAATGACATAAATAATGCAATATTTACTCATGATAGCGTAGTTGCGAAGAGCTTTCTTTTTTTTGCGTATTTTGTTTGTCGTTATGGCAGAACAAAGAGGAAAATAATGTAAATAAATATCCTTTTTATCGCCAAAATACAACACGAAAATTACTTTTGTATTCCTGATTGCATTTTAATGACTTAATTTTAATCGTTTCTTATTTGATAATTTGTAATCTCAAAACAAAATATTCGGGAATGACGCCTATCAGAGCAGGCGCAGTGCGATGCACGTATTTATATGAGCGTCTTTACCGTAGAATAGCAATACTTTAATCTTAAGAATGTTTATATAGAATGCTATATATGCAATAAGCAATCTTCCCAGTAGTCCGACCGTCGAACTAATGAGAACTTTTTCTTTCTCATTTTTTCGACCGTTGAATTTGTTTTAGTCGAAAAATTAAACACAACCAAATTAAATTTTAAAAACGCTTGTTTCAATAAACTATCTTCTGAACAACTGTTACTAAGGTAAGGGACCAACTCTGAATTTGAGGAAGAAAAATCATAATTCATAATCTTTATTTGCGTATATGGGTGTTTACAGAGTAATACAGATGTTATGTACATTTATGATCGCTATATTCCACCTTTCGGCGTGCAAATTTGGTTCAATTATTCTAGTTATTTATTTACATTTTACAGTATTAGTAGGTACTTACATTTTTCAGCTGTTCAGCTGTTCCATATGAAATAGACACTCAAAATCGATAAAATGTATGATTTTTTTCTCTAATTCTGGGTAGTCCCATAGTAAAAGATGTACATAATGATGGTATTTATTACCTTCTTCTAACTTTTAAAATTTTATTTAGTTGTGTTTAATTTACGACTAAAACAAATTCGAAATTCTCAATAGTTCGACGGTCGGACTACTGAGAAGAAATATTTTCACAGTTCGCCGCCGATCGGACTAATCAATCGGACTAGTGGGAAGGTTCCTGCAATAAATTTAGTGGTAAATTAGTTTATAAAGCCGGGAATACACATGCCAGTAGCTGGCACATGCCAGCTTCTTGTACATGCCTTGCTACTGGCATGTAAGTTTAAACGACGGGCAAGACACGGGCATGCAAGTTTGCCAGCTACTGGCATGTGGTATTTCCGGCTTTAATCTTTTCATATCAGATTTTTAATAAGACTTGATAAAATGTATAATAGCGTGATTATTATAGTCGAATACTAGACCTAAAGGTAAATAAACTAGCTCGAATTAATTCTGTTTTGTAACTGAAATATTTTATAGTATTATTACATTATATAGGGTTATCTGCTGAACCTGTGCTAAGCGGAAAGGTGGTGATTAAGACCATCATTATGAACAACTATTACTGTGGGGCCAACGCAAAATTCGAGAAAAAAAATCAGCTGTTCCATACAACATTGCAATCTCGAAATCGACAAAATGTATGAAACAGCTGACTTTTTTTCTCGAATTCCTGGTTGGCCGCATAGTAAAAGTTGTTCATAATTATGATCTAAACCACCTCCTTGTGGCTTAGTACATCAGTTCTGGATAACCCTGTAAAGCGAGCGCCGATTTTATTTAAGGAAGCTTTATTTTATTTTTGACGGAGCGGGCCTCAGTGTTTTCGCCATGAATGAAATGAAACGATGTTTGTAACACATTAGATCCGAACCTTTTGATCGCCAAAGTCACCTATACATAAAAATACTTGACCAAGACTTCCGGGCGCAAACCATATACAGGGTTATTTCTAATCAATTAGCTTCCTTTTAGGGGCTTATTCTGTACATCAAAACTAACAACTTTTGTACTACGACTTTCGTCAAAACTAAAAAAAAGTTGTGTTGTTCCATAGAAAAATTTAGTTCACCCGCGACAAAATGTATGGAACAGCTGTTTTTTTTTTTGTTTTGACTAAAATCGTAGAACAAAAGTTATTAGTTTTGATGTACAGAATAAGCCCCTAAGAGGATGCTAATTGATTAGAAATAACCCTGTATAGGTTGAAGCATACAAGTCGGATGTGAAGTTAGCTACAATCTGCGCGAAATGTCGAACTTGGATATTGCGCAGCTTGTAATTCACATGCGCCGACTTGTATGATTCGACCCATACTATCTATAGTCAACAAATAACCGGGCCCAATATTAACAATTTTCATATTAAGAAATTTAAAAAAAAGGCGTGGCGGTCATAGGGTTAAAAATTTAGTAAGTTATGGACCCAGTATAAACAATGTGGCTGATTAACCGACAGCATAATATAAAGAAGCGCAATAATGGAATTATTTGTTTTGCTTAACTTTGTTCAGTTTGTTTTGCTATTTCATTCAAAATAATTATTAAACCTAGTATTGCGCAACTGTATGCAAGTGAAATAAAACATTTTTACTTATTTTTTATTTATTTATTTGTCAAAACATAAACTTTTAAAAATCTTACACTATTATTAGAAGTTACGTGGTGGGGCCCGGTTCGGGCCAGCGCTGTCGGGTGCCGCGGAGGAGTGCGGAAGCGTGCCTGTAGCCCCGACACCAAGCGCAGTGGCGGAACACCCAGGGGTTTTGGTGGGTATACCGTCCAGCAATGGGCGGGGACTCCCACATAACTAATAAGTACCTACATCATAACATTATCTCTACTCTGCATGCACTTTCCGTTATTGCTATGAATACCTATACTCTAAAATTATCCTGATAAAAAGAGTAGAGGTCGAATCAAACTTTTTGGCGCCTGTGAAGATCATCATTATACTAAACTTTTATTATGGACCAACCCAGAATTTGAGAAAAAGTCAGCTGTTCATACATTTGCGATTTCGAGTTGAAATTTTGTATAAAACAGCTGTTTTTTGGCTGAGTACACCAGTTCTAGATAACCCTGTATAATCCAACGTCAAATTAAATCGAGAATGATACATAGTTTTGATAAGGTTCCATTCACATCGCGCGCGGATTATATGATCCTGATCTCTTTGAAAATCTCTTTATCTTTTCTGTTCTATATTTTCAGTTCAAAGGAGACAGACTGACAAAATAGTTGTAAGAAATAGTTTCAAATGACCTGTACCTGAATTGGACAAGGCATGGCATTTGGTCCCTTATTATTTTCTAATCGCTTTTTCCTCGCACACCCTCTTATCGATAGTATGTATATCAAAATCGTCTATTCTAAGGCGACGTATCCATTAGAGATAAAATTCGTAGTGAGTATAAGGACTAAGTGGCGAGCATATATGTACGTTTTATACTGTACGGTATACTATACTTTTTTTTTATTTGCATTTACAATTTTAATCTCACTAATATAAACGCGAAAGTTTGTGAGGATGGATGGATGGATGTTTGTTACTCTTTCACGCAAAAACTACTGAACGGATTGAGATGAAACTTTGCAATAATATATATAGCTTATATATCAGAATAACGCATAGGCTATAAATTATAATGATATTGCGTCAAAAATCAAAATATGCGGGCGAAGCCGCGGGTAAAAACTAGTTTCTTAATAAATAATTAGGTGCCGCAAAACTATAGTAAGTTTGTCGCGGGACTCTTGTTCCCACATACGCTGTACCGCATACTATACTGTACAGCAAACCCGCATCCCGCATCGCCGATCTCCCGGTGCAGTGTGAATCGGACCGTTTTCGCGCACGGTATACTATACTGTACCGCATGTACGGCGTACTATACTATACGGTATACGGTATACTGTACAGCATATCTACTTTACTGCACTATACGGTAGCGTCCAGCTCCTTCAGCACGTAAGTGATCTTCATGATGGCGCACCAGAGGTCCTCGTCGCTGATCTCCCGGTGCAGTGTGAATCGGACCGTTTTGGAGTCGAAATCTATCGCCTTCACTATCACAACTTCGTTGTTCGCCGTCTTGCAGCCGCCCTGGAGACAAAATGTACTAAATGAGTATAAAGCTAACAACCTACTTTCACGCGCCGAACAAGCCGCACGCGGCCCAGCTATCTGTCTTTATCTAAAGGTCTAAAAGTTGTCAATTCAAGTTCTTGTCCTGTACCAATGGATTCTTTTGAAGTGATGTACATGGATTTTTACACCACTGGATTTTCAGTGTAAGAAAATATCGCGACGACTGTAAAAAAAAACGATAGCTTATGTGAATCCACCAATCCACACACGGCTTTATGTAGTGAATATGGACCAATCGTTATTCGTGGGTAAGCCTATGTTCACCGGTGGTCTATTAAAATTCCGGTGACAAAAGTACAAATGATAAATGTAGGTATCAGAAAGACCAAAAAGTAAAATTAACCGACTTACAATCCTACTCGCGAAACAAAATCTAAAATAAGTATGACCTAACTAGCTTTTGCCCCCGTGTATTTTAATTTTTGTGGTATCCCATAAGAACATTTTATTTTTCTGGGATAAAAAGTAGCCTAACTCACTTTCCGTCTTTCAAACTGTCCATCCCAAAAATCAAGTCAATCCGTTGGTGCGTGAAAGAGGAACAAACCAACAACACTTTTGGATTTAAAATCTCAACGAAACGTCGGGATGAGGAGGTATTTATTTATCTCGTAATTTTAGTGCGCGATTAGTCCCGTAGTATAAAATAATAATAATTAAAATCTCAATACTATAATCATCGACAAAAAAGTTTTTCTTTTTTCACTTTTCTCGTCATACATCGAAAATTACACATTGTTATAATTTAAAACCTGTTTTAGCATGTGCTAATGAAGCTCTTTTATATGATACGAGTACCTTACATGATACGATTTACCTACTCACTTTGAATTTTCAACCCATAATTATGTTTTTAAAAGGCCCTATTTTTTGTGATTTAAGTGAAAATGTACAGTTTTCAGATTTATTCCTAAATGTGTACCCTAAGACAGTGCTTCTTGCCAAATTTCGTAGTTCTATCAACGGGAAGTAGGTACCCTGTAGGTTTTGATTTTTGTGAGTGTCGAAATATGCGTTTTTTTACGATATAAACGACTCTTTTATACGATTAGGCCAGAGTAGAAGCCTTGAAAAATAATGAAAAGTGAAAAAAAATAATAGTAGGATGAAACCCATTAGAAAAGGAGGGGAATATTATAAAAATAAAAGAAAAATAATTTACGGGCGATCTGAGGTCGGGAAGGGGATGGAGGGGGGGTTTTAAGGGTAAAAAACGGTTTTTCTCGATTTCCGGCAAAACTAAAAGTCCTATCGAAAAAAGGAAAATGGCAAAGTTGTAGGTAATAAAAAGATCTAAAACTTTTGCATTGACACTTTTTTCACATAACCTCAAAAATATGTGAAAAATCCAAAAAACCAAGTTTTTGGTTTTTTATTTTTATCTTTTACAAAAATCTTTTTTTTTTAACGAAATTTGGTGAAAACTTACCTTTTTATGTCCCAAATACGCTGTAATTTATTTGATTAAAAATATTATTTTTTTTCACCTTATTTTGAATTAATATCGAAAAAACACCCTAATTTTCAATCGAAAATTCAACCGTCAAAATATCAGCTTTTTTCAAAAAGTTGGTATGTTTTCTGTTTGTTGAAATCTCTACTTTCCGATGGTGAAAAAAAATATATATGTTACTATAGTAAATCTTCTCAGAAAATGCAAAAAATCGAAAAAAACTCGAATTCAAAGTTTTTTAAATTATAAATAATTTTGAGCTATTTATTAAAATTTACACTTTAATTACTCGAAAAACGTTAAATTACATGTTACATTGATAACAAAAAAAAATGCAAATAAAAATAAACTACTATAATTCACAAACAAATAAGTTAATAAAATTAATATTTAATAAGACATCTACAATATTTGGAGAAAGTTGTCGAATCTTCTTTAAATTATATGCGTAGATGCCTATTTATAACTATTTTAAAATAAATTATATATACCTGAGTAGATATACCTGAGTGACCTACGAAAAATTGTAGCCCATTAAAAGGTATTTCGTGGAGAAGTGGGGAAGGGGCTAGGCTGGTCTGGGTCTTACTACATACTCGTACAAACCTACTATTATATACTATATATTTCGTAGCAGCTGTTACAACCGTTAGCCTAACCAGTATTCGAAATACAGTACAGTATACAACATCGTTTATAAAAATACACGTGCACGCTGAGTTTCTTGAAGATAACTGTGACAAGTTAACTTAAAAAAAAACAAAAAAACTTTTCGAATCTGCATAGGAAGGTAAAAACTATCTCTATTTATATCTGTATCAATCAACTCAAACATAAAAATCGTAATATTTTCTTTAAAAAATAGTATACTTAACGTAACATAACCTAAAGATTGAAATTAAATGATATTTTAGTACAAGATAAAAAAATAATAATCTCCTTAATTTTACACAAACAAATTTAGTTAATCCCATGAAAAAAAAATATTTCAAAATACATAAAAAATATATAAAAAATATATCGTAAATATATTTTTAATAACAAACTTTTGGCCGATTTCCATATATATTTTATACATTTTTAATAGATTTATAATATATTTTTGTACATTTTGACATTTATTTCTTTAATATTTTTTTTTGATTTTTACATTTTCTGATAAGATTTACTATAGTAACATATATATTTTTTTTCACCATCGGAAAGTAGAGATTTCAACAAACAGAAAACATACCAACTTTTTGAAAAAAGCTGATATTTTGACGGTTGAATTTTCGATTGAAAATTAGGGTGTTTTTTCGATATTAATTCAAAATAAGGTGAAAAAAAATAATATTTTTAATCAAATAAATTACAGCGTATTTGGGACATAAAAAGGTAAGTTTTCACCAAATTTCGTTAAAAAACAAAAGATTTTTGTAAAAGATAAAAATAAAAAACCAAAAACTTGGTTTATTGGATTTTTCACATAAAGGACATGTCCATAAAATGTATGGAGTCTGGTATAATAATAATCAAAAATTCGAACCACAACACTAGTTACATTTCAATAAAGTTCATATTTTTCTGAGTCTATTACATCAATTAAAACCAAAAAAGAGCCCTCCGATTTTTTAATGATTAATTTTGAATTTATTAGGATAAATAAATATATTTGGCTCAATAGGTAGTTTATCTCTATGAACCCTGATGAAGTAACCTCCAAATTGTTAAATAGAAGAATTTTTACCAATTAGACACACTTTTAAAGTGGTTTTTTGTCACATTGTACCTACTAACTGGTCACAGTGGTAGGTTATAATTTTTAATTTTAGCAAATTAAGTGATGAATGTGATAGAATCAGCTACGAATGCAAGTTAAATAACGATATAAGCACTTTATCATTGCTAAACTAGAAAAAGTAATAAGCTGTATTGTTATTTTTCATACAATTAATTTTTCACATTAAAAAAATATTGGAGGGGTGAAAAAATCTAAATTAAATATTTTTGGGAAGCCCATAAAACAAGCTTTCAAATGATGTATATATCATCTTGGTTCGATTTTTCTCTGAATAATATACCACTTGTGGTCGTCACCTTTTGAGGTTATGTGAAAAAAGTGTCAATACAAAAGTTTTAGATCTTTTTACTACCTACAACTTAGGACTTTTAGTTTTGCCGGAAATCGAGAAAAACCGTTTTTTTACCCTTAAACCCCCCCCCCCCATCCCCTTCTTTAGATATTTTTCCTTTTCCCAGATATTTTTCCTTTTATTTTTATAATATTCTCCTCCTTTTCTAATGGGTTTCATCCTACTATTTTTTTTTTTGGTTGTATAAATTATCGACCCTGGCCTAGATAACTGAGAAGTGTTTCTTTTACACATCTGCAAGAGACCATAGATATACGTACCTATACAGTTTCCCGAGTTAAAGAGTCTTGACATACGGACAGACGGACAACAAAGTAATCCTATACCTAAGGGTTCCGTTTTTTCCTTTTGAGGTACGGAACCCTAAAAAGATATTTTTTAATACAATACTTTTTGATTTTGTATAGTATTATTACCTGAATTTCCGCCAAGCTGACTTGCGCCAGCCTCTGCAAGACCTGGTCTGCAGTGACGGGGCTTTCCTGGCAAATATTCATCAGCACGATGTTGGTGTGCGTGTTCTCTACGTCCACTTTAAACGTCTTCAGGAACAGCCCGTGGATTACTGGTTCACAGAAACAATACAGTTAGCACCCTAAGTTAATTTATAAAATTAAATTGTGTATTGTATGTCATTTTACGTCGCTAAGTATGTAAGTACAGGGTTAATTGGTAATCAATTAGCATCCTGTTAGGGGCTTATTCTGTACATCAAAACTAACAACTTTAGTTCTGATAATTTTGTTCCTGTATACTATACTGTACTGTACAAGCCTTTATAATAGTCCACTGCAGTACGTAGGCCTACCCACGAAGGGTGATTGGGCCATATCCACCAAGCTGGGATGGATATTATTTAGGTAGGTACATCGTGTTAATGTAGATATTATTATACCTGGATTTCGATAATATTTGGCAAGATCGTTTAGTATCTAAATCTTAACGACTCTACAGTTTATACATATGGGCTTATGAAGTAATGAAGATGTTTAGCCTCGTCCAGAGATGTGTCGCGAGCTCTACTGTTCGGATAGCTACCTATTACTTAATTTATTTTTTTATCGTCAAGTGGAAGTTAAGAATGTGATACCCGATGCGAGCGTGTGCGCCCGCTGGTGGTCCAGCGGCAGCAGCGGCAGCACCTCGTCCAGCGCCACGCTGGCAGGCGCAGCCAGCACCCCCGCTTGCGACATGCCTCCACCGAGAGCCACCCGCACGCGACGCGCCCTGACATTCAAATAAATAATAATAGGCCCAGTTTTAAAGGCGCCATCGTAATTATAATATCAATTTAGAGTAGTTCTGTTTCTTTTTCACTATATTATGCATTTAATAGAGATATTTTAGATTTTACGTTGTTATTAAAGGTGACGTGCACAAGTGGTATATTATAAAGGGAAAAATCGAACCAAGGTGATATATACATCATTTGAAAGCTTGATTTATGGGCTTCTCAAAAATATTTAATTTTGATTTTTTTATCCGTCCATTTTTTTTTTAAATGTGAAAAATAAATTGTATGAAAAATAATAATACAGCTTTGTATTTTTTCTAGTTTAGCAATAATAAAGTGCTTCTATTGTTATTTTACTTGCATTCGTAGCTGATTCTTCCAAATTCATGTCTTAATTTGCTAAAATTAAAAATTATAACCTACCAGAGTGACCAGGTAGTAGGTAGGTACTATGTAACAAAAAACACTTTAAAAACTGTGTCTAATTGGTAAAAAAATATGAACTTTCTCGAAATGTAACGAGTGTTGTGGTTAGAATTTTTGATTATTATTATACCAGCCTCGATACATTTTGTGGACATCTCCTTTACGACGGCGCCTTTAAAATTGGGAATTAGGAGAATCACCGACATCGCCACACAAGACGGCGGATGAGAAGTTAGCCGCAGATGACACTTCGCCGTGATTCGCTAATTATGGCGCATGTGTGCACAATACCTATGCAAGTGGCGAAGTAATGAGCACGGGCGTAGGGAGCGCGCAAAAGGCATGAGGTTAACGGGCGGGTGTGTCCCGGCGTCTCGTCTCTCTCGCTCCCGCGCATACCTATATAACGCGAACGGGAGCTTGCAACAGATCTCCCGATGCGCCGCCGGAGAATCGGGCGTCGAAGGAGGCTTCACGCCCTCCTTCAACCCCCATAACAGGGGCCTTGAGCGACAGACTCGGGGGAGTCCGCCGCTCGACAAGTGCAGCCCCCGAGATGGCTCGCGCGATGTATCCGCGTGCCTCTCGACGAAAAAATAAAAATAAAAATTGGATGAAAACCATGAGACGATTCCAAGACGGACACCGCTGCTGGGACTGCGGACGAATGCGCAAGCGTACCCGTACCCCAGTGTTAGCGAGTAGTAGGAAACACCCCAGGGTTTTTAGTGGGTATACCGTCCAACGGGGACTCCCACATAACCACCTCCGCGGGGCGGGGTGGTATCCATAAAGGATTTTCCCTGGGCAAAAAAAAAATAGGAGGCAAGTAATTTGCTTGTGATGAAAACATCACAATCAAACTACTCAAACTAACAAGGTCTGCTGCCCCCCGACCGCCTAAGTAATAGCAATTGTAATAGCAATCGTTTATGACTTCATTTTAGTCATTTGGCACCGCCTATGTGACGTTAGCCATCAATTGCTTTGCGCGGATTGCGAAAGAAATCGTTGAATGAACAACTTTGATGGCTAACGTCACATAAGCGGTGCCAAATGACTAAAATGAAGTCATAAACGATTGCTATTACGATTGCTATTGCTTAGGCGGTCGGGGGGCTGATCTGCGTACAATGATAGGCACAATATCAGGTCATTGTGACCTAAATTATCATTTACACAAAATTGGAGCTACGGATGGATAGCCCTCTATGTCGAGGCCGCCTGCAAGAGAACGAAACTGTAGAGCACGTGCTTCTGCCAAAGAAGATATAATAATACTACTTCTGCACTGCAAGGCTACAGAAGATATAGGTATATAAGAATAGAATCGGGACTCCTTGAAAAAGAAAAAGACGCATCACAGGTCTCCAGCAACGAAACATCTGGCGCAGAAGTGGCTTAAATAAGAGTAGGTATGCCAACGAGCTCGGCTGGTTTGAGTAGGTAAGGTTGCAAAGGGAGCCCATGCACAATACACCCCAAGCGGAATGTCAGTGCAGGTCACGTCACCCCGTACTACTATTTTTTTTTGTGGTTTAGGCCGGCACTTTCAGATTTAGCCGAAAATGAACGATGTCCTTTATTGTAGTAAGTGTTGTAGTTTATGTAAGTATTTCCTCGTATTTCATAGCCACCTAACCTATACGTAGTATTATTATATCTTCTTTGCCTATAGCCACCGAACGAAAATGGCGAAGTCCGTAGTAAGCAATTATATTATCAACTCGTTTTATTTATTTATTTATTTATTGCACAATGCACAGTTATAACAAAATTTATTACAAACTAGAGTCTTAACTTAGTGACATTGACCCCGTAAGGGCGTCGCAGTTTAAGGAGGAACATTAGCTCTACTCGATATATTAATAATAAACAATCTATCAAATATTTAGTTTCCTGACTATGCTAGGCTGTGTAGACATAAAACATAAAAAAAAAAAATATATTATACACTGTCAGATATTCTATTATTCTAAACTGTATTATAAACTAGATTTACACATAGATGGGTAGGTACATAATTTAAGATACCTATTAATAAACAAAAATGGGTGATGGTCACTAAATGGCCTTGAGCTACAAAACGGAGCCTTGGAGCTACAAAAGGTATTTTAGGGTATCGACTTGCGAGTTGCGATACGCCGCATAGAGATAAGTTAAAAAAGAAATACACGTTTGATACTAGAATATTATTTTTCATGGTCATTAAATGGCCTTGTCAATTTAGCTATAAAGAGGTCTTTTTTAGGGCATCGACTTGCGATCCGCCAGCAGGGCCGGATTTAGGGGAGAGGAACTGGAGCAACTGCCTCGGGGCTACAATAGAGGGGACCCCACATTAGATTTTTAAAATTCGTAGGACGTCCACAAACAAGGTGGACTGAATGGCAGGTATGCGCTGGATGCAGGCCACTTCCATCCGGCCTAATTGGAAATCCATTGGGAAGGCCTATGTCCAGCAGTGACCGTGCGAGTTTCCCCGGATTTGTCCCAGTTTAGAGGGCGTCTGGGGAGCGTTCGGGCGGGGCTTCTTTTGTAGTCGGAGTTTCAAAATTTAAAGTCTCGGGCCGCCCGCGACTGTGCCCCCACGCCGCGATCAACCGACGAACCGACTCGCTAAATTCACCTGAAGATGGAGCATGGAACAACTGTAACCTGTGGAACACTTACTGTTTTATGAAGTGGTGGGAGCCAACAAGCGCGGAGCCGATAGGAGCACTTAGCCCTTTGCTGAAGCAGACGGAGATAGAGTCGCAGTCGCGCACCACCCTCGCTGGAGACTCCTGAAGATGAACGCAGGCATTGAACAGACGCGCGCCGTCCATGTAGAGGGGAATAGAGTGGTTCTTACAAACTGCGCTTAGCTCGTCCAGGAATTTTAGAGGAAGGACCTGAAAAGGATTTTTAATATTGGGTATTTGGAACTATAGTAAACAGAAACACAAGTACAACGTGAGTGTCTTCAAATCCCGAGTAAATAGGTATCTTCTAGGTAAGCGTGCTACACCCTAGACCGCACATCTGCTTAACATCAGGCAGTGTGTAGTCAAACGCGAACCTATCTGAAATAAAAAAAAAAAAAAAAAAACACTAGTAGTGCGCCCCGGACTGGACCTCGCGCTATTATTTATTTTCTACACCTCACATAAAAATATTTTAGCTGTGTATCAGTAAATTAATAAAATTGGTATGTATTTTCAATAAAAACACATACCAATTTTTTTATTTAATCTGTTATAATTTTATTATTTAAAATGGTTTTCTCCCCTTGCCGTGCTACCCGTGCTGGGGGGCGTTCATTATTCACCTTTCCCCCGCAGATGTTGTGCGTGTTTTCGACAGCAATCATACTGGTGATAGCTTCGTGGATGTCAGAGCCGCGGAGCTTCTTCTCCAGCTCGACCAGGTCGAACGTGCCATCGGGCTTGTTTGGTATCGTTGTTAGCATCACGCTGCCGATCTGGGAGGCGCTACCTGGAGTTCATATTGGATTATTGTTACGGGATCCACTGACGATGCGTCCGAAAGGATGTAGTCAATATTACCTAAGTATATTTACTATAATGCGGATACATTTTTTTGTGATACAAATAATGTAGGTATTAACATTTCAAAACATAAATATTTATCAGTTGCTAAATACAAACACCTACTGACATATTTTATGTAGTTGATTGAATCAGGCGTTACTTTGCGGAAATTCATCTTCAAATTTAAAACAAAAACCTACTGACATTTAATTTTTTTTAATTTTTTAATATTGTATTTTTAATTCAATGTTATTTACCGAATTTTAATCAATTTATTGTAATATTATGCCTGATAATCCAGTTCATTACATAATTAATGATTGTTATTTTGACGAAATCGTAGCGTGTTGCTATTTTTGTATACCAATGTATGTAATTATCATTACTAAAAAAACCGGACAAGTGCGAGGCAGGCTTGCACACCGAGGGTTTCGTACAAATCCAGAAAATTTCACAAAATTAAACACACACACACAAAGTTCTTAAAATCTCTATCATCGACAAAAAAGTTTTTTTTTCACTTTTCTCGTCATACATAGAAAATTACACATTGTTAAAATAATTAAAAACCTGTTTTAGCATGTGCTAATGAAGCTCTTTTATATGATACCTTACATGATACGATTTACTCACTTTGGATTTTGAACCCATATTTTGTGAATCTAGGCCCTACTTTTTTATGAAATAAAATGAAATTATGAAATAAATAAAAAATTACAGTTTTCAGATTTATTCCTATATGTGTACGTACAATGCTTCTCGCTAAATTTCATAGTTCTATGTAACCGGAAGTACCCTGTAGGTTTTGATTTTTGTGAGTGTCGATATATGCGGTTTTTTACGACATAAACGGCTCTAACTTTTTTAAACGATAACTGAGAAGTTTTTCTTTTACACAACTGAAAGAGACCATAGGTATATAGTTTAAATTTCAACTCGAAATCTTTACGCGTTCCCGAGATAAAGATTCTTGACATACGGATAGATGGACTAAGTGATCCTATAAGGGTTCCGTTTTTTGCCTTTTGAGGTACGTAACCCTAAAAATGACTATCTATCTACTGCTGCCACATCCAACTGGTCTTATTGGAGAATGGAGATTCATAGGGGAGGCCAGCAGAAGATGTCCTATGCTGATGGATGGATGGTAATTTGGTAATGCTTGATATTACTATTTTAATATTGGAATTATCAGCCATGTGAATAATATTAATATTATTAATTGTGATTATAAATTATGATTAGTAGGTAGGTAATGATTAACATATGTGATAATTTATTCTAATGTAATTCAAGCAACTCGCGCCTCTCAGACACACCCTCTGTGGTATACCTACTATATGTTGATAAATAACAACACCGTTGATATTATCTGTACATTACCAGACAAATGCATATATTTATGCACTTACAACTTTTATTCTGCGATTTTTGTCAAAACTCGAAAAAATATCAGCTGTTCCATACATTTTGTCGCGGATGAACGACATTTTTCTATGGAACAGCATTTTTTTTTTAGTTTTATCAAAATTCGCAGAACAAAAGTTGTTAGTTTTGATGTACTGAATAAGCCCCTAAGAGGATGCCAATTGATTAGAAATTACCCTGTATTTTTTATGTATTACCATGCATAACTTTTTACATAGTAGGTAGTCCGATTTCGATAATTCTTTTTTTGTTAGGAGACTTTAAAATTTATAATTGGTCCCATTTAAATTTTATCAAAATCGGATAAGCTATTTTTGATAAATCAACAATAATGTGAAAAATGCTACATCGATCCGTGCGAAATATTCGCGAATTCTGTTCACAGTTGAAGTCGGTCTTGCAATTTTTTGCAAAAAATAATTATAGAAGAATATCTATCTAATTGCCACATCTTCCCCACAGTAAACCAAACACACAATCATGTCCTAGTAGGTATACATATTAAAAAATAAGTTGTCAAGTGCGTGTCGAGACACGCGTATGATAGATGGTGACATCCGATGGTGATCCGTAGATGGTGACGATGATTATGATGATGATAATAACCGATTTTATAATTTCTTAAGATGGTTGAGTGCTAGAAAAACATAACTGACTAAAAATAAATTTGTGTGGTCAATGACCTCTGAGCTATGGGCAAGCTTAAGAATTTCAAATTTTATTTATTACTCTAAAAGTTATTATCCCACACTGCCCACAGTGTTCAAAACCATTTTGAGATAAAGTTTTAAATATGGTCTATAACCTCAGAATGTTTGAACATTTTATCTCGTATACTTTAGAAATTAAGGGGGGGGGGGCACTTTTTTTTTAACTTTGGCGATCTATATCTCACAAATGGCATATGTGACAAAAAATTGGTTCAAGACACTTTAAATCCATTTTAGAAATCCTATTCAACGATACCCCACACGAGGGGGTGGGGTTGAAATAAAAATTTCATCTCCACTTTACAAGTGTGGGAGCTACCTCCTACATAAACAGTTTTGAAATTTTTAAGTATTAGCAATTGAGATCTATACTAAAACTATAATACTAACAAATTTCATGCAATTTCGTTCATAAATGTGGAAGTTATAAGGCTTTGAAGCATGAGGACGGACGGACACAACGAAGTTATAAGGGTTCCTCGGTTTACTACGGAACCCTAAAAATCAATAACAGTGTTCAATTTAACATCAAAAGGAGGAAAAAACAGTTGTTTTGGCGATCATACAATAAGAAAGGAAAAAAATACATCTTATTTTGAGCGTGACCGCAGCGAGCGCGAATATTTTTAGATATTTTTTTAGAGTATAATCTGATATCAAAGTGACTATAGGCAACGTTTCCACATTTTTCGAAGCGCAAGCGCAAAGAGCGTGAAAATTGGTCATGTTTTTTACGTGATAACGTCTTATAAATCGATGAACGCCGGTCGCACGCACGAAATAGTGTCACATTCCGCCAGAGCCGAGTGTACAAGTGAGATCGCGCAACAAGCGATAGAGAGGCACGATCAGCCTAAGCGTTCGGCTCGTTTCAGTTGTTGATTCAAAAACGTTTTCTTATAATCAAGTAAAATTATCGTCCGTTATAGCGTTTTCAAGAAAAACAGATTTTAATTTGAAAAGAAAGCATTTCTTCTTCATTTTCGGTTTCATTGAATGTTCTGAATTTACACGGAACCCTCAGTGGGCGAGCCTGACTCGCACTTGTCCGGTTTTTTCTTATGTGTGCAAGATGAGATGAGATAACTTTATTGTTATTAATAGAACCTAATATTACATAAAAATAAAAATATCTTTATTACCAAAAAGCGAAATAAAATTACAATGGTTCATTACTAATTTAACAAAACGAAGTGTATAGGTATACATTATTCCTAAACCATGTTGGACAGCGGACCCCAAACTAAGCTCAAGGCTTAAATCTTGGGGTCCGAGTGCAGCATTACCAAAATTAATGTTATAAACATGACTTATTATACGATTTGCCTGTATTTGTGTGTGTGTGTGTGTGTGTGTGGGGGGGGGGGGGGGGGGGGGGGGGGGAACCCATATACATAATATTGCTTCATTAACATGCTCTTCCGGTTTAACATTTTTACTAATAATGATACTCGATACAGAAATGTAGTGTCATCTATGTAGGTATTTCCCTACCCAAGGGGGCCCTAGGCAGTTGGCTACTCTGCCTTAGGGATAATGCGGCCCTGACGCTTTGGTCGCGACTGACTTGCCGAACGGTGATGGAAGAAAGGGGTGAGGGAGGCAGATTGGAATCCTTACAAATACCAAATAAAATATAATAATACTACGCTAATACATGAATCCGAACGTGTGTTTGTTGGTTTGTTAGTTATTCTTTCAAGCAGTAACAGAGGGAGAGATCAACTTAATTTTTGTCTTGACTTAAAAGGTCGGATAGTGTCATAGTCAGACTACTTTTATCCCGAAAAATAAAAGTTCCTATGGGATTGAACAAACACAAAAACCAAAATCACGCGAGCAATGCTACGGGCAAAAGCTAAGTATTCATATATTATAAAAAAACTATGTTAGGTATGTACCTTGTTCATATTTGAAGATGTGCGATTTGTCTCCGACTATCGCTTCAGCGCCGCGTCTGTTGCAGTGCACCATTACTGTAAACAAAATAGGGAACCTGATATGGATGCTAATGTGGTTTTCGCTCATTTTTAGGGTTACGTACCCAAAGGGTAAAAACAGGACCCTATTACTAAAACTCCGCCGTCCGTCTGTCACCAGTCTGTATCTCATTCTTAAATTGTTATGCAATTGTTAGGTAATTATTTAATTTTTGATTTGCAAGACGGGACCGCGCGCTAGCAATCGTCAACTTGAGCCAACTTAATACCGCGCAGAATGCGATGCCGATCGAAACTATATCGTTACGACTAAGTACCTACTACGAGTATGATTAGGTATATCGCGTGAGTAAAAAATAAGAAAATCTCTTTGCTAGTGGCGTACCTTACTAAGCCTAACGAAGTCGGCAAAACTGCTATGTCTCGGTAGATATTAACAATTATACAATATGTACTGATCGGTATAACCCTCAATGTCATTATACAAGTTCATGATCCTACTTCCTACTAATATTACAAACGCGAAAGTTTGTGAGGATGGAAGGATGGATGTTTGTTACTCTTTCACGCAAATACTACTGAACGGATTGAGATGAAACTTTGCAATAATATAGCTTATATATCAGATTGACACATAGGCTATAAATTATAATGATATTGCGTCAAAAATCAAAATATCATGCGGGCGAAGCCGCGGGTAAAAACTAGTATTCAATAATTATTTGTTACTAGTTTTTACCCGCGGCTTCGCCCGCATACGCAATATATCATTATAATTTATAGCCTATGTGTTATTCTGATATATAAGCTATTTTATTGCAAAGTTTCATCTCAATCCGTTCAGTAGTTTTTGCGTGAAAGAGTAACAAACATCCATACATCCATCCATCCATCCTCACAAACTTTCACGTTTATAATATTAGTAGGATAAAAGGCGGTTGAGCATCGGCCAGCATACCGTACATTCTCGTCGCGGTGCAACGGGTCAATCAAAGTGGCCCCGTGCCTGCCACTTCAGCTGTAGAGGAGAGGGAGAACAGCGCGTCGCCATACCGATAATCTTCTTCCCCTGCAGGCCTACCGTATCCCGATGGCGGATACGGTAGGGCCGTGGCGATCCCGTCGAGGCCGCCGAAGATAAGAAAACTGGCAACAATTCACCAGCAGTCCTCTCCCGCCGCGGTTACCAACCTTCAGCTACATAGCTTCCTATTAGACACTGCAGCCCGTCCTAGTCGCACTGCCTCTTACAGGGAATATGTATGATAATGAATCTTACCAGCTATAAGATTGGCCATAGTCCCTGTAGGTACGAAGAGCGCAGCCTGCTTGCCCAGGAGTGTTGCAATTTTGATCTCCAGCGCATTGACAGTGGGGTCTTCACCGAATACATCGTCGCCCAGCGCAGAGTTCACCATCGCATGCTTCATCGATTTTGTAGGCTTCGTCGCAGTATCAGATCGCAAATCTACGATAAAAGTCATGATAGAAAAATGAGAATAAAAACTAGTTGGTTACACAACCTACCACGACGGTGGCCGACTCGAGAATAGGAGCGCCGAGCGGTGGATGAGCCAATTTGTCAGACGGTCAAATTATACAAATTATAAATTGTTTATTCATGAAAAAGTATAAAGGTACATCAAGTTTTTAGTGGCTCTAGCTGACAAACTGTGTTAGAAACCCGTGCTTTGGAAACTAGTTCCTACTTAGGGAACACTTTATAGTCATATAGTCATTTATTCATAACACCATTTGTTACAAGTCAATAAGTAAACCAAATTAGTCACGAAATCTTTTCAAAAAGTTATTTACGTCATAAAATAGTTGCTCATGTAGCCACCACTTTAATTTATTCCTAAACGACCCAGCGGAAGGTGCATCCCGAACTTCTACGGGTATTCGGTTGTATAAAGCGGGCCCACCAAAATATACAGACCTCTCCGATTTCGCCAGCCTATGAGAAGGAGTCACCAGTTGATTTTTTCTAGCATTGCTTCGTAAATTTAACCTAGAATAGGTACCTTTCCTCTCAAATAATGCTAAATGGTTGTGCGTGAAAAGGGCTACCTGATAGATTAGTACGCACGGCAGTGGCAGTACGCGCAGTTCCCTAAAGAGCTCCACACAAGACACGTCGTCCGAAACCCCGAAAATGGCTCGCACAGCCCGTTTCTGCATAGAGAAAGCTCTCTTGTACTCCGCTGCGCGGCCCCACAATTCTAATCCGTACGTAATATTAAGGTTGTGTACCTACCTAGGTACTACCTACTTGGACTGAATCTTATTTTGTACTACATTTTAAATGACGTACGTTTACTTCAATAATTTTAACATTTGAAATTAAGAGTTGATAAATTAGAAGTTAAGTTTAAAATATTTCACCACTAGTTTTTACCCGCGGCTTCGCCCGCATGATATTTTGATTTTTGACGCAAGATCATTATAATTTATAGCCTATGTGTTATTCTGATATATAAGCTATATTATTGCAAAGTTTCATCTCAATCCGTTCAGTAGTTTTTGCGTGAAAGAGTAACAAACATCCATACATCCATCCATCCATCCATCCATCCTCACAAACTTTCACGTTTATAATATTAGTAGGATGTTTTAATTTGATTTAAAATATTTAAAATTAAGAAATTCTTATTCTTCTAGAAGCTTGGCTCTTCATGAGAACTTTTTAATAGAGCGAGCTGTAGTCGCGTCTTGGCTACATTTTTACATAAAAATGTTTTTGTGGGATTTCACTTCATTTTGTTTAGACATATCTAGGATCAAACATTTATTGTATTCTTTTAGGGTTCCGTACGTCAAAAAGAAAAAAAAACGGAACGCTTACCTATAGGATCGCTTTGTTGTCCGTCTGTATGTCCGTTCGTGTGTCAAGATCTTAAGTCTCGGGAACTCGTAAAGATTATTATATCTAGGATCAAATATTTATTGTAAATTGATAGGTATTTTTTTTGGGTTCTGTACCTCAAAAAGAAAAAACGGAACCCTTACCTAAAGCATCATTTTGTTGTCCGTCTGTCTGTCCGTCCGTATGTTAAGACCTTCCGTATCGGGAACGCGGAAAGATATGAGTTGAAATTAATTCCTTATACACAGATCTGTGGCTTATTGTAGTTGTAAAAAGTCAAACATATTGGTTTACGCTATAAAAGGTATAATAGAATGTTAAGGTATAGAAGGCTTGACACTCGCACGGACAAACGGACAGACAGACTGATGGATAGACGGACAAACGAACAGACGAACCAACGGATAGACGGACAATAAAGTTATCTTATAAGGGTTCCATTATTCTGCTTTCAAAGTGGGAAACCCAAAAAAGACGCCGTTTTTTCAAATCGAGGCGATTTGAAATTCATTGAAGCTTAAACACACTGTAGCTCCTAAAATTGATCGTAGAGCAATAATGATAATGAATAACTTTGCCGGAAATTGTATGTAAAAACTTTTTTCAGAAAAAAACCATAATGCTATTCGTGTAAAGGTATCCGAGATATGAGCAAAAATCTAAAAAAAGGTACCTACCATCAAATCAATCAACATATAAGGGATGTGAAGTTAGCTACAACTTGCGCGAAACCCAAGCAACACAAAGCTTTACTGAGCTTCAGTCGGGATTGGATATTGCGCAGCTTGTGGCTAACTTCACATCCGCAGACTTGTACGATCGGCCAAGATCTCTACGCAAATGAAATAAAAAAAATGGATTACTTTAACTTTTTTTTTATTTTTCGGTAACATTGTCAAAATATACTCTTAAAAATCTTACACATTATATACATCATATAATATTATCTATTTACTTTGTAAGCACTTTCCGTTACCTCTACGACTATACTCCACGACCACGGTATTATTATGATATTTACTAGCGACGCGCCCCGGCTTCGCACAAGTGTATTATACATATAAACCTTCCTTTTGAATCACTCTATCTATTAAAAAAACCGCATCAAAATCCGTTGGGTAGTTTAAAAGATTTTGCTTTATACTATGTAGTGATTTATATTGTCCTGACAAAAAGAGTAGATGTCAGATCAACTTTTTGACGCCTGTGAAGTGCGCTGAAAGCTTCGCAGAATACCATCCATCCATCAGTCAAAGGACGTCCACTGCTGTACATAGGCCTCCTCTATGGATCTCCAATAAGACCAATTGGAAGCGGCTTGCATCCAGCGCGATCCTGCGGCCTTAATGAGGTCATGCGTCCACCTTGTGGGTCCAACACAAGGCAGGTTGTGTTGTGTTGTGTTGTGGTGTGGGCAGAATTCCATCCCTAGCTTATTTTGCTATTGCGGAACGACTCGCCTCTTGTTCAGAGCCACCATTTATGTTTGAATCGTATTATATCTAGATATAACTTCGTGATTTCTTATAATATTAAGTAATTAACAAAATAAAACACTGTGCTTTTGTATGACATAACTCTTAAAGAATGATATTTTTAATAGCACATATCATTAGCGCATGTAAAACAACATATTTTATTAATTTAACATAACAATGAACAAACACGATAAATATACCAACGGTATTGTTATTTATAACAATAATTTCTAGTTTTAAATAAAACTAAACAAAGAAACTGTAATAGTAGATTATGTGCATACTCTACTTTTCATACATCCTGCGAGAAAATAAAACCCCAAGAAGAATAATACTTAGGTACGTCATAAACTCACTAAGTGAAGGTTACTCATTAGGCAAATCGGTATTGATCACAATAAATTAAAACAAATTAGAATGTACCTACGAATTTCATCAACCTCATTTTTCGTGGTACCATCGGAGCTCATCCAGGTCCATTTCCTGTGAGGCGGCTTCTGGAAAAAAGAGTTCATCATGAAGAGTCCCTCTTTCTCCAGAAAGTCTGCCAGCCTCTGGCCCCTGGGGTTCCGTTGTCCATATCCAAATTGCCCCACTCTCATCGTCGCTTTTTTACCCAACTTTGCGTTGAAGTCTCCCATAACCACCATGATGCGGGTCTTAGACGTATGTATGGCCCGACTTACGTCCTCATACATAGTCTCCACTTCATTACCTGGGTGTGACGAGGTCGGTGCGTATACCTGAGAGACCTTCAGCGAATATCGGTGTATCGGTTTGGTGTAATAGTAAAAAATGTTCAGTTAGCCATCGAGAATCATTACATAAACATATATTTCTTTGGCCGCCTATTTGACTTCTTGGTCCACAAATGTATGGAGCATGTCAGTTGTCCTTTGCCGATTATCTCTTTCTAAGAGTCGATGTTTACTGTTTATTCGTGGGGCCTTATCTTTATAGAGACAGAAAAGTTGTAAGAAAAAGTTTCAAACAACCTGTACCTAAATTGGACTAGGCATTTGGTCCATTCGTATTATTTTCTAAATGCTTTTTCCTCGCACATCCCTTATATACATAAGAAATTATACATATTAAGTTCGCCTCTCCAAAGGCTACGTATCCAGACCAGCGGTGAAATGCAAAGTAAATGAACATGAGGTCTAAGAAGTCAGTTGCTAGAGCATAGGCGTATACTATACTGCACGGTATACTTTTTACTGTACAGTGTACTGCACTTTCCGGTACGCGGTACACTACACTGTACAGTAAACTATACTGCCATTCTTATGATACGACGTGATCTGAAATTTGCACCTTCTGATTAGATTCAGAATGTTGCGTTATAGATCACGTCGCAATTGATGTATACTTTATCATAAGGGCAGTATACGGTATACTAAACTGTGCGGTATACTATACAACATGCTATATGGTATATTATACTTTACGGTATACTATGATTTTCGCTATAATGTATGGTATACTATACTGTACCGCATACTATACTGTACAGCATACTATACTGCACGTACACTATAGTATACCGTACGGCATACTATACTGTACCGCATACGTACGGTACTGTACGGTATAGTATACTGCACTACACGGTAGCGTCCAGCTCCTTCAGCACGTAAGTGATCTTCATGATGGCGCACCAGAGGTCCTCGTCGCCGATCTCCCGGTGCAGTGTGAATCGGACCGTTTTGGAGTCGAACTCTATCGCCTTCACTATCACGCCTTCGTCGTTCGCCGTCTTGCAGTCGCCCTGGAGACAAACAAACAAACAAATTCTTTATTTGACATAATAATAGACATTTTCCAATCAAACTTGATCCATAGCCATAGACTCCTGAACTAGTCTAAGACTGTGTCTCAGAAGCCAGTAGCTTCTCAAAATTATGATAAAAAAAGTATGCCAAACAGTGTTTTTATATAATTACTTGAGTCTCTGACTTGCGCCAGTCTCTCCACAACTTTTACTTAACGGACTTGACGGGACTTTCCTAGCAAACAATCATCACCAATATGCAAACAAATAAACGGGTACAGTGGTCTATTTGAAGACTGATACGGTTCCCTAATGTTTCACAAACATTTTTTGGCAAAATATCACTGTAAAACCAACTCTTCGTATAATATTCATTCCAAAAACTTTACATTTTAAAAGTGTTTCATTTTGCAAACAACGTTTCATATTTATTTTAAAAATTTCTCATATCCACAAATGTTTCATTTTACAAATCATCATTTAAAAACCAATTATATGGCAAACATTTCTCTTAGACAAAATATCGAATGATATTTTGTTTTTTGTACATTTTTCAATACATACTTTGTTCTCTTTCAAAATTTAACACTTACCAAATGTAATTTTGCAAATGTTTACAATATTTTGAAACTTTAAGTCCCTATTTTACGAATAAATCATGACCAGTAGTATCACGTCGGTAGAGTAGTGAAAAGCCACCGATTTGGTTGACCGACCGCCGGCCGCTACCGCAATACGCTCGCTTCGCTCGGTCGGCTCGTGTTGTTTGTCATGTTCTAACCAAATCTACTTTTTGTTTCACTCCTAATCTACAAGCGATTTTCTTCTGGCACTTCGCCGGCCGCGGCACGCTCGCTTATCGTCTATAGAGTAGTGAACAGGGGCTCGTGCGTTGTGGTTGTAAGTATAACCAAACACATCTTCCTCGCTTTGCTCGGCGTTGGACCTATTTTTATAACTTTGCCCTAGAATTGGTGAATACCCTGTATAAGATAAATCGACTTGCTTGTCAAACGACACTTTATAAAATAAAAATGTGTCGAGTGTTGGTTATTTACTAAACATTTATTAGTTAAAAAAATTAAAAGAATAGTTTGACGAATAATACGTTGTAGAATGTAAGATTGTCAAATAATTATTTTGAGATATAACCAATTTGTTAAATATGTTTTGGGTAATAATCATTTGGCTACTCGTGGGTTTGTCAAACGTTGGTTATCACACGCTTGTTTTTGAAATAAAAGTTTGTGAAATGGACGGGTACCGACCGATACAGTACAAATTATATTGTCAAGCGGTAGGCGTGCGCACATAGTTTACGTGTAGGTATGCGGTAACTATGACATAAGCTGCGGCTACTTGTTTACATCTATTGTGTTAGCTTTTTTGGTGTTTTTTGTATTGAAGTACAATAGGGTTTTCTAGAACGCTTAGTTGTTTACTTTGTCAATCACAATGACGATTATTCTAGAGATTTCTAGGCAACTTTTATTCCGACATAAATAAAGCGATGGTTTTCGTTCGACTCAGTTATCATGTTCTCTATCGGAGCGAAGGCATCTCGTGTTCAGTGCAGTGAAGTGTGTACAATGCCTAGTAATAGTAATGTCAGTACAATGCTCAAAGTGTTTATGAGCAATAAAGCGCAATGTGAATAATTGACGTTTTAACTGATTATCTACTTGGTACTTGTTAGGTACTTGTAATAACTTGTAATTGTAAGTAGATAACTAGAACACTTTTGTCAAACCTAAGCTAGGTTTAATAGTGTTTTAAGATTTATAACCTAATGTAAATTAGATTGAAAAAAAAAAAAAAAAATCTAAGAACTCATCTCGTAACAATATTATTATGTGGATAAGTATGTAGCCTCACATGTAGCCACTGTCCTAGAACATTCACCGCTAAAATTGGGTACATCTGGCATGTGAGGACCCATCAGTAACCATACCCATATACAGAAAATGGTCACCGTAGCCGAAATCGGCTTGGAAGACATCATCATCATCATCATCATCATGTGTATAAGTAATAATTACCTGAGTCTCGGAGAGGCTGACTTGCGCCAGTCTCTGCACAACTTGGTCAGCAGTAACGGGGCTTTCTTTACAGATGCTCATCAGCACGATGTTGGTGTGCGTGCTCTCCACGTCTACTTTAAACGACTTCAGGAACAGCCCGTGGATTACTGGAAAAGAAAATAAACTCGGTTAGCACTATGAGTAATGTTTTTGAAATAGTTGGTACATAAACAACATGAGAGAGGGAAAGCCTATACATATTATAAGTGGGTCGATAAAGTGATTATATTACAATTTAAACTAAAGTTAATTTATATAAATGAAAGACATCTTCACTAAAGCAAAAATAAGGTTTCACAGTTTGATTGTGAGACCTACACTAGTAACAAGTACTGTATCGCAGGACTCAAACAGTTCTAACGAGTTACCAGACTAAGCATATGGTGCGGCTTTATTGAACAAATGGCCTGAAGGTGGTGTGATGTGTCTGTGTGTGTGGTGTGTCTGTGTGTGTGTGTGTGTGTGCGTGTATGTGTGTGTGTTGAGTGTGTGTGTATGTGTGCTGAGTGTGTGTGTATGTGTGTTGTGTGTGTGTATGTGTTTGCTGTTTACTTAATTATTCTCAGACATTCCTCAGTCTCATCATACGTGAGTGAGTGAGTGGTGATGATAGATAACTGTGTATAGGCCTAATTATACCAGTCGGCGGATGTGACGTGAGCTACAAACTGCTCAATATCGAATCCTGACTGAAGCCCACATAAAACTGCGCATCGCGGTCGATTGGATATTGCGCAGCTTGTAACTAATACCGGTTCATTCCCACTGTATTTTATTATAAAATAAGCAACATAACAATACTAGACCGACGAATACAAAGAAATTCGTTTCTTATGTTTTTCAATGTTATGCAAATTTTTCAAACATAATCACAGTCTAGTTACTATCTGTGAACATATTACTTATAATTTGTTTTGATTATTACAGCGATTTTCCTGTTTAGTTTTTTGTTACAGTTCATGTTTTTTTTTTATTTATAAGCATAATACCAACTTAAATTCGGTTTGAAATACAAATCTGACATAAAACATATTGAAAAAGTTAAATCTAAGATGTCACAATTTACCTATGCTCTAGCGACTTTAAAAAGTAACAGTAATATAAATACAGCTCTCACTGCGTATTATGCTTATGCATATGCTTGGCTCCGTTACGGGATATTACTGTGGGGAAATAGCACTAACGTTGATCAACTCTTCGTAATGCAAAAAAAGTGCATACGTATAATAGCCAACATCCGCATACCGACTAGTTGCAAACCATATTTCAAACATCATAAGATACTGACACTCCCGTGTATCTACATATACGAAACAGCTACATTTGTCAGAAAACATCATTATCTATACACCCCCGAAACAAATCCTCGTAGACTACATAAACTTAAATTACCCATACCACGTTTAGAAATTTTTAAAAAAGGCCCTATGTACACCTCAATAAAAATATATAACCATATACCCAATCAAATAAAACAAGAAACAAATAAGAATACCTTCCAGAACAAACTCCGCAGTTTTCTTATAGAGAAGTGCTATTACACCATCAATGACTTCCTAGAGGATGAAATTAGAAATTGAGAAACTGCATTAAATAACGCGATAAATATTATAATTTAAAAAAATAAAAAAGTGTATCATACGCAAAAGCGCTTTCACGATAGCACCCGTCCCCCTGACGTCTATGTGTGCGTTTCTCAAATTCGCTTCTGTCTCGCTCACTCCTGCGTGGCGCGAATCTCTTCGAATAATAATATTGTATCCAAGTATTGTTGATTTAAACAACTTCTTAATTAGTTAACCAAAGCCATGTCTGTTGGTCTCTAAAATTATAATGCAATTGTACCTTGTGAAATTGTGTATGTATTTAAGTTAAGTACCTACCTATATAATATTGTACGATAGTAATGTTTTAATAATAGATAGTTTAGTTTGTAAGTACTAGCTATTGCTGCGCCCTCAAAACAGGGTATATATGCCATATATTTAGTTAACCTAGTTTTTAACTGAATTATGTATATATTTGCAATAAATAAATAAATAAATAAATAAATGTTTTGTTTGTTTTTGTTATTTTAATTTCACGGTAGTAGTAAGAGTAATACGTATACCGTTCTTACAACTGGTAGTAAGAATGGTAGTAACACTGGGAACAAACCCTAATACCACATCCGCCGCCTTGTGTATGTAATTTGATCTATACCACAACTCAGAGTGAGGAGGCCTAACCGTAGAAGTGAGTCGATACAAAGTGATGATGATAGATATTAACTGTGTACATGTTATATTTGAAAAAGGCTATTTGACCAGTTTTTGGAAATCATTTTATTTATTCGTTAGTACATAATCGTTAGTTTTGATGTACAGAATAAGCCCCTAGTGTATAATGATATAATTATAATTAGAAATAATTTTATATAATATACCTAATATAAATAATAAAACATATATTTTTAGATGCTCTTTCAGCGGCATTTAGTTGCGAGGTGCTAGAGTATTGGGAATAAAAGTGCATACCCAAAGCGAGCCTGTTCGCCCGCTTGTGATCTAAAGTCAGCAGTGGCACCACTTCATCCAGTGCGACGATAGCGGGCGCCGCCAGCACTCCCACCTGCCGCATGCCCCCGCCCAGAGCCTTCCGCACGCGACGCGCCCTGACAATCAAATACAATACAAGATTAAACTAAACCTTGAACAAACCTCCAACGTATAAGATTCCAACCGCAGCTAGAGTCTGGCCAACGAAAGCTGTCCAAGAAAAAAGGCGGGAATTTTAAAAAATCAAGAGCTGTTAACCCTGGCTATACACTGCATAAACGGAGTTGATACTATTTATTTTTCAGCAAGTACATTTTTTTCGAGTTGTAAAAAATTTGTTTTGTTAGCAACTGTTGTTGAAATTTTCGAATGTATTATGAAGAATATCAAATAAAAGATTACTTTTAATTCTGTCTTTTTATTATTTTCAAATAATCCATTATTTATGTACAGTCGAGGACCCCGAGGAGCCGTACAAATATAGGAGCTATGAGTCATAGTTAAAATCGGATTCCAAAAACTCTACACCTGATATTGAATCAGCTTCATTGCTTTCTTCGCTGCTACTGCTACTGTCCCCAACATGTATTATGAATGGTTCAAGTTCGTTTTCAGTAGTACGAAACGTCAAAGTGTCAATTTTGACAGTCTTAAATTATTGCCATTTCAAAACTTCTGAAAATAATACGTGGACAGCTTTCGTTGGCCAGACTCTATACACCCAATCATAAAATTCGTCCAATGTGAAGTTTCACAGAATAGGTATCGCCACACAAGTCGGCGGATGAGAAGTTAGCCGCAGATGACACTTCGTCGTGATTGGCCAATTATTGCGCATGTGTGCACAATGCCTACGCAAGTGGCGAAGTAGTGAGTTGGGGCGTAGGGAGCGCGCGGGAGGCATGAAGTTAACGGGCGGGTGTGCCCCGGCGTCTCGTCTCTCTGGGCGGAAGCCAGACCATACCTATATTTTGCCTTTTGCGCATAACTTCCTATCTGCCGACTTGTGTGGCGCTGATTATGCAAGCTGCGCGAAACCTAGGGCCGGATCTATCATATGGCTTTTTGGGCTTCAGCCCAGGGCCCCGTGTATTCCAGCGGCTTCCAGCTAAGTCAAGTTGAAGTAAAAAATAGGAGATGATGCGAAAAAATCAATAATTTTACTAAATTGAACAGATCGTAAGGTTTGCTGCCCTGCTAATCCTGCGAATAATCAAACTCATACAATTAATTTAATTCAGGTCTACGTTCAGGTGTTGGTACTTCGAACTGACGGTTGAAATGTTCAGTAGCCATTATACATTCATTTCGATTGTTCTCTGTTTTTTCTCTCTAACAGACATGCCACACGGGCGTTGACGCCGCGTAATTGCACCGCGGCGTCACCGCCGCCGCGGTGCAGCGGCGGTGCTGAGCGTCGTCGCGGCGTCACCGCGGCGACCAGTGTTGCCGGTAGCGATTTAGACATTAAATCTAGAGTATTCGAGTATTCTATGAATTTTTAGCGGGAAAAAAGGTTTTGACGACAACCGTTCAATCTTAAACTGAAGATGAGAAAAATCTCTCGTACACGTTAGAAATCAGATCGTGTAATTTGTCACGACGAATGTCACAGTAACAGCTTTCCAAGTGACAGCTGTCAAACTTCAAAGTGATTTCTTCTTAGTCGTTACGCTCTTGACAGAGCGGTCGTGGTCATCACGTAGTAGTTGTGGTGGTAGAGGCAGATGTAATACGCCTCACGATGTCTCGCCATCTCTCTCTATTAGAGGTCAATCTGGTACACTCATGCACCGGCCCTCCCACAGCAGATTTGATTTGGTCGGTCCATCGCATGGGCGACCTTCCGCGCGGTCTTGTGCCTTCCACTTTGCCCTGGACGACTAGACGCTCTAAGGACTGGCTACCTCGTCTCGAAACGTGTCCGAAGAATGCAAGAATACGAGATTGTACTGTGGCCGACAGACGCTGCCTGATGCCGAGTTCTTGAAGTAGCGAGACATTGGTGCGAAATTCAGTCCAGGATACCCCAAGCATTCGTCTCCAGCACCACATCTCGAGAGCATCTATCTTCTTCCTCTCAATGTCTCGCAAAGTCCACGTTTCCGAGGCGTACAAAAATATGGGTAGAATAAGCGTACGCACGAGTCTTGTCTTCGTGGTTTTGGTGATGTTCCTGTTCCTCCATATTTTCGTCATTTTGTCCATTGCGGTTCTAGTTATCGCCATACGCCTCTTAATTTCATCGATGCATCCGCCATGACTCGAGATTAAAGCTCCAAGATATATGTAAGATTGGACTACTTCGCAATTTGCTATCTGAGTGACTTTCGGCAAGTTATTGTTCGTGCGGTTTACAATCATCATTTTGGTCTTATTGCGATTAATCTTTAATCCGAACGCAAGGCTCACTTCTTCCATCTTCCGAAGCAGTTCTTCCATATGACGAGCACTAGTTGCAAAAAGCGTGGTATCATCTGCATAACGCAAGTTCGCAATACCATAGCCGCCAACCGTAACCCCATCTGTCCAACCTTCCAAAGTGATACGCATTATAATTTCGGTGTATATGTTGAACAGCAGGGGCGATATTATGCACCCTTGACGAACTCCAGCACTTGGGTGGAAATTACTGGAGAGGACGTCTTCTGTGCGCACTGAGGCTGTGCCTTCTTCATACAGACGCCTCAGAAGGTGCACAAGATGTTTTGGCGCTCCCATTTCGAGAAGAGTCTTCCATAAAATTGGCCATTTTACCGAGTCAAACGCCTTGGAGAAATCAACAAAGCAGATGTATGTTGGCTTGTTAAATTCTCTAGCCTTCTCAATAATTTGGCGGACAATTAGGATCTGCTCTCGTGTTCCCTTTCCTTTAACGAATCCCTCTTGTTCTGGCGCAATCTCCTTGGACATATACGCTTTCAGTCGTTCGTTCAGATTATGTAACAAAATTTTGCTAGCGTGTGATATTAGGGCAATAAGGCAATAGTTGTTACATTTCTTCGTTGAACCCTTCTTATGTAAATACTGTATGCGTCCAGTCAGACGGCCATTCTCCTGTACGCCACACTTTATTACAAATGACGTGGAATATGTTTTCACCACGTTCTCCTAAAGCCTTGATGGTCTCAATGGGGATACGATCTCTACCCGTGGCTTTATTAGTTTTAAGGTGTTTTATGGCGGCTCTCACTTCCGACAGAAGAATATCCGGCTCCAGATCTTCGTCATTTGGTTCCGTGTTTGAGAAGCAACGTGACTGTGGGTCTTGGAATAGTGACTGACAGTAGCACTTCCACGTTTCTGAGATTTTATCCAGCTCTGTGACTACTTCAGCACTCTCGTTTTCAATTGCCCAGGTTTTGGATGAAAGAGTTGATAAGACGGATTTTACGGTATAGATCTCTAGATTCATGTTTCCCTGCATGTGTTTCGACTTCCTCACAAATTTTGCGAAGATATGCGTTATGGTCTCGTCTGCAGCTGGCCTGAATTTGGGCAGATAATTTGTTTATTTCTCTGACATCCGTTCCTTTTGCCTTTTTCTGTCTTCTCTCCTCAACCAGAGCAAAAGTACTGTCTGTCATCCAATTTTGTCTTTTATGGGTTATTGCAGTTGACGGTTCAGACTGTGCGATCGCTTCCTTAATTAGATGTTTAGCCTGGTTCCATAACATTTCTGGTGTTGCCTCATTATGTTTAATGTTAGCCCAATCTGCCCAGTTTTGCTCAATAGCGTCAGTTAATTTTCCCTCATCTCTGACTTCGATTCTCCTTTGATTGTTGCGGGGTCTCGCAGCTGTTAGCTTCAGCCTTATCTTTACAATCGGGAGCTCGTGGTCTGATCCACAATCAGCGCCAGGCAAAGTATGGGCATTGAGGATAGATGTTCGCCAGCGAGACCGTATCAGGATATAATCGATTTGGTTACGGTATTCGCCTCCTGGTGATGTCCAGGTATACAGTCTCCGTGGATGATGTTGATAGAGAGTGTTAGCGATTACCAAGTTATTTTCGTCCGCAAATTGCATTAGTCGCTCACCTCTTTCATTACGCCTTCCAAGTCCAAAATTTCCAACACAGCTACCAAATGGTCGAGAATTTGCCCCAATTTTGGAATTAAAATCGCCCATAATTAAGAGTAGTTCTCTCTGATTCATCTCAAAGTGATTTATCTCGGTCATTATCAATTCTAGACTACTGTTGTTTTCATAAAAGTGATAGAACTCGACAAGATCTACATTTTGGATGACAGCTGTCAAACTTAAAAGTGATTTATCTCGGTTATTATCGATTGTAGACTACTGCTCTCTTCACAAAAGTAATAGAGCTCGACGAGATCTATATTTCGGATGACAGCTGTCAAACTTAAAAGTGATTTATCTCGGTAATTATTGATTCTAGACTACTGCTCTCTTCACAAAAAAAATAAAGCTCGACGAGATCTACATTTCGGATCACTTTGAAGTTTGACAGCTGTCATCCGAAATGTAGATTTCGTTGACCTCTATCACTTTTGTGAAGACAACAGTAGTCTAGAATCGATAATAACCGAGATAAATCACGTTGAAGTTTGACAGCTGTCATCCGAAATATAGATCTCGTCGAGCTCTATTGCTTTTGTGAAGAGAGCAGTAGTCTAGAATCGATAATAACCGAGATAAATCACGTTGAAGTTTGACAGCTGTCATCTGAAATGTAGATCTCATTGAGCTCTATCACTTTTGTGAAGACAGCAGTAGTGTAGAATCGATAATGACAAAGATAAATCACTTTGAAAATTGACAGCTGTCACTTGAACAGCTGTTACTGTGACACTCGTGAAAAATCACACTATTCCTCTAGTATATCTGTGATCAAACGAAAAACAAAAAAATACACTTTCTGATTTATAATATTAGAAAGAGTTAGCGAGGACAAAGTTGGACCGCTGACGCTACACACGATCCGATTTCGCGGTTGGCTCACACAAAATCAGAATGTATATGAGAGATTTTACTTATCTTCAGCTTAAGGTTGAACGGTTATCCCTAAAACCTTTTTTTCCGCTTACTGTCTAGATGTCATCAGTGTCTAAGACAACACTGGGCGCCGCGGTGTCGCCGCGACGACGCTCAGCACCGCGGCGGTGCAGCGGCGGTGACGCCGCGGTGCAATATCGCGGCGACACCGCCCGTCTGGCATCTCTCTAAGACTCCGTATCTTTTTATCCTATATTTTGAGTGATTGGGACCCTAAGTAGTATTAGCCCGGGGGCCAGAGGTAGAGTCGCAATCTGGAACAACCCTCGCTGGAGACTCCTGAACGTGATAACATGTAACTTGTGTCAAACTTACTGTTGTATGAAGTGGTAGGAGCCAACAAGCGCGGAGCCGACGGGAGCGCTCAGACCTTTGCTGAAGCAGACGGAGACAGAGTCGCAGTCGCGCACCACCCTCGCTGGAGACTCCTGAAGGTGGACGGTTGCGTTGAACAGACGAGCACCGTCCAGGTGAAGGGGAAGAGAGTGGTTCTTACAAACTGCGCTTAGCTCGTCCAGGAATTTTAGGGGGAGCACCTGGAATTGAGAATATAAAGGTGTCTTCATAGCTATAGTAACATAGTAAACATTAAGTATACTAAGAAAAGACAAGTCGGCGGACGGGAAGTTATGCGCAGAACGCTGCGCAAAAGCTGAAATATAGGAAGTCGCGGGAGCCAGAGAATAGACGTCGGGGCACACCCGCCCGCCAACCTCATGCCTCCCGCGCGCTCCCTACGCCCGTGCTTACCACTACGTCACGCATACGCAATAATTAGCAAATCACGGCGAAGTGTCATCTGTAGCTAACTTCTCATCTGTCGACTTGTGTGGCGATTGTACTTGGCGAGTGGCGAGTTAGATACAAGCTGCGCATAATCCAATCCTGAGTGAAGCTCACATAACAGCTGCGCCAGAATTGGGATTTACGCAGCTTGTGGCTTACTTCACATCCGCCAACAAGTTTGATTTGGCCTGTGCCTTCTTTCTGGGTAAACTTGTTGCATACTATTTTATTATAAAAAAACTCGCAACATACATCCACTCACACACCAACATGCACGCTACACACACACATTACGCAATCGAAAAATGGAAATTACTTGTACTCGTATTTAAGTAAATTACTAAGAACTCATTGTTAAGTCACTCTTTTCATTACATTAGGTAATAATTATGAGATGTCTTATCTAAAAGCGGAAGAGACTAAATCTCACGACACAGGACTAGTGTGAGATTTAGGGTTCCACTCTGGAAGTTTGTAAATTTAATCTAAGTACCTACCTACTAACATTACTTTAAGCATCATCAAGAATTACTAACTCCAAAATCTGTAACTTTTTGAGCAAAATAAACGTTATCTTATTATCTTATTATTATTATATACTACGGGATTAATCGCGCACTAAAATTAGTCTACCCGTGACCACGGTCGATGCAACTCGGCCGAAACGTCGGGATGAGAAGGTATTTATTTAACTCGTAATTTTAGTGCGCGATTAGTCCCGTAGTATATAATAGTAATGTGTTCAAATCGCGAAAGTTTAAAAACAACATTTGTTGCATACTAAGCCGCATTTAAGGATTTAGGCAGAATGGTGAAGTGGTGAAGATGGTGAAACTTTTAATGAAGGCTTGTCTTAACAAAGACCACAGAACACGCTTGCAATGATATATAAATGATGGTGGAATGAATGAAGATGAAGGAATATATAATAATGTCACCTAAAGCAGATTAATGATAAGAAAAATACAGTTCATCACTGTGCGAAGTGGCGATGGCCCCGAAGCAGGTATTTATTGTACCATTGGCACATGAATGAATGTTTGATGTTTTTCAGCTTTATACTAAACTAGCTGATAGGGCGAACTTCATTTCACGCAATATCTTTATAACTTATAGCCTATATGTTGTTCTGGTATAATAAACATTACTACGGCAAAGTTTCATCTCAATCCGTTCAATAGTTTTTGCGTGACAGAGTAACAAAAATTCATACATACAAACTTTCGAGTTTATAATATTAGTAGGATTATACCTATGGATTAATTCCCATCTAAAAATAAAAATAATATCAAGATACATTGAGCAAAATAATAAAACCTACTTATTACGCACGCGCTACACGTAACGAATTAAAAAAACCAGTCAACAGAGAATCAGACTCGTGATTCAAGAGTTCCGTATAGATTACAGACGTATTTAAAATAAATAAATAAAATAAATTCCCAAATACGTTTACAAGTTCGTAACAAATTTAGATCTTACATTTTTAATTTGAAATATTTTATTTGGGCACCCAAATTCGGTATAAGGCCTCCTCCATACTGTGCCATGAATTTCGATTTAGGGCATGTCTAGTCCAGGTTGGGCCAGCTATTTCCACTATGTCATCAGACCATCTTCTTCTGGGGCGTCCGACTGGGCGCGCATTTATATGTTTGATTATTTATATTTTTCCTGGCATTATATTAGCATTTGGCAAATTGATGGCCTACATATCGCTCTGATACCTATCACGACTCTCGGTTCAAACGATACCGGCCATAAATCAATCAAAGATATGAATGTAGAGCATCACGCAAGATATTACATATACGTGATGGTACTGCAATTTCATTCGCAATATTCAAAGTTGTAGTTGTGTTCGTTATTATAACTAACTTTTGCTTGGGACAACGTCGAAATCTGGTCCAAATCAGCTATTCCATACAAAAAGATCGTTGAACCTCAACAAAATGTATGGCGCAGCTTAATTTAAGATAATAGACTTTCAGTCCGTTCACAGTTATTGTACCTCTGAGATTTGTCGCTGTCTCTATATTAAGACGCCATAGTATCAGCGTAATTTTTCATATGAGCGGGTGAAGACCAATACGCCCCCGGTTTCGCCCGATTTTTGCATTCAACAAGATTATTTTTTGCAAATATTAGCATGACTTCACCCGTGTACAGAATTCGCAAATATTTCGCACGGATCGATGTGGCATTTTTCACAGTTTATGGATGAAAGCTATAGTTCAATTCATGTGCATAAATAACAGATTCATAAAAAATTGTAAACGTGTAGAAAAGTGCCCAAAAATGCAATAAACTTTCTGAGAAATCATGAAATTTGTTCTAAAAAGCGGTATCTTCGCATTTAATATCGAGCGAAGTTTTTTGAATTGTGTTCCGAGTTATTGATATACTTTTGAGAATATTTTGTTTTTTATTTTTATTCGACAACTTCAAGGTTTAATGGAGAAAATTCAGTTTAACTAGGGCTCTATACAGGTATTTTGAGATTGGATGGCGGCTTAACCTGTGTTGGTTTGTGACGAATAGACAGAGATAGCGACAAATCTCATAGGTAAAATAACTGTGAACGGACTGTAAGCATTTTCTGAGATTTGATACCATATATATAAACATAAATAATTATACATATACGCCAAACTTATAACGGCTTTCTTATTGGGTTAGGGGCTAAAATCAAATATTCAATAATTAATTATTTATCGCACTTCGCTATTACTGTTTGAGTACGGAACCCTAAATACCGTATCAGATTCCCGACAGATAATTGTCCTATTGTATTGTATTTTTGTACATTAACAGTCATTAATATAAGCCTACCATTAGATTAGTTAACAGATAGATAAACATCCTTTAACATAATATGATACATCACTACACACACATAGTATAAAGCAAAACCGTTTTCTGTATGTCTGTCTATGTATCCGCTTATATCTTCCAAACTAATACAAAACAGATTTCAATGTGGTTTTATCTTCGAGCAAATATCTACAGAGCCACAATCCCTAAGCGAAAGTAGTAAAAAAAATGTCCGAGCGCCGTCATACATACCGACTTAGATATTTACATTAAATAATTTACAGTGACCCGTTTTCTCGAATCTCGATGATGTGTCACCATATTATAGTGCTTGTAATCGAGCACTTTGGCATCGCGTGGCGTTGTCGCCGGCTTGCAATCGCCTTACGACTAACTAAAAAGCCTGCCCACTACGTAGCTTGGGCAGGGTTTTGGCTCGGACACTTTTTTTGCACGATTGTGACTATAAATATTTGCTCGAAGGGTTTTATCTATCGTTTAGAATATTCCTTCCAGAAGGTTTATAGCTATAATTCATCCGTATCCGGGCGAATCCGGGATGTGCAGCTAGTAGAAACTATTTTGTGTACGTAACTAATTACGATAATTACAAATTAAAAATCCACTCTTCATACAGGGTTAACCTACTTGTCACGTAATAAGCCTAAAGGTAAAGCCTAAAGATTGAGACAACTTTTACTATGGGGCCAGCGCGGAATTCGAGAAACAAAAACAGCATTTTCATACATCTTTCGATTCTGAATAGTAATTTTAATCTAGAATTGAGCGTTGCGTGCGTGCCCTGCCTACCGCCTAAGCAAACCGGCGACCCGCATGCAGCACCCGATCACGAGTGTGACGCATGTGCCAGCCGTCGCTCTCCTCGACCATATTTTAGAGAAGAGAACGACCCGACACACGACGCCGCCGCAAGAAGGAGCCATCGATGGCGAGAATGAATGCTCAGCCCCTCTACCGCCTAAAGCAATAGCAATCGTAATAGCAATCGTTTACGACTTCATTTTAGTCATTTGGCACCGCCTATGTGATGTTAGCCATCAAATTTGTTCATTCAACGATTGCTTTCGCAATCCGCGCAAAGCAATTGATGACTAACGTCACATAGGCGGTGCCAAATGACTAAAATAAAGTCATAAACGATTGCTATTACGATTGCTATTGCTTTAGGCGGTAGAGGGGCTGAGCATTCATTCTCGCCATCGATAGCTCCTTCTTGCGGCGGCGTCGTGTGTCGGGTCGTTCTCTTCTCTAAAATATGGTCGAGGAGAGTGATGGCTGATACATGCGTCACACTCGTGATCGGGTGCTGCATGCGGGTCGCCGGTTTGCTCGTTGCATTCACGCAATGCACCGAAACTACTAACTTAGGCTAAAATTTAAACTAACCCATCTCTATTGTACAGTAAAATCGAATAATTGAACATTTTAGTTAACAAAAGGCACAGATCTTGGAGCCAATATTCCAATTTAAAAAAAATGTAATTTTGTATGGAACTGCGGATGTCATTTCTCAGATTTTGGGTTGGCCTCACAGGAAATGTTTTTGATAATGATGGTCTTAATCAACCCCTTTTGGTTTAGTACAGCGTAAGAAGATAACCCTGTATGTGTCTAGGCAGGTGGAGTAGATCTCTGATTGAGTGGCTTCCAATAGCGGACAAGCGTTCCGTAGGCAGATCACCAGCCCCATGGATCAACGACATCCAGGCACGTATCCAGGGGGGGGACATAGGGGACCGGTCCCCCCCCGAAATTTTTGAACATACACTAGATAAAATTGATTATTTAGCTACAAGGTAACAATTTGTTGAAAGCTGTTGCTATGTGTAGACGACCCTAAAAATGAAAGTGACTCATAAACCGACCCTTCGGCTATTGTTCTCCGAATCCTCAGAATTCTCTCTAAGCAAAAAAGCACATCTGTACTCTCCGGGGTTTCTTTCTGGTAAAATCAGATGTTACACACTTGTGCAGTTATTTTGGAGTCTCAATCGTTTCACGAATTATTGAAACTAGTGACAAAAAACCCGGACAAGTGCGAGTGAAGCAGACGCCGCCGTGGGCCGACTCGCCAACCGAGGGGTTTACTCAGATTTTTTCTTTATGTGTAGGTACTACGAGTATAAACTAATCATTTTTGCCAAACACGATGAGTGACGAAATATGGAGGTTTTTACGGTGTTTTTTCACGATAACAAAGAAATTTGTTTTTATCACCCTTTTATATGAGTTTTACCTGTATGTTTGCTTGCTTGTAACCAACCCCTTTAAACTCTATTTTGCCCAACTTTGAGCGATCAGATTAACTTTAAACTTTGCACACTTATCAAAGATGGATGATAATGACTGCCTCGGTGGCTCAGTGGTTAGTTACCCCGACTCCTGGTTCAAAGAAGCGTGGGTTCGATCCCCACCCAGGGCAACCATTTATGTGATGAACATTGGTGTTTCCTCTGTGTCTGGGTGTTATTTAGGTACTATCTATCTAAGTATGTATTTAACAATAGGTATATGTAGTATATCAGTCTCTGGCAGCCATACCACAAGCTTTGCTTAGTTTGGGGTCAGAGTCAGAGTGTGTAAGATGTCCCCAAATATTTATTTATTTAATACATTTATTCTATTACTAAAAGGTGAAAAATAAATAAAGTTTAAAAATAACTAAAAATGACGCTTTCATAGCAATGACTTCTTTGGAATTTATGTACTTATACGGAATTTCACACTGGCTTTTCGGTGAAGGAAAACATCGTGAGGCAACCTGCATACGTCCTTAGGAGAATTTCGATGGCGTATAAAATCCACGAACCCGCACTGGGCCAGCGTGGTGGATATGCCCCAATCACCCTTCGCGGGTAGGCCTACATCCTGCAGTGGACTATTAAAAAAGCCGGTGTAGTATGAATTTACGTATGCCATGTGTCTTCGGTCAGCGCGCGAAATTCAATTTTAGGATAATAATTCAATAATTAATTAATGCACATGTAACAACATACCTTGACTGACTAAGTACATTTTTTTATTACTTAAAAACCTATCCATTTAAATGGATTTTTGTAAACTTACAACGAGAATTTCATCTGTTAATACATAGACAGTATTTATTTTTTGAAAACTGCAATGTGTAAATGCCATAGAGGCAAAATATGTGAATTTCACACGTTGACCTAGTCTCCTAGAGCAACGTATCTAAGAAATTCAATTGTTAACAGCTGCATAGGAGCATAAGTAGATCTAGTTTTAATTTCAACTCTACAGCTTCGAGTTTTGATTCGGTGTTTCTAGTAAGAACAGCTAAAATATGGAACTCATAGTCAATAAACAATATGGGAATCTAAATAAATAGACTTAAAAAAGAAAAGCAAACGAAAAATGCATCTTTTTATGTTTTGGCTCGCATTTATGTAAAATATTTTTGATTATGAGATAATAATATCTACCTAGTAATATTGTGTTTAGGTGTCTTTTTAGATGGTTTTCTAACAAATATCTGTCCATTGGCATTGCTACATGAAAGAGTAACAAAAGTAACACACTTGTGTCACACGGATGTATAAAAGATGAAAAATCAAAATATTTTTAAATTAATTTTACTGTTGTTGTTATTAGTATAGTAAAATTATTGTAGAAAACATAGTTACAAAAATTGATACGTTCTAATTAGATCCTAATTAGATCACCTATCCTTAGGTTGTCCACCTAAAAGCGAGTTTCGGCTCGCACTTGGCGGTTTTTTTTTTGTAAATGGTCCCCCCCCGAAACTCAAAGCTGGATACGTGCCTGACGACATCAAACCCATTATGGGTCATGCCTGGATGAGGTGAGCCCGGGAATAAAGACACGATAGAGAGGAGAATATAGTCTGTCCATTTTCTATAGGATTAATTTCGGAGAGTGTGCATCTGAGCTACACGACCTTATCCTACCATCCCCTTCTTACTACAGGTCAAGCAGAGAGACGCCACACTACCACCCCTACACTATCGATTTTCCTTCGATACGTACGAAGCGGTTTGATTCAACATTTCTGTCTGACACGACATTCGTACCGCCAGTTATGGAATTCCTTACCCGTTACTGTCAGAAAAGCTCAGTCACTGAATGTATTTAAAGATCAGGTTAAAAATCATTACCTGCAGAAATAAATGTTGTTAAAGTAAATGTTGTTGTTGTAATTTATGCTGATGTATGTAAGTAAAATTGTATTTTATTATGTATTAGTTTAATATTTGTCATAGGTTTCTTTTATGATTTTTTTATGTATTGTTTTCTTTATTTTTAGGTATTTTAAGTATTTATATCAATATTATCAGTATGTATGTTTATGTTGTATAATCTAAATTATATTTTTAACTAATGCGCACCCCGTCCATTATTTATACGTTTTCTGTCCTCTCCATCCTAAGGTTGCGTGGCAGAGATCGCTATCAGCGATAAGGCCGCCCATTATTACACTGTTTATGTATCTTTGTTTCTTCTTTTTGTTTATGTCTTGGTGTGCAATTAAGAGTTTATCTATCTATCTATCTACCGCCAGGGAATGGAACAGTCTTCCTGCTTTCCTGTTTCCGAAGAGATACCTATAATGTAAAGCTTTTCAAGATCAGAGTGAATAGGTATCTTCTAGGTCTGCGTGCTTCATCTTCGACTACAACGTCGCTTACCATCAGGCGAGTTGGTGGTCAAGATGGACTTATTCGCGTTAAAAAAATACCCAGCAGTGGGTCGATACAGGCTGATATTGATTATTGTTCACCTTTCCCCCGCAGACGTTGTGCGTGTTTTCGACAGCCACCATGCTGGTGACAGCCTCGTGGATGTCAGAGCCGCGGAGCTTCTTCTCCAACAAGGCGAGGTCGAACGTGCCATCGGGCTTGTTCGGTATCGTTGTTAGCATCACGCCGCCGATCTGGGACGCGTTACCTGGAGGACATACCCGGTTATTGGCAAATACAGAACATTTATTTGCTATAAAAATATTAAGTACTATACATAAACAACAAAAGAAGTCACAAAAACACTTATTATATCTAACTAGCTTAAAACCCGCGGCTTCGCCCGCGTTGTCTTAGTACATAGGTACTTACTTAACATGAAAATAGCCCGCGGTTTGATCTACGTTGTCTTTGTATATGCTTATAATAATATCTAATAGTCCGTGATTTGGCCCGCGTTGTCTTAATACTTGCTTAAAATTACTTGCAAGGATAATGCCCACGGTTTGGTCAAAATTGTAACAGTATTTACCTATAATGATAATAGGTCACGGTTTGGCCCGCGTACTGTTAGTACTTGCTTAAGATGGTTATTTATAGCACGCAGCATGGACTGCGATGTCTTAATACTTGCTTAAAATTATAAAAGCTTGCCGTTTGGCCTGCATTGTCGTATTACTTACAATGATAATAGCCCATGGTCTGGCCCGTATTGTCTTAGTACTTGCTCAAAATGATAAAAGCCTGCGGTTTAGCTCGCGTTGTGTTAATACTAAGGTACTTACAATGATAATAACCCACAGTTTGGCCCACGTTGTTTTAATACTTTAAAATAACAGCCCGCGGTTCAACCCACGTTATCTTGGCAAATGCTTATAATAATATCTAATAGTTCGCGGTCTGGCCCGTGTTGTCTTAATAAATCCTTAAAATTATAATAGCATGCCGTTAGCCTGCGTTTTTGTATTACTTGTAATAATAATAGCCCACGGTCTGGCCCGCGTTATTTTCGTGACTGCTTAAAATAATAAAAACCCACAGTTTAGCCCGCGTTTTCTTGGCACTTACTTAAAATAATAGTAGCTCGTGGTTAAGCCCGCATTAGGCTCGATTATGAAGGCGCCATCGTAATTACAATAGCTAATTATCATAATTATATCTGTTTCATTTTCACTTTAAGCATTCGATAGAGAGAACACTTTTTATGTTGTTACTATATTTACTACTATGGCGTCTTCATAACTGAGCCTATTATTCTATTACTTGCAAAATAATGCCTACGGCTTAGCCTGAATTGTCTCAGTATTTGGTTATTTAATTTACTTGTATCTAAAGCTTATTACGGAGTACGTGAATTTTTGGATGATAAATTGCCGAATTTCTGAAATTAACTCAATAATAAATAAATATATAAAATAAATATTGGGGGACATCTCACACACGGTCTCTGATCCCAAACTAAGCAAAGTTTGTGATTTGGCTGGCAGAGACTGATATACTACATATAAATGTATGGTTGACTGGCAGATAATGCTGTTTAGCGTTAAGTCCTCCTTTTGTACAAATAGTGTGCAAGAAAGTGTTAAATAAATAAATAAAAATACATTACTAACACCCAGACACAGAGCAAACACATATGAACATCACATAAATATTTGCCCTGGGAATCGAACCCACGCCTTTTTGACCCAGGAGTCAGGGTCAACCACTGAGCCACCGAGGAAGCCAATAATAATAATTGTATGAGTAACTATGTAAGAAACTTCACTTTTCATTGCTGGAAAACATTGAGGCAACCTGTACGAACGTAGAAAAAATCAATGTCGTATGTGAATTCAGCAACCCGTGCTCGGCCGGCGTGATGGATATGGCCCAATTACCCTTCGCGGATAGGCCTATTTTCAGTCATCCATCAGCCGCAGGACGTCCACTGCTGGACATAGGTCTCCCCTATGGATCTCCAATAAGACCGGTTGGAAGCTGCTTGCATCCAGCGTGATCTTAATGAGGTCATCCGCTCACCTTGTGGGTGGACGTCCTACGCTGCGCTTGCCGTTACATGGTCTCCACTCGAGAACTTTTCGACCCCAACAGTCATCAGCCCTCCGCACTATGTGCCCTGCCCATTGCCATTTCAACTTGCCAATCCGTTGGGCTATGTCGGTAACTTTGGTTCTTCTACGGATCTCCTCATTAATGATTCGATCTCTCAGAGAGACTCCAAGCATAGCCCTCTCCATAGCTCGTTGGGCTACTTGAATTCGGCGATTGGCCTCTTTGTTGAAGTCGGACCTACCTAACTGGACTACTTGTCCTAGGTAGACATACGAGTCAACGACTTCAAGAACCGAGCTTCCAACAGAAATCGGGTGTAGGTAAAACATGGGAATTACACATGACTTTCGTCTTGTCCATGTTCATCTTAAGACCCACCTGTTTCTATTATCCGTAGTGCTATCCGTAGTACCTATTTTCAGTAGTGCACTATTAATTAAGGCCGGTACAGGTATTCGACATGTTTCATTAAGTTATTAGATATTTAATTTTCCAGGCAAATGAAAAAATGGCACACAAGTCGTAATTCTAGTCAGGCATGTTCTAGGATGCTATTATACTCATAATTTGATTAACTTTTACACTGGTACCAACCCCAAAAGCACGTGAATAAAATCAGCTGTTTAACACAAAAAGTTCATCGACCCGCGACAAAATGTATGGAAAATTTAGGTAATTTTCGCATGTCAGGGTTGATCCCATAGTAAAATACCTATATTGATCTATATGTGCGCTAAGCTTAAGACTATTGGCTCACAACATAAAAAAAATCGTAAACTTTTGGGGACCCATTTTGCCCCATTTAAAGATAAACTATCATTATCATAATCCTATTCTAAATACTACATTATTCAAAAAAGCGCATTGAAGTTTTGAGACGTATCTGACCCCTAAGGATTTTTTAAGGAAAATTCAGAAAAACAGGTACAGCCATATTTTTTCTCAAAAGCATCTATACAAAGTTTCATGTCAATCGGTACAGGGAATAAGAAGTTACATGCAAACAAAAAGGGCCCGTTTTACCCCGTAAGTTAGAGTTGGGTACGTTTTTCATCCTTAGTGCTTCATTATGTCGTACGATGTACGTATATTCCAAATTTCAAGCTCATATCTTCAACGGTTTGAGCTGTAGCCTAAACTTATTAATTTTCCGTATCCCTAAGGAACCTTATAGATTTTCCTGGATTTTATTAGTTCCTGTATTAAAACATGCTGTGTGCTTCCTTCATACCAATTTTCAACCATAACCGTTCAGCTGGTTCGATGTAATTGACGCTTTTTTCACCAACTTTGGGACCTTATTTGACCCCTTAGATGAGGAAAATTCAGAAAAACAGGAAAAAACGTAACTTTTATTTTGTTTGAATAGCATCTATACAAAGTTTCAAATCAATCGGTACAGGGAATAAAAAGTTACATACAAACGAAAAGGGCCCGTTTTACCCCCTTAGAGGTCGAAAGTTCAAAATTTTCGTCCTTAGTGCTCCATTACGTCGTTTAATGTATCTATATTCCAAATTTCAAGCTCATATCTTGAGCGGTTTGGGCTGTAGGCTGTCTGTCAGTCAGTCACTCAGGGAAGCCTTTTATATAATAGATATCTTTGTCACATAACTTGTTTATATAGTTCGAACTCAGTGTAATGTTGGTAGCGCTTGCGCACAACCTGCGCTGGTCTTCTGTTGGCACCAGCAAGTGACATCATGCCCGAAAAAATACGTGGACAGCAAAAATAAACGAAAATACAACAAAACAATTTACATATATACGCATATTTATTGGTGTTCGATAGAAAAATATCGTTCACCCGCGACCAAATGTATGGAACAGCTAATTTTATTTTTGAGTTTCGACAAAAGTCGCAGAACAAAAATTGTTAGTTTTGATGTACAGAATAAGCCCCTAAGAGGATGCTAATTGATTAGAAATAACCCTGTATATAGACTATCAGATAAAGAAATAAACATTCAAATATGGTAGGTAGCTCGAGCCGTGTTGCCTTCCTTAGCATAAACACAGTAAGTATGTTAGTTGCAACGTGATCTAAAAACTCATCCTTTTTCCTGGGATCAGAAGTTTGTGTTTCCAGATCACGTTGCAATGAACTTACTGTGTTTATGCTAAGGAGGGCAGGTAGTTGGCTATGTTCAGAGTTTCTTTGCGAGATCGAATCAGGAATGAAGAGATTCACAGAAGAACCAAAGTAACCGACATAGCCCGGCGGATTTGCAAGTTGAAATGGCAGTGGGCAGTGCAGATAGATCGAAGAACGGATGGCCGAAGGGGCCATAAAGTTCTCACATGGAGACCACGGACCAGCAAGCGCAGCGTATAACGTCGACCAACTAGATGGACTGACGATATAATTAAGATCGCAGGAACGCGCTGGATACAGGCTGATAGCATAGCAGTGGTATAGTGTAGGTTAGGAAAACAAACTTAAATCGAGCAACCCGCCTCTCAACACACTCTCTATGCCATACTAGGAGTGTGTAGAAAATAATTTAATACCGATAATCTAATCTGTACACCTGTATTAGCAAATTAATGCATATTTATCTTAATCACTAACACAAATATAGGTATCTATCTAATCTTCTCTCAGTGAAGCATCGTGACAGTTGAAAGTCTAAATACCAACTTCGTAAGAAGTACACACGTGGCATAGTAGGTATCTATATACTCGTAAATCGTAGATATAAAAAAATTACATATTATGTTGCAATACATTTAAAGTAAAAATATACCTATAGGTAATTGAATTAATTTTGTGCTGGTATATACCTACCTGATAATAATTTAGGTATTTTTAATTGATACAAGCGAAGCAAAGCTCTACGTTTTATCATTTTGCTTTCGTCCAGGTGTTGGTTTATGTCTACAGGTCACATTTTTCAACCAATATCGACTATCTTGGTTGACATAAGTTAGTATAGTCCGGGTGGCTAGCCCTGGTGTCAGAGTTTTTAAGCCGCCTGAAGGCCTCTGACATGGCTAAACGCTTAAAATAACCGGAGCCTACAATTTAACGTCTCATCCTTACCACGGTAGCGCTCATTATCGGTAGCGTTCAATTGCCACCCACTTCGATTATTTATCGCTAACGAACACCCAGACAACCCCTACGGGCGGAATGCCCCCCATAAAAGGGTGGCGATTGGTCGCGACTATCTTGGCGTACGATAGAAGAAAAGGGCGGGTTGTCAATAGGATTCATAAAAACAATGAAAACATGTTAGTATGTAAAGTAAGCTACAAGCTGCGCAATATCCAATCCTGACTGATGCTCAAATAAAGCTTGTTTATTGGATTTTGCGTAGCTTGTAGCTTCACGTGACTGCACATCCACCAAATTGTAGGATTCGGCCTATAGGTACCTTGTTCATATTTGAAGATGTGCGATTTGTCTCCGACTATCGCTTCAGCGCCGCGTCTGTTGCAGTGCACCATTACTGCAAACAAAATAGAGATCAGAAAATCTATGGAAAATAATGTGGTTTTCGCACATCGTTTATACTTACTTTATACATGGTCAAAGAAGATATAATAATACTACGTATAGAACTGCCACTCGTTACCCCCCACCCGTTTGAGTCTTCCTCACTTCCACCCCGCGTCAGGCCACATATTAAATACTCTGCGCGCCGGCTGCACAGGCCAGTGATTTCTACTACAAAAAATACAGACTTACAATGGGGAAGACGTGTGCTGTTTATGGCTGTACTACAACAATGCGCGGCAAGATATCATTTCATTATTTCCCTAAAGATAAAATAAGGTACCTTATTTACTTTTAGTAGGTAGATAATATTGTTACAAAAATTATGTCATTCAAATTTAGATACTTCCTCTTGATATTTTGTTTCAAATAAAATAAATCGTTTACACAAAACTTCTTGGTAAGTCAGAATTACAATTCATACGGTCGACATGGGTCGTTGACAACCATAGGCGTTCTACACACAAATACCCGTGTAGTGTTCGTGCGTATGTGTAGTGTCTGTGAGTAAAATGTAGTGTTGTGTGCGTAAGACAGCAGATTTTGTATGAAGAATCGCGGAGTGTCCGGGCTGTGACATGGTTATCTAGAAATGGTGAATAGGCCGCGTCACAGAAGTTAACGGATATGAAGTTAGATACAAGCTGCGCAATATCCAATCAACGCGCGGCTTTGTGTGAGCTCAGTCAGGATTGGATATTGTGCAGCTTGTAGCTAACTTCATTCCCGCCAACTTGTGTGACGCGGCCTATACTAACCTGAAAGAAGGTGACCCTGTACTAAGTAGAAAGGGGGTGAATAAAACCATCATCATGAACAACTTTTACTATGAGGCCAATTCGGAATTCGAGAAAAAAAACAGCTATTTCATACATTTTGACGATTCCGAGTTGTATTTTTTCTCGAATTCCGGCTTGGCCCCATAGTAAAAGTTGTTCATAATGATGGTCTTTATCACCCCCTTATGACTTAGTACAGGGTAAGCAGGTGTGCCCTGTATGACGGGAAGTGACTCAAGTAATTTAATAATCGTAAGCGAGACAGATCCGCGCGCTAGCACTCGTCAACTTGAGAAAGACCACCGAATGCGGGCGAAACTACATTTTTTTCATTTCATTTCATTTATTTTATCAACAATTACACTATAATTACAGGAATTCTAATGCGTAGGTGTAAGTATACATTCGTCAAAAATTAAAAATAATTCGTGCTTCATTCATTAAAAAAGAGATCATAATCAACAATAATCAATATTCATAAACAATGTCAATAATGAAAATGTCAAATTTAAGTAAAAATAATAATAATAATATTCTAAAAATTACGTTAATAACATAATCCATTTCAAGATAATCAATTCTACATTATTATACTCGTATACTGAGCGCCACACAAATTGAAAGATGGGAAGTTAGACGCAGAGAGCTGCGCAAACGCCAAAATATAGACGTTAGCGGGTGCCAGAGAGACGAGACGCCGCCGGCGCACACCCGCCCGCCAACTTCGTGCCTCCCGCGCGCTCCCTACGCCTGAGCTCACTACTTCGCTATTTGTATAGGCATTGTGCACACATATGCAATGATTAGCGAATCACGGCGAAGTGTCTAACTTCGCTGTCACTGCGGCTAACTTCCCATCTTTCAATTTGTGTGGCGCTCAGTATAGTAATAATTCAGTTAATATATCGCCACCTCAATTTTGACTACCTATAGTAAGCGTCAAACAATACTTATCTCTTAAATTCGGGAATGGAGCATATTATAAACAAATCGATTATTTGCGCAACTCGATTTGGCGCGTGCAAAGTCCGAACCACGGGTGACTTGGCTTTATTCAGAAGTAGTGTACCTAATAAGATGAAAGGAAGCGATTCCGACCATCTTTATGAATAACTTTTACTATGGGGTGAACCCAGAATTCGAGAAATAAAAAATCAGCTGTTTCATACATTTTGTCAATTTCGAGTTGCGATGGTACTGTACTGAGTACCAGCCTTTTTAGTAGTCCACTGCAGGACGTAGGCCTACCCACGCAGGGCCATATCCACCACGCGGGCCCAGTGCGGGTTGGTGGATTCACATACGCCATCGAATTTCTTTACGGACGTATGCAGGTTGCCTCACGAAGTTTTCCTTCACCGAAAAGCCAGTGGTGTGAAATTACGTACATAAATTCCAAAGAACTCATTGGTACGGGACCGGGGATTCGAACCCACGACCTCACGATTGTAAGGCGGGTGTCACTACCTCTTGACCACTATGGCTTATAATAATATGCGATGGTACATCTATTTTTTTTCTCGAATTCTGGGTTAGCCCATAGTAAAATTTCATAATGATGGTCTTAATCACCCCTTTTCGGCATAGTACGGTGTAAACAGGTAACCCTGTATAGATGTTATGACTATTCAATTACGTGAGTCTCTTGCCGTTAGCATAAAAAATATAATAAAAATTTTGCAACTGGTGTACTTAACTAAACTTAACATCGGCAAAAATGCTTTGAGGTCTCGATTGGGCCCTATTCGGTTTCATTAAAATCTATACAGCCAGCCGTTTTCCGAATTCTAAACATTGTAGAAACAATTAAATGAACATACAACAATTGCTTGTTTAAATGATGTTTAATTGTATCAGAATATTTTTAGCAGTTATTTTTGGCATTATAGTGTACTAGTTTTTAGCCGCGGCTTCGCCCGCATGATATTTTGATTTTTGACGCAATATCATTATAATTTATAGCCTATGTATGTGTTATTCTGATATATTATTGCAAAGTTTCATCTCAATCGGTTCAGTAGCTTTTGCGTGAAAGAATAACAAACATCCATCCATCCATCCTCACAAACTTTCGCGTTTATAATATTAGTAGGAAGTAGGATTATGAAGATAAATAGCAGTTAATAATAGCATTGTGCAAATGGAAACAGGAATTCATTTGCATTACGAATTAAGAATTATAAATTAAGTATGTGAACATAATTATTCTTTGAAACAATAGTTCATTCAAGACTTAGCATCTTAAGGTATTTTAATTTTTTCTATTGTTTATTGTCAACAATGAAACTAAATAGCCTCTGAATTTAGCTCCAAGCATTACAATACCTAAAAGTCTATATGGTTTTTTTTTATTTATTATTGACAATACTACACTACTACTACATAGAAAGCAATTGGATCATCCACAGACCCTTGAAGGTCTAAAGATAATCCAAGTGCTCAAGCCCACTGCCAGTTGGCAGCGTGCCCAGCATGCTGGCAGCATTGCCACGCTGAATGGCAATGCTTATACGTTGAGCCAAATAAACACCAGCATTTTGGTCACGCTCGCGTAATATGGATTATATATTAACTGCCATATATACAACAGCCCATAACTTTTTACAGAGTAGTCCGATTTTGATAATTTGTTTTTATACGAAAGAGTATATGTACTTACTTTGTAGTTATACCCATATTATACATTATATCAAAATTTGGTAAATTGGTTAGTTAGGGGACTTATCAATAATCTGTAAATGGCATAAATTGATTTGTGTGAACTATTTGATTTTTTTAGGTACTTAGATTGGAATGATTGGGTTATTTTTTGCGAAAAATAATTATTATCTTTCCATCCAAGCGGATCAAAATCTACAATATTTAATAAGACTGTTTTCTTGAGTGATCTAGAGTAACTTTGCATCTGTTTATTTTTGTAAGCACAAAGCCGTCTATCTTTTTTCTTACAAGCAAAAGCCAAGGAAAATTGGAGAACCAAAAAAATTTACGTTTGAATAGTGTTGATTCCACCTGTATTGAGGACATACCAATTTTGTTTTTATTCTACAAGAGAAGGTGACATTGTGATTGAAAATAATAAAACAACAATGCCATACAATGTAACTTATATGTATAGTTATTCAAACATAGGTACATAGTAGTGGATACACAATACTTTTCGAGACAGTGTGGTTAAAATAAGGGTAACATATACTTTTTAAGTTTGATTGGGACAATAAGCCCGATTATAGAGGTGCCAGCGTAAATTTATTAGCAACGTAAAAAGCATTCTCTCTATCCTTGAATGCCTAAAGTGAAAAAGAAACAGAACCATGCTATTATAATTACGATGGCACCTCTGCTCTGTAATTGGACGAAGCCCTTATACAGCGAATTTTACATTGATTATTACCTAATTTTAATTTATTGATTTAATTTTAAATTTTAAGCCTCTATACAGCCTGCAATTTGTAATTATTTTTAGCTAGGTTTTACATATAAACAATATGTATATTTTTGTCAATGAATTTAATATTATTTAGATTGTGATAAAAAAAAATTATATGACACTGCCTTTCTGTATCTACAGTAAGGACAAGATAATAGGTCACTTTTGACATTTCATCAAAATTCAACAACGTAACCTTGTAACGGCGGGCATAAAATAAGAACTGCACAATTGCTTAACTTTTTTCAATTACGTTTACATATTTATTGTAATAATGACCGATACGAGTAATTTTACGATTTGCTTTCACTAATAAACCATTCTAAACATAATAAACAATTTCTGATCTAAAGAACTGAACGTCGTTACAATGTTGCGTCAGTCAACCCTTTTTCTTTTTAAACACTAGGGATGTTACTCTAAAAATCGAAAGCTGATAGGATTGTAAGTTGAATCGAATGCAATGATTACTTGTGAAGAAAAATCACCATAAATTTATAACCACGTTGTGATTATAGTAAAACCTAATTATACATATTTATTATTCTTTTAACTAACTATAAAAATACAAAAAAATAACTAAATAGAAAGGTCATTGATGTTGGGTGCAATTTAGGTGGATGTTGCTGGCAACACCAGTGCCTGTCGATGACGCATGTCATGTCGCCATAACATGATGATGACGCAGTCTTTTGTTGTTGTGCGAAGTGACTGTGCGTTTTTGGTGTGCTCTCTGTTATTTTCTTCTGATCCGGCTTTTTCATTGAACTGATCTTACTGACTACGTTTACCTGGCTATAAATTGGACTCCGATTGCTTAACGATTATTAAACAAGAAAAACATTAGAGCTTATTTGGGCACAAATAAAGGGTCATGCAGCGCGGAACAATACTGAACCACCCTTCAGTACTGCTAAAATGATGACTCTGCTACAAACTGCATGTGCAGAAGTCACTACAGAAGACTGGCGAAAAGTCGTGGAGAAGACAAAGAAAATAATTTTACAAGATTTTGAACGAGATGTGAGAATAGACAATATTATTGAAAATGAATTAATAATATCTCTGAGTGCTGACAGCAGTGATGAAGATAGCAGTTCCGATAGTTCAAGTGAATAAAAGCAATTTTTTTGTTAAATTACGTAGGTACTTGTCTTATTTTGCTCCTTTAATTTATGAAAGAAAAAATAATAATGGGACAGGGATTCGCATGATCATTTTTAAAATTCACATATGTTTCAAGTCTGTATCGATTCATTCATTTAATCGATGTTTTTAAGCAGGTCACCTCACTATGAATATAAAACTGACATCTGTCAAAAGTGACCTATTATCTTGTCCCTACAGTAGTATCATTATTAAGAAAAATGTGAAAAAATGTTTAACTGGACGAGCATGTTAATGAATGAATATTATGCAATTTTTTTTTGTAATATTAGGTTCTATTAATATCAATAAAGTTATCTTATCTTATTGGTCTTAATGTAGAGACACATTAGCACATAACCAGATAGAGTGACATAAGAGAAGAGAGACCTACTCTGATGCTCAGCACTGCTAAACATACGAGGGGCGGCTGATAAGTCCACGGTTATTTTTCAAGTGGGCAATAACAGGTTGTAAATTAATAGTTAGGATTATATTGTGATAAAACTGCATTTTTGTAATTTGGTGTAGGTCATAAACAAACATGACTATAATCAACAGGTGTTGATCAATGCTTATTAATTTGGTAGTTTTGAGTTTCTAGTTAGAATTAAAATTATTTCACAATTTGTATCAGGGATGACTCTCTGAATATCAAAATTATCGCTTGTTATTATAACACACTAAAGATAATTTTAAATTTTTATCAGTGCCTTATTGTACAGAGCGAAAACAAGTTTTAATAAATGAGACAAGGCGAAAATAACTAGAGGGATGCTGTGGAATATGGCAATGGATCTTACCAGCTATAAGATTGGCCATAGTCCCTGAAGGTACGAAGAGCGCAGCCTGCTTGCCCAGGAGTGATGCAACTTTGCTCTCCAGCGCATTGACAGTGGGGTCATCACCGAATACATCATCCCCCAGCGCAGAGTTCACCATCGCATGCTTCATCGATTTTGTAGGCTTCGTCACAGTATCAGATCGCAAATCTACGATAAAAGCCATGATATAAAAATGAGAATAAAACTAGTTGGTTACACAACCTACCACGACGGAGGTCGACTCGAGAATAGGAGCGACGAGTTACAACGATTGGCGGACGGTCAAATTATGGCCCAGAGTTATCTCAATTCTCAATGACTATCATTCAAAGCAATCCTAAATCGGCAATCGGCATATCAAAAGAAATCAAGTCGTTGAACCGTCTTGTGTTTATCTTTTTATTGACCAACGTGGTATTAAGCAGATAAATGAAAAAAAATATAATTGGTGTGTTCGATAAAATTATTAGCTACCTTTTCGTTTTTGTTGAATAATACTCTATTTTAGTATTTACTACAACTTTAAACTTTAAAACCATTGCATAAAGGCTAAAATCAGTTTCCTGAAATAAAGAATCTTTGCAGTTGTCAGTTGAGATGTCAGTTGTGAGCTGTCAAATAGCTGTCAGTTGCAATAAAATGTCGCATGTCACGGATGTACGGATGCGTTCAGTGCTTAAAAAAGCCTACTCCGTCACATAACCGCAAACTATTTCCCAAATCCCGACAAAATATAAAAAGGGTTTTATATTTCTAAAACAAAACTTATGTGTCTAGTTTCAATCTCGATATTTTGAAAGTGCGACGCGGACGTTATTCTTTCAAAAAGAGAAGCGATTCGGTGTGTGCCATGGTCTATTATCTTCAGGACTTGAAATGTACAACGATTCACATTCACTACATTCTGTCAGTTTGCGGGGAGTGAGGTAGTTACACATTGAAACAATCAACACACAAACAAAGCAAATGATGAACACATTCAAATAATTTTGCGTATATATTGTAAACGACACCCACACCTCCCAGTAGTGTAGCCAGTTTCAAATTTTATTTTACTTACTTCTCCAAAATTAATAGCTTTGAAATTATAACTATGTTAGAAAAGGTGCCCTGTAACGGCCATTTTCAATAGTTCACTGCTGAACATAGACTTAGCCACAAAGGACAATTGAGCCATATCCACAAAATGGTACAGTACAGATCAATGGATAGTAGAAATGGAGAGTACGTATATGATTCAAGCATTTAATATACTATAGTGATATTTTACTGTTTATAAATACTTCTATATGGCTAACCAATAAATACCCACGAAAAAGAAATATTTACCGTAATATTGGGTACTTTGATACTGGCATCACAGACTAACTATTTTTTAGCATCCGTAGGGATTGACAAATATCGATGTCACACAATCAGTAATATCGATATTTTGCAAAATAAATTCATTTGAGATTTACCGATTTATTTTATTTTTTGCCATAATTTGCCTTATAATAATAAGAGTATCAGATACTCGTATTATTATAAGATAGAATATACTTTAGAATATACCGTAGAAATTTACATGCAGTTCTTAGTTAACTTGTTTAGATAGTTATACATATGACATTTTCATTTATAACTAAATAAGTTGTCAAGTGTGTGTCGAGACACTTGTAAGATAGGCTTCCGTATATAGTGATGATGATTATGAGGATAATAAAACCCATTTTTTGCTATTTCAATGAATTTTTGAGTATTTAAAATTGAGATCTATATTTAAACTATCATAATATCAAATTTTATACATTAAATGTGGAAGTTATAAGACTTTGTATGAATGGGACGGACAGACACAGCGTAGGTAAAATAGAGTATGGTTTGTAAATTCATAAAGTTAGAACATTCTATCTTGTATATTTGTACGCCAAGCCCAAAAAAACATTCACACACAGAAACACAAAAACAATCGCATTTCACACGCTGACTGAGAGCATCAGCCTTAATTTCTTAATATACAAGATGTTGGTTGTAGTAGGCCCATACACAGATCTTTTCAATATTACTACTCTCTTGACCAATAGATATAGATAGATCAACCACACGCTTATATTTTATGGTGGTATATATTTTATCGATATGAATTTCAAATCGTATTCTGTCACTAGCAATCACTACCATTACGTTACGTCAAAATGGCGAATTTAGTGCAGACTTCATGATATACCATTTTAGCCTTAATTTCATGCGGGATAAGTTTGAAATTAAGAAATTCAATATATGTTTGCGTGCTTATTGTTGTATCTATGGCGCCAAAAAACGATTCTCGCACTCTGTCTGGGTCATTGTTAGATATTAATAGATTGTAAGGTATGGACATATGGCTGAATGTTGAATAAACATGGGAGGATATGATTCTCGATCGTTGCCGCCCAACTAGCAAAAAGTTGTGCTGTAACAGTCGCGGCGACGTTTTGGTTTTACTGTTTAGTTCTATAAACATCCTATAATTAGTGCTATAAACGTCGAGTCAACGTTTATACAACGCGAAAAAGGCGCAGATTATAGCACTAAAAAGTGCTGTAGAAGTGCAGTAACTGTGTAAATAGGACGAATGATTTGTGGAATAAACATCGAATAAAAGCAAAGCGATCTCATTTTAGTGCAGTAAAAGCAATATAGCTGCAACTGTACCGCTTATTGATAGAGTTAAAGTGTTTACGTTGCCACTAATCAGCAATAAAGTGAAGTAAACGCTGCAAATTTGCTACAATTCGACATTTTTGTTCGTTAAACGCCAAATTTGCACTGTTATTCCTTTTTAAAATTAGAACGATTGCGTATTCTGTGCCGTTATGGAAATGCACCAGTCTTTGTGTGTTTGACACTTAAAATATTATAAAAGACAGAGGTCATCCATTTAGTAATTATTAAAAAAAATACAGTTTCTATATCTAAATGCTTCTATTTAAGCATAATTATATAGGAAAAATTACTGGCAATTTAACTTTGTCGATAAACTGTTATGCATTATTTAACATATATGTGTGGGCCACGCGTCTTTTGCAATAATTTTGTAGATAATTGTTATAAATTCCATTTAATTTTATTAATATGCTACTAGGGAGCCATTACGCGAACACTAGTAAATTTGTTGCTGTTATATCATACTAACTCGACTATTCGTCGAATAAATGTGACTGCGTTGCATTCATATGCAGCCATGTTTTGGGTTCTTTTTTTATTTTAGGGTTCTTTCTTAAAAAACATATAATTTATTCAATAGTTTTATTTGAAAGACTAGTTTTTTTTCAAAGCTTTATAAAATCCACATGAAACCACATTAATAAATAGGTAGTTAATATATTATTAAAAGGCTGATGTGCTAAACTGAAAAACCGGTATTTTATTTTAAACCAACAATTATTATTAAATGATTGATTTTGTTCAGTGTCAGATTGCACATTTTTTATTTTCTGAAGTTTTAATATATATTTCAGATTTCTCCTTAGATTCATCACTATCCTATTCAAACAGATTGTCAGTTTCGTGTATAAAACTGATACTGGGTTATATGATTAGATCTTGTTTATCTATAATACGGAAAAATAAAGAAAAATATGAGCAGAACCACCATATGTTATTACGGTTATAACTTTTTTGACGGATTTTCAAGAGTTTTAGCGACTGTTATTGCTCTAATGAGCAATAAAAGTACCAAAAACTCTTTTACTCAATATTTTATCGAATAAAGGTGCTATAATAAAATTGTTACACTTGAGGTTCTGTAACTGTAATTGGAAAACTATAATTTGACTTGTGTTTTTACCGCGTTATAAAAGAAACTACGTTGCTATTTAATCACCAGGTAGCTAGTATTCGACAAATTAGCTGAATAAAAAGTATGTCAGGTAATTGTCGTATAAAAGCTTTTTTTACACATTAAATAGTAAATCAAACACTATTATAGCCCTCGTATAGCATTTATTTGTGACATAAGCCAGATACGGGCACGTCTATACGATTTGCACTAAAAGACATAACATAAACACTTTTACTGCACAATTTTGTACTTATGTCGCTACTATTCAACAACTATTCGATGTTTAGTCGAGTAAATGTTTCCTTATTCGACTATTTTGCTTGTTGGGCGGAGACTCCATTACTGAATCGATATATTCGATGTCGGTCCGAGTGAACTATTTTAAGTTTTTATATAAAAATAAGCTTCAATGAAACAAAAAAATACTTACAAGTGAAACGTTACACCATCTTTTTGTAAATTTGAGTTATTAGATTTATTTTTACACGTTCTAACTGCACAAGCTGGCATTTTTTCAATGAGCACTTCGCGCAGCGGATTCAATCAGATGACTGTTGAAATATCGATTGGTAAGTGGTTTTTATAAACGTGTAAGAATTATAGTTCTCATACCATGACAGAGGGGTGCGCGCGTAGAATTCTATTCCCGAGGATAACTCTTCCAAGGTGTGTGCTGTATTATGAAGAAAATAAATATTCGTTTGGTCTAGCTACTAAAAGATGTCACTGAAAAAGCACGACAATGAAGATACTGAACAGTAATCAGTAAGGTCAAAATATCTCAAAATACGTTCTATGTCAATGAAAAGTTGATTGTATGAAGATGTTAAACTTCATGGTAAAACTTAAAAATGAAAATAATACCTTTGACATAGATCGAAAATTGCTAAATCTGACTCAGAAATACCATCGTTGGCAGCACATAAGTCTGATGTTGATTTTTTCACACAGAGTTGTAATAGCTCTGTGATTTTTCACAAATAAATATTAATGTGACTAAACTAATTTGAGATAGACTGTAAGATTTAACCCTAGAATCCTACACTGTCTGGCGCTCACATTATAATATCATCCACGTATCTATAATAAAACAAAAATTAGGCTCATTAACCATATGTGTGCACTCAAACTTGTCCATAAAGTATTCTGCCATTAATGGTGACCCCATTGCCAGATCTTCTTTTTGTGTGTAGTACTGTCCATCAAACTGGAAGTAATTTATTTTGTTCCATACATTATCTTGTTAACGCCATTATATCCTATCTTTCTCATGGATGTAAGCGTTGTTTTTCTAAATGTTCATATCTAAATATCAGCATAATACCAAACTAAGCTTCAAACTGCGAAGGAAACACCTTGTATTTCCTTTAAGTAGCCAGAATATATAATAGATCTTCTAATCTACGTTTTCACTTTCCATTAGAATATTTTTTGTAAAAAATTGTAATTTGGAAGCAAACTCGTTCGATTTTAAAGCTATTCAGAGTCTACGTTCCATTTGACGCTCTCCTCTTTTCCAGTGTCCCTTTTCTTTTAGACTAGGCGTGTTTGGTAATTTAACGTTGCATGAAATTGATAACTTAAATTTTATTTGAAAAATTATATTTTTACGCATCACTTCCATACTGCTATTTAAAAAAAAAAGGTAAACTGCAAAGGAGGAAAGCGTTTAATGGATCGTCAAAAGGTCTTCGATTTTAAAACCGCGGCTTTTTGATGTTTTACTTTATCAGCGGCACAGAGCTGGTCATTAAATACCTAATCAAAACGAGTCGACACGCCTAAGCACCGAAATCTGCCAAGTCAGTCGGGAGTAAAGAATCGCACACAAACCAAAATATAAACAAGTTTACTCGCACACAAATGTAATTAACTAACACGAGCTGAAAATTAACGCAACACAGGAGCAACCAGACCGATATATTTATATAAAGAGCATGACCGCCGGTCGCGTACTTTTGGCAGAGGGGTACGCTTTGCAGTGTCGACTCCTTTTGGTTAGGTACTTAATGGAGCTAGTACAACAAGAGAGATAGCGCTGTTGTCGCTTGTGGCAATTCTCAACCGCAAAAATGTATGGACAATCACAATCACTAGTTGTTAACTGTCAAATATATGTATTGGAATTTGACACTATCGGGACAAAAAGACGGCAAGTAGCCAACGAATCGACAGATTTTTCATGTCTCTTTCTAACTCATGCCATATTAGATCAATGCCTCTCTTTCTTTTATTTCTCGATCGACCACATAATCCCTCTGGTAACTCTGTGATCAGCGGCTTTAAAACCAGGTTTTGAAGTCGAAATCTTTAAACCCACGTATTAAAGTCAAAATATTTTGTACGTCGTCGATCATGGGCTTTAGCCTTATTTTTGATGTCTTCGGAATATTTTTTTTTATTTGAAATTAATTAGATCATGTGAAGGAGTATTTTTGCATTGATTCTCAAGTAATTTGAACGCATCCGTATAATGTTTTCGATTACAGTAGCGTGAAATCAACTTTTATTCGTTTTTAATATTTCCTCTAGGATTGGTTGGATATAAAATAATTTATATGTAGCCAATAACATGGCTGTATGAAAGCGCACTCTATGGATTTTAATTTGAATGATGGCAGTGAGAACAAACCCGTTATGCTAACGAAAAAAAGTGTCGAAGTTCATGGGACTATTTCGTGTTTTTCAATTTTTAAAGTTAATTCCGGTATTAGTATCGCAACGTAGAGCACGATACGTGTACACTTTACATTAAACAACAATTGACCCGAGATTTCGATAGCCGTAGCGTCGTAAATCAGGCACGATTTTCGGCAAAGTACAACGTGAATTCGGGCGTCGACCGGTCCACCCCTCCAGTCGGATCTGTAACCGTCGGCGGTCTGTCAGCACCAGCACCAGTCGTCATTTTGTACGAGTAAGCGCCGTGCGCGGTCACGGCTCGCGAGGTAGAGAAACAACGCGGTATCGCCGGTAAAACTGTGTTGTGAGGTGCAGTGTCGGTCGGCGCGACCGTTTAATGTGTGTTCCGGTGCCGGTGCCTGGTTATAGCAGCCTGGGCCGCGCGTGATCGGGCGGCGCGATGGTGGACATGGATAGGAACGACCCGGAGCTCCGGTACCTGTCGGTGGATCGGAACAGCTTCAATGACCCGGCGACGCAGGCCGAGTGGTCGCAGAAGCGGCTCGTGTGGGTCCCGCACGACACCCAGGGCTTCGTCGCGGCCGGGATTAAGGGCGAGCGAGGAGATGAGGTGGAAGTTGAAATTGCAGAATCCGGGAAACGGATTCTGGTGCCCATAGATGACATACAAAAGATGAACCCTCCAAAATTCGACAAGGTGGAGGACATGGCCGAGCTGACCTGCCTGAACGAAGCCTCGGTGCTGCATAACATCAAGGACAGATACTATTCTGGTCTCATTTATGTGAGTATCTCTTCAGTCTTGTCTACATCCAATATTTTCCAAGATACTGGCGTGTGATAAGATTATTTACAGCTCTGTGTGTTACTAATCACTTTCCATCAAGTAATGAGCAACACTTTTATCACTTGTGTAATGAATCACTGAATTACCGTAGTAATAACTAAGCGAGGCTTAAAATCCCAAGCAGATGTATAAATTGTAGAGGTTATAATAGAGTCGTCCACAAATTTCGGTACATATTTGCTATATAAACTGATCACTGAATGGATGTGTTTAATAGGATAGAATAATTTAATACCTGCCTTGAAAAAAAATCATATAATCTACATTTGTTGTACAACATCTCTTCTTGGTAGACAAACAAAGTTTATATAAATCTATTTTTACACTGCATGAACAAAATTTAGTTAAAAAAATTCCTAAAATTGTGATAGTTGGTGATTCGTGCTCAGCATAGATTGATGAAGTCATGCTTTTGCAAACTATTCAAGTTAGTAACCGAGGTGAAGAGGGACCTAGTTTTTAGTCAGCAACCATTTTGTACTTTGGTCTTGCTGTATAATGAAATTCTTGTAAATGCATAAGCAGCAAATCTTGAGAGAAAATCAATTAAAGGAATTGTATTACATTAGGCATTTTTATTTTATTTTTTTTATTTCAAATAGGTTTGCGTTTGTCTACACACTGCCTGGTGTTAAGCAGATATGCGGTCTAGGATGTAGCACACTTACCTAGAAGATACCTATTTACTCGAGATTTGAAGACACCTATATTGTACTTTAACGGAAAGACAGACTCAGGCAAAGCGTTTCACATTCTGGCAGTTCGTATGGGGAATGTGGACTCAAAATGCTTGGTTCTAACACGTGGGATGTCCACCATAAAAGACTGGCGCTTTGGTCGCGTCTGTCTAGCCGTACGATAGAAGAAAGGGGCAGGTGGGGTATTTATTGAATCACAAACATATTCCTAGTTCCTAGTAATATTATAAATCTGAAAGTGTATTCGTTGGTTTTGTTCCTCTTTCATGCAGCAATAGAGTAATCGGTTGACTAGATTTTTTGCATGGACAATAATTGAAAGACGGAAAGTGACATAGGCTAATTTTTATTCTCAAAAAATAAAAGGTTCCTGTGGTATATATAGTAAAAAAATGTGTGGTCAAAACTGCAGGCAAAAACTAGTACTAAATAAATATAAATCACACTATGTTATAGCAAATTCCTGTGAAACATTATTGGTTTGATAGTAAAGGAAATATTAACAAGGAAACGGGAACTTAGCCTGTAAGAAAAAGCTATCAATGATAAAGTGAAAAAAATACAAATTCTTCACTAAGCATACATCCGTAGAAAAGCTGATCAATTAGCAAAGCAAGTCACAGGATACAGTTAGTCAAACTATTACAAGGAAGACAACAGTAATATCAATAGCAATTAGCCTCAATAATTATCAGGTACTTAAAGCCACAAGAATTCACAGGTCCTTTGTTTACAGTCTTTGTTCAAATACATAGTACAAGTTTATCAGTTATATAGCTTAGAACATAACTATAGTTTCTGTTATAATGCCTACTTGGATGAAATGGTAGCGAGATAGAAAATATTGTGAAAATTGTTAAATTATGGACTCCCAAAACATCTACATCATTATCATATTAGCCATAGAGTGTCTGTTGCCGGAAATTGACTTTTTCTAAGATTTCTTTTCAAAAAACTAGCTTGGAAACAACATGCAAAGTGTTTATGCAATCTAAAAACTTGTTAAACTTGTAAAAACAAATTAATCTACCTTATAGCTTACTGTTCTTTCTACACACTGATTATTATCATCAAAGAGTTAGTTTTGTGATAATTTATTTATTTATTTAATTGTTTATAGGAGAGCAGTGTATACTGATATGCCTATATCAAACAGTGTCGAATAAAATTAGTATTTATCTGTTTCAATTTTTTTTTTATTCCATATAGGTTTGCGTTTCACTACATACTGCCTGATGTTGAACAGATATGCCATCTAGGGTGAATGATAAACAAAGTGTGAGAAGCACTATAAAAATAAAATTATTTATTTACTAGTTTTTACCCGCGGCTTCACCCGCATGATATTTTAATTTTGCACGCAATATCATTATAATTTATAGCCTATGTGATATTCTGATATATAAGCTATTTTATTGCAAAGTTTCATCTCAATGCGCTCAGTAGTTTTTGCGTGAAAGAGTAACAAACATCCATACATCCATCCATCCATCCTCACAAACTTTCGCATTTATAATATTAGTAGGATTATCCTTCTACTTATGTCAAAACATGTCTAAGTTCCACCTCATTTAAAAATTGAAAATCTTTACTGGCTATAAGCGCCATTTACAACAAGATCCTGTTATTTTGCCATGATAACAAAAGTTTATGTCACAGTCCAACTTTTAAATGATAAAATTTGACAGTAGTGAACTCCAGGGCTTGTCACTCGGCCTATACAAACTTACTTAATTTATTACTTCACTAGCTTTTGCAGGATGGGAACAATAGTGACATTTTATTTTTTGTGATAAAAGTATCCTATGTCACTTTCTGTCTTTGAAAACATTTATTATGGTCATAGCCAAAAATGAAGTCCATCCATCGCTCCGATGCTGCATGAAAGAGGAACAAACCAAACAAACACACTTTCAGATTTATAATATGAGTAAGGATTTGTGTATGAAAGGGTAATAAACAAACAACCACACTTTCAAACTTATAATTTTCGCAAGGATATTTAGTAAACTTCCACAGCAATCATATTCAATCTAGCTACATTATACAAGACCTTATATGTCTGCAGTATATGACTTGCTGTTACCACAGTTGTTGCCTTTCAGAGGTTGCGAGCCCCAATTTGTGGCGGCATATATGGCTTTGAATGACTGATTAATCTCTCTGTGACACATGCTGAGCTTTGACGGACAATTAAACTGATTCAAAATATTTTTTTTAAGTTATGCTTGTGATATAATTATTGTTAGCATGCTGATACCTTAAGGTACAATTTTTTTTTACAATGTCTCTCTGCTGGGCTAGGGCTGCCCGCCTCTCTTTAAAAACTGATGCTGATACATACTTTTTTTTCAATTTATTGCAATACAAGTGTAAAAGTCGGCTATGGGCTTGATTATGATTTAGCTAGTATCATATCCGTCAAGTCGGAATATAATATTTTTTGAGTTAAAATAATCTTTAGAAAATCTACCTGAAATATTTTACAAAAATAAAGTCACTAAAAATAACAAATCAACAGCTATCGCAACCACTTATCTAATCACATACTGGCCGAGCCATGTTTTGTTTAAATTAAGGGCAGGACAATGTCCATCAAAAACTTATCTTCTAAAGGGGCAATCACCTTTATTACCTGTAACTAAAATGCTCTATTACTAATGCTCCAGTTCAATATTGGCATAGTCTGCAACAGTAGTCTTCATCAGATATCTAAAATTATTCTTATTTAGTGTTGGGGTGATAGGATGTGCACTGACATCCCACATAGAGTGTTTTGTCTATTTCCCCCTACCACCTACCTAAGGAAGCCCATCTTTTTCAAATAACGGAGCATGGCACAACTGCCTAAAATCTTTGTGGCCAACATGATAGTTTTTGGTATCCTTCTCATCTGTCTCTCATTCCTCATCATGAAATCTCAAACTATTGCATTCTAAAGCAGTTTTAGGAAGCTCAATCAAACTTAATTTCTCTTTCATGATACAGTCACATTACAGACTAAGTAGACAGTTTTCAATGTCGATAAATCATAGTTTAAATCCTAAACTTTTCCACCACAGGCCAAGATGCAACTGTACCAAGTAGATAAACCTCACTGTAAGCCATAAATCCAGTTATAAAAGGGGAACAAATTGCTTGTTTTATTAATTTTATTTGACTATGGACAGGTTTGTGTGTGACCTTGGGTGACCATTCATGTGACTTGCGTAACCTGTTTCAGATTGATTTGGTTATTAGATGAAATTTTAGTGACCAAAAATGTTCATCGAAGATTTTGAGCTAGCTTGTCAGTGGCATGACTTTATAGGGCTTTGGACTATTATAATGTGTTTTATTATGTCTCCATCTATTTATTCACTAACTATAAGTTGTCCACTGCTGGACGCAGACCTCTCTTAAGGATCTCTTCTTCTAAGGAAGTCTTAATGAAGTCATCAGTCTACGTTGTAGGTAAGATGTTCTACACTTAACTTGTTGGTACATGGTCCCCAGTCTAGAACTTTTTGACCTCATCGCTCAACAATCCTCCGTGTTATGTGCCCGGTGCCATTTCAACTTGCCAGTCTGATCTCGGTAACTTTGGTTCTAAAAATTACATCTAACATCTGCTGATATATCAAATTAACAGACTAACTTTGGATTCCTCACTCGAGTCAATGACCACTCCAGACTAATTGAGTTCACCTTACTTGATCATTTTCACAGTTCACTGAATGCTCTTGGCTGAATGTAATTCTATCTATAAGTTTTCTAAAAAATGGTTTTCTTCTGAAGTTAACCTAGTAGCAACAGTAATTTTATGAAGCTATTTTTTCCTGAAGCAAAAGCATTGCTGACTATAAGTGCCCCTTCCCTCTTGCTACTTCTAACGGTCGAGTTTTATGGTCCAGCTTTCGCAGTAGGTCGTCTCATCATCTTTTATTGGCCTGCCTGTCCTCACCTAAATGTTAGGAAACCTTAGAGAAATAAGCGGTATCATAAGCTCTGACTCGCTCGTAGCGTAGTTTGATTAGGTGATTGTCAGCGATCACCGAAATTAAGCAACGTTCCGCACGATCAGTATTTGGATGGGTTACCGCGGGTGACATTTTCCAACTGAGCGTACGTCTACCGTGGCTCAGATGACACGTTAAATTGTTGGTCCTGGTGGTTTTAACCGTTTAACCATATCAGAGGCCTTCAGGTGACCTAAAAACTCTGACACCTAGCCCAGCCACCTGGCCTATACGAACTTACTTTTGGCTCTGACTTCGACAGGCTTTGTCGTCGTCTCGCGCCAAACCGGAGCAGCGCACAATCGTCGCTCGCCGTCACCGCTGCGATGACCATTGTCATGCAAATGTAAGGATTTCACGCCCCATTAACGACTACATTGATTGATAGGACACTTCGGGAACATGCCCGTATAAACTGTGAATGCTGATCGTTCGACAGTGTTTGAAATTGCCATTTTTCCTGTCGTGTTTTGTTACAATTGAATTAATTTTATATGGGACGATGGCAGGCATCATTTTTCCTTATTTGCTTTCGATAGGAGGCGTAAGTGAAGGCCGCGGCGATTCTCTGTTTGTATGCACTGTTTTGGACATTTCTCTGACCAAGACAGCCCATCTGCTTGAAATATCTAAACTTTCCTCTGGGACCAGAAGCTGGTTCAGTTCCTTTAGTTTCTTGGTTGATATTGAGGAGGTAAAGCATCAAGAATCTCATCTATGTACTTGTACACCTTCAGTATCCTTACAAGACCAGTCTTTCATAATTAAATCCTATATATCCTCACTTTTTCAAATATTTTCCACCAGTAAAGATAATCGTCTAACTAGCATAAAGGCTTTCTCGATATTTTACTTAAAAACCACAAATGAGGTTCGTTCCACCAAATAATCCCTAAGTTCGAGCGAAAGGTTAACAGCATCGCGGTGATAAATGTCACACCATCAGCCTGAGGTCATTGAGGTCACGGCTCGGCGAGTTTTCCTCAAGATAGCCTTGTGCTACCATCCTTTACCCCATGTGACGCACCGTCGGCCATTTATACCTCCCGTGTGTTCCAGGTATTTGCAACCAGATTTACATTTATTCATTGTGATGTTATTTTGGACAATATATTGTTGTACCTTGCACCTCAGCTTTGACTCACTGCACTGGTATTCTACAGTTCGCCTGCTTAAATAAGGAGTTTTATTTTCAAAATATTGATGCAAGTTTATATCTAAAAATTTCCTTTTCTATTTTTCTTAACTAATGACAAGGTTCCGTCATTGTGCTAGCTTCCAACTTTTCAAACAACTATTTAACGGCGCGGTAGCATGAATGACGCATGTCGTATGAATGTAGAGGTGGCCAGTTAGATGTGTGTAGGTACTCGCAAAACCATATTTTCTACAGAGAGATTATTGACCTCAGACTCCGTGAGGGATTAGTAGATCACGGTTCGCCTTACACCTCGGCCTCGCCTTCGCTTGCCACATGGAATGTGAGGCCTTCACGACCCCGCAGGATTCTTCGGAGATCATAATACCTATCTTAGAACTTCTCATCTTTTATTCAAATCGCGAACTTGCGGTTAATAGGCACGTGATGCCTTGCTTATAAAATAAACGTTGGAAGATGTTGAGTCATTCTTCGAACCATCATAAAGACTTTTTCTAACGTTTCTTTGTAGCCTAAATCTTGCAGAAATCGGTTTTAATTTCAATTTCTTCATTAAAACGGAGTCGAGGTACCAGGCGCTCATAAACCTCCAGCAGATCACGCGCAGCCCCAGTGACCAGTGCGTTGTGCGAAACGGCCGATTCGAGTGGGCGTCCGATACCGAAGTAGGGTTAAACCATGTCTGTTGTTCGAAAGTTGTTCGGGTTAACTCAACGTTTGGCCAAAGCGTCGTGCTCGAGATGAATGTCAAGGTGAGGCGCGCCGCCGCCCGGCCGAAACGGCCGCGGCAGTCGTTGACCCCGCCGAGGCGAGGGGGGACGGCCCACGCGAATAATAATTATATTGTACGCTACAACCTCCTCTGGTGCTCTAACATCCTGGTACTTGAGCCGAACTTGACTGTTAGTCCTTTTCACTCTCGACTACAGTTGAGAACTTTTTTCTCGGGAGCTTTTGTTTGATTTTTATAGAGCGTGTCGTGTCGTCTACGTGCTGTGTTTTTTTGCAAGAGTAAACCAAATGCAATTACTGATACTAGGACAGCTGAAGTAATACTGCTTGTCACCTTTTTCCTGTTACAATGTCATACAAACTGCAATTTCCAGCTGAAACTCTTCAATGTCCTTTCTCGCAAAACTCTTTGGAAGTCGTCCATGAAAAATGACTCATTGTGTATAACATACGCACCCTTTCTCATAAAAACATTTCTCATTTCTCACATTAATTTCGGAAACAACGACCTTTTAATATTCATTCGGAAGCATTCACACAGAGATTAGCATATAGAATTAATTTGCGATACATCCGTCGTCTCTAATGGAATTTATTTTCGTCTCGCATATTTGCTTTTAATAATCTGTTCATGGACATTATATTAATTTTTGATCAGTTACTATGCTACGAAAATATTATAGATAATTATTTTTTGCAAAAAATAGCACGACCGTCTTAACCGTGTACAGAATTCGCGATTATTTCGCACGAAACGATGTAGCATTTTTCACATTATTGTTGTTTTATCAAAAATGGCTAAGCCGATATCGATAAAATTTAAATGGGACCAATTTCGATGTATACTCTTTCCTATAAAAAAAAATTATCAAAATTGGACTACTACGTAAAAAGTTATGCGTGGTTATATATAAAAAAGTATACACATACGCGTCGAATTGAGTACCGTTTCGTTGGTCAAAAATCGATCTTTACCAAAATGAGAATTGGAAGCTGTACAAACCTCGAAAATACTGTTCAGAATCAAGTTTTCTATTTCAATCGACGCTACGCACTAGTATAATTAAACCATTCCTCTTTTATTCGGTTAGTTCAATGTGCTATGTTGCAAACCGCGAACCGCGTGGGTCAACCAAAATAGAACCGCGCTATCGGCGCCAGCTTCGCTTAGACTGATCTAGCTATTCTAGCTCTGTCAGATTTTTTCATAGACATCCTCTTACTAGTAACAAACGGGTGTTAAGACCACATACAACACAGTAGAGATGTAGAGCAATTTATGTCGTAGTGGACTATCAAAAGGTTCACTTTGATCGATCAAAGATTGTAATTTGTAACCTACTGAGACTTGGCTGGATGAACTGTGCTGAATGTTGTCTTGTCAGCCCGCTATCAGGCAGCGATGCGACTGCGATTGTTCTCCGCCACAATGGACGATATATACCTTATCACAGTAGCTCTTATCGACACTGCGATAACGCGGAGGAATTCCGCTCGAGAATGATAAAATTACATGAGGAAGAAACCTCTTATAGAAGACCTTGTGAAAATGGACAAATAAATAGGGAACCTATCGTCAATGTCAAAACCCAACGTAATCATCATTGTAGCGCTCACAGCGTAGTTTACTGTCTGTCAGCGATCACCAAAGTTAAGCAACGTTCAGTTCAGTCAGTTTTAGGATGGGTGACCGCGGGTGGCATTTACAACTGAGCGCTATCGTGGCTTGTATGACACGTAAAATTGTAGGCCCCGGTATTGTAATTACCGTTTCGCCATGTTGGCCATTTTCGTTGGCCTTAAAAACTGACAGCAGGGCTAGCCACCCGGCCTATTTACTTTATCATCGTCGTCATTATGCCTATAAATTGTAGTTTGCATCCAAATTATAGTGATCCTAGAGCACCTTTAGCGTATAATTCTCACGACCTGCCATATTACCTTGTAAAACTAATTAATACCCGGGAGCATCCACCCGCGTTATTCGATCATAGAGCTACCTTTCAGAGCACTCAACAGTCTGGCTTGGGCGCACCCTTCCGACCCTCGGGCGGGTAGGGGGAAAGGGTGCAGACGGGGTAATGAAACTTTCAGGCGGGCAGACAGGATGCGGTCGACATATGACTGTAATTTTGTAGGATTTCGAGAGGGACTAGAAATGTGGAAACCTTTTGATGATAGGGTTTTGGGATTGGGAATAGGGTAGTTGACTGGTATTGAATTAGTTAAAAGTATTAAGATACTTAACTGCATTTTGCAATCAATTATGATTCGTAAACTGAAAAAATAACTAAAATTGGCTAATCCAGTTCAAAGATATAAGCTTGTAAAGATTTTGGTAGGGATTAAGAAGGGATGCTTTGTCCCTTTCCCACATAGTATGGCGAATGTATGGGACTTACGGACCGTGACGTCATCTTCTGTCATAGTGCGCTCTTTGTCTAGCAAGAAAATAAAATGCTTGTAACTTCTTTATTTCCAACTTGATTTTATTTTTGTTTTCGTTAATCGACTCTGTTAATGGTTAGTTAATAGAAGACATAAGAACAAACCAAAAAAATATTGTCAACCGGCCTACCTATTGTAGAAAAAATAGAAAAATCTATCTGCTCTTAATCGTATTACATTGTAGTGAGATCGTATCTTAAGTGGGATGCAGCGACTGAAGAAAACTAAATATAAATGGTTCATCATCCGTTTATCCATCAGCCGTAGGATGTCCACTGCTGGACATAGGCCTCCGTTTTAAATACGAAAGTAAAACTGACACAATTTCAAAGATTGGAGCTGTAGCACAAATTACTTTTCTTGATATTTCCTGAAAAATATTACGACCCAACTTTAACTGAACGACTAATATTTCAACTGATCTGTATACTTATCATACAAACTATACGCCAGATTGTGTTTGCACAGAAACCCTTCTGCCTAACATTGTGGTGCTTGTCCAATTTGTTGACACGTGAACCTTGAAGGAAAAAGATATATGTTTTCGCAGCGAAAATGCGGCGCCGCCGGCTAATGTACTGAAACCCTACACTGATGGTTTCGTCATACATGCTTTTAAATTATTTCGTGTTATGATGGATCTGTCTTCAATATTTCTTGAACATTGAGGTACCCCAATAACTTTCTATTGAAGTATGTACGGAGTTAGCAGTTTTGTTTTATCGAACTATTGGGTATCAAAAGTCATTGTAATATTTTACTCTCTTGAAGAAAAATTACGCTCCCTTAGGCACAAAACAAATCAATTGAACTACTCCAATTTATTTGTATATTTTTGTGCCCGAGGGAAGAAAGAGAAAAGTCTGCGGCTTTCCTATGCGATCGTTTGCCAAAAACAATCGACCTTTTAAAACTTGTTTTTGTTTGGCAATGCTCTTATCGATCTCGTCTCGACTCTCGACCACTCTCCGTCTTTGCGAAATTCCGCAGCCAACTGAATATTTCGCTGAACTTGTACATTTATACATTTATTAGTTCGTATCGGTCAAACTGCATTGCGGATGCGGATGCTGCAGTTTGACGCAGTGCTTAGAGACTTGACCTTTTTAAATTGAAGAGAAATAGGGTCGTTTATACATCCATTTGCGATTTTATAAATACTGACGATGCCTCATTTCTTGATATAGTTACTTACCGGTATCTAGTGTTGAGAGATTTCAATAGTTATGGTTCACCATAGTCTTTCCTCTTATCAATCGAATCAAATATCGTTACGCTTACCAGAATTGTAGGTCCCGGTTGTTTTAACCGTTTAAAGCGGCCTTAAAACTCCAGGGCTAGCCACCCAGCCTATACGCACTTACTCATCAGTATAAAGATATTTCGATAGTTATGTGTTTTCCGATAATCTTTGCCTTAGATATTTGTCAGATCAATCGGATCAAGTATCGTTACCACTATCCAGTATTGAGGGATTTCAATAACTTTATATGTTTTCCGATTGTCGCTAGAAGTAGTTATTGTCTCAAAACTGCAGTTCGAGTTACAAATATGTTTTATCGAATGCATACTTCATAATCTTTACGACTTCACCTCCCATCAAAAATCTTATAGTAAATGGATTCAGTTTTACTGTCCCACGTAATTTATGTGTTTGCAATGGTCCAGGATCTATTTCCAGTGCGCTGATGTAACGCGCATGTTTTTACTTCAGCAACGTGCGCGAGACGTGCGAATGTTATATTTAATTTTGAACGTATGACTTATTGTTTGCTTTCTCTACACGCTGAAATATCACTAGTTGCCAACAAATTTAATAGTTATGAATGAAATGCCACGACCGGTGAACTTTTCGGGAACGCCGAGAATATTGTCAACGGTTGTAGTAAGAATTTACTCGATGTTTGTGACATTTTTACGCATACGCCCACAGTACGTAGAGTACGTGCAATAAATAGTCGCTAGAATACTATCGATTGTTAATACGTCCGGCTCATTATCGGCGTCTATTGCATGCAGACAGACAACACGACTGACATTCCTAATGTTGTTATTGCACTATGCTAATCCCGACTCGATTCTAAGAACTAAACTTGAGATTATTGCTTTTTTTTTCAAATCGTCGTGGCTATAGACTTGGCTTGAGCGTTAGCACGATTACACAAGTAGACGCACGTGTGTATAAAATTGATATGTATGAATGGATCTGTTGTCTTGTACCGTGGAATAGTACAGCGATGTCATGTTCGTTATATCTCTGCCTATTCAAAGATACATTCCTGATCACAGGAATGTTATTTTCGATTCGGTCACGTACTAGTCTGATAAATTTATTCTGCTGTCGTTTATATGAATACCATTCTAAATCATCTTAGGATAATCCGTTTAAATAATTTGCTGCCATCAGTCAAGAATAATTAAGTAGTTATGCTTCATTTGATAATTAGATTTAGTGTACAGGTCCCATAATGATGCCTTGTGACATACCAATGTACACTTTCATATGTATAAACATAACGATGCTAATAATTCTGTTCAATCATAGCTATTATAAAATAGTTATATACAGAAACAAAATTAAAAACCTTTCGCTGCTAGTTGCGGTTTTTTGTAGAATTTTAAATTTCTATGTATGGAATTTAGGAATGCTTTTGACTATGTATTCTCTGTATTGCACATGCTAGTACTCATTACTTACTGTCTGGTAACATTGAAGTTGCAGGTCGTTATTGTTTTGTAGCGTCTAGACAGAAAGTCGTAAAAACTTAGGCTTTAAAAGGGGGCGCGGGCCTATGCTTTTTGTATTATATAGAGACTATTTTTTACCTACATATAGGTTACTATTCAAAAATATTTTTTCCTTTAGATGTGCCAGCCAGTATGCATGTATTCGGCTTTAAATATGCATTTTATTCTAGATTTATGAGTCAAGTGATCCTCATCTTAAAGAAGTTTAACTGGTTACGTTGCCTTACATACCATAAAGGTATTTAAGGTTGGTAGTCTCGGAGCATCTGCGTACCTTTTTATGTAGGTCAGCAAAATTACATCTCTTGTGTAACTTTACATGATAATTTATATCGGATTTTAAGTAGGTAAGAAGTTGAGCAGCAATAACTAATAAATCATTGCGCATGGGAAATAATTAAACTGTTACCATATTTGTTGACATTTTAGTTGCGCTGTAATTTTGGTGTCGTGGGCTTGGGTTGATCAAAGCAATATGTCGTTAGATGTAATTGGAATAGAACTTGGATTAAGGTTTGCATAATGATTCGATTCAATTGAGCTTATTTATGATATTAGTTTCATTTGAGTCTTCGCCGATTTAAGCTTGCGTTCGTTATTCGTATACTTTTCGATCGGTTCCGGATCACGATTATATAATTGACTTTTGATTAGCTTGACGTGATTGCGGTTGAAATGTAATATGGAAACATTTCGTAACATGAAGACGCGAATGTCGTACGGGTTGCGTGCATAAATTGTCGCAAGTTGTCCAGCCTCGTCGAGCCATGCAGATGCAAATTGCATTTCAAGGAGACCACAGACATATACCATTTCATTATTGCGAATGGACGTTCAATAATGCAGAATGATACGACGCGGGAGGTGGCCCTCCGCGAAACAAAGCATATGCTCGTCACTCGAGTTGAGGAGAGATGAGTAGGGGTGCACTGAAAATGAAAGACGAAAAGCTTGGCGAGGTCTTTTGTTTGCTTGAACAGAGTTGCTTGAGTTTTGCACTAAACTATGTACATCATTGAAAATACAAATAATTTCCTTTGCAACGAAAAGCTACTGTGGGTCTCGTGTTGACTGAAATTATAAAGTGAAACGGTCTAGACGGTTCGAATATTTTATTGTCCGGGATATTTATGATGTCTAGGGAGTACAATCCTAACAGCCCTGCCTGTTTTATCTCCCATCTCCACGCGAATAACTTCCTTATTACGCTTGCAAAAGAATCTTCTATTGACTAGCATCGTGAAGAGATTTCTAATTTGTACTTCATCATTAGAATGTTGCTAAAGGTTGACTTCTAATTAGACCTTACTTATGCGACTCGTCTCGTCCACAGCCTGTTAAAGTATCTTTTAGTCTATACGTTAAGATTGTATCGTCTCTATTGAGTCTGTTAGAGTCAATTTCTATGGTAAACTTAATATCAATGCTAATTTCTTAGTCTATGTTAATTACGTGATTTGGAAGCAAGACCAAGTCGGTTACATCCAATTATTTTAAGCTCTGCTCTCTTCTTAAAAAAACGTCTTTTATGTAGGTAGACTTATACATGTACTTGTATATTATGTAAGCAGATAACGTATACAATTCTGCTAAATTTGAAGCGAAATCAGTAGCACTGGATAATTTTTATAGGTAATTAAATACTCTCTTGGTCGACATTCTAGATAAAGCAACGGCCATTGTACTTGCACCATTGCTAGTTAAAACAATTCCCATAATGCATATTAATCAAAATACAATGAACAAATCAGATTTAAGAGCTGGTCGTCGACTGCTGAGATATAATAGCGTGTTCATTAAGAGCCAGCGAGCTAATCCACCGTTAGGTGGTCTAGATAATCTGGTCACAAGTTATTGATATGAATGGCGGTAAAAAACAATTCCAAAAGCGACCGCAGTGATACCAAGTCATATTTCATACTGTCAGTCGTTTGTAAGAGGTACAGTATCTATTCTATAGATTCGTGGAAGTGTCAGCTCGAGTCAAGCCATCGGTCCATATGTGGCCGCCTTATAAGGCGATGTTTTAGCCGCCATATGCCATTCTGTATATATCAGTGTTGGGAAACTTGCGCGAGCGCACGACTGCCCATTACAGATGGCGATGCATTGATTAACTGTACACGGCCGCGGAGCGCAATCAACGGCTGTATTCAAACTTTTTTTAGTGGTCAACTTAGTAATAATATTGCGAAAATTGTTTTCCTGTTTGGTTGTGGTTAGATCACCAAATATACAAAGAATACACTCTCTGTGATGATACAGATGTAGGTTTCCATGGATGTCGTTCTTTAAAACGTGACGTTACATTCGACTTTTGGGTTTAAAATCTGATTAGTACAGTTTTATTTACTTATACTGTCCCACTCTTGGGCAAAGGTCTCCCCCATTTCCTTCCATAAGTCGCGATCCCTTGCAAGCTCTTGCCAACCCCTTTCGAATGAGTCAAGATCGTCACGCCAGCGTTTCTTGGACGTTCCCTGGCTGCGTCGACCGTCAGGCGCCTATTAGTACAGTTATCACGAATTTTTCGCAAATACTGCTTATTATCTCAATCCAAAAACATAATGACCTCAACAGTCAAAATTGCAGTATTTGCTAGTAAATGGTCTGATGACGAAATCGAAAAAAAATTGCCTCTGCAGCGTACAAGTCAACAAAAATGCGGTCAAAAGCTTATTTCGATCAGCTCTAGATTGACACCATATTAAAAATAATGTTGTGACATTCTTTCTGTAACCGATATGTATAAATTAGTTACTAATTAACACGAGCAATTAAATGTAAATGTTAAGTTTGCATGTAGTTATTTCATCCACTCTAACACCTTAATCTGCTCAATCGGATGCAGTTACTATGTATGGCAAATATCAAATCCACTTCTGATTTTCTCTCCCTTATAATTTTATATCAGTAGTTCAGAATAAGTCAAAGTTTCTAACACGGTGTTAATCCATACCTTGATAATTAAATTACAGTTGTTTGACTTATTCTTAGAATGCTTCTGTTTACAATTTGTTGTCGTTAGGACATTGTGGAGGTCGATCAGATCTAATCGGCTGAATTATCGATTCTTCTCAGACAGCTTTTAATTATGTATGGTGGAAACTGAAGAGCGCTGGTTTTAATAAATGTGCATATGCAGATGGGATGAGAGAGACATCTGATGTTATCGGACCGTAGATATAACTTTGAAAAAAAAATTGCCTAGGCCTGCGTTATTTGTCATATATCCATTGCGCTCTCAGTTATTTAATAAACACAAAACATTAAAACAACTTTCATATTTATTTTACGTTCACGAGTTGCAGTTTTTATTGCGCTGTCCTAATTTAAGTTATCGCAAAATCAACACCTTTATGTCATTTCAGCAAAACTAAGGACAAGTCGGCCGCTCTGTACACTCATAAATTGCATTTTAAGATGACAGTTATACGAAATCCGACCCAGATCTCAGGCTTATTAAAAATTGCAAGTTCACGTTTCACGTGGAACATAGTATCGGCGCGGAATTGCGTAACCCTGTGGCTCCTTACAAGGCGCGACGGCCGGCCGACTGGACCTTCAATAAGTGGGTCGGCTCCAACGCCATCTGGTCATACAGGACAGGGTACGATGTAACTACTAGGTGCCGTAATCATTCTGCCAATAACGGTACTCGAGAATGCTGTCCCGGCGTGAAAGACCACCATTGTCCGGCAATTAAAATTCTGACTTGAGCCGGAGCCGACTCACTATATGAATCTTATGCTTGTTAAAATGATGACAGGCGTGTTTGGTGCCCTTTTCTGCCTTTCTTTACTCACTATGTAGGTTGCTAAGGTTAATTAAGACGGAATTGTTCGAGCTAAGGGTAATTAAGCGAGCTAAGACAGAATCGGTAGAGCTAATAGCGTTAAGCTTGTAACCAACAAGACAGTTATTAAAGCATTTATAGTTCTGCATATAATTAAACGCATCCATTCAAGTGACTACGATTACATTGTTTAACAATATAAGGGATGAGAAGCACTCGTTTGCCTTGACGATTGTATAACTAACGTTATAGAAGCTACGGTTACTAATTTGCACAGAATCGAACATTGAATCGACCACCATGATGATTCATCGATATAGACTATAAGCTTTAATTTTATCCGTTTTGGATTTAATTTGAAATGTTACGAACATCCAGGAAAATGCAACCATCCGGTCCTATTTACTATCGTCAATGTCAATGCAGTACCTGTTAGTTTTTCTTAAAGTACATGATAAACTATCTCAGTATAATGAATATCTCCAGTATTGTTGCTATCACTTCCTTGTGTGTGTGTCTTTACTCTATTGTCTCTAGTGAATATGACATACTCGTAGTTCTTGCAGACAGCGTTACGTGCTTGGCTGCCTCCCATGCGCCTTGTACATCCTTATGGCGTGTCTGTTGTAATTTATGTATTCAGTATTCACGTACACTCTCTCTTTCATCTTCTTCAATAGGAATTATCCTTGCTGTTCTTTTCTATTAAATACCTTTTATTGACCATATAGTTATAAGGGGTGTTAGCATTCGAACAAGAAAATGTTGTATCTCGGATATTAACGTCTTCCTGCTTGCACACCACTTATCATAGTTGTAGTTATAATTAAGTACCTACATTAAAAACTATTGAAACTGACTTTTTAGGGTTCCGTATCCAAAGGTACTCTAAAGGGAAAGGGACTCTACTACTAAGACTCCGCTGTTGATTTACTAATTTCACTCATGTTCACCGTTCTAATTAATGTGTCTCTTTTCCAGGTAAGTTGCTGTTATCAGTTCTATAATAAAAACCAATCAATACAATCGCGGTGAAAACTAGTAAGTTAATTTAAATCTAATAACTATTCATTAGTTTAGAGTGTGAAATGTTATAATATTTAATCAAATAGCACAAGTTATTTCATTTTTTATTCGAAACAGTCTGTCTGATTAGGTGATCTTTATCTGATTCGACCAAAATCTCTCGACTTGAATTTCATATGTCACGTTTGAATACGATGCGAAGTTCTATATATTTTAAAACAAAGCTGCAATTTGTTGCTATATAAGATTTAACTACTCGTAGTTTATGTAAAGTAAAGTTCCGTTATTAAATAGATTTTGACGTTGGTTGGTTTGAAGATGGTATTTTTAACTCGGAGCCAAATCAGTGTTCCCTTTTTATTCCGGTTCCTGTAATATGGCAGTGGAAACGGCAAGGCTCAACTAGTGTTATATTTTATCGTTGGAGAGTTCAATTGCTACGGATCGGTAGGAACCGGTCGCGGTACCGTTGCCCGTGGCATTTGGTTTATGGGTCGGAGGTTCTATATCGGTAGCAATGTTTTTTCTTCGTTCCGTGGAGATTTAGTATCTTTGTTTCAAGTTCCAACTATGAGAATTTGCGTCTTAATTTGATTTGGTTTCTGGTTAGTTTCTTCATCATCATCATCATCATCCACAGCCTTCTTTATCCTACTACTGAGTATCATATAGTGCCATCTGCCTCGGTCCTTTGCCAATCGTGTCCAGGTTCGACCCGCGATATTGACTGTATCGTACAGTACTGTACTCTGACTTATTAGTGCTTTCAATTCCAAAGATGCTGTTTTTCATTTGTATTCGACTAAATATTCTATTACATTCATAACTCTACAGTATTTTGATCTTGTATGTTTTTTTATGCCAAACTTTACATCAAGATTTTTTTGCACTTTTTACTGCCTCACCTACATGATTCATGACAATAATTTGTAAACCATCTTTGACCAGTTACCGACTACATGCTCTGCTGTCGTGTCCTTAATTACCAGCTATACAAAAGAGTGCTTGATTCATGTCTACTACACGAAAAAATGATTGCTTCAAAATGACCGTTTTAGCTTTTTTGTGCATTAACCGTATAATTATTATTTAGTACGAGTGATGTCATTCATTTTTTGTTTTGATTATACTAATTAAGTACTTACTTTCTAGTGCAATTAATAAATTGCCTCATTCTTCCATTTAATTAGCGATCTTCGATCGAATATATCCTGTTAGTTTACCAAAACTTGGCAAAGTTTTTGCAAAACTGATTCAACTTTTAGAAAACTTGAAGCTTTAAGCAAAGCAGTTTCATCGTTATCATCCTTAGCTTCTCTGTCTCACTGCTTGGTATAGGCGTCTCTCGTACGATGTCATTTGTCTCGGTCCTGTGCTCTTCGTGTCCAATTTTCACTATATCGTCGAACTATCTTGCCAAAGCAGTTTATCTTATTTATTTTGAGCTGTTCTTACCTCAGAATTTAATTTATATGCCAGCATGGTAGGGTCCATTCCACCGTTTGCCTTGTCGTGGCGACACGGTAGTGATCTTTCGAAACGTAACGGGTCGTAGGTCGGTCGCCCTTTGTGATTCCCTTCACACTCTCTTCTCTCCCCCCTTTGTTTACGCTTTTTGTGGCCGGCTCGTGGTCATTGTTGACGTTTCTTAAATGACTATGACGTTGTGTTTTTGTACTTTGAATTGTTTTATGGACGGACGACTTTAAAGTTTTGTTTGGTTAAGGCTTAGCTTAGATTATACGGTTTGCTGGAAACAGCGTTATTATCGACCTGCATGGCATGTGGTGGCATTTACAACTGAGTGCTACCGTGGCTCTAATGACACATTAAATGGTTGGCCCCGGTTGTATTAACCATGTCAGAGGCCTTCAGTCAGGAGGCTTAAAAACTCTGTCAGTAGGTCTTGCCCTTCGGCCTATCCTATACGACTTACCTTACTTTTTATCCTATAGCTTTAGAATTTAGTGGTTAGATTTTATCAGCATCTTTTTGAATTTATTCTCTTATTTTCTTACGTGTTCGCTTCATTTTATGCCTTTAAAGTATGTAATTAGTTTTATTTCAACCCAATAAAGAGTTTCTAGTGGGCTGCCTTTTGAGTGTAAACCTTGGCTAAACCCATTATCAAACAATTGACATATTGTCACAGCTGGTGTACAAATACCATGTTGTAGTAGGTACTGTCGTACCAGTCCCACCCATTCTGAATTCTAATGTACCAGCTATATCGTACTAAGCAGATCTAGTCTTTATTTCTATTACAATAAGTGTATCAGATTTGTGCTTTTCCGAGAGCCTATTATTCTAACTGGAATCGTAGCAAGGTGCGTCAAGGACACCGTTTGTCTGCGTTTGTTTCAACTTTTTTCGACCTGTTCTTGACTTGGACTTAGGGTTGCGCTCACTAGGATTAGTATAAATTAGTATTATTTTAAGGGAACCTTTAACCATTTTCTAAATCTCTCTATTTTGCAAGAGTTTTCGGATTTGTCGATAAACACAATGCTTTTTTTTTATTCGACGACCGATAAGGTTTGAACCTCCTAGTGGAATCATATGGATCTCTGTTTTAATTTTCTTTTTGTTCTTGAGTTTTGACTATGAGAGAGTTTTGTTTACGACGTCTTTCACAAATTTCTTAATCCACAACTTGATTGACTTATATCAAATCTATGCTGTTTTCGGTCTTGAAACATTTCTATAGATTCAAACTGTAGAATTTTCCCAAGTATTTTAACATTATCAAGTAATTGTTTTGTTACGTTATCGTGGCAATCCTCGTCCCTCTAATCTCATCCCTCTACATTAGCGTGTCCTCTCCGACGAAGGTCGCGCGCGCACGCTCTTCGAATTTTGAATGACATTATGGCAGTTGGGTTGCCGGATGTGCTACATGGCGCGAATAATTTGGCTAATGTGATTTTGTGGTACTTTGTCTTGTTCTTTTGTAAAATATAAATTGAAAAAATTTAACATGTATTTTATTCTACTTTAAAATTTGTCTTGGGTACTGTTCATTATTACGTGTTTTTCTATAATCTACTGTATTATGTGTTATTTTCTTGTGGTAACAGCCAAACTACATACATATTTTTTATTCTACTTTAAAATTTGTCTTGGGTACTGTTCATTATTACGTGTTTTTCTATAATCTACTGTATTATGTGTTATTTTCTTGTGGTAACAGCCAAACTACATACATATTTGACCTGTAGATCTTCCGAAGTTAGGTCGCGTAGTCAGAAGCTTGGCTCTACATGAGTTCTGATGTCTTTTTACTTCCAAAAAAGAGGAGGTACTATTTTCGTCTGTATGTATTTTATTTTTTGTTTATGTTCATCGATATTTTTGCCAATTGGGAACAGATTTAAAAAATCTTTTTTAATTCAAAATAAGTATACTCATACTTCCGAGGTGTTTTCATTTAAATTTTATCGTTTTCATAAATCAACAAAAATGTACATGGATGTTACATTGATTCGTGCAAATTATTCGAATTCTGTACACGGTGGAAGTCGCTGTAGTAATTTTTTGCGAAAAATAATAATAATCACTTCATTAAAACTCGTGCGCCAGTCGACGGGAGCGCGCGTATTCCCTGATGAAGGAGTACTAATTTACTCCGAAACCGGCCGGGTTCCCAGCGGCCCGGCCGTATATCATACGTGAGTGAAAACCGGTGTTATATTTAGTAAAATAATAATACATGTAAGGAACATGTTGTATGGGAAAATTAAATTGATGTTAATTATTTTTGGGAAGATTGTGTTTCCAACATTATGTTTTTCGCGTGAGTTTAGTTAGTCAGGGGTCATATCTTGACTTAGGTTTTAAGGGCATCTTCTAATTCCGAATTCAGATGCCAAAATCATAAATATAAATCAATGGTTTATACTTAAGAATTTAAGAAATCTTTGTTTAACGTCAATCAATAAAACTCAGAACGGTATTTAAATATTCGTCATTTCAATATTCACCTACACAAGTAGGTTTAAAACATTGTTGACATATTAGCAGGTCAGTGACATCGAGCTAGGTGTCTTATCACTGCATTAATAGATGTAGCGCTCGTAGCGTAGTTTGACTAGGTGTTTGTCAGCGATCACCGAAATTAAGCAACGTTCCGCACGGTCAGTATTTGGATGGGTGACCGCGGGTGGCATTTTCCAACTGAGCGCTACCGTGGCTCGGATGACACGTTAAATTGTAGGTCCCGGTTGTTTCAACCGTTTAGCCATGTCAGAGGCCTTCAGGCGGCCTAACAACTCTGACACCAGGGCTAGCCACCCGGCCTATACGAACTTACTATTAATAGATTTCCTCGTTGTTACCTACCAGTTAAATTGATATGTTGTTACAATAATTGATTGTTTACTTGTGTTAGCTACTAAATTATGCCAATATCGCATTGGCATAAGGATGTTTTGAAGGAATAATTATACATATTTGAACATAACACAATTATATTTTGTTATGTTAATTGAATATGCGTTACCTGCCAGTATTCTTAACTAAGGCATGGAATACTTTTTGGAAAATTATTTAGAAAATTAAAAGCTAGGTACTGTTAAATTATCAATTTAGTTTAAAACAAAAGGACATGTCCACAAAATGTATGGAGGCTGGTATAATAATAATCAAAAATTCTAACCACAACACCCGTTACATTTCGAGAAAGTTCATATTTATCTGATTCTATTACAACAGTTAAAAACAAAAAAGAGCCCTCCGATTTTTTTTAAATCAATTTTGAATTTATTAGGATAAATAAATATATTTGGCTCAATAGGTAGTTTAACTCTAGTAACCTTGATTAAGTTACTTCCAAATTGTTTAATAAAAGCATTTTTACCAATAATACACACTTTTAAAGTGTTTTTTTGTCACATTGTACCTACTAACTGGTCACACTGGTAGGTTATAATTGTTAATTTTAGCAAATTAAGTGATGAATGTGAAAGAATCAGCTACGAATGCAAGTAAAATAACGATAGAAGCACTTTATCATAGCTAAACTAGAAAAAGTAATAAGCTGTTTTGATATTTTTCATACAATTTATTTTTCACATTTAAAAAAAAAATGGAGGGGTGAAAAAATCTAAATTAGATATTTTTGGGAAGCCCATAAAACAAGCTTTCAAATGATGTAAATATCATCTTGGTTCGATTTTTCTCTGAATAATATACCACTTGTGGACGTCACCTTTAACGCAACGAAATGATTTGCCGAGCTTTTTTTTCGCATTGCAGAATAACGTTGCCATCCTCATTTCATTAAAAATAGAAAACAAAAAAAAAATCCGCCTCTTTTCTCTAATTATTTGATATAAAACCTTTTTAAGGTTTGAGGTTTGTATGTTTCCCGCCTCATTTTCTAATTGTTTCATACAAAACCTTTTTGAGGTTTTACGTTTGTATTTTTTTTATGTTCGCTGCTAAAAAACAAAAGAAAGCTAGCCGGGCAGTAATGGATTTTCCTACAACATTCCTGCCCTGCTTCGGAGGGCAGTAATAAAACTCCATGTAACTTTTCCCGCCGCACATTTTTAAGGGAGAAATTACGAACTTTGTAACCCGTTTATGATTGTGTAATAAGACACTTTCCGAGTGGGTGTGGTATAAAAATAATTAGTGACATAGATATAGTTCAAAGGTTGAAAAATGACATATGGATGTTTGTTCCTCTTTAACGCAAAAAATACCTACTGAACGGATAGAGATGAAACTTTTGATTATGCACCAGACACATGGGCTATAATTTATAACGATATTGCGTGAAATGGAGTTCGCCGAGTCAGCTAGCTAAGGATATAGATTCAGTTTATTGGGTGATTGTCATAAAACATCCAGCTTTTTTGTTTTGTATAGGTTTGCGTTTGACTACATATTGTCTGATGTTAAGCAGATATGCGGTCTATTAGGTCTCCAAAGATTGTACATATACATAGACTACCTCGGTGGCTCAGTGGTTAGTGACCCTAACTTCTGGATCAAAGAGGCGTGGGTTCGATCCCCACCAGGGCAAATATTTATGTGATGAACATAAATGTTTGCTCTGTGTCTGGGTGTTATTTAGTTACTATCTATATAAGTATTTAAAATAAGTATATGTAGTATATCAGTCTCTGGCAGCCATATCACAAGCTTTGCTTAGTTTGGGGTCAGAGGCCGTGTGTAAGATGTCCCAAAATATTTAAAAAAAAAAAAACACAAGCTTTGCTTAGTTTGGGGTCAGAGGCCGTGTGTAAGATGTCCCAAAATATTAAAAAAAGCAATACATACAAGAGCGGATGTCAAGTTAACTACAAACTGTGCAATATCCAATCCAGATTGAAGCTCACATAAAGGCTCCATCAAACACAGGCGGTACGAGCAGTAGAGCGGTACGAGCGGTAAAGGGCGGTACGGCAGTACCGCGACCGGACCTGTGTGAGCCCTTCTTATATAACCAGTACAATACAGATGCCCGCCCGTCTGCTATATCGCTCGTACCGCCTGTGTGTAAAGGAGCCTTAAAGCTGCGCGTCGATTGGGTTTAGTGCAGCTTGTAGCTAACTTCACATCCGCCAACTTGTATGATTCGGCCTACACCTCTAGAATCCTCCCAAACATGGTCTGGTGGGCACACGGCGCGAGCGCAGAGCGCCAACATTCATTTAGTTCAACGGCCCGGCTGAAATGTGCGAATGTCATTGTGTACGAATACGCAGTCATTAGAAGCTGTGGATATACATCGCCAGTATCAAAGCTCAGCCCCCCGACCGCCTAAGCAATAGCAATCGTTTATGACTTCATTTTAGTAATTTGGCACCGCCTATGTGACGTTAGCAATCAAAGTTGTTAATTCAACGATTGCTTTCGCAATCCGCGCAAAGCAATTGATGGCTAACGTCACATAGGCGGTGCCAAATGACTAAAATGAAGTCATAAACGATTGCTATTACGATTGCTATTGCTTAGGCGGTCGGGGGGCAGGATATGACGTGTATGCATATATAATATTCCAACAAATATTGATTCTTAAATATTATGTGTATTTGAAATATTGATTCTTTAATATGTTTGACGACAAAACCGCGAGCATTTATGTTTAGCTAGCATTTAGCTAAATTATTATCTAATATGTCCGCGGCTTCGTCTATTTGATATTTTGATTTTTGCGCTATAGCAGCCTTTTATTTTTCTGGGATAAGTAGTAGTCGAGTCAAGACACGACTTATAAACTATAACCTTGCAAAAAATTAAGTCAAGCTGCGTAAAAGAGTAACCAACGAATACACTTACGGATTTATATTATTAGCAAAGATTGCTTACACTGATTGATTATACCGACTGCAACCGGTCTTATTGGAGCTCGATAGGGGAGGCCTATGTCCAGCTGTGAACGTCTTTGGCTGAAACGACGAGGATGACGTATTATATGAACCCTGATAAATGTGTTTGACCACATCTACACAGTTGTTCGTATAAGAGTACTTAGACTGCACACACAAACACACACACACACACCACAGACACACACACAATAGCGCGCATTTATATTATTGGGTACTGTAGTTTTCATTTGATTTCGAAATTTCCAGTGTATTTTTTTTTCTGCATGTGTACAACAAATAAATATCATTTGTCTCTCTGAATTTAACTTTGTTAAAAACTTGTATAAGTATCAGTTGTTTATTTGCATTGTAATCTTTTTTTTTGTGACATAATAGGAAAAGCCATTGGCTCCTGACATACAGTCTCTCTAGTTTGGGAGCCTTAGGAACAATATATCTCACACATTTATTATTATGCCAAATAAATGATTTATTGTTTAGGGTTTAGACTATTTCAATTTTCCTCTATTCTATTCCACTTCTCACAACTTGCTAATAATAATTATCATTAAGTCATTTAGCTTTAGGGCTTGTATCTTTCTTACAGTTTATTACCAGCTTCCCATGAAACTTCTGAACTTCTATAGGCCGAATCAAACAAGTCTGCGTATGTGAAGTTAGCTCCAAGCTGCGCCATATCCAATCAACGCGCAGCACTATGTGAGCTCTCAGGATTGGATATTGCGCAGCTTGTAGGTAACTTAACATCCGCCGACTTCAAGCACGTGCCTTGTACAAAGCTTATCTACTTCAGCATATAGTAGTAGAGTAACAGGATAATTGCCGAGTTCAGTACTCGTGCGCATAACTATTAGTTGAGATTTTGAATGGCTATTAGAACCATTTAGGTCATAGACTAAGTAGATAATCGTGCTTGGAAGCTTTTTGTCCGTAATGCAATCTAAAGCAAATGAGATAATTTGAAAAAGCTTTAGTACTCAAAAAGCTATTAAGAAGCTTTGAATATCTAAAAAGTAGCTTTTTATAATATACTAGCGACCCGCCCCGGCTTCGCACAGGTGTATTATGCATATAAACCTTCCCTTGAATCAATCTATTAAAAAAACCGCAAAAAAAACTGTTGCGTAGTTTTAAAGATATAAGCATACCTGGGGACAGACAGCGGGAAGTGACTTTGTTTTATTCTATGTAGTGATTAGTCTAGTTATTTTTCATATTGATTGCTCAGCAACAAACTTGTAGCAACAGCAATATCATCATCATCATCCACAGCCTTCTTTTCCCCACTGTTGGGTAATAGGCCTCTCTCTTACTGTGCCATCTGCCTCGGTCCTGTGCCAATCGCGTCCAGGTTCGACCCGCGATTTCGACTATATCGTCAACCCATCTTGCAGTCGGACGACCATCGCTCCGCTTACCTTGCTTCGGCCACCATTCTGTGACAACCTTACTCCTGTCGTCACGTCGCCTCGCTTTGCCCCAACTTCACTTCAGTTTCCAACGTCCCGAACTTTAGTTCTTCGTCGCCCGTCGGATTTCCGTATTGCGAACTCGATCTTGGAGTTTAATGCCAAGCATGGTCCTCTCCATGGCTCTCTATGCAACTCTGATTTTGTTAACAGCCTCATGTGTCAGTGTCCATGTCTCGGTACCATACGTCATGGTGGTCAAGACACCCTGGTTAAAGAAGCGAGTCTTAATAGACACGCGAGGACACCATAATTTTCTAGTCGCTAAAATCTAGCGGCCAGAAGATTATTTTACAAAATTACAGTAATATCATCCATCCATCCATCCTTCCTTCCATCAGCCATAGGACGTCCACTGCTGGACCTAGGCCTCCCCTGTAGATCTCCAATATGACCGGTTGGTAACGGTCCTGCGGTCTTAACAGCAATATATACACATCATTGATTTATCTACGTAAATGCATAAAATATTTCGCAATGATGTTTGTCGGGAGTTATAATTATACTTTTACCTTATATTTATGCTCGTTAGCATAATCATATTCCGGGTAATTTATAAATAGAAGTATTATATGAATTTCCTCATAAATACTGTTACTTAGTTCCACTCGAACGGGAGTCTCTCACGATCTTAACTATATACATAATGGTGTATAATGTAGAGCAGCCATTCTCAAAGTGTGCTCCTTGAAGCCCCTGAGCAAAGCCTCTCTGGGGGCTCCACGAGAATACTGATATAATAATTATTTTAATAGTAAAATAATAATTTTTGCCAAAAATGCCACGACCGACTTCAATCGTGTACAAAATTCGAATAGTTCGCTCGACTCAATGTATGTATACAATTTTCAGATGATTGTAAGTTTTTCAAAAACGATTCAGGCGATTTCGATAAAATTATAACGAGACTACCCCGGGAGTATATCCCATCGAACAAAATATTTATTTTTAAATCGGTTCACAATTGGCGAATATTATCTATCGATGAACATTGAACATACACAAAAAAATACATATGGTCCTCCTCCTTTCTAGAAGTCTGTTAAAGACAAAAATAATCTTCTATCCGCTAGAATCTAGCGTCTAAAACGGTTTCAAAATTAAGAATGTTTATAAGCATTTTTTTTGTTTATTTTAGGGCTCCGTCAAATATTTCCCTTTCCAAAAGGGTCACCAAAAAAGTTTAAGAACCGCTGATGGTATGTATATATAATGATGTTACGTGACAATACCGCGTGTTTGTCACGAGCTATCACTTGCTGTTTTTATTACACACACAATGGCGCTTCTCTATATGCACGACGACAGCGTAACATAGGGTAACGTAAATTATAAGAACAATGTGAATGGAGTGGTATAAGTGCATAAATACCAGTAGTTAACTGTTTAATAAGAGGTTTGCTTGATTAAACTAGCAGGGGAAACAAATGAACAAGAAATGATATCCTTACTAAAGGTATGATTCCGAACTCCGCCGCAGGCAGCAGCAGCAGGCAGTAGTGCTGCCGCAGCACTACTTTCCCTCATATTGCTGCCGCGACAATGCTGCTTAGCTCGGAATGTAATCTCATTTAAACTCATAGAGATTATATGGGACCAGTAGTGCTGCGGCAGCTGCTGCCTGCAGCAGAGTTCGGAATCATACCTTTATACTAGTAGATCTCACAACAAATCTTTAACTGAATCTGCAGAAGCCTATGTCACGATTCGCTCTAGACCGATTTGGTTCATACTCACAAATCTTGTTAAGATTTAAATACTAAACAATTTTGCTAAATATTATCGAAATCTGCTGATAAATAACGCGACAGCAAATTTACCCCTTTTTTAAAGAAACAGTCACATTCTTCGTCCCAGAAGTTATGGTGGTATGATCACTACGTTCCTCATCAATCATTTGTTTTATAGATTTCTTCACACCAGTTTGAATAAACAAACTTAAAGATAATGAAGAAGTCACAAAAGCTTTGGTCGCATCCACTTCCACCGTTAAACTGATCGATCATACAAAAGTGACTGTAATGAGTCCAGGTAATCAGCGTCCAACATGATTGAGGAGAGAAAGCAAGTACAATTAGCTAAATGGTAGGTAACATCATTGTGCTAGTGAATGCAGATGACTAATTTCTGAATCTACATATGTATTTTGTATTGGCCGAATCAAACTTCTTAAGTTAGCAAAGTTAGCTACAAGCTGCGCAAAACCCAAATATGGCTGATACTCGTATGAAGCTCGCACAAAATACGCATCTTTTAGCTAATTTCAGAGAAGTTTTATTCGGCCTATATGGAAGGTTTGCTTTGATTGTCGATGCAGTTTTTAGGCTGTTATAACCGATTTCAAAAAAACGAGGAGGTTCTCAATTCAACTGTATATTTAGGTATTTTGTATGTTATACTATCATTCCGCTAATTGGGAATCGATTTTGTTCTATTTGGTAGATTCATATTTCAGATGTGATTCCATTTATATTTTAACGAAATCGGCTTAGCAGTTTTTGAAAAATTTAAAATGAATTTGAGCGAACTATTCGGATTTTTTACGTAATTAGATTGCAATGGTTGAAATCGCTGGCACCATTTTTGGCCAAAAAAAGAATTATTGGAATAATTCTTTTTTTGGCCAAACATTTGACACACTTGACATTAGTTCTGTTCCAGGGCTATAGTTCCTGGTTAAACTTTCTCAGTGCTATTGAGCTGTGCATTAAAACAATAGCAATCGGAAGCCGTGACCCCAATCCATGCGGCCACGCGGTTGTTCGTAATTATTACGAATACCTCTGCGGTCACAGAACGTGTTTTATATGGACGATGTGATCATATTCTAGGCTGTTATTCACTGACTTAATGACTGAATCTACTGTGAGTGAGGTTAATATTCATAAGTGATTATAAACCTAAAAGGCTAGGCGTTCAACAACTGTTACTATAGACCGTTATACCTTATCAACGATATGATAAGGTTAACTTTTAGCAGGGGGTGTCACTCCGCAGTTTAGGTGTGTTAGTAGCACCCGGGGTGTTAATTCGTCAGTTTTGGTCTTATCACGCGGGAGATTTCTTTTTGTCCTGGGAAAATTCTTTCGGTAATGCCACTGCGCGTCGGGGCCAGGGATGGTTATGTGGGAGTCCCGACGACTGGGTGGTATACCCACCAGAAACCCTGGAGTGTTCCACCACAGCGCGTGATGTCGGGGCTACAAGCACGCTTTCGCACTCTTCCGCGGCCCCGACAGCGCCAGCCCCAGTCGGGCTCCACCTCGGAGCTTACGCTCCACTCCACGCCGATGCGACACCTACATGTGTCGGAGCACAGATATTCCGTCCTAGACAGTGTTACAGAATTACCTTTAGAAAAAGTATGTGTTCACGATAACATATGGATTTACTACGCCACTGGTGTTAATAGCAGCTTCAAAATATAATTATTGATTCACTCACTCACATTAGATTCGAGCTGTTGTCGGTTGCCTCTGTCGAAGCAAGTGAGGGCAGGGTTGCCCAGTGCCGGTTGACCAAAAAATAGCCATCCGGCGGTGTTGCTAGCATCTGGCTAGCAATCCGCCCGAACATATTGGGCGGCGTTGGAACCTCCTGGTTCCAAAATGTTGTCCTCTGCAGAGTCCAGCAAAGGACAGAGGTACTTGACACCTCGTCTGAAGGTGGTCGTGGGCGTCTTCACGTCAGCGACACGAACCACATTGTCCTTGCCCGCAAAAAGACGGGTAATCCTACCGAGCCTCCATTGCATCGGTGGAATATTAGGTTCTTTGATAAGGACTAAATCTCCGACTTGCATCGGTTTGCTCTGAGTGCGCCACTTATGTCGTAGCTGTAGTCCGGACACGTACTCTAATTGCCACCTTTTCCAAAAAATTTGACGAAATTGTTCCAATTTCTTGAATCTGTCCAATCTGGTGGTGGATATGTCGTAGAGTTCAGGCCCAGGCAGCGATGCAAGAGGTCGTCCAATGATGAAGTGCCCCGGTGTTAGAGGAGAGAAGTCATCAGGAGATGAAGATAAGGGACAAATTGGGCGACTGTTCAGGATAGCTTCTATTTGGCTAAATAACGTAGTTAATTCTTCAAATGTTAAATGAGTATTGTTTAAAACGCGTTTCATATGGAATTTAGCAGAACGTACACATGCTTCAATGAGACCAGAAAAATGGGGGCTATATGCTGGGGCAAACGAAAATTTAATACCTTCTCCTGCAGCATACCTGGTGATGTCGTTAGAGTGCCCTTTCATAAACTCTGCAAGCTCACGAGATGCAGCAACCATATTACGACCATTATCACAAAAAATCTGACTTGGCTTCCCCCTGCGGGAGATAAAACGACGAAGAGATAACACGAATGAATCCTTGCTCAATTCACTGACTGCCTCCATATGAATACAACGATATTTGAAGCAGCAATATATTGCCAAATAGCATTTAGTGATTTTGCAGCCCCTACCTTTCCTGTCAGTTATATAAAAAGGCCCGGCAAAGTCACAAGCACAAATTTCAAAGGGAAAACCGGGATTGACACGTTGTTCGGGCAGCATACCCATTATAGGGGTAGGTGTCTTCCCACTGACCTTTCTGCATGTAACACATTGTCTAGCAGTAGTACGAGCCAAGTCTCTACCTGCTATTGGCCAAACAGTTTCACGTAATGAATACAAAAGCAGCTGTGGACCAGCATGCAAAAGACGAAGGTGTTCCTGTCGAAATAGTAATTTAGTCAAAACATGTTTGGAATGTAAAAGCATTGGGTGGCGTTTTTCATATGAATAGCATGAATTTTCTAAACGCCCACCTACCCTTATTATGTCTTTATCCAAGAATGGAGTCAACGATAGAATACTAGATGTGGAGCTGAGTTGTTTATTTAACCTTAGTATCATCAATTCCTTTGGAAAGGATTCGCTCTGAGCTAATCGCACTAAATTTTGGAATGAATATTTAAGTTCTTCAGGCTGCAAATTACCAGTGTATTTTTTAGTGGGATTTCTACAGTTGTTAATAAACCTGAGTATGTATGCAAATGACCATTGCAAGAACTTAAGATTTGAATATCTGTCAAATTCTATCAATGTTTGTTTAGTTGATTCGCTATGAGTAGTTATGTTTACTTTAATTTCAGGGAGATCATGTGAGTCTAGACTCGTATTGGGATTAATGGGTGGCCATTCCGACTCATTTTGCCGTAAGAATGGGGGTCCTTCCCACCATAATTCACAATTTTCTATTTTGTCAGCATCTACGCTTCGTGTGGCTAAATCTGCAGAGTTAAGTTTTGTGGGTACGTGACGCCATTGAGATTGTTGTGTTAGCTCTAAGATAGCACTTACTCTGTTAGCTACGAAGATTTTTAGTTTATTGTATTGCATACCTAGCCAAGCTAAAACAATGGAAGAATCTGTCCAAAATACCTTGCGAGTAATATCACATCGCAGTGTGCGACATACGGCGCCCGCGAGCTGGGCGCCTAGGAGACAAGCGCATAGCTCGAGTCGAGGTATTGTTGTTGGTTTGACAGGAGCTACTCTGGCTTTAGCGCACAGCAGACGGACCGTAACGTCACCCTGTGTATTTACCGATTTCATGTATATTGCTGTAGCAAAAGCCAATTTTGAAGCGTCGCAAAATATATGTAATTCTGTATGAGCAGATGCCTCACATATGACATGCCTAGGTATGCGTATTGATTGAAGATGTTTTAACTTATCCACAAATTTATACCACTGTTTACGTATGTCTTTTGGAACTGGCCTGTCCCAGGGTAACTTTTGCTCCCATAAAGTTTTAATAATAATACGTGGAATTATGGTGACCAAAGCCAGTAAACCAAGGGGATCAAAAATTTTGCAGGAGTCTGATAGAATTGATCGTTTTGTTGGGTTCAGTGTGTTTGTTTCATAACTACTTGGAAAATGAATGTAATCTGCATTAGGATCCCAACCTATGCCTAGTGTGTGTGACGCTGAACTTATAGTTAAGTCATGTTGAGTATTTTGTGTACCAGCGGCTTGAGAATCAGTCAGTATACACGGTGCATTTGAACGGTATTTACGTAAGTTGAAGCACCCCTTTCGTAGGGCAGATTCTATGGCTGTTTTGATATGTTGTAGATCACTGATATCATCACTTCCTGTCAAGAGGTCATCGACCAGAAAGTCATTTTGAATTATTTGCTTTATTCTAGCGTCAGCACATTCTTCTCCTAGCAATCTCCGAATCTCTGCTCGCAATCTGCCAAAGACCGGGCGCGGTGGTCCCATAGGTGGGCGTTTTCTTTATTGACAAAGTAGAGTTCGTAGGCCGCAAAGAAGCTCTGCCGCGACCGCGCGTGAAGTTTGCATAGCTGTAGTTTCTCACACTCATCGTAACTTCTTTTCGTCCTCATTTTGACGATATTGTCAGTCTCAGGCAGTCCCCCGCTGAAGAACGGGTTGACGAAGCGACGACGGATTTTGTGCACCTGCGCAGTCCGGTCTTTTACATCTGATCCCACTGGGGACAGCGCTTGGGCATATTAGATTCGAGCTGTTGTCGGTTGCCTCTGTCGAAGCAAGTGAGGGCAGGGTTGCCCAGTGCCGGTTGACCAAAAAATAGCCATCCGGCGGTGTTGCTAGCATCTGGCTAGCAATCCGCCCGAACATATATTTGCAGCCTGAGAAGAAGAATTCCTACATAACAGAGTATTATGTTTTGCAGACTTACATTTGGAGCAGGGGCCTAACCTGCATTGTGCTGATGAATGCCCTTTTCGGAGACAATTGACACAGAGTCGAAGCCGCATTACCTCAGAAGCCCTTTCTGCCACAGGTTGGGCCAAGAATGAGGAGCAGTCATACAGACGATGATTTCCATTGCACAGGACACAAGCAACAAGAGGTGGACTGGTAGAAGCTGTAACAGCAAAGGATTTTGCGTTATTATATGGCTTAAATTGTTTGATTGTGGTTGGACGAACTTCAGATTTATTGCTTTGTACTGATTCTAAAATATCAGCCCGAGATCTGAGAAATTGGAAAAACTCTTTTAATGTCGGACTACCCTCGATCAAGTTTTTATGCTCTTCCCACTTAAATGTGGTTGCATTATCTAGCTTTGCTGAAGCTAAGTGGACTATTAGGGTGTCCCAATGCTCAGTGGGTTCACCTAGTGTGCTTAATGCTCTTAGATTTTTTGAAATATGATCGATGAGGAATCTTAACTCCTTAGCGGAGTCCCGAGGTACGGGCTGCAAATTCAATAGTGAATTTAAATGGTATGTGATTAGTTGTTTTTCATTGTTGTATCTCTCACATAGGAGCCGCCAAGCTTCCAGATAGTTTTGAGAACTAATTTCTAAATTACTGATGACTCTTGCAGCATCACCTTCTAAGTAACTATTAAGATAATGAAATTTATGGATGGGTTGTATGCTTTCATTATCATGAATGAGTGATGTAAATGTATCTCTAAACTCAAGCCACTTGAAACATGTACCATCAAAATTATTTATTTTAATTACAGGTAGCTTGAAGCTTACCGACTTACTTGGTTTGCATTCATGACTGCAAGCAGAGTGTAGCGAGTTAGTTGGTGATTTACAGTTGTTGCGTGGTGGTTTATGCTTATCCAAGAACACCTGAGTTTGTGATAGAAGCAGAGAGAAATCTTGCTCGAATTCTTCACGAATATCGAGTTCTGAATCCAGTTCAGAGGCATTCAAAAGCTCTATTTGTGACTGTAAATCATCAAAACTGAAACTTAAATCTCTGAATTTATCAAAACGTTGACCTAGCGCTCCCAAATCAGTTGCAGTCACAGACCTTTCTTGCATTAACTTGTTCAAATAATTTTTATATTTAGTAATGCGACCCTTGACGGAGCTACGTTTAGTGATTAAATCCTTTATAGTAGACAATTGAATGGTTGGCACGTTCAAGTTAATGCTGCCTGCAGGAGATTTAGAAGATGGGCACTCTTTTGTTTGAGACATTGCAGGTAGAATCAAACTATGATGACGTGTGACAAAACGAGATTATGTGCATGAATGCAACGCGAATTGCTATAAAATGACGTGTGCAGAATGCTTGTTACGTGAAAAACCTACTGGGCAACGATTTACTTGAGTATTATGTAGAATTAACGATGAAATGGATCATTGAACACACAGTACGACTGCAAATTAGAGGTTACAAAAGGTCAAATCGTAAGTTATTTTAGCCAAATTAGTATAGGATTGGATAAATGTTGGGCACTTCCCTCGTTTATAGCGATGCTCCTTCTCCAGATGCTGCTTAACGGCACTATCAATCTTCACTTTTAATGTTAGAAAATGGCGGCTCACCGGCCGGCACAGCGCGGCTATCGGCAGTTTTTAGAATGTTTATTAGAGATGTTATATTGATCACGTCGGGGACTTTATGTTCACGATAACATATGGATTTACTACGCCACTGGTGTTAATAGCAGCTTCAAAATATAATTATTGATTCACTCACTCACATTAGATTCGAGCTGTTGTCGGTTGCCTCTGTCGAAGCAAGTGAGGGCAGGGTTGCCCAGTGCCGGTTGACCAAAAAATAGCCATCCGGCGGTGTTGCTAGCATCTGGCTAGCAATCCGCCCGAACAGTATGGATATGTAAGTTTGTCGGGTGGGCGCTTACGTGAAATGAATTGCACTTTATTGCATCGTTTCACGGGTCTTTATTTGTATAATTGTGGTCTCGGAGTGATCCCTCTCTACTACGACTATTTATTTATGTGTTGATTTTGCCGTAATACCTTGTCATCTCGAGTATGCGTAGGCGCTAGACTAGACGATCTCTGGAGCAGTGCCAACAATCCTGACGGAATATCCTAGCCGAGCTTTTAAAGGATTGCCTGTTTATTGACCGTAAAGCACGGAAATAGTCCTGCACCGGTGTTTATAGCTTGTTAAATGGTTGCAATTTGCTATGTTCTTGAGAGTTGCGGCTATCGCGTTACTGTTTGTGCGGGAACGTTTCGATTTCGTAGCAATGCGGCTTTGTGAATAATAACCGTTTCTGGTGAAGTCTATTTTAGACAATAAATTGTTTTTAAGCAGTATTTCGATTAGGTTTCAGTCTTTGTCGTCGTTTCGGTGTCTCAATGTCAATTGTTTCAATGTCTAGTGGACGTCCGTAGGACGTCATAGGCCTCCCTTATTGATCTCCAATAAGACTAGTTTTCAGTGCGATCCTGCGGTCATGATGAGGTCATACGTCCACCTCGTGGGTAGACTTCATACCCAGTGCTTTACTACATATTGTTGCTTAGATTTCAGTAGATGAAAGTATTATCCATATGTCAATAGATATGTAGTAGGACGATCTGTAAACATGTCATAAATTTAATGTTGAAATTGATGGCAATACTGAAAGCTATAAACTGAAATGTCATAGTTGAAAGTTTTCTATAAGCTACTATGCCATGTAAAACTTTCTAATACACAATTCAACTTTTTACAATTTTTAAACTTTGCATTGATTTGTAACGAACCCGTACTGAGTCAGTGTGGTGGATATGGCCCAATCGCCATTCGTGGATAGGCCTACGTCCTGCAGTGGACTATTAAAAAGGGTAGGTACAGGTAAATTGGTGTATTTCATTAGGCTCTGTCAAATCCAACTATGACGTATAGTGCGGAGACATGGATGCTTACACATGACGCTGTCAACCAAATTAGAGTTGCACAGAGAGCCAAGGAGAGGTGCTCGGCATCAAACTCCAAGACCAAGTCCGAAACACGGAAATCCGACGAAGAACCAACGTTCGGGACGTCGGATCCACTGTTATAAATCTTAAGTGGAGTTGAGCAGGACACGTGGCCAGGCATAGTGACGACAGGTGGAGTAGGGCAATGAAATGAGGAGAGTCGAGGAAAGGCAAGCGGAGCGTTGCTCGTTCGGCTGCAAGATAGGTTGGCGATATAGTGAAAATCGCGGGTCGAACCTGGACACTATTAGCACAGTACCGAGACAAATGGCACCGTAAGAGAGAGGCCTTTATACCCTCCTAGAGAAGGCTGCAGATGATGATAACGATGAAATCCAAAAGTTTAAAGTGGTACCTCGGCGATAGAACAAAAGGCGTCGCTTCGCTTGCGATGAGTCACCGTAACGGTCGGCATTATCTGTCCGGTTGTAGCACTAATAAAACTATTAGACGACATCTGCCAAATGTCGCGAATGAATCACACGTATCGTTGGATTTTGAATTTTGTCTGTTTCTTTATACACCTTCTATGGTGAATCTGCATCTACACATGTGTGTTTTTTAATTTGTTTACAAAGTGCTGTTTAGAGCTTTATAATGTCCTGTCGCTATAATTTTATCTACGAGAAACAGATGTATGATTAACTTGATAGCTTTGATAAAAACTGCTACACCGCTAAACTAAACCGTCAAACTTAAGAGGGAAGGCCTTTGCCCAGTCGCGCGACTCAGTAGCCTCAAATAACAAGAACAGCTAAAAACTTACCGGAAAATTTCAAGAAATCAATTCAAACAAAATTTGGCTTTAAAAAATGTTAAAAAAACTGACAGATGTTAGATAAGTTAAACGATGAAGTTAACATATTAGAAAGTAAAAATTTGTATCAAATTTTAGATTATAAAAACAAAATATGTTAATGGATAATTGATAACGACATTACATTGTACACATGTACCTATAATAACACGAGAATGTATTACTATCCGCTTGTACATAGTTACTAAGTTATGTACCTAACGTGAGAGCTATCCTGCCTACAAACCTCTTCGCTGTTTGGCAGTACTTTTAATTGTACCTATGTACATATGTTATATTCAGGACAAATAAATAAAAAAAAAATATGCAGATAAAAGCAGATTTTATGCATTACACTAATTATCCTGAAAAATTAATTACTTTCACAAAATTTAGTCTCAAAATGGTTGATTGGAGCTGAATTAGTAGGACTGGGGGCATTACAATTGAATTCTGAATAAAATTTGTGTATTCGATTACTTTATCGCGTGAAAAGGGTATCTGTATTCGGCTGATAAAGTGCCTATTGTGTTATCGTTCTATATCAATGTCAATAGATTTCTGTCTTACGCTACTATTAGATATTTATAGATTTCCAAATCATTGATAGATTATATTTCAAGCGAAGACATTTCTTACTTTGGGTTTGTTTTGATTTACTTTGATTGAAACTTAACGACTACGTTATGTGAAATAACAAAAGAATATCACTGGCCCTTTGAGTTCAAAAATTAGAGACTGCCTTTTTAGTTCCTTCTCAAACAAATGTTTACGACTGTTATTAATTTATCATCGACATGCAAATTGAACACGGTTCAGACTTCGGTGTTAACAATAATAAATGCACAAGTCAACGTCCCCTTTTCTGCACATTGCACCATCCAGCAGGGTTGGCCATTGCGGATAAATGCCAGCCAGCAGCCGGTGCGGCGACAATCCTTAATTAATCCAATTACAGGGCAAAAGAATTACTAGGGATTTAGGAAATAAAAAAGTATTCGCTCTATGCAGCGCTCGGGTGTTTTTTAAAGTTAAACACGTAGTGTTAGACTTGGTACTTTGGAAGCTAAATGGGTTTGTGCCGCCCAATATTATTCATCTAACATGTATCATCAAGAAAGCTGCTACAACTTTGCTACTGCTTTCAAGAAACTACAGCCGATTGGGCGATCGGTCTAATAAATACAGTAGTTATTGTACTCGTACTTTGTAGTGGAAGTAAATATCGGTAAGTAGGCAAACGAAGCAGCCTCGTGGCCTGAGTCAAACAGATGTTACCTTTTCAAAATAAAACGGCCTCGGCTTAAAAAGTCAAGTATAGGCGTATGTGCCAATTTCATTGTTTACTCAAGGATTAAACCAACCTCGTCGATAGTGAAATAAACAAAGTGCAAGTGTCTTTTAGTGTCTTGAAAGCTAATTGTGATGTCGTAAGTTCATCATTTGATGGCTGTTGGCAACCCTAGGGACGTTTCGGCGGTCGTCCCTGCTATTGTACCAGAAACAGTGAACTTGCGTTCACGTCGCATGGTCAATGTACTCTGTGCCTATGTGTGTAGCCAAAACAATACAATAAGTACTTTTGACTAATGACTAAGGAAAATTTAATGATTTGAATGATGTTGAATTATGTTAGTCAGTTTGAATTTGGTCGAAAGATTTATGAAATATTGAACGTTGAATCTAAGAGGTTCGATGCTCTTAGATGTGGAAGGTCTAGTTATTTATTGAATTACTTAAGTTAAATAACAAGTTATCCATATGTGACTATTTTGTAAAGTATAAATATATCTATATGTATAAGTATGTACATATATATAAATATATCAGCGTAAACACGTTGAATATGAAGAACACGTTGACGCATTTAAATCCTATGTTTCGGACAAATATCTACAGAGCCACAGTCCCAAAGCGAAAGTAGTAAAAAAATGTCCGAACGCCGCCATACATACCGATTTAGATATTTACATTAAATAATTCACAATGACACGTTTTCTCGAATCGACGTTTAGTCACCTAATTAGTGCTTGTAATAGTGAGCACTTTGGCGTTGTAGTCGGCTTGCAATCGCCTTACGATTAACTAAAAAACCTGCCTAAACGTAGCTTGGGCAGGGTTTTGCCTCGGACACTTTTTTTGCACGATTGTGACTCTATAGATATTTGCTCGAAGATCCGATGTTAATTCTGGTCGCAACCGCACATAGCCTCAATCGGAGGCAAAGGTGTCTACGTAACCGCATTTACAATCTGTGATTGGGGTCATGAGTAATGTGTTATTGATGTATTTTTATGGAATTATGACGAATCGACAGCTTGGATTATCTACCTCTTTGTAAACATCTAGAAGGTAATTGAGGCGACGGAATGTTTTGTTGATTGACTTATTTAAATATAAGAATTAAAGTAAGTAACTTTCAATCTTGAGTCACATGTCATAGATTAGTAAATTCGTATAGACCGGGTGGCTAGCCCTGGTGTCAGAGTTTTTAAGCCGCCTGAAGGCGTCTGACATGGCTAACGGTTAAAACAACCGAGACCTACAGTTTAACGTGTTATCCGAACCACGGTAGCGCTCAAATGTAAATGCCACCCGAATGTCAGTCTTCGGATAACTGACCGTGCTGAACGTTGCTTAACTTCGATGATCGCTGACGAACACCTAGTCAAACTACGTTATAAGCGCTACCATCCTAATAAATGATGCTAGAAAAATAGAGAAAAATAAAGCCATCAATTTTGCAGAAAGCGACAACTAAATGGACGGATACCGTCATCGAAAGCATCATGCGTTGAAAATAACAGGTTTCTAGCTATGTTAGACTAAATAGCGATGATACGTCTAAGAGCATGACTAAGATTGAATCAAGAAATAAAATAAATTTCACCTCGGAAATAATTATAAGACAAAATAAAAGCAAAAAGGCTCTACCGCATTTTTGATGAGTCAAAGCAAAGGAGCTGTGTTGACCCAAATGATATGTGGATACCTGATAAGTGAATCATCCAAGTCCGCGTCTGATAACGTATGAATACAATACGTTGTGCGGTATATATTTGCGCAATTTAACAAACATTGTTATCAGTCTGTCTCTGTCTGTACATATGCGTAAAATGTTCAATCACTTTAAATAGTATTTGATTTGACTATTATGGTCGTTATAACCAACTTGAGATAGAGAGAGGTCCACTTTTCACCTCTTATTTTTAACCGACTTCAAAACCTCGCAATTACTCCGCCAATTATTAACCGATTTTAAAGATCATAATAGTTCAGAGGTGGTCTCATTTAAATTTTATCGAAATCGGTACAGTTGGTTTTGAAAAACAACAATAATTCGTGTGAACTATTCGAATTTTGTGTACCATTGAAGTCGGTTGTGCCGAAAGATAATTATGTTCGATCGACTCTACTGAAATTAGTGTCTGTTTTATTGTCAACTTAGTCTATTGCTTTACATTATTGACTTTAAATATTTTTACATTGATGCTTTACATAGACCTTTCAGAAGCCAATTATCTCAATCCGATCTTCAGTACTTTAGGACATCTATTTAGTACTTGATTAAATCTTAACTATAATTCATTCATTATCTCATTAAACTTGTTAACAAGCTGCAAATATGCATGTCGAGTCAAGAGTTCGCATTTTGCCTGCAATTAGACAAATGTTATATACCTTGTCCGGTCTGGTCGACATTTTTGATATGTCGGATTGCTGTTTAGCTAAATGTTTCCATCGTTGTAATGGATTTGGTTCGCATATGTTAAAGTTCTAAGGAATAGGTCAGATGCTGGTTGACATTGTTGCAGTGCAGTCGATTACGGTCTACTTGTGTGGTCTCTGAGTCCCTGTTTGGTGATACTGAGTGAATGATAAGCCACGTTTCGGCCTCGTAATACGTAATACGTCTTTTTCTGGTTTTAGACATCGCTATACATACTATTTTCTTTATAGATAGGTGGTCAATGTCAAAGCCCTTGTGGATATTGACTAGGTGTTTACATACTAGCTGCCCGTCCCGGTTTCGCTAGGCTACGAATGAATAATAGCTATAATCCTAAAAGAAATATTATACTAGGTATTGAAAACCGCATTGTAATCTGTAGTGTAGTTTAGAAGATCTAAGCGTTTAAACAGACAGACACACAAAAACGCCTTCTTTGTTATAATATTTGACTCCCACCAATCAACGTGGGGTAGACCACCTATCATGCCAGTGTTCCATACACGGCATCAATGTTCGTGTACTTGATGGGCTTCACACATTTTATGATTGCGTTTTTTACGAGTCCATCTTTGGAATAACAATAAAGTACATTTGGTCACTGATGGTCAGCAAAGTCGCTTGTTTTGATCTTTATGGGGCGAACAGGGAACCGCAACGCTATGACCATTCTCGTGTTCTAGATCATTGCTCTAAACTTTCATTTACTACTTGCACTTCGGTTAGAGTTACTACCCGGAATTGTATGTTATATAATTATAGCAAAAATGTGGAAAGTTCATAACTTGGAATTTGGGTAGCAGCTAAACAAATACTTAAATGTTGACAAAGAGGACGCTAATACTTATTAACTTTACTGTGAATTTTTTTTAACGGTTAACTTTTCTGATTTCTTTAGTTGTTGTCGGTTCGGTATTTAAACTGTATCCTACGTCAGAGTACAGGTCTTTTTCCGACTATGATAAAGAAAGGCTATGATAATCTACACCAGCTACATTTCACATAAGTATCTTTGAAAATACATACATAGAACTCTGAATATTTATAAATCTCAAAAGAATTAACAAAAGTTCACTAACTGAGATCTCTCTTTATGATGTTTTTACCTCTTTATCTTTTGAAGTTAGCGGATGAAGGATAAAGGAATCTCAGCATAAAAGAAGAAGCAGTTCGTAGCAGTTAAAGTCATGTTTTATTTCAAAATTGCGCTTTCCCCGCTGATTCACATGCGAAGCGGCTTGTCAAGTGCGTGACGCATCGGCCGCGAGTACGCGAGGCAAGGTGGTCTTCCTAACAGCCGCGCAGTTTCGGAGAAACAACTGTTAGCGTGACGCAGGTGGCGGCTTCAACCAGTGTGCTGTGCAAACGGGCCCTGACGTGGACTGGCCCACTTTGTCACTATGTTTTCCTGGTACTCTCGTCAATTTTAGAAATACATAATATTATTATTGAAGACAAAATGTATGTATTTTTACATAGATACTTACCTAATTAGGTCACGTAGTATAAATATAGATCAAGGTGATGAATGTACAGTTTACGGGAAAACTGTAACCACAGGATTAGTGTCAATGGGATTTGTCAGGTTTTTGGAACTGATTTCCTCCAAGAATTGTCCAGAATAATACCCGATGCTAAGTATAAATAATAGACCATTTGTGTGTCATCAAATGCTTTTAGCAGGTCTAAAAACTAATATCAGAGCTAAGAAACCGGACAAGTGCGAGTCAGGCTCGCACACCGAGGTTCCGTACAAATCCAGAAAATTTCACAAAATTGGGAAGTTAGTTGTTAAAATCTCTATCTATACTATAACCATCGACAAAAAAGTTTTTTTTCGCTTTTCTCGTCTCACATCGAAAATCACACATTGTTAAAATAATTAATAACCTGTTTTAACATGTGCTAATGAAGTTCTTTTATATGATACCGTACATGATACGATTTAATTACTTTGAATTTTGAACCCATATTTTGTGATTTTTGAGGCCCTATTTTTTTGTGACTTAAATAAAAATATACAGTTTTCAGATTTATTCCTATATGTGTACTATGAGACAATGCTTCTCGCCAAATTTCACAGTTCTATATCAACAGAAAGTACTCTGTAGGTTTTGATTTTTGTGAGTGTCGAAATATGCGGTTTTTTACGACATAAACGGCTCTAACTTTTTTAAAAGATAACTGAGAAGTTTTTCTCTTACACAACTGCAAGAGACCATAGATATATACGTATACAGTTTAAATTTCAACTCGATATCTTTACGCGTTCCCGAGATAAAGAGTCTTGACATACACACAGACGGACAGACGAACAACAAAGTGATCCTATAAGGGTTCCGTTTTTTTCCATTTGAGGTACGGAACCCTAAAAAATGGCCTATACGTAACAAGCAGCTTTTGTTAAGGACAGTATCAAGACGTATCAGAGACATATAATTCAAATATTCATATTGTATATTTGTATCTTTTGTTCAGTACTAGCCATAAACCCAGGTTTTAAAACTCGTCGGCTCGTTCGTCGATCAACGGTTGAATTCTTACATTTTAATCGTACACTCTTGTCAGAGTGGTCGTGGCTGCGTGGATGGTTCACGGAGGCTCCCCGTCGTTGTTGTCTTCTTCCAGGGCTGCCGCACGTCTCGCGATGTTCCTCCATCTGCGCCGGCCAGTAGCATCACGAGCACACTGTACCACAGTGGATTGTGTGGCTTTTTTGATTAGATCGGTCCAGCGAGTTGGTGACCCACCTGGACTTGGCCTGCCCTCCACTTGGCCCTGCACTACAAGTCTCTCCATCGAGTTTTATTCCTGGAGATATGTCCAAAGAACTTCAGTATTCGCAACTGCACAATCGACGATAACCTATCTTGTATGTGAAGTTCTTTGAGTATCTTACATTCAGCAAGTCTTAAAACTCAATCGTCAGTCAAAGCTAAGCACTAAGGCTATAAGTTGTAACTTACTGCAGCCTCTGCTAGGGCCAGTAATGCCAGTATCAACAATATAGCACCGGCAAGGGCGCGGCGGACCGGTTCGGCGACAGACCGGAAAATTGGCACGCGACGCAGCGACGCCGCCTGATGCCTGTAATTGTGTTGCACCTTATAGGAAATAATAGAGAAATGTGTAGAAATGATAGAGAAAGGTATAGAAATAGTAGAGAGGGTACAGGCAGTAAAACTGTTCGGAAGTTTAAATATTAGTGTAAATCTTGATGTCCTATCACGCAGTTAGGATACAAGACTCTTGTTATTATTTATTTATTTATTAACTCCGTTGCTTGCCGCATTTACAGCGTGAGCCAAGGCATACGACAGCTTATAAATAGGTGCGTTTAGTGAGGTGTCAAAATATGTACTCGTAGTTTTTGACAAACGTTTCTATTTACGAAACGATTTCTACGAGAGAGATAACAGATTTTCTTAAATCATAAATTCGTAGTCATTATTTTATTGGTTTGGTTAAAAGTTTCTCCCGCGACTTAACTTCATTAAAAATATGGCAAACCTTATAATTATGATAGTGAAAAATCTCAGATGAAAACCCGAAACAAATATAGATTTTCTAGTTTTTACCCGCGGCTTCGCCCGCATACGCAATATATCATTATAATTTATAGCCTATGTGGTATTCTGATATATAAGCTATATTAATGCAAAGTTTCATCTCAATCCGTTCAGTAGTTTTTGCGTGAAAGAGTAACAAGCATCCATACATCCTTCCATCCTCACAAACTTGCGCGTTTATAATATTAGTAGGATTTATTGCAAACAGTAACTTGTCATTGTGTGAAAATCTAGGCCGCAAAGTAAACTGAAGGATAAACATAACCAATCGTATTTTAATATAACCTGTAATCCAAGCAATTGCAATTCAATATCAGAAACCACTAACTATCGATTCAATTTACACAAGCTACGAGTTTAATTTTCGATTTCCATAAACAAGCCTTCCAAGGGCCCGTTTCCTTCCGAGTGGAGACGACAAAGTCGTTCGGAGGTCGACAGGTGGTCGCGTCCCCCCATCTCTCCCCTCACCCCCGCGCCAGGTGCAACGTCCCCCAAACCAGACCCGTCTGATCCGAAGATGTGATTACCGATATCGACTTGTGAAAGCTTAGAAAAAAACATAAACAAGTTTTTCTACGTCTACGAGTTCTTGTACTGTCCTTTACAGTCCATTAGTAGCGGTCATCGCGTAGTGTGACTAGGTGTTCGTTTAGCGATCATCGAAGTTAAGCAACGTTCAGCACGGTCAGTCTTCGGATGGGTGACCGCGGGTGGCATTTACAACTGAGCACTACCGCGACTCGGATGACACGTTAAATTGTAGATCCCGGTTGTTTTAAACGTTTAGCCATGTCAGAAGCCTTCAGGCGGCTTAAAATCTCTGACACTAAGACTAGCCATCCGGCTCATACGAACTTACTTACTGTCCTTTTTGTGGGTGTGGCGAGCCTTGCATCGCCACTCCTCACTTTACCACAGACTTTACTGTGTGCGATAACGGGCAGCAATCTACTGATGGACTTTTAACATTCTATGCAGGTGGGGCTTGTATTGTTGCATAATTAAGTGGTCTGTGGAAGCTCTCTCAGTAATAAAATTTACTGCATTCCCAGTCACAGCTCATCTATTTATGGTTTTCCGCCTAACGAGCGTCAGTAAAACAAATTTGTTTGCAGTAAAATATTGCTTTTACTACCGGACGTGCTGTAACCTGAAATGAAACTTTACGAGGAGGCCGGTTCGGTCCTAGCTCAAGGCTGTTCGTACGCCCTTACGCAGTAGGTACGCACCAGCTCGAAGATAAGATTAAATCATTAGATCATCGATGATGCAACCGCGATTGTGAAACCGTCGGTGACGTCACTCGTGATTTGGTTTATCAAACGCGAAATTTTGAATCTATTTACAATACGTACACACGTAGCTGACTAGCTGAAGTAGCAATTGTCTCATTACGAGAATTAGTATGATATCATCTCCAAACGAGAACGTGTCAAAGAACTCAAACGAATGTTAATAAAATGTGCTGTGAAAGCTATATTTATTACGTCTTCCATCTCAGTTGTAACTTGTTAACAAGGCGAGTGTGTACCTGCATTACTGATACAGTTCTAAGAAGCCAGTACGAGATCGGAAAACGTCGAGATTAAATCAATCGATCTCGCAGCGAGAGATAAACGCGAGTTTATTTTTACCCTAGAACAGGACACTGATTCATCCCCAGTGGACGGCCTATAGAACAGAATGCAGTCGGTCAGCTATCTGTACGGATGCCGATACGCGAAACGAGCCTATATTACTGAATAGATTACAGAGAATTAACTCATAAAAGCGCAAAAGTAAGCAAGCATTGAACTGAATGCAATTTCTGTGAAGTGTATTCGTAAGTCTCTGGCAACCATATCACAAGTTTCGCTTAGTTGGGGGTCAGAGACCGTCAGATGTCCCCTGATATTTATTTATTTAAGGCCAAGGTTGCGTTTTAGCTGAACACATATATTATGTATTAGAGTTTTACAATTAATAAAATTATATTGCATATTTATTATACAATCTTATTCAACTAGTACGATCAGAGACGCAATAAGTTAGAACTTGAAAAAATGCAGTCATGGTTCATATACAGTTTTTGAGACAACAGAAATGATGATTCTTAACTGAAAGTGCGAATACACTTGCAATATGTTTATCACACATCACAGCTTAGGCTTTAGGGTAATCTCTTTTCTCTACCCGCCTAGTATAACTCGTAAATATAGGCTAAATAATTATAGTGTCAAAAAATTCTAAGCAGTCTGTAAATACGTTAATTTTAGATTACGAAATATAGACTCTAAGCAAACATAGACCTAAAGGAAAACCCCGATTTTGTTAGGGATAACATGCGGGCTTACGAGTCGAATAAAAAAAGAAACAATTCGTTTGTACCTACTTTACATAGTTATCGAAGAACTTATGCTCTGTGGAATATATTCTCGTTGTGTATATGTATCCTGCGGGCGCGGTGAACGACCCCAGCACAACGCCACCCACCACTGATAAAGAAATTATCGTTCAAATTAAAAATATGAAAGGAGTGCCCAGTCGCAGTGCAGATATGCGCTTCCCTCGATAACAGCTGAGTGTCCCGGGCTGACATTGATACGACATTCCTCATTCTCATCGCATCTATTGCATCTTGTTTTTTTTAAAGGTGACATATAAGAAAAAAACATTTTATGTCACGAAGTCTGCGCTTGTTCATGGAATCGCGTAATGGTCAGCGAATTTGTGATCGAAGATGAAACGCTATACCGTTTACCAAATATTAACCTTGAGGTTATATGAACCTAATTTTAGAGATTCATTGTGGAATAGTACTACAACTTTTGTTATAGCGTTCGCCTTTAGGCGGTTTACTTGGTTTACAATTGATCGCAAAATAATGTGGTTATTATAATAAAAGTATGACACAAAGGCTAAATATTGTTAAAACTCGTCTCTACCAAATTATTTAGATTGTCAATAACAAAGTTGCAAACAAATTTCGCAATAGCAATATTAGATGTCATTCTAGGGCAGCACCACAATGAAACACGATAAGTGGTTATGTAAACCAATGTTCCTGTCAAAGATTACTAACAACACACAGAATAAGTCATGTCGGTTTGTTTGCTTTGCCGATTTGGATGTGTGTGGGCGGAGGACTATTGTTGATTCAAATCGCCAAGATAACATTGTGTATGTTTTCGTCTGCGCCTGAATCTCGGCTAGAAAATGAATCGGGTGTAAATAGAGACTATCCGCAAATGGAGAGCTCCATTGGCGGACAAGAATCGTCATTGAGACCTCGATAGTTCAGAATTCTAAGCTATACTGTTGCAAAATAAATTCTTGTAACACATAATGCCATTGGTGTTTCTCTGAACACCTAAGTAACGAAGTGTAGAGTTTTTCATCATCATCATAATTTAAGAGCAAGGCTGTTGTCAGTGGAGCAACTTCCATGTCTCGCGGTCTTCTGCTAGTGTTTTCACCTCCCTGTACGACATGACGTCTGCTTTTTCTTTGGTTTGGTCTAGAAATGTTCTGCGTGGTCTTCCTCTTCCTCTCTTTCTTTCTATTATGATTTACATTAGATTGTCATTTGTCATGTCGTACAAGGTGACCAAACATCTTTCCTCTTCTGTTTTCGATTAATGATATAAGCTTCCTTATTTCCTTGACACCTAGCACTTCTTGGTTTGTTTTCTGCCCTAGAGTTTCTATTAGTTATTAAATGCATATCTTGATAGAAGATGCATCTTGAATGATAATTTCAAAACATCCATAAAATATAGCCTACTTCCTAATTAAAATGATCACAACTGTCCAATAACTTGTCCATTATCCATGCTCGTTATTAAGTTACCTTTATGAGCATCTTGCCATAGATTTGTTATATCTTACATCTCCGCCGTCTCTACTTTTGATGATGATTTTATTTATAGCGCTATGCTTGTTAGCAACCAGATGTAACTACGTTATACCGCGAACCAACTATTCGGATTTATATCAAAACAGTTAAATCACCAAATGTGGATGCAGTTTACAAGTCACGTATGCGTACTCCGTAAACGTTCCTATATCCATAAATGTCTATTGACTCTGACTCATGCTCCAAGAGAAAACTTTTCAAAGCAAATTCAACTTTAGCCAAACGCAACTAGAGATAATGTGTAACTCGTGAAGATACTTAGAAGGTTATGTGGGCGATAGATAAGGATTATCTGCTCTCTGTTCACCACTAATAATGTCATTTTTAATTAATTTTAAATATTTGGTAATGGGTTTTGAGTGTTTGGTGGTTTTAGAAACGCATTTGCATGAAGATGAGGCTATGAATAAAGAAAACGGTGTAACCAACGACGCAGTAGGCAATGAGTCGGTTAAAGTTTCGGCAGCCCGTCTCAGACACCTTTTTAAGGAATTTATTGCCGTCGTAATGGTGTTACTTGAATCTAATCGAGCGTAGACCAATCAGTTTATGAACTGTGAAACTTTCTCGTTTTCTAAAAGGAAGTTCTTTTTCTTTAGAAGACCACAAAAGGCTCTTATTTATTCCATTGTGGTGAAGAATAGTGATTTGTACGTTAATTTTGAATGAGAATGGAAATTTAGCACCAGTAGAAAGAATTATGCAAATACTTTTGCAAAAGAGTTCAATAAGGATAATACTCGGTAAAGTGGGAAAATTCTGATACTTTTACGTGTCATGTGGTTAATATTATCTCTCATACCAAGGTTTCAGCAATTATACTTGCAATAATTAAAAGCCGTCTTCGTGCGGCCTTGCGCACGTTTGCACAGATGCGCGCTATCGCCGCGTGACTCATTTCCAAAGGAAATAATGTCCGCGGAGCCTCTAGCATTATTGGAAGAATACTAATTAATTATGATAATTTGCTAACACTAAAGGGAGTATGTTAAAGTAAGGTTATAAGGTCCTGGAATATTCCGCATAAGGCGAATAAGTAAATTCATATCAGCCATCTGATCAGATTATTCCTCGCTTTCTGGATGGGGGAAATAAAATAAACATTCCTGTTAAAATACTGCATCATTTTAATTTTATTGTTTCTAATCAATTAGCATCCTTTTAGGGGCTTGATCTGTACATCAAAACTAACAACTTTTGTTTTACGACTGTTGTTAATTCTCAAAAAAAAAAGTTGTTGTTCCATAGAAACATATCGTTCACCCTCGACAAAATGTATGAAACAGCAGTTTTTTTTTAGTTTTGACGAAAGGCGCAATACAATAGTTTTTAGTTTTTATGTACATAATAAGCCCCTAAAATGATACTAATTGATTAGAAATAACCCTGTATAGTATGGTGTCCTCTATTATCTGAAGATGTTATCCGTTTTCCCATGTAGACTGCGCTAACCTTGTGTTGGCTCCATTTCGTAGAGTTATACCCTGATACGGCATCACCTTATATAACGAAATGTCTCGAATAATATTTTCGTATTCCTCCATTAAGTCTTAAGATATAGGCTGCCCATTCATTCCTTCATTGCCTATTCATGATCGTCTGCTATCTATGCCCTAATTCCAGTGCCCCATTTCGAAACCACAAGTCGCTTCATTGTGGTCCTTCATTTATTGACCTTACATTCATTAATGTCAGCTCATCAATCTGCCATTTGTCATCGTGTTTGGACACTGACTATAAGTCTGTAACCTTGGCTGAATTTAAGGAATCTTCATCATCATCCACAGTCTTATTTATCCCATTGCTGGGTATAGGTTTCTCTCTTTCTGTGCCATATCTTCTTCAAGGAATCTCTACACATATTCCCATTGCCTCACATTATTTCTACACTGTGCCAAAATTGTTATCTAAAATTATAGTCTGCAGTTCTGCAGCCGTTTGTTGTTGTTTCTTATCGTTCGTATTTTTATCGGATTGTTCGTGAAGTTTTCGAGGAAACTGGCGATATCAGTTTTATTCATACTAGTGCGGATATGACAGATTGTATGAAAATACCAATTAATAAATAGGAGTACCTAATGATAAAATTATATTTTGAAATCATTCATTAGATTCAAAGCAGAGTGTGTTTAGATAATTGATACGATTAAATAAGAAGGGCATTCCTATGAAATGAAGTCGTTTTCTTATTCGAATTCCGAAAGAGCTTCGTAAAAATAATGGAGAATGTAGAACAAAATGAAGCAATGTGAATAATGTTCTAAGCTTTTTAGTCCTAAGTTACAAGATTGAGTCCTATTAGCTCTGCAACAAAGATGCGAATGTATGGATGAGTGTAAAGGGTTATGTTTGCAAATGGCAACGCGGTGAGTCACTGCGACACACGGTGAGTGTTGCACCGTGACCACCTTTCCATTGTGAATGCACACATTTGTTGCAAACCACCGATCAAACCAAGCTATTGCGATGACGCATCAAAGTTTTGGCTTCCTCGGCGGATACAGGAAGGAAAAACATAAAATTAATATCGATAAACACGTCATTGACTCTCCCGTTTAATTGATAAAATAACGATGACGATGATGTTAATAATTGTGAAAATGAATAAAATGTTTTGTAAAGTTATAGTCGCAAAACGACAAACAATTAGTCACACTGAAATTACAAATTCACAATCAACATTTCTAACTGGTTTTAAAAATTGTAATCGCGCACCGTTAGTACATTACTGAATGTATTAGTTAATTCCATAAAAGGATACGAATTGACACGACCAAATAAGGCAGGGCACTCGTGGAAACTGTGTCGCTGGGTTTTTTGTGGCTTTCGAACCTATCCACGTGACTGCAACACTTGAGCTACGACAGCTACTTCTAAAGATATTTTTTTATTTATCGTAATTTGCTTAAAATATGTATTAAGTCTAAGTATATCCGATGATTTGGTGTCTGTTGTTGCTAAAAATAAAAGTAGTTAAAATTGTTTATTTTATAAGCAAAAATAACTTTCCGACAATTGTTAAGTAGTTTTGACATGATAAAAATACTGATCGTAGACGATGATGATTCTGGACTGAATTGATACTAGATACTGACCATTTAATCAAGATCACAGCAACACTGGTTGCAAGTCGCTTCCAACCAGTCTTATTAGAGCTACGGATTTTTAGAAGATGCCTATATTCAGTATTTAGTGTAGTATAAACCTATATTAGTAGTTTGAAAAAAAATGTATTGATTGGCGGCAGTGCATTCAGTATTTTAATACTTTTTCAGTATATTTTAGTAACTTTTTCGAACATCAGTATTATTGTACCTACTTAGGTATATTTGGGGAGGTCGGTATTTTTGAGTATATTTTGGAAAAAAGTGTTGTAAAAAGGTACTTTTGAGTATATTTGGATAAAATTGTTGTAAAAAGTTATTTCTTGAGGTGCTTCGGTTTTTTCTGAAATGTAATCTGGTCATAATTTATAATGGTGAAAAACGGTGGAAATTTTGATTTGTGTACAGTTCGAGACATACAGATGCTTTGACAAAACTGTGTAACGAATGAAGTACCTGTGCGATGACTTTATTTGTTTAAAATGACTTCATGTTTTGAAATAAAAATGTTTTTAGGTACACATTTAACACTCGACAACAATTTCCCGATAACACTATCAGCATTGCCTCAGTTCTCGAAAGTGTTTGCATATAAAATGTCCTTAATGTGTGGAATGTATCCATTACATATATTAACACCTTATTTTATAATTGCTTTGTTTTTGTCGCTCTTTTTTTGGTTCATTAGAAATTTAGAACCGATAATACAGTTCATTCACTCTTGCCTGCTGTCTGGATTATCAACAAAAATGTAGACATTCTACTTAATAAAAATGTGACGCATACAAGTAATGATTTGAATGTCATTTAATAAGGAGTAGAATTGCTTACATACTGTATCCTAAGCTGGGGGGGAATTTGTAAGACTAGCCTAAAATCTTTAGAATGTGCACAGAGAGCTATACTAAAAGTTGCAAATTTTAAGCCGCGCCTCTTCCCGACTACTGACCTGTACAAGGAATGCAATGTTCTCACTGTTAGACAACTTTATCTTCTACAATTGTTTATACAACAACACACTAAGCCTCAGTCAGCAATAAACAATAACTTACATAATAAACGCAACAATAGAAACATATACTTATAATATTTACACCGTACCACTGACAAAAACGGTTTTTGCAATGCACTTTTCCTACTATTTACAACAAACTTAGTAAACAATGTACTGTTCAGACGCTAAATTCGCATTAATTAAAAAAAAATTGTTATCTTTCCTAAAAGATATGGACTATCAAAACACTGAAAGCTTTATCTCTGTTCATTAAATTTCTTCTATTAATTATTTATGTTAAAAAACGATTCTAACTATGCTTATCATAATTTTAATACGTTTTAATAGCTTATGCATGAATGTTTAAATTTTATTATTTTAAATATTATTTCAAAACTTATTGTTAATATTGATTCAAGTTTCTTGTTTATAATTATTTTAATGTAGTGCAACTATAGGGAGAAGCCACCGGATTCCGAGACACAGTTTTTAACTAGTTCGGAACCGGTGGATTCAATTCAATAGCATGTATATTTTGTGTCCTAATAAAGATTTTGAATTTGAATTGAATTGAAAGGAGTAGAATAAATGATATCCTAAAACGATAGAATACCACTTTGAGCTGAAATAGATACGTAATTTCTAATCAGTTTGATTTACAGTTATCCGCAAGATGTCAGGTCAAATCGTAAATTGATTCGCATAATGTCAGCTTATCAAATGTTTATTGATACGATATCTGACTCTAGTCTCTTTGAAGGCGCCGAAACCAGATAGATGTAATATAAGGGCAAATAAGACTATTAAACTTGAACAATAACAGTCTTTCCACAAACGCTTAAACAGTGTTTAAAACGCGTTTAAATCTTTTGTGGTTAGTCTTCAATAATACAGTAGTGCTCATAGCGTTGGACTAGGGGTTTATTAGCGATCACCGAAGTTAAGCAACGTTTGGCACGGTCAGTCTTCGGATGGGTGACCGCGGGTGGCATTTACAACTGACTGCTATCTTGGCTCGGATGACACGTTATATTGTAGGTCCGGGTTTTTTTTTTTTTTTTACATCTTACACGGTCTCTGACCCCAAACTAAGCAAAGCTTGTCACATGGCTGCCAGAGACTGATATACTACATATACACATTTTAAATACATACTAATATAGATTGTACCTAAATAACACCCAGACACAGAGCAAACACTTATGTTCATTACATAAATATTTGCCCTGGGTGGGGATCGAACCCACGTCTCTTTGATCCAGAAGTCAGGGTCACTAACCACTGAGCCACCGAGGCAGTTGATTTTACCGTTAAGCCAAGTCAGAGACCTTCCGGCGGCTTAAAAACTAACACCAGGGCTAGCCACCCGGCCCATACGAATATACTACTACAGAAAAGCTAATTTTGTACATAACAACTATCATAGTTCTCTATTCTTTCAGTTATAATAACAGGGATGTTTACTAAAAAAATATAATTAGTCTGTCAAATAGGTTGTCAAAAAATATTAGACACATATTTTTTCTTTCGTCAATTTAACACAAATTGATGGAGATATAGCCTGTTAAAGTTCTGCGTGACGTCACTAACCGCTATGAAATGTACCGGCTAGTGCCGTCACGAGCCCCCACTCTCAAACTTCGACAAGGTTTATCTTAGTCACTAATTGTTTGATTGACAAAAGAAAAAATACGTGTCCAATATTTTTCTATAATCTAACTGACGGACTAATTATAATAATGATTTTCATACCCAGTAAAGTTCAGTTTAAGTACCACTGAGCCTATCTGATACACGAGTTCATTACATTAACCAAGTTTTACTGCCCGAGATATCATCTTTATGTTATTGCTTTCCATATTTTTTCCGTAATTCTCCTAAATGTTAAAAATAAATTTACTAACCGTGACATACGCTCTAGCTTTGCTATCATCTGTATAACACAGGTCACATTTTATTAACCAATTAGTCGTAGTAATAAATTACGATGATAATTAGTTGTTTATTGAGGGTTACATTCGATCGGCGCTTGCTTGCAAAGCCGTGGTAGTGATAGTGACACCCGCCTTACAATCGTGAGGTCGTAGGGTCTAATCCCGGTCCCGTTCCGATGAGTTCTTTAGAATTTATATACGGAATTTCACACTACTGGCTTTTCGGTGAAGGAAAACATCGTGAGGAAACCTGCATACGTCCGTAGAAGATATTCGATGGCGTATGTGAAACTGCCAACCCGCACTGGACCCAGCGTATTGGATATGGCCCATTCACCCTCCTAAGTCCGGCAGCGGACTATTAAAAATGCTTGTACAGTACATTGCTTCCTTGACCTGGATTGTTAAAAACCTGACATGTCCTGATCTTGACGGTAGGCGTAACTCGCAGGAATGCCTTGACTGGTCTAGGCTTGCGAATGCTATATTATGCGAGGAATTCGATGGAAAATCTTAATGAGATGTTGCTTTTAATTAATGGTTTTTGTTTGATCTCTGGGTGCGACTTGCTAGAAGAAACTAGCGTTGTAAACAACTATTAGTTGTTTAAGAGTAAACAAGTCACTTATCACTTCTTACAAACGTCGGTTACCTACCGACCAGTGTTTGCTGTTGAATATCTAAAACTAAGATTTATATCAATTTGTTTTTACAAAATCTATGCTTCTTGCTAATAAAACTGTGAAAAAAATACTATATGCTCGAATGATATAAGGCTTGAAACATTTTAATTTTGACTCAAATGTTTAGGAAGTTTTGGGTGTAAAAAATCACAGAACAATTTAACTGAGTCATCTTTTTTTAAAATAGTGGCCTAGTTTATATATTCGTTAGTTGAAATAACTGTTTTTTAAATAAATCCATTCAACAGTTTTTTTCATAATTCACTACAGTGAAAACCTTTATGCGCCATGTAAGTTTAACATTTAAACAGATAATACAAAACTTAAAAAAAAAACATTTCATGGACTTTATTAAAATTAACCAACTTAAAATAAAAATAAAACACTGACATTTATAGAGGTGGCCCCATAGTGAAAGTTGGTCATACCGACAAACACAACTCAACATCCCAGAGTATTGCTATTGAATTCTCAGTCATCCCGTAAAAAAAAAAACTTCCAAGCATAAATAGAAACTTTGTTGATAGCATAACAATGATATGACAGTACAACAGAATATTTCTACAATCTACAAATATCGTCAGTAATGTGTAAGAGCAACTGTTGCATTCATACGCTCATATGACCAGTCACGTAAAACAAAGAATAGCATTCTTCATTGCATAAATTATGCACAGTAAAGCGACATAATCACGGATGTCCTCGATTGCCCTGCTGATTCACATCGTCCTTACATCTCGTCGACACTTTGGAAACTTGCAGTTTAAAGAAAGGGGTTAAGGCTTAAGTCATAGGTTGTGTAATAGTTGCTATGTAAACTGAGTCATTAAAAACACGTGGTACACAGAGAAATCATTAGCTACGTGCTAGGATATGAATTTAGGATGAAAGTTGATGATTCACGTGCTGTGGTTTGGGAAATTTGATTTATTTAATCAGCAATAGTTGAGCTATATTTAATGATACTCCCTACATAATCACTACTAACAAGCAAGATGATACATATAGAAAAGGCGACAAGTAGAGATGCAATCCTTGATCTAAAAACAAGTCTCATTGCTTTTTTAAACCTGAATAAATTGTCAGTCTATAGATCTTAGTTATTAGCCGTGGTGGTCTAGTAGTAATGACACCCGCCTTACAATCGTGAGGTCGTGGGTTCAAATCTCGGTACAAAATTTCACACCACGGGCTTTTCGGCGAAGGAAAACATCGTGAGGCAACCTGCATGCGTCCGTAGAAGAAATTCGATGGGCTATGTGAATTTACCAACCCCCACTGGGCCAGCGTGGTGGATATGGCCCAATCACCCTTCGTGGGTAGGCCTACGTCCTGCAGTGGACTATTAAAAAGACTGGTACAGTACAGGACAGATCTTAGTAGCCCAATAAGTTATGGAGAGGGCTATGCTCGGGAATGAGGGGATCCGTAGAATAACCAAAGTTTCTGACTAAGCCCAGCGGATAGGCAAGTTGAAGTGGCAGTGGGCAGGGCACATAGCTCGGAGAACTGATCCCGAGTGAGATCCTGAGAGATAAACAGGTGATCCCATCCAGACCGTAGGATCAAGCTGGATGCAAGCCGCTTCCAACCGGTCATTGGGGAGGCTTATGAACGTCCAGCTGTGGACGTTATATGACTGATGGATAGATGGATCCAAATTGTCAGACTTGAAAACTTTCGTTAAATCAAGCTATTTTCTACCTCCTTCTTGCGACTTTCGAACCTCTACTCACCTCATTCGAACTCGATGATTCAGTCCACAACGTTTCCCAACATATTCACACTTCACAGATTTGTTTTTGCCGTCGTACCCGTGTCTAATTTACGTGCTGTTTGTGTTATTGTTCAAACACTCGATGTCAATGAACTCTTTTTCAACGGTCTATGTATCTCGTAGCCTTTGCTAATGGGATTGCGTGGATCAGTCTATTATGTTTGGCGCGGTTTAATTAGCTTATAGCTTTAGCTTGTCCGTTGCATTGACAGATTGTGTGACCTTTATCGTCCTTTGATGACTTTTCATCGTCTTTGTTGACGCGTAGGATGGATCTAATCAGTCCTAGAAATATGATAGCGGGGAATTCCACATTTGACCGTCTAGGACTCTATATTCGACACAAACTTTGCTCACGGTTTTGTTTTATGTAGCTCTATATGGTTCAGTTTAGCAATTTATTTAGCTAACGGAAGTTTGCTGATTGTTGAAGTAATTTCACGACTTTTACAGTTATGGGTGACTTTAGACGACCTTTGTTATCGCGTCCGCGTCGCTTAGAATAGGAAATATGAAAACAGTTTTCAAAGCCTAGAATTATACCTACTGCTGCTCAAAAGCTCCTTTAGACTTGCAGCTGCTGATGTTCTTTATATTATGAAGATAATACTAGGCGCACTTTCCGAAACTGAACGATGCTCCAGACTGCTGCATCGTCTCTGATTCTTTTGATTTTTGACCCTTAATAAAACAAGGGAAAATATTTACTACCTCTGGTTTTTGGTTACACATAATATAATACAAACTTTTTATTTTTTATACACCTATGTTATTTATAACCCTACTCGAAGTACCGCAGTAATTCATGTCTTAGTACTTTCCTTCCAATATGTCCCATAATTGTGGTTGTTCTTTATTCTAATAGATCTTCATCTTCTTTCACAGACATACTCGGGTCTCTTCTGCGTGGTGGTGAATCCTTACAAGAAGCTGCCCATATACACGGAGAAGATCATGGAGAGGTATAAAGGCATCAAGCGGCACGAGGTCCCGCCACATGTCTTCGCCATCACAGACACAGCCTACCGTTCCATGTTACAAGGTAATTTTTGATAACATTCATATTTTCATTCCTTCTCACCTATACGTAAACTCCCCTCCTAGTTATTTCCACCCGCCTATATTATTCGCCAAGTAGGGCCAATAGAGCTAAAGAGTGTGAAGTGCTACGTTACCTAATTTGGCACATTTAATAACGCAATAACATGGTTAAGTAATCTTTCTCTGCCTCTATCCCGGGTTAATTAAGTCATGTCAGCTTAGTTCCCATTTACTTTGGTTGTTTCTGTCCCCACTCCCAAGCTTGAGCGAATCGTAACTCGACGTGCTTTCGATTATCTTGATTATACGATTTATCTAAAACTAGCTTTTCGTAACAGCTTTGCCCAGCGATAAAGGATTCTAGGTATACATATAACTGAGTTATAACTCATATTGCTCTCGTATGGCTGGAATCCTTACTGAACAAATATTCTAAAAGATAATGCAAATCGCGTTGCGATCATTTGTGTAGTTTAGAAGATCTTTGCTCTACATTATGTAGTGATTTACATTACTTCTCACTGGTTAGCAAAAGTTCAGTATAAATTAGACGTTGAGTCTAATGTTGAAACTCAAATCACGCTCTAGATTCTTCTCTAAGACAAATTTTCTTGGCACTGGAGCTGTTGTCTTCTATTCATTTACAGTTTTGAGAAAGTTAATTCGCTCGCTAGATTAATGATAGTTTTACTTTTTTGTTTATTTAGACTTAGACTTTGAGTGTATTCTTTGATATCGTATAGCAGACACAAAATTAAAATTAGGGGTATTTTATTATTCACCCTTTTAAAAAGACTGAATTTGTGCTCTTCAGTAAGTTAAGTGCGATAATGTTCTTGTGCCTTCATTAAAGCTCTCGATAGATTCTCGATAAATTAAGGCATAAAAATTCTACTTTTCCTGGAAATCTCTATAAACTTAGCTTATAAATGCGAGCAATTTGCATATTGTCAGCCAATTTACCGTCGAATATAAACACAAATATTTAGTACGAAATAAAAGTTATCGAAGACAAAGAAATAGGGTCAAACCGTTTATAAAATACCATGAATAAATAAACAATTAAAGCTATCACGAAAGGCCTTCAGCGTTCGATATGCAACCCAATTTTAACGAATAAATTACTACGAATACGAATGTTATCTTACATTGAATATAGCTACAGGCAATGTTATTAAAAAATGACTGAAATTATTGAGAATTCGTTCGTATTGCGACTAGTTAGGGACTACATTTGAGCATCTACTCGCCTTCAAGCTAGAGTCGGTAATCCTACTAATATTATACACGTAAAAGTTTATATGTATAGATGTTTGGTCCTCTTTCACGCAAAAAGTACTGAACGGATTGTGACGAAACTTTGCAATAGTAATGCTTATACATCGGACTAACACATAGGCTATAATTTATAAAGATATTGCGTGAAACGAAGTTCGCCGGGTCAGCTAGTATCTCATATTTAAAACCATGCTCCAGAGGCACAACCTGGATGCGTGCCATTTTAGATCGGTTTTTGGTGAATAGCAAGGGAAATCTTGACAAACATAAGTTGTCCCCCTCCTACGGGAGGGAGAATGATTAGAGAAAACTGTTAGATTAAGAGTGCTTCAATTTTAACATAATCCTTGTATAGTATAGTATTTCCTAGCTGCTTTTATTCAACTATATCAGAATATAGCATACTTAATATTTTAGGTGAGGGCATGATCTTTATTATACTTTCCGTACAAGTTTTAAGCCTTCATCTAGCTTGTTGGACTAAATTCATTAGCCTCAACAGCAAACTCTCTATAAATGTACGTAGGTACATACGTACATTTATTAATTATTAAAATCTCTGGACGGCGTTGTGGTAATATAATAATACCATATAATTTTATTTTCAAAATTCTGTTCTAATGGATCAATAATAGTGATACATGCAGCTAAAGCTGGTTATTTTCCCTGTACGAGCTAAATAGAGGTTGATCACCGAAGACACCGGCTCCATCGCGTCACGAGAAACCAACTCATAACTCATTCCCGTATCGGGCCGGGGCCATTAGTGAACAATTAGACAAACGACGCTCCTAAACTGGTCGCTTATCTGCCCAAGGTAGTGCTGTTCCTGCCGGCGAACTAGCTTTGTATTCTTGTATGTTTTCTATATGCTCCGAGTTGTGACCTTTTGGATGTTTTTAGGAAGAATAAGGAGTATTTGATTGGTGTCCTATTTCATATAGTCATTTATGCATTACACTATTTGAATATAATTGTCGTATATAGTTAATAGAAGAGTTCCTGTTAGATACCCTTGAGGAACGCTGTGTTGTTGTTTTAAGTAATTCAAAAAATGTGTTGAACATAAATCTGGTAACTTGGTCGCTTATCTGCCTCGAGGTAGTGCTGCTCGAGCCGACAAACTAGCTTTGTATGTTTTCTACATGCTGCGATAACTTCGATGTTTTCTTTGTGCCATTACGATGTTGTTTAGGAATATTCTAGGTAGTCTAGGTATATTTAATTTGTTTAATGTGTCTAAGCTCTCGTAATTTTAATGTCGTATAATATTAATAGATGTAGTCCTGGTGGAGGCCCTTGAGGAACTCTGGTAACTTGGATTGTACAGTGTGGTTTATATGAACTAATTACCCTTCGAAGGTAGGAGCGGCTTAAGTTCAGCAGTGGACTACTAAAAGCTGATAGATATACATCACCGCACATGCCTAAACGCTAAGCCATAACGATAATAATTTTCATAGAATGTCACCACAGTACGTGTCTTTCAAGAAAAAATGGAAGATATCCATAGTTAAATTCTAGCTGAAGCTTAAGCTTAGTTAACTGTTTGTAAAGTATTGTATTAGCACATTAGTCCATAAAAGTCCTGTATACTCCAAGACCCGCATTTACCAGTTGTTTCAGTAATCAGTACTGTAGAAACCCAGTTGCTATGCAACACAGCTTCAGCAACAGTTACTCCAGCAGACAGGTAACAGGAAACGCCTACGATGTTGTTTGCCGTTTCGAAACACGGGCCCGTAGTAAACAAAGGCATTTGGAGTAATGAATGAGAATACACGACGGTCATTATAGGAGCCCAAGTTTGGATGCGGATGGGTTGTTTTCACACGGGCAGAATACGTGGTGGGCTTGCGATGCCCTTTATAGGAACTGGTATAGCTACTACAAGGCTGTGATTTTTGATTTAGAATTAGAAATGAAGCAGCTAGGTGATGGCGTTAAAAATTGTGACGAAAGATCTGTACTAATCACCGATCACAAAAGCTAAAAGATGCCATTTGGAACAGGCGATGGCGTTAAAAATTGTGACGAAAGATCTGTACTAATCACCGATCACAAAAGCTACCATTTGGAACAGGCGATGGCGTTAAAAATTGTGACGAAAGATCTGTACTAATCACCGATCACAAAAGCTAAAAGATGCCATTTAGAACCGAGCCCCTAACCGCAACTGCTGATAGCACGTGCAGCGTCTGATGCAAATACTACTGCAGCTGTGGCATAACAAATGAAGTCGGCCACAGCTATCTACATTACTAGTTTGTATCAGCCGCTGCACATGCTGTCGGCAGTTGGAGTTGGCATCTCGGTTCCAAATATCCACCTTAACTGTAGTAGCAAGCGAGTTAGCGGCACTCTTCGCGTCCAATCTCTCAAATTGAATAATTAAATTCAAAGACCATCGTCATCGCGCATACCCGATAAGGGCCCGGTGGCACAACGCAGGGTCAAGGTAAATGACATAATACAACGGAGGCCTGTGCTCAGAAATGGGATAAGAGATCGTGCACTGAACTAATTGAATAAATGGTATTGGAACTATATTTTGTTCACCTTTTTCGATTTTGCACTTTTATTTTCACAAAATAACGAATTCGTGTTTGATAAACGAAGTGTTTGTCTAGATTACGGACATTTTCTAGGACGTCATGTTGTGCTCTTTGTTATGGTCAACTTTTACTATGGGACCAACTTGGAAATAGCTAAACTAGAACGTTTCCCGTGAAATATCCTATACAGGGTTATCCAGAACTGGTGTACTAAGCCAAAAGGAGGTGACTCAGACCATCATTATAAACAACTTATACTATTATGGAACTAACCCGGAATTCGAGAAAAGAAAATCAGCTATTTCATACATTTTGTCGATTCCGAGTTGCAATTTTGTTCAGAACATCTGTTTTTTTCTCGGTTTCAGGGTTGGCTCCATAGTAAAAGTTTTTGATAATGATTGCCTTAATCACTTTCTTTCTGCTTAGTACAGGATAAGGAAATAACCATGTATTTTATCAGTATTATTAGGCACCAAAGTTTACTCTGTTCAAATTAGCCCAAACTATAATGATAAATGATGTCGATTGTCGTGTTACAGATAGAGAAGACCAGTCGATCCTCTGCACGGGAGAATCAGGCGCTGGAAAGACTGAGAACACGAAGAAGGTGATACAGTATCTGGCGTACGTCGCCGCTTCCAAACCCAAAGGATCCGGAGCGGTAAGATCAACCATTCACAATCAAATTTGAGTAGACTATAATAACCCCCTTCATATGGTAAACAACGTAGGTATGTGTCTTGCGACGTGATCTGAAATCTGAACCTTCGGCCTGAAGTCCGAAGGTTGAATTTTCAGATCACGTTGCAAGACACATATGCGTTGTTTTTCATCAGAAGGATGGTAAAGTGAAATAGAAAAATCGGACAAATGTTGATAGTAGTGTTGTGACGATCTAAATGTATTGTTTACTATAAGCAAAAGTGCTTTATCAATTTGATTATCCTTCCAAATATCATGGAGATATAAGGAACATGAAATTGTGCACCATTATCCGAGAGTATTTGTTCTGGGTAACCGTAAACCTTGAGATAAGTCACTTTTGCTTTGATCAATTTCTTAGTCTAGACAGAGTTGCCATTATTTTTATATGGTTGCTGAAACTTGTATAACGATTCATAGGTTTGAATAATGCTCTTTAGGTGAATAAAGACTTTAAGTACGCGCAAGTTAGAAAGCTTTAAAGGTTTCTGGAATGTTTTGTTGAAGTAGAAATAGACGCATGAGAGCTCAGGTCTTATCGCGTAACTTTTCTCATAATGATTTTCGCTTTCATTAAAGCCTTATTAAGCTTCATAAAGCACGGCTTTTATGGAGCTAAGTATGGGTTTCTTGAAAACAAATTCCATAGCGAGTAAAGTTACCGAGTAAGTCTGCTGGTTGAATGCTTGGTTTGGAAGATTGAGCCCGGTTTGAATCGCTTCTCGACTACGATACGAATAGTTTAAATAGATAAAGTAATGTTTGTTGCTTTAAAAGGAGAAACGATAAATAAATTGAATATAACATACTAAAGGCCCGACAATTACGCTTTATTTTATGATATTAAGCTAAGATATCGGCTTCTGATTTAGGATTTAATAACCTACTTACGTCGTAATTATGCCGTTTAAGTCTTGATGCCGTTGAGTTGATGGTGTATTGCAATTTAATAATCATCTTAATGGGCATCGAGCCTTCGTTAAGTGTCAATTTGAACATAAGGGGAATGGAGTTTACTTCAGTTGATCGCCGATAGAAGGAAAATAAAATAAAATTGTTTGAACAAAAACTTGTTTCTGCGATAAGGTTTTTTTTGCCCACATATCTGAAACATTCACCGTGCGAGTAAAAGCGGTTCTATTCTACATTTTCATTCGATGATCGCGGGTGTCGAAATCTCTTGAAATAATTCGCAAAATTGGCAAAAAATTGGGATTTTTTTTTGGCTGGGATTTTAATTATATTAGTTACGAGTTGATCAGCAGGCTTATGCTCTATAAAAATAAAATAAGCCTATGTAAGTAAGTATGGTTTACGTTTGCCAACAAAATTTATAGACATTCTGAATGATCGCGCTGGGTGCAAACCACTTGCAATGAGTCCTATTAAAAATCTATTTGGAAGATGTTCAACAGTGAACGTTCTATGGTTGATATGACGATCTTTAGTTTCTTTAGGCTTGGGCGTTGTCTTTCGCTTTATATTTATTGTGCGGCCCTGTACAAATTACAAAGTTAAATTAATGCATACTGTTTTAGCACACGTAGTTACAAGTAAAATTGCCATTTACGTTCCGTGGACGTGACAACTTGGCCGATTACTCATCGCGCCTAAACTCCTTATATGGCGTGCTACATCAAGTGTGCGGCAACCACAGATGTCGTGAGATGACACATGCCGTTTCGATGTAGCAAGGACCTAATTTAGCATGAAACTCTTTGCTTAAAATCACAGCCACGCGTCGCGCCAATTATTACATAATTTTTGCTAAAGGTGCCATTTGGAACAGAGCTTCCAACTGCAAATGCTGACAGCACGTGCAGCGGCCGAAACAAACAAACAAAGGCCACAGCTGCACTACTAGTTTGTATCAGTCGCTGCACCCGCTGGCGGCAGTTGCAGTTGACAGCTCGATTCCAAATAGCACCGTAAAGGGCCCCACTGACCATCGCGCTAAATGGATGCCATCCAAATAGGTTTGGCCAATGATGCCAATTTAGTGTTGTAAAGTTTAGGCTTCATGTTTTACATACAACTTGTTTGTATGTAAAACATTAAGCCTAATAATAATAAAGCCTGATAATAATGAAGCCTAATGATATATGTAACCAGAAATAAAATGTACATAGAGATAAATTCACATTAGTTTTAGTTTCAAGGTAATCAGACAAGTTGCTAATTTTTGTCGCTCAAGCGCTCGCCTAACCAACGAAAGTCGCCATTTCTAACGACAAAGTCGCAAACTCGTAACATTGAATCGATGTCATCCATTTGGCACGATGGTCAGTGAGGCCCTTTACAGTGCACAAGAAATCACTTGTTCATATATGCCCCAGACGACAGTGCATTCAGTAATGTATGTTTCATAACGCATGCAATTTGCGTTGTACGAGTATGAATATATGCTACATAATTATGTATAAATGTCTCGCTCTCCGGGTAAGGAGGCATCTGTCTAGATATCTATGGCGGTACCCAAACACACGGCTAAATAAATAAGGGGCCGCTTAAAACATCTGGCCGGTGTTTGTGCTGAAATAATGTAAGTAGAATGTAGATTATCTTGGTTTTCCTCTGATTCATGGCGGTTTTGAGAATTATTACTAAACTTGCCTTATTACTATGCCTAACTGATTGAGTGACGCATTAATAAATATTCGTATTTTTATAAATAAAGTAGTATTATGCGAGAGATTGTCGTTTCAACCATATGACATCCACTGTCGGGCTTCATAGCGAAGATAGGAGCATAGCGTACGTTAAAAAAAAAAGAAAAACTAGTATCCTAAAACACTTTTCCCAGATAAGAAATAGTTTTATAGCAAAAAGCAAAGATGATAAAATATGGTCCCTTCGCATTCACATCTTTACCGCGAGTCATATTTGAATTATAGTAATTTAGGGTCACAATAAATGGCATTGTTAAAGAGGCTTAAACTCAACTAAAACTAAAGAAGTTAAAACAGGGCTATAATATGGAAGGCTATATGTATAGTAATAACTATAAATACTATAATGATCAGGATGATGAACATTTCTTTATATTTTCATCAGCGATCACAACTCTATTGGTTCGACTATCGCACCAGGGTAAGAGAGAAATTAAAACTTTAGTGTGTGCTAAACGTAGCTATGAAGCTAAACATTCAGTGAGTCTTATCTGAACAGACACACAGACGATTATCGCTTGCAAGAAATTAAAAGCTCACTGAATTCACTCTTTTATAAAAATTGGTATCAAATTAATGCTAATACCCAAAATTGCAAGCTGTAAACTTGTAAACTTAAGTAGTTATAGTTTGAGTATTCAAATCCGTTACTAAGCCGTATATGTTTGGCATGGTCAAAGTGTATCTTGACTAAATAGATTTGATGACTTGAGACGCTGTTTTGATTTTTTGAACACACTAAAGGTCACTTCGACGCCTACAGCTAAAATAGCTACTTGATGAAAGTTACTTTGCCGAAATACATTTTGAACGTGTGAAATCGGTTTTAAGGAAATAGTTACAGTTATATTCCCAAACATAGAAGATGCTACATAGCATCTTCAAGTTTTTGGTATAATAACTTTCAAAAATAGAAGACGCTATGTAGGTTTTGTAAATTTCAAAAATAGAATACTCTATGTAGGTTTTGTAATTTTCGAAAATAGAAGACGCTATGTAGGTTTTGTAAATTTCAAAAATAGAATACGCTAGGTATGTAGGTTTTGTAAATTACAAAAATAGAAAACACTATAAGTACCTATATAAGTTTTGAAGGATTTGTAGAGCTATGAGATTGTTAGTTGCTAGATTTTTAAGTATAAGTAAGAATGCTAGTTTACATGGATGTAAGACGGATGGTTTACTGTACTATTGTATATTGAAGCACACCTGCATGAGATGGAGGTGGCATGACTTTTGTATTGTACAGCACTTGGTTATATATACTTTTTTGGGTGTTGCTAGACGAAAAAAAATCTAATTTTATTGGATTACATGCTCCAGTCCTGTCTTTTGTTTTAAGTGTTTTTTTAAAATAAAGTATTGATATTATAGGCCGGGAGGCAAACTTTAGTTCTGTAAGATCTTCCAAGATAAATATTTCAAGTTTGTAGTAAAATAGTTACAATATTCATATTTTGTAACAAAAGTTATAATTGTAGAATAAAAAAAAATGTTAATTATTGTATTTTTTATTTATATCATTTATCTAGCAACATTCACGAAGTGAAAATGTCGTCTACCCTGCAATACTCGTGTAACATAATGTTTATTTTTCCCTCTTCCAACAACCACCGGCCGCTCCGGACTGCAGGGCCCGACGCCACAGTTGATTATAGTAAGTCTCCACGTACGCCTCGGCTGGACTATCATTGGGCGCGCAATCATTTGGTCGTTCATAAGCCGAGGCCAAACATTGGCTATGTTGGCTACAAATTACAATCTTGGATCCAACACACCAATGTGTGGATCAGTCTTGCATTGATATTGGATGATCAATATCCAAGACCGATCCACACATTGGTGTGTTGGATCCAAGAATATTGTTTTTTAGACAACATCATAGCCAATCTTGGCCCCGGCAATACTGTGGTACATTGTCTTCGGATCACTAATGTGATCATTACGCAATTTTCAAAATAATGATGAGAATTATTTTTATATTCATTGTGTCTGCTTGTAATTTGTCAAAATCATTTACAGCTTGGTTGGTTTATCTATTAACTTCAATAAAATCAGTGCTGACTCCTTGACTATAACTTCATAAAGTATGTTTTCCATTGCTGTACTTTTGCTTGGTTTATTTAACCGATTTTACGACAATGTTTTAATTTTTTGAAAATTTTAATATATTATTTTTACAAATCTAGTTAATGTTCACGAGGACAATCTACCACTTGAAGCCTGGATTTCGTGCGCCTTACAAAATTGGGTCTTATCTTTTGGGCCTGAGGGTGGAAATTCTGTTTGCATGTTGGCATGGCATGATGCATGTTTTTTATAAGTTTTCATCAAGTCTTCCTGTAATACGTTTCTACTCTGTTATGTTTCTTACTAATTAGATGAAATATCTAGAAGCTTTTCTAATTTAAACCATAAAATATAATAGATTTATTAGTATATACGTATTTATGTATAAATATTTTAAATAAAATATATAAGGATACTATTAAAAATTATTGTTATTAACTTTCTATGATGCATAACTGTATACTTCTAAATTTGATGATATCATATTTAAATGACTAGTCGTTATGATAGCATTTTAATGATATAATCTTTTTGTTGTATAATTTGTGCGTTATAAAACGATTTTTCTAACAAACTTAATGATTATTTCAAATACTTAAAAAAATATATTGTATATAAAAACAGCGTAATAATCATGAATTTCCGTGTCCTATCTAAATCCAATGTTATTATAATTATATGTAAATGTATTTATTATAAATTCGTTGATAAGATAGCGCTTGATTTACCACATACCTTGGTAGATTACTTCATACATCCATGTCCATTGTGTTATGCGTCATTCGCTAATGTTGTTGGCACGAACTCATCTTGAAAACGTCACAAAAAATTTGCTCATTTGTAAAATGTCTGTTTTGTGTATTGTCGATTTAAAAATTGAAATCAGGGTAAAGATAAAGATTTTTTGTTAGACAATTCTAAAAGATTTCTCCATATTTGGTTTCTATTTAGGTATACTATATGTTATTGGTAACTTATGCTCAACCACTTAAGGGTGACTTTAGTACATCAAGATGAATGACTTTTACCATAGTTAAAGTTGTCGCAAATTACTACTCTGAAATCGCAAAAAAAAATCAACTAAATAAATAAATATTTAAATATAAATATTTTTGGGACATCTTACACACGGCCTCTGACCCCAAACTAAGCAAAGCTTGTGGTATGGCTGCCAGAGACTGATATACTACATATACTTATTTTTAAATACATACATATATAAATAGTAACTAAATAACACCCAGACACAGAGCAAACACTTATGTTCATCACATAAATATTTACCCTGGGTGGGGATCGAACCCACGCCTCTTTGATCCAGAAGTTAGGGTCACTAACCACTCAGCCACCGAGGCAGTCTAACTGTTCCATAAACATATGTTCCGATATCATATTCAATGAATTTTCTATGGAACAGCTAATTTTTTTTTCATTTTTTGGGGTAGCTTTCATAGTAAAAGTTGTTCTTATTGATGTGCTAAAATCGTCCTTAAAATGTTGTGCATCAGGTACCAGTAAATCTGTATTATCTTTTTGAATAGACCGACTCAGGTTGAAATATCTTTTATAGATACTTTAAACCACCAAGGTCTGATTTTCTATGAGAAAACACATAAATATTCGGACGAATGAACTTTGAAGTTCGAATTTCGTTTTCCTATCGATAAGTTTAATTTACATAATATTGCCCATGGAATTTCCATAATCATGTTTGTATAATTTACATTTTATGGTTATGTTTGGATTAGCATTTTCCAAAGATGTTAGTTTTTGAATCGACAATCTATCATCAGCTAATTTTGTATAACTGTTGTGTGGAATCGCATACTACTAAAACAAACTTTCATGTAACTGTTAGTAATAAACTTTTCATAACTGAATTACTAAAGTGCGACTAAGTTATTTCTGAAGTTGTCATACTGTTAGAACTATTAACAGTATGTTGGTTTGTCAGGTGCGGCGACTTTCAGAAGTATATTATACAGGGTTATCCAGAACTGGTGTACTAAGCCGAAAGGGGGTGATTAAGACCATCATTATGAACAACTTTTACTATGGGGCCAACTCGGCATTCGAGCAAAAGATCAGCTGTTTCATACATTTTGTCGATTTCGAGGTGCAGTTTTGTATGAAAACATCTGATTTTTATTCTTCGAATTTTGGGTGGGCCCTATGGTAAAAGTTGTTAATAATCATGGTCTTAATCATTAAGGAGCTGGGTTGGCTCGGGTAGACACTGGAGGGGGAAATGACAAAACATGCGGGACTTCAGTGCAGGACTTATCGCCCTCAATTCGAATTAGAATGGCCTTAATCACCCCTTTTCGGTTTAGTACATGGTAAGCAGATAACCCTATATACTCGTCATTATGAACAACTTTTACTATAACTTTAACTTAATCGCGAAAAAAATCAGCGGTTTCATAGAAAAAGTTCAGTGACATTCGGCAAAAGATAAAAATCTATTTCCGAATTTGAGGGTGGATCCCATAGTAAAAGTTGTTTGTGATGATGAGATATTTACTTCTAGTCCTTGTACTTTACTAAGTACCTCGCCTGTATGTAGAGGTCGAATCAAACATATTGGCGGCTGTGATATGAGCTGTGGATAACCCAATCCTGACTTGTGTTGTGAAGTGAGCTTCAGTTGACAGCTGAGCGAGGATTGGGTTTCGCACAGCTTGTAGCTAATTTTACAACCGCCAAAATGTTTAATTCGGCCTATACCCACTGCATTTTTTTCTAAGGAAACGCGACAGTAGCGCGCTCAAATCAACTTTATATAGCATGGTCGCTCTTTAGTTTTCAGCCCTTTCATGTCATACACTAACCGTTGAACCCTTTACTTTCACGCTACCTCCCGCCGTAGTCTAACGGACCCACTTTCGAGGTAACCAGCTAATTCTCCTTGGTGTTGCCATCTTAAACCTTTGTTGTAACAATTTGGATTATTTCGACCTTATGTACGTACAGATTGAATAAAAAAATTTTTAGCTGTGTAATAAAAATAATTAAAATGCTTTGATAAAAACATCTAATCATTAAAAACATAAGGCATACAATTTTTAAGCTCCTTGTTATCTTAAACAAATTTAATATTCACAATATACACAAGGTCTAAATTTCATTTCATTGTCATGTACGATTTGACTCAAACCCATTCTCACTGAATAAAATTCTTTTAGCATATGTTATACCAAAACTAGATACAATTTAAGTCACTAATTTAATTACTACTTGCAACTTTGTATCTCGACTTTTAAGCATGAATAAAAGAAAAAATTAATAATTTGTATCTACGTCTTGACATATTGCCGACATGTGTAATCATAAATTTTATTTATTATATGAACAGATTGACAGTATTGTGTTCCTTATAGGGCGAATTGGAGCAACAGCTGCTGCAGGCAAACCCTATTCTGGAGGCCTTCGGTAACGCCAAAACTGTTAAAAACGACAACTCGTCCAGATTCGTGAGTATATTATCTTTTTGACTCGATTTACAGTTATCGTGTTCTGTTTTCGTCTCACTTTCACCGTGGGTACAAGTTGGGCGGTTACAAAATTGGCTCGATCCTTATTCTGTATGAATAACGATCTATGAGATGAAGGATTTGGAGAATGAAGTAAACTGAAACGTTGCTTGTTTGGAGTAGTGAAGTTCTTGAATAGGTACCACGCACCAGTTGCGTAGTACGTCCTCTCACTGTTGCGAGGTGGACAGACGATCTGTAAACGTAGCATCTCGCTGGATACAATGCAAGCCATTTACAATACATCCTATTCGAAATCAATTTGTGGAGAACGAGGTCTAACAATGCTTGCCCTGAGACTATTGTAAGACTGTTGTAATGATGATGATAAAACTAAGGCGTATATACATTATTTCTGACATATTTATTTTTCTTTTCTTTTAGGGCAAATTCATCAGAATAAACTTCGACGCGTCCGGCTACATCGCCGGCGCGAACATCGAAACGTATCTATTAGAAAAATCGAGAGCGATTAGGCAAGCGAAAGACGAGAGGACATTCCACATATTCTACCAGCTTCTATCGGGCGCCACGCCCGAGCAGAAGGCCGAGTACATTCTAGAAGACCCCAAAAGCTACCCGTTCTTGTCCAATGCTGCGTTACCGGTGCCCGGTATCGACGACGCGGCGGAGTTCCAAGCCACGATCAAATCGATGAATATCATGGGCATGAACAATGAGGACTTTAACTCGATATTCAGGATAGTTTCGGCGGTGCTGCTGTTCGGTTCCATGCAGTTCAAGCAGGAGAGGAATTCTGATCAGGCCACGCTGCCCGATAATACTGTCGCGCAGAAAATCGCACACTTACTCGGTAAGAATTTTAGCTATACTAGAAAGAAATATTAGAAAGAAACTTTTTGTTTGACGTGCTGTTTATGATTGACCTTTTTCGTTTTCCAGGGTTGTCGGTGACAGAAATGACGAAGGCATTCCTGAAGCCGCGAATCAAAGTGGGCCGCGATTTCGTGACGAAAGCCCAAACAAAAGAGCAGGTGGAATTCTCAGTGGAGGCCATCGGCAAAGCGTGCTACGAACGCATGTTCAGGTGGCTCGTCAATAGAATCAATCGCTCGCTCGACAGGACGAAGAGACAAGGAGCCTCCTTCATCGGAATCCTCGATATGGCCGGTTTCGAAATCTTCGACCTCAACTCGTTCGAACAGCTCTGCATTAACTACACGAACGAAAAGCTGCAGCAACTGTTCAACCACACGATGTTCATTCTCGAACAGGAGGAGTACCAGAGGGAAGGCATCGAATGGAAGTTCATCGATTTCGGGCTCGATTTGCAGCCCACTATCGACCTTATCGACAAGCCCATGGGCATTATGGCCCTGCTCGACGAAGAGTGCTGGTTCCCTAAAGCGACAGACAAGACTTTCGTTGAGAAGTTGGTGTCCGCCCACTCTGTTCACCCGAAATTCATGAAAACCGACTTCCGAGGGGTCGCCGATTTTGCGATCATTCACTACGCGGGCAAAGTCGATTATTCAGCCGAGAAGTGGCTCATGAAGAACATGGACCCGCTGAACGAGAACGTCGTCTCTTGCCTGCAGTCGAGTCAAGATCCTTTCGTGTGCCACATATGGAAGGACGCCGAAATCGTCGGCATGGCGCAGCAAGCGATGACCGACACGCAGTTCGGAGCCAGAACCCGCAAGGGCATGTTCCGAACCGTCTCGCAGCTGTACAAGGAACAGCTGACCAAGTTGATGGCGACGCTCCGCAACACCAACCCGAACTTCGTGCGATGCATCATCCCGAACCACGAGAAGAAAGCAGGCAAGATCGAAGCTCCCCTAGTACTGGATCAGTTACGATGCAACGGTGTACTGGAGGGTATCAGGATCTGCCGACAAGGGTTCCCTAACCGCATTCCCTTCCAAGAGTTTAGGCAACGATACGAGCTGCTCACCCCGAACATCATTCCCAAAGGATTCATGGACGGAAAGAAGGCCTGCGAGCAGATGATCAAAGCCCTCGAATTGGACCACAATTTGTTCCGCGTGGGACAGTCCAAGATCTTCTTCCGTGCCGGAGTGTTGGCCCACCTGGAAGAGGAGCGAGATTACAAGATCACTGACCTGATCGTGAACTTCCAGGCCTTCTGCCGAGGATACCTCGCGCGCCGCAACTACCAGAAACGACTCCAGCAGTTGAACGCCATAAGAATCATCCAGAGGAACTGCGCCGCTTATTTGAAGCTTCGCAACTGGCAGTGGTGGCGACTCTACATCAAGGTACGCTATTTTGAAAACATTCCGCTTTCATGAATGTAAATACGGCGTGAAGGGATGGCCGAGTGACACAGTTATTGTAGCGGCTTTCAGTGGACCCTATTGTTATGATCTCTAATGATAATACGGTAACGTGAGAATTTTCACGATCGTTGTAGGAACAAATCAAAATCCAGCTGGGTACTTTCAGATTGGGATGATCGTTTCCTCCAAACCATTTGTTATGAATGGGATTTTGCTTAGTATAATATGATGGATTTCGAATTTAATAAAGTTCAATAAATATAGCAATGCATATACTAATACTATAGGCCTCAATAACTTGATCATGAGGGATGTTATAAGCTATATCTATACTCATTGATGTCGCTAGAAGTTTTCTCTTTGAGTGAGCTAGAACAAAAATGTAATATATTGGCTTTCAAGTTTTCAAAGAAGTTTCAAGGGTGGGTATCGCCCAACACAACACTCAAATTTTACAAGGCGATATGCGAAAGAAAGTCGTTGTTGATGAGATGACGTATGAAAGGAAACGTACTTTGCGAAATACGAGCCAAAAAGTTGATGATGACATTGTTTTCCCCCGCGATATCCAGGTGAAGCCGCTGCTAGAAGTGACGAAACAGGAGGAGAAACTGACTCAGAAGGAGGACGAGCTCAAGCAGATCCGCGAGCGCATGGAGTCCCAAGTGAAGCGCTGCCAGGAGTACGAGCAGAAGTTCCTGCAGGCCAGCGCCGAGAAGACGCAGCTCGCCGAGCAGCTGCAGGTTAGTACCTTAGCGGCTGTGATGTTAGCTACTAGTTGCGGATAACCAAATCCTAACCGAAGGTCACTAAATAGCTGCGCGAGGATTGGATTGAAAATGTGAAAATAAAATGTAAAGAAGAAAAATAGTTTAGCCTAATAATTTTGTAGGATAATAAGTTGTGTTCACACCTGCTATTTAATCTAGCACTAACCTAGTTTGTATTTTCTCTCATAAGTGAATTTTAGGTAATTCTTTGAGAAAATAAATATCTTAAACCATAAAATGTTTCTGAGGTTCCTGAACCTCACGCGCAGTGCGCAGAATGCATATTTCAGGTGTCGGATGAATGCCGTCTGCGCCTAACGTCTTTTAACCCTTCAGCTGTGTCAGGGGTCATCAGGCGGCTGACATAGTCTGACATCGGCTGTACTGTACTGTACTGTATCAGCCTTTTTTTTAATAGTCCACTGCAGGACTTAGGCCTACCCACGAAGGGTGATTGGGCCATATCCACCACGCTGGCCCAGTGCGGGTTGGTGGATTCGCATACGCCATCGAATTTCTTCTACGGACGTATGCAGGTTGCCTCACGATGTTTTCCTTCACCGAAAAGCCAGTGGTGTGAAATTCCGTACATAAATTCCAAAGAACTCATTGGCTCATCGGCTAGCCTGTATGAATCTGGCCATCATGGAGTTATCACGCTGACTTACTGTATTATACATATTATTTATTGTTTTATCCAGGCGGAGTTGGAGTTGTGCGCCGAAGCGGAGGAGTCCCGCGCGCGCGCCGCGGCTCGCAAGCAGGAGCTGGAGGAACTGCTGCACGACCTGGAAGGAAGGATCGAAGAAGAAGAAGAGCGCACAAATGCTCTGCAGCAGGAGAAGAAGCGGCTGCAGCTCAACATTCAGGTACTGTACACTCTTATGAAAAATTGTGCACTAAAGTACCAGACCAATCCTCTTCTACAGAGGGGAGCTATTATAGTTAATGAGTTAGCTCAGATATAGGTTTTGAGTATTTGAGCCTATACAGGGTGACTGGTAAACATTGAACAAGCTTTTAAGGGCTTATTCTGTACATCAAAACTAACAACTTTTGTCAAAACTCGAAAAAAAAATTGGTGTTCCATAGAAAAATAACGTTCACCCGCAACCAAATGTATGGAACAGCTGATTTTTTTTTTTTTTAGTTTTGATAAAAGTTGTTAGTGTTGATGTACAGAATAAGCCCCTAAAAGGTTGCTCAATGTTTACCAGTATATAGCCTGTGATATAGGATTTTTGGAGTCTTTTCAACAGATACTGTGAACAATTGTATCTGCACATCGTGAATTATGTGGAAGTAGTTATCATTTAAGAAGTGTTTTGCCGTTTGTTTCTATTACACGACTGTGGGATGTTCGCGAGACTTTTTTGCAATGTTTTAAGAGGATGATCAGAACCCCCACCCTAAAGAAGAATAGACAACGCGCTGGTAACGGGCCTGGTGTTGCTGTTGTCCTTAGATGATGGGATCTCTTGCTATCAATAGGCCTGTAATCCTGTCAGTGGTACATTCCTGAAAGTCAAATAGTAACATCACTCTTGGCCTATTTGGATCAGACTTATCTCTAATCTTTACTTACATTTCCAGGACCTGGAGGAACAGCTGGAGGAGGAGGAAGGCGCGCGGCAGAAGTTGCAGCTGGAGCGCGTGCAGTGCGACTCCAAGATCAAGAAGCTGGAGGAGGACCTGGCGCTCAGCGAGGACACCAACCAGAAGCTGCACAAGGAGAAGAAGGTAAGGGCTGGTAGAGGCAGGCTGCTAGACGGAAGCTGCAGCAAAAAGAAGCCATCTGGAACTGCTGAAAAATAAATTATTATAAAAATGTAACTTTTTAAATACAAACTTTCAAGATCCTGGATATCATGTAACAGCAGGGTGCTAGCCAAGACAAAGAAAAACAAGCTCAAACTCGACGGGTCTATCTTGTTTTAAGAGTAGGAATTCCTGTAAAGGAATTCCTATGGCCACCTTCGACACACTCTTTTGACACATCAGATCAGCTCCATGGTACCATATTATTGCATTGTTACGCAACATACATATCCTCATTCCTCATACGACAGACGACTGCCAGAATGTGGAACGCTTTGCCTAGCTCTGTCTTCCCGCTAAAGTACAACATTCTTGGGGTGTCTTCAAATCCCGAGTAAATAGGTATCTTCTAGGTAAGCGTGCTACATTCTAGACCGCATATCTGCTCAACGTCAGGCAATATGTAGTCAAACGCAAACCTACAAAGAATAAAAAAAAAATAAAAAAATGCTTGCGAAATTTCAATTCAATTGGAAACCGGGAATTATAGTCAAATATAACTTGCAAGATTTCACCCGAACTTATATAGTTACGTACTACGGTACATCCATTACAAGTTAAATAAAAGGTTGTAAAAAAACATCTATTTCGATGAGGATCGAAGAGCTGTACTAGGTCTGTAGACGCGGCTAAGAAAGAGCGCTAATAAGTTTGGACACCTTGGAGCCGCCGTTAGGAGATGCAGTAACTTTTGCTCAGTAATATCTGATCGATTCGATTTATGTGTGATCTGGAAGTGTACATTCATGTAAATCGTCTTTGCGCGTTTTATAGAGAACACTGAAACAGCGTGTCTAATGTTACCTACCCTAATTTCCAGATGTTGGAAGAGCGAGCGAACGACTTGTCGCAAGCTCTGGCGGAGGAGGAAGAGAAGGCCAAACATCTCAGCAAGCTGAAGGCCAAGCAGGAGTCCGCTATCGCCGAGCTCGAGGAGAAACTCTTGAAGGTGAGCTTATATTGCTATACTGAACCAAATATGTCTAACGAAACTAGACACCGAGATGAACTAAAATCACAGAGAACTCACTTTCAAAAATGGTCTTTAAAGCGGCTCGACTGATTGTTGACATGTGACACACAACTTATAGATATGTTCTATCTGTATTTATTAAAAGTACCCGGGAAAATATTTTTTAACGTGATTATAGGTCCCGGCACGTAAGTTGAACAAAAAAATATCACTCTCCCTTTCGTTAGCAGAGAAAACAAAAGAGAGGTAGCTATGGTTTAACGTTCAAGTTGTTTGCCAGCTACTTTACAAACTAGTAAATACCAATAACTCGGCTGAATCTGAGGCTCGGTGGCGTATCGCGGCATTATCTCGCAACATAAATGTATTTACCTTTGAGACAATATTTTGCTCCGTAAGGACTCTCCAATGCAGTCTATCCTTTACATGTGTCTGATTGTATGTATTTACCCAGGATCACCAAATGCGGCAAGAAGCGGACCGCGCCAAGAGGAAGTTAGAAACCGAGCTGCAGGACGTCAAGGAACAGCTTGTCGAGAGGAAGGCGCAGCTGGAGGAGCTGCAAGTTGTGCTCAGTAAGCTATTTATGTCTCTTGCGTGATTATACATTTCTGATACAGATATTTTTTGATGTAGCATCTGCCTTCGTGGTTACAAGAAAATTATGGAAAATGTTAAATGCGACGAAACTGATAAATTGTTTGTATTGTCTTGTGCTCTTTTTTGTGTGGAACAAAGAGATGATACCCTTTCATTTTCTTCGAGTAATTCGTAAAATTTAAATCATATCGATCTCTATCTGTACTGATTTAATCGATGACGACTATGTTTTAGCTAAGTATACTGAGCGCCACACAAATTTGAAGGATGGGAAGTTATGCGCAGCGTTCTGCGCAAAAGCCGAAATATGGGTACGCGCGGGAGCCAGAGAGACGAAACGCCGGGGCACACCCGCCCGCCAACCTCATGCCTCCCGCGGGCTCCCTACGCCCGAGCTCACTACTTCGCCATTTGTTTAGGCATTGTGCACACATGAGCAATAATTAACGAATCACGGCGAAGTGTCATCTGCGACAAACTTCCCATCCTTCAATTTGTGTGGCGCTCAGTAAAGTAAGTAGGTCCAAGGAATCCATTTCTGACCAGATGTTTTTCAAAAAATCTACAAACAACTTACATCTTGCTCTTTCAATTCAATTCAACTTCATGTCAGAGGCCTTCAGGCGGCCTAAAAACTCTGACACCAGGACTAGCCACCCGGCCTATACGAACTTACTTACTTACTTACTTAATTCAAACTTTAATCGATTCATATTTTTTTCCAGCGAAACGCGAAGAGGAGCTCGCAGTGGCCATCTCCCGAGTGGACGAAGAGGGCGCCTTACGCGCGGCCGCGCAGAAGGCCGCGCGCGAGGCCGAGTCCGCTCTGGCTGACGCTCACGAAGACCTGGAGGCCGAGCGAGCTGCGAGGACCAAGGCGGAGAAACTGAGGAGGGACCTGAATGAGGAGCTGGAGGCTCTGAAGAGCGAACTGTTGGACTCTCTCGACACTACTGCTGGTAAGTGCTTTATTTACTGTTGACATTGCTATATAATGCCACTTGAATACTGAATTAGCCTTAGTTGACGCTCACAAGGCCCTAGAGGCAGGTTGTCTATGACGTCCATTTCTACTCACTATACATCATAAACAGTTTTTCTACCAAAGTATTACCGCCGCCATATTGATGACACGTGGTGACGTCGGAATATAATGGGTTAAAACCACAGTATAAGTTAAGTAGAAGCCGTGGTGGTCAAGAGGTAGTGACACCCGCCTTACAATCGTGAGGCCGTGGGTTCGAATCCCCGGTCCCGTACCAATGAGTTCTTTGGAATTTATGTACGGAATTTCAGACCACTGGCTTTTCGGTGAAGGAAAACATCGTGACGCGTACGTCCTTAGAAGAGATTCGATGGCGTATGTAAAACCACCAACCCGCACTGGGCCAGCGTGGTGGATATGACCCAATCACCCTTCGTGAGTAGGCCTACGTCCTGCAGTGGACTATTAAAAAGGGTGGTACAGTACAGTACAGTATAAGTTGTGTCATTCAAGGTATAATATTATTTATTTATCCACAGCCCAGCAAGAGCTGCGGTCGAAGCGGGAACAAGAAGTGGCCGTCCTGAAGAGAAGCTTGGAAGAAGAAGCGTCCTCCCACGAGGCCACGCTGGCTGAGCAGCGCCACAAGCACAGCCAGGAGCTGCAGCAGCTCAACGAACAGCATGAGCAAATAAAGAAGGCTAAAGCTGGTGAGTAGTTTCTTCTATCTTCTAGATTATTCTTGAAGGAAATCTATTACAAGCACAACCAGGAGCTTCAGCAGCTCAACGAACCAGCACGAGCAGATCAAGAAGACTAAGGCTGGCGAGTAGATTCTACTACCTTCTAGGAGATTCCAGAAGGATTCAGTAGAAAAATCCTCAAAAGCACTCCAGCAAGCATTACGAGTAAGTCAAGATGGCGTGACTTTCATGAAGATATGGTCTTCACAAGCTGTAAGCTCGATACAGCTCAAAAAACAGCATGAGCTATTGAAGAAGAGTTGAAGAATAAGGATAAAATTCTGTGCGCTTTGCTTTACGAAAAAGATTGATTTATCAAATGAATTAATCTTTAACAAACTCAAAATAATTGTGACAGTTATAAATCAATAATCTTCCGATTTTAAATTTACGTCACGTTTGAAAACTTCAAAAAAAACTTTCTGATCTATACAAACAACTTTCTGCGAAATTTATCAAACGATTTTTTAGTTTTTTATAATTATTATGTGTTAATTAAATAAAAATATATTGTAAAAAATATGGCTGCCACTCGGAGACAAAAAAATGTGAAATTCGGACTTTCGAAGGATGATAACTATGAGGTGGAGGCATCTACTTTTCCTGAAGAAGGCAACTCGTTCAGCTCGGCCAAGAACTACTGGCAACACATGTGCAGTAGCGATGAAAAGGATAAAAAGGGTGATATCTCTTTTATAGGTATTCATAAAGATTCCACAACGTTTTGTGCGAGCGCGTGTCCCTTGTATAATGATCTGACCAATGTTTAGTCTGTACATCAAATGTGGCAGAGGGGTGGGTAGGCTTGGTGAAGGATTTTCTATCTGTTGATTGAGATATTTCAATAGTTGATGGACCAAAAGACTGATTGATGCAGCCTAGAATTATACAAAAGTCGAATTGGCCACAAAACGATATCATAATCATCATGTAACTTACGTATATACGAGTTAATAGCCGTACCGTACCAGCCTTTTCAATAGTCTACTTCAGGACGTAGGCCTACCCACGAAGGGTAATTGGGCCATATCCACCATGCTGGCCCAGTGCGGGTCGGCGAATTCACATACGCCATCGAATGTCTTCTACGGACGTATGCAGGTTGCCTCAGGATGTTTTCCTTCACCGAAAAGCCAGTGGTGTGACATTCCAAAAAAACTCATTGGCGGGTCGGGTGTTACCACTAGACCACCACGACTTATAGCATTGACCGTAATATTATTATCACTACAAATTATAAAGCAAAGTCGCTTTTTTTGTCTGTCTATGTATCCGCTTAGATTATTTTTTAAATATTTTACCCGAAAGGTATAGCTGTAACTCATTCGTAGCTGGGCGAAGCCGGGGCGGGCAGCTAGCTTATAATAAATAATAATAATAATAAATATTAGGGGACATTTTACACACGGTCTCTGACCCCAAACTAAGCAAAGCTTGTGATATGGCTGCCAGAGACTGATATACTACATATACATATTTTAAATACATACTTATATAGATAGTATCTAAATACACCCAGACACAGAGCAAACCTATGTTCACCACATAAATCCTTGCCCTGGGTGGGGATCGAACCCACGCCTCTTTGATCCAGAAGTCAGGTTCACTAACCACTGAGCCACCGAGGCAGTCATCAGCTCATATCTCTCGATTTTACTAGAGAAAAGTAAAGTTATCAACCTGTACTTGATCAATTGAACGATTTACTTTCCGTATCCCAGCTCTGGAGAAGGCGAAGCAGTCGCTAGAGGCGGAGAACGCGGACCTGGCCACCGAGCTGAAGTCCGCGAGCGCGGCGCGCGCCGAGGGGGAGAGGCGCCGCAAGCAGGCGGAGGCGCAGCTGGCGGAGCTGGCGGCCAAGCTGCAGGAGATCGAACGCGCCAGGTGATGTCATCAGACCCTTCCATTTTTTTTTACCATCCTACTTAATATTATAAACGCGAAAGTTTGTGAGGATGGATGGATGGATGGATGGATGTATGGATGTTTGTTACTCTTTCACGCAAAAACTACTGAACGGATTGAGATGAAACTTTGCAATAAAATGGCTTATATATCAGAATAACACATAGGCTATAAATTATAATGATATTGCGTCAAAAATCAAAATATTATGCGGGCGAAGCCGCGGGTAAAAACTAGTAATATTATAAACGCGAAAGTTTGTGAGGATGGATGAATGGATGGATGTATGGATGTGTGTTACTCTTTCACGCAAAAACTACTGAACGGATTGAGATGAAACTTTGCAATAAAATGGCTTATATATCAGAATAACACATAGGCTATAAATTATAATGATATTGCGTCAAAAATCAAAATATGATATTTTGAAGCCGCGGGCGAAGCCGCGGGTAAAAACTAGTTATTAATTATTTTTATTGGTTTGATGCTATGAGTCTCATTTTATTTCGGTTATGATATTTTATTCTTCGGTTTTCAGAATTTTTACCTTAGCATTTACTTCTGCTTTTGTCATTACTTATTGTAATGTTTGTTCTACAGGACGGAGGTGCAAGAAAAGTGCGTCCGGTTGCAGAGCGAGGCCGAAGCCGCCGCGGCGCAGCTGGAGGCCGCCGAGCTAAAGGCCTCCGCGGCCGCCAAGCAGGCCGCCACCGTGGGCGCGCAGCACGCCGAGCTACAGGTAACCCAGTGCTCCGCTGGCTGCCTCCGAGTAGGCCTCCACTAAAATAAAACGCTTTGAGAAATTATTGAGTAAGATGTCTGGCCGGCTACCTATACATTAAAAAAAAGAATCTAGAAAAAAATGTGAAAGAAAAAAGAAAGATATTTTTAGACAAGCAAAACTGCAAATATGATAATATAATACAGGGGAAGGTAACATCGCTACGCTAATAGACTACTGTCTCAGAGCAAATAAAAAAATCAAGAGGGAACGTCGTTGAACAGGTGAAGCCGGGTTTTTATACATGTGTGAGTGCGTCGGTGTTGCGTCGCCATAGTTTGACTGACAAGCCAAGCGCGTAGTTTCATAGATACCTGGATGTGTGTGGAATTGTCTGTACACGGCGAGGCGTAGTTTTTGTTGGCTTCACTTGTTTGTTCACAACATTCTCTCTTGATTTTTTTATTTGCTCTGAGACTACTGTATGGTTTGGACGATAAGATAGGTAAGCACAGGCCTAATAGAGTTAATTTTATGGTCAAACTTAATCCAAGCTTATTTATCATATCTATAACATTGAAAATTATGTTAATATGTACTTACAATTTTCACCAGGCTCTTCTCGAAGAGGAAACCAAGCAGAAGCTGTCTCTGCAGACGAAGTTGCGCAACATCGAACAACAGTTGGAGCAGGCACGAGACTCGCTGGAAGAGGAGGAAGAAGCCAAGAAGAACCTCGAGAAACAGGTCCGTTTGTAGATAATATCCTCCATACAGCTAGAACATTTTAGAAGGAACATAGCAGCTGTCTCTGCAGACGAAGAACCTCGAGAAACAGCTGGACCAGACCACAGAGGAGGAAGAAGCTAAAACTTCGAAAAACGGGTCCATTTGCTCCTAATATCCAAGACTCTTCTAAAGGAGCAAGCCAAGCAGAAGCTTTCTCTACAGATGAATTTCTCGTATACTGAGCGCTACACAAATCGACGGATGGGAAGTTATGCGCAGAGAACTGCGCAAAAGCCGAAATATAGGCATTCGCGGGAGCCAGAGAGACGAAACGTCGGGGCACACCCGCTCGCCAACCTCATGCCTCCCGCGCGCTCCCTACGCACTACGACAGGCGGCGTCGGAATTGTGCACACATGCGCAATAATTAGCCAATCGCGGCGAAGTGTCATCTGCGGCTAACTTCTCATCTGCCGATTTGTGTGGTGCTCAGTATACCATATTTTTATGCAAGCTTTTTCATATCAATCGTGACCGGCAACACTGATACTGATTTCACACTGATAGCATGTCCTCTTTGTCCTTTTAGGACCTTCTGAACTTGTCATTTTGAAAACCTGTTCCAAGTTTTAATATGGTGTCTTTATCCAGGTGGTGGCGCTGACGCAGCAAGTTGCCGACGCGAAGAAGAAAGCTGAAGAGGAAGCAGAAAACGCGGCCGCGCTTGAAGAGCAACGCAAAAAGCTCAGCAAAGACGTGGAGGCTCTCCATCGGCAGATCGACGAGCTGCAGCAGGCCAACGACAAGCTGGACAAGAGTGAGTCATCCCGATATAACTAGCTCACTGCCGGACACAGGCCTCCCCATACAAACTCAGATCGACGAGCTGCAGCAGGCCAACGACAAGCTGGACAAGAGTGAGTCATCCCGATATAACTAGCTCACTGCCGGACACAGGCCTCCCCATACAAACTCAGATCGACGAGCTGCAGCAGGCCAACGACAAGCTGGACAAGAGTGAGTCATCCCGATATAACTAGCTCACTGCCGGACACAGGCCTCCCCATACAAACTCAGATCGACGAGCTGCAGCAGGCCAACGACAAGCTGGACAAGAGTGAGTCATCCCGATATAACTAGCTCACTGCCGGACACAGGCCTCCCCATACAAACTCAGATCGACGAGCTGCAGCAGGCCAACGACAAGCTGGACAAGAGTGAGTCATCCCGATATAACTAGCTCACTGCCGGACACAGGCCTCCCCATACAAACTCAGACCGAGGAGCTGGAGCAGGCCAACGACAAGCTGGACAAGAGTGAGTCATCCCGAGTATATCTAGCTCACTGCCGGACACAGGCCTCCCCATACAAACTCAGATAAAGGAGCTGGAGCAGGCCAACAACAAGCTGGACAAGAGTGAGTCATCCCGAGTTTAGCTAGCTCACTGCCGGACACAGGCCTCCCCATACAAACTCAGATAAAGGAGCTGGAGCAGGCCAACAACAAGCTGGACAAGAGTGAGTCATCCCGAGTTTAGCTAGCTCACTGCCGGACACAGGCCTCCCCATACAAACTCAGATAAAGGAGCTGGAGCAGGCCAACAACAAGCTGGACAAGAGTGAGTCATCCCGAGTTTAGCTAGCTCACTGCCGGACACAGGCCTCCCCATACAAACTCAGATAAAGGAGCTGGAGCAGGCCAACAACAAGCTGGACAAGAGTGAGTCATCCCGAGTTTAGCTAGCTCACTGCCGGACACAGGCCTCCCCATACAAACTCAGATCGAGGAGCTGGAGCAGGCCAACGACAAGCTGGACAAGAGTGAGTCATCCCGATATAACTAGCTCACTGCCGGACACAGGCCTCCCCATACAAACTCAGATCGAGGAGCTGGAGCAGGCCAACGACAAGCTGGACAAGAGTGAGTCATCCCGATATAACTAGCTCACTGCCGGACACAGGCCTCCCCATACAAACTCAGATCGAGGAGCTGGAGCAGGCCAACGACAAGCTGGACAAGAGTGAGTCATCCCGAGTATATCTAGCTCACTGCCGGACACAGGCCTCCCCATACAAACTCAGATAAAGGAGCTGGAGCAGGCCAACAACAAGCTGGACAAGATTGAGTCATCCCGAGTTTAGCTAGCTCACTGCCGGACACAGGCCTCCCCATACAAACTCAGATCGACGAGCTGCAGCAGGCTAACGACAAGCTGGACAAGAGTGAGTCATCCCGAGTTTATCTAGCTCACTGCCGGACACAGGCCACCCTATACAAACTCAGATCGAGGAGCTGCAGCAGGCCAACAACAAGCTGGACAAGAGTGAGTCATCCCGAGTATAACGAGCTCACAGCCGGACACAGGCCTCCCCAAAAAAAAATTAAGATCGAGTAGCTGGAGCAGGCCAACAACAAGCTGGACAAGAGTGAATCTGTTCTTCATTGTCATCCCAGCCGTGGGTAATCCAATGCAGACCTTCCTTATAGATTTCCAAAAGGAAAAAAAAGGCGGAGTAGAAAGAATGGATACAATTGGGGTCGAGAACAGGGCATGGAGTTTGGTGAAAGTAAATGATATTGCAATGTTTTGCACTTTAGATTTCAAGTACGAGTATGTGTTGTTTCATCTCGAAACTAGCTGAGTTATCGTAACAGTTTATTTCCCATTTTATCACCTTTTTTAAGCTCTCGATTAAAAGTGTTATATGTTAAAGTGGTTTGTTTATCGTTTGTTTCTGTGGTAAGGGTAACCTTAACGAATTGATCTATTTTTATACAGTTTATTATGTTTGAAAGCTGATGTAGTTTCATTGTTTTCAGTTATGTTTCAATAGTACATTGTATATCGGGTGATTACGAGATTTTTAATATTACATTTACTGTTGTATAGGTAAAAAGAAAGTACAAGCGGAGTTGGAGGACACGAACATCGAGCTGGAAGCGCAGCGCGCCAAGGTTATGGAGCTAGAGAAGAAACAGAAGAACTTCGACAAGGTTCGTACAACCAAATCCTCAATCATAAAATATATTTCCTGTTCCATAAAAAATGTGCATTGACTTGCAACACTTTGTGCATAAAACAATACGTATATTATACTATATAAAGTTAAATATATATATATATTGTCCGAATCACACATTGTAATTATATATATATAGTTTTAAAAAAAAACTAAAAACACGCTTAGGATCATCAATTTTTTTTTTATAAATGCTTTGTCATCGGTCTTTGATAGGTGTCCAAAGTTTAAAGAAAATCTGATCGCTCAAAGTACGTCAAAATCGAGCTCAAAGGGGTTGGTTACAAGCAAGCAAACATACAGGTGAAACTAATAAAAACGTGTTAAAAATATGTACAGGTGTTGTAGGCCGCGCCACACAAGTTGGCGGATGTGAAGTTAGCTACAAGCTCCTGACTGAAGCTCACATAAAGCCGCACGTTGATTGGCTATTGTGCAGCTTGTAGCTAACTTCACATTCGCCAACTTGTGTGGCGCGGCTATACTTACGTTTTTCTGAGTTTCTCTTTTTTTTTTTCTTACTACTCGCGAGTTTCGACCGCAAATATGGAGATCTCTTTCAACTATGGAGTGAACTCACGTCTCGTTTCGCATGGCACTGAGCTTTAATTACAAACAGTGTCTGTTTCCTTAATCGAATCACACATGTTGGCGGTTGTCAGATTAGCTACAATACAAGCTACGGCCCAATCCTGACTAATGCTCACTGACTAGCAGCAGCGCGAGGATTGGGTTATCCGCAATTTGTAGCTAACATCATAGCCGCCAAGTTGTACCATTCGAACTCTATGTATCGTTTTACGTCAAATGATTGTTCTTTGCAATGGACTTGATTGAAAGTGATGTGAAATATTGTTTAATTCAAGCAAGGTTTTGTTTGCTTAAAATTATCATGCCAATGAACATTCGTTATTCGAAAAAGCCGTGGTGGTCTAGAGGTAATGACACCCGCCTTACAATCGTCGTGGTCAAATCCCGGTCCCGTACCAATGTGTTCTTTGGGATTTATATACGGAATTTCACACCACTGGCTTTTCGGTGAAGGAAAACATCGTGAGGCAACCTGCATATGCCCAGAGAAGAATTCCAATGGCGTATGTGAATCCATCAACCCGCACTGGGCCAGCGTGGTGGATATGGCCCAATCACCCTTCGTGGGTAGGCCTACGTCCTGCAGTGGACTATTATAAGGCTGATACAGTACAGTACAGTACAGAACATTCGTTGATCAGAAAACAATCGAATATTTGTGTTATTATATTTGTGACTGCCTCGGTGGCTAAGTGGTTAGTGACCCTAACTTCTGGATCAAAGAGGCGTCGGTTCGATCCCCGCCCTGGGCAAATATTTATGTGATGAACATAAGTGTTTGGTCTGTGTCTGGGTGTTATTTAGTTACTATCTATATAAGTATGTATTTAAAAATAAGTATATGTAGTATATCAGTCTCTGGCAGCCATATCACAAGCTTTGCTTAGTTTGGGGTCAGAGGCCGTGTGTAAGATGTCCCAAAATATTATATTATATTTAATTGCGTTTTTTTATAGGTTGTAGCAGAAGAACGAGCGATCGCAGAGAAATATGCCGCAGAAAGAGACCAAGCCGAGCGAGAGGCGCGAGACAAGGAGACTCGCGTGCTCTCTCTCTCGCGACAACTCGACGACGCCGCGGAAAAGGTAGCTTTTATATGTTTCAAAATGTTATATTGATTGAATAAAATGTAAAGATATACGCACGATATTTTGAAAATACTTGTCATATTAATACGGCCCATATGGTAGCTATATTTTTAAATCTTTTGTGCGGTGCGTGCTAGAATGTATATGACATATTTTGCTCAAAATTTAGGCACTTTGATGACCACATTGATGCCTTTTTTAACTACCTTGAAGTCGACTGGGTTGTGTCAGTTTGTTTGGTTATTTATCTTTCTTAACTTTTTGAAACGAAGAAAAAAGCTTAATTTTTGTCTTGAACTTATTTGAGTGCCAAATTTACCTATCAACATTTCCGGGCATCAACGATGTCTATACAGGGTTATTTCTAATCAATTAGCATCCTTTTAAGGGCTTATTCTGTGCATCAAAACTAACAACTTTTGTTCTACGACTTTTGTCATATATCAAAAAAAAAAAACAACTGTTCCATAGAAAAATATAGTTCACCCGTGGCAAAATGTATGGAACAGCTGATTTTTTTTGAGTTTTGGACGAAAGTTGTATAACAAAAGTTGTTAGTTTTGATGTACAGAATAAGCCCCTAGAAGGTTGCTAATTGATTAAAAATAACCCTGTATAGTCGTCAAAAAAATTGGGCCTGGTCGTTTTTACCTCAATAAAGAAATACGTATTAGTTGTAGTATAATGTGCTCAAATCGCGAAAGTTTGAAAATAACACTCAATAAAGAAATTTGTATTTGTATGAAAGGAAAGAAAAATTGAAACGTGGCGGTCAAAATGTTAAAGAACTTGAGCGAACTTGTCTCACATATCATTGTACCGTTGTATTCCTCAGGTGGAAGAGCTAGAACGCACCAAACGCCTCCTGCAGTCCGAACTCGACGAGCTGGCCAACACTCAAGGCACCGCCGACAAAAACGTGCACGAACTGGAGAAGGCTAAGCGAAGCCTGGAGTCGCAACTAGCGGAGCTGAAGGCACAAAACGAGGAGACTGAAGACGATTTGCAGTTGATAGAAGATGCTAAACTACGCCTCGAAGTCAATATGCAAGCTATGCGTGCGCAGTTTGAACGGGACTTGCAGGTTTGTACCTTTTTAGGGTTCCGTACGCAAAGGGTAAAAACGGGACCCTATTACTAAGACTCCGCTGTCCGTCCGTCTATCTGTCTGTCTGTCACCAGGCTGTATCTCATGAACCGTGATAGCTAGACAGTTGAAATTTTCACAGATGCTGTATTTCTGCTGCCGCTATAACAATAAATACTAAAAACTAAATAATATAAATATATAAGGGGGGCTCCCATACAACAACCCTGATTTTTTAACCGTTTTTTCGCTCGATATGACACGAACGGTAACAAGTAGGCGCTTAAAATATTCACAGAATATTTAATTGTATTCAATAATCAATTATTAAATTAAAATAAAATAAATATTTAAGGGGGACTCCAGTACAGTACGGAACCGTTAGTTCGACTCGCAATTAGCCGATTATTTTGGGTTGATTTTTGGTTGAGTTAGAGAACTCTAAACGAAGTCTGGAGTCACAATCGGCGGAGTTGAAGATGCTACACTTCAACTCATGTACATGTTAACTCGCTAGTGTATCCTAATGTCATGGAACCCGAGAGGGTACTCCTTGAAGAGCAATGCTGATTGGAAATTTTAATGTATGAAAGAAAGAAGAAAGAAATTTTATTTATTAACTGAGTAAGAAATCGGTACAAATTGTCCACGAAACAACATTATCGTTAGACTCATTCACATCAATTGGATTAACAGCGGGCCCCCAAACTCGGCTAAGCCGGTCTCTTGATGACCCATTCCAAATTAATTGCCAAGAGCTGAATTGGCGCGATTTTAGACTATTATCATACCATATCAAAACTTGATGTACGTATAATTGACATACAATTTTGATAAGTGAAATTTAGAAACATTAAACAAAACATAGTAGGTATAACAAAGACCAAGCATATTACTAAATAAAATTATAATATACTTACATAGTTGATTAAGACATTGCTTTGCTTTAAATGAAGGCTAAAAGAAAATTATACTAGCTGTATTGATTTTAGTGTTAACATTATTTACTATCAACAACACAATCATACAATTTGGAGTGATGATGTGTGTGTGTGTTATTGGGTATGTATGTTGTATTTTGACCTGTTACTATTGTTATTAATAAATTGGTTGTGATTAATAAATATATCTTGTCTTATTCTCTCAGGCTAAAGAAGAACAGGGAGAGGAGAAACGACGCGGTATCGTGAAACAACTGCGCGATCTCGAGTCAGAGTTGGAAGAGGAGCGCAAGCAGCGCGCCGCCACGCTCGCGCTCAGGAAGAAGCTCGAGGGCGACCTCAAGGACGCCGAGCAAGCCTTGCACCTCGCCAATAAGGTAAAATGACCCTTACACTATAAAGTAGAAGCATACCGTAGTATAATTATTATGTCTGTACCCAAATAATACCCACAATATCGAAAACAACATGGAAGTTACCGTTATATACGTACTATATGGTTTATATGGGCTTTTTATGGTAATGAGTTCTAATTGTAAAACAGCGCGTCAGAATACTTGCGCTTGGGAAAAAGCTCGAACCTAACCTAAAAAATGGTGAGGAAACTTTGCACCTCGCCAATAAGGTAATATCAATCTTAAATCATCATTTGTCTCGTGAACGTCATCTACAAACTAAAGAATACAGAGTAAAAATCATTGTTATATTATTATCTTTGGTGTGCATCAATTCGATTGACATGCATTTGTAGCTTCGCGTGGAATACAGTCGGATGTAATTGAAACTGTTATATTCTGGAGTTCTGATCGGATCTTTATGATGATGAAATGAAATGAAATATTTATTCCACTAAAATAGAGTACATAATATAAATGGTGTTTCAGATTGATTCGTTCCTACTATTTGCCATTTACTAGCATGTGGAAAAAAGCACTTAAGTAAATAATAAAGTTATAACAGAATTATTCCTAAAATTAATTACAAATCATGTCAAAGTAAATAATAAACATGTTGAAATCAAACAAATGAATAAATGTTATCGTTTACGCATAAATAAAAATTCGTTTAGGCTATAGTAACATTTTTCTATTAGCCATGTCTTAAGTTTACGGCAAAACATTTCATAAGGGAGTTCTTTCAATGATACAGGTAATTGGTTATATACGGTGACACGTATTGTGTATGTTTCTTTCAGTTTTATGAATGTACGGCATTACGGAACTAAGAAGAGGAACAGATCATGAAATTGACGAATGCATTAGTGTAATAAAATGAAAATACGCAAATCACTTTGTACACTCAAAGTCAACAAAGTCAAGAACACTAGTTATTATAATTTTCGGTATTTTTATTTTATAATTTCGCTTCATTATGTTTATAACAGTAAAATGTAATCGCAGGTGAAAGAAGATGCGGTGAAGCAAGTGAAGAAACTCCAATTACAATTGAAAGAAGCTCTGAGAGAGGCGGAGGAGGCGCGAGCGGGACGGGAAGAGGCCTCGGCCAGCGCGCGCGACGCAGAGAGAAGAGTCAAGGTATAATTATTTTAATCGATCCATATAATCGGTTCGAAATCTATATTGCTGTTAGTCGAATTTGCAGATAAGACTAAGATCTTAGAGAACGGATTTTCGATTCCTTATTGATTTAAATTGTAAGTGAAGAGAATTGGAAGGTATAACGTTATAAAATAAAATTATGCTAAGCATAATCATATAGTCATTTATTTATAACACCATTTGTTACAAGTCAAGTTGTTTGTCACTTTGTGACAGTCAGCGTGTGTGAAAATAACAGTGCCGTGACAGTTTACTGTAGTTTTACGGCACTTCATTGATTTGTTGTGATAACTTTGTATTTTAAAGATGAATAAAAAAAATAATTAAACATTACATTAATCATATCAGTTGTAATCTTTGTCTTCTTACAAACGCTGTCTGGAATAATGGAGAACAATAAAAAAAATGCTATCCCACTGAAAAATAATTCCAAAGAATAATTATTTTTCGCTCGGTTTGTAACTTTGAAATATTCTATTTTATTTTCGGGATGAGCGTTAGTCACCTAACTATAACAGAATACGGCTAAAACTCACGTTATAATTATATATGTGCGCGCGCCAGTCGACGGGGCTGCGCGTATTCCCTGAGGATGGAGTACTAAATACTCCGAAACCGGTCGAATTTCCTTGCGGATCGACCGTATAATTATAACGTGAGTTTTAGCCGTATTCTGTTATAGTTATGATGAATACTCACGGTAGTTTTAATGAAGTGTTAGTCACCTAGTATAAATTTTGTACGTTTGCAGGCGTTGGAAGCGGAAGCCCTGGCACACTCGGAAGAGTTAGCCGTGGCGGACCGCGCGAGGCGCCAGGCCGAGGCTGAGAGGGATGACCTTATGGATGAGCTCAACAACACCACCAGCAAGGTACTGTAGGCTAAGAAATCTCGTACCACAGAAGAAGTCATTCAAAGTAACAAAAAATGAATTATATTATAATTTAACTGTGGAAACTCGCGTGATTTTTGTACATTTTTAATTAGAATATAGGTTCACACGTTCCATAAATACCACGCGTGAGCGACACCTATCTTTTATTCTAGTTGAAAATATACTTAGAATCCTCCTAATCTCACGCTAAAGATAAAATTAATCACGCAACAGCACAAAATCATGACGCGACCTCGTATACTCGTCTCGATCATTTTTCTGGAAAAAAAAATCTATTCGTTCAACCAAGCTAAAGTTGTAAAGAAGTAACTAGATAGAGACTAGAATAGTATATCAGTAAGCAAATTGTGTTTGATACAAACAATAGAGCCTTACCATGTTACCACAAAAGTTTTGCGCACGCTTTAGGCAATGTTTAACAGTATTTATTTATTTGTTAAGCAGATTTTAACTATATGCGTGTTATGTATTGCAGAGCACTCTGCTGGTGGACGAGAAGAAGCGGCTGGAGGCGCGGATATCGGCGCTCGAGGAAGACTTGGATGAGGAGCAGTCCAACAACGAGATACTCAACGACAGGCTCAGGAAGTCACAGGTACCTATTAACTACTCTACCGGTCCATTGACTTTTAGTCACTAGGCGTAGAAATTTTTTTGAACGAACGTTCTATGTACTGACATACGAAAACCCGGGAGAAAACAAACACATCTGGCACAATTACAGATTTTTATTCTTTTTATTCTGGACACACGTTTTAGTTAGTTTCTGGTTGACGCACACCTTTAAATCTCCTGTAACTTTCAACGAGTGTCCGCTCGATAACATAGGTGTATAATAATCCAAATTCTAACACTCGTCCATCCTGACAACATGTTTGCCCTCACACACGACCCTGTTAGTAAGCCCAACACTACTATAGATAGAATTAATCTTAATGTCATTTGCGAAGTAGCTACAAACTGTGCAAAACTCACCTCTTCTGGCCTATAAATTTTCTCCTGCGCAACGTTTCACCTCGTGTCCACAGGTACTATTAAGTTCGAATCGTATTATATTTTTCCGTATTCCTTTCAGAACCAGATAGACCAGCTTACAATGGAGCTGGGCACAGAGAAGTCTGCCACGCAGAAGCTGGAGAGCGGCAAGCTGGTGCTGGAGCGACAGAACAAGGAGCTCAAGGCCAAGCTCAACGAGCTGGAGACCAACCAGCGAACTAAGACCAAGGTAAGGATGTCTACTGGAATCAGCTGTTTATTTATTTGTTAGAATAGGTATGCGTAGAGTACAAGTCATAATCTAACCAACATCGGGTAGACTTGCTCCAATTGCGACTTTATATTTCAATATCTATGTGAATCTTCATCATTGAATCGTACGTTCCAGGGCGTGATCACCTCTCTGGAGCTGAAGGTGGCCAACTTGGAGGAGCAGCTGGAGGTGGAGTCCCGCGAGCGGCTCGCGCAGCAGAAGGCTTCAAGGAAGCTCGACAAGAAGATGAAGGAGCTGGCGCTGCAGCTCGACGAGGAGCGACGTCATGCCGACCAGTACAAGGAGCAGATCGAGAAGGTAATTCCTCGCACCATGCAGGCTCCTCCAGCATAAGCTTAAAACTGATTGGTTGAGGCGCTGAGTATAGCCTCGCATAGATCTCACATAGCATTAGCTGAGTGACTTTTACTTAAGTTTTCCGCTGCTAATCGTCTCCATTTTCAAGAGGTGGATAAGAAAAGACTGCGTGATAACCACTACAAAAAGCAAATCTATAAAGTCCGAGGATATGTTATTATAGGGGCTCATGAGCACGAACACAAAACAAAGCTTGTCAAATATTGCCACCACTGGTCTACTACTCTATTTACAAATGGATTGCACCATTTTAGGTTATATATGGGTTCGTCTTCAGTTATTTTTTCTGATTGATATATTCTTAATTCAAAGCGTTCGACAACATTAAAAGCTCGTGTTTTATTCATGTGCATTTACGTACAGACATTAGCTGTTAACGAAGCGTTTCCATTTACCTGTTCGAAGTGTTTCTAATTAACAATTTAACATTTTCCCAGATGAATGTCCGCGTAAAGACTCTGAAGCGTCAATTGGACGAGGCGGAGGAAGAAGTCCAGCGCGAGAAGGTCGGCAAGCGCAAGGCGCAGCGAGAACTCGAAGACATGCTCGAAACGCACGAGACTCTGTCCCGAGAGTGCAACAACCTACGGAACAAGCTCAGGTAAATATTTCTTCCCCTGATGGAGCCTGAGGAGAGACATGAAAGCCGTAGTTGTTATATTGTAATCGAATGTTTGTCTGATTTATTTTTTAGGAATGAAAGTATTGTGATGAAAGTACCGAGTGCATATCTGTAATATTAAACAATAAAGTGTGATTGGTGCTCCCAGGCAATGTATGTATATTGGATATGAAATAATATATTTTTGCAAATTGAATAAATTTTCTTATTCAATTCCTTAAAAGTGACTGCGTTTTGAAAATATTCAAATCTACCAGGTTTTTAGACCATTGCTGGACTTATGAAGGGTAAAAGGGGTTTTAGTAAAACAATAATTAATTTTTGTTGTTCTTTTTTTTTTCAATCTGAAATGGTTGAATCTTTCCAATAAAATAATTGAAATATATATCTGTTTGGGAGCTACTATGGCATAGACAAATACCATCTGTGTATTTGTATTGGTCAGTTCCCCCTGCGTCGACGATTAATATGGCTGATTCCACCGCCAAATCACATTCCCACACCGAAAATCCTCTCCCACTTGTTCCCTAATACGTACCCAGCAATATGTGACGGCTCATTTACCCAACAGCACGTATGAGGCGGGTCGTTCTGTCCGCGCGAGCATGTCCGCCACTCGCGCGGCCTCGTTCACCGACGAGGAGGAATATACCGAGTAGCTGCAGAGGTAACCTCCCGCTTGGGCAGGTCGGCAGGCACTAGTGGTCCAAGAGCCGGTGAACAGCGACCTTCACCGATGTTACAACCAGATGACACATATTTGTATCAATTATCATTTATTTACAAATACGCCTATGATATAGCTTGCCTATTGAAAAGTATTCATGGTTATTTTTATTAGGAACGGCTTTTTGAAGGCAAGCATTTGTATTTGCAGCCCTGGGCACAGGTCTCCCCAATTTCCTTCCATGGGTCGCGATCCATCGCAACCTTTCAATCCCTCTCGAATGAGTCAAGAATTTTGTAATTAAATTGTCTTTCTTATGATACCAACTTTGACTGCTTATCAGATCGGTTTCGTACTTATATTGACGTAATTTTGATGAACAAAAATAAGTAGGCAAAACTATACATCAAGGTATATCCTTTAACTTTAAAACTTTCAGTTGGAAGTAAAAAGTATCGGTTATCAAGAGTGACAAATAAGGTAACAAAAAAAAATTAATATAGCCATGAACACTTTTCGACAGCCAATAGATATCATAGGCGTATTTATAAATAAATAATGTTCGATAAAAATGTCTCATCTGGTTATCAGATGAGTGATGGTCGTTCTTCCACGTCTCTCCCACTACAGCCTAGGCTCGCAACTCGTAACATCCGGTCAACGCAGCGAGAAAGCTGGGCGCTTGGAAATGTTTTGAATATTATGTACATTTTTCTGATAGGCATTTTTTCGTGTTTTTAAGTGAGAATCAAAAATCAAATCAATGGCAATAATAAGTTTGAACAATTAATACAATGAGTCTTAAATATCAGTAATCAAAGCAATGGCAATAATAAGTTTCGAGCAATAAAGACTGAGTCTTCAATATTAGCAACTGAATAGTACTGATAAACTTTTAACGGGATACGTAGTAATAATAACACATAGTCGTGATAGTCATGGAGAATTACATTGAGTTTAAAACAATAGAAATGCTTACGTCTTAAAACTTAATACCTAAAGTTGTCCACTTAGCGTTACAGTAAATTATTTCAGTGTAACTTAAAGATGTTAATCTCAACAGTATATTGCGTTGTAAAATAACAACTCTTCAGTTAAATTAGATTTGAAAATAGGTCAAAACTTTCCAAGTGCCGATATCGGAGTGCTTTTCAGGTTTCGCAGGTTCTATGTCAATGTGTCGTATTTTTCTCTCATGAATTTCTCATCAACTCTGAATTAAAAAGATTACCACTATCACTGTGTTGTCGATTGATTTTCATACATGTTGGAGTGTTTTTTGGGCTCTAATTTGCATGGCGCAACACTCGGCTGCCTTCGATTTTAATTGTGACTTCGAATTTAATGACTACGATTTAATTGTATTAACTGATTGTTGGGATATTTTTTTACTTACAAAACTAAGGTGGGCCGCGTCAGGAGCCGGAATTTCGGGCGGTGGAGGGTGGGCGATTGAGTGATCTAAAAAACTGAACAATTACTGGGCATTTTTTTTTTCATTTGCTGTTTGTGCTGGATTACAGAGCTGAGGCCAAACGAGCGCTTTTTGAGTTGAGTCGCGTAATTAACGTTTGATTTAGTATAATTTATCATGTATAGTCTAGTTTGTACGATACGGTGATATAAAATGAGTTAAAGTTGTCAATTGGTGACACCTGTAAAAAAACGCGATTCATTCATTGTACGCGACTCAAAACTCGAAAAAATGCTCCTTTGACCTCAGTGTAAGGGTATAAAAGAGCACCTAATTTTCACACAACTTTGAGATCGGGTTGTTCAAAATTGAGCTCGTTTTGTTTAAAATTGAGCTCGTTTTGTTTAAAATTGAGCTAGTGTAGTTCAAAATTGAGCCCGTTTTGTTCAAAGTTGAGCTCTTTTGTTCAAAGTTGAGCTCGTTTTGTTCAAAAATGAGCTCGTTGTGTTCAAAGTTGAGCTCAATTTGTTCAAAGTGAGTGAATAATTAGCTACTCCTTTATGTCCTTAAGCTCGCGTCAAACAGCAGCTGAGATTAACAACGGTGGTTTGTTTCCACAGACGGCAAGGTGGTCCCATCGGCCTCTCGGGCGCGTCGTCGTCATCCCGCATGAAGCGCACGTCGCTGGCGCCCGGCGGCGGCTCGGGCGACGAGTCCTTCGACGACGTCAACGACACGCCCAACAGCGTTGAATAGGCCCTCATCTAGCTCGCGCACATTCGACTTTAGCTGCGGAACGGACGCGGTCGTATCGACATCGATTTCACGGAAACTCACTAAACAATTAAGTAGTTCTGTTGGTGTATTTTACTAACACAACGGCAAAAGAAAGAAATATATATATTAGTGCTATCTAACAAGTCAAATTTTTGTTTTTTTATACTTATGAGAATGAAGTTTAGGTTAGAATGAAAGAAAAGAAAAAACTGGTTTGATTTGAGCACTAAATGTTTGCCATCTCACATTGGTTTGTTGTAAGTAAAATACAGTGATATTACTAAATCTGGTTTAGTGAGTCGACACTGCAATCGAGGTCAGATATATTGAGCAGAAAATGGACTTCAAGTTATGCTCTCCGCAGTATAATGTAATTACAAAATTGATCTTTTTTTTACCTGGTATGTCTTAAAAATAGACAGATCACAAATCAGCATTGTCTCGCTCTATTTTTTGTCTCTTTCTGCGCTGTTTCGTAGCTAACTTCCCTTCTGTAAATGTATGTAGCGAGTTTTGTCTACGCATTGACCGCCCGCGACGACTGTACTAATATATGCACCTGTCTCTTTCTCTTTTTCTTAGATTAGAGCGTGACGGACTGTCTAGAAACTTTGGTTTAGGCTCCAAATGGAAAAAGTTTGAAACTAAAATGGCTCATTGTAGGCTGTTATTGCTATAATCTCTTCAGCATTGTAGAGAAAATAATACAGCAGTCGTTTTTTAATTTTGAGCTGGTCCGGAATACATTAACAATATTAATGGTTCCAAGAGCTTGAATTACGAACCAGCATGACACATAATTATTCTCAAAGAGTCGTGTTGATTCTCATTCGCTGTAGTATAGTTTTTGATGTATTTCGGACCACTAAGTGTTACTTTCAGTTTCAATGTGTCGCCAGTAGCGCTAGTGTGATCACGTTATTCTGCAGAATAATAAATCAAAACCGCTTGATATACGACACCAAAGGAATAATCTATTATATAGTTGTTGCGATTTGAGCTCTATTTCTAAGGTGTGAAAGGTCAATTTTTGGTGCATATATCTCGAGTCCAGTTACTTATGGAAGTGGTGTTTTCTTATGAAAAAGCATTCTAGTTTATGTAGTGTACTTAAATCTCATTCAACACCACTCCAACGTAATACCGAAGTGATCTCGGCAAACTCTAAAATTATGTTTTGGATTATTTGTTAATGAATTTCGTACTCTACTAGTATAGGCCAAATCATACTTGGCGGGCTGTGATGTTAGTTACAAATTGCGGATAACCCAATCCTCGAGCTTCGTCAGCTTGCAGCTTGTAGCTATCATTACAGCCGCCGAGTTGTATGATTCCTATATTCCTAGGCCTATAATAGATATCAGTTTGCCAAGATCACGAGAGCTCGCGGGCGTGTTTTTTCTAAAGTAAGTCCAATGTAAAGCGATAATATGGGACGGTATGGATCGCTGACGACGCAAGGCTCTGTTATATATTTATCCCGTTTTCTCTTACTATTTGTATTATAATCGTGAATATTTTAATTCTGTCTAAATTGTTTTTTTTTTATTGTTCGATGACGTTTTTAAACAGAAGAACTCATCTTGAATGAATCAGGTGTTAACACTCAGGTCTTTCAAGCGCCGAACTATTCGAAAATTATTATGAAATCATTGCGTTTAAATATCAAAATCGTGCATATATTTTTCTGTTTGAAAATGTCATCATTCGCGTAGAAATATGAAATAATATGTGGTATTTTAATTTTATGTCTGCGACAATGGGAACAGTATCTAGCAGTGATGGAACGATGCGCTCGCGCATGTTCCTTCACATTTCTACTCTCTCGGGTGCTCAAGTTATTTAAAGCCAGCATTTGAACAGTCGACGAATCTCCGAGCATTAGGGTTGCTACACACATATACGGGTCGGCACGATCGGCACTGCTGAATAGTAAAATCGATTGTGTAGATAAATCATTCGGTTCGGCAAATGCCGCGGCTTTCGTTAGACCGGATGGCCGCACAAAACGATTTAAGCCGAATAAGTTCAGTAGCTGTTTCTGGCTTCTTCGGCTTGCCGATCCAGAAATCCTGCCGAAACGAATGTGCCGATCCAAACATATGGTGTATAGGTCGAATCATGCAAGTCGGCGGATGTGAAGTTACTTCAAGCCTATATTCGGCCTATAGCAAGCCTTAAACAATAAATTCGCAGCCCTAGATCCAGTATTAATACTAAACATTCCTAACAATTGAGATTTCGCATGAGCCCCTCGGGCAATATGTCAAATTACTCCATTGGGTGATATGAAATTTTGATAAAAAGTATTATTTAAAAAAAAGTGGCAAAAAGTACGTAATTCGTAACACATGAACTGCATTTACGCGACTGAGTTAAAGACTGTTTTTGCGACAATATTTTGACCCCAAAAATCGCTTCTATTTCACACTACGCTCTGAACTGTTGAGCATATGCAGGACACTACTGCAAATTTTATTGCTTGATTGTTTTTTTTTTTTATAATAACTGAATATGCTCAACCGGTATACACTTCCATGTAAATAAAATCAGTGTGTGTCACTGAGAGCTTAGTTGCCATACAAATTTTATTGATAGTATATAAGTAAGGACATTGTAAGCTTTCGATCGACAGACGACGGCAATACAAAACCGCTACATTTTGAGCCGCGTTCTAACTGTATTTATTACTAAAGAAAATATTACAGCAAGACATTAAGATCGAGTAAAAGTGTGGTAGGTTCCTTTTGCCGTCGGTCTCTGCTTTTTACCATTTAACATTGTTTCCGTCTGTTGGTATGATGATGTAAATACGCCAGTTCCACTCGAGGCGCACGCCGGGAGCAACGCTTGCTTATAATATATCATAGACATAGGTAAGAATCCTAGTAATAAATTGTGGCCTTAGGTGTTTTTTTATCAAGGATTTATTATACGTATAACGTCTCTCGCGAGGCCTAACGATTTGATAACTTTACAGGCATTTGTACCGAGTCTACACGACCCCCATCATTCATTTTATAATTGATTATATAGTTTTTCTAATTAATAATATAAAAAATTAAATGTAAGTAAACCATTAAAGCATAAACATATTTTACTTAAATATTATATTTAATTAACAACATTGATGATTGTAAAATTGGCCATAGGTTGTAACAAGTTGGTATGCCAATTACAATTTTTCATGATTTTTATTACCATTTGTTTTATTTTTCCTTGGAAACTCTAATAAAATTAGGACTTCTTTCAAAAACTCTTCTCTAGCCGGTCTTGATTACGAAGGGATGAAGGCGGCCATTTGCAGGTTAGTCTTATTTAGCTTACTTCCTGTATGCTGATTGTGAGTTTTGTCGTAAACATGACGCGCTCTTCGGCGAGCGCGTAAGCATGTAATTTGTATGAAGAAATGTACTGCGCCACTAGCGGCGCGTTTTTGAAACACAACAAGTTCATAAAAATAACATGCTTACGCGCTCGCCGAAGAGCGCGTCATGTTTACGACAAAACTCACACTCAGCATACTGTAAGTATATACGTCGACACCAAATTCTTCCTTTGTGTATGATCTTCCCCAGTTCTTTACCACCGTCCACGTCTTTAGACCACCTGGGTGAACCATGGAAAGTTTTTTTTACAACGGCTCACCTCTCGGATAAAGAAAGCCCCTAATGTGATATTGGTGATGGTACGCCTGAGAGGCCATCTATGGAGAGGAGTTCCTAATAAAATATGTTCCTAAACCTATTTTATGTAATTAGCCATTCATCACACTTTTCATATTAATAATCACACGTCTTAATTTATTCATTATTGAAGAGAGATTTCATAACTAGGTGGATGGTGGATACTAAATATTTCCTAAGGTACACCCAGGCGAGCCGTTATAAAAAAAAACCTTACACGGTTCACCCAGGTGGTTTCGGGAGGTGGACGGTGGGTAAGCACTGATCTTCCCGCCCTTTCTTATTTTTAATTTTCTTCAAAAACTTTTGTGAGTAATCACACCCAGGAGTTGGCTATTTACACGCCACTCCAATGAAAACGCCCGACTGTAATGTCAATTTGGCCCTGCAACTATAATCCTACCCTGTGATCCTACCGCTTATCTTAGTCCTACTTAAATTTTAACTTGTGTTGATTTTTTGGCATTTATGGGTATTTCTTCGAAATTTCATTCTTCGACTGATTCATCTGGCCAAAATTTTATTTCACTTTTAGCTCTGTCGCACATGTTCATATGTAAAAAAGGTAACTAAATAACATATATTTCAATGAGGGACTTGTTTTTATTAAGTAGTTTTTAAGATATCTACGTTCAAATATTTTGTGCCCAGATGAATCAGAATTGATTACAGATGAATCAGAATCAGAACTGAAAATGAAAGACTATGTAATTTGGCTGTGCAGTGTGTAATAGGGAAATATCTAATCATATTTTACATACGTACATAAAATTTTAACACTATCATAGCACGAAAAAACGTTGACAAATTAACAATATTTCTTGTATTACATTTTAGAAATCTAATAATTGTAATACTTAATTATAATTCTTATTTTACCTGGGTAAGCGAAAACATTTCAAATTACATAAATTAACTATTGCTAATATTTGTAACTGATAAATAGGTACATGAAAGTTAATAATTAAGAAAAATGAAAGAATGTTTGAAAATATTATCAAAGATTTTCTTATACAAAAAGCATAGGTACTATAGTATTAAAGATTTTATATGTGACAAAAATTCCTTGCGTAAACTGACATGTGACAGTAAATTGTTGTAAATGAAAATGTATTAATTCTGTTAGCTTTATTGTTTTATGTTAATTTATATTTATTGTTTACTTTTGAAATTCATACGTGTGAAATATTGTACCTATGTGGGAATAAATGAACTGAACTGAACTAATAGTATAGTAATTGGTACAATATATTATTCTCTCTGTTTATTTTTTCCATGTACAATTCACGAATCCTGTTTATTATCTAAAAATCACAAAATTAAAGTAAGAAACATGAGATCAACTTTAATTAAATGGAATTTTTGTCAGTAATCTTCATTGGTAACTATCAAATAAACATAATTGAAGTCCCAGTTGAGTACTACAAGAAAAAAATCTTTAGCTTTTTGCAAAGTCCCGAGCTACTTTCAATGTCATCTTTAAAACCTTTTTCTTGTTGACGAGATCTTGATTTTTTAATGGAAGATTGAGTAATCATACCTTCACTAGCAGCGTGAGACTCTTTTGTAAGTTTATTTTATTAAAGCTTTTTAAACAAAAATGCCCTCATCGTCAGAATCTGAACAATCATTCACGTTTTTGTGAAGAAGAGTCGATAGGACATCTATGGTGAATTTTGGAGTAATATTTTTTTTATCGATTGACGAAGTCTCAATCCAAAAACTGTCGTCATTGAGGTCTTTTTGGGCTATGTAAGCTATATTCAAAGCTTTTCCAGTATGAATTTTATGATTTATATGGTGTTTTGTACTCAAAACACCATATAAATCATAAAATTCATACTCTGATTTATCTGGCCTGATTCATATACTTATGAATCAGGCCAGATAAATCAGGATTTTGCCGTAATACATGCATAGCTCATCATACACACTGACTTCAGTATTGTCATTTTTCTACTTGAATCTATAACCCAAAAGCATTACACGAAATACAGATTAAAGTTGTAAAACCGTAAAATAAATTTTATAAAACAAGCATTGTAATCATAATGGCACCTGAACTAAGCACAGATGAATCAGACATTTATCTTTGTAACTCCGGGATCCAAGCGAACCAGCCGCATGACCACCTTCTGGCACGTCTGTTGCTTGACTGGCTTCCCCCCGCGCGGGAAGTCAGACTCTCATCATCATCACCCGACCAAGCAAGGTCAAACACAGCATACGCCACATTAATCAGTATTATATGCCGGACACTTCTTATTAGCTTATTTATAAACATGCTAAAGTAGTTATAACTAATACACATTTTTTTTGTAAAAAAGCAATTCATTTCCTTTTGATATAATTATAATTTATAATGATTTACCAAAGGGAAAATGCGATATTGACCATTTTCTTTCTAAAAATGGCAAGCGGACGCGGTATATGAATCAGAAGAACAAACTTCAAATATTTTTAATGTATACTTAGACTGCAATTATTTGAAAAATATCACTTGTCCCAGGTAGAGTTAAAGCTAAACTGTATAGAAAAAAAAATACACACCGTTTAGTTTGCTGGTTTCAGAAATAAACCCATAGACGTCCAAAATTTTGTCTTCGAAGAAGTACCCTTATAGGTAAAAAACTAAAACCTACGTAAAACCAAAAAAATTGAAATACGCGCCCTGGCCGTATACAATCGGCCATAAAGCCGGAAACATACTATCGGACGCGACTGACAGCCGCGACTTAGCAATGTGCACCGTTTAAAACATTCGGTGTGCCAGATCGCTCTCGGACGTCCAAACGCTTAAGGTCGTCCGAAGGTGATGTCTTCGACTTATGTCCGATAGTGAGCACGGCTCAGTGTACTTTCATAGTCTAGATACCTATCAGTCGCGTCCGTAAGCCGCGTCCGATAGTATGTTTCGAGCTCAAAGCTGGAAACATACTTTGCGTTTTTGCGCTCGGACGTCCGAGAGCGATCTGGCGCGTCAGATGTTTTAAGACGTGCACACTGCTAAGTCGCGACCGTCAGCTGCGTCCGACAAAGATAATGTAATAGCTTAGATTATAGAGGGAATGTGTAATAGGCGTCCGATAGTATGTTTCGAGCTTAGACCAAGACATTGACATTTGTGACTTGTGGTTAAGTCACAAATGTCAACCAGTATTAGTGTTGACAACTTCGCGCGTTCGGCGCCAGATGTAGCAATTTTTTTTGACCTAAAGCGCGTTCTACCGACAAGCGCTAAACCGCGCGTTTTTTAAATAATATTACAGTATATAGCGTAAAAAAAATGCATTACTAATTTTTATAAACAAAAGCACTGAAATGCTCATATCGTAGCAACAAGTGTTTTCTTTTCCACACTCTGACGCTGACGGTGTATGTGCCATAAAAAAAAAAGGGTTGCACTCCCGGAGTGCCGGCAGAAATGAAAACTTGAACATACTTTGTGCATTTTTGAATATTTTGGAATGGTTACTGAAAAGGTTGTAATACAAACACACACGCACACTCGCGGAAGCGCCCTGCGCCACTTAACACAAAATAGCGGGAGCAAGCATACATTTTCGCCACTCGGCAGAGAGAGACCTAGAAGGGAAGGGGATATTACTTCCTCTCTTACGCCGTGCCGGCGGTCTCTTACGACTTTTCGTTCAGAGTCTAGTGGTTAGGTCAGGCTAGAGTTATATCTCGCTATCGCGGAGCGTTATATCTTGTTATCGGAGCTCCTATGACCACAGAGGAGGCCTGTTTCCTTAATAGTAAATTTAAAGTTAATAGTAGATTTACTAAGACTGAAATGATGATTATGTCCCTTTTTATTTATAGAGCTGCAAAGAATGAGATGTATTACCAACCAATTTCGTTAAATAATTAAAATAAAAACAATACATGCTACTTACAAGTTTCGATGCAAAAAAGTGTAAATATAATAAGGTTTACCTATGTTTTGTACAATTTTCAAAGAATAATAATTGTTTGAGAATATCTTGTCCACCGAATTTCCCTAAAACAAAAAAAAAATTTTAACTCTCAATTTTTTACCATAAAATCACCGCGCTATTATTACGGTTTTCAATAACGTACCGACGTCGCAAAGTTAGTGAGCGATTTAGCTCGTTATATCGGTGGTCGAGACTTGCATTTATTGTTACGTCGTTACGGCAAGCGAATTTTTTCGTTAATATTTAACGATAAGTAGTTTGCGATCGCATCTATGTCGAGACTCTTTTCGTGATAATTTGTGCTCCATCTAGCTGTTTTTAGCTTCTTCAATAGCCCCAATTACTAATACTAATGTGTCAACACTGACCATCTTTGAATTTTCTTCTTTCGTATTTTTATTTTCTATTTTGTTTTTGTGCTAGCACCTAGAGTACTATCGAGTATCGAAAAGTAAAATATATTTCATGCTACTTACCTACCAAATACAAAAAGTGAAAATTTTGAGCAAAAACAACTTCTTCATATTTTCAAAACTTTTAATGCTTATCAATTTACTTATTATTCTGAAGATTTTCAGGTAGGATTTGCTCTAGCCACTTCACAGCAGTAAATAGAACTGCCAACGAAGACTGCTGGGTGGAACGACGAGTGTTGAGCTAGTTGAATATTATTCTTTATACCTACCCTACCTATTTAAAATTGAATATCATTTCTTTATCTCAACGGGAAGTGATATCAACCTTTTCTGTCGCAAAGTGGATGATTACAGAAGCTACACAAATGTATAAATGCCAATAAATACGAAGTAATAAGCCATAAACATGTCCAGTGAAAACCTAGAAAGTTTTTCAACTGATGAATGTGATAATATAGTGCCTAAGCGACGGAACAAAAAGAAGCATAAATGTCTTATATGTGATGCATCATATGACAGTGAACTGCAATTTGATAATCATATAGAAACTGAACATATTGTTTTCAAAATTGAACAACTTGATACAGACAACACAGAAGATGACCATGTAACACAATATATTCAGTGTAGATTGTGTGAGTACACTTGCAGCCAATATATAGAATTAAGCGACCATATGAAATTACATGACATTGCGAACAAGCCATTTGAGTGTGACATGTGTGATTACAGAAGTTCTCGGAGATATGATTTAAAGTCACATAAGAGAACACACACCCCAGACGTAATGTATGAGTGCAAAATCTGTGACTACAAGACTGTTTATAAGGACTGTTTGAAGGCACACTCATATAAACACACAGGGTCCAAACCGTATGAATGTGATATATGTTTTCAGACATTTGCAAGAAAATCGTGTTTGAAGGTCCATATTAGAACGCACACGGGTGAAAAGAAATTTATTTGCAATCTCTGCAATTACAAATGTAGCCATAAGCGTTCTTTTGTTGAACACATTAATTTACATCATACTGGGGTCAAACCATATGAATGTGGTATGTGCGATTTTAAGACTCACATAAAGAAATCTTTAAATCTGCATTTAAAAATACATGTCTGAGTAAATGATGAATACTTATTTTTTATTTAGTTAGTACTTAGGTCTTACTTACATTTAAAATGCTTTCCTTTAGATTTAGCTATGCTATGCTCATGCATGCTTACTGTTGGGATTTGAAGCCACAGCCTACACCCAGCAAACTTTCCCACTATTTCATTGATAAATATCGAATTCATTGATGAAATTAATGAGGACGAAAATGAATGTCATCTCTAAGTAACTAGGTACAAATTTGTACTAGCATCCGATAAATACAGTGCAAACCAAACCAGAGAGTAACTTTGAACTAAACCCTCTGTAATACTGAAACAAATTACTCTAAAATCAGTAGTACATAATTATTAACAGAAGGTTCTTATTTGCCACATTTCTTTTTTTGTAACTTTTATACCTATTGAAGTTATAGCTACAAGCTGCGCGCATCTCTTCCTTGAGCCGCTAACATAATAATATTATAATATATTGCTACACTGCACAACCGCTCCCCTTGCGTTCACAGTCGTCAAAAAGTTTGATTCGGCTTATAGGCAAAGAAGATATAATAATACTACGTTATAGGTTAGCGACCTGCGACCTTTAAGCCTGCCCTGTGTAATGCCTATTCTGTGTTAGCGACATTATAGCTATTTATAATTATGTATGTATGAATGATTTTAGAATAGGTATTGCAGAAGAGTGCAAACGGGACTTTGGATTTGAATTTGGCGCGCTATAAGCATTTGTACACAAATGTATGTACTTCACAGAACAGCAGAACTACTTCACCAACTTAAACTACCTATATATTGTTCGCTAAACTTCATTTTTCACCAAAATATATGTACCTACGATCTACATACGTGAAGGTACATTGCCGAGGCAGTAATGATTAATTTTCTAAAATCAAGAAAATACTTCAGAAATCTGTGCCAAATTGTTTTTTTTTTTCATGTTCTACTATTTGCTCTATTGTGTAAGTCACTGTCAATTAGCTGTACGCTAGCGATGTCAAAATGTATAGTTTATTGTCGATATCGATGCTCCAAAATTAACCTTAACATAACTAAGTACAATAATTATTTGAATTAAAACATAGTATTTATCATTTTTATCTTACTTTTTGGCTAATTTTATTTTATCAACAATCTAAATTGGTACTGGATAAAATTCTAACAAAAAAAAAAAATGTATGCCTCAAAAATTCGGATTTAATCACTAAATTGAAATTGATTTAGTTGGTTTCCTTTGTACATTTTAATAATTTGAATTTGACGTTTTTAAACGATGCCGACGGTTGACGGTGCTTGTAATTTTAATTTTTAAATTAGGTTTGATTATTTTAGTGTAGAGTCCTCTAGCTTGAGTTTTAAGAAATATTGTTCAAATCATATTAAAAAGTAATGCTTATCTTAAAGAGCAAAGACCCCGTTATCTGTGGAGTGTAATAAATCAACAACAAAAATAGTTTGGTTAGGATTTTTAGCGATTTTATCATTTTTAGAGTGCTAGTTAGGTGGCGTTTTTAAAATCGAGCCCATAAGGCCTTTATAATTTTTCATTGTATCGAATTAACATCCATTCTCTGAAGTCCTTACTTCTCGCGGGCTTGCACATTATGTATGTTATGTTTATTACTAAATTCAAATATTCGGTCTGCGTCAACTCGACAAAAAATAATTACGGTAATAGTACGGTAATTAGGAAAAACGAATCGATAAAGTAGAGAATGACCGAGATATAGATTAATAAGACCGCGGCGGGTAACACAATTGCATGTAGAATTTAATAGCGTTGTTGTGATAGGTGATAATTGGATAGTTGACAGTCAATGTCAAAACTCAGTTTTTTTTCTCTTTGTTTCGATAATACTATCGAAAATATCGAAGTTAGCTAAACCACCAATAGTAAATATCATGCAATAGTTTTGAATATTGTCGATACTATAGATAGTATCAAACAATGATACTATCGATACTAATAATAATTATAGTATCAATTTAATCGATAGTACAACAGTATCAATTTTATCGAAACGCGTGCTGTCGATAGTATCGATACTACTGACATTTGGAAATCTATACTATATATAATAATAATATTATAAAGAGGAAAGATTTGTATGTAAGTATGTTTGTAACGAATTGGCTCAAAAAGCACTGGACCGATTTTAAAATACTTTCACCATTAGAATGCTACATTATCACTGATAATTATAGCATATTATTTAATCATTGTAAGAAAACATATGGATCTCTATTAAAACTACAAAAATTTTACCCAAGGTGTAAAAAAGGCCTGCAACATTCTTACATCGCGTGCGCTCCGAAAACTATTGATGCTTTACAGTACGACTTTGCAGTACATAGTGAATGATTATTGACTGTAAATAATGATTATTTACAAAAGGTGTCACGACAGCATATTTGACTATTATAGTAAAGCCACATCGGTGTTCTTTTATTCTTAAAAATAAATTGAAATTCCGCCGCAAGAAAATGATCTTAATTTGTAAATTGGTATTAATCCTTATGAAAATAAACTATTTCATATTCAAGACTGTTTTAACAACTTTATCAAATTATTTTATTCACACATTTTATTACAAAGATATCACGAGTTAAAAAATGTAAGTATTATAAAAAAGTTGCGTGGTCGCCGCTCACCCTGCTCTACTATTCCTGTACCTGTACAATGTACATATACCAGCTTTTTTTAATAGTCCACTGCAGAGCATAGGCCTACCCACAAAGGGTAATTGGGCCATATCCACCACGCTGGTCCAGTGCGGGTTGGCGGAGTCATATAGGCCGTCGAATGTAAAATTATCGTCTCAAGTGTTACGCATGATAGAGCTTATATGATATAGATAAATTAGGAAACCGCGACCGCGTAGTAATTTATTGAGTAGCGAGAGTGCCAGTCGTTTTCTTATTATGTACCTACATACAATCTCCGCTATGAATGTAACTGTACCTGTACCAGCCTTTTTTGATAGTCCATTGCTGCAGGACACAGGTCTACCTACGAAGGGTGATTGGGCAATATCCACCACGCTGGTCCAGTGTGGGTTTGTGCAGGTTGCCACACAATATTTTCCTTCGCCGAAAAGCCAGTGATTTGAAATTACGTACATAAGTTCCAAAGAAACTCATTGATACGGGATCGGAATTTGAACCCACCACCTCACGATTATAGGACAGGCATTACTACCACTAGACCACCACGGCTATATACCTCCGCCATTAGTGTGTCGTTTTATGTTTTCTTGGTAGTGAATAGGTATGCAGTGGCTTAGCGTGCCTTGGAGGAGCCCTGAAACAAAACCGGGCAAATTCAGGGCGGGCAGCTAGTAGTATTATAATTTCGATAGCACTAAGTACATAATACGAATAGTATAATTGATTTTCAAGGCTACGATAATATTACGATACTATCGATAGACTATCTCTATCGCAACAACACAACACTATAAAATTGATTTATAATCTATGTTCTTGATTTGATCAATATTGTGATTTCTGAATTTCTGATAACAATTTTACACAGTTTATCAGTCTGATAAGTTATATTCATAGTTTTCCTCAAAAATCGTGAGTTGCTGGGCTCGTCGTTTTGGTAATTGTTCGATTCAGTACAAAGGGTATTCTTGGCCGGGAGAAACATGTCGGATCAGATAGACGAATACTTTGAAGTGGCCTTGGAGCTGGTGAAGTCCGCCGGAAACCTTATAATGGATTATGTTACAGGATGTAGAAACTATGAGACTAAATCTTGCGAAACAGATCTCGTTACAGTAGTCGATAAGAATGTCGAGGATACCTTGATTAGCGGGCTATCAGAGAAGTTTCCCGGTCACAAATTCATCGGCGAGGAGACGGTGTCCAGTGGAGGAAAATGTGAGCTAACCGACGACCCAACGTGGATTATCGATCCTGTCGACGGCACTATGAATTTCGTGCACGGCTTTCCTCACAGTTGTATCTCCTTAGGACTGGCTATAAACAAAGAAAACGTAGCGGGGATCATCTACAATCCAATCCTGAATCAGCTGTTTACCGCCAAGAAAGGTAAGGGAGCATTTCTGAATGGTAAACAGATTCACGTGTCTAAAGTAAAAAGACTGTGTGAAGCGTTGGTCACATTTGAAGCAGGTACAAGTCGAGATGAAGAAAAGAGGAAAGTCGTGTTGGAGAATTTTAAGCTAGTGATATCTAACGCTCATGGTGTGAGGAGTCTGGGGTCTGCTGCGTTGAATATGGCGATGGTTGCGATGGGGGCTGCCGATGTAAACTTTGAGTTTGGTATACATGCATGGGATGTGGCCGCGGGGGATATTTTGGTGAGAGAAGCTGGTGGGGTCTGTATAGATCCATCTGGCGGCCAGTTCGATGTGCTGTCTCGCAGAGTGCTGTGTGCGAGCGACCCAGGTCTAGCACAAGAGGTCGCTGCTTGCATACACCAGCTCTACCCGGAGCGTGACTAATTCCACTACATGCATATGTCATTAGTTTTGTTGTTGAAAAAGTTTGTCTATTTTCTAATGATTTTTCTATATTTTGTTAATCAAAATTATTTTTTCTTTTTCTGTTTACAGTATTAATTTCTGTTCTCTATAAGATAAACAGAAACATACCTTGGTACAAGTCATAGACTACAGATCATATAATCCTAAAGGATTAAAATGTAAATTTAATATAGATAATAATACTATTGAATTGACTATTTATTTTGGAAGACAAGTGATATTTGTTTGTTAAGGTTCCTAATTGTTTTATAAGTTTAAATCAACAGCAATTACAGATCTTGGTTCTCTAGAATCTCCATTTGCCTGATAATATAGGTACATACATAATATTTGTATAAATTATACATGAAAAAACTTAAAATGTACTTGCAGTACTTAGCATTCACATTTAACCTTAATGATGAAAAAAGGTACTTATTAGTCAATGTATTTTATACTTTTAATTGATAAGCACATTGTAATTAGGTAATCTCTACCAAGTTACATTTACATCTACCAATTAAATTATTTTTCTATAATTAGCGAAATATATTTACTATCAGCAAAATGATTAAAAATACAGATAAGATTATTTTGTTTGTATACTTATTATATCATTCACTTCATTAATAAAATGCATTAACTACTCACTCAAATGCAAAGACATTGTGCAATCAGCAAATTTGACAAGTGTATAGAAATTGATATCTATTCAGCAAAATCAATAATTTATTGTATGCATTTTATTTTTATAGCTGTTCATTATATTTTTATTTAAGTCGGTCTTTAAATTTTATTAATTATACTCAGAAGTAATTTTTTAAACTACAAAAAAGTTAATGTTACTGATAAATGACAAAAGTTATGGCAGTGGCCCAGAACTACATTATTTTATTGAGCTGGGCTGGCTCGGGTAGATGCTGGAGGGTGAAATGCATAAAACACCCCATGCGGGACGTCAGTGCAAGACATCAAATTAGAATTACTGAATATATTGCAATATCAATGATGTGATGTGATTCATGCTTACATAGCTGTTTTGAAATAATTATTTATCTTGATGTTATGAATGAAGCAAATTAGATATTTGAGCCAAGTGTTTTTTTTGAACCAAAGCTTTTTATAAATGGTAGATGGTATGCCAAAGAGGTAATTAATATAAGAAAATCATGATGAAAATTACCTATATTTAATTGCTTTGTCTAGTTTGTGATTTTTGTAAGTATAGTGCTTATTTTTTTTTAGTGATTTGTTTTCTATGTATTGCAATACCTATTATAATTGTCTTTTGTAAGCTGTTAAACTCATATTTTAAATTATATCTATTATTAGAATTAAACTTACAGATAAAAGTTTATACACAGACTATAACTATTTATTTATATAATAATGTATTGGCAAAGTAAAACACAGTATGTTAAATGTAGAAAAAATATTTATTATTACTCTAGGAGGTATAATCCATTATAATGTGACAAAAATTTGTTTCTTTATTATAATGATAATGATCAGATCATAATTGATTTTAAATCATAAAGTATACTTTATTATTATCATAATTATGTGAGACAGTCAATAGTACTAATAAGTGTTGATGGACAAATTAATAATACTGTATGAATGTTAATAAAATAAAAGTAATATACTAATGTTTCATTATATTGTAATTTTCGTCATGGTCATATTAAGTTAGCCCATAATTTGATTTTTCGGTGGTATACTATTAAAACAATATAGTAAGATTTTCCACCTAAGTTTATATTTTTTACGTGGTCAGTAAACATTCTGTCTTGAGCTTATCTCATGTTGAAATAGGTATTCTTACTAGCTAAACATTATTTATAGGTCTTAACTTTAAAATTCAGTCATTTTTTTTTTTTATTAATTTATTTGTCACAATGTCAAAGTCATGTCAAGTCAAACTAATAGAGGTCAATTTAGTATCATTTATAATACTTTGTCTAATAAATCTAGTCATCATTTTCAGATTGTCATAAGTCGTAAGTTCATTGAAGATTTGTCTCATCTAAGTTTGTTTAACATTTCGTCACAATTACTCGGTTAATCATGTCATTATGTCGTAGGTATGTCATTACAATTCCACTTAAAAGTCAAGTTTTGTCATTGAAGTCAAGTTTTGTCATTGAGTCATACATGTCATAGGTCACTTCTAATTCCACGTATGTCATAAAAATATTCTAAATTCTAGTCGTAATGTCAAGGCAAGTAATATATGTAGCTTCTAAATATTTTATTCCAGTCATATTTAAAGTCTTATTTACAAGTCACACAAGTAACAGTAGTAACAAATGTTACAAAAATAACTTCATGTCATTAAGTCAAGTCACACATTATTCGTTTTATTTCGTCATACTTCTCACAAGTCTTATTATAGTCACATGGTCACTTCTAATTTCTAATTCCAGTTATGTCATAACAAAGAGGATGTTATGTTATGTATTATTTCATACATACATTAAAATTCAAATTATTAAATAAAATCAGTCATAATGTAGGTTTATCATAGTCAAATTATAAATAAAGTTAGTCAATGTAGGTTTGTCATAGTCACATTATAAAATAAAGTCAGCCATAATGTAGATTTGTCATAGTCAAATAATAAAATAAAGTCAGCCATAATGTAGATTTGCCATAGTCAAATAATAAAATAAAGTCAGCCATACTGTAGGTTTGTCATAGTCAAATTATAAAATAAAGTCAGCAATCATGTAGGTTTGTCATAGTCAAATTATGAAATAAATTCAGTTATAAAGCAGGTTTGTCATAGTCAATTCACGTCACTAAGTAAATGTAGAGTCTTGTTAATAATTAAATTCTAGTAAAATCATGTCACCATAATGTCTTCAATAAATGTTCTTATTAATTGTAAGTCTTGTGCAAAGTAAATTCTAGTCTGTCTAAACTGTTAATCAAGTCTTATTGCCATCACACTCATTTTATTGTAATATTTTAAATTGTAGGTAGTCATAATGTTATGTATTGTCGTAAAGTCACATTTGCTTTTATTTTCAGTCATAGTGCTACAAAGTTTTTCGGACATCGTATCAGCATAATATAATACCTACTTAATATCGAATCGAGTCGAGTTACGTAGTAAATTTAGTTTTATAATGTCAAGTCATGTCATAAAGTAAATGTCAAGTCTTGATTCTTTCATTAAATTCTAGTATATTTTATAGCTAGTCAAGTTACGTCACATTTCAGTCGTAAATCGTAATGTCAAGTCTTACCTCTACCAAAGTAATTTCAAGTCATGTTGTAAAGTCAATTTCATTACTAATTTCGATTTAGTCTCTTAAAAGAGAATACTTACGTCACTTTTATGGAAATCTGTGACTTACGTTTACAAATTAGTCAAGAGCCAGTCAAGTCGTCACACGAAGTCAAAGAATATCAGTTATACTATTTTAGTCATTCTAGTCTGAAGCTTGGATCAAGATCATACAAACTTGTATCTCAAGAGTCATAATTTTCCTAATGAGTCAAAGGTATTCTCTAATTAATTAAAACAGTCCAGGCCTCCTCCTCCGCATTCCTATATGAGTGATGGGTCTTGGAATTTCCCTGAGCGCGTGAGGATCTGCCTTGATGGGTGGCGTCCTATGAGGGAGACCTTCTGGAAGGTCGGCATCTTCCTCGTATGCCGCCCATTGGGATGGACTGGAACAAAAACAACAAGATTAATATTTTACATTCAGAAGGCAAAGTTATGGTCAGTATTGGATGTTCTATGACTTAGATGACGATGAAGTCATAAAAAGTTACGGAAATAAACATATCAGGACAGCTTACCTGATTTCGCTGGGTATAACTTGAAAAGCGACCGAAGGTGTCTTCGCTGGACTTGAAGGTTTTTTCACCTTGACCCTCAGTCTATTCGCAGCAGCTTTGGGTTCACTATCTAAGTCGATCATACTATCGAAAGATGATCTCTCTTCAGCATCTTCTTGAGGGATACCGGGGTAATTGTAATTTTCTTTTATGATGTCCTTCTTTAAGTCTAGAGGTTTGTCAGTCACTTTCGAGTCAGGTTCCCGTGTATGTAGTACGTTGTTCACATAGTAGTATTTATTGCTAGGTTTCATGTCAATTTTGTCGTTGTCATCACGTCTGGTTGATCTTTGTAAGTAAGGTTTAGTTGCAGTTTCGTATAGGTAAAAAGTAGAAAGTTTCATTTTATCACTAGAGTCTTCATTGTCAAGTTCAGATTTAGCATAAGTAGAAAAGTCTTTGCTTATAGTGCCATGTTTGTTATCGTCAGTCGATGTATGTTGAACAGTTTCTTTGTCTTTCTTATCAGCAGGATTCAAAGTCAGTTTGTCGTCAGTCATGTCACCTCTATAGCTACCTACGTATCCGAAAGTCACTAGTTTGTATATGTTTTCAGTCGTTGGAGCATCAGTTTTTAGTTTATCAGTAAAATTAGGTTTCAGTGTAGTCTGTTCTGTTGGTTTTGAAGTAGTTGTCGTTTGTTTAGTTATTCTAGTCTTAGTTGTAGTCTGTTCTGGTCTAGGTCTTGGTGTCGTTCGTTCAATTTCGTCGTTAGATCTTGCTGAAGATTGTAAATTGTCTTTCATAGTAGTACGAGTATTGGGTCTGTTAAGTCTGTAGTTGTCATTTAATTCGTGTCTATTGTAGTAGTAAGGTTTGTTAGGTCGTCTGTAAGTGTCGTCATAAGTCTGATATGTCACCTTTACCACGTCTCTGTCAGGGGTCCGTCTGGTTGTCTGTTTGTACGATTCAGTTGGTCTTGGAACGTAGTTGATTAAATAAGTATATTTGTTTGTATTCTCGGTTACAGTTAAAACGGATGGTCTGTTGTAGTTATTATTGTAGGGTCGTTTATGAGCATTGTTAATAACAACAGATTGTACGCTTTGCGTGTCATCGTCTTCATAGTCATAGTCACCGTATTTATTCTTTGGTCTACTGTTTCTTGAGTCAATGTCTAGTTTGTCGTCAAAGCGTCGGGTCTTGTTTTTGAAGTCCAGTTTGTCATCTATACGTACAGTTTTGTTAAGTTTATTATTATCACTATCGTCCCTTGTCAGTGCTTCAATTGATAATTCAAAAGTGTCACCTTTTGTATTAGAGTCAGTCAAGTTAGTCATGTCATTGTGTTCAGTAACATTAGAAGTGTTTGTAGTATTGTTTGGTCGTTTGGCATGTAATTTATTAGCAGAGTGAGTTTTTTTAGTAGTAGTGGTAGTAGGGGAAGGTTTTTCTGTGGGTTTAGTTCGTTTAGGTTTTTGAGTAGTATTATCATTGTCAGACTTTCTGATGTCATTGTTTTCTGAGTCTATTTCTATCCAAGGCGATAAGTCAAAGTCATTGAGCAGTCCGTTTTGGCAGGAGATTCTCTCATTGTCCTCGTGGTCAGGGGAAAGGAACGCGAAGGGTTGGATGCTGGTGATTGTGTCTAGAGTGCGGCATAGGACTTGCGCTAGCGAGATCCTGCGTATTTGCTGCAGCTGGGCTGGAGTAAATGATGACTCAAAACCACCATTTTCGTACCTGGAACGTAAACATGATTTTATTAAATTTTTATTTCAGTTTTTCCAGTTTAGTTTGTTTTTTCAAGAGTTTCTCGGGAATTTTGTAAATTAATTGGCTTCATATATTTTAAAAACCGCTATTGGAGATAATGTTCTTATTTCATCTATATCTGAAAACCTAACGGTGGCAAAACGTATTTTATAGAACCTAATTTTTTATACTCTTCTTTAAAAAGGAGTCCTTACCAGAACCGATCTCCTTTCCTTAAATTTAGGAACTGCTGGGCGATGATGCAGGCAAAAGTGGGCCCCACCAGGCCCCCCACTACGGGTCTCTCCGCCATACCGCCCGTGAACAGGTCGATATCATCCACGTGCCTGTAAATATTTCAAAATGTTTTGACAAAACGTAACTTCAAGTATCAAACTCAAGCCTTGGTGACTCGAATCTGTCTACCTGTAGAGTTGCTTCAGCTTCCTTACTGCCCTCGGCGGCATCATCTTGAACAGGTCTTCAAAGTCGACGATGAGGGAGAGGCCACACGGCTCCCGCCACGAGGTGTAGGGCGGCACTCCGTGGTCCCTCCCGCGCTGGATGTTGATGGCCGCCAGGTCCATGCCGAAGTCGAAGGAAGGGGTTTGGAACAGCTGGTTGGTGAGCTCCTCGGTGATGAACTCGTCCCGTTTCTGGATGGGCTGGTTTACCATCCCAAGCAGCAGGCGGTCCACGGCACCCATGCTCCAGATGTTGGACGGATTTGTGACCTCCATGTGAAGGGACACATCTGGAAAACGTTGTTTTTAATTTTTTTTTGTAGTAGATAGCTAAGTATCGGATTTTTTTTGTGAAATTGAAGAAATAACTCGGTGCATCATTAATTTGCGCTTTAAGTATATTAGTTTATCAGATTTTTATTTATTAGGTAAGTATATATTTTTTTACTCGTACCTCGTATTATGGACTTGAATCTACACACTATCGCCAGTCTGCGTCACCAATAGTAAAACGCAGCACTTGTAGTAGTTAGGTACTTGTATAAAAAACATATCGATAATTTACATCCACGTTTTACAGCTATAGCCATCTAGATAAAGGTACATCGAGTACCTACGACGTGAACATATTCAAAAAATGTTTAAACCTCGTAAAATTGTTTGGAAGAACCAAATTAAAAGTTGAGGGAATTATCCATCGACTCACTGTTATGTATCGGGCGGTGGAACCTGTCGTATCGCATCATGGAGGGCTGCACGAGGCTGTGGCCGAAGCGGAAGGCGGCCGAGCCGAAGGACGAGGCAGGGTTGGGGTTCACCTTGGGGCTGTAGCCGCGGTAGTGCCCCTTCTTCTGCAGCTCCAGCTCGAACGTCTTCATCACCTCCGGACCTGGCACGAGGAATGTATTAGCCACTGGTTGTCACTTCATGTTATCAAACAAAGTCTCCTTTTTGCATGTATACTTATTCATATTACTTTATTGGTAGCTCTTAAGACCACAGAACAATATTACTAGGAGCTTAAGACCCGAGTTCACAAAAGCTCGTTTAAGTTAAACGTGTGATTAATGTATTAAAACAATGGTTGAACTTGGGTCCTAGACCCGAGTTCACCAACAGATGTTTAGTTCATTAACCGTTGGTAAAATCTCTTGTCGACTTGTTAACGAAGTTTTGCTGTTCACCAAGCGCAAACCGTTGTTTTAATAAATTAATCTCACGTTTAGGTAGGTAATGTGTATTAATTGGTATTCGGACAAAGCTGGGGGGCTATTAGCTCTTTAACTAATTTGTTATGTTCTAATTAAAGACTATAGATTCCTTTAAAATAAGATGTCGTCCTTCCTTATCGCTAAAACATAGATACACTTTTAATTCTATGTTTTATTATGATAGTATATTGTATGTCTGTGATGATTACCAACATGATTTTTTTTTCTCTCTAATAACGGCACGCCCACTACACGAAAAAAGTGGTTTTCCTTGACTGACGAATACAAGTTCAAAAGTTTCAAGAAAAGTAAATAGGTACATACTTTCATGAGAAAAATTTTATTGATGTACAAGTAGGTAGGTAGGCAGGTATGTACCTAGCACAATGGGCAAAAACTCTCGATAAGTAATATGCTGGATCATAGCCCCAACAATCTTGCGAGTCTCCTGGTAAATCTTCTCGTCGCTCCAGTGCGGGTTCAGATGTGCCAGCTCCTGCGCCATTCTGGAATAACAACACCTTGTTTTTGTACTGTAGTAGATATCTATGAATACCTATGTGGGGATAGTGGGGAATGGGGTAAACGTTGTCGTGTTATCCAGTAGTAGTAGTAGTTAGGCCAGGTTTCAATTTCGTCTAGGTATCTCCATGAAACCTCAACTGAGCTCTGGCATTTACTTTTTGTTAGGTAATAACGCTTAATCTTTCCTACTCATATTATACTCGCGAAAGTTTGTGAGTAGGTATAGTATAGATGTTTGTTACTCTTTCACGCAAAAACTACTGAACGGATTGAGATGAAACTTTGCAATAATAATACTTATACATCAGAATAACACAGGCTATAATTTATAAATTGCGTGAAACGAAGTTCGCCGGGTCAGCTAGTGCTGAACTTCCGAAAATGAGGACATCTTATTTGAATATGTGGTCTGTATGTTACGTAATTATATTATCAAAGTTAATATTCATCGATCGATAGCTTTCTGCAGAAATAGTTTTTTTTAATAAAGCCATATAATGTCGGAACCTTAGTTCAGAAGCCAATTTGTGTCATAACTAAGGTACCTGCGGCAAACCTACCTAAAACCTTACTCTAAAACTAACCTTACCTTAATCTAAAACTATATTTTCCATCTTTATAGAGTAACAATAAAAAATAAGGAATTTTGACAAAGTTTTCTTTATTCTAAATACCTACAAAAAACGAAATAAAGTTGGGTTTCTTTTTAATTTTCGAAACTTACAACAAGTTTTTAAAAACCCTCTAAGTGGCCCTTATTAAACGTCGGTGGCTTAGTAGGAGCCATTTTAATATTAAAAAAAAATGATATCAATTAAATATTTATAGTAGACTGTACGTCTTCTCTTTAAGTCTAGCCTTCAATAACATTTGGTATTAGGTATATCACTGTACCAATCAATCATAATCGACGAGAAAAACTATAATGGCTTTAAACTAAGGTTATAAAGTTTTTCTAAAAAAGTGTTATAATATATCTATAATAGCGTGTTAAGTTATGCAGCAAACCAGGCGTCACAACACTAACAACAAATCAATATCTGAGAGCAAAACCTGAATTTATGACAATTAAAAAAATATATTTCTGGCTCTTAATGTACCTACTTATAAAATTTTAATATTCATATTTTTTTTTAATAATATTAATTAATTTTTTAGTTTTAATTTAGCAAATTAAAATTTATGGTGAATTCTGTGGTCTCAACCCCTTAAAGTTTATTGTACGGTATTTAAATTCACAAACACTAGGTTATACCTATTAATAGTAAACTTGTGGTTTTGCGGAGACAAAAATATAATTGAGTGATATGAATCGATCGAAGGATGGAGGCTCGTGCGGCGACACGGCTGTAGAAATTAAACTTCCTACTGGTCCTGTCCGCGCATACTACAGTGGAGACAGAGTGATGACATCGGAAGTGTATTATTTTTAAAGTGGCCCTTGCTGACCGCCGGCCCTTGTTACCTTACATTACATTGCTTGTCAGATGCAAAATTGCTGATGGATAGTTAATTAACGAGTATTTGATATAATTACGCATTTTTGCAATATCTCTTGGGTTTCGGTGAGAAATGTCCAATTCTGACAGTCAATTCTAGGAGAGCGTAATTGTCAAAAAAGTAAAATAATTTATCTAAAAAAAAGGAAAATTTTCTATAATCCTGGATGACGCATTCTCAGAACCTTGTTATGGCCATTGTTAGAATTGGGTAGGTATTCCACGCCTAAACCATCTCTCGTTGTATTGCGTAAATATTTACTAAAAGTATATTTAGCACTGCATAGCTTATTATACTTTTGGGAGTATTACATGAATAATGAAGGGGACAGCGCGTACGCAGTCCCCACTACCAAAAATTACGCGTCCGAGTTATCCACATTAGGGATAATCGCAGAGGTCAACCCAACCGCAGTGCAATGGAAGGGCCTCGCTCTGGGGGAACCGCCTTCTTGATCACGGTGTCCCCTACGCCAGGTAAGTATGACTTCACTACCGCGCCCGAAAACCCTCATGGACTGCCAGAGAACCTTACCACCGCGATTCAGAAAAACTTTGCTCGTTGGCAAGAGACGCGTAGCGGCAATGTATTGAACTAACTGAGTCGTGAATTGGTTGCCTGCCGCAAATACAGTAGTACTTACGCTAGGTACCTAAGTCGCGTCGCGAGCAGTAATCGCGAAATACTTGGCAACGTACAGCACAACGTATTAGTTTATGCATCTATGAATAGATGGCGCTAAAATAAAAGTTGACGATAATCTGTATTTACTCTACGGTTGGTAGAGAAAAGTGAACGCGTTTATGTCTTTTCTATGCGTGGTCATCGCGTAGCTAAATTAGCGCTACGAAATATTGTCTTTGCGTAGCATTTTACTATAAGTAAAATTTATTGCTCAAACTGTGTAGAAATTTTCTTAGTATCAATTACAGTATGTCCTAGCGGACATGCAATTTTTGGCTTCTTTTGCTTTAGTTGTTTTGATATTATGTACTTATTCAGAATATGGACCTAGATTAGAGCAAGAATTATTTTAGGTTAAAGTGATTGATAATATGTAGACAATGTTTGCTATAAGTAAGAAAATATTATTTAAATAAAATATTTACTGGGCTCAATTATGAAGGCTTTATAGTAAATTAAATAGCAACGTATACGCCACTTAAGTTGGCAGATGTGATGTTAGCCACAAGCTGCGCAATATCCAATCCTGACTGAAGCTCACGTAAAGTCGCACGTTGATTGGGTACTGCGTAGTTTGTAGCTAACTTCACATCCGCCAACTTCTGTGGCGCGGTCTAGTGTTCTCTCTATCAAATGCCTAATAAAGTGAAAAAGTAACTGAAATATTCTAAACCGCTATTATAATTACGATGGCGCCTACATAATTGGACCTACTATGATGATAAAATTATCTTAGACAATGAGCGCCAATTAGGTTGTAAGTTTTACAATTGTAATTTTACATTTGTTTTTTTTTAACATTCACAAGTAGGCTAAATGAGGTTTTGGTGTCGGTTTACGGACCTGCCACCCGTGAAGACGGCGCCTGGTAGATCAGTTATGAAGCCGTAGCGACAAGGTATTAGCGTCCACGAGCCCAGGGTACCTATGTGCGCGGCGACCAGGCCCGGGTGCTCGTTGTAACCAGCCGCCCGTAGAGACGGCGCGCGGCGGTAGAGTCAGTACTGGCCGGTTGTGCAGCCGCAGCCACACGATGTGCGCGGCGACCAGCCCCGGGTGCTCGTTGTAACCAGCCGCCCGTAGAGACGGCGCGCGGCGGTAGAGTCAGTACTGACCGGTTGTGCAGCCGCAGCCACACGATGTGCGCGGCGACTAGCCCCGGGTGCTCGTTGTAACCAGCCGCCCGTAGAGACGGCGCGCGGCGGTAGAGTCAGTACTGACCGGTTGTGCAGCCGCAGCCACACGATGTGCGCGGCGACCAGCCCCGGGTGCTCGTTGTAACCAGCCGCCCGTAGAGACGGCGCGCGGCGGTAGAGTCAGTACTGGCCGGTTGTGCAGCCGCAGCCACACGATGTGCGCGGCGACCAGCCCCGGGTGCTCGTTGTAACCAGCCGCCCGTAGAGACGGCGCGCGGCGGTAGAGTCAGTACTGGCCGGTTGTGCAGCCGCAGCCACACGATGTGCGCGGCGACCAGCCCCGGGTGCTCGTTGTAACCAGCCGCCCGTAGAGACGGCGCGCGGCGGTAGAGTCAGTACTGACCGGTTGTGCAGCCGCAGCCACACGATGTGCGCGGCGACTAGCCCCGGGTGCTCGTTGTAACCAGCCGCCCGTAGAGACGGCGCGCGGTGGTAGAGTCAGTACTGACCGGTTGTGCAGCCGCAGCCACACGATGTGCGCGGCGACCAGCCCCGGGTGCTCGTTGTAACCAGCCGCCCGTAGAGACGGCGCGCGGCGGTAGAGTCAGTACTGACCGGTTGTGCAGCCGCAGCCACACGATGTGCGCGGCGACTAGCCCCGGGTGCTCGTTGTAACCAGCCGCCCGTAGAGACGGCGCGCGGCGGTAGAGTCAGTACTGGCCGGTTGTGCAGCCGCAGCCACACGATGTGCGCGGCGACCAGCCCCGGGTGCTCGTTGTAACCAGCCGCCCGTAGAGACGGCGCGCGGCGGTAGAGTCAGTACTGACCGGTTGTGCAGCCGCAGCCACACGATGTGCGCGGCGACTAGCCCCGGGTGCTCGTTGTAACCAGCCGCCCGTAGAGACGGCGCGCGGCGGTAGAGTCAGTACTGACCGGTTGTGCAGCCGCAGCCACACGATGTGCGCGGCGACCAGCCCCGGGTGCTCGTTGTAACCAGCCGCCCGTAGAGACGGCGCGCGGCGGTAGAGTCAGTACTGACCGGTTGTGCAGCCGCAGCCACACGATGTGCGCGGCGACTAGCCCCGGGTGCTCGTTGTAACCAGCCGCCCGTAGAGACGGCGCGCGGCGGTAGAGTCAGTACTGACCGGTTGTGCAGCCGCAGCCACACGATGTGCGCGGCGACCAGCCCCGGGTGCTCGTTGTAACCAGCCGCCCGTAGAGACGGCGCGCGGCGGTAGAGTCAGTACTGGCCGGTTGTGCAGCCGCAGCCACACGATGTGCGCGGCGACCAGCCCCGGGTGCTCGTTGTAACCAGCCGCCCGTAGAGACGGCGCGCGGCGGTAGAGTCAGTACTGACCGGTTGTGCAGCCGCAGCCACACGATGTGCGCGGCGACCAGCCCCGGGTGCTCGTTGTAACCAGCCGCCCGTAGAGACGGCGCGCGGCGGTAGAGTCAGTACTGGCCGGTTGTGCAGCCGCAGCCACACGATGTGCGCGGCGACCAGCCCCGGGTGCTCGTTGTAACCAGCCGCCCGTAGAGACGGCGCGCGGCGGTAGAGTCAGTACTGGCCGGTTGTGCAGCCGCAGCCACACGATGTGCGCGGCGACCAGCCCCGGGTGCTCGTTGTAACCAGCCGCCCGTAGAGACGGCGCGCGGCGGTAGAGTCAGTACTGACCGGTTGTGCAGCCGCAGCCACACGATGTGCGCGGCGACTAGCCCCGGGTGCTCGTTGTAACCAGCCGCCCGTAGAGACGGCGCGCGGCGGTAGAGTCAGTACTGACCGGTTGTGCAGCCGCAGCCACACGATGTGCGCGGCGACCAGCCCCGGGTGCTCGTTGTAACCAGCCGCCCGTAGAGACGGCGCGCGGCGGTAGAGTCAGTACTGACCGGTTGTGCAGCCGCAGCCACACGATGTGCGCGGCGACTAGCCCCGGGTGCTCGTTGTAACCAGCCGCCCGTAGAGACGGCGCGCGGCGGTAGAGTCAGTACTGACCGGTTGTGCAGCCGCAGCCACACGATGTGCGCGGCGACCAGCCCCGGGTGCTCGTTGTAACCAGCCGCCCGTAGAGACGGCGCGCGGCGGTAGAGTCAGTACTGACCGGTTGTGCAGCCGCAGCCACACGATGTGCGCGGCGACTAGCCCCGGGTGCTCGTTGTAACCAGCCGCCCGTAGAGACGGCGCGCGGCGGTAGAGTCAGTACTGACCGGTTGTGCAGCCGCAGCCACACGATGTGCGCGGCGACTAGCCCCGGGTGCTCGTTGTAACCAGCCGCCCGTAGAGACGGCGCGCGGCGGTAGAGTCAGTACTGACCGGTTGTGCAGCCGCAGCCACACGATGTGCGCGGCGACTAGCCCCGGGTGCTCGTTGTAACCAGCCGCCCGTAGAGACGGCGCGCGGCGGTAGAGTCAGTACTGACCGGTTGTGCAGCCGCAGCCACACGATGTGCGCGGCGACCAGCCCCGGGTGCTCGTTGTAACCAGCCGCCCGTAGAGACGGCGCGCGGCGGTAGAGTCAGTACTGGCCGGTTGTGCAGCCGCAGCCACACGATGTGCGCGGCGACCAGCCCCGGGTGCTCGTTGTAACCAGCCGCCCGTAGAGACGGCGCGCGGCGGTAGAGTCAGTACTGACCGGTTGTGCAGCCGCAGCCACACGATGTGCGCGGCGACTAGCCCCGGGTGCTCGTTGTAACCAGCCGCCCGTAGAGACGGCGCGCGGCGGTAGAGTCAGTACTGACCGGTTGTGCAGCCGCAGCCACACGATGTGCGCGGCGACCAGCCCCGGGTGCTCGTTGTAACCAGCCGCCCGTAGAGACGGCGCGCGGCGGTAGAGTCAGTACTGACCGGTTGTGCAGCCGCAGCCACACGATGTGCGCGGCGACTAGCCCCGGGTGCTCGTTGTAACCAGCCGCCCGTAGAGACGGCGCGCGGCGGTAGAGTCAGTACTGACCGGTTGTGCAGCCGCAGCCACACGATGTGCGCGGCGACCAGCCCCGGGTGCTCGTTGTAACCAGCCGCCCGTAGAGACGGCGCGCGGCGGTAGAGTCAGTACTGGCCGGTTGTGCAGCCGCAGCCACACGATGTGCGCGGCGACCAGCCCCGGGTGCTCGTTGTAACCAGCCGCCCGTAGAGACGGCGCGCGGCGGTAGAGTCAGTACTGACCGGTTGTGCAGCCGCAGCCACACGATGTGCGCGGCGACTAGCCCCGGGTGCTCGTTGTAACCAGCCGCCCGTAGAGACGGCGCGCGGCGGTAGAGTCAGTACTGACCGGTTGTGCAGCCGCAGCCACACGATGTGCGCGGCGACCAGCCCCGGGTGCTCGTTGTAACCAGCCGCCCGTAGAGACGGCGCGCGGCGGTAGAGTCAGTACTGACCGGTTGTGCAGCCGCAGCCACACGATGTGCGCGGCAACCAGCCCCGGGTGCTCGTTGACGCGCGCGTCGCCCGACTTGAAGCAGTCCGTGGAGACGGCGCCGCCGCGGCACAGCTCGTCGCGCCGCTCGGCCGGCAGGATGGGCCGCCGCTGCTGCACGCGCCCGTACTGCAGCATGCCTGCAGGAGAACGTCTCATACTTAGTCATTCTCTCACTTATACTCGTACTCTTCAAAAGAAAGTAAGTTTGTATAGGCCGGGTGGCCAGTTCTGGTGTTTTTAAGCAGCCTGAAGGCCTTTGACATGGGTAAACGGTTAATGCAACCGGAGCCTACAATTTAACGTGTCATCCGAGCCACGGTAGCGCTCAGTTGTAAATGCCACCCACGGTCAACCATCCTAAGAGTGACTGCGCCGAACTTTGCTTAACTTTGGCGATTGATGACAAGTCAAACTACACTATAACCGCTACTTACTATAAACCTTTATATATAGTGCGGATAGCGTAGTGGTTGGTGAGAGCGTGGGTTTCCAGTGAATAAAATATCGTGAGAAAACCGTTGTCTACTAATATGATATTTCTCTTTGTGATAAACATTACAAAAATTGTCGCATTCGCAGGATTTGAACCTGCATCTCTCTGGGATTCCGACCCAGATGCTTTGTCCAATTAAGCTAAAACGCTATCTGCGAAGGCGCCGAATTAGTGAAAGTGTTTATCATTTTTACCAACTACTACATTGTTGGAAGCGCCATTTGTGATAACTGCTTTAAAACAGTCAGTTACTTAATGTGAAATTATTAGAACTTCTTACCATTAACGAGAAATGACGCATTGCTTAATCAATGAAATGATTTTTATCGTGCTTCACACACTAGATGTATAGAAACTTTCTCTTTGTGATAAATTTCATTGATATGATATTTCCTTCTAATTTATTGTTTCAAGCTTATTGGTGTGTCAAAGAGACTAAAGAGACGAGCGAGCCATTTCCAATCAATTTACACATACAGTAGTCGAGCAGTTGACAAAGTTTTAGTCAAACATTCTATTTATTGGATATTCTGCAAAAGTACCCATCGATTCTTAACAAATCTGACCAAGGAGCTGCTCGCACCAGCCGAGCTCGCAGTCGTCGTGAGGCGCTGGAGAAAGGCGCACAGTTTCCAGGCGTGCTATAAGATGACTAGATACTAGACGCACCGTTCCTGAACAGTCTGAGCTTGTCAGACTGACGCGCCGAGCTGGCATAGACCGGCGAGCCGTCGATATACGCCGACACCTGGTTGAGCTGTTCCCGCCAGCCCAGCGCGCAGTCGTCTCGAGGCGCTGGAGAAGATCGCACGAACTCCAGGCAGCGCACCCCGCGCGCGCCGTAGAACGTGTCTGATGATGGAACGGCGATGGGGAAACATTCTGGATGCTGTAGAAAAAATAAAGGAACGTCAACATATCAGTCGAGGATGTCTACTAGACTAGACCTTCCCTATAGATTTCCATAAGACTGGTAAGAAGCAGTTTGCATACAATGTATCCTCGCAGTCTTAATGAAGTCGTCAGTCCATCACTTCTGTTGCAGTTTCCGTGGTTGTACACAAGTGGTCTTCATTCTAGACCTCTACGGTGTCTTCAGCTATCAGTTTAACGGAAAACCCGTGGCCATATTATTTTGAATAGTTTCAAAGTACAAGTTTATACCAAAAGAAGTCTTACCATTAATTCTTTCGATACAAAGTCCCTGCCACCATTCTTGCAGCACCTCGGCACTGAGCCATTGAAGCCTCTAGACTGCGAAGACGACGTCACATCGTGGTCCAGGAACTGTCCCCACTGCATGAGAAGGTGTGTGATTCCAGGACTTTCGACGTTCTGGCTCTCGTGGACGTGAGCGCTGATTTCTCTTGCTGAGGGCAGGAGGGCGCCGGAGACTGCACGGCGGGGGGCTTGAAGCCCGTCGGAGTAGGAGGGGGGCAGGAACCGCTGCACGGGGGTGAGAGTGGAGCCCCAGCGGGGGCGGTTCACATTGTTGCAGGTGCCGTCGTGGGTGCGGTATCTGAGAAAAGCATAAAAAATATGGTCAGATAACGTATACATTGCTGAATAAGGAAATATCGTTGAATCAACAAACCATTTACAAGCCAATCGTGCTTCTTTATCGCTTGTTCCGCCATCTCGCTTGCACGCTCGGCTCAGGCGAAACTTGACACTTTTTTGTGCGTGCAGCTGGCGTTTATAGATTGATAAGACGTTCATCATCATTATCATCTTGCCCTTATCCCACAGTTTCTAACATATTTTTTTCACATAATTTTGATAAGACGTTATTATGTGAAAAAATAAATGTTAGATACTTATTATACACTTGTATCTACGGGTTACCGCACAGTAGTAGTCAAGGAGTGCAATGACTTACCAATTTAGGTAATTTACAAACATCATACAGTTTTACAATCAATGAATCAGTGTTAGAACGACAAACAAGGGGTTTGTTTTGTACGTTAACTTTTCTTGTCCTTCGCACTCCTCTGCCTCTCACTCTCGACTGCCTCGGTGGCTCAGTGGTTAGTGACCCTAACTTCTGGATCAAAGAGGCGTGGGTTCGATCCCCATCGAGGGCAAATATTTATGTGATGAACATAAGTGTTTGCTCTGTGTCTGGGTGTTATTTAGTTACTATCTATATAAGTATGTGTTTAAAAAATAAGTATATGTAGTATATCAGTCTCTGGCAGCCTTATCACAAGCTTTGCTTAGTTTGGGGTCAGAGGCCGTGTGTAAGATGTCCCAAAAATATTTATTTAAAATATTTATATTTATTCCTCAATACACAACATTGAAACAAATCCCTGACAAGAGGAATAAATAAATGCAACTTCTGTTGGTGGATGTCTCAACAGTAGGGATGCTGTACTCCAAGAGAATATAATACTAGCTGTACTTACAGCTTCCCAACTATTTTTTTTTGTTATTTTGTGGCATTAAGGTACTAGGGTACTAATTCTACGAAAACTCAAAAACAAAAAAAAAAGAATTTCGCGCGGTAACTTATTGCTAGAAATAAGTTATTGTAGATACCTTTTAGAAGCAGGGGGGCACTTGGGGGCGCCTTTGGTGGGACAGTGCTGCATCAGTGGCGACTGGCGAAGCGCGCTCGCTTTGGGAAACTGTGGCTCCTCCGTGCGCCCCTCGAGTCCGTCCTCTGTGCCTCCACTGCAAACAAAATAATCAGTTCAACAAAAATGTTGAGAGAGCTCAAAACTGTCAATGACAAATGTTATTTGTAAACTTTCGTGATTAGAGCACGTTATTCTTTAAATGAGAATGTACTACGCGCCTATTACTTTCATTTACTGCGCAATGATAGTCCCGTAATAGGTATAAGAATAATTTCATTTTAAATCGGTCGTAGAACGCGTAGCGTTAGTATCTACTCGTACCTATAATTAATTCATTCAGACATGGTAGGTATACCTTTAAAATACAGTAATTATACCTCCATGAGTACTAGTTATATTAATGTCCATACCATAGTCACTCGCGTAACTAAAGACTGAGGGAAGAAACCGTTTTATTTTTACCGACTTTCAAACAGGAGTGTTCGTCTATGTATTTTCTTTTGTGTTTATCGATTTTTTCGCCAATTGTAAACCGATTTCACAAAAGTTTTTTTATTTTCAAGAGAAATAAGTACCTACTCCCGAGATGGTTTTCTGGTCATTTAAATTTGATTGATATCTTTTGAGCCGTTTTTGATAAATCAATAATAATGTACATGAATGTCACATCGATTCGTGCAAACAATTCGATTTCTGTACACGGTGAAAGTCAGTGGTGCGATGTTTTGCGAAAAATTATCATTGTGTTTTTAATAAGTTGTTGTATCAATTCAGGAAATATAATCCTCTAAGAAATATCCTCCATCCCTCCTACGATTTGAAATCTTTACGTTTTTTAATTGTGGGTCGTTGAATATAAGCTGATTATTTATTAGCTTGATACTTAAATATGACTTTTTACGTACTATTTCCGTTTACAATTTACATTAATTTAAATGTGAATTTAATTAGCGAAATAACTAGTTCTCACGATGTTGGCCAACTCATCTCCAACCTTGACTTTTGAATTAAATTGTAACTGACGCGTTCATTACTTATTTGCATATAAGTACTTATAAATTGGATCAAGTTGTAAACACAACTTTCAAGGTTTCATTTCCATAATTATGTAAATATGCATGTATGTAATTATGTACATATGCAGGTATGTAATTAAATAGTCTCTTTTTATTTTTACTCTAGATATTTTAAGAGCCAGGGTAAAATTTGTCTATCTACGAGTATAAAAAGGATTAATAAAGATCCTCTCGTAAAAATAACGATTATAATATGTATTCTTGTAACGGTTGTTACCTTTGAATTCAAGGCCAGTGTATCTAGTCTAAAATCTAGTTTATCAACATTATCTCTCCTTGTGCTAGTTATAATTGGTATAAATTATGTATTTATGTATGTATTATGTATTTTATATGTTTATGTATTTTTACACGTTATTAGTATATTTATAAGAAATAATATAGGTATAATATTTGTCACTGAATGTATACACCGACGACCGTATTTCTATTATTTAATTTTTCCAAAGGTTGCCTGGTAGAAATCGCCAAAGGCGATAAGGCCGCCATTGTACAACATTTGTAAAAATCTACATTAATTTATTTGTTATAGGGCGTACAATAAAGATATTGTTTGTTTGTTTGTCTATACGGTTTAACAACGCGTATCGGTTTATGAATGTGCCTTACCCCGACCCCATCTAGTTGTTGTATTTTTGCTTATTTCTCCACAATTAACTATTTAACTTTTTCTGTTTTATTTAATTAATATACTTTTAACCTTCAAGTTGTTCCTATTACCTCCCTATACTAAGGTTTGTAGGGCAACTAGAAACGTTACATCTTAAATTATATAGGATATAGCAACTAGATATTTTCTATCTGCAATAGCTACAATAGCTGTACTATACACCTATATTCTACTAAGTATAACATTATGAGCAACTTTTACTAAGGGAACAAACATCATTGTTATGAACAAAAAGTTCATTGACTTTTGACAGAATGTATGGAACGGATATTTTTTTAACAATAACTGGGTTGAACCTAGGTATAAAAATAGCATTTATTTATAATGATGATAATGCTACTAGTAAAAATAAGTAAATAAGTATTTGGGGACATATCACGGCCTCTGACCCCAAACTAAGCAAAGCTTGTGATATGGCTGCCAGAGACTGATAATATATACTACATACGATTATACTTATTTCAGAAATATCTAGGGTTCAGTTCAAAAGTTTCTATTTAGAGGATAGAGGATGTTTGTTGTTAAGAATAAATCGCTGTTGACGATAAGGCCACCATTTTATAACCGTATGTGTTTATTTACGACATCACATTAGAAACCTGTAAATTCATCAATGTTTCTCTACAATATTATGCATGTATCAAGCAGATAAACCTTTCTTTTGAATCACTCTATCTATTAAAAAAAGTGCTTTAAAATCCGATGCGTAGTTTTGAAGATTTAAGCATACATAGGGACGGACAGACAGTGACAGCGACTTTGTTTTATACTATGTAGTTATAGTGAAGTGATATATGAAAGAAAATATGTATATTAATACTATCTATTCACGTTTGAGTAGATTGAAGTTACGCGAATTTTATTCAAAATTATCTGAATAAAATTAAGATCAAATACTACATTTGACAATAATAGGCAGAATGTAGGCGTGAAGCACGCATAAAGTCTCAGCGAAGGGAAAGTGAAAACAATATACATATTTATCCAATAAGTACGAGTAGTTTCTTTTAAGCACCACTTAAGTTATGAGAAAGTGTAAAGTGGGCACTTGTTTTGTAAGTACCTTAACGGATTAGCTGTGGGCTTTTGGTAGTGTTTGTTTTGAGATATTCGGTAGGTAAATATTTGGTATCTTACTTACTATGGGCCTCATTAATAAGCTCCAAGTGGCCCAACGAGCGATGGAGAGGGCTATGCTCGGAGTCTCTCTGAGAAATCGAATCAGACATGAGGAGACCCTGAGAAGGACCTGAAAGTTACCGACATAGCCCAGCGGATTAGCAAGCTGAAATGGCAGTGAGCAGGGCACATAGCATGGAGGACTGAATACCTATATGTTTTTTTATTTTTTTATTTCAAATAGGTTTGCGTTTGACTACACACTGCCTGATGTTAACCAGATATGCGGTCTAGTATGTAGCACGCTTACCTAGAAGATACCTATTTACTAGAGATTTGAATACACCAACATTGTACTTTAGCGGAAAGACAGACTCAGGCAAACCGTTCCACATTCTGGCAGTTCGTATGAGGAATGAATGAAGTATGTGGTTGAACAGTTCTCGAGTGGAGACCACGTACCGGCAAGCGCAGCGAGGTAGATAGATCATCTCATCAATATCGCAGGGTCATACTGGATGCAAGCCTCTCCCAACCGGTCTTATGGGAGATCCATAGGGGAGGACTATGACTATGTATATTCTAGAGTTGGAGGGCTTTCTCCATTGAAGGTAACTTAAGTAGGTCGTTTGACGATCGTGCTCACGTCAGGTTCGACTGTGATTCAAAGTTGGTCCCATAGTAAAAAAAAAATAATAGCATGTCGGGTAACTCTGTTTTTACCAATTTATTCAAAAAATTAATTTAGAAACATAATTTTACTAAATACGACAGAACATATTTTTTTTCTATTTATATTTTACCTACTACACAAAGAGAAGTAAGCAAGCATAATACTTTTTTGGACCGATTTGATAGGCTTTGGTTGCAATGCAATTATGCCAAATTAAAAAAAAAGGGTTTACCCTATCTATACATACAATACATATAAATAAAATTGGAGTGTCTGTTTGTATTATTGAAATAACTGTTTTTTACTACATGCATTTGAATAGATATACGGTACATACACCAAAAAAACATTTTTTTACGATTTTTGTCTGTCTGTTTGTTTGTTCCCGCTAATTTCTGAAATGGCCGGACCGATTTTGACGGGACTATTATAGGCAGGTAGCTGATGTAATAAGGAGTAAATTAGGCTACGTTAATCGACTGTTAGGCGGAACGAAGTTCGCCGAGTCCGCTAGTAAAAAATATAATACATCCATCATCATCATCATTTCAGCCGAAAGCGGACGTCCTACGGATAACAGTCATAGATACTACTTGTCATCGGACGGCTACGTTGTTTCATCCTCAACTCACTTTCTGCATTTCTGCATTTACCGGTGCGTGGTCTCCGAAAATACATTGTTAAAATAAATAGGTTTTCCGCAAAACGGTAATTTCGGATATGTTAGTGTCAGTTAACACGTCGCCTGCCGTCCGCGCCCATGCGTGCACCTGCCGCATGCCGCATGCCGCTCTGACCCCAGTGAAAGTGAAACGTCACTTTCGCCGCGCCGGCCATTCGCTCACATAATCATTATTTGATATTTGGTTTGTCAGTTACGAGCTTACGACATAACGCTGTGACATAAACGATAGGCAAATATAGGCACGTACGCAATGGTTGGATAATTAAATGAATAGCTTGAGTGTTTTAGGGAATCGATGACAGGTTGGCTTTAAGTAGGTATGTGATGGACTGATAGAAAATAAATTATTGGGCTTTTATCTCACTCATTCTATTCTTCTATTTTTTATGAAAACGTGCTTCAACTAAAGCCCGTTTTAAATAAATTTTCGATATATGATAGAGTTGGTAACTGTAGAAGACTATAATTAAATTAAATAAAGTTTAAGAAAAATAAAACCACACTGATGTGAAAATAATGTTACTTGAACTGAAAATGCGTTAATGAAAAACGAGTGATTTCAAGCATGAAGCTATTAATTTTTTTCAATAAATAAGAGAACATTATGCTAAATATTGACTTATTTGGGTCGCGGCAGTATAGTCTTACAATCGAGTTATACATTTATTATTAAAAATACCTAGTAGGAATAAGATACTAATCTACGCTAATATGCATATTTTTAATAATGTAAATGTAACTCGATTGTAAGAGAAGAGAATCTACCGTAAATCGTGCAATTTTTGTTTTATGCATGCATACATGCATAAAACAAAAATTACCGATACCTTTTCAGGCAAAAAAAAAACAGTATCGTTGTTTGTCTATGTGTGATTTATAATTCCCGTAACTAATCATTTTATGAGAATGTAGCTATTTAAAAATTTACATATGCTCTACTAGTAAGTTAAAATTAAATTAAAATGTATAAAACAAGAAAAAAAAAATGTAAATACGGAAGTACTTAGCAGAAAAAATATTCCGCTAAAATAAGGAAATTAAAAACAATCACATGTTAAATTACACTTGACATAAAAATAACAATATTCCTGATTGATATAACACAATAAGGCATCAATTGTCTCTGTATCAATAACAATATTCCTGATTAAGGTAACATAATAATGCAAAAATTACACGCAAATTAAAATTACTGTGTACAAAATATCACCAACCTTCATTTTCCGTGCGGGAACAGTCATAATGTCAAAGTCAATCCAAGTCAAATCAGTCACAATCATAGTCACACGTCAAAACAATCAGTCAAATCATCAGTCACGTAAAAATCAGTCTTATTGAATATTGACTAGAGCGCAGTTGTTTAAATTTGGCGCGGGCGAGGCGGTGCGCCGCCATAGCGCTTGCGCGGTACTAAACTGGGGGGATGCTCGCGCGCGCTCAAATACTACCACTACTCTCTTACCTCGTGTCGTAATTAAAATAATAAAAAGTCGGAGGCGTGTGTTGACAAACGCCATGCCACGGAAGGCTGCGCACATTCGTTGTGGAACCGATCGATTCGACCACAAGGGACTCATTGCATCCATGTTGATGCAGCGACAATTAGCGGTTTTGCAATGTATTGGGTAAAGAAGTTTCCTGTTTTGAAAAATGTCAAATGCGTTATTTGGAATTGTAAATATTACACATAGAAGGTTTGAAATTTTTGATATCATTATTTATTGTTAATTTGCGCTCGCTGAGATGGTAAGCCGGGGCTTGGAAAATAATGAGTAAAATATCAACAATCCTAACTAAATTTATCTTAAATTAGTCTAAAGTTTTTTGACAGTATATGAATCAACTTTCTTCATCCAGATAAATGAGAGTTCTTTGTTAATTTTAGGTAGGTAACCTACCTAAAGCTTTGAAACCTCTTGAATATTTTTTTATTTATTTTACAAAAAAATACATATACATTTTAATTTTTACAGTATTACAGTACAAGTTGTAAATTAAACTTAGTGGCTAAAATATTTTTAAATGTTACGAAAAATTTTCAATTTAGGTATATTAATCTAATATCGAAAACTTAGCATACTTGGCAACACCAAGAATTTGCTGTCTGAATAAATAAAGTAGTTTCAGTTAAGAACCTGGAAATAAGGATAACATAGCTTAGTCCTGGTTTTGCGTAGGTTCGCGTATGGCTCCATACATTTTGGTTAGTTCTTCCTCGTTTCCGCCAGGGGCGCTGTACAAAAAAGTAAAGAGCCGTACGGAAACATTTGTAGTTTGAATTTACGTGTAAACCTGTACTAACCCCTCAGGATATAGAGAAAAGAAGAACAGAAGAGTGCCATCAGCAAAAATCTTTATGATCATTACATTCTATAACAGTGAAGACACACAAAATATACAGGGTCAATACATTTTGTAGCGGGTGAACGATATTTTTCTATGGAAGAACGAATTTTTTTTTGAGAATTGACAAAATTCGCAGAACAAAACTTGTTAGTTTTGATGTACAAAATAAGCCCCTAAAAGGATGCTAATTGATTAGAAACAACCCTGTATAAAAGTATAAAAATAAAAAAATATAAAAATAAAGCTACTTCACAAGACATAGGTATGCCATATAATAAAATAAAACACGATTTTATTGTTATTACGAAATAAAAACCAAAATACCAAGTATGAGAAACTGTGTGACTGGCAGATTAACTACACGTTTGAACTTGATTTGAACACCTAGCTATCAATTTAAATGAATCCTAGACTCCAATGCCAATCTTCATCAATCCTAGCCGCCAGCGTGACCTTATCTTTCCTTTAGGTATCCAGTAGTCATTAACCACGAGATTACTCAGTCACACTTTGACATTTAACAACCACCGTGTACCTAGTTAAATATAAAAACCGAGACAATTGACCCGAATGCAACGAAATGTCGAATTTACTGCAAATTAGAACGTTCGCTGATCTGATTGATGTCGAAAATCTACGTTGGCTCACTCATCCGTTCAGATATCGTAATTCATCAATCGATTGTTGTTTCAAAATTATGGTAATTGAATAGGTCTAGGCTTTATTTGGATGATTATTATTTCAATGAACCAGATCATAAATTAGACGTTAGAGATTATCCTCTTGCATATAGGTCACGCAGCGCGCAAAAATAAAGTCAAAGTTAATTTATTAATAAAAAAAGGTTTACAAGAATTTTAATGGCTGATGTTTTTTTTTTTAAATCGAATAGGTTCGCGTTTGACTACGCACTGCCTGATGTTAAGCAGATGTGCGGTCTAGGGTGTAGCACGCTTACCTAGAAGATACCTATTTACTCGGGATTTGAAGACACCCACGTTGTACTTTAACGGGAAGACAGACCCAGGCAAAACGCTTTGGTCGCGTCTGTCTAGCCCTACGATAGAAGAAAAGGGCAGGGGGGACCAGATTGTGCAACTCCTAGGCGCACTCTCCGAAGTGTATCCGGTAAAAGGCCGACAAACACGCTACCTTGCGACGATGCTCAAGACTTTGCAGCTGCGACTTAGTTAAGGTGTCGTTGTCAATCAGCCTCCTGGCTCGCCTCTCAATCGACTCCAGAGCCTCCAGTTGATATTTAGCAGAGCCATCCCAAAGCAGTATTCCATGCAAGACATGACTTGTGCTTTATAAAGACTAAGCAGTTGCTCAGGTGTGAAATACCTGATGTAGATTTGACCGCAATGTTCTCGAATAGAGACTTCGACAAATGCAGCGTAGGACATATACCTACAAGGTGAACAGACGAGATACTAAAGACCGCAGGGGCGCGTTGAATGCGAGCTACTGGATCAATCTAATTCAAAATCGAGTGGAGAGGCCTATGAACAACGTCCTACGGGTGATGTGATGATGATGAATACGGGTCATCAGCAGCATTTCAGTAACTATGCCTTTCAATTTCTTTCTAAAATTGCAACAATGATGACAATCTTTGAGATAGAACTTTGAGATATCAATAACATGACAAATTGAAGAATTGAATCGATTGAAAGATAAGGAGATCCCAATTGGAACAAAAGATCAAGTCTTGATGCGATTGAGAGAAATACAAAACAGTCCGTGACGACTGTGATAAGGAAGAGCTTAGAGTTAAAAAAGATGGAGGAAGTATGTACAGTCTTGCACTTTTAGGTAGTGGTCTGTCAAATTAATCAATGGAAGAAAATAATTATAATTTTTTCAATGTACACTAAGAATTTAAAATAAGCTAATGAATTCAGTTATAAACAAATGCCTCAGAAAGTCTGGTGGACGGAAATAAAAATTACAATGAAATAAAATATAAGAAAGGATTCCCGTAGAATTCCCTATTTCAATGATGACGATACAAGCTGAAGATGTTACAAGCGTTATCACATTTTGACACAATATGACACCACCGTCGTCAGCACCACAGTGGTGTTCCAAGTAAATTTTAAAGTGGCCGTATATCAATATTAAAAAGCCGTATTTTAATGAAAAGATGTGGGAAATTGAATCAAAAGTCCGTATCTTTAAATTTTGTACGAAAATACGGCTGAAGGTTTTAAAAGGGCAGTTGTAAGACTTACTTATTTTGCTTTATTTTGGATTCCTAGAGAAACTGAAAGCCGTATGTATAATACCTACTGCAAGAGCTGTATCAAGAACATCACTGGCACCTCGTGTCACCAATGATTGTAATAATATTTACGAGCCTACAGTAACCACTATCTTGCATAATATCAATAATAGACATTACCGATGTTCCGTAATCCATGTAATACTGAAAAAAAAACGGCCCAGCGGTTAGCAATACAAATTAGGCAACTGTGTAGATTGCCGGCAACCGCGGAAGTTTGCACTTCGCTTTGTTTAAGATGATAATGATTGTTTCATCGTAAATCGATGCTGAGCAATAAAACGTGCTTACGGTGTCTGCAATTTGCCGAAATAGCTCCTAATGCTATGGTCGGTTTTGAGATTTTATCGATTTGAACAAAATATGTTTGAACAGATTGACTTATTTATAACGTTATTTTGTACTTTCGCACGTAGAAAATAATCGGGTGACCACAGTTATCAATGAAATCTAATAGAAATATAAAATGTAGTAGTCATATTAACCGTTTAGGCGTGGTGGTCATGAGATAGTGACACTCGCCTTACAATCGTGAGGTCGTGGGTTCAAATCCCCGGTCCCGTACCAATGAGTTCTTTGGAATTTATGTACGGAATTTATCACCACTGGCTTTTCGGTGAAGGAAAACATCGTGTGGCAACCTGCATACGTCCGTAGTAGAAATTCGATGGCGTATGTGAATCCACCAACCCGCACTGGGCTAGCGTGGTGGATATGGCCCAATCACCCTTCGTGGGTAGGCCTACGTACTGCAGTGGACTATTAAAAAGGCTGGTACAGTACAGTAGTTTATAATTTATTATTTGGTAACCACGCATAACTTTTTTCATAGTAGTCCGATTTCAATAATTCTTTTTATTGGAAAGAGTATACTTCGGAATTGGTCCAATTTAAATGTTATCGAAATCGGCTGAGCCATTTTTGATAAATCTAAATAATATCATAATATTTGCGTTCTAGCGTTGCGCCTAGAAATAAATTTGGTATAGAAGAGAAACTTTAACTTCGTATGTACGGCGAAATGCTCATTTTATTAGTACCAATCTCAAAAATTTAAATCTATAATTACAGCCATTCTACTTAATATTACATAATTACCTGTAAATTTTTAAAGAACATATTTTTTCAGCATCCATATTTTAAAAACTTTTCCCCAATTTTTTGTTCATTGCAGTGTAAAAATGTGTTTCGTAAATAACGTAACGATTATTTAATAACTCACAAAAAATATAAATTCACAGGTGGAACGAGCAGTGAAAGAATTAACGCTATGCAAATGAATTGCATAATTTAAAAAATCGCTGTCACTTAAAATCAACTATTAAAATGAAATTAGAAACTGCACACATTCGATTCTGCTCTCGAGTCTCGACTTTCGATCCAGTCCCCATACAAAGTGAGCCTCTAGTATAATGATACGACATTAGCATACGAGTCTGCCTACTATTAACATATCGGAGGATGCATCTAATACTTAAACAGAACTTGTTTAAAACTAGATGTAGAATATCAAGGAAACTAAGGAAGAAGGTTGTTAGCCTTCTGCATTAAAAGTAACAGGATGTCTCAATCACGCTGAGCAATCACGAAATACAATTTTGCGCTGGTTTTACTAAAGCTAATGAGACGGTGCACAATTAATATTTTATTGCAAATGCTATGTTTTAATGTTAATGAGAAGCTATTTATTACGTTTGTGAATCTGAAATGTCAAATAGAGCTAAATCAATACGGATCCGTGTTATAACCAGGAACTCGGTTGTGTTAAGATGTTGTCTGTCCGGGGCAATGTCCTTTTCATTTCATTCAATTTTCAGCTTTTTTTTTTAAATCCTTTTTTTTCAGCTTTTGGAATGATACATACACGTAGTAGCGTCACTTTCGTACATTACAAATTCAACCGACTGTAATAATTAATTAAATAATGTTATAATTTTATTTTTTGCGGCTATAAATGGGCCCTGTTACCTGGGCAATTTACTTTGGTTATTTTGTACGACCGGATTTCACTAAGTATTTCACTTTCTATGTTTATGTACCTAACTAACTTTTGCCCGCGGCTCCGCCCGCGTGGGTTTTTGTCTTTTGTGCTATCCCACAGGAACCTTTTATTTTTTCGGGATAAAAAGTAGCCTACGTCACTTTTCGGCCCTTGAACTATATCCATGCTAAAAAAATCAAGTCAATTCGTTGCTGCGTGAAAGAGGAACAAACTAAGAAACTTTTCGGATTTATAACAGGTATTACTAGCTGCCCGACCCGGCTGGACTGAGCTGGGCGAAACCAGTTAACCATTGGCTGTTTATATATTAAATCGCTATGATTTATAGCTGAAATCCTTTTCATTGGAAACACTCTAAAAGATAGTGAAAACCGCATTCGAATCTGTTGAGTAGTTTGGAAGATATAAGGAAATACACAGACAGACACAGAGAAATAGCGACTTTGCTTTATACCGTGTAGTGATAGTGATGATAGTGATTGTGGTACAGTATGACTACTTCAGATAGACTCATATCTTCCCTGATGAAAATTAGGAAAAAAAATAAACTATCACTTCAGAGATAATTTTAACATGATGTTCATGTTCACTTGTTCATGCATTTATCTATGCCTTTTTCTACAGAACCCTCAACTCCCCGCTGTGATCCGCATATTTTAATTGACTACTGATTTTCATCGCCGTAGAAATTAAAGTTACAGCTTACAGCATTGAATGACAGATTTCTTCAGCTAATAAAACAACGCAATTTTTAAGTACTACTGGTACTACTCGTAAATGAAGTATCAGTAATCAAGTCTCAATTATGTGTAACGAGGTAAAAGTAAGCGGATATACCTAGGTATATATGTTCAGCGGTTCTCAAAGTATGCGCCGCGACGCCCTGTTATTAAAAAGGGGCATAAGTGTGAGTAGCCACTGTTTATAATAAAACGCTGGTAACCAAACTTAATAATATGTGAGTTATAATGTTATTGTCATGTCCGTTTTAATGGCTCAATAAATATAATTTAATTTATTTAGATTCATAACAATATAATATCACCTACTGTATACATTGCGCTGTACAACATTCATCACAGCTGCACTCAAGTAGGCTGATGCACACATACCTACCTACTACACGGTCAACTCTAACCTAGTGTTGACACTCACACTATAGTATTTCCACGATACTCATATTCTCATACATTTTTACATTGTGGAAGTGCTAACTTTATACTCACACTTTAATAATGACATACCTTACACATAGATAGGTACTTATACATTTAAAACACGTATGTACGAGTAATATTGCGAGTTTTGTCTTTCTGCTCCAGCGATAACCCTCATAATAAATAAGCAAGAAGTATAACCCTCTTTTGCTTTTTTATGTAAATAATAACTATATTTTCACAATTAATTAGCTTACTAAGTACTTAAATAATATTTTATCTTCATTTTAGTAACCTAACTTTTAAATTTAGTCGCTTTTGTTGTGTATCTATAATTATTCCTTTAATAGTTAGCTAATAATAATTACTTTCCTAGTATTGTAATTTTAGATAACATATTAATAAGGAAGAGCCTAGGTCCCACGACACAGGTCACCCTAGTGTGGGAACTAGTGCACAACTTGTTTTTGTTATTTTTTTATGGAACAATAAACGTTTTTATTATTTATTATTATTTATTATTTATTATTCGTGAGTGTTGAAAAATAAATCGAATCGCGTATAGAAATGTACAAATTTTGCACGAGCTCATACGTTACATAAAGTAAATTTAATTGCCGTATTTTTTTTATTGTGTTTCAGTGTAAAGTCGAAAACATACTATCGGACGCGGCTTACGGACGCGACTGACAGCCGCGACTTAGCAATGTGCACAGTCTTAAAACATCCGGTGTACCAGATCGCTCTCGGACGTCCGAACGCTCTCGGACGTCCGAAGGTGACGTCCGCGACTTATGTCCGATAGTGTACACGGCTCAGTGTACTTTCACAGTCTAGGTCGGGGATGTCAGTCGCGTCCGTAAGCCGCGGCCGATAGTATGTTTCGAGCTTAAAAGTGTCAAATCGAAAGGTCAGCTCCTCTGAATATTTTAACATCGATGATCGCGAACGAACGCCTAGTCAAACTACGCTATGAGAGCTAAAATAACTGTGAACGGACTGTAGAAAGTTTGCGAACCCCTGACAGCTCAGTATCAGTTTATATCGTGCGACTGGCTGGCGTGCCTCTGCGTGACTGCATCGTAATTCTTCCTGCTGATCGCTTCGCCGATGGCTCGAAAGGAAAAGTGTTGTTTATCACACTATTAAAATACTTAGCTACTTGTACAATATTTTAAATGTGACCGGTAAACACGTAATGAGAAAATGACGTGACGAGAACTGAGTAACTGGTGAAATATACAAATGTATACATTCTATTGAATATTTTTTTTTTAAACACTAGTTTTAGTCTTGTAAATACGAGTAATATACAGGGTTATTTCTAATCAATCAGCATCCTTCTAGGGGCTTATTTTGTACATCAAAACTAATAACATTTGTTTTACGACTTTCGTCAAAACTAAAAAAAAATGTTTGTTGTTCCATAGAAAAATATAGTTCACCCGCGACAAAATGTATGGAACATCTGATTTTTTTTTTGAGTTTTGACGAAAGTCGTAGAAGAAAAGTTGTTAGTTTTGATGTACAGAATAAGCCCCTAGAAGGATGCTAATTGATTAGAAATAACCCTGTATATGTGTATGTCATAGTTTTAGTAAAAGTCATCCACATACGACTCCGGACTAAGTATTTAATTATTTCAAGAAAATTCGGAACCTAAGCTATGATTGGTACTAAGCAAACTGCATTTTGTACACACTATTTCCTAGGTACTGTCATATTACTGAAAGGGAATCGAAAACTAATAGATTCGTTTTGGCGGGAACGCGGAAAAGTCATGTCGTCCCATTGTATTATTTTGTTAAACTTGTGTTTTATCAGTGATAGTTAGTGAAAAATTGTGGTATTTCGTTGATTATGAGCTGATTTACGTGTATGAGTGTAGGCAAGTGATATAATGTGACGTATCGTGTCGTTCCGTGTTGTTACCAAAACTCCATAGACGCCTCTAATTTCCACTGCTTTACTGAGGTATGACTTGGATGACGTTTGGACATGACCGCGACTTGATTGGACTATGACGTGACTACGACAGTGACTATTTTGATAAAATAACAAAAAAATATTAAAACTTAATACTTGACACTGGCAAACGCACAACAATGCGACGCCAAACAAAAGAAGAAGAAGAACTAATAGATTTCACATGGATTTCACAAAGAACTTTGACAGTTTGACGACAACTCCAAATGTCAAGCAAAAATCAAGCAGCTAAGTCATTGAGCTAAGTCATCAGTCTGGTGCTTACTCACCCAAACATTGCACAAAGCGCATTCAGGCCAGTTTCGGAACCATTTCCATTCACCTTATTGCCCCCATCAGCGACAAAAGTAAGTTTGCACCGGCGTAACAAATGTAATGACAATTACGTATTATTACAGTACGTCTCATGTAAATGTGGGCTTTGTCCAGCATCCGCCAGCGGTGAAAGTCACTGTATCGGCTATATCCGAGAAAGCGTTGCCAAAATAACACATTTATTACGTCACCATCGTTATCATATCAGACGTAGGACGTCCGATGCTGGAAATAGGCTTTAATAAAATAAGCCCACTGCTGGATATAGGCCTCCTCGATTTCGAATGTGACCGGTTGGATGCAACTTGAATTAAATACGTTTCTGCAATTTTTATCAAATCGTCGTACCACCTTGTCAGTGGATGTCCTACACTGCATATGCCAGAGCGTGGTCTCCATTCGAGAAGTAATCTGTCCAAATTTTTGGTGAATGTCCTACACTGCGCTTGGTAGTACGCGGTTTTCATTCGAGTACCTACTATAGGCAATCTGCTCTGTGTGATGCGATTTCAACTTGCTAGTTCACTGGACTATGTTTCTAACTCTGATTGATATATGGATCTTCTTATTTCTGACTAAATCACAATGAGATTCGGGGGGTCGATTTTCAACTTCGCACGGCTTGGTCGTATATGGAACTCGTATGGAGTATTCGCAACTTCCATAGACAACATAGAGATTCTTTACACATTCTGCCAAAGATCCGAAAATGTTCCCAGGCGTTCGAAGTTCAAAACACGACCCCCAGAGAACTCATTTTTGAACTTAGAACGCCTTGGAACAAATACGGAACTTTGAAAGTTACGAGCGCCCCATACAAGTTCAAAAATGAGTCCACTGAACTCATTCACAGCCCCCTTCGGTACGTCCATACGTCCGTACGTTCAGAGAGAGTAATTGTAAATCGACGATATTCGTGAAAGCGTTGCCAAAGTAACACATCTCTTGCGCAACAACACCTAATGAGAGGTATCTTTGTGTGTTCGTGTAAATTGCAGTAATATGTGTAAACACTTAACCGTTGGCCAACACAGTTTGCTGGGATGCCATCGTAATTATTATAAGTATGGGCTTTAATTGCTATATTGCTGATGATATTACACTTATAACCGTTGCGAATTTAAAATGATGTGTCAAAACCAAACCAAATAAATTTTGAAACGAGAAAATTGGTTGTACAAAATCGTTTTAGGCGAGTCGTCGAAAAAAAGGTTGGCTAGCCGTGGTGTCAAAGTTTTAATAAACTCTGTAATATAATATTAGTAAGGATTTAAAATTGAATTCAGCTTAGTAATGTTGTCAGCATACTTGACACGCTGCTATCTAAAAGTGGGTTTGATTATCTCTAGAGCTTCTGTATTGATAAACTAATTGCTTATCACGTTGTAAGTGCCAGCACTGCTAGCATTTTTGTTGTTGTTGCACCTAGTTTAATCCCCAAAGAAATATTTAATATACAGGGTTATTTCTAATCAATTAGCATCCTTTCAGGGGCTTATTCTGTACATCAAAACTAACAACTTTTGTTCTGCAACTTTTGTTAAAACTAAAAAAAAAATTTTAGTTCCTCAGAAAAATTTCGTTCACCCGTGACCAAATGTATGGAACAGCTGATGTTTTCTTTTTTAGTTTTGACAAAAGTCGCAGAACAAAAGTTGTAAGTTTTGATGTATAGAATAAGCCCTTAAAATGATGCTAATTGATTAGAAATAACCCTGTATAATAATGAATAACACACTGAGTAAAATATTTTTAGTAATTATTTGTAACTAACGAACAGTCTGTAAAACTCAATAATTGTATAACGATCAAAACAATTAATTTTTGTACTTTTATCATTGGAAAGTTGTAATAAAAAGTTAGCTATAGGGCAACTCTGTTATGTTCAAACCATGGATTTATCATATAAACAGGATTGAGTACTGGCAAAGAAAAACGTGCCGACAAGGATACCACATCAGATGATTGTGTCTCTTTTCCAAGTAGGATGACCAAAACATCTCGATCATCTTGGGATATAATTTTTCTTTGGAATGTTACTGCACGCAGGAATCGCAGTTATCTTACCCCTAACTCGTCGTCCTTCGTCATCGTCGTCGCTTTAGCAATAAGACGCCTACTGCTGGGCATAGGCCTTCCTTGAAGATCTCTATAAAAAACAATCCCCATAAAAACAATGGTCTAGAATTAATATATACGGAGATAATTCAGTTTCAAGTTTGACAGCTGTTATCGGAAATGTAGATCTTGAAGAGTTCTTTCACCTTTGTTAAGACAGCAATGGTCTAGAATTAATAATGACGGAGATAAACCACTTTTAAGTTTGACAGCTTATCGGAAATGTAGATTTCGATGAGTTCCTTCACTTTTGTGACGACAGTAATGGTCTGGAATCCATATTTACGCTGTTGAACAACGTTTAAATTTCATAGATGTAATCTTGACACATATCACGCAACCCGTGTCAGTACTTAACCACGAAAAATTTTTTCACAAAATCTTTTTCACGGAAAACTTTGTCACAAATAGACCTTATCACGAAAAATCTTAATCACGAAAACTTGTCCACGAATAGACTTCCGTAGTTAACAGAATTTTAAGGCTTCCGTAGTAAACAAGGCATCCATTTTGAAATAAAAATAGCGGACTCACTTTTTTTAAAAAGTCGTCATGGGTGTAGTTTTTGGGGGTGTATATTTCAAAATTGGCATCCATTTTGAAGTAATGTTCGCCATCTTCAATTCCAAAATGAATGCCAATTTTGAAATATAAGCCCCCGAATTCTCAAAAAATAACACATATGACGACTTTTTCAAAAAAGCAACATCTGCTATCTCTAATTCCAAAATAGATGTCATTTTTGAAATCTACACCCCCAAAAACCTCGAAAACTACACACATGACGATTTTTTCAAAAAAGTGACGTCCACCATCTTTAATTTCAAAATGGATGCCATTTTTGAAATCTATACCCCCAAAAACCTACTAAACGACACCCATGACGACTTTTTCAAAATAGTGACGTCCGCCATCTTTAATTTCAAAATGGATGCCATTTTTTAAATCTACACCCCCAAAAACCTACTAAACGATACCCATGACGACTTTTTCAAAATAGTGACGTCCGCCATCTTTAATTTCAAAATGGATGCCATTTTTTAAATCTACACCCCCAAAAACCTATTAAACGACACCCATGACGACTTTTTCAAAATAGTGACGTCCGCCATCTTTAATTTCAAAATGGATGCCATTTTTGAAATCTACACCCCCAAAAACCTACTAAACGATACCCATGACGATTTTTTCAAAAAAGTGACGTCCACCATCTTTAATTTCAAAATGGATGCCATTTTTGAAATCTATACCCCCAAAAACGTACTAAACGACACCCATGACGACTTTTTCAAAATAGTGACGTCCGCCATCTTTAATTTCAAAATGGATGCCATTTTTGAAATCTACACCCCCAAAAACCTACTAAACGATACTCATGACGACTTTTTCAAAATAGTGACGTCCGCCATCTTTAATTTCAAAATGGATGCCATTTTTGAAATCTACACCCCCAAAAACCTACTAAACGATACTCATGACGACTTTTTCAAAATAGTGACGTCCGCCATCTTTAATTTCAAAATGGATGCCATTTTTGAAATCTACACCCCCAAAAACCTACTAAACGATACCCATGACGACTTTTTCAAAATAGTGACGTCCGCCATCTTTAATTTCAAAATGGATGCCATTTTTTAAATCTACACCCCCAAAAACCTATTAAACGACACCCATGACGACTTTTTCAAAATAGTGACGTCCGCCATCTTTAATTTCAAAATGGATGCCATTTTTGAAATCTACACCCCCAAAAACCTACTAAACGATACCCATGACGATTTTTTCAAAAAAGTGACGTCCACCATCTTTAATTTCAAAATGGATGCCATTTTTGAAATCTATACCCCCAAAAACGTACTAAACGACACCCATGACGACTTTTTCAAAATAGTGACGTCCGCCATCTTTAATTTCAAAATGGATGCCATTTTTGAAATCTACACCCCCAAAAACCTACTAAACGATACTCATGACGACTTTTTCAAAATAGTGACGTCCGCCATCTTTAATTTCAAAATGGATGCCATTTTTGAAATCTACACCCCCAAAAACCTACTAAACGATACTCATGACGACTTTTTCAAAATAGTGACGTCCGCCATCTTTAATTTCAAAATGGATGCCATTTTTGAAATCTACACCCCCAAAAACCTATTAAACGACACTCATGACGACTTTTTCAAAATAGAGACGTCCGCCATCTTTAATTTCAAAATGGATGCCATTTTTGAAATCTACACCCCCAAAAACCTCAAAAGCGACACCCATCGCGACTTTCAGCAAAAAGTGACGTCTGTCGTTTTTAATTCCAAAGTGGATGACAATTTTGAAATCTACACCCCAAAAAACCTCGAAAACTACACCCATGATTTTTTCAAAATAGTGACGTCTGCCGTTTTTAATTCCAATATGGATGCCAATTTTCAAATCTACAACGCAAAAAAAAAAAAAAATGACAACCACGACTATACACCAATTGTACACCCAGCATGTTTAAGAAATATGTCAAGCATAGTCACCCTACTACACTTCTTTGTATACACCATAGTACGCCATTTGCAATCGACGGTGATACTCTAGTCAAAAATAAAAAATAACCGTTAATCATAGACGTAGGTATATTCATACAAAATAAATATCAAACTCTGTTTTATTGACATCTATTCGCAATTTTAACTAAAATCTTTTCAAACTACATTGTTAAAAAAACTAAGAAATGGTTAAGACAGTCGCGGCTTTACAGGTAATAATTCTACCATATATAAGTGTCGTTTCGAAATGGCAATAGTGCGAGCGGGACAACTTCATCACTCTGGGAAGTCTCACTCGGCACAGCGTCTCTCTTATGCCATTTCAAAGGAATATATGTTTTGTCACAACGCATTAAGGTTGAATTTTCCTAAACTAACTTTGAGCCAAATTTCGTCTGTGCGCAGTCCAGATAGTATACAAAGTCCTTGGTTCAAACATTTTGAAAGTTTAATCAATTAATTGGTGAAAGACAGAATATTGAGATTTTCCATAGCGGAACATTATCTATAGAGTAAAAGTTATGTATAATATTATGTTGTACTCACAATTTTGGTAAGCTGAATGCGAATAATCAAATCTTCGCAACTGTTCACATAGTATACGAGTAAGTACTTATAATGTACATATGTTTATAAAATGTTTTACTATAGTTTTCGAATATGAATAATACCATGTTGTACTAAAAAAACGAACCATCTACTGTAAATGTACCCAATAAATGATAACTCAATACGATGTATGTAGATATAATAGATATTATAGGTATACGAAAAGAGAAGACATTTGGAAGTGTATGTGTACTCAGTATCCCACAAGACCAGAAGGCCAGTCATGGCCCAATTTTTTTTTTAAATTTCAGATAGGATTGCGTTTGACTACACACTGCCTGATGTTAAGCAGATATGCGGTCTAAGATGTAGCACGCTTACCTAGAAGATACCTATTTACTTGAGACACCTACATTGTACTTTAACGGAATGACAGACCCAGGCAAAGCGTTCCACATTCTGGCAGTTCGTATGAGGAATGTGGACTCAAAACGCTTGTCTAATTGTCCTTTAAAAGATGGTCTATACTTATTACTTTAGTTATTTATTCTCTAAGGTCTATATAGTGCTTTATAGTAGTTACAGTTAATATAAAAGCTGATTTGCTACGTTAAGTCCATTTTTAGGATTTTAAATTATGAGTTTAAAAAAAAATTGCTTCTTAATTCACATATTTGCAAACATCACCATTTATTTACGCATAAAAAACTGATTGTAAATAATCTTCTTCGGGCCATCAAGTCCACCCAAAATTTATTATTATATACTCGTACTACGGGACTAATCGCCCACTAAAATTACGAGATAAAATAAATACCTCCTCATCCCGACGTTTCGGCCGAGTTGCATCGACTGTGGTCACGGGTAGACTGGAATGTGCTACAGCTGGTACCAGCATTTGTTTGACGGAGGTACTGGTCATTGGATCGAGCTCCACGACCCAAAAGTCCTCTCCACGGATCGACACTATTTTTCAAGAATAGTTCGTGAAGCGGTGGAAATCAAAAAACATAATAATTTCAACCGGGAGGATGGATTTAAGTTATCGGCGTCGTGGAATCCTGTTGTCAACAAATGCAAATCGCGTAGTGTAGGTAGAAGGACATTGTTAGATACCGTCAGTGTTGTGTGTCGTAATGACAATTTTTCAAGTTCAAATTGAATTGGTGGTACCAGCTGTTGCACATTCCAGTCTACCCGTGACCACGGTCGATGCAACTCGGCCGAAACGTCGGGATGAGGAGGTATTTATTTTATCTCGTAATTTTAGTGCGCGATTAGTCCCGTAGTATATAGGTAATAATAATGTGTTCAAATCGCGAAAGTTTAAAAACAACACCCAAAAGTTGATAACATTCCCCCGTTGGATAGCGATGCTATAAAGAAATTGTATCTCTATAGCTATTAAGGTGTTATTTACAAATAAAACCATCGAGTAACCTATCATAAGTAAAAGATACAAGTCCTATAAGCGGTATAAGCATGTATCTCGTTCATTTGTCACTGGTTGGAGAAACCTCGCCTCGGACCTGGTGTGAAAGCTGCTCAGTTAGGGCTGCCATACGTATAATGAAGTATAACATACATTGTATTGTGGTAATATCACTCTCACATTTAAGATAGCTGGTAGTGTGAGTCCTGCATGCATATACTCAAGGTGTTGTTATGCAAAATGCATGGCCATTCAGAGGTATACTCATCATTATTAACTTTCTCTTGGGAAATAACTGCGAAATCGAAAAAAAAAATCTGTTTCATATATTTCCTCGCGCCCCATCTAGCTAAAAAGTATAGGATTTCACATCTTATAAGAATGGTGGGCTTCTAGCGCTCTTATAATTGTTTTAAAACATGTTTTGCTCTTAGAGCATTGGGTCCCGTAGAAAAGGCTATTCATAATAACGATATGCCATAATACAGTTCTGAAAGTCCCTCCTCTAAGTAAAGTAACAATTACCTCTGAATAAGAATACAGAGAATTTTCGAAAAATGGGAATTGAGTACCTACTTAATCCCATTTTCCCATTCTTTTTCAACGAACTAATTTTGTTATTACTTACTAGACATGAGGTGTTCCTCGTGTACCAACTGCGTGCAGAACTACTTGTGTCATCAGAAATATTATTTTAAAATCTTTATAAAGGCACAACTGAATATGTGTCGTTAATTATAGTACCTACCTAAGCACAACCGTGTGCAAGAAAGTTCAAATTGACATGTCACACTAGTATTTATTTTTCTCTGATGTCAACCGCTTTTTTGAGTAAAACACAGTAGGTAGTTAGAGACTCAGGTATGAACAATTAAAAAAAATTTCTAAAATCTTTGACAGCCCTAGTCCCCGTAGTGGCATGGGCCATAATACTTTTAAGACCTATAATATAATCTGTATTAAACTTTTACCCGCATAATTTCCGAGATTAGCCATTTTCTAAATTTATGGTAATAATAGTTTAAAAAAGCATTAAAATATGCTTTTATTTTTGAGTAGTTGCATTTCACTTTCCCATTGCCCATTAAATTAATGCAATCTTCTAGTATTTTAAAATTATGCGAAATCGACTGTTTATATAATTAATTTTTGCAAAAAATAGCATGACCGACTTCACCCGTGTACAGAATTCGTGAATATTTCGCACAGACCGATGTAGCATTTTTCACATTATTGTTGATTTATCAATAATGGCTCCGCTGATTTCGATAAAATTTAATTGGGACCAATTTTGAAGTATACTCCTTCCAACAAAAGAAGATTTTTTAAAATATGCGCGTCGAATTGAGTACCTCCTCCAGTTAGTTCGTCGGTCAAAAAGGTAATGTTTTATGGTTCAAATTCTATTCTGTGTTAATGTCCTATGGCCTATGGTAATAGAATAGGACATTATTTGCCGTAGAGTGTTTTTTCGACCTCCGATACAGAATCTTAGAAGACCGATGGAAGTTAAAAAGTTATGAGTTATTCTTATAATAAACTTTTTCACGGTGTCAATCATCTGCACTACTCAAAATACCGCTACCTTGACTAGATCAACCAGCTTAAAAACTATAGTATCAGAGCTACCCACCTGAGCCCTTAGTCCAGGTTTTGCGTAGTTTACCGTTCGCGTGTGGATATACATTTTGGTTAGTTCTTCCTCGTTTCCGACAAAAATGTATAGAGCCATACGGAAACAACTGTAGTTTCAATTTACGTGTAAACCTGGACTAACCTCTCTAGTCTGTTCGTTCTTTATCATCAACATCATTCCAACCATAGGTCGTCTATTGCTAAGATAGCTTGTAGGCTTTTATACAAACTTAAAATGTCAAATCCTGTTTAAGATAATCTGCTACATATTATGTTATCGAATGCATCTTTACATTCACTATTTTTATCGACAATCACGTTCAAGGCCTGAGTATCATCACTGCCAAGGTTCCGATCGTGTGTTTATACCTATTACAACGAAATTACAGGCTACATGTAACCACTAGTACCTATAGGTAAGTGATCGGAGTTGCCAGTGATGATGTCAAATTACCTTCAAACTCTACAATTTCCGAGTTTGGGGAAGATCTTTTTCGACTACAAAATTTCTAAGCGTACCTATAATTATTTTTTGATTATGAGAAAAGGTGTAGTGTTTCACTAAAGGCAGATAGGCTGAAGAATATGTATCATCAGATTCGCATGTTTCTGTAGGATAAATCAGGCAGTCGATCTGACGATCGGCTACGATACTTGATACGTCAAATTTTATACTCGTCAAATCTTTTTTGCCAAATTAGCGACACATCAAATCCTGAGTGCTTTTCTATGTGAAATGTTTTTTCAACGCAATGGAAGTTACGCACACACTTTGAAACTTCTTTTTTCTCAATAAACACACATTCTCAGGGCGAAGTCCTAAGTCTTCTCTTTCTTTCTTCTTGTCAATCCTAGGACGTTCACTGCTGGACATTTGCTTCCCTCATAGATTTCTAATAAGACCGTTTGCAAGCGGCTTGCACTTCGGTGCAATACACTTTGTGGACTTTCTATAGTGCAATTGTGAGGTGCAGAATTGCAATTTGTCCAAATATTCCCAATTTCTCGGGAAATCTTCACAAACTGGCAACACTGCCGGTAATAGCCGACCGAAAGCTAGGGAAATGCAGCCGGCAATTTGCCCCGACCATGCAATCAAGTGAGAGTCGCCCGTGCACTAGACTTTGTGCTTTCTGTTTATGACCACGTGACTACGAAATTAGCCTTGACTACATTATGTAAACATAGTAATAACCTGGCAAAAAATGTTCGAGTTAAGAGCACATTTGATTTGATATGTTGGGAATATTGATTTATTACGACTAGAATTACCGTGTTGGGAGGTCCCCCAGTACAGGTCACGGCATATAAGTGTAGCGCTAAGCGAAGTGTGGAGGTAGAAGTAATGACTGCGCATGGGTTTAGTATGGCGGTCACCATGCGCAGCCATTCCCCCGCACTACCCTCAGCGCTAGATTGACGTGCCGCTAGTACCTAAGTGCTACGATATGACAGTCTGAAATTGCATTTACAGGTTGTTCAGTAAAGAGTGGATAATACTTCACTGGCGGGTGGGGGAGGTCACTACATAATATATGTATGCCGTATTTTCAAGAAACACAACTTGAATTACTTACCTACCTCGCCGTATCAATAATAACACTGCTAGATAGCTTATCTCAGACTACTGTAGGCCAGTAAGTCTCCTCCCTGTTTTGTTCTGGCAATTAATTAATGATAATTTGGTTGATATATTTTATTATATATATTATTATATTAATCTGCAACTTAATCATACTTATACTTATCTTACTAACATTATAAATCCGAAAAGTTTGTTGGTTGGTTCCTCTTTCACGCCGCAACGGAGCAACGGATTAACTTAAAATTTGGCATGGGTATAGTTCAAGGGCCGGAAAGTGACATAGGCTACTTTTTGCCCTGGAAAAATAAAAGGTTCCTGTGGGATAGCACAAAAGTCAAAAAACCACGCGGGCGGAGCCGCGGCAAAAAGCTAGTATTAATAATAAAACGTTAATCTGACCAGCATCGCCAAAATGTTTTAAAACAAATAGGTAAAACAAATAGATAAGTTATCTTTCAAAACTCTATTGCTAGCCACTGCGAAAGTCTCATATCAACAGACAAAATACTTACATGGATATACGTTAGCCTAGCATACTGTATCAGCCGGCCACTCCAGGACGTAGGCCTACCCACGAAGGGTGATTGGGCCATATCCAGCACGCTGGCCCGGTGCGGGCTGGTGGATTCACATACTCCATCGAATTTCTTCTACGGACGTATGCAGGTTGCCTCACGATGTTTTCCTTCACCGAAAAGCCAGTGGTGTGAAATTCCGTACATAAATTCCAAAGAACTCATTGGTACGGGACCGGGATTTGAACCCACGACCTCACGATTGTAAGGCGAGTGTCACTACTTCTAAGCCACCACAGCTTGAAGCCGTAGTGGCCTAGCATACGCTCCACAACATATTTTTGCCGACGTGTGATAATCTGACTGATATGTACTTTATTATTATATCCTACGGGACTAATCGCGCACTAAAATTACGAGATAAATAAATACATCCTCATCCCGACGTTTCGGCCGAGTTGCATCGAGGTCTAAACGTCAGGATGACGAGGTATTTATTTATCTCGTAATTTTAGTACGCGATTAGTCCCGTAGTATATAATCGTAGTATATAATAATAGAGTACAAATCTGTCAGATTATCACACGTCGATAAAAAATATGTTGTTATGTTTAGTAATAATGTGTTCAAATCGCGGAAGTTTAAAAGCAACAGATATGTACTTTATCATAACTCTGTCTTATTCTGACAAGTCGATCATGTCGTGATGCGTATGCTAGCCCGGCAGTTGGCCATTCAACTGAGATACGATAATGTTCGAGTCATTTCAAGTTTCTTCATCTTTTCTTAGAGAGCTGTAATGGCTTATGTCGTTAATAACATACAGCGTTGACCATTTGAAGCACTTTAACTTTACGTAATACTTATTCAATTAGAGAATATTCTAAAGCAAAATCTCTTTGGAACGCGGCCAGTTCGAGTAAAGATTGATGATATTTTAAAATGCTAAACGGTTAATGAGTTTCGGAAGTCGTTACGGCATTTGTAGTATAGTGTGGCGTATGTTAAAATGAAACATTGCTTTTTGTATTTTTGTAGAGTCATTGGTCTTATCGTTCAGCTGTAGGTTTTTTTTATTCATCATTAAAATACACAGTTATTCACAACAAATCAATGAAGTGCCGTAAAACTACAGTAAGTTTGTCACGGCACTGTTATTCTCACACACGCTGACTGTCACAAAGTGCGTGAACTAAAATAGTACATTGTTCACCGAGAGGAGAAAGTGACCGATTACCGTCGAGGGTGTCGTTTGAAGCCCGAGCCGTAGGCGAGGGCTTTAAAACACCCGAGATCGGGAATCGCACTTTCTCTCGAGTGATACATAGTGCTTTATACTACACCTACGTGGAAAATAAAAAACTAAACTGAATCCTCAAACAACACACAAATTGAAAATGGCGCCAATGGCGTCTGCAATTTTCACATGTTCTTTTTTCAAATTGTTTGACACCATCCAACACACAGCTAGTGGCCAGTGTCATTTTGCGAACTTGGAGATAAAAACTCACTGTAAAAACTTTTTGGCTTTTGATATTTAGGTTACCAGCGCATAGTCTTACCCAAAATTAAAAAAGAAAAACCACGTAAGAAATGGATTTTCATACACTTTTCTCTCCCGCTTAGATGCGTTTTCTCGCCGCATATTTGTTCGATATGCAATGACGTACTTTCTACCGTAAATTTGATAAAGTATCAAGGTACTTTCCGAGCAGGTGTAGTATAAATAGTATTAGGTTAATAAACTAACAGAATTAGATTTTGGATATTAACAATCTGCAAATAATAACAGATCAAAAGTGTAATATTAGCATGCATCGATTCATCACATTTTCTTATCAGCCAAGTGAAGTTGTGCACAGTTTACTAGGACTCGGGCGCTGCTCACGACAAAACCGGTTCCAGTAGACGGCTCAACGCGTACGCGTACGCGTAGGTACCTACTCCATTATTGAACATAATCATCTCAAAAAGTTACAGTTGACATAGCTAGAGTACTGTTAGTACTGTACTGTATCAGCCTTTTCAACAGTCCACTGCAGGACGTAAGCCTACCCACGAAGTGTGATTAGGCCATATCCACCACGCTGGCCCAGTGCGGGTTGGTGGATTCACATAAGCCATCGAATTTCTTCTACTAGCGTATGCAGGTTGCCTCAAGATGTTTTCCTGCACCGAAAAGCCAGTGGTGTGAAATTCCGTACATAAATTCCAAAGAACTCATTGGTACGGGACCGAGGATTTGAACCCACGACCTTACGATTGTAAGGCGAGTGTCACTACCTCTAGACCACCATGGCTGTCTAAAGCTAGAGTAATGCATTTAAAAAATCAAGTTGAGTCAATGCAATTTTATTTTAATCTTGTTCCTTATTTTGTAGTCTGAGTCTACATGACTCAAACCAACCGCAGTTAACAAAATAGCTGGTAACTTTGAAACGGCTGAACCTATTTTGACGAAACATAGTTAAGAACACTCCCGACTAATTCACCTTTCAAACAAATTAAAAGCAAAATCAAAAATGGTTCATCCATTCGGCAGCTGCGATGTCATCATCGACTTTTTTGTTGTTTTATACAGGGTTATTTCTAATCAATTAGCATCCTTTTAGGGGCTTATTCTATACATCAAAAGTAACAACTTTTGTTATGCGACTTTTGTCAAAAGTCAATTTATTTTTTATTATTCCATAGAAAAATATCGTTCACCCGTGATAAAATGTATGAAACAGCTGATTTTTTTTTCGAGTTCTGAGTAAAGTCGCTGAACAAAAGTTGTTAGTTTTGATGTACAGAATAAGCCCCTAAAAGGATGCTAATTGATTAGAAATAACTCTGTATATTGGTGGATGCCACAGACAAACACGCATACATGTATACACACAGACAAACTTATAGCACCCCGTTGTTTTGCGTTGGGGTAATAAAATAAATACTGTTAATTGTCTGTATAGTGTACGGTACAAAATTACCACTGCGCTCTTATGTTGATGTTGTTTGGTAACATTACGGCCCCATCAGTTATCTTTTCTTCATATTGTGTGCCCTAGCAACTACTCGGTCATTTGCACCAAATGGCACTAATCGCCAACTTTCCCATAAACCACGCTCCAAATGACGTAAAAACGTAAACGAACACGTAACTACGGATACCGTAAATGACACGTAACGTACGATACGTCAATTCACGTGGTAGTGTGAAGTTAACTTTACGTTGTTGGCGGGACTAGAATGGGCTTTTGCCGATTGGAGAAATGATGGACGCACACTGGGAGCAATATGAATCACTTGTACTGTACTGTACTGTACTGTACAAAAGGCTGGTATACCAGCCTTTTTAATAGTCCACTGCAGGACGTAGGCCTACCCACGAAGGGTGATTGGGCCATATCCACCGTGGTGTGAAATTCCGTACATAAATTCCAAAGAACTCATTGGTACGGGACCGGGTATTCGAACCCACGACCTCACGATTGTAAGGCGGGTGTCACTCACTACCTCTTGACCACCACGGCTCCCATGAATCACTTAATAACTTAGAAATATGAGAAATATGTCAGGTTGCCGAAATTTTGATTTCCGTTATAACTCGATTATCAGCTTTTAAAAACATTCTAACATCATTGGCTTGTATTTTTGTTCTTGCCGTTACCTTGTCATGGAAGTCGTACGGCTATCGGTGGTGTATCAGAAGCCCTAAATTACTTTTTCTATAGTTCCAAACACAAAGGAGTAGGTAGAGAAAAAAGCTGTACATAAAACTCATTCAACTTTCAGCCACAAGACGTCTACTATCAGACATAGATCTTCCCTTATGGATCTCCAATAAGACCGGTTGAGTGGCTTGCATCTAGCACAATCTTGCTGAGGTAGTCAGTCCACCTTGTGGGTGGACGTCCTGCACTGCACTTTCTGGTACGTGGTTCAGAAACGAGAATTAATCCAAAATTTACCAAACTTAGTAATAATTAAAAAAAATAGAAATACGAATCTCGGAGTGTCTACAACCCAAGGCGCGTCAGAAAACCTTACCGTACGCCGATTCCTGCACGTCACGTTACGCAACATGATTGATCACCGCGTCACGCTGTGTGACGAACTAATTGTCTCTATGAGTTACACTTTTTGCAAATTGGATCATGTTTCCCGCATTTATCGTTCTAAAAAGTGAATGTAGTTAAGTTAAAGTTTTCGAAATAAAATAAAAAAAGTTACTGATTAGACCTGTTTACTTGTTGCTACAGGGTCAATACAGACTCGGGTAAAGTACCTAACACATTCTGGTTATTTGTGTAACACGAACAATTCACAAAACATTGTTTCAGTATAATAATAAATTTTTCGACGATGCAAGTAATAAAATATACATGCGTACCTACTTCCCAAGGTTCTTCTATATAATTATATTATTTATGTTTACAAAGTATAGGACCATTTTTAAGCTTTTAATAGGAATAATACTCTTTGTTTTTCAATCAATTCAATTAAAGCATTGAGATAAACTGTGGTAGTTCAGAAAATTATGACAGAAAAAAATAATAGTATGAAAAAATGAGAACTGACGGTTTTGTACCATTTTATGGGTAACGTTGCAACTATTCATATATAATAGGGTTCCTATAGTTAGGGTCTAGTTTTGTATGATCAAAAGAATGTTCTTAGGTTCATTAAATAAGTGTGGTGATTTTTGCGCATTGTAAAAACTAATGACATATTAATTATACAGGGTTATTTCTAATCAATAAACATCCTTTCAGGTGCTTATTCAGTACACCAAAACTAACAACTTTTGTTCTGCGACTTTTGTCAAAACTAAAAAAAAAAACTGCTGTTCCATACATTTTGTCGAGGGTGAACGATTTTTTTCTATAGAATAACTTTTTTTTTGAGAATTTATAAAAGTCGTATTACAAAAGTTGTTAGTTTTGATGTACAGAATAAGTCCATGAAAGGATGCTAATTGATTAGAAATAACCCTGTATAGCTACAATACCTATTTTTTGGCTTTGCCTATTGGGTACAACTGATTTATCTGTCACATGGGAACAAACTATCAATTGGTTCGGTTCAATGTGTTCAATGGCTTGAGAAACCTAATCACTTACATTTACTATTGTTTGATTTTTGCTGATTGTTTTACCTTTGTCAAATATTTCTATGTATAATCTAATTACTTGTAATTACATTGACAATAAGGGCAGCAAAAAGGGCAATAAGAGATAAGCTAGTGGATTAGCAAGTTGATGTGGTAGTGACAAAATTAGTTGAAAAAAATTTAAAGTGGAATCATCTGTTTTTCTGGGGGTTTTATATTTCTGGAACATTCTATTTCTCTAGGGTGGACAAAAATAGGCAGTTGCACCCTTACAATTTCCAGCAACGTCAATGCCAATGTCTAACAGTGGATGTCCTTAAGTTGATGATGATGAAAATAAAGGTAGCCGACTAAGCGCACAGACAGTCTGACAAGACATTTAGCATAGTTCTGTTTCTTTTTCACTTTAGGCATTCGATAGAGATAACGCTTTTTACGTTGCTATTAAATTTACGCTGGCGCCTCTGTAATCGGGCTTATTGTCCAATTTTATTTCATACGTACCTACGGAAGATTGCCATTTGTGGCACTAATTAAAGATGTGTATTGTACCTTTTCATAATGCTACTATATAAAATCTGTTTGCCTACCGGTGTCGGAGCCTTAAGCGGTGACATCTATGGAACATTATGAACAACTTTTACTATGAGATCAACTCTGACAACGTAAAAAAAACTGCTGTTCCATACGATTTTTTATAAGACTTCCGACAAAAAGTATGGAATTGCTGTTTTTTTTGCGTTTTCAGAGTTGATCCCACAGTAAAAGTTATTATATATGTCACCGCTTAAAGCTCCGACACCGGTAGACAAACACATTGTACCTATCATACTAATATTATAAATCCGAAAAGTTTGTTGTTTTGTTCCTCTTTCACGCCGCAACGGAGCAACGGATTAACTTGAATTTTGACATGGATATAGTTCAATACAAAGACAGTGACATATACTTTTTATCCCGGAATAATAAAAGGTTTATAAAATTGAAAGGGATAGCACAATAATCAAAAAACCACGCGGGCAGAGCCGCGGGCAAAAGCTAGTAATAATATTATAAACTCGAAAGTTTGTGAGTAAGTATTTTTATTACTCTTTCACGCACAAACGGCTAAACCAATTTGGACGAAATTCGGTATGAAGGTAGCTCAGACTTTGGATTAACACATAGGCTACTTTATATCTCGAGCTAACGCGGGTAACACCGCGTGGCGCAGCTAGTTATTTATATTTGTGCATACAATAAGGAGTCCTGTCTGTCTATATGAATATCCATAGTGTCCTATGTCCAGCAGTGGACATCCCACGGTGGATGGAGATTTGTGCAAGAAAATTGGGGAACTTTACCCAGCACGGGGATAACCTGCTCCCTGATATTTTATGCTACATATTTCGCAGGTTAGAAAACAAGAAATTACAGGTAAGTACTTATTAAAGGTGACGTCCACAAGTGGTATATTATTCAGAGAAAAATCGAACCAAGATGATATATACATCATTTAAAAGCTTGATTTATGGGCTTCTCAAAAATATTTAATTTAGATTTTCTCATCTCTCTTTTTTTTATATGTGAAAAATAAATTGTATGAAAAATAATAATACAGCTTTGTATTTTTTCTAGTTTAGCAATAATAAAATGTTTCTACCGTTATTTTACTTGCATACGTAGCTGATTCTTCCACAGTCATATCATAATTTGCTAAAATTGAAAATTATAACCTACCAGTGTGACCAGTTTGTAGGTACAATGTGACAAAAAACCACTTAAAAACTGTGTCTAATTGGTAAAAATGCTTCTATTTATCAATTTGGAGGTTACTTAATCAGGATTGATAGAGATAAACTACCCATTGACCCAAATATACTTATTTATCCTAACAGATTCAAAACTAATTTAAAAAAAAAACGGACGGCTCTTTTTTGGTTTTGACTACTATAATAGACTCAGAAAAATATGAACTTTCTCGAAATGTAACGAGTGTTGTGGTTAGAATTTTTGATTATTATTATACCACCCTCCATACATTTTGTGGACATGTCCTATGACAAATCCTAACTTTGACCGATTGACCATGATTTGACCTCCCTATGAGGTCGTCAACACGCCAGCGTAGAATACAGAGCTACCGCCATTGTGTCACCTCAGGCCAATTACTACGGTGCCAGCGTGGGTCATAAGACGTAAGAACGGCAATCGTTGCGTGCTGAGTGAGCCTGAGTGTACTCAATTGCTCTTTGGTTGGAGACGTCTTGTGATTTGTGACCGCACGGTAGCGGTCCAACGGAACTCTGTGTGTAATGATGATAGAGATATAATAAGCTTTACTAGCAGTAATGATGTTCTTCTTGCCGGAATAGTATACGCACCACGAAATAATTCTACTAACATGTCAGAACGAGGCAGAGTTGTGGTGAAACTAGCGACTTGGCACTTTTTCACAAGACGATAAAACTCTTTTCGTGGTTGTACGACCTCTAACTGTAGCTGGTTTAATTTGTATGAAGTACGATTGTCTTGAAACCAGGGGGTTCGATTTCCTGCCGGGAAGATGAATGAATGTAAAGTGTAAGTAAGTTTCAGTCAAGGTTTTTAAAGCGCAACGGAAAATGAAGACGATGAAGAACGCATAAAAATATTGAGTCCTTAGGAAAACTGAAGTCTTATTAACCTACTCAAACATAGCTCTATGACTCAAACAGTTCTGATCCAAGATGGTCGATTAATGAAGGGCTGAAGCCAGGTTAGGTCAAAGAAGGATGGTGATAAACTCATTAAAAAAAATGCATACCTATTAACTGTGTTATTGAACATTAATATTTGACTATGATCGTTCTATCAATTGCTCGTTGTTGTCTTCATCATTAGTTTCATCATTTTAGCCTGAAAATATAAAATTAAAATTACTAACTCTCAGTGGCAAATAAACGAACAGCGCGGAGCCAAGGAGCCAAAAAAAAAGCAAGCGCATGCGCCAGGCTACGTGGCGGGAAGTTTCTGAAATACCTATTTTTTCAATTTTAATATTACGTTCTCTTTTTTATTTCATGAAATACATATATTGAGTTAATCTAAGAATAATAATTAATCTGAAAATAGTGATCATGTGTTCTTTACAAATTAAAATCCAGGTGAGCACCTATTATGGTTATTGAACTAAGAATTTTAATTTACTAAAAAAATTTTTTTAGCTTACAGGTGAAACACCTGTTGCTCATTTGAAATGTTCTTACTAACAAACTTAATATTTATACATCTGAAAGTGTGTTTGTCGGTTTGTTACTTATTATACGCAACCACAGAGCAACGAATAGACTTGATTTTTGGCATGGATATAGTTCAGATGTTGAAAAGTGATATGGGCTATTTTTTATCCCGAACAAGATATTTTTTTGCAAAAATTAGCATGACCGACTTCACTCGTGTACAGAATTCGCGAATATTTCGCACGGATCGATGTAGCATTTTTCACATTATTGTTGATTTATCAAAAATGGCTCAGCCGATTTCGACTAAATTTAAATGGGACCAATTTCGAAGTTTCAATACTCTTTCCAATAAAAAAAAGACCTATTGAAATCGGACCACTATGAAAAAAGTTATGCGTGGTTATACATAAAAAAATATATACGCGTCGAATTGTATACCTCCTCCGGTGGTTCGTCGGTCAAAAAATAAATATTTCCTATGGAATAGCGTTAAAATCAAAACATTAGGCGAAGCCGCGGGCAGAAGCTAGTATGTCTATACTTCCCGGCGTATAATGTATCTACCTACTTAAGTATGAAATATAAACGAGTTTACACCACAATTTAACAATGCACTTTTTTAAATTATTTCGAATAGTGACTGAAGCTCCCATAAAGCTTCGCGATGTTTGGATATTGCGCAGCTTGTAGGTAACTTCACATCCGCCGACTTATATGATTCGGTCTTTTAAACATCTATAGAACCCTTTAAGTACAAATATCGCGACATGCTTTTGACGATTTATTCTGTACTTCTTAGGTCATCGAACTTCCGGTAATTTCTCTCTATCCCACGGGCCTTACCGTAACAATGAGCGACATTTTACTTAATGATGGTGTTTGAAGAATAATTCGAATACAATTGTAGACACTGATTATGCCTAATGATCATAATCATTGTCTTCTTTGGTGTAGGATGACCACAGTTAAGCATAGCCCTCTCACTATTATTTCTTAAAAGTTAGAAACGTCTTGCATTCCGCAAGTTTTGTCGAATTTTAAAAAGATCATTTGATTTGCTTATATTGTTACTTTACTAGTTCGAGATCTTTATTCGATATCGATAATTTTAACATTACTTTGTTAAAATTTACTAAAATATCTGGAACCTATGTTTAATATTTGATTTCACGTCATTAAGTAAATGCAAAAAATATAAAAAAATCAATATGTTAATGATAATTGTTACTTTATTGACCTTTTAGCGGTTTTAATAAGGCTTTGATTTCTTGATGCTTAACATTTGAACATCTAAATATTCTTCAATTGTATCATTAAGCCGTAATAAAATAACCGAGAAAACACCACTGGGGAATATGACGCTAAAAACTGTTTTCTTCAGCAAAGATTATTTTTTGCAATAATTAGCATGACCGACTTCACCCGTGTACAGAATTCGCGAATATTTCGCACGGATCGATATAGCATTTTTCACATTATTGATGATTTATCAAAAAGGGCTCAGCCGATTTCGATAAAATTTAAATGGGACCAATTTCGAAGGATATTCTTTCCATTAAAAAAAGAATTATTGAAATTGGACTACTACGAAAAAAGTTATGCATGGTTAATGGTTATACATAAAAAAATATATAAAAATACGCGTCGAATTGTATACCTCCTCCGGTGGTTCGTCGGTCAAAAAGTAGACCACCAAGTCTATACCGATGAATTTCTTGGGATTTGTGTACGGAATTTCACACCACTGGATTTTCGGTGAAGGAAAACATCGTAAGGCAACCTGCATATGTCCAAGGAAGAAATTCCATGGCGTATGTGAATCCACCAACCCGCATTGGGCCAGCGTGGTAGATAAGGCCCAATCACCCTTCATGGGTAGGCCTACGTCCTGCACTGGCCTATTAAAAAAGTCTGATACAGTACAGTATCATTAATTAAGGTAGAGAGACAGACTAGTAGAGCCCGCTATTAGCGATAAGGCCGCCTCTTGTTGCACGCTACAGTTTTAGTGTATTTTTCTTTGTGTTAACAATAAATAATTACTATACGGTGATGCAATTGCCATTACATAATCAATTAGTAATATTGCTTTCCGGACACAGCCAAGATGAAAATACACTAATAAAATACTAGTAGAAACCCATCACAAGAAGTAGAATCAATTATTGTAACAATTTAACAAAGCGTGTGCTTTCACACCGCCATATCGGAGTTTCTATTCGTCTCGAATCTCACCATTGTCGTGTGTCAACTGTGTTTAGAGGGGCTAGGCTGGTTTACATAATACGTAAACGGAAACTACAGTAGTTTCCATATGGCTCTATAAATTTTTGCACAGCGCCCCTGACGGAAACAAGGCATAACCAACCAGAATGTATGAAATTATTTTTGTATGCTACGCGCACTGAAAAGATTAAATAAATAATACCTCATTATCTCGACATTTCGACCGAGTTGCATCGATCGTGGTCACGGGTAGACTGGTGACAGAAATCTCGAAAGTTTAATAACAATAATGTATGGAGACACAAAATCGGTAATAGTTTTCGTTTACGTTGAAAACTCATACTAAGTCTCAGTAATTTATGCTCTCTATTGTTGAGCGCAAGCGGAAACTGTAGAGACAGTTTTTGTGACGTTTGGATGTAAGTTTCTACCTATTGTTTTAAGTATCGTATCGAGATGGTGTTTAACCGAATGTTCAGTGAAAAGCTATGAGCTTGTATACCACAATTGTGTGCACAGAAAAGGGAAAACTAGGTCTTTTCTGTGGTTATGTGTTCACATAAAGATTACTGAAATACCGGACGCACCTTTGCATAGTGTATGGGCTTTCAGAGGCTCGGTACGGAACGTAGAAAACAAAATTCTTGCAAAGTGGGACCAGACTGTGAACAGTAGTTCAAAAATCCATTAAAATATAGTAAAATTGCATTGAACAACCGCATTGAATAAAAAAAAAAATTTAATCATAAATTTAATCAAAAATTAAAATCATATTTTCTAATTTGATTTTTCTTCAAGGCCCCTATCACGCCGCCATATTTACAGCCTCGGTGGCTCAGTGGTTAGTGATCCTAACTTCGGGGTCGAAATCGTTCGATCCTCACCCAGGGCAAATATTTATGTGATGAACATAAGTGTTTGCTCTGTGTCTGGGTGTTATTTAGTTACTATAGATGAGTATAGATAGTAATGTATGTATTTAAAAATAAGCATGTGTAGTATATCAGTCTCTGGCAGCCATATCACAAGCTTTGCTTAGTTTGGGGTCAGAGGCCGTGTGTAAGATGTCCCCTAATATTTATATTTTATTTAATATTTATTTATTTATATTTTACAAGCAATGTCAAAATATATCTAAGATCCGAATATATAAAATTCCTTTAAATGAAGATTGTTATGAAAGAAAACAATAGGAAAATCATTTGACAAAACAAATAAAGCAAATAATTGAATACTGTACAAGGTATTTACCTAAGTACGATATATTTTTGTGTTTACTCTTTTCACCATGAGCTCAACCTCGCAAAGCAAAAGATTTGTTTCGTTGAATAGAAAACGTTTGAAAGTATATCTGCATTTCACAAAGCAACACCTTGTATAAGATTGGATCATACAAATCGAATTAGTGAATTATTACATAGTAAGAAATGATAATATATTGCTTCAATTAATATTAGATAATATGCTAGTTGACAATTTTTTTTGATGTCTTTTTGTAACAGCTTACTATATACAGAGCCGATTAACGAAAACAAAAATAAAATCAACGTAGAAATAAAGAAGTTTCGAGCATTTTATTTTCTTGCTAGACAAAGAGCGCACTATAGCAGAATATGACGTCACGTCACGGTCCGTAAGTGTCATACATTCGCTATACTATGATTATGCTTTGTGGGAAAAGGACAAAGCATCCCCTCTTAATCCCTACCAAAATCTTTACAAGCTTATATCTCTGAACTGGATTAGCGAATTTTAGTTATTTTTTCAGTTTACGAATCATAATTAATTGCAGGATTCAGTAATCTTAATACTTTTAATTAATTCAATACTAGTCAACTACCCTTGTCTCCTATTTGTTGGCATTTGGTTCTTCTGGCATGTATTTGAAAACATGCATGTTGGTGAAATACGGAACATTTTATAAATAACTAGTTTTTACTCGCGGCTTCGCCCGCATACGCAATATATCATTATAATTTATAGCCTATGTGTTATTCTAATATATAAGCTACATTATTGCAAAGTTTCATCTCAATCCGTTCTGTAGTTTTTGCGTGAATAAGTAACAAACATCCATACATCCATCCATCCATCCATCCTCACAAACTTTCGCGTTTATAATATTACTAGTTTTTACCCGCGGCTTCGCCCGCATATGCAATATATCATTATAATTTATAGCCTATGTGTTATTCTGATATATAAACTATATTATTGCAAAGTTTCAACTCAAACCTTTCAGTAGTTTTTGCGTGAAAGAGTAAAAAACATCCATACATCCATCTATCCCTCCTCACAAACTTTCGCGTTTATAATATTAGTAGGATAGGATAATAGGAAGGATTACATTTTGCATACCGAAAGGCGGAATATGGTGACATTTATTCAACTCGCAACACTTTTAAGTAACCCGTAAACTCAAATCAATAAATGAATTATGTATTTGTTTTAATTGGTTCTTTAATTACTTATTTTCAACACGCAATTGGGCTTATAGATTTTTACATTAATGTATTATCCAATATTACATCAATTACACTGACGTACAAGTAAGAATAACACATTATCAATAGTATCAATCATCATAATCTCACGTAAACACTGGGTGTACTTGTAAGTATAAATAACGTAATCAACCATTAATTGACGAGTTAATTACCTACTGATAACAAGGTGTGGAAGGATTGGAAACTTTTTCTAGATATTTTTGCTATTTGGAACTAGAAAAGTATTATCTCTAATAAATACCCAGCTGTTTGGGTCAAGTTATGAGGGATTTTTGAATATGTTGTTTTTAAACTTTCGCGGCGTTTTTAAACACATTATTAATATATGTATACTACGGGACTAATCGCGCACTAAAATTACGAGATAAATAAATACCTCCTCATCCCGACGTTTCGGCCGAGTTGCATAAACCATGGTCACGGGTGACCACGTAATTTTAGTGCGCGATTAGTATAAAATAATAATGATTTTTGAATATATTTAATACTAAAAATAACAGTACAGATAGAGAGAGTATACCAAAAAGATTAATTATTTATTTTTCGCAAAAATGGCATGTCCGACTTCAACCGTGTACAGAATTCGCGAATATATGTAGCTTCATTTCACATTATTGTTGATTTCTCAAAAATGGCTCAGCTGGTTTCGATATAATTTAAATGAAACCAATTTCAAAGTATACTCTTTCTAATAAAAAAATATTGAAATCGGACCACTATGTAAAAAGGTATGCGTGGCTAAACATATAAAAAAAGAAATATACGCGTCTAATTGAACCTCCTCCGTGTCGTCGGTCAAAAAATAAGCACCTTCAACGTTTTTTCTAGGTTTTGATTTTTGTGAGTGTCGAAATATGCGGTTTTTTACGACATAAACGGCTTTAACTTTTTTATACGATAACTGAGAAGTTTTTCTTTAACACAACTGCAAGAGATCATAAATATACGTATACAGTTTAAATTTCAACTCGATATCTTTACGCGTTCCCGAGATAAAGAGTCTTGACATACACACAGATGGACAGACGGACAACAAAGTAATACTATAAGGGTTCCGTTTTTTCCATTTGAGATACGGAACCCTAAAAAATGTAGGTACAAAAAACTTTCAGTGTTGGCTTCGGCCCCGCTGATGCCTACTAAAGGTCCAAGCTTAGCTTGTGACTTTTACGTGACTAAAAGGAATAATAATTCTTTATTTCAGATTCATAAGGCAATTGTGAAGTGCCAACTTGGCCAAACGAAAACAATAGGCCCAATTTTAAAGGAGCCATCGTAAATTTAATAGCAACGTAAAATAGTCTCCTCTCTATCAAATGGATGAAGTGAAAAAGAAACAGAAATATTCTAAATTGCTATTAAAATTACGATGACGCCTTTAATATTGTGCCTTCAATAAGCCGTTATCTACATCTAAATATTATTCGATTTAAGTGTTTTTTTTCATGTACTCAGTACTTCATTAGATAGGTGTATAAGTCTTAGTTTTACAGTTTTTTAAATGACCTTATAACTCTTATAAGCCTCTAAAACGTCATATTTTACGAAACTTTAGCTGAAAAGTATACAGTAACTAAACACTTTTCTTACTAAAACGATTGCTCGTGAGTATAATTTTCTTTGAGAGATTGACACTAAAAACATAACATTTTGTTACAATTTAAGAGGTGAAAAGAGTTTTCTCCCGGAACGTAAAGGTGACGTCCACAAGTGGTATATTATTCAGACGAAAATCGAACCAAGATGATACATACATCTTTTGAAAGCTTGTTTTATGGGCTTCCCAAAAATATTTAATTTAGATTTTTACTCCCCTCCAATTTTTTTAAAATGTGAAAAATAAATTCTATGAAAATTAACAATACAGGTTATTGTTTTGTTTAGTTTAGCAATAATAAAGTGATTCTATCGTTATTTTACTTGCATTCGTAGCTGATTCTTCCACATTCATCCCTTAATTTGCTAAAATTAAAAATTATAACCTACCAGTGTGACCAGTTAGTAGGTACAATGTGACAAAAAACACTTAAAAAGTGTGTCTAATTAGTAAAAATGATTTTATTTAACAATTTGGAGGTTACTTAATCAGAGTTGCTAGAGATTAAATACTTATTGAGCCAAATATATTTATGTATCCTAATAGATTCAAAATTAATTTAAAAAAAAACGGAGGTCTCTTTTTTGTTTTTAACAGTTGTAATAGACTCAGAAAAATATGACCTTTCTCGAAATGCAACAAGTGTTGTGGTTAGAATATTTGATTATTATTATACCAGCCTCCATACATTTTGTAGACATGTCCTTTATCAAAAATGTACCACGATGTTCCACAGAAAACGCGAAAACACTGGTCGATTCAGAAGATCCATACATTAAAACATGTACCTATACTTACATAAGTATCAATCCATTAAAATTCTATAATTCGCCACAAACCCTGAGCAATCTTATCACCAGTGATCAATTACCGATTGATTGATCTTTTAATAGCTTATCGAAGTATTTTCAGTGTATAATTACTGTGTACTAATATGCTATTTACCCACACCTTACAAGATAACAGGCTTGTTTACTCAAAAAATATAAATTAGTCCGCCAAACAGATTAAAAAAATATTATTACTTTTGTCAATTTAACAAAAATTTATGAAAATTTAGCCCGTTAAAGTTCCGCGTGACGTCACTAACCGACTACAACTGTACCGGCTAGTGACGTCACGAGCCCCCACTCCCAAACTTTGACAAGGCTTATCTTTGTCATTAATTGTTTGATTTACAAAAGAAAAAATACGTGTCCGATATTTTTTAATAATCTAACTAACGGGCTTATTATCATAATGATTTTTATACCTATTAAACATGCCTATTCACGTATACATATACAAGGTTATTTGCTTACTCTATGCAAAGCCGAAAAGGGGTGATTCAGACCATCATTACGAACAACTTTTACTATGGGGCCAACCCAAAATTCGAGAAAAAACATCAGCTGTTTCATACCAAATTACAATTCGGAATCGACAACATGTATGAAACAGCTGATTTTTTTTTCTCGAATTTTTGTTGGACCCGCAGTAAAACTTGTACGTAACGATGGTCTAAATGACCCCCTTTCGACTTAGTGTAGGGTAAGCAAATAACGATGCTAACGCAAAGCGATGAAGATTAACACCTTAGAAAGCAAACATTTGTATCAAACTTTAGATTATAAAAACAAAATATGTTAATAGATAACTGACAATGACATTACATTGCCCACATGTACCCATAATAACAAGGGAATGTATTTCTATCCGCTTGTACATAGATACTAAGTTATGTACCTAATGTGAGAGCTATCCTGCCTACAAACCGCTTCGCTGTTTGGCAGTACTTTTAATTGTACCTATGTATGTTATATTCGGAACAAATAATTTAAAAAAAAAAACCCTATAGATATAGACGAGTGTGAACTGTGGATTTCGTTGAGTTCTATCGTATTGTCTATTTGCAATACATTTATTTGGCAAACAGATCTCGAAGGCAGATCACGTACCGACAAGCGTAGGACGTCCATCTATAAGGTGCATTCATTCATTCATCTCGTGTCAATGGCTAGACAATTCCTATTTTTTCTTTTTTGTTCTTTTTTTTTTTAATGTTTTTTTTTTTTATTTTAATTTTTTAATGTTTTTTTTTTTTTATTTTAATTTTTTAATTTTTTTTTTTTTAACTATATACAAATTATTTACATGGTTTAGATGTTTTGGGACCAGTATCTGGCGACCTCTACCGCGTCCTCGGTGGCCAGGTTCAGGCCTTTCTGTGTGCATTGTTTTGGGCAAAGCGGGCAAACTAAAAGGTGTGCCATGGTTTGGATGGCAGCACCACATTCACATTGTTCCTGGTCTTCAAAGCCCCATCTGACCATATTCTCTTTGCAGCGGCCAACCCCGACACGTAGCCGATTAAGAGACTTCCAGACTGGCCACGGGAGTTCATGTCCAGATGGGAGACTTTCAGATGGTGGTGTAAAGTCTGAACAGGGTGGGTGCCGGGCTTGCCATAGATCACGTTTTAGTTCATGAGGGTGTGTACTTAGAGATTCTGTCTGTTTCAGGAAACTTCTTCGGCTTTTTAAGCGGGTGTCTATTGTTTGGTAGTTATGTAAGGGATGTCTGGTGTCTGTTTCCTGTTTCAGTTTTTCTAAAGCACTGGCTACGTCTCTACGTACGCTGGGTGGTGCTATGCCGGACAACGGGTACAGCTTGTTTAGAGGTGTGGGCTTGAGGCATCCGGTTATGATGCGACAGGTTTCATTAAGTGCTACATCAACTTCCTTGGAGTGGGTAGAGCGACACCAAACCGGGCTTGCGAATTCACCGGCACTAAAAGAGAGGGATAGACCAGTGAGTCGCAGTACCTTTGGTGTGGCTCCCCAAGATGATGAAACCAGACGCCTTAAGATATTGTTTCTGCTGCAGACTTTCTGTTTGGTTTTAATACAGTGGTACTTGTACGTCAGAGATCTATCTAGTGTAATGCCTAGGTAGCGTGGATGGGCGCAATGTTCTATATTTTCACCCCGCCAAGAGATATGAAGTGGTCGATTAGCGTCACGATTACGGAGGTGGAACGCACAAGATTGGGTTTTAGACGGATTAGGCCTAAGTGCGTTGTTGTCATAGTACTTTCCTAGTGTTTCTAATGCAACCGTGAGCTTTTCTTTCACTTCCTCAAAGCGAGGTGCTTGGACTGCTAATGCAAGATCATCTGCGTAAATAAAACGTTCGGCGAGAGGTGTGCAAGGCAGATCGTTTGTGTAAATGTTAAAAAGAGCTGGCGCTAAAACGCTTCCTTGAGGAAGTCCGTTTCTCTGGCAGCGCCACCTACTTTTTTCATGATGCAGATGGACTTGGAAGCGGCGATTGTTGAGTATCTCCCGCAGGATTTGGACAAAACCGGTGTCTTTAGTCAGGTTGTGGACTTTAAGGAGTAGTTTTCTGATATTAACTGTGTCATATGCAGCGGTCAGGTCAACAAATACGACACCTGTCACTATTCCTGATTCGTAGCCGTCTTCAATGAATTGAGTGAGCTTTAGAGTTTGTGTGGTGCAAGATTTGCCCGGTCTGAAGCCTGCTTGTTCTGAAATAAGGTTTGGTTCAATTACAGGTGTAAGTCGGTTTAAAAGCATTCTCTCGAAAAGTTTGAACGTATGAACGTATTAACGTTCAAACTATAAGGTGCATAAGACCGTAGGATCGCGCTGGATGCAATCCGCTAGAGTTTGTGTGGTGCAAGATTTGCCCGGTCTGAAGCCTGCTTGTTCTGAAATAAGGTTTGGTTCAATTACAGGTGTAAGTCGGTTTAAAAGCATTCTCTCGAAAAGTTTGAACGTATGAACGTTCAAACTATAAGGTGCATAAGACCGTAGGATCGCGCTGGATGCAATCCGCTTCCAACTTGACTTATTAGAGATCTATAGGGGAGATCCATGTCTAACACTGAACGTCCTATGGCTAAAACGAAAGACCAAACGAATGCATTTGACAAAACCATGGAGTCTTTTTTATACATTGCAAGAAATTATGAAATAAAAAATGTGTCTCAAATGTGAATTTTCTAAGATGATTATATTATAGGTAGGCCTGTATATAATTGTCGAAAGCAAAGTCGGCCGGCAGCTTTTAAAAAAAAAAAATCTTACATAAGTTCTAAAATTATCATATTCCATCTTCCAATGCTTGCAGTACAATATCACGCTATATTTCATCTTAAATATCCACAGTAATGCTTCTTATACAAATGTTCTATTTATTTTCTCAAGCATGCTTGGAAATGTAAACATTATTTTGACAACCTTCTACGAGATAAATCAACATTGCAGTACTGGCCAAATACATGCGAGCAGCGGCCGGCAAATGTTGTATGAAAATACATATCTGTCGTGTTTTGCGGCCAGATATTTTTTTTTTAAACGGGCAAAAGTGCCTTTATTAACAACAATAGTATACAATACTACTTTAAATGCCAAAACTACCTACACTACTACATAGAAAGCAATTGGATTATTCACAGACCCTTGAAGGTCTAAAGATAATCCAAATGCTCAAGCCCACTGCCAGCTGGCAGCGTGTCCAGCATGCTGGCTGCATTGCCACGCTAAATGGCAATGCTTATACGTTGAGCCAAATAAACACCAGCATTTTGGTCACGCGTCGCGCTCTCCAGACTCTCAGAAAGACTTTTGAAAATAAGATAAGCAAAATATACCAGATAAAATACTATACTCATATATGTCGTGTAATTTAAGAATAGAAGGATGTTTTGGTCTGAAACATGCTATCCAAGGAGCTAACCATTCAAAGGTTTTATTTGTATTTCGAGCTGACTTGCAAATAGAACACTGATTATTGAAAACTGAAAAATGAACACGTTGGCGCGTGAAAAATGATTGTTGTTCGTTGTTCCTCATTGATTTTGAAAATTATTTTAGTTAGCTTAGTATTATTTTAGTAAGTAATTTCCGCGCATTATGGACTTACGTAGGTATGTGTACCTTCGCACGTACGTCCATCAACGCCTCTGCTGCTGGCCCCTGCAGTAATGTACTATACTTCGTAGATTTCAATTATAGTTACGTCATCGTTTGGATGATTTTATTTTTTCTTTTGAAATCAAAAGAAAAAATAAAATCATCCATACCTAGGTACCTAGAGTACCTAGAGTTTTTGCATTTACATAATTAAAAACTAGGTAAAACTATAAAACGTTTAGTCAAACTGTTAAAATAGGTTAAAAATAATTTACCAACGGACAAAGTGTTAACATTAATTATTTACATGTAAGCTCAAAGTCAAACCTATTGGGAAGTTTCGTAGCATAATGGATTAATGAAAACAAGGTGTGTAGTTTTACAGTTTAATTTTATCCTTTAATTCGTATTCACTTAAAGCGATTGCCTTTAGTTCTAGAATGTTCTTAAATAGTTTATCGGGGACCAGCGAACTGTCTGACGTGTGCTTCTACTGCGGCGGGGTCCTGGGCACCGAACGCGTAGTATTGGGACGGCCTCCAGGTGACTCCGTTTGACGGGATGCCAGAGTCGAATCCACTGTTTGCTAGCCTGTTGTTGTCGTTCAACAGGAAGCCGTTGACGGCGCCGGACGCCCAACCCCAACCACGACGCGTATTGATGAATGAGTTCCTCTCAGCGTAGATCAGAGCACCAACACCAACTCCGACACCGTAGCTTGTAACGTCAGTGTACAAGTTGTTTACAACGTGCACTTCTCCATGCCTAACTCTCGGGTTACGTTGCACGGTGTTCTGGAACCAGTTGTGGTACCAGGTAACCTTCAGACGGCCTCTATCTGCTGTATTGTTATCGTCATTACCGACCAAGGACACCAAGTTGTGGTTTCTGAAGATGCTGTTAGAAATAGAGACCATGTTGGCACCTCTCGTGATATCAATCTGACCGTCGTGTCGTCTCATGTTGTCGGGAGTGTTGTGCGCAATCCAAGGGTCGTCGGCAAATTCACAGTGATGGACCCATACGAACTGGGCATTATTCTCGATACCGAGGGCGTCAATCGTTGACCACGCTCCGGGGACCATGGATACAATACCTCCGTTGCCGTTGGGTTGTTCACCAGGGGCGTAAGAAAGGGCGTTGTGGAACCTGATATTCTCGATGATGACCTGCTGGACGCCAGTGACTCTGAGACCTCCTCCGAAAATCATAGCATTTCTGTTTGTTCCGTAAATACTCTTGAAGTTGCCGACGTCGAAACGGACACCAGGAGAGCCAGTGAACACTTGGGTGAGGTCGATGCGACCCTGTACGTAGACTTCTCTACGCTCATTGCCAGAAACGGCATCCCTGAGCGCCCAGGGGTCCCACACTGTCCAGCGAGCGCCGCCGTTGCCTCCATGGGTGCCTCCGGACGTCGCGGCAAAGCCTGCCTGTCCCCATGGCACTCGGGCGAGGGTGAAGTTGGCGTTTGTGGTGACGGCGTGAGGCTGCCGGCTGGGGTCGTACTCCCCGTCGAGCGGAGTCGGCAGCGCCGAGACCGCGAGGATCGCGGCAGACAAGGCGACGAACAGTTTCATGGCGAGAGAGTATCCCCTAACCAAACTCACTGATTGAATTTCCCAGTTGCTCGTTTATATATTACAGACATTCGAGCATTAGGTAAATTAGATAATATATAGATAAACCTGTGAATCAGATAAATCGAATCGGCTAATACTAAAATTAATTTGTGATTAAGTATGTGTCGACTGTCGAAGCATGCCTGGTTCCGTACACATTTTTCCATATTGATTGAATCTTTTTAAGAGTAAGTATTGATTATGTTATAATCTTATGATGTTAAAATTTGTCATTCAAATTGGAAGTGTGTAATGCATTGGTCTAGAATTTATGCAAATTAAATAAATATACTGTTTTTCAACAAAAACGTTTTGTTTTTTAAATAAATATATTGTTTTTTGCAAGTGTTCTAAATAAATATTGCAGAAAAACACCGAAAACAGTCCCTGAAGCAAATGCAATATCACAGCGGAGAGACAATCGCATATGTAGCTTAATGCTCTTTTATAATATGATGAATTCCTCACATTATACGATTAAATCCCTTTAATAATTGGCGGTTTACCTCTTGCATTTGGCCCTGTAGTTTCGTGAACTAATGTACCTACCTATAGTTCTAGGTCGACGGGAAGTATCCTCTTGGGTTTGATTCCCTTCTGAGTGTCGAAATATGAGGTTTTTGTGACATAAACTCTCTACCTTTTTTTAAGGAGGCCAGAAGTATATATTTTCACAACTGCAAGAGACCACAGATTAACGTACTTATATGGATTTAATTTCAACTCAATATCTTCACGCGTTTTCGAGATAGAAGGTATTGACTATTGACACACGGACATACAGACGAACAAACGGACAACAAAGTGATTACAATGAGGGTTCCGTTTTTTCCTTTTGAGGCACGGAACCCTTTAAAGATTATAATCATTACAAAATAAATAACAAGTATGAGAAATTAAAACAATAATTATTACTTATATCTTTAAACGAGAAATTCATGTATAGGATCTTGTATTTGTTTGAACAAAGTTTGGATCTCGAAAACGGCTTTACGGCAATTCTTTAATTTAGCCCCCTTTTCCTATATAATTACCGCCATACTCCGATAAGCAAGTTTTTTATTTTCGTATTCCTGGAATGCATAATCAGTACCTACTATTATATTGTATAATTAGTGCCTACTATCAAATTAAAATTTCCATTTTGAGTCAAATAAAGGACAAAAAAAGGGTACGGTAATTAGGAAAGAATGGGTAAATTGACGTTTAATGATATATTTTGGAACTAAACAGAGATTTTCATTTTAAGTTGTCTGCAAATTGTATATCCATAAAACAAATTTCCTTTATTTTACAAACACCTTCTCGCAATGGCAACATCTAACGAATATTGATGGGATCGAATATTGGTGTAGCATATTAAATGAATACTAATTAAAAAGATAAATTGATAATGACATGACAGGATTATACCTGCAGCGGCTGATAGTCGGAAGAATTACAAGTGTACTATTTTGTGTTGTAATATTTTCTTGCAAAGTAAGGGGTGAAAAGAGTTTTCTCCTGGAACGTAATGTTATCAAAAATGTACCGCGAATTTTCTCGATGTTCTACAGAAAACGCGAAAACACTGATCGATTCAGAATTCTCTTAATTCCGCCATATTACCTACGAGGATTCTAAATTGACCAGTGTTTTCGCGATTTCTGTAGAACATCGAGAAGATTTACATTTTTGATAAAATTAATGTTATTATGGTTTGTGGAGCGCATCGACGACGTGCGACGGGTCCGAATACGCTCTATCAAGCTCGCTCTAAAAATGGTTTTATGAAAGTTAAAAAAATCATTTAACGGTCATGAATAGATAGTGTTAACGAGGTATATTCACTTAAAAACCAAAATAGTGGCTTGTTTATGCACAAGAGTTCACTAATTAAAAACTAAGGTGAAAATCAGTTGTTGTTGCTCCCATACTGTGCGGAATCCTTCGTGGGCGACTTCGAATCATACTTGGCCGATTATTTATTGCACTAATTCTACTTAAGTGGACAATGCATTTATGTAATCACTAGTTTTCACCCGCGGCGTTGCCCGCATGATATTTTGATTTTTGACGCAATATCATTATAATTTATAGCCTATGTTATATTCTGATAAATAAGCTACATTATTGCAAAGTTTCGTCTCAATCCGTTCAGTAGTTTATGCGTGAAAGATTAACAGACATTCATCCATCCATCCATCCTCACAAACTTTCGCGTTTATAATATTAGTAGGATTTAAATGTTCCAAAAAAGGGGCGCCGGTGCGCAATTTTTCACGATCACAGGATATTACGAAGTGCTCAATTAGGTTATTTTTATCATATTATAAATAATCGTTTTTGTTTATTACCTTCACTGATAAGGTAGATTTACCTACATTTAAAATACACTTATTACTTAAGCTTTGGAATCATATCAACTCAACCGTTCGATTGGTCATCAATCAATCATTTATAAATAATCTGGGCTTTAAGGCTATATTGATATTTTCACTGAATTACTAGGTAGGTACTCTGTTGTTATGGTGGGTTCCCGGACAAATAACAATTGAAAAGCATTTTGACGTTCACAAGTAATTTACAAATATTACTTAAAATGCTTATTGTGTTGTGTTTAGTTACAAGGTTACATAATTAAAATTGCATCAAAAATATTAACCATCAAAATAATCCTTGATTGTCTTGATGATCGAAGCGAAGCGAGGTCTGTGTTTCAGTACGACAATTCTGCTTTCGTCTGTACAGGTGTTGATTTTTGTCTACAGGTCGCATTTTTCAACGAATCTCGACGAAACTTGGTACACAAGTTCCATTTAGGTATTAATGGAATTTATTTGTCGTCGGTGATTTTTGATTGGTAGGGTATTTCCCTCAAAAAGGTCACAGTCACACTATTAATCAGCCGATTTCGATAATAATTGTTAAGATTGTTTAATATCTAAATCCTATATCTATATACAAAATTTGTGATTATGAACCAAGTCGGCCAAGATTCTTTGGTATGCAAATTAAATAGGTATATAAAAAAAACTTGATTTAAACAACTTTCTTTATTGTGAAGATAGTCTACACTTTTATTCAGTCAAATATCGGATCAAAGTTGCAGTAAAATACTGAGTATTTATTTTTAGAATTATCGGGGACCAGCATGCCGTCTGACGTAGGCTTCTACTTCGGCGGCGTTCTGAGCAGCAAACGGATAGTATTGAGAGGGTCTCCAGTTGACTCCAGCCGCGGAAATACAGCAGTCATGTTGACTGTTTGTTAGTCTGTTCTCGACGTTCAAGTAGTACGCGTGCGCGCTGGCAGGAGCTGGCTGTCCAACCGGCAAGTTTTCAATGGCAAAGCCCCAGGCACGACGCGTGTTAAAGAACGAGTTCCTTTCAGAGTAAATTCTCGCCTCAACTCCGATACCAATAGCGTAACTGGTGATGTCAGTGTACAAGTTGTTGACGACATGTACCTCTCCGTATCTGATCAAAGGATGGCGCTGAACGGTGTTCTGGAACCAGTTGTGGTACCAAGTAACCTTTAGACGGCCTCTATCCTGGGCCGCGTTGTTTTCACTGTTTCCGTTTAGAGACACCAGATTATGGTTCCTGAAGAGACAGTTAGAAATTGAGATCCAGTTGGCTCCGCGCGTAATGTCAATCTGACCGTCGTGCCGCCTCCTGTCACCTGGAGTGTTGTGCGCAATCCAAGGGTCATCGGCAAATTCACAGTGATGAACCCAAACGTACTCGGCGTTATTTTCGATACCGAGGGCATCGATCGTAGACCACGCACCGGGGACCATGGATACAATACCCCCGTTGCCGTTGGGTTGTTCACCAGGGGCGTAAGAAAGAGCGTTGTGGAACCTGATATCCTGGATGATGACCTGTCGAACGTTAGATACTGTTAGACCTCCTCCGAAAACCATAGCGTTTCTGTCTCCAGCGTAAATACTCTTGTAGTTGCCGACGGGGATGCGGACTCCAGGAGAACCGGTGAATAATTGGGTGAGGTCGATGCGGCCTCGGATGTAGACTTCTCTGCGGTCGTTTCCACGTACAGCATCCCTGAGCGCCCAGGGATCCCACACCGTCCAGTGGGCACCACCGTTTCCTCCGTGGGTGCCACCATTCATAGAGGCATAGCCAGCCTGCCCCCATGGAACACGCGCAAGGGTGAAATTAGGATTAGTTGTGAAAGCACCTGGTTGTCTGCTGGGGTCTATTTCACCTCCGAAGTCGGTCGGCATCGCGGAAACCGCGAGAAATGTCGCGAGGAAGACTATGAAGTCCTTCATGGTGGAAGCGTTTTCCCTTCAGACTGCATGCTAATTGCTTTTTGGCCTTATTTTATACTTACGAAAAAGTACTAAATCCACTAGTTAGATAAAATAGATTAATGAACAAAGATAACATTATTCGTTTTTGATATTAGTTGGCAGATATGATTTGCTTGATTTGATGAAAGGAAGTGCAATATTAGTAGGGTTTAGAGCTTCGGACTATAATCTCTCTAGTTTTGTTACTAGGTTCTATTAGGTCTTGCCTTGAGGCTAGATGTTTTAATTATTATACAATCAGATTTACACATGCTATAGTAAATTACAAATAGAAGAAACTAATTAATCTACAACACCATGTGTATGTATTCTATTTTAGTGGAATAAATATTTCATTTCATGTTCATTTCAGAATTTTGTATGCAAATTGCAATTTTTTCGTGAAAATAATTTGGTGATTGTTAATCAATTTTGATAGCAAATAGGTACGAATAATGTCGAAGTTTGATAAAATATTTTAATATCCGACATGAGATTATTTGATTTCAATATATTTTCAGTGCTCTGACCGGCAAATATGTAAAGTAATTATTTTTCGCAAAAAATAGCAACACCGACGTGTACAGAATTCGAATAATTTGCACGAATCGATGTGACATCCACGTATATTTTTGATGTTTTATCAAAAACGACTCAGCCGGTTTCGATAAAATTTCAATGAGCCCATTTTGGAGTATATTCTTTCGAACTAAAAATGGTTTCGCAAATATCGATGAAGATACACAAAAAATACATACACACGGACATAGATACCTCCTCTTTTTTGGAAGCCGGTAAAAATATTGGATGCCTAACAGTTTTTTCGATACATTTCTTATCGGCTATCGACCAAGCACAAGGTGTTGTACCACAACTTGAAACGGGAATATATCAAAATGTATAATTCTATCCCAATTACGGACTTCATTTTTTTTAAGCCCAGGCCAGTGGCTTTCTCACGTGGTTTTCTATCAGTAGCGGTTTCTGAGTTTCGGCATTTTACCTTATTTTTAGCTACAAGTGTTTTAGTTATAGTAAGGCATATTTTTGGTAATATATTGCTTAACTTTCAGTGAGATGATCATAAAAATAGGAATAAATTTCTTTAAAACAGTTGTGTGACCCTTGTATCTCTAGCAGGCGACGTCTTTTTCATTTTAAGCCATTCTCATATTTTTACTTCCGAATGTCTATCCAAAGACTTATTTTCTATACTACTTCGTAATATATGTGCAAAACTTTTTTGGCTTTTTGAGACCCAATCTAGTACTAAAGTAGTACTGTTTCGTAGCGGGTGGCGCGCGCGGTACTACATTAGAAAAACGCGTGTTTTGATAGAAAAAAGTAAACAGAACTGTATTAATATATCAAAGAATTTTTGTAAAAAAAAACAGGCTAAATGATGGTATTCACCGTTTGGCGAAAAAAATGACATGCCTTTTGCCGGTCACAGTCTTAGTTAACATACAGTATATATTCTTTATCTGAATATATTAAAGACAACAGGAAGGATTATGTGATTAGTGGACTAAGTACGAGTATAGTGATAAGCAGTCTAAGCGTATTTACGTACGTGTGCTATTGAAGCGATATTGTAACAATTTTAATGAATGAGGTGACAGTCTATTCGTTATAATATCATCATTTCAGCTGTAGTTGTCAACTGCTGGTCACAGGCCTTTTCTTTACATTTCTAATAAAAGTCATTGTAAGTGGCCTGCATCCAGTGCAATTTTGCGGTCTCAATTAGGTCGAATAATATAAAACCAGGCATACATGCGTAAAGTAGCGTGTTTCGCAATTTTCTATAAGCTCCATTTTGGCAAGTGTGCGTTCGAACTCTATGACCTGATTCCTTCATCTCTTTTTCACAACAAAACAAACCGGAAGTCACTTAAATACCATTCCTACATAGTCGACGTACCACCTCGTACTAAGCGATTCACTACTTCCTTCATAATGCGGACCGCCAGAGATTGGAATGCCCTGCCTCCGTCATTTTTATGTCACAATAACATGCCCTGCCTCCGTTATTTTTATGTGACAATAACAATCTGTATTTCTTCAAGTCAAGAGTAAATAGCCGAAATGAGCCGAATGAGCGAAAGATGGAGTATGTAGACCTAGAAGATAACTTTGCTTTCCATCAGAGTGGGTCAAATCTAACCCTATTATGCATATGTTGTTGTTGTTGTTGCTAACCTGTCGGTGGCTGCACGAAGGGTTGTGGGAACGCGTGTAGCTGCAAGAAGGCAGGATTAAAATGCTCATCAGTCTGCAGCGGGCCTCTTGTGAGAATATACCTGATGTTGTCTGATGTCGAAATGGAGAATGACTTGCGGGCACAAGACGTCGACGATTCATCACCATCCCCTGGTGGGGATATGCCATCCCAATACGTCGACTCAAATACGGACGAACCTCAACCAGGACCTTCCAAGAGAATTTAATTTTTTGATTTTGAATATTACTCAATTTCAATACAAATAAACTTATTAACTTTTGATGTACTTATCTTTTTCACTTCATTATTCGTAGCTTATCTTAAACATCATCGTTCACACTTCTCATTTTCCTTTTTAACATCCCATGATAAAAGTACAGGTATTCTTCGATAGAATAATCAGGGTCAAAAATCATTCAGAACGACAGAATTGCAAAAAAAATAAAAGTTCGAAAAAAAAATGATAAACTTTAAAAGGCTTAATCTCGGAAATTTTTAAGTCTACAGAGACAATTCTAGTGTCATATTGTAGCAAATTTAGTCTTCATTAAAAACGTCCTGAATCAGTTTTATTTAATCAAATTATTATTATATACTGCGGAACTAATCGCGCACTAAAATTAGGGAATAGACTGGTAAACAAAAAGGTAAATTATGGAATAGACTGGTAATATTAGGGAATAGACATGGGAGATAAAGGAATCACGCATTAAAATTACGAGATAAATAAATACCTCCTCATCTAGACGTTTCAGCCGAGTTGCATCGACCGTGGTCACGGGTAGACTGGAATGTGGAACAGCTGGTCTACATTCCAGTATTATATATATACTTACACTATCCATATATATAATAAAGTGTAAGTATATATATATATTCCATATATATATATATATATATATATATATATATATATATATATATATATACTTACACTATCGCATTGGAAATCCTGTAAGGATAGTGTAATTGTTGACAAATAAATTAATTTAATTAAATGTTTCAGGCAAAATATTGGATTCCTAAGTTATGTATGTATAATTGTATATTCCCTACTGTAAACAGATACCTACACACATTTATTGATATTTTATTAAATACACTTTAATTAAACTTTGAAATAGATTAAGTATATACCTAGTTCAATAACAAGTATGTATCAATATAGTTTTGGCTAATAAATAAGGCAATAATGTAAATCGATATTGTACATACATGTTTTATACACAACTATACTATTTATTCTGTGCCGGTTCGAAGGTACAATCGAAAGTGTGCGCGGCGGCGGGCGTAGAGAAAGTCAGACCTTGGTCTTGAAAGCGAAAGGCGTGGGTGCGATGCAGGTTTACAATGCGTGGAGTGTGGCAGGGTCATCGGACTCTACCTTAGAGAATGCTGGAGAAACGTTGAACTGTGATAATTGTGAGAAAATACTTACAACGCGTGGCCAATAGGCTCGTTGACAATATTTTATTTGATGTCCTCTTGTAACAGCTTACTATAAAATATAGAGCCGATAAACGAAAAAAAAACTTAAAAGTAATGAAGTTCCAAGGATATTTATTTTCTTGCCAGACAAAGAGCGAACTATAGGAGACTATGCCTCGGTGGCTTAGTGGTTCGTGACCCTAACTTCTGGATCAAAGAGGCGTGGATTCGATCCTCACCAGGGCAAATATTTATGTGATGAACACTTTCCGCTCTGTGTCTGGGTGTTATTTAGTTACTTTCTATATAAATACTATGTACTTAAAAATAAGTAGGTATAAGTACATATAGTATATCAGTCTCTGGCAGCCATATCACAAGCTTTGCTTAGTTTGGGGCCGTGTGTAAGATGTCCCAAAACATTTATTTAAATATTTATTTATGACGTCATAATCATTGTCACCATCTACGGAAACCTATCATATACGCACTTGACAACCTATTAGTATTTCCAAAAAAAAAGAGCACTTCGTTTAATAGTATTTTACCTACTCTAATTGGTTTTAAGCAGGATCTGATATCTTGAAGACATTAAAGATGCGATTGGCTAATAAGTTTACCTTCGAGGTCAAATAGGACCCTCTCTCTTTTGTATCTGGTTATCAGATGTTAGCAAACAAGTGTAGGTATATACCTACTATACCTGGTTTTCATATCTGGGTACGGCCAAAGAATTGGTGTGTGAAGTAGAGATTAGAAATAACCCTGTATACCAGAGAGCAACTCGTTAAACGGATCAACGCGCTTTTGCCAAAATAAAAGAAAATATTCAACTTTAAACTACAACTGTAAATGTTCGACGTAGATGTACATTAACAAGGTACATTAACAAGTGCACTATACAAAATAAATTTCAAAATGTTATGCTTGTAGTCCCTGCACTAAGCAAAGCCTGTATCGCGGGGACTACATTTATGTGACGATTACCATGTAATATTTGGTGCGATTTTAGTTCTAAAATACAGATAGCCGAAAAACCGTAATTAAGAGTTATATAAATACAACAATAGTTATTAGTACAGTTACAATGTGCGTAGTGTGTGTGTATGTGTGCAATGTAATCATTTGAGTACGTCCAGGAGTCTTTCTGTATCAGCGTATGTTAACTGTTGTAGGTATTTAGACACGGTTTTTTTGCACTCACTAAATGTTAAATGGCGTATAGCATAGATGTTGAGGATCATTAGTTCCACGAGAGGTAGTACTAGCTTGCTACTTTGCCACAGTGCACTCACAGCTGTAGTATGGAGCGGAAATATGGGCTAGAGCCGCGGATTGAGAGCGAGCGTTCATTATGCAAAAGTGTGCAGTGCGATGCATCGCGCGCGTAGCATGGGACGCTCCAGCTCGCCCATATTTCAAGAAACTAAGAATCCTGACACTGACCGGTATCGTGATATATCAGGTGGCTGTGTATGCTAGGGCGAACCTAGCTGCGTATCCAGAGCGAGGCTCCGCACACAGATATCCCACCCGGGACAAGCACAAGCTGCGGGCCGTCCCCCACTCCCTCGAGAAGTCCTCCAAGTTGACTCATGTCATGGTGCCGACCGTGTATAACAACTTACCTCTAGAAATAACGTCAGCGAAAAAGCCTACAGTCTTTTAAAATTAAATTTAAAAAATGGCTTATCGAGCAATCGTTTTATAAGTACGATGAATTTTAAAAACGGTTGACATAATTAATTTGATTTTTATTTGTATTAAATTTGATTTTTTCGATATTCATACATATTTTTCTTTATTATTAATTTTAATTGATTGGAATTTTGTCGACATTGAGTGCGTGCTTTATACTATTATTTAATTTTCAATTATTATTTTAGTTCAATGTTTTTTCTTAATTCTAAATGTATTACAATATTGTATTAAATGTTTACTATATAAACATATAATTTGACGTGTAAATTGCCATTTTACGAATAAATGACTTATGACTTAGTGTTATTTTAATCCCCTCATCTCGGAAAGAGTATTTTTGCTCTGAGTCTGTATCTGAGTGCAAAAGCTGTTTTTATCCGCTAACTAGAAGAATAAATTAAAATTGAATTTAAAATATCGTGTGCACTAAGTTTGTGAATTCAAAACATCAATAAACCTATTTAATTCTACCTCCATGGTGCCGAATTTATCATACAACCTTACTCGATTTGTTAAAACTCAGGCTCGGAAAATTTAATTTACTATGCGCGCGCCATTTTCTTATCATGCATGTTGTATTTTAAAAAATAAGAAACGAGAGAAAAACCTTAAATGAGTGATTCTAGCGACGAGGAAGTTTATTTGATTCCAACAGAATTTACTAAAACTTTTAATAGTGCTTTTAATATTTTTTTTTTATTTCGAATAGGTTCGCGTTTGACTAATGAGCTTTGTCCATCAATAATCACGCGAGAAGTATTTGAAACATTGCGGTATGTCGACGAGTTTAGTAATTTCCTCGCTGGGGTGGGATGAAAAGTTACGTGTTGCACTCGAGTGCAAAGATCATAACCTACAAGGTACTTTCCGGTGACATTATATGAGTTATACAGAGAGGCTATGGTTGAACGGCTCAACTTGAGTCTGCAGGCGGTATCCGACTGGGGTGATGCTATCCTGGTCAAGTTTAATGCCTCAAAGACTCAGGGCTGTCTGTTTTCGGCCAAAAGGAGACCCTTTCAATTGTCTCCCGCTTTCCGTGGTGTCTCCGTTCCGTTAACTGACAGCTTGGAACTATTAGGCGTTTCACTCTCATCTTCTCTTAACTTTGGCTCTTACATAGAGTCCAAAGCCCAATTAGCCTCCAAAAAACTTGGTGTTCTCTCTAAGGTGAGACGGTATTTCACACCTGAGCAACTGCTTAGTCTTTATAAAGCACAAGTCAGGTCTTGCATGGAATACTGCTCTCGATACAAGATATCGAGTTGAAATTTAAACTGTATACGTATATCTATGGTCTCTTGCAGATATGTAATAGAAACATTCTTAGTTATCGTTTAAAAAAGTTAGAGCCGTTTATGTCGTAAAAAACCGTATATTTCGCACTCACAAAAATCAAAACCTACAGGATACTTCCCGTTGACATAGAACTATGAAATTTGGCGAGAAGCATTGTATCAGAGTACACATATAAGAATAAATCTGAAACCTGTACATTTTTATTTAAATCACAAAAAATAGGGCCTTAAAATTCACAAAATATGGGTTAAAAATTCAAAGTGAGTAAATCGTATCATGTAAGGTATCCTATAAGAGAACTTCATTAGTACATGCTAAAACAGGTTTTTAATTATTTTAACAACGTTTTTGTTCGGAAGCCTCGATGTGCGAGCCTGACTCGCACTTGTCCGGCTTTTTTTAAATTGTATGTTCTTCTCATTTCTTAAATTTTCTTGTAGTGTGTACATTTGTTTAAATGTGGTGATTACCGTTAAATTGTGATTGTGTTGGCAATATGAAAGTAGTTCTCGATTCCCAGGCTTTCGCGACCGACGATCGACCTAGGAATCTGCAGCGGCCTTGTAGCCGGGGACGGGTCTGGCCCCTGTCTCCTCTGACCTACTCATACATAATCTGTAGTAGCTATATAGTATCATAAGCTGTAGTAGGTATACCTAAAAACCGTGGTGGCTTAGTGGTAGTTACAACAATAGTGAGGTCGTGGGTTCAAATCCCGGTCCCGTATTAATGAGTTCTTTGTAATTTATGTACGGATTTTCACACCACTGGCTTTTCGGTGAAGGACAACATCGCGAGGAAACTGCATAATATGTTTGTATGTAAATCCACGAACCCGCACTGCGCCAACGTGGTGGATATGGGACCCAGTTCTTTTTTTTATTTATTTGTTCTGAATATAACATACACAGGTACAATTAAAAGTACTGCCAAACAGCGATACGGTTTGTAGGCAGGATAGCTCTCACGTTAGGTACATAACTTAGTAACTACAAGCGGATAGTAAATACATTCCCGTGTTTTATAGGCACATGTGGACAATGTAATGTCGTTATCAATTATCCATTAACATATTTTGTTTTTATTATCTAAAATTGTATACAAATGTTTACTTTCTAATGTGTTAATCTTCATCGTTTAACTTATCCAACATCAGTTTCTTTAACATTTTTTTAAAGCCAAATTTTGTTTGAAATGATTTCTCGAAATTTTCCTATAAGTTATTGCATAATCTAGGTATAATCTACTGCCTAGTACGCTTGCCATAATAGTTTTATATTTGTATTGGAATTCCAGCTGGGACTTAGTTAAAGGAAAAACTGTTTTACTTACATATTTTTTCTGCAAACCAAAATCAATTACCTACTTATAATTCAAGTGTATACAATTTTGCACGGATATTTTAGTGTCTTTAGGTTATAGTAAAAAAAATCAACAGCTCTCTAACTACTTCTATATTAGATACGAAAAATTACAAAAATTGTAACAACCTGTATAATGCTTTCCTTTAGTAGCACATACTCGTACACAGATTTTTTTAAATGTGCACAAAGTAAGACGGATGTTACCTAATCCACAATTTTTGTTTGTATAGAAAAGGTAAAACACAACTAAACTAATAATAATAATTAACCTAGAACATAATTTTTGTCCAGTCCTGTGTTATGGGCAACATAATATTGGACCCTGAACTTAGCGAAGAACTCTAGAGTTAAGTAACTACCGAGTGTTGCGAGGGATTTTATTACTAACTTAAGTTATTAAACTAAATTTAACCTCTTTTAATATTTTGCGTTCATACTGATCGAATTCGTCAATTACGAGGTGCTTCAAAATCACTCATGTGAAAGGAATAACGAGTAGTAAAGAAAAAAAGGCAGATTTAAGCACTCTACTTTCTCCGTCTCTTGAAAATCCAGCTATCTCCTAAATGTAAGAAAATAATAAATGAAAAAGTCGATGGCCCAACCAAATTAAAAAAAAAACCGGGCAAGTGCGAGTCAGGCTCGTACATCGAGGGTTCCGTACAAATACGTTCTTAAAATAATTAAAAACCTGTTTTAACATGTGCTAATGAAGTTCTTTTATATGATACCCACATGATAAGATTTACTCACTTTGAATTTTGAACCCATATTTTGTGAATTTTGAGGCCCTATTTTTTTGTGATTTAAATAAAAATGTGTAGTTTTTAGATTTATTCCTATATGTGTACTCTGAGATAATGCTTCTCTCCTCATAGTTCTACGTCAACGGGTAGGTAAACCTGTAGGTTTTGATTTTTGTGAGTGCGAAATATGCGTTTTTTACGACATAAACGGCTCTAACTTTTTTAAACGATAACTGAGAAGTTTTTCTTTTACACAACTGCAAGAGATCATAGATATACGTATACAGTTTAAATTTCAACTCGATATCTTTACGTGTTCCCGAGATACGAGTAAAGAGTCTTGACATACACACAGACGGACAGACGGACAGACGGACAACAAAGTGATCCTATAAGGGTTCCGTTTTTTCTATTTGAGGTACGGACCCCTAAAAATTAATTCGCTTCCCTATCACGTCACTTATCATAAGTCGTATTATATCAATCCACTATTGAATACAGACCTACTAACGTACTAACCCTTGAAAGGCGATTAAACCGTATCTACCGCGCTGACTCAGTCGCAAATTGATACATAAACTATAGAATTTGCAGGATGACAGGGTAAAAAAACATTATCATAATTAGTCTGTGAATTGACAAAAAGAAATACGTATCTAATATTTTTATATAATCTATCCGACAAACTAATTAAGTATATTTTTTGGGGTTTGTACCCAAAGGGTAAAAACGGGACCCTATTACTAAGACTCCGCTGACCGCTGTCCGTCTGCCTGACCATCTATCACCAGGCTGTATCTCTTGAACCGTGATAGCTAGAATGTTGAAATTTTGAGGGATGACGTATTTCTATTGCCGATAGAACAACAAATACTAAAAACAGAAAAAAAAAAACATTATTTAAGGAGGGCTCCCATACAACAAACCTGATTTTTGAGCCATTTTTCGCACGCTATTAATTACGGTGACAGATAGATACATGACATAGTCACAGAATATTTAGTTTTATTTTCACTTCAAAAAATATTATTAAAATAAAATAAATAATTATGGGGGCTCCCATACAAGAAACGTGATTTTTGGCTCGATATTAAAACAACTGGCAACAGGATGCTTGAAATATTCACAGAATATTAAGCTGTGTATTAATTGGAAAAATAAATAAATAATTTAAATAAAACATATTAAAGGGGGCTTCCATACGGTACGGAACCCTTCGTGCACGAGTCCGATTCGTACTTGGCTAATTATTTAGTCATCACGCCTATTGCTTCTTCGTACATGCCAATTTTATTATGACGTTTCCTTTCGCTGATCCTGTCTAACCCCACCTTATACAGTTCATAATCATCGTCAGCTTGTGTCGACTCAATGCTGGATTTAGGCCTCCATATTTCTCTATCTTGCTTGAATAGGCTCTTTGACAACATTGAAAATATTCTTTTAATTTTGGTAATCCATACAGATAATAGCCTTAAAAAGACATATTTCACTTTATTTAAACTAAAATATGTCTAATTTTCGCAAATCGAACGAAATAAAATACGATATTTTTTTTGATATTTTATCTGTGACGTAAACGCTCTAAGAAGGGTGGCAACTCTGGTGACGTCACGTGCTGGTAAACAAGAATTTCTCGATTGACTGTTGTTTGTGTAATTTGTGTTTTGTGATTTCGGAGTAATATTATTGGATCTGTAAGTTACATTAAAAAGTATTTTTGTTAATTTTTAGATGTGAATTAGCATATTTACCAGTATTAACTGCCGTCACCATGCCTAGCCATGCGTCCTGCCCAGTTGCTACTATACTTCTTGTGGTCCGTTTTTGCCTAGCCAATTCCAAGCACATTTCCCTGCCAGTCATGTACATCATAGATGTGTGACTAGTGTAACTGGAAGTGGAAGCAGACGCACCTTCCTGCCTCGGTAATAGCAACTAGTGTTACCAGTTCCGGCAAATGTATAAAAACAAGTCTGCATTTCCACTCCATGTAATTTAGCTTCGGAGCGGTTTTTGCCGCTGCTGTGGTACTCTCGTCAATATCGTGGCATTCGCTACTATATTTTGCTGCTGTTTATGAAATAACCTAATCTGTCCTGTAACTTGTGTGTTAAGTGATATTTTTTTTTAATACCGATCAGTCGCCGTGGCCGAAAACGGCATTGAAATCATCATCATCATCTTCTACCTAAAACAGTGTTATTTGAAATGTTATATTTTTATTATAACTAGATATTCTTTTACAGATAGCCGATGAACATAGCGTGAGGATAAACGGGCCTAGATTCAGTTCTGATCAAAATCAAAAATCAAAATTTTCTTAATTCTTTGGACATATGGAAATGCGCTTGGAATCGTCTTTTTTCAAAGGTTTTCTATAACATACTAATTACAATTTGATTGATTACATAAAATAACTTATTACAAATTAGAACACCCTAGCATAAAATAATCTAAAAACTTAAAAACAATTTTGTAGGTATTTGCAATAGCATCGTCATAAAAAGATAAAAAAAAAATAAATTGAATAAAATTAAAACAGCATTCAGTCAAATTACGAAATTTAAATAATCAAATATTAAAAAAAAGATTGTATCTGCAATAGCATTGTCAAAAGATAAAAAAACAAATTAATTATCACCCGATCTGAGATTTCAAAAGGCAAGATAAAAATATACGCTTATCAGAAATAGCATCTGCTAATTTATAAAAACTTTTGCCCTGATGTGACAAAATGACAAAATAAGCTTTTTGACTTAAGGCAATTGCAGGCGCCAACTTGACCATACAAAAACAATGAGCTGTTATCTAGGTACGTCTATTTTTTCCGATTTGAGTGATATTTTTTTCATGTAATTAGCATTTCGATCGCTAGGATTATACGTCGTAGTTTTTTTTACAGTTTTTAGGGTTCCGTGCCTCAAAAGGCAAAAACGGAACCCTTATAGGATCACTTTGTTGTCCGTCTGTCCGTCTGTGTGTATGTCAAGACTCTTTATCTCGGGAACGCGTAAAGAATCGAGTTGAAATTTAAACTGCGTAACTGTAGAAAAACTTCTCAGTTATCGTTTAAAAAAGTTAGAGCCGCTCATGTCATAAAAACCTCATATTTCGACACTCACAAAAATCAAAACCTACAGGGTACTTCCCGTTGACACAGAACTATGAAATTTGGTGAGAAGCATTGTCTTAAAATACACATATAGGAATGTATCTGAAAACTGTACATTTTTATTTAAATCACAAAAATAGGGCCTCCAAATTCACAAAATATGGGTTCAAAATTCAAAATGAGTAAATCGTATCATGTAAAAGAAAGGATTTTAATTATTTTAACAACGTGTTTGTACGGAACCCTCGATGTGCGAGCCTGACTCGCACTTGTCTGGTTTTTTTATATGACCTTAGTTGTAAACCTCCTTAAGTTGTAATTATAAGTCATATTTTTACGGAAAATTTGCGGTGCGAAACGCCGCAATACTCAAAACTTGGCTGAATGAATAGTAAACATAAACAAAATACTTTTCTGATAAAAAAATATGACGTACGAGCGTGCAATATTTTTTAGGTATTTAAGCAATTAACACCAAAAACATAACATTTTGTTAAGTACAATTTAACGGGTGAAAAGAGTTTTATTTTTTTTATTTTATCAAAAATGTATCTACTAAGAATCTTATCGATATTCTACAAAAAACGCGAAAAGACGATTCACGATCTTCGATTTCTTGAACTATTTTATTTTTCTTATGGAAACCAATATGAAATTTTAAGGATTTTTTTGCCAATGCGACCAAGCTGTTTACATAATAAGAATCATAATATTCTTATTTCTGACAAGATGTATAATGCACTTTGTTTTAATAATATACCAGCTACACCCAAAATAAAGCCTGCTTGTCCTAGTGCCAACAATTGTGATAGGTGAATGATTTATGTAATTAATTGATTAAGACCTGATGTCACCACACCATGTTAAATATTTAATGCCTTGTTAAACCTATTAACAGACTTAAAGTTATCGAGTGTCCCAACATGCGCTAATGGTTTGTTAATTCTCTTGACAAAACATTAAATCTAGTCACTGCTTTAGAGGTCCGTTAAAAGTTAATAGGTTGTTAGATGACACATCTCACGATCAATTAAATAATAATTGCAGTCAAGTTTGACATTTCGAGTTTTTCGTTGTATTAAAATAAAAAGTAGCTCGGTTGCATTACAATCATATAGAGTGTTCGTTGTTTAAATTGGTTGCATAGCATAACATACGACTAAGAAGAAAGTTATGTACATGTATACATACTTAACATATCAAATACAATACGTTTCAATTAGGTCGTATGACAATGAGAATGAACATAGAGTGAACATTTTGCATAAAGTGGGATTTATTAATGGTCCATTGTATAACTGTCCTGTTATTATTAAATACCCATGAGCTAATGCCTCATTTAGAGGTAACAGACATGGTATGGTGAAATCAGGCCTAATAATAACAATAAATTATGCATGTATTTTGATTTTATCCTGTTGTTTTTATTTCTTTGTTTCAGTTTTTATCTAAATAGCATTTATCTATAAATTAATGGGAGATAATTTCCACTCAGATTCTTGCATAAGATAGTGGGTAAAACCAAAGGTAATCCAAATTATCTAATCTAAGTGTGGCGAAAAAATAGTATCAATTTTTTTAAGGTTTCCATTTGTTTATTGTTTCTTTTTTTAGACTTATTACAGAAAATCTAGCTTGTTGTAAATCTAGCTTCATGTTATTACTTTTCAAACTCATTCACAAATGTTTCTTATTTTTTAAATCCAATTACTACAAACAAAGCTTATGAATGTTAAATATTAATACTTCTGATACAACTATCGACCATTCAGGTATAAGTTGTTTCATCCATTAAATCTTATCCATCTCAAAAATACATTTTATTTTAATATAAGTATTGGTAGGTGCTCCGGTTCTGGTTATTGCACTAGCTTTGGCCATTGTTATATTTGTAGCCTTATAAATAAGAAATAGTAAAGAAAATGATTTTTAATAAATTCAAGGTCTTTCTGTCATGTGACATTAATAGCGCCGCATGTCCATGTTTTTTTATGATCTTTTAAAAACCACAGGAGATAAATCAGCTGAAGGGCTCTTTTGTAACAAATTTGTAATTATTTTGATAACGTATGCAAGTAATTTGTTTGGTATTTGATTTTAATCTACTAAATAATGTTAATTTGGATTATTATTTAATTACTAGTACTTCAACCTAAGGTAGCCAGTGCCACAAATGGTGTCACAATTTGATAGCTTTTTCGGGTTTAGGCTATGTGGTGACCTGAACTGATTGTTGAAATTAAAATTGAGGATTTCTTATATATATTATATATATATATTTTATTTAAAGCGCACCCCGTCCATTATTTATACGCTATCTATCCTCTCCATCCTAAGGTTGCCTGGAAAAGATCGCTATTAGCGATAAGGCCGCCCTTTGTTACACTGTTTTTGTATGTTTATTTCTTCTTATTATTGTTATTTCTTGGTGAGCAATAAAGCGTTTATCTATCTATCTATATATGTTCATTAGTACTCGAAGTACATCGCTAGTCTATACAAAGACAAGTCCTTCCGTTACATTTCGTTGAATATCATAATCAAAACCGATTGTCAAAGTATAATCATATATGAATCCTTTTCAAGATAATGCACGTGATACCGATAGTGGAAGTAATTAGAAAATATAAATCAATCAATTACTTTTTAATAACTTATAATCAGGAATATGCACGCATAACAAGAATGTGAATTGAATAACGAAATATACAAGGTTATTATTATATAATATTATTATATAATAATTATTTTTCGCAAAAATAGCACCACTGACTTCCACCGTGTACAGAATTCGAGTAGTTTGCACGAATCGATGCGATATCTACGAGTATGTACATTATTGTTGATTTATCAAAAACGTCTCAGATGATTTTGATAAAATTTGATTGTTTTTGAAATAAATATTTTTTATTTCGGTTCACAATTGGCGAAATATACACAATAAATACATACAGACGAATATTATACCTTTTTTTTTGAAGTAGGTAAAAAAGATAGGGTTATTGCACGATTATAAATTGACGGGAGAAAGGAGAAGCGACACTTTGGTTGAAAATGAGTTATATACATATTTGAAATCAGCATTTTTTTCTGCGTCGATTGGTCTTAGTTTCATGGCGATATGACCACTTTGGTGTCTCTTCAAGTAATAGAAATCTTAGGGTTAACTTTTGCAGACGCTAAATGAAGTGACAAAAATTATAACAATTTTAGTCCATTTGCCGATTGAAGTACCCGATTCTGTAGTTAAATTGTTAATTTATATGTTTTTGATTATTATAGTACTCTACTGTACCAGCGTTTTTTAATAGTCCACTGCAGGACGTAGGCCTACTCACGAAGGGGTGATTGGGCCATATCCACCACGCTGGCCCAGTGCGGGTTGGTGGATTCACATTACGTCATCGAATTTCTTCTACGGACGCATGCAGGTTGCCTCACAATGTTTTCCGTACATAAATTCTAAAGAACTCATTGGTACGGGATCAGGATTTGAACCCACGACCTCACGATTGCAGGCGAGTGTCAATAGCTCTAGGTCACCACGGCTTTGATTATTATAGGATATTACGAAATTCAGTTGTTTTTCTGAGCATCTGATGCCTCTGGTGGACGCGACGCGTGACCAAAATGCTAGTGTTTATTTGGCTCAACGTATAAGCATTGCCATTCAGCGTGGCAATGCTGCCAGCATGCTGGGCACGCTGCCAACTGGCAGTGGGCTTGCGCATTTGGATTATCTTTAGACTTGAAGGTTTAAAGATAATCCAAATTATCTCTCGTACTCTACTCTAAAACTAAGTCTGTCTTCGTCTTGAGTGACTTGAACCCCAAGAAAAGTGAATAAAATTATATAGAAATTTTCTCACTTTTTTGATTATAACTTCTTTAATTTTAAATTGAGGGTAAAAAAATTAAATTATATTTGTAGACAAAGCAGTTTGCTACAAATTATGTGTGAACAATTTTTTTTGTATGACGCATAGTTTCCGAGATATCGCGAAAAAGGTGTTTGCACCTCTTTTTCCAAAATGGCGGCCGGGGGACAAAAGCAGCAATCCCTCTAAAATTGTGTCCTCTAAATATGCAATATTAGGTCCTTAAATTTTAACATTTCAATGGATCATATATGGAAAGAAAGTTGAAGTTTTCTTTGACAGTTATTTTACACGTGATTTACATACTTAAATTATTTATTAGAAGCCGTTTATAATGAAACTGTTTTTTCTATTACCTACTATTGAAAATAAAGTTATTGTTCTAGATCCTTTTGTTTAATTATTAGATGAATAAATATAATTAAACAATAAACCTCAAAAGAAAAATACCATAGCAGTTAAAAAACATTACCGTATTTAAACATCAATGGAAAAAGAAATTAACTTTTTATACTTATGGCGTAGTTTAGTAACGATTTAATAACTTAATAGTTTGTTATTTATAATAGTGGTTGAACGGTAATAAGTCTGTAAGTAGGTGTAACCCTGTAGAGTCAGTTGCGCCACTGTTGCGTCACTATAATACAGGCTTTACAAATATAATCTCTTGATAACTTGAAATAATACATAAGTTTATTTTAGATTGATAGATATCGATTTGCATTAAAGGGCGAACTTTTGAACGAACAGTACATTCTTACTATTTTATTTGCCATTCTCGAACTTATTTTTTAATATTCGATAAATTGCACATTTGTAAACGCAAATAAAAATTGCGAATTAATTTTGAAAACTACAAAACGCATAATCTAAACTTTCAGCTATAATAAGTTGGAATATTCTCTATAAAATAATAATTTTAATGGTTGTTTCGTAAAATAATTCAAAACATAAATTTAATAAAAAAGCTGTGTATAAATTTTGTGAATAAATTAAGTTTTGGAAAATAAACAAATATTATTTTATTTAAATATCGTGTTACTTTAGTAACTAAAACTGTTACTTTATCGCGCTGTAATGTAATAACAGTTACAGAATAAAATATGTAGTAATATGTGACCCAGTATCGGGTCCAGACTCGTGGTTACACCAGCTATTAAAATATATTCGATAGTATCGAATGCGTTGTCGTTAACAGCAGTAAGCCGCCTTCTTGCTTTTCCCATATATAGCGTTACTAGTTTTTATTTCAACCGGTTCTCATGTTTCCAATAAGCTTTCTAAATCACGGCTTTCGCCTAGGATCAAATCTTTTGATGTGTTTTAAATTCCATATTAGGCTCAATTATGAAGGCGCCATCGTAAATGCCTAAAGTGAAAAAGAAACATAAACAGTCTAATTTGCTATTCACATAAAATCACAAGCAAAGCTCGGTCCTTTGGTAGGCATCAATGGGGCCGAAGCCAACACTGAGAGGCCCTTTTACATCTTTTTTTTATAAAATTAATATTAAATGTTGTGTACATAAAGTACAATGAAAATAAAAATAACTATTGCTAGATGTGACTTACAGTATATCGGGCTATTGTGATGTGCTGTTCGATGACTTAATACCGGCTATGGAATGAGGTACGGCACCCGCCAAATAATGCCTCATTTCAAATATTCAGGCGGGTGGTGACTTGCCATCCACTAAATGGGGCCCCCATAATAGCTACTGTATATTGGCGCCGGAGGGGCAACATTGGTGTGGACGGCTTAGGGTGTCGAGAGGTGTGCTGCGCTTTCACTAGACGTAATTAGCTATTATTATTACGATGGTGCCTTCATGATTGGGCCTATTTTCATTTAATTTTGTGACATTTTCTGGCTTTGTACGGAACCCTCGGTGTGCGAGTCTGGCTCGCACTTCTCCAGTTTTTTTAAATTGATTGTATTGATAAAATTAGCGTGGCAAAACAACGAAGCCAGCATTCGGGCCATCTTTCCAATTTACCTTGTGTGTCTAAGATTAATTCTTATTTACACATATAGTAGTATTATAAATCCGAAAATGTGTTATTTGTTTTGTTACTCTTTCACGCAGAAACAGAGAAATGGATAGTCCTGATTTTTGGCATGAATATAGTTTAAAGGTTAGAAAGTAACAGAATTCAGAATGTAGTAAAAAAGAAAATAGTGAGGAATTCTTTGGAATTCACTCTCGTAAGGTTTACCTATAAATTTCCCTCTATGAAGGGCATTTTCACAGAGGGCATTTTCTTTTATGTTAGAATATCGGGAAGCTTTTCGCTTATTTTGCATGTCATAAATAATGGCTGAACTTGGGATCGGTAGTAAAGTATCACGGATATTATCATTGAGGTCTCAAAGGGTAAACATTTTTCGGTCTTTATTAGCTGCTTAACCTAAAAATCTGCCTAATAAGTAAAAAAAGCTTTACAATCAAGGAGAAAAGTTTTTCACCTATATCATTTTTATCAATGTGAACAGTTCTCACACAAAACTGTTTTAGGTAGGTACATACATATTTTAGTTACTCATTATTAAAACGAACTCATCACTAAATCTTATTCTTGTGTTCTGCACCGGGACGTCCTTGTAAGAGAACGAGACGTGAGTCAGCAGGTTGTTTAGAGCCGAAGGGCTAGCCCTGGTGTCAAAGTTTTTGAGCCAACTGTATATTTCTGACAAGACGTCAACCTGAAGACCATGGCTAGAGACGTTGCTGTACTGTACCACATACCTTTTTTTTTTTTTACGAGGGGGAAATCTTCCAAAGGTGCCTTTTGGGGTGCAGCCGGGTTATGTGGGATTGTACCCACTAAAACCCCCTCGGTGGCCATCTTATGTGCCTTCTTGGGAGCTCCGGGATCTCCAAAAGGAACGCACCGGTGCTCCCGGCACTTCGTATGTCTACTCGCCTGGTAGTAGACCAGGCTTGTACGGTCCTGTACGACAGCGTTGCGCGTTGCCACACACGCTGGCGTCCTTCTCGGGCCCGCTTTAGTGGATGGCCAGAGCCCCAACTCTGACCACCCACGAGTCCAGGGGTCCCCTTTTAGTAAAACCACCACTGTACCACCTACCTACCCTACCCACGAAGAGTGATTGAGTCATATCCACCACACAGACCCAGTGCATATTGGTGGATTCACATATGCCATCTAATTTCTTCTACGGACGAATGCCGATTGCCTCACGATGTTTTCCTTCACCGAAAAGCCCGTGTTAAATTCCGTACATAAATTCTAAAGAACTCATTGGTACGGAACTGGGATTTGAACCCACGACCTCACGATTGCAAGACGGGTGTCACTGCCTCTAGGTCACCACGGCTTAGACATTAGTTAAGGGCTTTATGCACTTTGTCCTATCAACGTCAGCCAAAGCTGGTTCAGCTTTTTAAAATGGCGGAGCATGGCTGTTAGTTACTGCCACAACATTTTTTGCCCGACCTGCCAAGGAAGGATATTTTAATGTTTGAGGGACAAGACGAGCTATGCATTTACTTGATGTTAAGCGCTACGGATCTGAATCACCTAGAATTTATATCAATAAAAAGATAAATCTAGTTATAAAAGATAATAAGTAGTAGTTACAATTTAATAAGATCAATAGATAAGTAGATATTTAGTGAACAACGTATGGGTCTAATGACTCATAAGTATGCTCATTCAAAGAAAACACGCTGATAATTTGAAAGTATAAGGCTAAATCATAACTTCACAGTTTTTCGGATATATGGAATGTAAATCGGGAGCTGATCACGTCGCGGAAAAGATAGAACTAAAAAAATAAAGAATCACCTAGAACTTGTACTACTGCTACAGTGTGTTACGCATGATATGACCCGAATAAGTAAGCCTTAGTGGGCGTTACACGTCACGACTCTGAGTAGAGAAGATTTCAATAGTGCATAGAGTGATTAGTTTCTTAATAATCTCTACCTACGAGATAATCAATCAGATTATACCTACCCTTTCCTATACTAAATCCTTTACTTACGAGCTGTTGTGCTGTGGAACGAACTGCCTGTTGCTATTAGACAGGCTAAATCCCTTCCCATGTTTAAAAATCTTGTTTATCAACATTATCTTTCCTTATGTTAGCCAACATTGGTATATATATGTATATGTATTTAGGTATTAGTATATAAGTATGTATATTTATAAGATGTATAATTATTTGTGTATATTTTTTAATTATAGTATCTGTAGGTTTTTTTTCTATATTGCTATTATTTATTTCAATGTATGTACAGTATTGTATACGCCACCGACCATACTCTTATTTTTAGAATAATCCAGTCAATCCAAAGGTTGCCTGGTAGAAATCGCCAAAGGCGATAAGGCCGCCATTGTACAGCATATTGTATATTGTATAGTTTCTGTACTGTGTTCCTGTGTACAATAAAGATATATTTATTTATTTTATTTATTATGGGCCACGGCTATGGTTTATGCCGATTGCAGAGCAAGAACTAACCTAAGTTAGTTTACCTTAGCTCGCATAGCTGACGCAGTTTTCCATAGATCGTGCTTAGCTCGCAGTCAGCAAAGATCTGTGGAAAACTGTTTCAGCTATGCGACCTAACCCCGAACTAACTTAGCTTGAGCTTAGCTCTTGGTCTGCAACTGGCATTAAAGTCTTTAGAGGATCACATGATTAAAACATAAGGTACCTTTTCTCTAAGCGACTTTTGATATTTCTGTAACTTTTGTATCTATCATAAGTAGTAAATTAGACTCATATACTAGGACATCGTAGATAAAATAAAGAAACAAAGGAAAATTACCTAATAGTGAACAAGTCGTTGAATTTAAATAAAACTACTAATAACATAGTTATTATTTTTATCAGTGATATTAACAGCAATAGATGAAAACTAATGAGAAGAACTATTTGACGTGAAGAAAAAAATATCTTTTCAATAAGCGCAATAAAGCCTCTTGTAGGGATTATTAACACATAAAGCCCGATTACAGAGGCGCCATCGTAATTATAATAACTAATTAGTATAGTTCTGTTTCTTTTTACTTCAGGCATTCGATAGAGAGAACGCTTTTTACGTTGCTATTAAATTTACCCTCTATAGTCGGGCCTATAATGTTGTTAAATTAGACACGCTAAAAGAGACTTTCAGGGGTTAAGATATTACACAAATCATAGATGTAGACTGAAATAGAACCGGCCCGATGGTGCGCCCTTGCGAGACACCGAAACTAAAGGGGTTTCTTTCACTGTAATGGCTATCAACGACAACACATTGCGATAATCACAGAGATAGCTATAGTAAGCGATTTCAAAGCGATGGTTATTTCGCGACTTGAACGCCACACTATCTTTGTTTATTGACACCTTCACACGTGCAAACCTTCGTACCAGTTGCGCAACTGTGGCATTGGCGATGATTGCCCGTTTCTGTGTCACCTGTTAGTATGCAGGTGTCGTGGGTGTCATGAATTTGGTGACGATGCTCCGGGAGGACGTGCTACATGTGTTAATAATTTTAGGGTACCTAGATGACCTAGATGATGATAAAAAAACCGGACAGGTGCGAGTCAGGCTCGCACACCGAGGGTTCCGTACAAACCCAGAAAATTTCACAAAGATGGGAAGTAAGTTGTCAAAATTTCTATACTACCTATATAATTAAATTCATCTCCATACTAAATTTTTTTTTCACTTTTCTCGTCTTACGTCGATAATTACACATTTATAAATAATTAAAAACCTGTTTCAGCATGTGCTAATGCAGCTCTTTTATATGATACCTCACATGATACGATTTACTCACTTTGAATTTTGAACCCATATTTTGTGTATCTAGGCCCTATATTATATATATAGATTTAAATAAAAATGTACAGTTTTCAGATTTATTCCTACATGTGTACTCTAAGACGATGCTTTTCGCCAAATTTCATAGTTCTACGTACGTACGTCAACGGGAAGTGCCCTGTAGGTATTGATTTTTGTGAGTGTCGAAATATGCTGTTTCTTACCACATAAACCGCTCTAACTATTTTATACGATAATAATAGTTTAAATTTAAACTCGATATCTTTACGCGTTCCCGAGATAAAGAGTCTTGACATACGGACAGGCGGACAACAAAGTGATCCTATAAGGGTTCCGTTTTTTCCTTTTGAGTTATGGAACCCTAAAAAACATCGTTTTTCTGTATAACGACATAGTACCTAGATAGCCACTGCTATCAAGAGTTGGACAGAAAGATGATCTGATTACGATCGTAAAAAACATGCTGGATGCAAGTCGCTTCTAACAGGTCTTAGTAGACGTCTAAAGCTGAAACGATGATGATTTTTACTAAGTGCGGTATCATACAAATTACAAACTTTAATTTCATGTCTTTTTGTAGTATGTTTTCAATTACGAGTACGATACGAATATAAAGATTAGACAAGAAGTACCAAAGTAATTCAATTATGGAACTGCCTCCGTATCCAGCCAGAACCTTATTTGATATCTATACTAGTTTGCGCCAGCTATCTAAGTACGTATGTGACTGTACAAGTCAGAATGACAGACAAAAATTAAATATAGATTTTGAATACGAAAGTAATAAAAATCTAATCTTGCGTAAATTTCAATTAAGATAATGAAATGAAATCAGTGGCAGGTCCGTCGTTTATTTTGTAGCAAAAAATACATAATGTTTCTGGTTTCGAGAGTATTTTAGATCACCAGGTTCCAGCGTATCTCCTGACGTGGGCCTCTACGTTATTCACGTTCATGGCATTGTACCCATAATAGTTGTATGGCCTCCACGTTACTCCATTTGAAGGGACGCTACCATCGAAGTTACTGTTTACGAGGCGATTGTCAATGTTCATAAAATATCCCATTGGGTTGGGGACACCGGTGATGAAACCCCACGATACTTGTTGAGAATAAAACCGTCCCTGCGCGCGAGTTACTCAGCTCGGTGCAAGTACGGCAGTGTGTGACTTGGACGCCGTTCGCGCATGACGTCTGCGGAACGATTTAAGGATTAGCGGCCTAATTCCTAGTGCATTGTTATATTAAGTGGGGCGCGGATCGCCTAATTGTGTTGACTATTGATTTGAAGTGCGAGTGATTGGCGGCGGATGCAATAGAATCCTGGAGATACCTCATCACCGTGAGTTCGTTCCATTTAGTTTTTGGTCGACCAAGGGGGTAGGATTCGGGACGAGTTTAGGTTATTTCCAGGGTGGAATGAACTCGTCGGCTTGCGCCGTAGTATTCGCGAATTGATGGTAATTGAATTCCTATTGTTTTAATTATTATATGGGCCCAGCACGATTTGGTGGATTGGTTGGAGTCCAGTCTACCTGTATTTTTTGCGGAAACATTTGGTACCAGGCGTGGTTCTCAACATTTTGGTAGCAGAGCGTGGTTCTCACGAAGTGATTTTCGTGCCACGGAATTGAAAATTGCATTTAATATTGTATTATTTGTAAGTTAGATGTAAAATGCGGTCATTTTATTTGGTTGTTTTTTGGTTAAATTGTGGGTAAATCGTAAACTGACTTCATTTTACTGTGAAGGTTTACTACGATTGTGGAATAGTTTTGCATTGTATAGCACCTTATCGTAATAAATACGCGGTCGTATTAAAAGTAAAAGGTAGGTACATTTGTAAAACTCAACTCATTAGTTTGTCGTAAATAAATTACTATTAGCAATCTTAGTAGGGTTGCATATGGATAATTGTGTTGCATTATTGCTATTTGTTATTGTTTCGTATTTTCGCAATTGATAATTGTTTGTTTTGTAATTTTAAGTCGCACGATTGCGTGGTACTTATTGTTTACTTTAGAAATTATCCATAAGAAGCGTAGGCTTGGCTTTTAAATTGCTTCAATATTTTATTAGTCAATGGTAATTAACTAGGAATTGATTCGGTTTGTTTACATTAGAGTAGGTTGTGTACGCTTGCCGTTATCTTTATTAGTTTCATTTTAGTGCGCGGTCGCATTTAAAACTATACTTAAGTTTTAATAAAATTTAGGGTTCAGCTTAATATACCACGGGGTTCCGTACCATTTATATTAAAATTAAATTATAATTTCACTGTAGGTTATAATTGTGTACCTACTATTGTGATACTATTGTTTGCGATTGTTACCTATAGTTTGGGCTGTTGTCACTCGGGGTGTCACCAAGTTTAACTGTGTCATTTTTTGGTCTTTTATTTACGGATCACAGTTGTTTTTATTGTTTAATTTACGTTCCTTTTCGTTTCACTTACTTCGAATATGGCACGGCATGCGGCGAAGGACATTTTAGCCAAGGAGTTAAGATGGTTCCTTGGAGCTAAAGGGCTTATCGGTCGACCGGATCGGAAGTCTGCACTACGTCTACGCGCGGAAGCCGCGCGTGGCAGACTTGAGAGCGCTGAAGACGCTTTCATGACATTAATGGCCACTGATCCTTCGCCAGAGATATTTGCCAGTTATGAGGCAGATCTCAATCAAATCTCTGAAACATGTGATGAGATTATGGAGGCCGTGGAGGCCATGAAGGCGGCGCAGGTGGGTGGCCCGCCAGTCGCTGGTGGAACAAAGACAGAGCCGGGACATGGCGTCACGGGCCGGCTGCCAACTTTGGAATTACCCCATTTTAATGGGGACGTGGGACACTGGGTGTCCTTTAAAAATATGTTTATG